>CM053143.1:16547500-18947500 GCA_028571685.1 Heterohyrax brucei
GTGATTGTCTGAAGATTCCACTCACACCTCTGGAGTCAGTGAGGGCAGCACCAGATCATCAATGCTAAAATCTTTGTGTGTAACCTGTTGAGCATGGATGTCAGTCTTTCCTTCAATGTTGGCCTGACTCACTTTTCCTGGCATTCACCCTTCCCTTCTCTGAACTGTGCCTGGCACTAGAGTCTGATGCCATTAACTGAGCTGGGAGTAAGACTCTTCAAGCCCACTCTCAGTCGTTCTCTGAGACTCAGAGAGGGAAACAGTTCAGTAAACTTGGGGAAGGATGGAAAAAGTTTTTTTAAGTTTTTCCACTAACTGCCCTAAGCTGGAAAATCAGGGCAGAAACTGTTCCTTTACATAAATTCAGACATAAGGTAATGCCCTAACCTCGAAAGCTTTCAGGGACAACTGTGAACTCATTGACTTTCTCAACAGCTGAAGCCAGATCCCTATGCCTATACTGATCACCTTGCCCATATAGAACTATAGACAAGAGCCTGGGAAACTGACCAGCAAGACACCTGAGCTGAATCCATATATGAAAAGTAAACAGTACATTTTGAAATAAGAAGCTAGAACACAGTAGGCAAACGTAATATTAATACATTTTGCTGATGGCTTGGAAACAGCTGTCCATATCAAAGCACATAAAGAGGCAAACAATGATCTCTTCAGAATGCTTCCCAAACAAAGCTTCCATTGGAAGAGAATTTCCTGGAATTATCAAGGGTAGAACACAAAATAGTAATATTTAAGACTCTTATAAGAGATGAGGAAGGAGATGAGGCAAAATGCATCAGAACGTAATGACAAGTTGAACAAACTAAGAAAGCATTGAGTGGCAAGAGTTAGAAATTCAGAAAATTAAAATAAAATTACAGAATTAGACAACTCAGTAGACAGTCAAAGAAGCAGAATTGAAGCAAAGGAGGTGTGGATTAGTCAGATTGAAGATAAAATACTTGGTATCATCATATTTGAGGAAAAATCAGATGCAAGAATTAAAAAACATCAAGAAACAGACAATTATGTGGGACTCTATGAAGAGAAATATTCTGTGAGAGACTGGAGTACCAGAACTGGGGAGACAACTAAAAATACAGAGAGAATTGTTGAAGATTTGCTGATAGAAAATTTCCTTGATATCATGAAAATGAGAAATAGCTATCTAAGATGCTCACCAAACTCCACATAAGATAGATCCCAAGAGAAAGTCACCAAGGCATATTATAAGCAAACTTGCCAAAACTAGGATGAGAGACATTTTTAAAAATGGCTAGAAATAAATCAAAAGTAATTTACAAAGGAGTGTCAATTAGACCAAGATCAGACTACTCAGCAGAAATCATGAAGGCAAGAAGGTAATGGGAGAATGCATGCAAAACCATGAAGGAAAATAACTGCCAGCCAAAAATTGTATATCCAGCAAAATTGTCTCTCAGATATGATGCTGAAATTAGGACATTTTCAGATAAAAAGAAATTCAGAGAGTTTGCAAAAACCGGAGCAAAACTACCAAGAAATAATAAAGGGAGTCCTTTCAACGGAAAGCCAGTAACACCAGGTAACAACTCAAGAACAAGATGCAGAACAGAGCAACTGGATAGCAACCTAAATAGGGGAATCACAAATATAAATCATAGCAAAATACTGAAAATAGGGAAACAGAGATGTCACTACATTATAGTAAAAAAGAACGACTCAAAATGTAGTTACAGGTCTTTCATATAAAAATTCTGATGATAACGTTCATGAACTCATTGTAGAAAAAGTGCTGTATACCTCACTGAAATATTCCCCCTTGGGAAGCTATTCACTGATGCCAGCACCTAGCCCGCCCTTCTAAGAAATTTTGAAACTGTTTTTCTAGAATGGCCATAAGAGCTGTCATTGTATTACCCTTGATGTTCTGAATGTTTTTTATCTTTGGGTAAAGAAAAGTCACTGAGGGCCAGATTAGGTAAGTAGGGAGGGTGTTCCAATACAGTTATTTGTTTACTGGCTAATAACACCCTCATAGACAGTGTTGTGTGATCTGGTAGATTGTGATGCAAGAACCATGAGTTGTTGGTGAAAAGTCCAGGTTGTTTTTGTCTAAATTTTTCACACAGCCTTTTCAGCACTTCCAAATAGCAAACTTGGTTAACTGTCCAGTTGGTGCAAATTCATAATTAACAATCCCTCTGGTATCAAAAAAGTTAGCAACATTGTCATGACTGTTGAGTTGGACTGATGAAATATTTTTAGTCATGGAGAACTGGCAGACTTCCATTGTTCACTTTGAAGCTTTGTTTCAGAGTTGTGTTGGTATACCACAGCCCAAAACTTAATCTTGCTTCTCTAAAAGGTCTGGGAAACTTTGATTCTCCTTTCCTTTTGTTCATCAGTGAGCTCCTTTAGGACTACTTTTGCACAGACCTTTCTCATGCCAAGATTTTACATTAAGATTTTCCTCACTGTTTCTCTACTGATGTTTACTTAGTCTGTTACACTTCTCACGGTCAGGCAATGATTGTGACACACAATCTGATGAATTTTTGCAATGTTTCCATCAGTTCTGCTCATTACTGTCCTCCCTGACTTCTTTTCATCAGTGATATTTTCTTTCCTGTCAGAAAAACATTTAATGCATTTTTACACTGCCATTTTCTTCGTGGAATTACCCCCACAAACTTGGACTAACATGTTCCTGACTTCACTTTCTATCTTGCCAGGTTTAACAAAAAATTTGATGTTTTTTCATTGCTCTAATTCAAGTTACATTTTCGTGACTGCACACAAAAACATGTAACAATAATGACAAATGCTACTGAGCAAGACACCACCACTCGCTGATGTGCACACAGCTGTGAGACACTGATATACCAAGGTTATAAAACTTTACTAAGTTGTTTGTACAGTGCTGCCAACATCAGCACACAGCAGCAAGTTTACAAACTTAATTGCCAGACCTCATAGAGGGGAAGTCAAGGTGACCAAAAGAAATTAAAGATCGGTTTAAATTTAGAAAAATAGAGGTAAATATTAAGGTAACCACAAAGGAAACTATCAGTCTTATGCATCAAAAAAAAAGAAAGAAAAACATGAAGTCTCACCAAATGCAAAACCACCAACTTTGCAAAAGATGTAAAAAACAACACAAAAAGAAAAAAGACTCAGCACAGAAAATCAAGTAGAACAAAGGAATTATCTGCAACACACAAAAGAAGGCATCAAAATGACAGCACTATGCTCATATCTCTCAGTAATCACACGGAATGTAAAATGGACTAAATGCACCAATAAAGAGTGGCAGATTGGATTAAAAAATATGACTCACCTGTATGCTGCCTACAGGAGACACACCTTAGACTCAAAGACATGAACAAACTACCACTCAATGGATAGAAACAATATACATCAGGCTAACAACATTCAAAAAAGAGCAGGAGTAGCAATATTAATCTCTGATAAAATAGACTTTGAAATAAAATCCACCACATTGGATAAGGAAGAACATATAATGGTTAAAGGATCAATACTCCAGGGAAATATAACCATATTAAATACTTATGCACCCAGTGACAGGGCTCCAAACTACCTAAAACAAACACTATCTACATTGAAAACAGAAATAGACAGCTCCACATTAATAGCAGGAGAATTCAACATACCTCTCCCAGTGAAGAGAAGAATATTTGTAAAAAAGCTCAATAAAGACACAGAAGATCTAAATACCATAACTAACCAGCTTGACCTCACAGATATATGTACAGAACACTCCATCCAACAGCAGCCAAGTATACTTTCTTTTTCAATGCACATGGAACATTCTCGAGAATTGACCACAGATTAGGCCACAAAGCAATCTTTAACAAAATTCAGCATCCTGATATAATACAAAGCATCTTTTTAGGCCGTAAAGCCATAAAAGTAGAAATCAGTAACAGAAAAAAGATGGGGAAAACATGGAAACTGAACAACGTTTTGCTCAAAAACCACTGGGTAATAGAAGAAGTCAAGCATGGAATAAAGAAGTTCATCGAATCAAGTGAGAATGAAAACACATCCTACCAGAATCTGGGACAAAGCAGAAGCACTGCTCAGAGGTCAATTTCTCTCAATAAATGTATATATCCAAAAAGAAGAAAGGGGCCAAACCAAGGAATTAACTCTACAACTTGAACAAGTGGAATGAGAGTAGCAAAAGAACCCCTTAGGCACTGCAAGAAAACAGACAATAAAAATTAGAGCAGAGTTAAATGAAATAGAGAATAGAAAAAAGATTGAAAAAGTTAATACCAAAAGTTGGGTTTTTGAAAAAAATCAACAAAATTGATAAATCATCTGCCAAAGTGAAAAAAGAAAAATGGAAGAGGAAGCAAGTAAATTGAATAGGAAATGAGATGGTGATATTACAGAAGATGCAACTGAAATTAAAAGAATCATCACAGAATACTATGAAAAATTGTACTCTAATAAATTTGAAAACCTAGAGGAAATGGACAAATTTCTAGCAACTCATCACCTGTGAAAACTAGCACAAACAGAAGTAGAACAACTAAATAAACCTATCACAAAACAAGAGATTAGAGAGGTAATTTCCAAACACTCAACTAAAAATGCCTGGGCCCTGATGGCATCAAAGGAGTATTCAACCAAACATTTGGATAAGAGATGACACCACTATGACTAAAGATATTCTAGAGCATAGAAAAGGATGGAGACAGCAGAGTCAAGCTGGCGGACTAAGCACATGTCTTCCTAAATCTCTTGGGAAACCAAGACCTGAACTGAGAATTAAATGGAGCCTTTGGATACCTAGTGAGCCCTAGGACACGGCACACGGCTGTTAATTTGGACTTCATACCACCGAACGGAAAACTTCCTCTCTTTCTCCTACCCCCACTCTTGGTGAGTGCTGGCTTTCACAGACCCAAGATGACTTGCTATTTTAACTTCTTTATTCTCTGTCTTAGCCAGTGGGTGGAACTGGGACTTCACAAGCAGCTAATCTCAGAAGCTCTGCTGGTGGGATCGGCAAGTGAAATTGCCATATTCTGAGAGACTGGCTTTGGACTCTGTGCATCTTGGCACCTTTGGCTTCTCTTTCCACCTATGCCACTGAGTAGCCAGTACTGAGGCAGGCAGGAAGCTTGGGCAGGATGTCATCTTGTTCCACTGGGAGGTGGATATACCCATACGGAGACCTCAGCGAGACCTAATTCCAAAAAGAATTAGGCTGGGAGGCAGCGTCTGCCCAGAGGAGACTGCTTTTCCAGGCAGAAAAGCAGTATTCTACACAGTATCACCTACAGCTGGGACTGGCAGCAGAGGTCAGCAGGGCAGAAGACTTTTTGTATTTTGAACTAGTTTATAATATCTGGGGTTGGATATAGAGATACTTACTTTGCCAACTGGGAAGAGGGATCTGTATGCCTGAAAACCTAACTGACTTTGGAAGTTGTCAGATACCTTTTACCTTTCATTTTAAGACAGCCTAGAGAAACAGCTGCAGTCCATCCTCACAGCATCTCTCCCAGCCTCTATTGACTCACATGATGCCCCCAAAGCAACAAACTCTGGATAAAACCATAAGCAAGAACTCACCCATGGCTTCAGAAGGCCTCCTGAAAGAAAGCACCAAGAACGTCTCAGATGAAGAAACCTTTCTGAAACTATAACAAGGTGAAGGTGAATACAAAAGGATTATCTAAAGAGCCCTAGTAGACTTTATACAAAATGCAGCAGACCAAAATGAAAAGTTAAGCAAGCTGCTCGATCTGATGGAACACCAGTACTTTGAAATTGAACAGATCAAGAACAAAATCAAAGAGATAGAAACTTCAATTCAAAGCCAAGAAAGCAGAATGGAACAAATGAAAAAGAGACTTTCTGACTTGGTAGACAGCGTTACTGACCCCAGCATCTGTGAGGAGAAATCAGAAAAAAGAAACAAGAAAAATGAAGAAGCGTGTGGGAGTCTACTAAGAGGAACCATCTATGGTTAATTGGAGTTCTTGAACAGGGCGAGACACCTGAGAACACAGAAAGTATTGTTGCTGAGCTGCTGACAGAAAACCTCCCAGAAATTATGAAAGAAGGGAATATAGATATCCAAGGTGCATATCGAACACCACTCAATATACATCTTAAAAGAAAGACTCTAAGATGTGTTCTAATCAAGCTTAACAAAATGAAACATAAGCAGCAACTCTTAAAGACAACAAGACTCAAAGCAAAGCTCACATTCCGAGGGAAACCCTGTAGGCTTTTGTCAGATTTCTCAGCAGAAACAATGCTGGCATGGAGACAGTGGCATTACACATTCAAAGCCTTGAAGGAGAAGAACATTCAACCAAGAATCATATATACAGCAAAACTATCTTTCAAATATGAAAATGAAATTAAGACATTCGCAGATAAACAGAAACTCAGAGACTTTGTAAAAACCAAACCAAAGCTACAAGCAAAACGGAAAGAATCTCTTGGCCTAGAAGAACAAAACCACTAACTGTATGCTTTAGAAGCAAATACAGGACACATCACCCAGAAACTTAGTTAGGGAAGGCTCCAAACTCAGTCAAAGCTATAATAGTGAAAGAAGTAATCCAGTGATCATATCATGAAAACTATGATGCCATCATATTAAAAAGAGGGATGTACTACAGTCCTTATAGTCCGTCCAGAGGGAGAGGAAGTTAATAAGACCACTAGTAATTAAAGTTGATTTATACACAATTGATTAAGGGGAATCACAGGGACAGCCATAAATCACAATAGAGATGCAACATGTCAAATCAAGAAACATAATACTGGAGTCACAACAACCACAAAACCAACCCTGAAAAAGGTGAAAAATCAACTCACAAAGAAGAATGTCCCAGAACAGATTAATAAGAACAACAGAGAAAACATCAACACAAAAATAAACATATCACAATGACAGCACTGGACACATACCTATTGATAATTACATTGAATGGGAATGGACTGAACGCTCCAGTAAAGAGACGTCAAGGGACGTCTTGGATCAAAAGACACGACCCATCCATGTGTTGCCTACGAGAAACCCACCTTACACTTAAAGATATGAACAAACTGAAAATTAAAGGATGGAAGAATATATATCAAGCTGACAATACACAAAGAAGATCAGGTGTGGCAATTCTAATCTCAGATAAAATCCATTTTAATGTAAACTCCACCATTGTGGACAAGGACGGACACTATTGCTGAAAGGTTCAATACACAAGCAGGACTTAACAGTATTAAATATTCATGCACCTAATATTAGAACACCTAAATACATCGCAGAAACACTGACTACACTCAAAAAATGAGATAGATCACTCTGCAGTAATAGTGGGAAACTTCAGCACTCCACTCTCAATACTGGAAGATGGTCTACAAAAAGTTCAGTGAAGACACAGAAGACCTTATTGCCACAATTAACCAACTAGACCTCATCGACAAAAACAGAACTGTCTGTCCATCAGTGGACAACTACACCTTCTTCTCCAGTGCACATGGAACATTCTCCACAATAGACCACGTCTTAAGACATAAACGAATCCTCGACAAAATCCATACTGTTGAATTAATGCAGAGCATCTTCTCAGATCATAAAGCTATAAAAGTCAAAAGCAAGGGCAGAAAGAAAACATAGACAGAAAGTGAAACTCATGGAAATTGAACAACATTTTGCTCAAAAACCCATGGGTTATAAGGAAATCAAGGATGAACAAAGAAATTTATAGATTCCAATGAGAATGAAAACACTTCCTACCAGTACCTGTGGGATACAGGTGTATCCCATATCCCGTATCCAAAGCTGTGCTCAGAGGTTAGTTTATCTCCATAAATACACACATCTGGAAGGAAGAAAGAAACCAAACCAAAGAACTAACCCTATAGCTTGAACAAGTAGAGAGACAACAGAGGAACCCGTAAGGCACCAGAAGAAAATGGATCATAAAGATTAGAGCAGAACTAAATGAATTAGAGAACAGAAGAACAATTGAAACAGCTGAAAAGACCAAAAGATGGGTTTTTGAAAAGGTCAACAGCATTGACAAACCATTGGCTAAACTTACGAAAGAAAAACAGGAAAGGAAACAAATAACCCAAATAAAAAATGAGAGGGGAATTGTCATAGCAGATCCAACAGAAACAAAAAATATCACAACAGAATTCTATGAAAGACTGTACTCTAAGAGATCTCAAAACCTAGAGGAAATGGACCAATTACTTGATTCATGTCTCCTACCAACATTATCACAAGGTAAAGCAGAACAACTTAATAAACCCATCACAAAGGAAGAGATTGAAAAATTCATCAAAAAAACTACCAACCAAAAAAAGTCCAGGCCCAGATGGCTTCACCATAGAATTCTACCAAGCTTTTAGAGAGGAGTTATGTCCAATAGTACTGAGACCATTTCACAGTATAGAAAGGGATGGAATACTCTCAAATTCATTCTAGGAAGCCAGCATAACCCTGGTACCAAAGCCAGGGAAAGACCCAACCAAAGAGGAGAACTACAGACCAGTATCACTCATGAATCTAGATGCAAAAATCTTCAACAAAATTCTTCCCAACAGACTACAACAACATATCCAAAAAATAATCCATCATGACCAAGTGGGATTCATACCAGGGTTGCAAGACTGGTTCAACATCGGAAAAACAATTCATGTGATCAACCACATAAATACCACAGAAGAATCACCTGATTTTGTCTATTGATGCAGAAAATGCATTTGATAAAGTCCAACACCCATTTGTGCTAAAAACTCTCAGCAAAGTAGGAATAGACAGCAAATTCCTCAGTGCAATAAGGACCATTTATACCAAGCCAACTACCTATGTCATCTTAAATGGAGAGAGACTGAAACAGTTTCCCTTGAGTACAGGAACTAGACAAGGATGCCCATTCTCACCTCTCCTATTCAACATTGTACTAGAAGTTCTAGCCAGAGCAATTAGACAAGACCAAGAAATAAAGGGCATCTGCATCAGCGAAGAACTAAAAATCTCCCTATTTGGAGATAATATGATTGTATATTCAGAGAATCCTAAAGAATCCATAAGCAAACTACTCAAACTGATAGAAGAGTTCAACAAAGTCTCAGGATACAGCTAAACATAAGTAAATCAGTAGGATTCCTTTATACCAGCAACAAAATTATTAATCAAGAAAGCACCAAGTCAGTGCCATTTACTATACCCCTAAGAAGATAAAGTACCTAGGAATAAATCTAACTAGACACATAACAGACCTTGACAAAGAGAACTAAGTCCTTACTACAAGAAACTAAGAAAGACTCAGATAAATGGAGAAACATACTGTGCTCATGGATAGGAACACTTAACAATGTGAAAATGTCTATTTTACCTAAAGTGATCTACTTATGCAATGCAGTCCCAACACAAATTCCAGTGACATTTTTTAATCAGATGGAGAAACAAATCACCAACTTTGTTTCAAAAGGTAAAAAGCCCCAGAAAAGTAAAGCACTACTGAAAAAGAAGGACGCACCGGGAGGCGTCTCACTACCCAACTTTAGAAGCTATTACACTGCCACAGCCTGGTACTGGTACAAAAAGGGACAGATCGATGGAACAGAATCAAGACATCATCTGCCTATGAAGAGTTGATACTCGACAAAGGATCTAAAACATTAAACTGGGGTAAAAACAATCTCTTCAACAAATGGTGCTTGCAAAATTGTATATCCATCTGCAATAAATTGAAACAAGACCCATATCTTACACCTTATTACAAAACCAACTAAAACTGGATAAAAGACCTAAATATCAAATCTAAAATAATAAAGCTCATCCAAGAAAAAGTAGGAACAACAATGAACGTTTTAATACACAACGTAGACAGACTTCAAAATATTTCAAACAAACCACAAACAACAGAAGAGAAAACAGATAAATAGGAACTATTAAGAATCAAACACTTTTGCTCATCCAAAGACTTTATTAATAGAATTAAAAGGCCACCTACAGAATGGGAAAAAATATTTGGCAACTATTTATCAGACCAAGCCTGATCTCCATAATCCATAAGATACTACAAAATATCAATAAGCCAAGCCAAAAGCCAAGTGGAAGAAGATAAATAATCCAATCAAGTGATGGGCAAAGGAGATGGACAGACACTTCTCTAAAAAGGAGATCCAAGCAGCCAAAAAGCACATGCACACATGCTTATGATCATTAGCTATTACGGAGATTCAAATCAAAACGACAATGAGATACCATCTCACTCCAACAAGGTAGCCATGATCCAAAACACGCAAAACAACAGATGCTGGAGAGGCTGTGGAGAAATTGCAACTCTCCTACACTATTGATGAGGTTACAAAATGGTGGAATCTCTTTGGAAAGCAATCTGGTGCTTCCGTAAAAAGCTGGATCTAGACATACCATTTGACACAGTAATTCCACTTCTCAGAATATATCCTACAGAATCAAGACCATTCACACCAACTAATAATGTACACAAATGTTTATTGCAGCACAGTCCACAATAGCAAAAAGATGGAATCAACCTGGATGCCCAACAACAGAGGAATGGATAGGTGAACTATGGTATATATATTCAATGGAACACTATGCAATGATAAAGAACAACGATGATTTTAGGAAACACTCATAACCTGGTTTCAATTCGAGGACATTATGTTGAGTGAAAGTAGTGAGCAACGAAAGAACAAATACTGTATGAGACTCCTACGATAAGAACTTAAAAAGAGACTCTTGCATAAAAGAAAAGACTCTTTAACAGCTGCAAGGGTGGGGAGGGAGTTAGAGACAGGTGGTGAGGGTTTGGATCAGATAGCTGATACAAATTTGGTTGGGTTAAATCTGTGACAGCACACCTTACAAAGAAGATCAGTATTAACTGGCCTTCATGATTACTCATGATTACTACAAACAACAGAAGAGAAAACAGATAAATGGGAACTGTTAAGAATCAGACACTTTTGCTGAATCAAACATGATTACTCCTCCCATCATAACCCAATATTGCAAGGACAGAATAGCTAAGGTGAGGGCCGGGGATCATGCTGTCAGGTGAAATCGAGGCCAGCTGGCACAACTAGCATAATGCTAAGGGAGCCTTCTGCACCACATTGTTGAGTGGCATTTGGGGTCTTAAAAGCTGCCAACCTGTCATCTGAGGGAACAGCAAATGGTCCCAAGTCAGCAGGAATGCATGATCACCAAGGACCAAAATGACGTGGAGGAAAGAGAACCCAGGAGGCAGAGAGATGCAAGTGAGTGGGTGACTACATTGACTTGTGACCGGAAGAATCAGATGATGCCTGGCCACCACCAGTGATAGCCATGATGGAGCTCACAATGTTGAGTCTCACTGGCAACACAAGAATAAAAGGGGTTGCACCCTGAAATCTCTGTGAAAAGACTACAATTGATGGTCCAGGGGCCTTGGAGTCCCCCTGGGAGCAGGGTCCCTGGACCTGATGCTGCCTCTGTCCATAAATCATAATGGAGGTCAACTCTTTGGACAGGAATGGGTTGGACTTGGTGACACAGAGTGACCATATCATGTGTGCACTTTATGGTTCTATACATCTATAGGATGTTGTCCTGCTGACTTCTTATTGGAGGAAGGGGAGTGGGTGGAGAGGAGGGGATAGGAGACTGTTGGGAGGAAAGGACATGTATGGAACAGAGAGGAAGAGTGTGCCGTCACCAGGAGTGGAGAGTAGTGGGAGCTGCATGTAGATGGGCATGCAAATTTATACGGGAATGTACATTCTCACTCAAGGATAATAAAAAAAAAGAAAGAAAAGGATCGAATACTCTCAAATTCATTCTATGAAACCTGCATACCCTTGATACCAAAACCAGGAAAAGACAGCACAAAAAAATCAAAGTTATAAACCAATATTTCTCATGAACTTAGAAGCAAATATTGTGAACAAATTCTAGCAAATAGAATTCATTAGCATGTCAAAAAAATAATTCGCTATAACCAAGTGGGATTTATACCAGGGATGCAGCATTGGCTCAACATTAGAAAAATAACTAATGTAATCAATCACACAAATAAAAGACAAAAGACACTTGATTTTATCAGTTGATGCAGAAAATGTTTTGATAAAGTCCAGCACTGATTTTGTGTTAATAACTCTCAGAAAAATAGGGACAGAAGGGAAACTCCTCAACCTAACAAAGGACATCTATGCAAAGCCAATAGCCAACATCATCCTAAATGGAGAGTCTGAAAGAATTCCCCTTGAGAACTGGGACCAGACAAGGATGACCATTGTCACCACTTAGTCAACATTGTCCTGGAGGTTCTAGCCAGAGCAATCAGAAAAGATAAGGAAATAAAAGACATCCAAACTGGTAGGGAGGAAGTAAAAGTATCTCTGTTTGCAGATAGTATGATCTTATATACAGAAAACCCTAAAGAATCCACAAAATTAAACTACTGGAACTAATAGAAGAATTCAGCAAAGTACCAGGATACAAGATAAACAAATGTAAATCAGTTGAATTCCTTTACACCAACAAAGAAACAATCAGAGAGGAAATCACCAAAACAGTAACATTTATTATAGTCCCCAAGAAAATAAAATACCCCAAATAAATCTAACCAGAGATCTAAAAGACCTATACAAAGAAAATTACAAGACTATACTGCAAGAAACCAAAAGAGCTCTGTGTAAGTGGAGAAACCTACCTTGTTCATGGACAAAGGAAGACTTAACATTGTGAAAATGTCTATCCTACCCAAAGTGATCTGTATATACAGTATCAGTCACACAACCTCAGTATAAATCTATGCATGCAATTTCAATACAAATTACAATGGCATTTTTTAATGAGATAGAGAAACAAATCACCAAGTTCCTCAGACAAGTAAATCATTACTGAAGAAGAGCAACAAAGTAAGAGGTCTCATTCTATCTGACATTAAAACCTATTACACTGCCACAGTAGTCAAAACAGCTTGGTACTGGTACAAAAACAGATATATAGATCAGTGGAACAGAACTGAGAACCCAGCTATAACATCGTCTATCCATGAGTAGCGATATTAGACGAAAGTCTAAAGTCCTTAAACTGGGGAAAAAATAGTCTCTTTAACAAATGCTGTTGGTGTAAGTAGACATGTGTCTGTGAAAAAAAGAAAAGAAACAAGACCTGGACATCTCACACCATGCACAAAAACTAATTCAAAATGGATCACAGACCTAGATAAAAAATGTGTAACAATAAAGATCATGGAAGAAAAAAGTGGGAAAAAGCTGGAAGCCCTAATACATGTCATAAACCAACTGCAAAAAATTACTAATGCACAAACACCAGAAGAGGAAATTGATAACTATGAACTCCTAAAAATCAAATACTTATGCCTATCCAAAGACTTCACCAAAAGGGTAAATAAACTATGTATAGAGTGTGATAGAATTTTTGGCTATCACAAAACTGACTGACATTTAATATCCCTAATTTACAAGTACTACAAAACCTCCACAAGAAAAAGACAAATAACCCAATTAAAAAATTGGCAAAGGATATCAAGAAGCACTTCACCAAAGAACACATCCAAAATGCTAACATGAAGAAATGTTCACAGTCATTAGCCACCAGAGAAATCTAAATCCAAACTACGATGAGCTACCATCTCACTCCAACAAGGCTGGCATTAATCCAAAAACACAAAATAATAAATGTTGGAGTAGTTGTGGAGAGACTGGAACTCTTGTACACTGCTGGTGGGAATGCAAAATTGTACAGCCTCTTTGGAAATTGATAGCTTTCTTAAAAAGCTAGGAATAGAAATAACATATGATCCAGCCATCCTACTTCTTGGAATATATCTTAGAGCAATAAGAGCTTCACATGAACAGATAAACACACACCAAGGTTTATTGTAATACCGTCCACAGTAGCTAAAAGATAGTGTCAATCTAGGTGCCTATCAACAGATGAACAGATAAACAAATCATGGTACATTCACACAATGGAATATTATGCAATGGTAAAGAACGATGATATTAGGAAATATCTCATAATGTGAAATCATCTGAAAGACATTACGCTGAGTGAAATTAGTCAGATACAAAACGACAAATATTGTATAAGACCATTACTATAAGGATTTAAGAAAAGATTTAAGCACAGAAGAAAATAGTCTTTGATGGTTACAAGAGTGGGAAGAGAGAAGGGTATTCATAGATTAGATAATAGGAATTGGATAAGGTACAAAGTGTGACGGCAGGCAGTAGAGAGAGGTTAGCCCAACCGGGCTACACCAAAAGCTAAATGGTTTCCTAAATACAACCCAACATTTTGAAGGATGGAGTAGCAGGGAGAGGGGTCTTAGGACAAGGGTTTCAGAGGACATCTAGGATGATTAGCATAGCTACATTATTTTAAAGAAAATGTTCTACGTATTACTTTGGTGAGTGGCATCTGGAGTCTCTAGAGCTAAAAAGCTGCTATCTAAGTAGTATCAATCAGTCCCAAACCACCTGGAGTACAGGAGAACACAGGATATCAAAGACAAGAGGAAAATACGAGCTCAGAAGACAGAAGGTGCTATATGATCCGGAGACTACTTCAGTATGACGCCAGAAAAACTAGATTCTGCCTGGCCACCACAATGACTTCCCTGACCTGGAATACAGAGTAAAATCACTGATATAGCAGGAGAAAAATGGGTGTGCAAAACCAGGACTCTATTAAAAGACCACATTTGATGTTCTGTTAGACTGGAAGTTCCCCTGAGGACGTGGCCCCCAGACTCTCTGTTAGCCTAGAGCTGAAACCAGAACAGAAGCCAACTCTTCAGACGAAAACTGGTCTGGACCATAAGACTTAGAGTGATGATGGTGAAGACCATGCTTCTCAGCTTAAAAATATACATGAGGCTGCCCGTGCAGCACTTTTCTAGAGGCTAGATGAGAGGGTGGAAGGAGACAGGAGTTGGCTGAATTGATATGGGAAGTATAGAGTGGAAAGGAGGAGTGTGCTCTCAGAGAGGGTAGGGGATGGGTGGGTGGGAGAAAGCAGTTAGAGTAGCATTGTGGTGTGTGTGTATATTCAGGATTTTATATAGTAAATTGATCTGGATTGTAAACTTTTATTTAAAGCACAATGCAACATTTTTTAAAAGAATCTTCCAATATTTGTAAAATTTGCCATTGAAAATATGGCAGTACCAGAGGGAGGAGGATGGACTTTAGTGTGAAGTTAGGAGGATGGATTTCTTGGTGGTGACAGCCTCAGAAACTCAATGCATAACATGGGGTACCCAAGAGTGGAATTCACTTAACAGCACACAATGCCCTCAGATTTTAATGAACGGGAATCCTGGCGATGCAATGAATGTTTAAGTGCCTAGTTTCCAACCAAATGGTTAGGGTTTTGAACACACCAAGCAGCAACAAGAGAGAAAGATTTGGCAATCTGCTTCTTTAAAAATTACAACCTAGGGCCAAAGATTAGACAAGACCATAAAACAAATAATAGTACATATAGCTCTGTTTAACGAAATGAATTTTCTCTATAAACTCTCTTCTAAAGTACAATGAAAATTTTTTTTATTCATGTCTCTACCCAGCAATATATTAAGATCTTAGGTGGCACAAAGACTGGGGAGATGCTGTTTGGGGCGGGGGCAGTTACTATTAAAAAAAAAAAAAATTAACAGACAAGAAGTGGTTGTATACTGTGACTGATTCTATGGTAAATCTCTTCATCAGTCAGACTTAGCCGGCACTGTGATAAGTTACATTTATATCAGTGGTTATTAACATGCTTAAAAGAAATCATTGGCATTGCATTTCGTTCACTTACAAGTGAATAAGTCTCTAAGATTTTCTAAATCTAAATTCAGTAAGTACTCTTTCCAAACTACAATTTTTGAACTATTGACAAATATGGAAAGCTGCTATTTTTGTTACTCCTATTGTTCTTTCTTACCCAGTTCTTATAGGGTACTAGAAGAAAGCTAGAAGTTGTTTTGTATGCCAACCATATACATTCTTTAAACAATAAAGAAGTTTCCTGGGATAGTAGAATCATTGAACCAACTTTGCAAACTGTTTGTTAAATGCTAGTTAAACTGCTAGTTAGTTAAATGGAATGTCAAGAGGGAAAAAATCCAGAAATTTAGGTAGATTGTGCACATTGATTTGTGAGACATCAATGAAGAAAGACTTAGAGTTAATCTAGATGTTAGATGCAAAGTACACCTACACTTTAAGGTTTTGTTGGAAAACAGTTTAAAAAATGGAGCCTAAGCAATAGCAAAAGTGAAATTACAGAGCACAGAAGAAAACCAAGCTGTTAGAAACTACATAAGGTCCCATTCCAGACTGGGAAGCAAATATTCACTTTAGGGACTGTATTAGCCCTTTAGTTCCAAGTGACAAACGGCTAGTGCAAGCGAGTTTTAACCCATAATAATGGAAATTTACAGAACAAAACAGGGTAGTATTGGCCTCAGAAATGATTTGATGGGGGGCCCTCAAATGCTGTCAAGGCACTTTTCTCTTTCTATTCGTTGTCTTTGCATTTTGTATGTACTGTGGGTTTGTGGATATGTGGAAGCTTTGGTGGCATAGTGGTTAAGTGCTATGGCTGCAAACCAAAAGGTTGGCAGTTCGAATCTACCAGGTACTCCTTGGAAACCCCATGAGGCAGTTCTGCTTTGTCCTATCGGGTTGCTATAAGTTGAAATTGACACAATGGCAGTGGGCTTGGTTCTCTTACATATGGAGGGTCTTTTTTTTTTTTTTTTTTTTCATGTAACAGGCAATGGGCATCCCTGAGCTCAGTTCAACAACTCTACCAACCAGAAAAATAAAGAAGTTCTGTCCTATCAACCTCAGGTGGAACCATTTCAGAAGAGAGCTCAGTTTGAGCCACCTGATAATCAAGGGTTGTCCTAACTTTCACAAGGCACAATATCACGGTTAGTCCAGTCAGGGTCTTCTGTCTTCTCGTCAGGCTGAGGGAGGAAGCTATACAATCAGGAAAATGGAGAAAAGCTGGGCAGAAGCTGGGCAGAAAAAGACAGCAGCCGTGACCGGGACAAAATCCTCACTTTCCATCACTTCTTTTCTTCTTGTTCATCTCCTGGTACTACATGTTGCTTATAAATTCTCATACATGTCAGTTAAAGTAACCAAAACGAATCTCACTTGGGTGTCAGTTACATTTTCATTAGTATCATTCTAGATTTTGAAACACAGTTTATGCAGGAAAGGCAGTAATTTACAGATGGCCTGAGGCCAATACGGCCCTTTATGCTGAGCTTGGTTTTGTGCGCCGATATAGTGTGATGAAATCTGAGGAGCAGTGTGGGTGTTTTTTCTCTTTAATTTAACTAGGATTTGATGGATTAGATGAGGTGTGGCAACAAACACACTGAAAAGCTCAGTTCGAAATATATTTGTTTCTAAAACTGTTCCGCCTTCTCTTAAAATGCCGTGAGGGAAAACCAAAAACAAACTAACAAAACCTCTTTCATCTCTTCAAATGAAGAAAGCAATGCAAATTTGAATTAATTTTAGCAGTATTACAGTTTTTAGGGTTTGTATTTTAAATATACTTATCAATATAGATGTCTTACATTTTTAAGATTCATTGATGATCTTTAAGTACACTGACCCCACCTTTCCACCAGTTTGTCATAATGTGGTGGCTTGCATGTTGCTCTGATACGAGAAGCTGTGTCACCATCATTTCAAATACCACTAGCGTCACCCATGGTGTTTGGCTTTCAGCAGAGCTTCCAGACTAAGACAGACTGGGAAGGAGGACATGGCAGATTACTTCTGGGGGAAAAAAAAGCAATTAGAGAGTAAAAACTTTATGAATAGCAGCAGAAAATTGTCTTATACAGTGCTAGAAGATGAGTCCCTCTTGTTGGAAGGCAGAAAAGCATGGCTGGGGAAGAGCTGCCTCCTTGAAGTAGACTTGGCCTGTATGATGTGGATGGACTCAAGCTTTCAACGTCTTCATTTGCTGCTATGGCGTGACTCAAAATGGGAAGAAACAGCTGAAATATCCATTAATAATCAGAACATGTAATGTACAAAGAATGAATCTAGAAAAATTGGAAGTTGTCAATAATGAAATGAACACATAAAGCTTGATATCTGAGGCATCAGTGAGCTGTAATGGACTGGTTTGGGATTTTGAATCAGATAATCAAATGGTCTACTATGCTGAGAATGACAAACTGAAGCAGAATGGCACTGTTTTCATTATCAAAAGAACATTTCAAGGTCTGTCCTAAAGTAGATAGGATAATATCCTATGATGATAATATAATATCCATGTATCTAGGATAATATCCATATATCTACAAGGATGACCAATTAATATAACTAGTACCCAAATTTATGTACCAACCTCTAGGGCCAAATAAAGAAACTAAAGATTTTTACCAACTTCTGCAGTCTGAAACTGATTGAATATGCAGTCAAGAATCATGGATAATTATTGGTAATTGGAACAGGAAAGTTAGAAACAAAGATGAAGGAACAGTGGTTGGAAGATACAGCTTTGCTGATAGAAATAATGATGGAGACAGCATGATATAATTTTGAAAGACTAACAATTTCTTCATTGCAAATACACTTTTCAACAACAGAAACAACTATATACATGGACCTTACCAGACGAAATACATAGGAATCGAACTGGCTACATCTATGGAAAAAGACAATGGAAGAATTCAGTATGATCAGTCAGAGCAAGGCCGGGGACTGGCTATGGAACAGACCATCAATTAGTCATAGGCAAGTTTGAGCTGAACTGAGGAAAATTAGAACACATCTGTAAGAGCCGAAGTATGACCTTGAGTATATCCCACCTGAATTTAGAGATCGTCTCAAGAATAGGCTTGACTCGCTGAACAGTAATGATGGAAGGCCAGATGAGTTGTGGAATGACATGAAAGACATCACACATGAAAAATGGTAGAGGTCTTTAAAAACACTAGAAAGAAATAAAAGACCAAAATAACTCTCAGATGAGACTCTAAAACTTGAATGCTGAATAGCTAAAACAAAAGGCAAAAATGATGAAGCAAGAGAAATGAAGAGGTCAAAGGGCTGCTCAAGAAGACAAAGTAAGGTGTTATATGAAATGTGCAAAGATGTGGAGATAGAAAACAAAAAGGGAAGAACATGCTCTGCATTTCTCAAGAGTCCTGAAGAAAAATTTCAAACCTCCAGTTACAATATTGAATGATTCTACAGAGAAATTACGAAATATCACAGGAAGAATTCAAAGAAGATGGAAAGATTACATAGAGTCACCGTGACACGTATAGTCGGAGCGGCTACAACAAGTGCTCAGCCATTTCAGGAGGTAGCGTGTGATCCAGAAATGATGACACTGAAGGAAGAAGTTCAAGCTGCACTAAAGACATTGACAAAAAACAAGGCTCCAGGAATTGATGGAATACAATGCTGGAAACATTCACTCATCTATGCTAACAAATTTGGAGAACAGCTACCTAGCCAACCAACTGAGAGAGATCTTTATACGTGTGCCCATTCCAAAGAAAGGTGATCTAACAGAAAGTGAAAATTATCAAACAATATTAATGTTACACACAAGTAAAATTTTGCCAAAGATCACTCAAAAGCATTTGCAGCAGTATATCAAGAGAGAACAGTCAAGGTGGACTCAGAAGAAGGTGGGGAACATGGGATCTCATTGGTGATGGTGGATGGATCTTGGCTAAAAGCAGAGAACACTAGACAAAAGTTTACCTGTGTTTTATTGACTATGCAAAAGCATTTGACTGTGTGGATCATAACAAATTATGGTTAACATTTCAAAGAAAGGGAATTCCAGGAAACTTAATTATGCTCATAAGGAATCTGTACACAGGCCAAGAGGTAGTCGTTAGAACATAACAAAGGGATAGTGCACAATTTAAAGTCAGGAAAGGTGTGTATCAGGGTTGTATCCTTTCCATATACTTATTCAATCTGTAGGCTGAGCAGAAGCTGTCTATACGAAGATGAACATGGCATTGGAGGAAGAATCGTTAACCACCTTCATTATGCAGATGATACAACCTTTCTTGCTGAAAGTGAAGAGAACTTGTAGCACTTACTAGTGAAGATCAAGGACTACAGCCTTCAGTACAGAATGTACCTCAACATAAAGAAAACAAAAATCCTCATAAATGGTGCAATAAACATCATGATAAACAGAGAAAAGGTTGAAGTTGTCAAGGACTTCATTTTACTTGGAAGCACAATCAGTACCCATGGAAACAGTGATCAAGGAATTAAATGATGTACTGGTCAAAGCTGCTATGAAAGACCTCTTTAAAGTATTAAAATGCAAAGATGTCATTTTAAGGACTAAGGTATACCTGATGCAAATTCAGTGTTTTTGATCACTTCATGTTCAAACAAAAGCGGGAGAGTGAATAAGGAAGACTGCGGAGGAGGACATCACACTTGGTATAACAGACAGTCAGCGAAAAAGGGGGAAGACCCTCATCAAGGTGGACTGACACAGCAGTTACGATAAACGCACTCAAATACAGCATTGGTGGTGAGGGCAGTACAGGACCAGGGAACGTTTCCTTTTCTTGTACCCTGGGTTGCTATGAGTGGGAAGTGACTCAGCGGCACCTGTCACAGACTGAATTTGTATCCCCCCAAATGTACATAGCAATGTGGTTAGGCCATGATTCCCAGTATTGTGGGATTGTTCTCCATTTTCCTGGGTTGTAAATCCAAATCTCTACCTGTGGTTACTAGGGCAGCATTGGATTATGTTATAGAGGATTAGAGTGGGACTGTACCATCCTTACTAAGGTTGACTCCCTGATCCAATACAAAGGGAGTTTTCCTGGGGTATGGCTTGTACCACGTTTTATCCTACAAGAGATATAAGGGAAGAGAAGCAAGCAGAGTTAGGAACCTCACACCACAAACAAAGCAGTGCCAGGAGCAGAGCATGTCCTTTGAACCTGAGGTGCCTGCACTGAGATGTTCCCAGACCGAGGAAAGACTGATGCAAGGACCTTCCTCCAGAGGTGACAGAGAGAGAAAGACTTCCCCTGGAGCTGACACCTTGAATTTGGACTTGTAGCCTTACCTGACTTCTCCTTGTTAAAACCATCCACTTCTGGTATTTCTGTTACAGCAGCACACAATGACCAAGACAGAGCCTAACAATAACAGCAACATGTACATCAAAACTTCTGTGGCTGGTAAAATGTTTCTGTGACTTTTTCTAAAGAATTATTTTTCACACAGATAAATATTATTGAGCATCTCAATGGTCCTAGAGTCTAAACTATCAGCCATTAGAGACAACTCGAATGTCTTCAGCAAGTTTAGCATCTAATTAAGAAGAAAGGACTCAAGACTTGGAGAATTACGCATGTCTGTGTATCCTATGTACCAAACCAAAAACTGATGGTTATGAAGTTGATTCAGATGCATAGCAATCCTGTAGAATAGAATAGAATTGCCCTATAGAATTTCCAAGAAGCATCTGGTGGATCAGACTGCTGGCATCTTGGTTAGCAGCCATAACACTTAGCCACTGCACCACTGGGGGTTTTATTCTATGTACAGAATTCTGTAGTTCTATGGAATTCATTTAAAGGACTAATCAGCTGAACGGGCTGCAATGATATTAGCAGGATGGGCAGATTAGCGCAATCAAGCAATAATGATGTTCTCCTTTAGTCATTCTCATCTTCCTCTGGCTGGAGTTATATGGTACCAAGTCTATGTGTAGTGGCAGGTGATGTAACAAATTAATCCCAAATATATAATGGTTTAAACATGATGAAGTTTAAAAAGAGGGTTCAAGATCACCAACTATTCATTCAAAAACTCAGACTTCTTAGCCATTTTGTAGCTCTGCCACCTTCAACACAGGGCATCCACTGATGCTTTGCTGAATGAAGGAAGCCAAAAAGAGCATATATGTCAGATTTTTATGGGCCAGGCACAGAAGTGGCACATGCCACTGTGCTTATAGTTTATCTATTAGAAGTAGGGACTCAAATTAATTGAAGTTCACGTTTTTGCTGATAGTTTTCACTTCTAACGAGTCCCCAGGTGATTCTAATGCTGCTGGTTAGAGACCAATTCTGAGAATGTCTAGCAAAACAGAGGTTTTCAAATTTTATTATACACAAGAAGCAACTCAGAATCTTGGTAATGTAAATTCTGATTCAGTATATGTGTATTGCTAATTCTCAGCAGGGGTTTGAACCAGAAGAACTGGTTCAAATCCTAATTAGAAGTCAGGGCTGTGGCCACAGTTAACTGCAGGGAAGCTAGGAAATGTGATGAAGCTGTGTGCGCAGGAAAAAGAAAAAAAGATTTGGAGCACAAGAGTCCAACAAGTCTGCAAACTTAATTGTTCTAAGTGCTAAACACCTTGTTGCTGAATATCACTGTGGTCACCTTTGAAGTACTCACTTTGGAAAGCTATGCACCAATGCCAGCACCTAGTCCATCCTTGAAAGCAGTTTTGGAACTGTTTCTGAAATGGCCACGGCAGATGTGGCATGGTGGAAAGTTAGCAAACTTAATTGTATAGTTGTCTGTGAGAGAGTTTTTAGTCAGTAAACAAATAAGTGTATTGGAACACCCTCCCTACACCTGATCTGGCTCCCAATGACTTTTTTCTTAAGGAAGTATTGAAAGGAAGACATTTTGATGACATTCAGGACATCAAGGGTAATACAATGACAGCTCTCATGCCATTCTAGAAAAATAGTTCCAAAATTGCTTTGAAAGGTAGACTAGGCATTGGTGCATAGCTTCCCAAGGGGAGCACTTGGAAGGTGACCATAGTGATATTCAACAATGAGGTGTGTAGCTTTTTTTCCTAGGATGAATTCGTGAACTTAATTGGCAGTCCCCGTAGCTAGCTATAATATCTGTGAACACCTAATTCAAGAAACAAAAATGGAGGTGAAGGACAGTATTATTTGAAATGTCATTTAGTGACCCCCCCTTTAATAAATGTATACTCTGAATCTCGTTGATTGAATGGTCAAAGATGAACATTTTTAGATATGCTTAGACTGTGTGAATACATGGAACCACCACAATGCTCCAGTATATCTTCCTTCAGAAGCGTGAGTGGTATAACAAGATTTTGCATTTGTGTATGCACATATATATTGTAAGTGGGGGCATAAGGATCTACGTGAATAATATACATATATATATCTGTGCATACATACAGATCAATGTGATGTCAAATATGAAACATGCATGTTTCTCAAAGTAAGTTGAAATATATTTTAAAGTTCCCAGTAGAATATAAGACATGCAACAAACTTTCAAAACTTCTTTACTCAGTTATGCAAAGGTACTTTATCATTTAATCATTTGGCTGATAACAAATTGTGGTTGAAACCCATCTACCTACTCTGTTAGAGAAAGACTTCACCATCTGCTTCCGTAGAGGTTCATGTCAAGAAAGACCTGTGGGGCTATTCTACTGTGTCACATGGGGTGGCTATGAGCTGGAACCTGACTCAGTGACATTTAACACCTCAGTGACATTGAACAACAGCAGTCTTTTGGGGGGGATGACAGATTATGTACTACAGTATTGATCCTTATCTCTTTCAGGTGCTAAACCTTTAACTATGTTTCATATTTTCAGGCATGTGAGGAAAGATATGAGCTACAACAAAAGCACCGGGACTCCACTCACTGTCAGCAAATGGAGATAACAGCTGCTTTTATGAAATTACTTTGGTCTTATAAACAACAGAATTTGAGAATACTTTTCAGAAGCTAGCCATCTTATGAGAGGTACATCTAATTTCATTAGCCACATGGAAGGAACAGAAACACATACATAAAATCAATGTCTTTTCACTTCATACAATGTCTAGGTAACTGGGAAATATGCTTTTCCACACTCAATGCCTCTGAGCTTCAGTCTATGTAGGCTGGATACTGACTTGCCAAACAGAAGTATCTCAGCGCAATGAAATCAACGGACCTGAATCTGATGTCATCACTGACAGGGTGAATCTCATGACTGGGCTAGGGGAGGGGCCACCCTCATTTTCTTATTACCCAGTCTTGTTCCATTGCATGCTTGAGAGTAGGAAGTTGACAATTGTGATGTAACAGGCAAATGTGCCTATTCTTCCTTTTTTGAATACAATTAGCACTTCGAGAATATAATTCCTGTTCTAGGAGCTTCTTATTTCCGTTGAGAAATTGGGATAGGTAGCTAAAACTTGTAGTAGCACTTTATATTTTGTATCTGGTTATAATTATATTTATTGGAAGAACATAAACACAAACATTCTTCACTTTCTGCTTCATATACGTAAGCTATTCAGATACCATTTGCCAAATGCAAACCAACATGATCCCAGATATTTACTTGAGAGTGAGAACAAATAGTGATTGCATCAAGAAGAGTGGGTTAAGAAAAGGCAATTCTTCAAACTGAAACATAATGTGTTATGATAACATTAATTTCAAAGATTCCTCTTTTCCATACTTTAAAAGCACAGGCAGCACATGAAAACAGTTTCCCGTACTTGGTCTTCTGATTTAATCCTTACTATAGATATGTATTTGATTTCAAAGGGCAGCTCAATAAGACGAAGTAAGGTATTACGATGAAATATGCAAAGACCTGGAGTTAGTGGATCCGACTTGACAGCACTTGGCTGTGGCTTGGCTGGAGTTAAAAAAATGGAAGTGAAATGCTCAGCATTTCTTAAGCCCAAAGAAGTAAAGCAAAATTCAAGCATCAAGTTGTGATAATGAAGGATTTTATGAGAAAAGTATTGAATGATACAGGAAGCATTAGAAAAAGATGGACGTAATAAAGTCACTGTACCAAAAAAATTGGTAGATGTTCAGCCATTTCAGGAGGTATTGTATGACTAAGAACTGACAGTATTGAAGGAAGAAGTCCAAACTGCACAGAAGGCATTGGCAAGCAACAAGACTCTACAAGTTGATGAAATACCAACTGAGATGTTTCAATAAATGGATGCCAACAAGTTTGGAGAACAGCTAGCCTGTTGACTAGAAGAGATCTATTCTTGTTCTTATTCCAAAGAAAGGTGAGACAACAGAATGTAGAAAACATCAAACAGTATTAAAATCACACACAAATAAAGTTTTGCTGAAGAGAACTCAAAACCGCTGCATTGGTACATCTTCAAGGAGCTGTCAGAAATTCACGCTAGATTCAGATGAGGACGTGGAATGAGGACTCTCATTACTGCTGTCAGATGAATCTTGGCTCAGAGCAGAGAATACCAGAGAGATGTTTACCTGTGTTTTATGGGCCAAGCAAGGCATTCAACTATGTGGGTCATGATAAATTATGACTAACATTTCAAAGAGTGTGAATTCCAGAACACTTTAACTGTGTTCGTGAGGAACTTGTACATGGATCAAGAGTCAGTTATTGAAATAGAACAAGGAGATTCTGCGTGGTTTAAAATCAGGAAAGATGTGCATCAGGGTTGTATCCTTTCACTATGCTTTTTCCATCTGTATGATGAGCAAATAATCTCAGAAGCTGGACTATATGAAGAACTGGAGGAAGAATCATTACAACCTGTGATATGTAGATGACACAGCCTGCCTTGCTGAAAGTGAAGGGGACTTGAAATACATACTGATAAGATCAAAGACCACCACCTTCACTGTGGATTGCACCACAACACCAAGAAAACAAAAATCCTCCCAACTGGACCAAATAATCAACATCACGATAAACAGAGACAAGAACTGAAGTTGTTAAGAATTTCATTATTCTTGGACCCACAATCAACAGCCATGGAAGCAGCAGTCAAGAAATAAAATGATATATTACATTGGGCAGATAGACTGCAAAAGATCTGCATATAGGTGAGCCTGCAAATTTACATGGGAGTGTACGTTTTCATTCAATCATAATTAAAAAAAAAGAGTTCAAAGCACGATTTTCAGTGTAAGGACTGAGATGTCAAACCAGGATATTTTCAATTGCCTCATGTCGTGGTTAGAAATGTGTCCCTCCCAAAAGCGAGGTGGGACTGGGCTGTGATTCCTGGTATTGTATGATTGTCCACCATTTTTGTCATCGGCTGTGATTTTCCTAAGTGTTATAAGTCCTTCCTCTATGATATTAATGAGGAAGGATGGGTAGAAGTTGGGTTGATGACCCCAAATAAACAAAGCCATTGCCATTGAGTCAAATCCAACTCAGCAATCCTATAGGACATAGTAGAACTGCTCTGTATGTTTTTCAAGGAGCACTGATGGAATCGAACTGCTGAGCTTTTGGTTAGCAGCTGTAGCTCTTAGCCATTATGTCACCAGGGTTTCAGCAGGACACAATCTATGGGACTGGATTGTGTCTTCAGCTGGCTTATTTTGGGATATAAAAGAGAGAAGAAGCAGAGAAACAAGAAAGCAGCAGCAGGAGGAGATTGCGTCCTTTGGTCCCAGGGTTCCTGCACAGAGAAGCTCCTAGTCCAGAGCAAGACTGATGGAGAACACATTTCTGCTTGTTAAAACCATCCACTTGTTGTACGTCTGTTACAGGAACATTAGATGACTAAGACACCTTGTATGCATTTTAAAGCTGAACAATTAATAAGTAATTATGGTGTTGCTGAGAAATACTGAACATACCTTGTGCCATGGATTGAACTGTGTCCCCCGCGAAATATCCGTAGTGATTTCACTGGGCTGGTAATTCCCAGTATTGTGTGATTGCCCTCCATTTTGTGACTTTCTTATGTAAATCCTGATCTCTGCCTGTGGTTAATAGACTGAACTATGTTCAAGAAGATTAGAGTGGGACTGTAAAATCCTTCCTAAGGTCGTCTCCCTCCTCCAATGCAAAGACAGTTTCTCTGGAGTGTGGCTAAACTCTAGTGGCCCAGTGGTTAAATGCTATGGCTGCTAACCAGAAGGCTGGCAGTTCAAATCTACCAGGCACTCCTTGGAAACTCTGTGTGGCTGTTCTACTCTGTCTTTAAGATCACTGTGAGTCAGAACCCTGGTGACATAGTTGGTTGGGTGCTACAGCTGCTAATCAAAAGGTCAGCAGTTCAAATCTGTCAGGCACTCCTTGGAAACTCTATGTGGCAGTTCTACTCTGGCCCCTGGGGTCACTATGAGCTGGACATGACAGCAGTGGGTTGGGTTTTTGTTTGCTTATGAGTCAGAATCAACTCAAGGGCAGTGGGTTTGGTTTGGTTTTTATGGCTTGTACAACCTTTTATCCTTTGATCCTACAACAAATAAAAGGAAAGGGAAGCAGAGAGTTGGGAACCTCACATCATCAAAAAAGCAGCACTGAGGGTAGAATGCGTCCATCAGACCTTAGGTTCTTGCACCAAGAAGCTCCTTGACCAAAGATGGATGTAACACAAAGACGTTCCTCCTGAGCCAAAAAGGAGAGAAAACCTTCCCGTGGAGTGGACACCCTGAATTTGGACTTACAGCCTCCTGGACTGTGTATGAATAAACATTTCTCTTTTTAAAGCCATCCACTCATGGTACTTCTGTTAGAGCAGTACCAGATGACTAAAACACCATGTATGATGTTATAGAAAAACTAACAAATCTGTTGTAGAAGTACAGCCAGAATTCTCCTTAGAAGGGAGAAAGGTGACACTTCATCTTATGTAGTTCAGACATGTTATCAAAAGCGAACAATCTCTGGAGAAAGATATCATGCTTGGTAAAAGTTAGGGTCAACGACAAAGAAGAAGGCCCTTAATGAGATGGCTTGACACAGTGTCTACAACAGTGGGCTCAAAGAGAGCAAGAATTTTAAGGACAATACGGGACTGGGCAGTTTTTCCTCTGTTGTATATATGGTTGCCATGAGCTAGAGCCAACTTGATGACATCTAACAACAACAACAGCATAGATGTGTATTACATGTTAATGGGAGCATGGTTAGTGGAGAAACTGTACTCAAACTATAGCCAAAAAGAGTATGGTGACTCTGTTTCTCACAGAGATAGAAAGATTTATATTACTAATTACACACTTCATATGTCTTACGCTGGGTTCTGTACAGAAACAAAGCTAGTGAAGTACATGTGTATGTGTATTATAAGTTCAAACTGCCAACCTTTTGTTAGGAACTGTAGCTCTATCCACGGTGTATGGTTAGCAGCTACAGCTGCTAACTGAAAGGCTGCAAGTTTGAATTTACCTGACACTCCTGGGAAGCTCTAGGGAGCAGTTACATAGCGACTGTTTAGGTCTTTTATTTTTGCTATATATGTGTGTATATGTACATATGTGTATATATATGTCTATATACGAGGACTCACGCACACACACACACACACACACACACACACACACACATGAGGACTGCCAATTAAGTTTGCAAAGTCATCCTAGAAAAAAATGCTACCTACCTCATTGCTGAATATCCCCATAGTGACGTATAGAGTACTCCCCTTGGGAAGTCATGCACTGTCAGGAGTGCCCACCCCACCCTTCAAAGCAATTTTAGAAGTCTTTTTCTACACACACACACACACACACACACACACACACACACACACACACACATACACACACACGTATATGGAGAGACAGAGAGAGATTTATATCAAGGAAACAGGTCACATAGCTGTAGAGGCTAGAAGTCTCAAGTCTATGGTCAGTTGTCATGCTAGAGGCTTCTCCTGACTTAAGCAGCTGCAGGGATTGATGAACCCGAGAAAGGTAGGTTAAATAGCAGGCCACTAGATCACAAGCCGTGGTGGCTGATGAAGCCTAAGATTGGCAGCCCGTATGGTAGGCAGCTGGTTCAAGTCCCAAGACCTGGAGGTCAGATGACAATGAGCCAGATGCAGGACTCAGAGCATGTAAGCAAGCTTTGCCAGAATTTTCATATATATATTGTATATAAACCACACCCCTGAGGAAACTCTCCTTACAACTGAGTGGCAGATCACATCTGATCACATCATGGAAGATGCCATCATTACATAACTGCCAAACTATATTATTACACAACTGCCAGATTACTGACAATCAGGGCTCAGCCATGCTGACACATAATCTTAACCATCACTCCACATAAATTACATCTAGGATCCTTGACAGTATTCTGTGATCTAGTTCCATATTGTTTAAAATGCCAGGACCCTTTGCTTCTTAGTGAAGTCTTTATGTCATTGGTTTGTTGGTTGGTTTAATCACTTTTTTAAATTGAATTCATGGAAGTGATTCACAAATAATGTTTGTGCACAAGATGAGACACTGCAAGAAAAACAACCACCTCTACAACAACAAACTAATGGAGTTTGAAGTTTATAAACAAAAGGTCTCTTGTTACGTGCCATCCTGTTGGTTCTGACTCACAGTGACCATAAGTACAACAGAAATAAATACTGCCCAGCCTGCACCACAGTCACAACTGCTGTTATGCTTAAGCGCATTGCTGCGGCTACCATGTCAATGTGTTTCACTGATGGTCTCCCTCCTTTTTTGCTGACCCTCTACTTTGTTAAGTACGAAGTTCGTCTCCAGTGACTGGTCCCTCCTGACAACATGACCAAAGTGTGTGAAACATAGTCCTACCATCACTGCGTCTAAGGAACATTCTGTTTGTACTTCCAAGACCGACTTCTTGGTTCTTTTGGCAGTCCATGCAGCATTCAATATTGTTCTACCACACCACAATTCAAAGGCACCAATTCTTCTTCTGCCTTCCTTGTTCATTGTCCAGCTTTTGCATGCATATGATATACTGAAAATACCATGGCTCGGGTTAGGCACACCTTAGTCATCAAGGTAACATCTTTGCTTTTCAACACTTTAAAGAGGTCTTTTGCAGCAGATTTGCCAAATGAAATGCATCCTTTGATTTTCTGACTGCTGCTTCCATGGGTGTTGATTGTGGAGCCAAGTAAAATAAAACTCTTAACAACTTCAATCTTTTCTCAGTTTATCATGATGGTGCTGATTGGTCCGTTGTGAGGATTTTTGTTTTCTTGAAGTTGAGGTGCCATCCATACTGAAGGCTGTGGTCTTTGATCTTCATCAGTAAGTACTTTGAGTCCTCTTCACTTTCAGCAAGCAACATTGCATCATCTGCATGCCACAGGTTCTTAATGAGCCTTCTACCAATCCTCATGCTCCATTCTTCTTTGTGTAGTCCATCTTCTCGGATCATTTATTCAGTATACAGATTGAATAGATACGTTGAAAGGACACAACCCTGATGCACATCTTACCTGACTTTAAACCACTTCAGTAGCCCCTTGTTCTGATGGAACAACTGCCTCTTGATCTATGTACAGTTTCCTCTGAGCCCAGGTAAGTGTTCTGGAATTCCCATCCTTTAAAATGTTACCCACGATTTCTTATAATCCACACAGCCAAATGCTTTTGCATAGTCAATAAAACACAGGTAAAATTTTGTCTAGTATTCTTTGCATTCAGCCATGATCCACCTGACATCAGCAAGAAAATTCTTGGTCTCATCTCCTCCTCTGGATCGAGCTTGAATTGTTTTAGAAAATCCAGCTTTGATTTAAAAATTTGTATAACTAAGAAGAGGCTGTTTATTCTGTTATGAATATTTTACCATGCCAATAAATACTCTTCTATAATACGTTTCTTTTGTAAATGGTAGTATCCGTACACCAGCTGAACTATATGAAGAAGAATGAGGCATCATGGAGAAAGACTCACTAACAACCTGCATTATGCAGATGACACAACCTTGCTTGCTGGAAGTGAAAAGGATTTGAAGCACTTACTGATGAAGATAAAAGACCACACCTTTCCATAGGGATTACACCACAACATCAAGAAAACAAAAATCCTACAACTGGACCAGTAAGTGACATCATGATAAATGGAGAGAGGACTGAGGTTTTCAAGGATTTCATTTTACTTGGCTCCACAATCAATGTCCATTGAAGCAGTAGTCAAGAAATCAAAAGACATACTGCATCAGGAAAATGTGCTGCAAAGGATCTCTTTAAAGGGTTAAAATGCAAAGATGTCACCTTGAAGTCTAAGGTGAGCCTGACTCAAGCCATGGTATTTTCAATAGATCATATGCATGCAAAAGCTGGACAACGAACAAGGAAGACAGAAGAAGAATTGGCACCTTTGATTGCAGTGTTGGAGAATAATATTGAATGTACCATGGACTGCCAAAGAACAAACAGATCTGTTCTGGAAGAAGTACAACCAGAGTGCTGCTTGGAAGCAAAGATTGCAAGACTGCATCTCACATACTTTAGGCATATCAGGAGGGATCAGTCCCTGAAGGAGGACATCATGCTTGGTAGAGTGGAGGGCAGTGAAAAAGAGGAAAACCATCAAGGAGATGCATTAACACAGAGGCTACAACAATGGATTTATGTATTAAAAACCATCGTGGACATGGCACGAGACCAGGCAGTGTTTTGTTCTTTTGTGCATAGGGTTACCAGGAGTTGAAACTGACTCAACGGCACCTAACAGGAACAACAATACATTGCTTGTGGGGGGATTTAGTTTGTTTCCAAGTTTTTGCTATTATAAATATTACTGAAATTAAAACCGTTTCACTGATATGCTCACAGCTCTCAGGTTAGAGAGTGAAATAAAAGATCAGGTACTAAGTGCTAAACTATTTTAAGAATTTTCAATTCCCCATGGTTGCAGTACAAAAGTACATCTCGTATTGGTATGATATATTAACTAATAAACCTGTATGGGCAGGAATCTTTATTTATGTTTACACATTGTAAATACACCAGAGACCATGACAATGGGTACAACAGCTACAAAAACTCCATCGGTTTTGAATCATAAGCACAGCACCTTTGGATGGAATGGCCATTTGAAATTGGCTGGTTTGGAATCTCATAATTTTCTATGTCGACCCTAAGGCTGAATGTGCTTCTTTGCAGATATTGTAGGGTAGATGGGCCTCAACATCACATAGTGTTCCTATCCTAGCCCTGCCTCTCTGAACCTTACCATTTTCATCTGTGAAATGAAAGTAGCAATAATTCGCTTGTAGAAGTGTTGTACAAATAAAATTGATGACAGATATAATAGGTGTTTTGTGATCCCTAAATATAAATCACTGTAATCATTATTCCCAAATTCATAAACAAAACCACTCTCTGTCTTCTGTCTCTCTGCATCTGTATAGGCATTAATTAGTTGCATCTTAGCTGAGTTTCATCAGCAATGTCCAGCCATTAGGTGAGTAGGGAGGAGAACAGTGGCACTGTTCTCTTCAGGAATAAGCAGCACTAACAGGAACTGTTAATCAGCTGTTCTGTTGGGGTTCTTACAGGGTGAGAGCCCCACCCAAAAACAGAGAGACAGACAGGAAGACAGGCACACAGCATCCTCCAACGTGGCCCATAAATTCCAGCCATCTTCTTCATCTGATGCCAGGCAGAGAAATAGTTCTGCTCTAGGCCGAAGATTTGCAGGGACAATTTTGATCATTTTTTTGCCTTATGTACACACTTTGGAACTCATCTCACTTGCTGCCCTCCTCAGCAGCAATCCCACTGAATCGCCACCACTTCAGAGATGAGAAAACTGCCAGCGGGGAGGTTACTAGTCACCTGGGGCAGCAGGACTAGTGGATGACGCATTCAGGGCCATGCCATTGACTTCTGCTTCAGTTTCACTGTGAAATAGCACTAGGTACCAGAAGGAAAAAAGAAACAAAACCAGACTCATTGCCACTGAGGGGGTTACAATTCGTAGTGACCCTACTGCCTCTTCTTACCGATAGCCCCTGCGTGTCCCTCCAGCGCTTCTTAATGACAACTAGTTCCCCTTCCTCTTCTCTTCCTCAATGAGTGAAGGTGCCTGTTGGAAAAAAAGAAAAAAAGAATTTTCCAAAACCCAGAAAACAAAAACTGAAAGTATGAGAAAGGATTATTTTCTATGAATAGAAATGTACATCATTGTCCTTAATCTTGCCTGTGGGTTTGCCAGGTGTTGGTGCGAGGAGAGTACGGGCTGCCCTCTAGGGCTATAAACTGCAGTGCCTGGGTGGCCAGGCTCAGGGGGGCCCTCCGGGAACCAGCACAGCCAGCAGAGGCAGAGGTGGGTGCTAGGAGGATGTGTTTGCTCTCAGTTCAGCTTTGGAGGATTTTTTTTTTCTTTAAATCCCATTTCATTGCAGAAGGGTTAATTTCTCTGTGGTTCCTGGCTCATGTGGAAAGTTCTCTGTGGCTGAAAGCTTTATAAGCCCTGGTGAATTTGATCCAGGATAGAATTTTTAACAGTTCACCAGGTAAACCCTGGGTTTCCTTGTCCAAATGGGAAATTTACTGTGAAACCAATTTGGTCACAGGTGAAAATTGTCTCTGTATTACAGAAGTGGTTTCTCCCCACCAAAAAAAAATCATGGCCTGCTTGGAAAAGAAAGCATCAAAGCCAAAACAACTTTTCCTTTTCATAAGCAATTTTTAGCCAAAAGGAAAAAGAGTTTTATTTTTTGCAAACCCACAAAAATGTGATACTCACCAGTGAGGAAATCACATTTATGCAACTGTATTAAAGATGTTTTTCTCATCCAGGCAAGTGGGAAAGTTTTACATGAAACTGTTTTTGGCAGTGGGGGAGGGTGGGAGTGCTTTTATGTAGAAGAAATAGTCTCACTTGCCTTTGGAAGTAGAAAGAGCTCGAAGATGCAAACTCAGAAGCATCTCTCCAGTCTCTCCACAGCTGCTGGCCTATATCCATCACTGATTCAGGTTCAAGTAAAACCCCACAAACCACATTTATAACTTTTTTCAGCTACATATTTTCAAAAGATTTGAGCTGTGGTTTTAAAAAACCGGCATCAAAACATGAACACAAGAGGACTTGTTTCCCCATGGACATTTCTTCAGGAAAATGGGCAAGTTCCCTGAGGCTGGTTGCCTGTAGTGAGCCCAGCCCTGTCCTTTGCCCTTTGAGTTCTCTGTTTATTGCCCTGCAGAAGGGCAACAGGGTCTGGGTGAGTATGTACTGTTTCTGAGGTCCTGCCCAGGTCACTGACCATAAACAAGCCTATGGCTCTGTGAGGATGAACTCCTTCAGGCAGAATCGGCCAATTCCAGAACCACAGGCTAGAGGCTCTTGGGACAGGGCCCTACCCTCTTCTGTGCAGCTTTGGGAAGGTCTGCCTCGCAGTCCCATGTAGAAGATAACTGCCCCTTGGTCAGCAGTCTGGCCCTCAACATGTCCCTCCTGCATGGACGACATGGTCCAGTGTCCATTCCTGCCTGACCAGCATTTTAAAAACAGTCAGGCGCTGTAACCCTCTTGCCAAATGGGGCACTGGCTAGGCTCTGCATGTTAGAGGGGCCCTTAGCCCACCCATTCCCTTAAAGAATACACACTTAGATCTCTTTGCTCTTAATCTAGAGCTCCTTTGCCTTGAGAGAATGTCTCATTAAAGAAAAGAAAAAGATGCGTGTTCTTGGTAGCCACCATGTGTGAAGAAGCCCCGGTGAGTAAAGAGTACAAGAGTGCTGTCCACAAGCAAAGCAATCATGCTCAGCTGAATCAGGTGAAACAGAGAGTTTGCAGTACATTTACATCTGAACATTAACAATGGTAGGTGTTAAGATTGAATTTTGTCCTCCGAAAAGATAGGCAGTAATCCTAGTCCTTGTAACTGTAAATGTGACCCTGTTCGGAAATAGGATCTTTGAAGATTTATCAGGTAGGTTGACGTGAGGTGGATCCTTATAGTATGTACTGATGTCCGTATAAAAGAGGAGAAGATACACAGAGACAGGAAGACAGAGAAAAGATGTCATATGACACTGCGGCCGCAAGTCCAAGAATAGAGCCACCAGCTGCTAGTAAAGAGGAATGGAGTTTTGTTTGGAATCAGCATGAGTGACACACTGATTTGGACTTGCAGCTTCTAGAACTGCAACATAATACATTTCTGTTCTTGTACGCTGTCTACTCTGTGGTATTTGTTGTCACAGCCACACGAAGATAAGATAGTAGGTATCAGCTGGGCTCCTTTTGTATAAGGACAGGAAAAGAAAAAGGAATCAGTTAAAATCAAAATAAAGAGATAACACGGTAATGAGATTGGATACCAGTACAAACTGTGAGTGTGTAGAAGGTTAACTCTGTTGGTTGCCAACTAAAAGATGTCAGGTTACAGTCCATGCAGAGGCATCTCAGAAGAAAAGCCCGGTGATCTACTTTTGTTACCGCAGCTGTTGGAAATCACACGGAGCAGTTCTACTCTGTCTCACATACGGTCATCACAAACTGAATCAGAAACAGTTCTGTGAGTGTGGAAAATGGCTAGTGATGAGGACAACTCAGAAAGGAGTGAGTGGGATGGACCACAAGGCAGCTGGGTTTGAGGAGGGCCAGGAAGGTTAGAGGGGCGAGCAAGAAGCAGCAGCAGCTGGAACAATGGTCAGGCTTCACAGGACACTGTACCTTTTTCCACCTCAAGAGAAAGGTGAATAGGCAGAATGAGACAAAAAAATAAGACCTGAGACACAGTTAAGAATAAAAGCTCTCTTTGCAAAAGATGCAAAGGGGCCTGGTTGCCCCAAGCAATTTACAATTTGTTGCTAACTGAAAGGTTGATAGGTGAACCCACCCAGTGGCTACATGGGAGAAAGGCCTGGCAATCAGCTTCTCTGAAGATTACAGCCAAGAAAACCCTACAGGGCAGTTCTAGTCTGTAACACAAGGGGGCACTATAAGTTGGGGGATGGCTTGGCAGCAGCCAGCAACAACAATATGCAAGTAACGCACACTGAGAAAAACTGAGGGAGAAACTTCAGCGCCCGTCAGGAAGAAATCCTTCTCTCTGTGCAAGCCTTAAAAGCGCTGTAAACTAAATCACACTGACAACTACTCCCATGTTGCATTTCCAGATAGTGCCATCAGGTAAAGACTCACATTTGTTTCTGTCTCCTGAAGTTTTAGAATGACTTTTTAATATTTAAAGGACCTTAAAGTTAATTAAAGGACCACAGAAAATGCCACCTGTCATGTGTCCTGTTTGGACCAGCACTGGTCTCCTATGTGTCTCAAGACTCTGGCTTGGGAGCTAGAGCCACCCAGCATGAGTGGGCTTGGCTGAGGGTTGCTTGAGTCTCAGCCCTAAGGGGCCTCATTGGCTTTTACCCTCATTGTGAGCAAAACCACTCACTGTTTGATTCTTCTCAGGAGGTCCACTAAAGGCCTTTGGAGGTAGTGCTCTTCTGTAAGTGATCCCCGCATCTGTCCAGCTCCAACTCTTTTACTTTAGCTTCTGCTTATAGTGGGCAAAGGGAGGAAGAGTCCTCAGTTTAAACCAGTGTTAGGAGCAGCCATCCGTTATCTGGCGTGGCTGGCGAGTTGTCAGGAGTATATGTGTGAGTATGTTCAGCTGAAGGAATTGGCTCCTTGATTTTTTTTTTTCCCTTCCCCTTAATCTGCTCCTGCTCCAATATTGTCCATCTCGGAAAATGGCTCTGCTCTTTACTCAGGTCATCTCTAACTTCTGTCTCTCACCCAACTCATTAGCAAGTCCCATCAATGTAATTGTTAAAAATGTGCCCCTAATTCACCCACCACAAGTGACCACTATCTTTTCTCTAGACTGTGGCAGTAGCCTCTTGTCTGGTCTCTCCTTCCACTCTTGATGCCGTGATCTCAGTTGTTCACAAGGAATTCACAGTAATCTTTTAAGAATTGAATTCAGACTAAGCCAAGGCCCAGATGAAACCCTCCGTCTTGCCAGTATGCTTATAAAATCCAGACTCTCACCAGCCTGACCTTGGCCTGACTCTCCGATCTTACTTCCTATCACTCCTTCCAAATCTGTTCCGCTCCAGCTATACTGGCCATCTTGCTGCCTCTTTAAGAGGTTAAGTTCATTTCCATTTTAGAGGCTTTGCACTTGATATGTCCTGTTTGGAATGCTCTGTCAAACTTTCCTGTCTTCATTTAGGTGTCTTTTCAGGTGTTATCCCTTTGGATAGATTTCTCCTTACTCTGCTACTTAAAATATACTCCTTCTTCCCTGGTCATGTCTAGAGAAAGATTTATGGTCAAGAAGACCTTATGTACAACAAAATGGAACTTTACCTGGTCCGGTGTCATCCTCACTGTTGCCTGTATGCTTGAGCCCATCATTGTAGCTATTATTCCAATCCACCTCACTGAGTGTCTCCCTCACCCTCTCCCTCTTTGGCCATCTACTTCATCAAAGATGATATCCTTTTCTAGAATTGATCCCTCCTTGTGAAATGTACAAAACAAATGAGACAGACAATGCTCTGTTGTGATCCATTAGGTTTTCATTGGCTAACTTTTGAAAGTAAATTGCCAAGCCTTTCTTCCTAGCCTCTTTGTCTGGAAGCTCCATTGAAACTGATCCATCATGGGTGACTCTACTGGTATGTGAAATACAAGTTGCATAGCTTCAAGCATCACAGAAACACTCAAGCCATCACAGGACGATAAACTGACAGATGGTACTGGCATTTCCACCTATCTGTACACAAAAGTTTGGGACACATTGTTTGAGAGTTGTCCTTCTCAGATTTTAAGTTCAGGACTCTCTGGGATTTCTTGTTCAAAATACGAATTTTGATTCAGTAGATCTAAGATTCTGCATGTCTAACAAGCCCCTAAGTGATGCATGTATAATGTGGGCCTATGATCAGAAGACCAAACATTCATTGACTGTATTCCAGTGGCACCATGAGATACTTCCTACATAGCGGGAAAAGGGCATGGAAGCCAAGTACAACCTCTTCTGGGAGTGCCCTGTAGGGTGATAAGGTACAGCTCACATCAAGGTGCTGCTTTCTGATGACAGTTGGGAGAGAGGCTGAGTTGATAGACAGTGGAATTGAGAGCAACTGCCTCACTCTGACCAAATAGTTGTTATGTCTGGTCTGTAGGGAGGTAGAGGACTTCATTTCCACTCACATTCCTTCCAGAGCTTTACACAGACATTTCTTCTTTGTTTTCTAGACTTTGTTTTAAAGTTTATTTCTTTTGAGTGGAAGGGGATGGAGCGAAACAAACAACAAAAATGAAAACTTAAACAATAACTATCTTGATAATCCCACAAAAACATATTTAACTGGTAGATTAACTTGGAAAAGACTTAAAGTAGAAATGAGTGGCTAAAGAATCAGACTTTCCTGCTTTCTGATCAATTAATTCTTTAATGCTGTACTGAAAAATGAACAAGGCTTAGTGAAATAAAGGAAACCCTGGTGGCAGCATAGTGCTTAAGCACTACAGCTGCTAACCAAAAGATGGGCAGTTTGAATCCACCAGGTGCTGCTAGAAACCCTGTGAGGTAGTTGTTCCACTCTGTCCTCTCAGGTCACTATGAGTTGCAATCGACTCTAAAGCAACCAGTTTAATAAAAGAAAATGGCAAGGCTTCTAGGTAGAACACAAATCTACTCTGTGTTGCTTTTTGGCAAGGAGATTCTCTTTACAACTGAGTGAGAATATAAATTAGACTAGATGAACTGTAGTTGAGACAGGCAAGAGACTCACTGAATCTTCATGTGTGACTAAAGAGGATGGGAGACATGAGAATATTTGACCCCTTGACGGGCTGTTGAAACAGAACTGTTATGTCTTTGGATTTATGGTCACAGAATACAGAGACTTGTTAGAGGAAAATAGAGCCCTGGTAGGACAATGCTTTAAGAGTTCTCTTGCTAACCAAAAGGTGGCCAGTTCCAACCTGTCAGACATTTCTTGGAAACCCTATGGGACAGTTCTATTCTGTCCTGTAAGGTTGCTATATGGTGAAATCAACTCAACAGCAACAGGTTTATTTATTTATTTAGGTTTAATAGAGACAGTGTTCCTTCTGTGCTTAATGCTATCTTTAGAAACAAGGAAGTGTCTGTGCTTTCTCCATTCTAATAATAGTTAAATACATACTTTTCTCTTTCAGTATAAGGCAAAGACAAGATTGTCACTTTTTGTCTTCAATTTCTATGACTCTGGAGAGAATATCTAAGACTATCTAGTTATATAAACTTGAAAGGAGCCTAGATGTTTCATAGGGGCAATTGAATACAAATTAATATGAGTTGCTTAAATTTATGTCATTTATTTCAGTCTTGTGTGAATCTAACCTTAAAAGCATTATGATTAATATTAGATGAAGGCAATATTGATTGGTCTGACTTCAGATAAGAGCATTCTCAAGACATTCAAGTGGAGAAGTACGAACTCAGGAGCCAAATTACTTCACTTTCTGATTGCCTCTGAGTGTGTCTCTAAAATAATTATAATTATTAAGTAAAAAGAAAGAACATTAATTTTTGATTTATGATTTGCTTTTGCAATCTGCACTGTACATGTGAAATTTAGCTTTCTACAAAAGATAACAAATAATGATCATTGAAATAAATTTTAAAGGACAGCCTAGCTCTCAGCCGATAGGCACTCCTATCTAAAAGAATGTCAGTTCTATCTATGCTCCGGTGAGAGAAAAGCTGTGATAATTGGGACCATGTGCTCCAAGTGAAGCTCCATAGCAAAATCACTCAAGCTTTCTGAGGACATAAACAGAAATGATTAAACAATGAAATTGTAATTGCATATGTATATGTGTGTTCGTGCGTGCATATGTTTGTGTAGTATTTTGTAGAAATTGTACCAGTTTTTAGTCAAAATATATATATTTTGTAGAAATTGTACCAGTTTGCAGTCAAAATGTATGTGGAACACATCTTAAGTAGCAATAGAACTAGAACAAAAAATAAAAATAAATTCAATAAGCATTAAGTACCAACAAATTAGATAACTTGGAAGAAATGGACAAATTACTAGAGAAGTAGAAACTACTAAAACTGACTAAGGAATAAATAGAAAATCTGAATAGAACTGTAACAAGTCAAGAAGTAAGTTTAACTATTTAATTATAAAACTTCCCACGAAGAAAAATCTAGACCCATACGTCTTCACAGATGAATTCCTCTGAACATTAAAAAAAGTCAATTCTCTCTATATAAATTTATATATATATGTATGTATGTATATAAGTGCACTTTAAGTGAAAGTTTAGAACTTAATTCAATTTGTTTTCCAAAAACTTACGCCCACACTGCTTTGTACCTACAGCTGCTTTCCCACCCTGTGGCAGCACATGCATCCTTTCCACCCTGTATTTCCCACGTGCATTCAGCAGTTCCTGTTCCCCTCCACTCTCTCACCTCACCGTTGGATGAGAGCTGACCAGTTTAGCCTCACGTAGCTAATTAAGCCAAGAAGCACACACTTACAAGTATCACTTTATGTCTTATAGCCCAGTTCAATCTTTGTCTAAAAAAGTTGGATTCAGGAATGATTTCACTTATGGACTAATAAGGAGTCTGAGCGCCATCTATTCCAGGGACCCTTCAGTCTGGCAGACCATCAAGTCTGGTCATTTTAATAAAGTTCAAATTCTGCATCCGTATTTTTCTCCTGTTATGTCAGGGATCCTAAGTCATATTCCCTGTCAGGGCAGTCGTTGGTGGTGGCTGGGAGCCATCTAGTTCTTCTGGTCTCATGCTGATACTGTTGTTTTTGTCAGGTGCCATCAAGTTGGTTCCAAACCATAATGACTCTATGTATAACAAAACAAAACTCTGCCTGGTCCTGAGTCATGCCAACAATGCTTAAGTCCATTGTTGCAACCATTGTGTCAATCCATCTCCTTGAGGGTCTTTCTACCTCTACTTGATCAAGCACGATGTCCTTCCCCAGGGACTTACCCCTCCTGATAACATGTGAGACATAATCTAGCCATCCTTGCTTCTAAGGAGCACTTGGGCTGTGCTTCTTCCAGGACAGATCTATTTGTTCTTTGAGCAATACATCATGTATTCTGTTTCCCCACACCACAATTCAAAGCCATCAATTCTTTTTCTGTCTTCCTTCTTCATTGCCCAGCTTTCCCATACAAATGATGCAGTTGAAAATATCATGGTTTGGGTCAGGTGCACCTTAATCTTCACAGTGGCATCTTTGGTTTTCAACACTTCAAGGAGGTCTTTTGCAGCAGATTTTCCCAAAGCAATGCATCTTTTCATTTCTTGACAGCTGCTTTCATGGGTGTTGATTGTGGAACCAGATAAAAAGAAATCCTTGACAACCTCAACCTTTTCTTCATTTATCATGACGCTGCTTACTGGTCCAGTCATGAGGACTTCCTTTTTTTTTTGGTGCTGAGGTACAACCCGCATTAAAGACTGTCGTATTTGATCTTCATCAGTAAGTGTTTCAAATCATCTTCACTTTCAGCAAGAAAGGTTTTACCATCCGCATAATACAGGTTGTGAATGAGTCTGCCTCCTGTCCTGATGCCTCATCCTTCTTCACATAGTCCAGCTTCTCAGATTATTTGCTTGGCATACAGATTGAAAACATATGGTAAAAAGATTCAACCTTGATGCACACCTTTCTTGACTTTAAACCATGCAGTGTCCCCATGTCCCCTTGTACTATTTACACAACTGCCTCTTGATCCTCACGAGCACAATTAAGTGATCTGGAATTCCCATTCTCTGCAATGTTATCCATAGTTTGTTATGATTCACACACTTGAATGCCTTTGAGTAGTCACTAAAACATAGATAAACATCTTTCTGGTATGCTTTCCTTTTAGCCAAGATCGATCTGACACCAGCAATGATATCCTGGGTTCCATGTCCACTCCTGAATCCAGCTTGAATTCCTGGCCATTCTGTGTCAATATACAGTTGTCTTTGAATGATTTAGCAAAACTTTACTTGCTTATAATATCAATGATATTGTTTGGTAATTTATGCATTCAGTTGGATCGCCTTTCTTGGAAATAGACATAAATAAGGGTCTCTTCCACTCTTCCAAATTTCTTGGCATAAACAAGTGAGTGCTTCCAGAGCTGCGTCTGTTTGATGAAACATCTCAAATGCTATTCCATCAATTCCTGAAGGCTAGTTTTTTGCCAATGCCTTCAGTGCAGCTTGGACTTTTTCTTCCAGTACCACTGGATCCTGATTATGCTACCATTTGAAATGGGTGAATGTTGACCAGTTCTTTTTGGTATAATGACTTCGTATTCTTTCCGTTTTCTTTTCATGCTTCCTGAGTCATTTAATACTGTCTCTGTAGTATCCTTCACTATTGCAACTCAAGGACTGAATTGTTTTCTTCTGCTCTGTCAGCTTGAGAAATGAAGACTATCTTCTTTCCTTTTGGTTTTGTATCTCCAGCTCTTTGCGTATGTCACTACTATACTTTGTCTTCTCAAGCTGTCCTTTGAAATCTTATGTTGAATTCTTTTATTTCATTATTTTTTCCTTTTACTTCAGCTACGCAACACTCAAAAGCAAGTTGCAGTGTCTCTTCTGACATCCAATTTGGACTTTTCTTTTGTTCCTGTCTTTCTAATGACCTCTCGCTCTCTTTATATATGAAGTCTTTGATGTTATTCCACAGCTTGTCTGGTCTTCTGTCATTAGTGTTCAATGCATTAAGTCTTTTCTTGAGATGGTCTCTAAACTCTGGGGGGATATACTCAAGGTCACACTTTGGCTCTTGTGGACTTGTTCTAATTCTCTTCAGTTTCAGTTTGAACTTGCGTGTGAGCTGTGACAATTAAGTCCATGAAATTAACTGTTCTAAGTGCTACATACCTCACTGCTGAATATTACTATGGTCATCTTCCAAGTATTTTCTCCGGGAAGTTATGCACCAATGCCAGAACCTAGTCCACCCTTCAAAACAATTTTGCAACTCTTTCTAGAATGGCCACTGCACACAGTAGCATGGTGTCAACTTTGTGAACTTAGTTGTATAGTTGTCTGTGAGGGAGTTTTTAGCCAGTAAACAAATAACTGTATTGGAACTCCTTCCCTACTCACCTGACCTGGCCCTCAATGACTTTTTTCATTATCTAAAGATGAAGGAAATATTCGGGACATCAGGGTAATATGATGACAGCTCTGATGGCCATTACATAAAAAGAGTTCCAAAACTGCTTTGAAGGATGGGCAAGGCACTGGCATCAGTGCATAGCTTCCTAAGGGGAGTACTTCGAAGGTGACCATAATGATATTCAGCAACGAGGTATGTAGCACTTTTTCTAGGATGAGTTTATGAACTTAACTGGCAGTCTTTGTATGAGTAGTTGAGGATCTGTTCTGCAGTCAGCACCTGGTCTCATTTTGACTGATGATATTGAGGTTTTCCATCATCTCTTTCCACAGATGTAGTTGATTTGATCCTGTGCATTCCATGTGTTGAGGTCCATGTGTACAGTTGCCCTTTATGTTGGTAATAAAAGGTATTTGCAGTGAAGAAGTCACTGGTCTTACAACATTCTATTACACAAGCTCCAGCATAATATTTTCCAGCTACTGATTCTTCTTTGATTCCAACATCTGTATGAGGTCTGACAATTAAGCTTGGAAACTCATCCTAGAAAAAGTGCTAAATACCTCATTGCTGGATATCACTATCATCACCTTCAACATACTTCCCTTTGCAAGCTATGCACTGATGCCAGCACCTAGTACACCCTTCAAAGCAATGTTGGAACTCTTTTTATAGAATGGCCATCAGAGCTCTTATTGTATTATCATTGATGCCCTGAATGTCATCAAAATGTCTTCCTTTCAATATTTCTTTTGTCTTCAGGTAAAGGAAAACGTCACTTGGGGTCAGATCAGGTGAGTAGGGAGGGTATTACAATAGAGTTATTTGTTTACTGACTAAAAACTCCCTCACAGACAGTGCCATGTGAGCTGATGTGTTGTCATGATACAAGAGCTATGAATTGGTGAAAAGTTTAGGTTTTTGCCTAACTTTTTCATGAAGACTCTTCAGGACTTTCAAATAGTAAACTTGATTAACTGTTTGTCCAGTTGTGCAAATTCATAATCAACCATCCCTCTGATACCAAAAGGTTAGCAGCATCATTTTAACTCTTGATTTGGACTGATGGAATTCTTTTGGTCATGGAGAATTGGCTGACTTCCACTTGGCACTCTGACACTTTGTTTCAGGGTCATATTGGTACACCCATCTTTTCATCATCAGTGATAACACAGCCCAAAACATCATCTTGCCTCTTCAAAAGGTCTTGCAAACTTCAACTCTCCTCTGCATTTGTTCATCACTGAGAGCTTTGGGACCATTTTTGCACACACCTTTTTCATGCCAAGATTTTCCCTTAGGATTTCCCTAGCTGTTTCTCTATTGATGTTTACATGGTCTGCTATGCTTCTTACAGTTAGCCAATGATTTTGATGTACAGTTCAATGAATTTTTGCAATGTTTTCATTAGTTCTGCTTGTTATTGGCCTCCCTGACCTCTCTTCATTAGTGATACTTTCTCTCCCCTCATAAAGACATTTAATCCATTTGTACACTGCCATTTTCTTAAAGACAATATTCCCATAAACTTGGACTAAGATGTCCCTGCTTTTACTTCCACTCTTGCCAGGTTTAACAAGAAAATGCATGTTTGTTCATTGCCCTAAGTCAAGCTCTGACATTCTTAGGATAGCACACAAAAACAAGGAACAATAGTGAATGCCATTCAGCAAGACACTGCCACACATTGACATGACACAGCTGTGAGACACCGATATGCCGAGGTTATGATACCTTACTGAGTTGTTTGTACAGTGCTGCCAATATGAGCACATGGTGGCAAGTTTGTAAACTTAATTGTCAGATCTCATTTTCCAATCACCAGTGCCATTGTGTGGTGAGATGGTATCTCATTGTAATTTTGGTTCTAATTTCTCTAACAGCTAATGATCATAAGCATTTCCTCCTGTAGCTTTTAACTGCATGGATGTCTTCTTTCATGTAAAGCTGTTAATATCATTGCCCATTTTTCAGTTGGATTATTGATCTTTTTTGTCATTGAGATTTTGCAGTACCTTGTATATCATAGAGATTAGACACTGATTGTATTCATGGTAGCCAATTTTGTTTTCCCCGTCTCTAGGTTGTCTTTTTACTCTTTTGTTGAAGTCTTTGGATGAGCACGGGTTCTGATTTTTAGGAGTATCCAGTTATCTATTTTCTTTGCTGTTTTTCTTTTATCAGTTTGATCAATGGTTTACCAATTTTATTGATCTTCCCAAAGAATCAGCTTTTGGTCTTGTTAACTCTTTCAATTGTTTTTCTATTCTTTAATTCATTTAGTTCTGCTTTGATTTTTATTATTTGCTTTCTTCTGTAGACTTCGACACACCCCTTTGTTAGAGTTGTAGGATTAGTTCTTTGATTTGGGCCCTTACGTCTTTTTGGATGTGTGCATTTATTGAAATAAACTGAGCTCTGAACACTGCTTTTGCTCTGTCCCCATGGTTTTGGTGGGATGTGTTTTCATTCTTATTTGATTGTATGACTTTTTTAATTTCATCTTTGAATCCTTCTGTTACCCGGTAGTTTTTTAGCAAGATGTTGTTCAGCTTTCATGTGTTTTATTTTTTTTTCCTGCCATTTTCTGTTACTGATTTCTACTCTTATGGCTTTATGGAATGAAAAGATGCTTTGTAATATTTGAATGCTTTGGATTTTGTTAAGGATTGCTTTGTAGCCTATTGTGTGGTCAATTCTGAAGAATGTTCCATGTGTGTTGAAAAAGAAAGTATAGTTGTCTGCTGTTGGATGGAGTGTACTGTATATACATATGAAGTCACGTTGTTTGATTGTGACATTTAGATCTTTTTTGTCTTTATTGAGCTTTTTTCTGGATGTTCTCTCCTTCACTGAAAATGGTGTGTTAAAATCTCCAACTATTATTATGGAGCTATCTATTTCTGTTTTCAATGCAGTCAGAGTTTTTGTTTGTTTGTTTGTTTTTTAATGTATTTGGAGCCCTGTTGTTGATTGCATGGGTATTTAATATGATTATGTCCTCTTGGAGTACTGAGACTGTAATCACCATATAGTGGCCTTCCTTGTCCAATGTGGTGGATTTTACTTTAAAGTCTATTTTATCAGAGGTTAATATTGCCACTGCTGCTCTTTTCTGAATGTTGTTAGCTTGATATACTTTTTTCAGTCCTTTGAGTTTTACTTTGTGTCTTTAAGTCCAAAGGGTGTCTCCTGCAGGCAGCATGTAGATGAGTCATTTTTTATTCGGTCTGCCACTCAGTCTCTTTATTTGTGTATTTATCATTTTACACTCAGTGTGGTTAATCATTGGTATGAGTTTAGCGCTATCAGTTGATGTCTTTTTGTGTGTGTGCATTGTAGATAATTCCTTTGTTCCATTTAATTTTCTGTGCTGCATCTTTTTCTTTTTGTGATTTCTTTTAATCTTTTTCAGTGTTGGTGTTTTGTGTTTACTAAGTCTTCATGTTTTTCTTGCTATATATTTTGATGCATAGGATTGTTAATTTCCTTTGTGGTTACCTTTACATTTAGCCCTATTTTTCTAAATTTTAACCAGTCTTTAAATCACCTTGACTTCATCTCCATATGAATTATCTATGATTGCAATTTATTTAAACCTTTTTTGTTATAATGTTTACATAAGGACACCTCTGTTATCCCTTTTGAGTGTTTTGCTTTTGATTTATTTTTGTGATTCCCCTATTTGGGCTGAAATCCAGTTGCTCTGTTCTGTGTTGTAGTCTTGGATTCTTGCCTGATGCTATTGATTTTCTAACCAATTTAGCATTTCTTGTAATCCGTATTTCTTTTCTTTCCTTTTTTTTTTTTTGATGAATTCTTGAAATTTCTGTTTATTTTGCAATGTTATCATTTTGCCATGTTATAATTTTGCCATCATATTTGGGTCGCCATGAGTCGGATCCAACTCGACAGCACTTGGCTGGCTTGGCTATTTGAGAGACGTTTTTGCTGGATATATATTCCTCAGCTGGCAACTACTTTCCCTCAAGGCCTTGTGCATGTCATCCCATTGACTTCTTGCCTGCATGATTTCTGCTGAGCAGTCCAAGCTTAGTGTTACTGACTCTCTTTTATAGATTATTCTTTTCGTCCCTAGCCAGTTTTGAAATTCTCTGCTTATTTTTAGTTTTGACAAGTTTCATTATAATACACCTTCGTGTTTTTCTTTTGTCATCTACCGTGTGTGGTGTTTGATGAGCATTTTGGATAGGTATCTTCTCTTCTTTTACAATATGGAAAGCCTAATGGCATAGTGGGTAGATACTATGGCTGCTGACCAAAACATCAGCAGTATGAATCAACCAGGAACTCCTTGAAAAGTCTGTGGGGCAGCTCTACTCTGTCATATAGTCACTATGAGTCAGAATTGACTCAATCATAATGGGTTTTTATGGGTTTTCATAATATCAGGGGAGTTTTCTGTCAAGAAATATTTGACAATTTTCTCAGCATTTTCTGTTAAACACCATATTCTGGTATTCCAGTCATTTGTAGAGTATTCCTGTTAGTAGAGTCCTACATAATTCTTACCAATTATTTATTTTTTAATTCTTTTATATTGTTTTTCTTCAAATATGTTGGTGTCACATGCTTTATCATCAATATCACTAACTCAGTTTTCCATTGCCTCAGTTCTACTCCTTTGATTCTATGGAGTTGTCTAATTCTGTAATTTTGTTATTAATTTTCTGAATTTCCATTCCCTGTCCTTTATGCATGCTTGCAGCCTGCTCAATTTGTCATTATGTTATGCTACATTTTTCTTCATCTTATCTGTGATCATTTGAAGCATCCTAAATATTAGCCTTTTGTATTTTACCTCTGATAATTCCTGGGAGTTCTCTTCATCTGAAAAATTTCTTGATTCTTTGCTTTTGGAGCTTTCTGAAGCTACTGTGTGTTTTTAAGTGATGTGACATTGACTGTTGTCTCCAAGTCATCAGTAAGTTATTTTATTTATTTATTTTGTTTGCTTACTGTGTTTCAGTTTTTTGTTTTTCAAATAGGCTGGTAGTGTGTGCTAGTTTGGTTGTTGGTTCCTTTGAAGTGTCCCATCAATAGGTGGTTAGAGCTGTTACTAGGCATGTAAGCCCAGGAGTCCATTTAGTTTTCTTATATGAATTTGGCTTAAGTGTCCAGGTAGTTAGTAAGAAAATGTGTGCTGCAGGCTGTCACCCCTTAAAGTCCTAAATGGGCAGGGAGTGACTGGTGTAGGCACAGATATCTGTCTACATGTGCTGAGAAAGGTTAACAAGCAATCCTTGAGGGTCTGTGATCAAGGCATTCCCCTTATGCACATTCCAAAGGAACTGTTTCCACCCTGAATTTCTGGCTCAGGTAAGTTGGAAGAACCTGCCCACTGCTGCCTTCTCTCTGTTTATTGAATTACTCTCTCTGAGTCTAGTGCAATGCTCAGGGCATACACAAGGAATATTGCTTCTGGCTCAGTAAATGGCGTCAGACTCTGGTTCCAGGATACAGTACAAAGACGTGAGAGTGAAGCATTAGGAAAGGGGAGAGAGGTTTATTCCAAAGGAAATTTTTAGATCTACATGCTTTAGGTTGGACTCAAGGCACTTAGCTTTATTTGATTGGTTGGACTGTCCTCTGCTGTCTCTCATACTGAAGAAGATACCTACCAAGTGCCAGTGCCCTGTTCACCATGCTGGCTGAAGCTGATTCTGGCAGGTCAGATCAGGCCAATCCTAGTTACTTCTGGAACTACTCTACTTTCCTTGCTGCTCAGTCCTGTTTCTTATCTTTCCTTTTGATGCTCAGGGATCCTAGAATGTCATATTTAATTGCTTCATTTGTTGTTTTGGGTCTTTGTTGTTAGAGGGATCCACAAATAGCATTTGACTACTCCACCATCTTGGCTCTACCTGATACCAATCCCTTATAAACTTCTCCAAAAAAAGAAAATAAGGGAACACTTCCCTACCCATCCTATGAGGCAAGTATTTCCCTGATACCAAAAAAAAAAAAAAAAAAGAGAAAGACAAAGATACTATAAGAAAATAAACTAAGAACAAAAAATCTTCAACAGTATCCTAGTAAATCAAACCCAGCAGCATATAAGAAAGTCTATGTATCACAGGTACAGGGGTTACTGGACCACAATTATTTTAGGGGGACACAATTCAATCTATGTCAAAATCACCTGTGAAAAAATTACAGTTACCATAATGCTTAGTGATGAGAGACCGGACAGCTGAGTAAGATGAGGAACGAGAAAAGAGTGTTCTTTATGTTCACTTCTCTTCGATTATATAAAGTTCTCATGACGGCAATTTGGCAAGAAAAAGAAAAGGTGTCCAGATTTGAAGGGAAGAAGTGAAACTATTTCTATTCACAGATGACATATTCTTGTGTAGAGAAAAACCTAAGAAATTCACCAAAAAAATCTACTGGACCTAATAACACAATCAGAAAGGTTGTAGGACACACAATCAATATACAAAAATCCATCGTATTTTAAAAAGTAAATCATATTTCTACACACAAGCCATGAACAAGTCAACAAAATTAAAACAATTTACAATTTCACCAAAAAGAATAATATACTTAGGAATCGATTTAATAAAAGAAAGACATTTATGCTGATAATGTTGAAATTCAAAATATATAAATAAATTGCAAGTGATTCATGTATATGAATCAGAAAACAATACTGTGAAGATACTAAGACATTTCTATCTTAGGCTGGGTTTTCTAGGGAAGCAAAACCAGTAACACGTGTAGGTACAAGGAAATAATATATATAGATAGATAGATAGAGATATAGGAAACAGCTCATGCAATCACAGAAGCTGAATGTCCCAAGTTCTGGCACAAGCCTCACGTGGCCACAGAAGCTGAGAACTCCAAAAAGTCAGCAAGTCAGAGACCAGAGTTCTAGATCACCGATTGTGTAGGTCGGTGGATCCCAAGCTGGTGGCGAGAGGGAGCAGCAGAGGCTGGCAAACCCAAGATCAGTAGGTCAGGGAGCAGGACTTTCAAGTGCCAACTGTAAGAATTGATGAATTCAACAGCTGCTAGCTCAAGTCCAGGAACCAGACGCTGCAAGAAGACAGCAGGAGCTCCTGGCTATGTGAGCAGACCAGCAGTAGTAGTAGAAGGTCGAGAGATGATAGCTGAGGGGCAGGAAGCCACCACAAACCCCGCCCTCCCACTTAATACATCAGCCAAATATGGAGTAGCCAAGTTGACATAATCCTTACAACCACAATCCCAAATTGATCTACAGATTGAAAATGATTCCTATCAAAATTCCATATTCACTTTTTTTGTTTCTTTATTTTCATTTTTGCAGAAATCAGAAACTTGATCATAAAATTCATATGGCTATGTAAGAAACCAAAAAAATCAAAACAATCTTGAAAAAGAGGAAGAAAATTGCAGGGCTCATACTTCTCAAATTCAACATTTACTAAAAAACTACAGTAATTAAGACAGTGTGGTATTGGCACGAGGACAGAATTATATGGGTTAACAGAATGAAATGGAAACCCCAGAAATTAACTCTTACATTCATGGTCAATTGATTTTCAACAAAGGTGCTAAGACAATTCAATGTAGAGAAATAGCCTTTTCAAAAAATGATGCTGAGACAACTATAACTCTGTATACCAAAAAAATGAACCCAAGTGACTTCTTTACACCACACACAAAATTGAAATAATAACAGATCTTACTTAGATCAAAATATAAGAGTTAAAATGGCAAAAATCCCAGAAGAGAAATAGATGTAAATCTTTATGGCCTTGGACTAGGCAATGGCAGCCAAACACTCAAAGATACCAAATCTCAAGTAGTTAAGCCAAATATAGATCAATTGAATTATATCAAAATTAAAAATTGTATTCTGAAAATGAGAAGACAACCAACAGAAAAGGGGAAAAAATTAAAAATCATATTTCTGATAAGAGATTTGTATCCAGAGTATACACAGAAGTTTCAAATATCAATAACAAAATGGTAAATAGCCAAATTTAAAAATAGGCTAAGGATTTACATAGATATTACTCAAAAGAAAATATATAAATGGCCAATATACACGTTAAAAATACATAATATTAGTCAATGTTATTAATGGGTTCTGTAGAGTTGATTCTGACTCATAGCAACCCTATGTACAACAAAACGCAGCCCAGTACTGCCTTATCCTCACAATAGCTTTTACATATGCATCCACTGTTGCAGACACCCTGTCAATCCATTTTATGAAGAATCTTCCTCATTCTTGCTGTCTGTTCTACCAAAGTTGATGCCTTTCCCCAGGAACTGGTCCATGTCGTTAACAAGACGGAAGTAATCTAAGAGGAAGTTGCATCCTATTGCTTCCGAGCAGCCCTCTGGCTAGATTTCTTCAAAGAAGGATTTGTTTGTTGTTCTGGCACTCCATGGTATATTCATTATTCTTTGCCAACATCATAATTCAAACGTATCAATTCTTTGGTCCTCCTTTTACACTGTTTAGCTTCACATGCTTATGAGGCAATAGAAAATATCATGGCTTGGATGAGGTATAACTTAGTCCTCAAAGTGACATGTTTGATCTTTTTAAAAATACTTTATTGTGCTTTAAGTGGAAGTTCAATACAAGTCAATTTGGCATGCAAAATCACACACACACCATATGCAACACTACTTACGTTTGCTTTTTTTCAACACTTTAAAATGTCTTTTGCAGAATTTGACCAGTGCAATGTGTCGTTTGATTTCTCGACCTCACTTTCATGTACACTGAATGTTGATCCATGTAAAATGAAATATCTAACAAAGTAAATCTTTTCTCCATTTATTGTGATGTCATTTATTGGTCCAGTTGTGAAGATTTTGTTTTATTTATGTTGAGGTATAATCAGTATTGCAGGCTGTAGTCTTTGATCTTCATTAGTGACTTCTTCAACCTTCACTTTCAGCAAGCAAGGTGCCACCTGTATATCACAAGTTCTTGATGTCTTCCACCAATACTGATGACACATTCTTCTTCATATAGTCCAGCTTCTCAAATTATTTGCACAACACACACACTGAGAAAATACAGTAAAGTAGATTACCAGGTTATCCTTCCTAGCTGTTTTAGTCTGGGGGCTCTGCTAAAACCTGTCCACTCATGGTGTTCCTATTTGAGATGCCAGTAACAAAACTTCTAGTAACACAGCAATGTGCAAGCCACCATAATATGACAAATTGACAGATGTGTTATTAGTCATTACTAGTCATTAGGGAGATACAAATCAAAGCCATAGTGTGATACTACTTCATGCTCACTAGTAAGGCTATAATAAAAAAGGACTATTAAGGACAAATGTTGATAAGGATGTGAAGAAACTGGAGCCTTTATAAATTTGCTGGTAGGGAATGTAAAAGGGTGCAGTCATTTTGGAAAACAGGGTGGTAGTTCATCAAATTATTAAAAATAGAGTTACCATCAGACCTAATCAATTCTATTCCTAGTTATAAACCCAAGAAAAATAAAAACACGCTCCCCCCCACCACAAAAGCTTGTATGTTAATGTTCTCAGCAACATTACCCACAATAACCCCAAATTGGGAAACAGTAAAGGTGATGAATGGGTAAAGCATAGTACTTCCATGCAACAGCATAATATTATACAATTAACAAAACGGAATTACTCACTTCAGCGTCACTGAACCTTAAACACGTTACACTAAGTGAAGGAATCCTATCATAAAAGACAACATACTGAATGATCTTATTTATATGAGATGTCTACAATAGACAAGTCTATAGAGATAGAAAGCATATTAGTGTTGGCCTAGATGTGGCAGTTTACTTTTGTAGAGATATACAGCCTTGGAAACCCTATGGGGTCACTATGAGTCCAATTCAATTCAACTGCAAAGGGTTTTCGAGTGGGACTGTGAATTTGGGGGTTAGGGTGAAATGAAGGGTGACTTCTAGTGTTAATGGGTACAGATGGTTTCTTTTGGGGTTGATGAAAATACTCTAAACTTATCTTGTATGTATCTGTGACTATACTAAAGCTACATGTACTAAACATGTGCTTTCTATTATGATTAGAAATAATACAACAGTGAGTTTTTAAATGATATTAAAAGTAGATGAGAAAACCTTAAGTTTGTGAACAGAAGCTGTGTGATATGTAATAATTTATTTCTTCTTCATATTTCTTGTTTGGTTGATAGCAAAACAAGTATATTTTTTTCTACTGATTGGTCTCAAATCTTATATGATTAATTGCCCTAATCATGTAAAACTGGATTATGTCTAGGATAAAACTAGATTACTAATGTAAAGATGGAAAAGCCATATTCCCAAACACCATTATATGTCCAATTCCAGCATATGCTTGGTGCCTGGTGCTGAGAGACTCCTTATAGTTAAAACTTTTGTGTGTATTTATTACTTATTGCATTGATTCAATATAATCAATAAAAGAACCTTGGAAATTTAGTAGAGAAGGGTAAATATGTGTCATGCATTGAATTGTGTCCCCTCAAAAACAGGTGTAGCCACATGGCTCGGCCATGTGTGACTGTCCTCCATTTTGTGGTTTTCCTATGCAGTATGTTAAAGCATTAGAGTGGGACTGTAAATCCCTTTATAAAATCACCTCCCAGCTCTACTGCAAAGGGAGTTTCCCTTGACCATGGTTAGCCCCGCCCTTAATCCTTTCATCCTGCAAGAGATAAAAAGAAAGAGAAGCAGGTGGAGAATTGGGAACCTGACACCATCAAGCAAGCAGCAGCAGGAGAAGAGCATGTCCTTCAGATCTGAGGTTCCTGTGCCAAGATGCTCCATGGACAAAGACTGTTGCAAAACCGGACTTTCCTCCAGAGCCAACAAGGGGGAAAGACTTCCCCTGGAGAGGACATCCTGAACTGGACTTGTAACCTACTGGACTGTGTAAGAATAAACTTTTCTTTGTTGAAACCATCCACTCTGTGGTATTTCTGCTAGAGCAGCCCTAGCTGACTAAAGCAATATGGTTTCATAGGCATCACAAGGAGTTGGAGAATCAGGTTCAGGTCTGGGATGCTGTAAAAGAGCACTGTATCAGATTCCATGGAAATGTTTCATGGAAAAGGCAGAGTAATGATTCAGGAAAAATAATTGCGAACATCTGTGCCAGTCTTTCAAATTTGCATAATCTCTTCCCTAAATTGCCTTCTTTAATCCTCACAATATCCCTTAGGGAAAAAATATTTTTTCCTCTAACACACAGAAAAAGTAAGAGTGATTATACAGTCAGATAGTCTACTCCAAATTCTGGATCATTTTCACAAGTACGTGGAATCCTATAATTCAGTAACAATTTTTGGAAAAGAAAGTAACCAGAAAACATTACTGTGGAAGGAGAATGAGGGCAAATCTGCCACCTCCAAGAAACAGGTAATCCTTTCCTGCCATGGATTATAAAACTGTCACTGAACCATGCTGGGGTAGATTTGGAGGGCTTCATCTATTGGACATCTGCTTAAAGTTTCATTTTGCTCATTGCAGAGCATCTGTTAAATTTATAACTTTGCTCAGCTCAAAGAGGAAGTGATAAATGTATCTGCCACTTGTTCTTAGTACTAAACAATAATGTAGGTTAAAGTGGAGTCTGGAAATAATGCAAAGTACAGAAAATGTGACCATCCTATAACTGAATAATAATGTCAAGAAATGAACATGCCATGTGTCATCAGACATAACCAGGGCTTTGAAAAAGCAGATTTTGAAAAATTCTACAAATAGTTGTTGGATAACCCTGTGGTCAGAGAATCTACAGTGGATGCCCAAAATGGATGGAAGATTCTAAATTGGCAGCATTCTGAGCCTTAAACTTGAGGAGTGCAAAAGGCAGAAAGCTTAAGACAGGAATGTTCCTTCTAGGTTGCTCTCTGGGAAGCTAGGATAGGAAAGGACAAAGACCTTCCAAATTAAGAGGGATACAAATTCACAGCATGGCCTCTGACGATTAGGCCAACAGCACAGAATCAACAGACATTTTCACTAAAAAGGATATTTTTATAGTAACTGAATGAGAAAAATAAAAATCTTGAGGACTGCCACTGCTAACAATACAGTAGTAAAGATGCAAGCAGAGAAAACAAAGCCTCTTAACTCCTGAGCTTGCCATATTTTCTAGAAATGAAAAAGAACTTAAAAGAAATAGGTCACCAGGCTCTGTGGGTGGTCAGACCACTAGAACCTCAACATAAATCATTCAAGAGCCAGTCAGAAGAAGTATATAGGCCACCTTGAGCCTAAATGAAGTGGGTACATGCAGAACTGAGAAAAATAAGTAAGTAAATAAATAACAAACACCAGGTAGAGATGTGGCCAAGAAGGTAGAGTAGTCAGACAATTCCTCTGGTATTTCTAACAACACAGACCCCTCAAAACAAATGAATCCATTACATACAACATCCTAAGATGTCATCAGAACATTAAAGGGAAAGTTGAGAATCGGACAACAACAGGGAAGGAAGAGTAGAATTCACCAGACCTGACACTGAGAGATAGCTGCAGCCAGCATGGTGAACTGAGCATGGTGGTTGGAGGGTGTCCTCCCCAGCAGAGAAATGGACTCTTCCAGAACCAGTGAAAAACAGCACAGGATCATCAAATGCTAAGTCTTTGCATGTAAGCTACCACACACAGGTCTAAATCTTTTCCTTAGAGTAAATTTCTCTACCTTCTCCCTGTGCTTTTGCCTCCCTCCCCTGCAATGTACCCAGCTCTGGAGTCTGACACCATCAACTGAGCCAGAAGTAGAACTCCTTAAACCTACACAGAGCCATTCTTTGGGACTGACTCAGAGAAGGAACAGTTTAACAAACAGATGAGAGTGAAAGAATACAGGCTAACACCCTCAAGCCAGAAATTCAGGGCAGAAACTATTCCTTCATCTAGATTCAGACACAAGGGAACATAAAATCCTCATAGACACTCAAGGATGGCTGTTAGCCACCAGCCTTTCCCAGCACCTGCATCCAGATGCCTGTGACTGCAGCAATCACCCCCAGTCCATTCAGGACCCTAGGTGAGAGCCTAAACCACACACATGGCAACTGACTACCTGAACACCAGAGCTGAATTCATACAAGAAAAGTTAATGGATTTGTAAGCTCACCTGTCTAGTAACAGCTCTAACCACCTGGTTAAAGGAAATTATAGATTCAAAGGCAACAATAACCAAATTACCACACATGACCAGCCTATTTGGACATTTGAAAACAAAACAAAACAAAAAGCTAAAACACAGTGGGCAAACATAAAATAAATAAATACAACTTACTTATGGCTTTGAGACAACTGTCAATTAAGAATCACTTAGAGAAGCAGACCATGATGACTTTAGAAAGCTCCCAAAGCAAAGATATAAATTCTACAGGAAGAGAACTTCCTGGAATTATCAGAGGTGGAATACAAAAGATCAGTGTTTAGAACTCTCAAAGAGATCAAGAAGGAGATGAGGAAAAATTCAGCAGATCATAATCACATATTGAACAAGTTGCAAGAAAGTATACAGCAGCAGGAATTAGAAATTCAGAAAATTAATAATGAAATTACCGAATTAGATAACTCAGTGGAAAGTCAAAGGAGCGAAACTGAGGCAATGGAGCCCAAATTGGTGAGACTGAACATAAATCAGGTGACATCAACATATTTGAGGAAAAAAATCAGATAAAAGAATTCTAAAAAATCAAGAAGCACTAAGAATTATTTGGGAATGTGATGAATATGGGAATGATGAATAATCTATGAGTGACTGGAGTGTCAGAGGAAAGGGAGATAATAGAACATATAGAGAGTACAGTCAAAGATTTGCTGGCGGAAAACTTCCCTGATGTCAAGAAAGATGAGAAGATGTCTATTGAAGACTCTCATTGAAATTCACACAACATAGTTCCCAAATGAAAGACACCAAGGCATATTATAACCACACTTGCCACAACTAAAGATAAAGAGAGAATTTTAAAAGTGTCTAGGAATAAATGAAAAATAACCTACAAAGGACAACCAGTAAGACTGAGCTTGAACTGCTTAGCAGAAACCACATAGACAAGAAGGCAATGAGAATACCTACACAAAACCTTGAAAGAAAATAATTGGAAGCCAGGACTTATACATCCAGCACAATTGTCTCTCAAATCTTATGGGCAAATTATGACATTTCCAGGTAAACAGAAATTTACAAAAACCAAACCAAAATTACAAGAAGTACTAAATGGAGTCTTTCGTATAGAAAAATCAATAAAATTAGATGACAACCTAAGACAAGAACATAGAACAGAGCAACTGGATTCAACCCAAATAGAAGAATCACAAAAAATAAAGTTGAAACACAGAAAATAGGGCAACAGAGGTGCCATCATATAAACATTGTAACAAAAAAGAAGAACTTAAAATTAGTCATGGATCTTTCATGTGGACTGGAAGTCATGTGATATAAAGAAATTAAAGACTGGTATAAATTTATAAAAATGGAGTAAATATTGAGGTAAACACAGAAGAAATGATAAACACATGAAGCCACCAAGATTGAAAAAGACAAAAACACAATAAGACTAAGCACAGAAAATTAAATGGAACAAGAGTTGTCTACAATACTCAAAAAAAATACATCAAAATGATACTGTTAAGCTCATACCTATCAATAATTGCAGTGAATGTAAATGGATTAAATGTATTAATAAAGAGATGGAGAGTGGCAGATTGGATAAAAAACATGACCCATCTGTATGCTGCCAACAAGAGACACACTTTAGACTTAAAGACATGAAGTAAAACTCAAAGGACTGAAAAAAAAAAAATCAAGTTAACAACATTCAAAAAAGAGCAGCAGTGGCAATATTAATCTCTGATAAAATAGCCTTTAAAGTAAAATCCACCACATTGGATAAGGAAGGCCACTGTACAATGATTACAGGCTCAATACTCCAGGAGGACATAATTGCATTAACTGCATGGAAAACAGAAATAGATAGCTCTCAGTAATAGTAGAAGACTTCAACATACCACTTTCAGTGACGTACAAAATATCTAGATAAAACTTCAGTAAAGAATGGAAGATCTAAATGCCACAATCAACTGACTTGACATCATAGACATATACAGAACATTCCATCTAACAGCAACCAAGTATGCTTTCTTTTCCAACACACATGGAACATTCTCCAAAACTGACCACTTTTTAGGCCTCAAAGCAATCCTTAACAAAATTCAAAGAGCTGAAATATAACAAAGCATCTTTTCTGACCATAAAGCCATAAAAGTAGAAATCAACAACAAAAGAAGGGAAAAAGAAAATCAAACATGTGGAAACTGAACAATACCTTGATCAAAAACTACTTGTTTATAGAAGAAGTCAAGGATGGAATAAACAAATTCACAGAAATAAGTGAGAAAGAAAAAACAATCTACCAGAGCTTACGAAACACAGCAAAAGCAAAGTTCAGAAGTCAGTTTGTTTCAATAAATGCACACATCCAAAAACAAGAAAAGTCACAAATCAAAAAATTAACCATACAACTTGAAAAAGTCGAAGGAAAATAACAAAAGAACTCCTTAAGCACTAGAAAAAAGCAAATGATAAAAATTTGAGCAGGACTAAATGAGTTAGAGAATAGAAAAATGATTGAAAGAGTTAACAAGAAGAGAAGCTGGTTCTTTGAAAAGATCAACAAAATCCACAAACTATTGGCCAAACTGACTAAAGAAAAGTACGAGTGGAAGCAAATAACTCAAATGAGAAATGAGGTGACTGATATTATAACAGACCAAACTAATATAAAACAAAAATTGTAAGAGACTACTATGAAAAATTGTACTCTAATAAATGTGGGAACCTAGAGGAAATGTACAAACTTATAGAAACATGCTGCCTACTAAAACTTACACAAACAGAAGTAAAACAATTAAACAGACCTACAGCAAAAGATGAGATTGAAAAGGTAATTTTAAAACTCCCACATGCAAAAAAAAAGCCCTGGCCCTGACAGCTTCACTGGAGAATTCTACCTAACTTTTAAAGAAAAGTTAACACCACTATTGCTAAAATTATTTCAGAGTACAGAAAAAGATGGAATGCTACCAAGTTTGTTTTATGAAACCAGTATAACCCTGATACCAAAACTAGGCAAAGACAGCATGAAAAGGAAAATTACAGACTAATGTCTCTTATAAACTTAGATGCAAAAATCCTCAACAAAATTCTAGCAAATAGAACTCAACAATGAAAAAAACCAAGTCACCACGACGAAGTGGGATTCATACCAGGTATGTAGGCAGGGAGATTCAACATTAGAAAAACAATTAATGTAATCAACCACATAAATAAAACCAAAGACAAAAATGACTTGATTTTATCAATTGATGCAGAAAAAGTACTTAACAAAATTGAATATCCATTTATGATAAAAGCTCTTGGCGAAATAGGAATAGAAGGAAAATTCCACAACATAATAAAGATATCTATGCAAAGCCAGTAGCCAACATCATCCTAGAGTTTGAAAACATTCCCCCTGAGAACAGGAACCAGACAAGGATGTCCAGCTTCATGACTTTTGTTCAACATTATGTTGGTGTTTCTTGCCACAAGAAGCAGGCTGGATAAAGAAATGAAGCTCATCCAAAATGGTAAGGAAGAAATAAATGTATCTCTATTTGCAAACGATATGATCTTATACACAGAAAACCCTAAATGATCCACACAAGAAACTAGTAGAACTAACAGAGGAATTCAACAAAGAATCAGTATACATAATAAACATGAAAAATCGATTGGACTTCTTTGCACCAACAAAGAGACCATCAAAGAGGAAATCACTAAATCAGTACCGTGTGCAATAGCCCCCGTGAAGATAAAATACACTGTAATAAATCTAACCAGAGATGTAAAAGACCTAAACAAAGAACACTAAAAGACCCTATTGCAAGAAACCAAAAGAGACCTACATAAGTGGAGACACTTACCTTGCTCATGGATAGGAAGACTTAACAATGTGAAAATGTCTATTCTACACAAAATGACCTATATATACAGGCCATCTCAATACAAATTCCAATGGCATTTTTTTTAATGATGGAGAAAGAAATCACCAACTTCATATGGAAAGGGAAGAAACCCTGGACAAGTAAAGTATTACTGAATAGGAACAAAGTGGGAGGCCTCACACTACCTGACTTTAGAACTTTTTACACTGCCCTGGTAGTAAAAGCAGCCTAGTACTTGTACAAAAACAAATAGATAGACCAATGGAACAGATGAAAATCCAAGTACAACATTATTCACCGACCAGTAGCTGATATGTGACAAAGGCCTGAATTCTGTAACTGGGGAAATGATCATCTCTCTAACAAATGGTGCTGGTGTAACTAGATATCCATCTGCAAAAAAAAAAAAAAGAAAAAAGAAACGAAACAAGATCCATATGTCATATCATGCACAAAAACTAACTCAAAAAGGATCCAAGACCTAAATATAAAAATAAAAAACAATAAAGATCATAGAGGAAAATATAGGGACAGCACTCAGTAACCATAATACAACACATAAAAAGACTACAAAATGTTACTAACAATGCACAAATATCAGAAGAGAAAACAGATACCTGGGGACTTCTAAAAATCAAACACTTATGCTCATCTAAAGACTTCAACAAAAGAGTACAAAGACTACCTACATACTGGGGGAAAAATTTTGGCTGCCACAAATCCAATCAGTGTCTAATCTCTATAATCTACAAGATACTGCAAAACCTCAACAAGAAAAAGACAAACAACCCAATTAAACAATGAGCAGAAGATATGAACAGGCACTTCACCAAAGAAGACACGCAGCTAACAGACATGTGAGTAAATGCTCACAATCATTAGCCATTAGAGAAATCCAAATCAAAAGTACATTGAGATACTGTCTCACCACTACAAGGCTGACATTAACCCAAAAAACACAAAATAATAAACACTGGAGAAGTTGTGGAGAGACTGGAACTCTTCTACATTGCTGGTGAGTGTGTAAAATGGTACAAACACTTTGGAATTGACTGGGCACTTTCTTAAAAAGCTAGAAATAGAAATACCATAGCCAAAGCCAAGCCAAGTGTCGTCAAGAAATACCATATGATCCACAAATTCCACTTCTTAGAATGTATTCTAGAGCAAAAAGGGCTTTCACACAAATAGATACAGTCACACAAATGTTTATTGCATCTGTCCACAATAGCAAAAGAAGGACTCAATCTAGGTGCCCATAGAAAGATGAATGGATAGACAAACTATGGTATATTCACACAACAAAATACTAAGCAATGATAAAGAACAACAATGATCTTAGGAAACATAACATGGAGTCATCTTGAAGACTTAACACTAAGAAAAATTATTCAGTTGACAAAGAACAAATATTGTTAGAGATCACTGCTTTAAGGATTCAAGAAAAGATTTAAGCATAGAAGAAAATAATCCTTGGTGGTTATAAAGGTGGGGAGGAGTAGGGAGTATTCACACATTAGATAGTAGATAGGAATTGAGTTATGTAAAGGGAGTGACAGCATGCAGTAGATGGGAGGTTAGCACAGATGGACAATACTAGAAGCTAAGAGATTTCCTAAATACAATCCAACATTCTGAAAGACAAGGTAGCAGGAGAAGGGGTCTGGGGACCATGGTTTCAGAAGACTTCTAGGTCAATTGGCATAACTTAAGGTTTTTTTTTTTTTTTTTTTAAAGAAAATGGTCTGCATCTCACTTTGGTGAGTGGCATGTGCGGTCTTCAAAGCTAGCAAGTAGCCATCTAAGTAGCATCAATTGGTTCCAACCCACTCAGAACAGTGGAGAATAAAGGATATCAAAGACATGACAAAAATACGAGTCCAGGAGACAGAAGGGGCCATATGACCATGAGACTACATCAAGATGAGACCAGGTGGTGCCTGGTCACAACCAATGACAGTCTGATGTCCCTGAAGTAGTGTGAAAAAATGGGTAGGCAGAATCAGAACTCTATTAAAAGGCCAGACTTGATGGTTTGACAGACTGGAGGGCTGCTGGGGTATCACCCCCAGACTCTCTGTTAGCCCAGAGCTGAAACCAGTGCCAAAGCCAACTCTCCAAAGATTGGACTGAACTATCAGACACAGAGTGATGCTAGTGAGGAGGGTGCTTCTTGGCTTAAATACATACACAAGGCTGTCTGAGCGTTCCTATCCAGAGGTGAGATGAGAGGGTAGACCAGGACAAGAGTTGGCTGAATCAATATGGGAAGTACAGAGTAGAAATGAGAAGAGTGCTGTCACAGGGTAGGGAGAGCAGTTAGGGTTGCATTTTTGTGTGCTTGCTGAGTTTTATATGACAAATTGACATGGATTGTAAACTTTCACTTAAAATACAATAAAATATTTTTTAAAAAAAACAAAGAAAGCACACCAGGCTGTTTGTTAAGTGGTAACTCAGAATGAAGCAATGGCACGATGAAGTAACCACATAAGGAATGGGCGTGAAAATAGAGATTTGTTAATAGAATGTTGAAACCAATGGAACAGAGAGCCCTATTTCAGGTTCTGGTACCCCGCTTTAAGATGGACTTTGAGAAAGTGGAACACATTCCTTTTCTTGACAGCAAAAGAGTCAAAGGAAGATGGACCAAAATAGAGAGAGAGAAAGAGAGACAGAGTACCTTTTAATTCTGAGACTGAGTGACTCTTGGCAGTCTCTTTCCCATCCCTAGCGCTTCCCTGCTACTAAACTCAGTCAAAATAACTGCTTTTCTTCCAGGCTGGTCTCCGTTAAAGAAGTGTAATGTCACCTTTTCTGTGATAGGATTGGCTTATGCCTGGGCTTTCCTATGAGAAACAACACAGCAGCTCTGAGAGGCCTGCTACAGGCTTCTGCCCACTCACTCATGGTTGCTCTGAGGCAAGATGTGTTTCTCTCTACCTCTCACTTTACTCATCTGCAAAATTGAAACAATAATGTTTACCTTAGAATATTGTGGTGAGGATTAAATGAGATGACATATGTAGGGAGTTTAGCTCCATGCTTGGTACAGAAAATGAGGAGGCACACCGAGAGATTTTTTTTAGCCTGAAAGCAGTCCGCCCTGAGCCAGTCTACCAATGCTGGAAAATCTAGCAACCAACCATTTTCTTCTTACAATTTCCTTTGCGTTCCACTCTTTCAGAAACAAAATCTCATTCGTGGTGGGGCCACTGCTACCGGAACAAAATGGAAAGACTGTGAGTCCGAAGCTCCCTGTGGCACTGTGCTCCTTACTAAGGGATTTCAAATCGCCAGGTACGTGTCAATAATTAGGGTCACTGTGAGTCAGAATCGACAACAACGAGTTTTTTAAGGGGTGTCAATCATTGCAGAGGTAGGATGTGCTCACTGCTCTGAAACAGAGGCATTGGGAATCTTCTTTGTTCCTATCTTCCTCCTTCCACAGTGACGTGAGGGGCACCGGGCTGCCGACTGGCCCTTAAATCCTTAGCGTTAGCAGCATTCACACAGGCAGGGGTAGAGTTCCTGTCTACCTGTCTTCTGACTGGAGCACTGAACGTCAAGAACTTTTCCGACTGCTAACTGGATATGAGACTGATCCTGCTCACGGGCGCAGAGGGGTGGGCAGGGCATCACGGTGCCAGGCTTGGGGTGGGGGGCTCTCAGCCAGGCCTGCACCTCACTGACTCAGCGGTTGTGAGAGGGCTAGCATGAGCCACTGCAGGCCGCGTTGTCTGGGACGAGCACAGCACACCTGCGGTACAAGGCGGAGGCGTTCACTGGGCCTCTCGGATAACAAGAAACCCTTGCAGAGGAGCAGTTTAACGAACTGAGTGAAAACGCTTTAAAAACACGTGGAATAAATGCTCCTTGAAACAAATGTGTGTTTAAAAAAAAGAAGGAGAAGAGACAAAAGGAAATGTTTTAGCAAAAATCATTTTGGTTTTTTTGAACCCCAAGTGTTAGAAAACCCTTTAGGCATTCTTTCTCAATCCAGTTTGCCACTTGGCTCTCTCATGGTGACTAATAACAAATACAAAAGTGGGGAAATTCAGCATATTTCTCTTGTGATGGCAGTTCCAGAAAGACCAATAGGAAAGTTTTCAGAGGCCATGTTTAAAACATTCAGGAAATGAACTTTTCAATTTCTGAAGAGAAATGAGGGGAGTTAAATTTGATTAATGAAGACAAAGGAGTAAACAACTACTGTATTATTAATTTAAATACTGGGGTACATGTTAGGGCGCAAACACTGGATTCATGTGTTTGTGACTCAGAAACTCATCACCAATTTTATTTACAAAAACAAAGAAGCAACAGCAATTAAAGAACAATCAAACACCTCTATCAATTATTTTCCTATTTTTAGTCCTTTGTCCAGTGGGACTTGAAGAGAATATGAAACCACCTGAAAGGCTGGGAGAGCTAAGGCCAGAGAGCCCTCCTGCCTTCCTGCGCCACCCGAGCCTCCCGCTGACTGACAAGTGTTGTCAGATGCCATAGCGCCAGCTCCAGCTCACAACGACTTTGCGTACAACACAACAGAACAATGCCTGGCTCTGTGCTACACCCCCCAACAGTTGCTGTATTTGAGCCCATTTTTGGAGCCATGTGTCAATCCATCGCAGCTTGCTCTGTTTCATCGGCCCTTTGCTTTACCAGACCCCTGGTAGTGCTAAGAGCTTAGGCTGCCAACCACAAAGTTGGCGGTGTGAATCCACCAGCTGTTGCTCGGTGAAACCCTGTGGGGCAGTTCAACTCTACCCTATAGGATCACAATGCATTAGAATTGATTCAGTGGCAAGATTTTTTTTCCCCTACACTGCCAAGCCTGATATCCTTTTCCAAGGCCTGGTACTGCCTGATAACATGTCCAAAATACACAAGATGAAGTATCACCATCCTCCTTTCTCAGGAGCATTCAGGCTGTACTTCTCACAAGATGGATTTATGTATTCTTTGGGCAGGCCATAGGATACTCAGTGTTCTTCACCAACAATATAACTCAAAGGCATCAATTCTTTTTGGGTCTTCCTAATTCATTTCATGTGCACCAAAATTTGGCTTCCGATTTCTTCAGACAAAGATTAGACTGTGCTATACGACATAAAGTGATACTTGTAAAGAGAGTGCCTCTTGGCTCCAGTAGGCATATGAAACAACATGGAAAGCTCCTGTCTGGAGGCAAGAAGAGAAGTCCAAAAGGGAATAGAAGCTGGTTGAATGGGCACAAGAAATTGGGGTGGAAAGGAGAAAAATGTAGTCACATTTTTGGAGAGCAATTAGTGTTGCATAACAATGTGTATATAAATATTTGTATGAAAAATTATCCTGAACTGTAAACTTTCACTATAAGCACAGTAAGAAAAGTAAAATGATTTTAGTTCCGACTTAGCAGAGAGTCTGGAAGCTGCGTCTTCTGGAATTCCTTCAGTTTCAGTCAGACCACTAAGTCTGGTGTTTTCACTAGAATTTCTGCACCCAACTTTTCTCCTGCTCTGTCAGGAACTCTCTGTTGTGTTGTGTTCTCTCTCAGAGCAGTCATTGGTAGTAACCAGAAAACATCTAGTTCTTCTGGTCTCGGGGTGATAAAGTCTCTGGTTTATGTGGTACATTGTTTTGTCTCTTAAGCTAATGTTTCTCTTGTCTTTGGCAATTTTCATTCTCCTTTGCCCCTGGGGTCAGTTCTACCCTGGCCCCTAGGGTCGCCATGAGTCGGATCCGACTCAACGGCACTTGGCTTTGGCTTGCCCCAGTGGGGTTGGGACAAATTCATACATCTTAGATGGTTGTTCATTAGCTTTTAAGACCCTGGACATGAATCACAAAAGTGGGATGCAGAACATTTTCTTATTAAACTTTGTTATGCCAGTTGACCGGGATTAATAGCAATTTCTCCTTTATTAATCATGATGTTGCTTATTGGTTCAGTTGTAAGGAGGTTTATTTTCTTTCATTTCTTTGTGTTGACGTATAATCCATACTGAAGCTGTGGTCTTTGATCTTCATCAGCAGATGCTTCAAGTGCTTTTCACATTCAGCAAGCAAGGTTGTGTCACCTGTATACTGTAGGTTGTTCATGAGTCTTCCTACAATCCTGGTGCCACATTCTTTTTCATATAGTCCCGCTTCTCAGATTATGTACTGAGATTGGATAAGCAAGTGAAATGGTACAACTCTGCCACACACCTTCTATCATGTTAAATTGCACAGTATCCTCTTGTTCTGTTCGAATGACTGCTTTTTTATCTATGTACACGTTCTGCATGAGCACAATGAAGTGTTCTGGGATTCCTATTCCTTGTAAGACTGAGAAATACATGTCTCTAAAACTTTCATAAGAGCCCTGGTGCTGAGGTGGTTAAAAGCTTGGAATTCAAGCTCACTGGTTGTTCTGTGGGAGAGATTTGGGACTCTGCTTCTGTAAAGATTACTGCCTTGGAAACCTCATGGGACAGTTCTACTTTGTTCTGTAGGGTCACTACAAATTTGAATAGATTTGAGGGCAATGGGTACAGGATTTAAAGTCCTCTCCACCACCTGATTATTGCTGGCTGTCATTGCGTCAGTCCACTGACTCATGATGCACAAATGGGACTGGACCATTGTGATCCGTGGGGTTTATATTGGCTGATTTTCAGAAGTACTTTGCCAGGCTTTTGTTCCTAGTGAGTCTTAGTCTGGAAATGCCACTAAAATCTGTTCAGCATCATGGCAGCATGCAAGCCTCCAGTGACAGAGAGGTGGCAGCTGCACTCGAGGTGCGCTGTCTGCGAATATAACTGATCTTCTTGTGTGGAAGAATTCTACCAGTAAGCCACCACTGCCACCCAACTCATTAGTATGTATTATTAGTGTCCTCACTAATGAGTGTGCTCACGGACACTTGAGGGTCCCAGAACACTCCCACAGCCAGCACCAGTCCTAGAAATCTTGTAACCTTCTGAGCATGGTCATCGTCAGGTCCCTTGGCTCTCTCCAGCCTGTGTTTCCCCATGTATCCGGGTACGGACCTCCTATAGGCACCTGCTCTCTGGTGGCTGTCAACTCAAGTATTAGCTAGTAAGCAAGATGTTTGCTGACGAGTGCTTAATACCTCCCAGAGGAATTTGCATTTTAATAGGGGAATATGGTTACAAGAATTCAATTCCCAAAGTTATAATGACAAAATGGCAGGACCCAGAGTGGGCATTTTAGAGCACACTGAAATTATTATAAGAGATTATATCCTTAGACATCACACTTGGTTAGCTAGCTCTGTCTACAAGGAAATTGTGTCTGTTGATCCTGCCTGGGTTGGAGGACTGCTCCCAACTGAAGCAGGCACCTCCCAACAGCAGAACCTGGAGCCCTGAGCTACTGCCTCTGCCGATGGGATGTCAGAAAGGGCTTCAGAAGAACTGAAGTTCAGTCACCTATTACAGGCATGATGGAACATACCATCCAGAGAGGCCTCTATGTTAGGTACAGGGGCAGATTAACCAGTAAATCAATTGTTTACTTGCAATCAAAGATGAAAGTGTGAGCTACAGATTAAGTAAACATGTGCTTACCTTGCTTGTTGGGTAATCTGTGTCTGGTTAGATGCTGGATTTATAGGTACGAACTGGATGCAATTCCTGACCTCAAAAAACTCCCTGTTTTGAGGATGAGGTAGATCTCAACAGACATGGGAGCACACAGGAAGGAGAAGCTGGTTCTGCCAAGAGCTAGGAGAGGCTTCATTTCTCTCCAGCCCCAGCTAACTTCATTGTGGAAGTTTTCAAAGTTACCAAAATGCACCAAGAAGAAACTGTTAATGACATTATCTGTGGAATCACAGAGTTAGCTACTGTTTTATGTTTTAATCTTTAAGGTACCTGGATGGTGCAAAGGGTTTGCACTCAACTAGGCAACTTAGTTTGCACTCAACTTAGGCAGTAGCCACACTTAAAAGCATCAGAATTTGTAGGGAAAATCTGTTCCTTCCTTCTTTTGGTAGCCAGAAACCCTTGGGATTCTTGGGGCTATAACTACTTAACTTCAATCTCTGTCTTGTCTTCACTTGTATCCTCGCTTGGCCTTCTCACTTGTGTCTCCTCTTTTTTCTCTCTCTTATAAAAAGAACATTAGATATAGGGCCCACCCTAATCCAGGCTGATCTCATTTGGAGCCAGCAAAGTGCCAAGTGCCACTGAGTTGGATCCACAGAGATCCTTACCTAAATTATATCTGCAAAGACCCTTATTTTAAACAAGGTCACACTGTGGGATTCTGGGTAGACATAATTTTTGAGAGTGTATTCTTCAGTCTACCACAGGATTTAACACTGAGCAGTGTAATGCATCTTAGGAAGAATTTTGCAAGTACTGCATTTTCATTAATATCACGGAAATTTTGGAACATCATCAATGTTTACACCAGTGCCATTATTTAATGGGCTTATGTTACTATCTAAATGGATTCTTGGGGCTATAACTGCGTAACTTCAATCTCTGTCTTGCCTTCACTTGTACCCTCACTTGGCCTGAGGTGAATTTAAATTGTTAGTTCTTGCCATCAATCTGGCTCCAACTCATAGTGACCCCTTGAACATAGAATGAAGCATCGCCTGGCCCATCTGTACCATCTTTATGGTTTTTGGTAAGTTTGAGGCCATTATTAAGGCCACTGTATGTTATGAGTGCCTTCTAATCTCTAGGGTCACTATGAATTGGAATAAACTCAATGGTAACAGATTTGCCTTGGTTACTTTTTCTAACCTAGGGGCTCATCTTCTAGTGCTATATTGGGCAAATTTTGTTATGATCCTTTAGGTTTTCATTAGCTAATTTTCAGAAGTAGATCACCAGGCCTTTCTTCCTAGTTTGTCTTAGTCCGTAACCTCAGCTGAAACTTGCCTACCCTGGATTACCCTACTGGTATTTGAAATACAAGGGGCGTATCTTCCAGAACATACAATCCACCACAACACAACAAATTGACAGACAAGTGATGGAATTTAGGTTAGGAGTCTTTAGTACGTATTGCATAAAAGAGGAAAGCTGACAAGTTCTATTCCTACTGGGAGAGTTCATCTTTTTTCCTTTGCATATCAGGATCTGAAGGAACAATGAGCATAGTGAGAACAAAAACATATTTGCTTTTAAATTTTTTCCCTAAACAAATCTAGCTGGTACTCACATTTCTGAAAACATATTTTTCTTTTGAAATAGAAGTTCCTTGATTTTCTCAGTAGTGTGAATGTAGCCAGCCACCTGTCTCCAGCAAAGCTTATTGTACAAGTTGAATATTCAAAGGACCTCTTTCGAGTCTTCATTGCTTATCAGTATAACAAGTTGACTATAAAAGAGCATCACTTTGAAATTTGTTAAAATGTAAGCCTTCAGAGTCTGAATTCCAATTCATTAAGTCTAGGATGGGCCCAGGGATCTTTATTTTTCACAAGTACCCCAGGAGTCTGTAATGTTCAAGGGCATTGCTTTGAGAAAACAATGTCCTGGGTAGTGCAGAAGGTTGACATTTTGGCTGCTGTTCAAAGGTGATGGAGGTTCGAAAAAAGACCTAGTGATCTCCTTCTGTAAAACAGCAATTGAAAACTCCATGAAACGCAGATCTACTCTGACACACGTGGAGTCACCATGAGTCAGAGTTGACTCCAGTTTCCTCTGCCTGTACTAACTCCATTCAGTGTCCACACCAAATACCCACTCTCCCCCACCACACAGTTCTGCTTTGTGCCTTTACCCTTTTGGTGAAATGATTCACCAATGTATGGCTGTCTCCCTCTGGGCTTAATACAGTGGTGTTGAGCTTTATGTTCTGAGATCAAATAGCTCCTCTTCTGTGAAACACTCCTCTGCTATTTAAGTATAATGAATCGATTTCTTCTGTGTGGTTTTAGACTCCTGCTGGTAGTGTAGTACTTAATGTATAATTACTTGTCTGCCTATTTGTGCTGCTAACTGGAAGCACCTAAGGGTATAGGAACCATGTCATCCTATTGCCTAGTGGTTTCCAGGATCTGTGCCTTATGATCGTGTGTGTGTATGTGTGTGTGTATACACATATGTGTATATGAGTATGTACACACACACACCAAAAAAAAAAAAAAAAAAAAAATCCTGTTGCTGTCAAGTCAAATCCGAGTCATAGTGACCCTGTTAGATAGAGTAGAACTGCCCCATAAAGTTTCTAAGGAGTGACTAGTGGGTTCAGATTGCTGACCTTTTTTGGTTAACAGGTTAGTAGCTGTGCACTTAAACACTGCACCACCAGGACCCTATATATGTATGTATGTGTATCAGTTTGTCATCTTGTGGTGGCTTGTGTGTTGTGATGCTGAAAGCTATGCCACCAGAATTTCAAAAACTAGTGGGGTTACCCATGGTGGACAGGTTTTAGCAGAGCTTCCACTCTAAGACAGACCAGGAGAAAGGAAATGATGGCCTACTTCTGAAAAAGTTATAATAGCATACAGATAACAGTGAAAGTTATAATAGCATATATATAATAGTGAAAACATTATAATAGCAGCAGAATGTAATCTGAGACACTTCTGGAAAATGAGCCCTTCGGGTTGGAAAGCACTCAAAATGACTGGGGAAGAGCAGTCTCTTCAGAGCAGAGATGACGTTAATAACATGGATGAGCAAAGCTTTGGGGACATTCATTTGTTGACGGGCCGTAACTCAAAATGAGAAGAAACAGCTGCAAAGATTCATTAGCAATTGGAATGTGAAATATATGCAATATGAATCCAGGAAAATTGAAAATCACCAAAAATGGAATGGAACACTTGAAGATTGATACCCTAAGTATCAGTATGCTGAAATAGACTGATATGGGCCATTTTGAATCAGTCACATGGGCTATCACGGCAGGAATGACAAACTGAAGAGGAATGGGGTCACATTTATTATTAAAAAGAATGTTTCAGGATCTGTCCTGAAGTACGTTACTGTCAGTGATGAGATAAAATCCGTATACCTGTAAGGAAGACGAGTTAGCATGGCGTTATTCAAATTTATGCAACAACCACTAATGACAAGGATGAATCAATTAAAGATTTTTACTGTCTTCAGTTTGAAATCGATCAAACATAGCATCAAGATGCCCTAATAATTACTGGTGATTGGAATACAAAAGCTGAACACAAAGAAGGATTGCTAGTTGTAAAATATGGCCTTGGTGACAAAATTGCTGCTGGAGATCACTTGATAGAATTTTGCAAGACTAACAATGTATTTTCTAAGCAACACAAATGGTGATTGTACATATGAACCTTCCAAGATTGAATGCACAGGAATCAAATCAACTGCATCTGTGGAAAGAGACACTAGAGAAGCTTAATATCGTCAGTCAGAACAAGGCCAGGGCTGACGTTGGAACACACTGTCAATTGCTCATGTGCAAACTGAAGTAGAAGCTGAAGTAAATTAGAACAAGTCTATGAGAGCCAGAGTATGACCTTGAGTATATCACATCTGAATTTAGAGACCATTTCAAGAATAGATATATAGCTTTGAACAATAAAGGCAGAAGATCAGACAGGTTAGGATATATTAAGAACATCATACATGAATCCAGGAAAATTGGAAATCACCAAAAATGGAATGGAAGTACATTTCCATCATATATAAAGAAACAGTCGTTAGATGGAGAAAAGAAATGGACCAAAATGGATGTCAGAAGACATTCTGACGCTTGACCTTGAACATAAGTAGCTAAGGGGAAAAGAAGAAATGTTGAAGTAAAATTGTTGAACACAAGATTTCTCAAAGAAATTTGTCTTTGAATTTATCTATTCGAAGAAGATAAAGTATTATAATGAAGTATTATGATGAACTCCAAGATCTGGAGTTAGAAAACCGAAAGGAAAGAATTTGTCATTTGTTAAGGTGAAAGAACCAAAGGAAATTCAAAACTCATGCTGCTATTTTGAAGATTTCTATGGGCAAAAGGTTGAATGATACAGAAAGTATCAGAAGGAAAAGGAAGGAATACATAGACTCACTATACTGAAAAGAATTTGTTGTCATTCAGCCATTTCAGAAGGTATCATATGGTCAAGAACTGGTGGTAGTGAAATAAGAAATCCAAGCTATAATGAAGACATAAGTGAGTAATAAGTCACCAGGAATTGGCAGAATATCACCGGAAATGTTTTAAAAGTGGATGCCTTATTTAAAAGTGGAATGCCTTATTCATCTATGCCAAGAAATTTGGAAGACAGCTACCCGGCCAGCTGACTGGGAGAGATCTGTATCTGTGTCCACTACAAAGACAAGTGATCCAGCAAAAAGTGGAAATTATTGAACAATATCATAAATATCACACATAAGTAAAATTTTGTTAAAGATAATTAAAAAGTAGTTGTGGTGGTACGTCAATAAGGAACTGCCAGAAATTCGAGCTGGATTCAGAGGAGGATGTGGAACCAGGGATCTCATTGCTGATGTCCAATGGATCTTGACTGTAAAAAGATACTACCAGAAAGATGTTTACTTGTGTTTTATTGATCATACAAAAGCATTTGACTGTGTGGATCATAACAAATTAAGGATAACATTGTGAAATACGGGAATTCCAGAACACTTAATTGTGTTCATTTGGAACCTGTACATAGATGAAGAGGCAGTTGTTCAAAGAGAACAAGGGGACACTGTGTGGCTTAAAATCAGACGATGTATGGGTCAGAGTTGTATCCTTTCACCATACCTATTCAATCTGTATGCTGAGCAAATAATCCTAGAAACGACTACATGAAGAAGAATGTGGCATTAGGACAGGAGGAAACCTCAGGTACAACCTACATTATGCAGATGGTACAATCTTGCTTGCTGAAAGTGAAGAGGACTTGAAACACTTACTGATGAAGATCAAAGATCACAGCCTTCACTATGTGTTACAGCGCAATATAATAAAAACAAAAATCCTCACAACAGGAGCAGTAAGCAACATCATCATAAGTGGAGAAAAGATTGATGTTGCAAAGATTTCATTTTACTTGGACCCACAAACCAGTTCCAATGGGAGCAGCAGTCAAGAAATCAAATGACACATTGCATTGGGAAAATCTGCAAAAGACCTCTTCAAAGTGTAGAAACACAAAGATGTTACTTTGAGGACTAAGGTTTGCCTGACCCAAGTCAGGGTATTTTCAGTGTCCTATTTTGTATACGAAAGGTGAACAGTGAGTAAGGAAGCCCAGAGAGGAACTGATGCCTTTGAATTACTGTTTGGGCAAAAAATACTGAATCTACCACAGAATGCCAGAATAGTGAACAAATCTTTCTTGGAAGAAATACAGAGTGTTCCTTGGAAGTGAGGATGGCAAGACTTTGCGTCTCACATATTTTGGACATGTTTTCAGGAAGGACTAGTCTCTGGAGAAGGATGGTTCATTGGAGAAGCAAAACCAGTAAAGTGTGAAAACATATATAATAAAAATCAGCCCATTGCTGTCAAGTAGATTTTGACTGATGGTCACCCTATAGGACAGAACAGAACTGCACCATCGAGTTTCCAAGGAGTGCTTGGTAGATTCAAACTGCTGACTTTTTGGTTAGCAGCTTTCGCTTTTAATCCTGATACCACTGGGGTTTCCATAAATATATAGATAGATATTTATATTAAGGAAATAGTTCACGTGGTTATAGACGACATCACGTTTGGTAAAGCAGAGGGTCAGCAAAGAAAAGGAAGAACTTCAAAGAAATGGATTGAGACCATGACTGAAACGAGGGGCTCAGACATACCAAGGGCTGTGAGACTTGCCTAGGACTGGACGGCATTTCATCCTGTTGTCTACATGGTCACTGGGGGTAGGGATTTATTTGACAACACCTAAGAATAACAACAGTGTATTATGTGCGTGTGTATACCCATTGCTATCAGCATCAAGTGAGTTTGGCCTCATAGCAACCCAACAGAACTGCTTCGAAGGGTTTCCAAGGTGGTGTTGGTGTGTTCAAACCGATAACCCTTTGGTTGCACTGTCAGTGGTTTTATATCTATATAATATGAGATACATATATAAGATATATATAAATTAACTTATCCTTTGAACATCTCTTTTATTATATTATCCCTTTAGAGTAGCTAAAGAAACTAAGTTAAATCAATAAACAAATGAAAAATACTATGAATATTCATTGAACAGAAAAATTGAGTGGGAGTAATTGTGGGAACAGATTCCTCCTCCAAAGCCTGAACATTAATTATTATTGACTATGTCATACAGGTTTATGAAAATAATGGAGCACTGATAATTCAATTATCTGAAAGACAATTATTTCCAAAAATCTATCCTAATATGTTTTGTATATATTGCATAGAAATTATAGCTTAGCAATACAAATCATCTCACGACTGCTTGTGTGTACTCCATGATCCAGGATTAAGAGCTATCATTTGCAGACGTGAGGTATGTTCTGGGCATTTTACATGTATTGTCACTATTCCTAACTATAGCTTTCCAAAGTAGGTACTACTGTTTCCATTTCATGAATGAGGAAAGAGAAGCTCAGAGAGTTGAAATAACCACGTTGAGTTTATAGAACTGGTTGTTGTGCAGTGGCAAAGAGTTGGCACTTTCAGTCTTATTGCTCTGCCTCTCAAATACCTGGAAATAGAAAAGTTTACAGTTTTGAATCCTCAAAGTTTCATGTATGAGATGGGGTGTCTACTTATGTTGTTGCTTTTTATTCCAAATACAGTCTCTGCCTGAGGAGAAAATTTGTTTCTATTTAGACAGGATGGCTGAAATGGTGCTCATTTTGTCTTGATGGAAGTACCAGGCTCTAAAAACGTAGTATTCATCAACTACTCTTTATCCAAAGCTCCAGGGTGCCTTGCCAAAGCCAGCCAAGTGCCGTCGAGTCGAGTCCACCAGGGTGCCCTGTCTGCTCTATTTATGGTTGGAAAATGTCTCTTTTGGAAAGAGTCTGCAAAGTCTTTGCGCTGGAGTCCAGGACAGCACTACGTTGTGCTCTGTGACACAGAAATAGTGGCCTCCTTGAGTTCCTCAAATTGTTTTCCTTCCTACACACAGGCTCCTCTTCCTGGCACTTTCCCTTTTTTTCCTCTGTAAATTGCACCTCATCTTTCAGAGCCTAGCTCAAATGGGCCTACTCAATGTTTTTAGAGCTCAAAGCAGGAGTACAAATGGATGTTCATGTACTATATGTCCTAGTATTTTTAACTTACAAATCAAGATTATAAAATGTAAAACAAAATATCTTCTATCTTTCCTGGACAAATAGACCTTCATAACAAACAGATGGGCCAGGTTAGAATTTTGACTCCTTAGACTCCTTGAGTGCCACAAGGGAATGTTGCAGTGTGAGGAGAGCAGCTCCTGGCCCCTGGCCCGTGGCCACAGCCACAGCCATCTGACTATCTTCCCAGTGCTGATTCCTTTTAGCATCATGAAAAGACTTAGGCAGGCTTGTGCACATGTATGTGCACATTAAAGTCCATTCATACTTCTTGGCTACCACTAGAACCTAGGGCTATTCATACCTGCCTGCAGCGCCCCTACCCTTGGGAGGACCATTCCAAGAAGAGGCAAGCAGAAGTCCTAGAAGAAGCCTTGAGGCCCCTTGGGAGGGATTCTGGAACCCAGAACACCTTCAACATGGCCTAGAACCAGAGGTGTAGGCTAATTTAACATGCAAGACTGAGATTCCTACCTGAGTCTGTCAAGGTCCAAGATTACCAAGAAAAAATGACTTACACACAGGCATTGGATGGAGTGATATTGACATAAGGGACAGAGCATTGTCATCTCCAGTAGCAGGCACATGCCTCCATCCTCCTCTTAACCACTCAGGGGTCACTCCTGCAGCCGCAGGAGGGCTAGTGTCTGTACACACCCTTCATCCCCTCATGTTGCGGTTGGCAGACACTGTTCTCTCCCCACAGGGAACAGATAGAATAGTAGTGAGCCTGGCCCGGTGCCATATGTATAGCGCATACATGTAAGCACAACAAAGAGGACTCTATTAGGTCCTTATTAGGGAAGGAGTTTCCTCAATAAGAGCAAAAACGAAATCAGACACAGAGGCTCCGTTTCCAGCTTCTCTCATCAGGGAGTGTTCTGATTTGGCACTCTAATCCTCCCAAAGGAAACACTGGTGATGTAGTGGTTAATGCTGCAGGTGCTAACCAGCAGCTCAGCAGTTCAAGATCCTCCAGGAGGTCCTTGGAAACTGTATGGCACCATTCTACTCCGTAGGGTTGCTATGAGTGGAATTGACGCAACAGCAGTGAGGTGAGTGAGTGAGTGGGTGGGTGGGTGAGTGGGTGGGTGGGTGGGTGGGTGAGTGGGTGGGTGGGTGGGTGGGTGAGTGGGTGGGTGGGTGAGTGGATGGGTGGGTGAGGGAGTGAGGGAATGAGGGAGTGAGTCCTCCCAAAAGGGTCTATAGGTGGTGCTGAGCACAAACGTGTCTTCCATGATCTCAGGAAAAGTTCAGACACTTCTAACAGATTGATTCTCAGAGCACCCTCATTTCTTTCTTGGAGCTTTCATGCAGTGGTAATTCACTGATCCATAGTTTGATGCGTTATTGTTTAATGGTGATACAGAGTCTGACTTCCTTACTGACAAGTCAGGATATGGATTGAATTTTTTCTGTTGTTTACCCTGTTCCTTAAAAAAATGTATTCGGCACACAGGTGTCAAATATGTGCTGCTGAATGAACAAATAAGGTGAAGTCACTCTCACTGAGACATCTAGAAATAGTTTAAGGTTTTCAGAAAAAATTACTTACACTGACTCTTTTTTTTTCATGTTTCTCCCTTTTTAATTACTGTCAACAGCTTTACAACAAACAGTGCATGACTATTACAAAATATTTTCCAACACTTCAGTCTGAAAGATCAAATCTCCAGCAACGTCTTCAGGGACGATTTAGGTAAGACTTTCACATACAGGTCCCTACAAATATGTACAGTGTAAATACCGTAAGATATGCCAACATCAGACCACACAGAGCTTTTTCTTTTAGGGAAATTACAAAGTTAGCATTTTAAATATCAAATTGGAAAGGAAGAGAATAAAGTTGACCCTTCACAGACTGCATGTAATTCCACTTAGAGATCGTCATGAAATCTTGTGGTAAAAATCCTTTTTAAAAGGAAAAAAAAAACTCTGGGTGCTGCTTGAAAAATCAGCAGGCAGCTAGAAGCTTTGCCAATGACAACTGTAATTAATAACCTGCTATTCAGTTTTATTTTCCATTTTTAAGACCATATTTTTTTAAGCCAGCAGGTATGTAGGATTATACTTCTAACAGACATTCTAAAAAAAATTTAGTACTTTTACTTATCTTGCTTGGTTTAAAAAACTCGATCTTTAAGAGTAAGATTTTGACGCATTGACAGATGGGGTCTTTATGGATAGAAGGCATGGATGCCCCTGTTTGGGGCTTCAGCAATTTTCAAAGTTTATATTCTCTTTTTCCATCTTGCTAATTAGAGGTAAAATGACCTTCTAAATCTGAAAATCTGTTCCTACTTGAATGTTGTGCCGTAATTCTGAAGGACCTAGCAGAAATAATACTGGAAATATATCCTTTTGGATAGATGACAATCCACCCCAGCCTAGGGGCTACTTTGTACAATGACCACCATTCAGTGAAAACTGTACTCTGTAGAAATTAAGAGTGCTATAAAAATAAGCACTCTTGCATTAGAATCTGCTATATTTCCCAGAAGCTTAAAATACCTCTGTCCGGTCTCTCTGGGAAAGAACAGACAGCTAACATCCAAATTCTAAAACTACAATCACGGTAACTCCTCATAGTTGAATACTGTCACTCATGTGTCATACCTCCTGTAGTCCAGAAGGTTCCAGTGTTACGTAAATGGTTTGCACTTGGCTGCTATTCTAAAGGATGGACGTTTGAACCCATACCAATGGTGCCGTGAAAGAAAGGCTTGGAGATAAGTTTCTGGCGGCTTATAGTCAAGGAAACCCTGTGGAGCACAGTTCTACTTTGGAACACGTGGTTTGATGTGAGTTGGAATCAACTCAAAGGCAACAAAGTTTATTTTGTTATTGGCAGTTTGGGTGGGAAAATCTAACACTACTTTGCTCCCTTGCCCCCTCCCACAGAAATCTAAAACTATATAATAATCTAAGAAAAAGTAAAATATGAAGACGTGGGTGTAAATGAGAGAGAGAGATAACAACACCACAAAGTTATAAAGCTAGGAAACATGCTTTCTTTCAGGTGGATGAGTGTTCTACGGTGGTTAGCAAACTAGGCCATGGCATCAAACAATCTGGCATCAACTCTGACACAGGTCACCTGCTTACTATCTTTTTCATGATTCTTGGTACGTAACAGTGGCACATCCACTGTTTCGGCTGTCCGGTTTTTTGATAGGGTACATTAACCCTGACAGTATTTTCTCCGCTCTGGCGGAGACTTGCATAACGGTGAAAGATGAAAGAAACATTAGTTGGCACAATGCAGTCGGAGTATGAGGCTTGTAAGTGAGGTAGTACCAGGAAGTGTGACTGGGTAAAAATTTTGTCTCTTTTGGCTTTTATATCCCTAGATAAACCTTTAAAGCATATTTTTGGTTTCCTATGTGATACTTAGGGAATACTGGTGGGCGTTTTTCTTTTTGTTCTTGTTGTTGTATTTGGAAAACCAGAGATTCCCCATGTAATCAAATAGAAGGCTTCACAAAACAATCAGTAACCAAGGTCCAGAGGTGCAGACAGGTGTCCACTCATTATGAGCTTTGAGAGCGAAAAGTTATATATTAACTGTATACTACCATGTAATATTTCCCAGAATCCATGTTAGCAACCAAACATTTAAGCACACTTCACAACTGAGTCTGCGTTCAATAATGAAAATGGATGGTATCTATGGGTATCTGTGGGGACAGCATGGAAGGCTGTCTGGCTCAGGCCTTCTGGCTGAGAGTGATTCAGCAACCAAGGCCTTCTGGCCAGGAACAGGCCTTCTGATTGGGAATGATCCAGCTGATTTAGCAATAATTATATAACTTGTTTATAACTTTGAAGCTCATGTATCCGGGTGCCAGTCACCTTTGTCTAAGCCAGTATGTAAGGCTACTCTGCCACAAGGCAGCTGTGACTGTTGAATGCTATACCTGCCTCCAATAATAAACCTGCTACAACCACACCTGTTGTGCCTCTGTTGCTAAGCATGCCTGAATCATGGATCAACATTCCTGGCCTTGAGCACCTGTATTATGAGAGTATCAAAAAAAGTCAAAGCACAAAATAATTGAGTCTTCAAAGGGTTATGCAACAATAGGCATAATGTCCTTCTGCCTCATTTTTCTCATCTACAAAATAGGACTGATGATAGTAAAACCATATAGAATTCCTGTGAGAATTAAACAAGGCTTAACTTACAGTTAATCAAGTCCAAAGTCTGCACAATGATGATGAGCAGATCAGTTACTGATACTTGGCCTTGAAACCCTATGTCAACTCCTTTTGTTGAGGTGAAGTTATAGATATTCAGCCTCACTGCCTTCTCCTTGTAGCAGCAGAACTATCTCTGTCTTAGGGTGAAATGTATTAGCTATGTGAATCTGGATTCTGTTTTCACTCTCCAGGATCAGAAGATGATCTCTATAGCTGAACTGGAATGTGACTTCAATGTTTGCTGTGTGTACAGACGTTATTGCTGTTGACTCTAACCAGGAGACTTCAAGCTCCTGAATCAAGAAATGTTTTTATTATCAAGCAAGTGCTAAAACACAAACCCCAAACTTCACCAAACTCACCGTATTCTCAGTCTATAATTTGAGATCTAAGCACATAGTTCCCTCTCTTCTCTCAACCTTCTGAATATTGGTTTTCTCTCGTAACAATAAATTATTTTAACATAGTATTGGGCCTGCGGATGCTAAGTTAGTGGCTATTACCTAAAGTTAAATTTCACAGATTTTAAAACTGCTTCCACTTTTTATTGCTTGTGCAACTTCAGGAAATGTTTTAACCTTGGTTTTTTTTCAACTGTAGAATGCATGTAACAGGTTCCTGTGTCATGTGACTTCTGTGAGGATTAATGAAATAGCAAATGTAATATATTTGGTGTGCAAATACTGTCTCTCTTATCCATTAGAACTCTGAAGCTTTAGCATATTTACCCAAACCAAATCCACTTCCATCAAGTCAAATTCCGACTCACAGTGACTCTTCAGGATTGAGCAGAACAGCCCTATAGGATTTCCAAGACTGTAGGTCTTTATAGAAGCAGACTGCTGTGTCTTTCCCCCAAACAGATGCTGGTAGGTTTGAACAGCTGACTTTTTGATTAGCAGGCAAGTGCTTAACCACTTCACCACCAGGATCCCTTAGCAGGCATAAATCTCTTTTATTTTCAAGGCAGATATCAGGGGGTTTTCAGAAACATATCAAGGTTTCTCAAGGAAATGTTTGCTGGTGAGTTAGAATTATGTACGTATCTTGTGAACAAAATTGAGTATAATCCTAGAAAGAATTCTTCTAGAGGGCAAAAATGTTATTGCTGTTAATTGCCATGGAGCCAGTTATAACTCATGGTTACCTCTCCTGTAACAGAAGGAAATGCTACTCAGGCTTGTATCATCTTTCTAATCATTGGTATGATAGAGATCATGTGTCAATTCGTCTCACTGAGGATTTTTCTTGTCTTTGTTGGCCTTCCACTTTACTAAACAGTATGTCCTTCTCTGGCAATTGGGCCCAACTGATGATAAGTCCAAGGTAAATGAGTTGAAGTCTCAGACATTATTCTGTGATCTGTAGGGTTTTCACTGGCTAATTTTCAGAAGTAAATGAACAGGCCTTTCTTCCTAGTATGCCCTAGTCATGAAGCTCTGCTAAAATCTGTTCACCATGGGTGATCCTACTGGCATTTGAAATACTGCTGGTGTAATTCCCAGCATCATAGCAACATGTGAGTCACTAGAGTATGACAAACTAACAGACAAGTGATGACAAAAATAACCACCAGTAATTGTTTATTCAGTACCAAGGGCTGTGCTAATGATTTTGTAGATATCTTCTCATTCGAATCTTCATGCAATGTACCCAAGAGAAAGTATTATTAGCTTTATTTTACAGACAAGAAAACTGAGGCAGAAAGAGGTTAAGTAATTTGTCCAAGGCCACAAAACTACTAAATGACAGGATTCAAACCTGCTATATAAAATTCACTACATTTTCAATATTAATTGATGACACCTTAAGAAGCAGTTATGGTAACTAATTTAAATAATAATCTTATCACATATTACTATACTATGCTATGATACATATCCTAAAATTAAATAGGATCTATCCACAAGGATACCTGTAAACTGAACTTAATTTTATTTTTCACGTGTAACATAAGATGACTGTAGTAACTGGTCAAAAACAAAACCAAAAAAGTGAATGGTATTAGTATTACATTTTCATTACAAAATTTGGTGATTATAAAGTTTCTTTATGCAAAGCTTTTCCCTGATTTCTGCTCACAAGGCATGCTTAAGGACTTAACAAATACCTATATGCATTCATAGCTAAATAGATCTTCACATTTTGAATGAGTGAACCCTTACATTTTGAATGTGTGAGATTTGAAATGTCCATTTTTTCAGTTTGGCACATAACCAAATTATAGCTTTAGGAGAGAAAAAAATACTTAATTGCTTGCTGCTTTCCAAATTTTTGACATGTTTTTGATGTAGGAAGCTGTTCTAAACAGAAGCAGAAGGGAGAGGGGTAGTAGCTGGAGAAACCTTGAAAACTCCACAATACACATTTTGTGTCATTCGCTTTTCTAAATTGTTGTTCCTTGCCAGTATCAATAAACTGCTATAAGTAGTTTAACATGTTTGGTTGGCTGCACCTATGCATAAAATAAACAACATATCTAGTATTCTCTTTGCAATTGATGAAGGTGGGCACTGTGTAACTACCTTACATAACTCTTAATGAGAGAATAATGAAATATACCTTGCAGAGGTATCAACAAACCAACATGTTTTTCTAGTGCTGGCATCCATGGCTAACTTCCAAGTTGCTGTGCAAAAATTTTATATATAGGGTGTCTTAAATTCCAATCCCACATGCCAAACAAGCCTTTAAAAATCTGTGCTCGTCTTATCTGGAATGACATAAGAGTGATTAATTCTTTCACCCTTTTAGGACATGTCCGCTGGAATTCAGAAATTAATTAAGAATGTTCAAGGTCTGAAGAAAATGCAAACTGTTGAATTAAGACAAGATGTTTGCTCGGAGCACTGAAGGAATGAGGTGCTCTATGTAGTAACTTGTTAAAAAGCATTGCGCATTGAGTTATTTACATGAATTTGCACAGGAACATCTAGTTCGTTATATTTTTTAAATACATAATTAAGCCTTAAAAATGAAAGACAGTACTTTGATCAGGAGTTTGTCTGGGGGAACATCACATGGGCTGGAAAGCACAAGGCAAATTCATTCTTTAAATTATGAAATCCAGTATTAAAGGGATAGTGTTTTAATTGTGTTGCTTTTTAAAATGTATAATAATTAACTGAATGTGTCAATCCATGGTATATTTCCGTTATGTTAAAAAATTTGTTTTCAGGAAAACAGTTGTAAAAGTTAATTGCTTTGTTTTGTCACAGTCTTTCGAATTCTTAAAACTTACCCAGAAAAGGAAAAGAAATTTTAATAAATAGGTTTAAGAAGCCAAGTTCATGGTATCAGGAACAGTGCTCTTTACCAAGAAAAGGATGGTCTTTTGGAAGAGATGGTAATCAACCTAGATTCCTTCTACTGGGGATAAACATCAAAGTTTTCATGGCGATTCATAGAAGAGGAATCTTCCACATATTTGGCCAGATTTTTGGCACCTGGTTAAAAAGATTGAGCAACCAAAAGCCTGGCTTGAGTTTCTTTGAAGTTGAGTATTAAAAACATACCCTTACAATTAGAGTGAATCAAATTCAGTCCTTTGATTGGTATAGGTCCTTAGCATACACGTGGCTTGGATAACTTTCTCTTCATTTGTTTAAATGGAAAGCTTGCTATTCTCAGTCTTTCTGTCCAGCCATAGTTCTTTCCTCCCCCAGTGCTCTTTGAAGAACGTCTAGCTCCTCTATATAACATCTAGCAAAAGAGAAAAAATGTACATGTTTTACCAGTGATTGTCAAAACAAAAAGGCAAAGGAATTTGAAGCTAAGTTTTTGTCACCTGTTGTGTCTAGATTTGATCAGTCTGTGTTATTGATTAGGTAAAAATGAGTAAAGATAAATGGTCATCTGTTTTAGTAATTAATATAAGGAAAGAGACTTGATTTTCCAAAGCAATCCCACTGAAATCCTCCTGCAGGTTTCCCAGGAAGCTTGGACTTTCCATCCCATTCCCAAGGAATTTGAAGAAGCCACTCATTTTTTGCCAGCGGTTTAGCTAGAATTCAAACTAGAAATATTTGGCTTGATGCCTTTGCTCAGACTGCTGGGAAGCACAGACTTCTGTTGTTGAGCATTGCATGCATCTTCCAAATTCTGAGTTGGGAAAAATGCAAAGTCTGCACTCTGGCCTTAGGCAATAGAACTTTAAGCCTCAGAATTAGTGCCTGAGGCTTTTCGCAGCAGCACTCGAAGGGGACTACTGGAGAGCAACCACAGAAGTTGGCACTTTGTTCCCAACCAGAATACAGACTGCATTTTTCAATGTGATGCCAGTAAATACCTCAGGTCTTGTTTCACTGATCAGAGTGGTTATTACTGTCTTTGTATTCACATTTTGTATTTTGAAAAGGTTTAAATCAACAGAAAAGATCAAAACAAGTATAATTTTTAAAAAATCCATGCAACTTTCACCTAGATTTATTAGTTATTCACATTTTGTGATATTTTTCTGTCTTATTTATCTATTTTTGCTGAGTCACCTGCAATCAAGTCACAAGCACTGTGACACTTCATTTCGTCTTTCTCTAACATTCATCTCCTAAGAGTAAGGAAATCACCACAGCACTATTATCATACCTAAGAAAATTTGTAAGTCTATTACATCCTGTAATGTGAAGCCCATATTAAATTTTTTCCCAATTGTTTCTTAAATGTCTTTGATGTGTGTGTGTATGTATGTGTTTTCTCCTGATGTAGAATTCAGTCAAGGTTGGTATATTGCATTTTGTTGTATGTCTTTTTGGTCCCTTTTAATCTAGAATGAGTCCCCCAGATCTTTGTTTTGTTCTCTTAACAATAAATTTCCTGAAGAATTCAGGACAGTTTTCTTACGATATGTCCTACATTAAAGATTTTCCTAATTAGCTTTTTCATTGTTAGATTCACATTAGACATGTTTTGGAAAGAACACCACATGAGTATTGTGCATTTCTCAATGATTTACATCAAGTGGTCGATATTGTCATAACCTCCCGCCTTCAGTGATGCTAGGTTTAATCACCTGGTATCATGGATTGAATTGTGTCCCCCTCAGAATGTGTGTAGCAATTTGGCCAGACCATGATTCCTGGCATTGTGTGATGTTCCCTTGTGTTGTAAGCTCTGCCTCTATGATGGCAATGAAGGAGGCTAGGACAGCAGCTGTGTTGACAGGGAAGGACTCAAATGTGTAAGACTGTACTGTGCCATGAGGCAATCTCTTGGGATTTAAAGGAAAACGAAGGAAGCAGTGAATTGGGGTCCTCACATCACCAAAAAGCAATGTTGGGAGCGAAGTGCATCTTTTGGAAAGGATGTGGGGTCTCTGCACCTTGGAAAATTCCAGTCCAGGGAAGCACAGATGACAAAGACTTTTCTCTATAGCCAGCAGAGAAAGCCGTCCCCTGGAGCTAATGTCTTGAATTTGGACTCACAGCCTACTGGACTGTGACGAAATAAAATTTATGTTTTTAAAGTCATCCACTTGTGGTATCTCTGTTATAGCAGCACTAGATGACTAAGACACTTCATGACTACAATGATCTCTCCATTTTGAGGTACACTTTCCCCTTTGGGATGAGTTAATAATCTCTGGGGTAATATTTGGACTGTGTGACTAAGTTTATCCCAAAACACTTTCCACTCTATATTTTTACGATCCATTAATGATCTTTGCCTGGCTTAATTACTACTTTGGATTAAAAAATAGCACCCCTAACTTATTATTTCTTTTTCACTTGTTACTTGGTATTCTTCTATAAATAAGAGATTTTTCTTATTTCTCTAATGTCGTTATGGACACGTTTTAAAAAATTCAGTTTTCTGTAATTTACACTTATCTTTTTTGTGACACTGAGATATTGCAAGTTTAATTAGCAGAAGAAGTCCCTTCAATAAAATTTTCATGTATTTTTTTGTTTTATTTTGACATATCCCATTTAGTATTGAGCACTTCATTGTTTTCTTACACTAAAAGATAGTTCTTATATTTTCCTGCTCCAGGCCTGGAATTGCTGTCCCTGCTGCAAGCGATAGTACCTTAGAATGTGCAATGATGTTTAGAAATCAAGAGCTGAACAGTAAATACCAAATCAAAGTAGTTGTTGTCAAGTCACTTTCAACTTATGGTGACCCCATGTGCATTAGTAAAACTGTTCTCTGTAGCGTTTTAAATACCTGGTTTTTCAGAAGAAGATCACCATTCAGTTGCTTCTCGGTGACCTTGAACCTTCAAATGCCTAGGACTACCCAGGGCTTCCACCTGAATATTAACTGTTCATTCCTATTATAACTCACTACCATCGAGTTAATTCCAGCTCAGAGCAAACCCTGTAGAACAAGAGTAGAAGTGCCCTATAGAGTTTCTAGGTGGTGGCTGGTAGATTTGCACTGCTGAAGTTTTGGTTAGCAGCTGAGATCTTAACCACTGCATCACCAGGGCTCCTCATTGGATACCATTATATGTGATTGTTTAACGTAGAGAATGCTAGAATGTATATAAATTATGAGTTTGTATTTTTAATTCCAATTAAGGATTAATATTGTAAGGTTTTCCCCTATCTTCTTTAAGTTTACATTAGTGTCTCTTCTACTTCAAGTCTTGGTTCCTAACTGTATAGTACATTTACTTACTTGCATTACTCTACAGTATGTATAAAGTAGTTTCATAGCTACAATAGCAATTTTATTACGTACTAAGCATTCATCTTATTTACCTAGAGCTCTCATAACAGAAGAAAATCCTGGTGGCTTAGTCATTAAGAGCTTTAGCTGTTAACCAAAAGCTTGGCAGTTTGAATGTACCAGGTGCTCCTTGGAAACACTATAAGGCAGTTCTGTTCTGTCCTTACACAGTCACCATGAGTCGGAACGACTCAACAGCAACGGGGTTTTTTTTCAATAGCCCATAACAGAGACATTATAAGTAGGTGGCTTTAAAGAACAGGAATTTATTTTCTCATAAGGTCAAGAGGCTAGAAGTACAAATGTAGGGCATGGGTCTGGGGGAGTTCCTACCTTGTCTACAGCCCCTTGATCATTTGGTATTCTTTGGGGTCTGTCTCTCCTCCCTCCCCCCATGTGTGTCTGTAGTCTTTTTACACTCGGAAGTAACTAAATTTAGGATCCATCTTACAGTGGTATGATCTCGTTAACACAGCAAAAGAAAAATACCCATTTCCAAACAGGGACCTATTTACAAGCACAGGAGTTAGGATTTCAATATTATTAGAGCACACAATTCAATCTGGTATGCTAAGTACAATTTAAAGTTTTAAATTTTTGTTGTTATCGTTGTGTCCTTAGCATATGTACCACTGGGGAGGTCCAATTAGACAAATTGTGTTTAAAAAATTACTTCAATTAATTACTTTCTCTGCATCATTGTTTTTATAATTTTTAAGTATGTTATTTATTTATTTACTTTGGTTTTTATATATCAATGACTTTCAAAAAATATTTTATTGCGCTTTAAGTGAAAGTTTACAATCTGAGTCAATTCTCCTATGGAAAAACTTGAACACCCACTGCTGCTATGTAAATCTAGCTGCTCTCCCTGCCCTGTGACAGTACACTTCTCCTTTCCATCATGTGTTTTCACTGTCCATTCAACCAGCTCCTGTCCCTCTCCATTCTCTCATCTTGATACTGGACAGGAGCTGTCCAGTTAGTCTCATGTATCTTCTTAAACCAAGAAACACACTCTTGACCAGTATCATTTTATGTCTCATAGTCCAGTCCAATTTTTGTCCGAAGAGTTGACTTTGAGAATGGTTTCAGTTAACGCAATAGTAGTCCAGCACAGTGTCGTTCAGAGACCCTTCAGGCTATCAGACCATCAAGTCTGGTCTTTTCAGTAGAGTTGAAGTTCTGCACACCCATTATCTGCCTGCTGTCAGGGACTGTATGTCCCCTGTCAGGGTAGTCATTAATGGTGGCTGGACACCAGTGAGTTCTTCTGGTCTCATGCTGGTGTTGTCTCTGGATTATGTGAATTTTTTTGTTTCTTGGACTCATATTTTCCTTGTATCTTTAATGTGTTTCATTCTCCTTTGCTCCAGGTGGGTTGGGACAAATAGATGGCTGTTTGCTACTTTTTAACACCCTAAACACCGCTCACCAATGTGGAAGGTACAACATTTTTTAAAAAACTTTATAATGCCAATTAAAAAGGAAACCCATGAAACCATGGTCCCCAGACCCCTGCCTCTGCTACTCTGTCCTTCAAAGTGTTGGGTTATATTTAGGAAACGTCTTAGCTTTTGGTCTAGTCCACCTGTGCTAACCTCCCCTCTGCTGTACGTTGTCATTCCCTTCACCTAACCCAATTCTAACCATGAATCTAATCAATGAGCATCCCTTTCTCTCCTTCTTCACCCTTGTTACTATCAAAGACTATTTTCTTCTGTGTTTAAACTTTTTCTTCAGTCCTTATAATAGTGGTCTTATACAATGTTTTTCCTTTTGTAAGTAACTGATTTCACTCAGCATAATACCTTTCAGATTCCTCCATGTTTTACGAGATGTTTCCCAACATCATCATTGTTGTTTATCATTGTGTAGTATTCCATTATGGGAACATAGCATAGTTTGTTTATCCGTTCATCCACTGATGGACACCCAGGTTGATTCCATCTTTTTGCTATTGTGGACAGTGCTGCAATAAACACTGGTGTACATGTGTCTATTCATGTGACAGCCTTTATTTCTCTAGGATATATTCCAAGAAGTGGAATTACTGGATCACGTGATGTTTTTATTTTGAGCTTTTTAAGAAGTTGCCAAATCAACTTCCAAAGTGGTTGTAACATTTTATATTCCAATCAGTGTTGCATAAGTGCTCCAGTCTCTGCACAACCTTCTCGATATTTATTATTTTGTATTCTTTGGATTAATGCCAGCCTTGGTGGGATGAGATAGTATCTATTATAGTTTTGATTTGGATTTCTGTAATGGCTAATGATCATGAGCATTACCTCATGTATCTGTTACTTGCCTGGATATCTTCTCTGGTGAATTGTCTGTTCATAACCTTTGCTTATTTTTCTTGTTGAGGTTTTACAGTGTCGTGTAGATTATGAAGATTCTATGCTGATCGGATTTATAGTAATAATTTTTTGCCCCCAGTCTGTCGACTGTCTTTTCACTCTTTTTGTGAGGTCTTTGAGCATGAGTGTTTGATTTTTGGGAATCCTGTTATCTGTTTTCTCTTTTGGTGTTTGTGCATTGCTAGTTACGGTTTGTATTCTGTTTATGCCTTGTATTAGGGCTCCTAGTATTGTCCCTATATTATCTTTCATGACTTTTATCACCTTAGATCCATTTTGAGTTACTGCATAGGTTTTATTTTACTTTTTTGCAGATGAGTATCCAGTTATGCCAACACTGTTAAAGAAACTGTCTTTTCTCTAGTTTACAGACTTTGGGCCTTTGTCAAATATCAGCTGCTCATAGGTGGATGATGTTGTGTTTTCAATTATTTTCTATTGATCCATGTATCTGTTGTAGCAGCATACCAGTCTGTTTTGACTATCATCATAGTGTAATAGGTTGCAAAAGTATAAGGCCTTCCACTTCATCCTTCTTCTGTAATGCTCTACTTTTCTGTGGCTCCTTCCCTGTCCACATGAAGTTGGTATTTGTTCCTTTATCTCATTAGAAAAAAAAATGCCACTGGAAGTTGTATTGAGATTGCATTGTATCTATAGATCATTTTGGGTAAAATAGAAATTTTTGCGATGTTGAGTTTTCCTATCCATGAGCAATGTAGGTTTCTGTACTTATGTGGCTCTCTTTTAATTTCTTGCAGTAGAATCTTGAAATTTTCATTGTGTAGGTGTTTATATCTCCAGCTGAACTTATTCCTAAGTATTTTATCTCTTTCAGAGCTACTGTAAATGGTACTGACTCAGTGATTTCCTCTTTGATGTTCTCTTTGTTGTAAAGAAATCCAACAGATTTTTGTGTGTTTGTCTTACATTCTTATTCTTTGCCAAACTATTCTACTAGTTCCAGTAGTGTTTTTGTGGATTTTCTAGAGTTTTGTGTGTGTAAGATCTGTTTTCTTTCCCTAAAATAGACAGTACCACTTTAACAGAAATATCACAAATGGATAGCTTTCAAAAGAGAAATTTTCTTTTTCACAGTCCAGTATGCTAGAGGACCAAATTCAAAGTATCAGCTCAAGGAGAAGGCTTTCTCTGCTAGCACTGAAGGAAGGTCCTTGTTATCAATCTTCCTCCAGACTAGAAGCTTCTTAGACACAGGGACCCTAGTCCTTCCAAAGGATGTGCTTAGCTCCTGGCACTACTTCTTGGTGATATGAGGTCCCCCAGTCTCACCTTGCCCCCATTTCATCTGTATCCCAAGAAGCCACCCCAAGTCACAATACAGTCCCACATACTGACTCCACCTGAAACTCAACTGCAGTCCACTTGCCCTCATTAAGATCACAGAAGCAGGATTTACAGCAGAAAGGACATCACACAATTCCAGGAATCAGGGCCTAGCTAAGTTGCTACACAGATTTTTGAGGGAAATATAATTTAATCCATGACACCCTTTGTGCTCTAAAACACACACACACACACACACACATCTTCTCAACATGTAAAACATCCCATCATAGTGACAGTCTGCAAATACAAGTTTAACATCCATAAATTCCTCTTTAACTGTGAAATCTAGAACACGTTATCTACTTTCAAAATACGACGGCAGAAAAGGCATGCACAAATTAGGCATTTCCATTACAAATGGGAGAAGACATCAAAACAGACAACAAGCAAGTTAGCAAAACACATTAGAGTGGCTCTCAAAGCTGTGAAAATAGTCTTCCATTCTCTGAGACATTTTACACAGTGGTTCTGCCCTCCAGGCTGTAGGTATCAGCCGCACTCTCCAGAGTCTGAGTGGAAGCCCACCAGCCCTGTGCAGGCCTTTCAGGCCCACTGGGACAGCAATTCTGCACCCTCAGCTTTAGGAGCACTCTAAGATTGACTGAGTGGCAATGGCATTGGTAGCTATGATTCCACCCTTTAAAAACCCTGAAGTCACAGCCATACTTTTTGAGTCTGAGGCAGCTTAGCTTCTTGTTTCTTTACCTTGTCTTCCTATAGACTCATGGCCTGGGCTTCCTGCCCACATCTGCCCTGCTTGTTCAAGTACTCCAAAGTTCTGTAGCTCTATGGATTCAAGTGCCCAGAGACACTCCACTGTGCCAGGAAACCTGTATGCACAGGCACCTGCCTCTCTTGCTCTGTGGATCGGCTCCAGCACGGTTCAATGGTTTTGCTGGTGTCACTGCTGCTGGTGCTCTGTTGTGTTTCTCACCATCTGTACCTTCTTTGGTGTTAATAGTTCTCCTGGGTTCCTTCTGAGTCTTCTATCCATTTACAGCTTCAAAACCGCTTCCACATTTTGGATATTTGTTAGAGCAACACCCCACTCCTTGTATCAAATTCTGTTTTAGTTAGTTAGTGTTGCTTTAATAGAAATACTGTAAGTGGATAGCTTTAAAAACAGATTTTATTTGTCAGAGTCCAGTAAGCTAAAAGGCCAAATTCAAAGTGTCAGCTCCAGGGGAAGTCTTTCTCTGCTGACACTGGAGGAAGGTCCTTATTGTCAATCTCCCCCTGTACAGAAGCTTCTGAGGTGCAGAGACCCTAGTCCTCTCCAAAAGACGCAGTCAGCTCCTGGCACTGCTTCTTTGTGATATGAGGTCACCCAATCTCAATTTGTCTCCCTTTCTTTTGTATCCCAAGAAGCCACCCCCAGTCACAGTGTACTCCCACACATTACGTTCTGCCCCACCAACTCAGCTGCAGCCCACCCACCCTTAACATCAGAGAGGTAGGATTTACATCACACAGCACCAGGAATCATGGCCTAGCCAAATTGCTACACAGAGATTTTGGGGAATACAATTCAATCCATAACAAGACCATATGATCTGCAAATAGAATACTTTTACTTCTTCCTTACCAATTGGATGTCATTTATTTATTTATTTATTATTGTGGTTAAGTGAAAGTATATAACCCAGATTAAATTTGTATGCCTGCCTATCTGCAGCTCCTACTCTCTGTGCCCAGTGACGGCACTCTCCTCCTTTTCATTCTATATATGTCATATCCTCTTAACAATCTTCTGTCCCCTCCTCTGCACCCTGTCCTCTCCCTTCTATTAAGAGGCCAGTAGGACAGCATCCTATAGATTCACAGAACCATAAAGTATACACACCGTATGCTTATACTGTGTCTCGAAGTCCAGTCCATTCCTCTCCAAAGAGTTGTACTGAATAGTGTTTTCTGATCAAGGACAGCAGCAGGTCTAGGGGTCATGCTCCCAGGGGTACCCCTAGGCCCTCACAACATCAATTGCTGTCTTTTAGTGGAGTTCTTGAGATATACCTCTCTTTTTCTCATGTTGCCAGTGGGACTCGACATTGTGTGCCCCATCACAGCTGTCTATGATGGTGGCCAGGCACCATCTGGTTCTTCTGGTCACATGTTGATACAGTCACCCATTCACATGGAGTCCTTCTGTCTCATTCGTGTTTTTGTTATTCTTGATGATCATCTGTTCTGGCTGAGTTGGGACCATTTGGTGTACCTCAGATGGTACCTTGCTAGCTTTTAAGATCCCAGACACCACTCAGCAATATGGGGTAGCGAAGACTCTCTTAGCAATAGGCTAGTTATGCCAATTGGCCTCAATGTTCCCAGAGAGCATGGTCCAGAGACCCCCCCTGCTACTCTATCTTTGAAATATTGGGTTAAGATTAGAAGAGTTTTCAGTCTATGTTGAAGTGCCGTTAAGTTGATCTTCTTTCTACTGTGTGCTGTCACTGCTTTCACCCAGTCAAATTTCTATCAACTATCTAATCTATTACAAGCCTTCTCCTTCCCTCCTCTCCCTTGCAACCATCAAATAATCTTTCCTTCTGCACACCAGCCTGTTTTAAGTTCTTATAGTAGGGATCTCACACAATATTTGTCCTTGCGATGCTGATTGATTTCACTCAGCATAATGTCTTCCAGTTGAAACCAGGTTTGAGATGCTTCCTAAAATCATCATTGTTCTTTATCATTGTATAATATTCTATTGAATGTATGTACAACAGTTTGTTTATCCATTCATCTGTCATTGGGCATCTTGGTTGATTCCATCTTTCTGCTATTGTGGTCTGTGCTGCAATGAACATTCATGTGCAGGTATCTGTTTATGTGACTGTCCTTGATTCTGTAGGATATATTCTGATCAGTGGGATTACTGGATCAAAAGATATATCTATTTCCAGCTTTTTAAGGAAGGGCCAAATTTCTTTCAAAAGAGGTTGTACCATTTTGCAATCTCACCAGCAGTGCAGAAGAGTTCCAATTTCTCCACAGCCTCTCCAACATATGTTGTTTTGTGCTTTTTGGATCATGGCCAGACTTGTTGGGGTGAGATGCTATCTCGCTGTAGTTTTGATTTGAATTTCTCTGATAGCTAATGATTATGAGCATTTCCTCATGTGTGTTTTGGCTTCCTGGATGTCCTCTTTGGTTAAGTGTCTGTCCATCTCTTTGGCCATCACTTAATTGGGTTATTTACCTTTTTTTGGTGATATTTTGCAGTACCTTGTAGATTATGGAGATCAGACATCAGTCTGACATGTAGTTGCCATACACTTTTTCTCATTCTGTAGATGGTCTTTTACTCTACTGATAAAGTCTGAATGAGCAAAAGTGTTTGATCCTTACTAGCTTCCATTTATGTATTTTCTCTTCTGTTGATGGTGCTTTGTTTGTCAGATTGAAGTCTGTCTAAGCTGTGTATTAAAGCTTCCATTGTTGACCCCATCTTTTCTTGCATGGTCTTTATCATTTTAGATTTAATATTTAGGTCTTTTATCCAATTTGAATTAGTCTTTTGTAAGGTATGAGATGTGGATCTTGTTTCAGTTTTCTGTAGATAAATATCCAATTTTGCCAGCACCATTTATTAAGGCGACTGCTTTTACTCGTTTTAAATTGTAGGGCCTTTGTCAAATATCAACTGTTAATAAGAGAGTGGTGGCATCTCTAGGGGCTCAACTCTGTTCCATTGGTCTATATGTCTCTTTTTGTACCAGTACCAGGCAGTTTTGACTACTGTGTCAGTGTAATAGTTTATAAGGTTGGGTAGTATGAGGCTCCCATTGTTTTCCTCTTCTTCAGTAGTGCTTTACTTTTCCAGGGTTTCTTTCCTTTCCAGATAAAGTTGGTGATTTTTTTCTCCACTTCATTAAAAAATGACACTGAAATTTGTATTGGGATTGCATTATATATGTAGATTACTTTGGGTAAAATAGACATTTTTAAATGTTAATTCTTCCTATCCATAAGCAGTGTAGGTGTCTCCATTTATGTAAGTCTCTTTTGGTTTCTTGCAGTAAGGTCTTGTAGTTCTCTCAGTAAAGGTCTCTTGTTTTTCTAGTTAGATTTATTCCTAGGTATTTTATCTTCTTGGGGGCTATAGTAAATGCTATTGATTTGTGATTTCCTCTTTGATTATCTCTTTGTTGATGTAAAGGAATCCTATTGATTTACTTATGTTTATCTTACATCCTGATACTTTGCTGAACACTTCTACTAGTTCCAGTAGTTTACTTACAGATTCTTTAGGATTCTCGGCCTACCCAATCATATCTGCAAATAAGGATATTTTTATTGCTTCTTTGCTAATGTGGAGATCCTTTATTTCTTTGTCTTGTCTAATTGCTCTGGCCAGAACTTCTAGTACAATGTTGAATAGAAGTGGTGAAAGTGGGAATCCTTGTCTAGTTCCTGTTCTCAAGGGGGATTCTTTTAGTGTCCCTCCATTCAGCATGATGTAGGTGATTGGCTTTGTGTAGATGCCCCTTACTGCATTGAGGAATTTGCCTACTATTCCTATTTTGCTGAGAGTTTTTAGCATGTATGGGTGTTGGACTTCGTCAAGTGCCTTTTCTACATCAGTTGACAAAATCAGGTGATTCTTATGTTTTGTATTGTTTATGTAGTTTATCACATGAATTGTTTTTCTGATGTTGAACAAGACTTGCATACCTGGTATGAGTCCAACTTGGTCATAATGAATATTTTTTGTAATGTTGTTGAATTCTATTGGCAAAGATTTTGTTGAGCATTTTTGCATCTAGGTTCATATGTGATATTGGTCCATCATTCTCCTTTTTTGTGGGATCTTTCACTGGCTTTGATATCAGGATAATACTAGATTCATAGAATGAATTTGGGAGAATTCCTTTCCTTTCTATGCTGTGAAATAGTCTCAGTATACTAGAGCTAACTCTTCTCTAAAAGTTTGATAGAATTTTCCAGTGAAGCCATCTGGATCAGGGCTTGTTTTGGTTGGTAGCTTTTTGATGACTTTTTTCAATCTGTTTCTTTGTGATGGTTTTATTAAGTTGTTCTACTTCTTGTGATAATTTTGGTAGGTGATATGAATCTAGAAACTTGCCCATTTCCTCTAGGTTTTTAAATGTTAGAGTGTAGTCTTTCACAGTATTCTGTTATGATACTTTTGATTTCAGTTGGGTCTGTTTGACATCTCTTATCTTATTTCTTATTTATATTGTTTAATCTCCTGTTTTTCTCTTTTAAGTGTAGCCAACAGTTTATCAATTTTGTTGCTCTTTTCAAGACAACCCAGAAGATAGAAAGACCCACATAAGTGGGTGCCTACATAGACTTGGGACTGGAAGAACCAGATGGTGCCCGGCCACCACCAGTGATAGCTGCGACGGAGCTCACTAAGTTGAGTCTCACTGGCAACACAGGAATAAAAAGGGGTGCACCCTGAGATCTCCACTAAAAGACTGCAATTGATGGTCCAGCGGCTTCGGGGTTCCCCTGGGAGCATGGCCCCTGGTGCTGATGCTGCCCTTGCCCATAAATCATAACGAAGGTCTGCTCTTCGTACACGAATGGATTGCACTTGGCAATGCAGAGTGACCATTTATTGGATGCACTTTATGGTTCCATGCATCTGTAGGATATCATCCTGCTGATCTCTGGCTGGAGGAAGGAGAGTGGGTGGAGAGGAGGGTAAAGGAGACTGTTGAGATGATGAGACATATATGCAGCAGAGAGGAATAGTGTACTGTCACCAGGCAGGGAGAGCAGTGGAAGATGCATATAGGTGGGCACGTAAATTTATACGGGAATGTACATTTTCACTCAGTCATACTAAAAAACAAAACAAAACAAAACAAAAACCAGCTTTTGGTTTTGTTAATTTTTTCAATTGTTCTTCTACTTTCTAATTCTTTTAGTTCTGCTCTAATATTTATTTTCTGTTTTCTTCTGGTGCTTGATGAGTTCTTTTGTTGCTCTCTTTCTACTTGTTCAGTCTGTAGAGTTAGTTCTTTGGTTTGAGTGTTTTCTTCCTTCTGGATGTGTGCATTTTTATAGATAAATTGACCTCTGAACACTGCTTTGGCTGTATCCCATAGTTTCTGGAGGGATGTGTTTTCATTCTCCTTTGATTCCATAAATTTCTTTATTTTGTCCTTGATTTCTTCAATAACCTATGGCTTTTTGAGCAAGGTGTTCAGTTTCCATGAGTTCAAATTGGTACCTATGTTTTCTATGCTATTAATTTCAACTTTTTGGCTTTATGGTTTGATAAGATGCTTTGCAATAATTCAGTGGTTTGGATTTTGTTGACATTTTCTTTATATCCTAACACTGAGTGTATTCTGAAAAATGTTCCATGTGTCTTAGAGAAGTTGTACTTATCTGTTGATGGATAAAATGTTCTATATACTTTGAAGAGGTCTAGTTGCTTAATTATCACAGTAAGATCTTTTCTGTCTTTACTGAGCTTTTTGCTAGATGATCTCTCAATTACTGAAAGGGGAGTGTTGAAGCCTCTGCTGTTATTGTACAGTGGTCTATCACATTTATCAACGTGTCAGATGTATTTAGATGCTCTGATATTGGGTGCATAGATATGTGATGTTGTTAAGTCCCACTTGTCTATTGAAACTTTCAACAATAAATAGTGACCATCCTTGTCCACAATGGTGGATTTTACATTAAGATCTATTTTATCTGAGATTAGTATTGCCACACCTGTTCTTCTTTGTATATTGTTAGCTTGGTATATATCATTCCATCCTTTAATTTTCAGTTTGTTCGTATCTTTAAGTCTAAGGTGTGTTTCTTTAAGCAACATATAGATGGGTCATGACTTTTGACCCAGGATATCACTTATTGTCTCTTTAGTGGAGTGTTTAGTCTGTTTACATTCAGTGTAATTATTGACAGGCATGTGTTTAGGGCTGTCATTTTGATGTATTTATTTTTGTGTTGGTGTTTTCTATGTTGTTCTTAATATTCTGTTCCGAGTCTTTCTTATTTAATTATTGACATTTCATCTTCTTTAACATTGGTTGTGGCTGCTGGGACACATGTATTACATTTCTTGTTTTGATATGTTGCATTGTTATTATGCTTTGCAGCTACCCATATTATCCCCCTTAACATTCTCAGTTGAAACTCAGTTTTAACTTCTACATATCTTTTTTTAACTTTCTTTCCACCTGAAAGGACTACAACTGCTGTAGTATACCCCTATATTATGTGTGATGCTGTCATAGTTTTCGTGATATGATCACTGGTTCCCTTCTTTTAATATTGTAGCTGTGATTGAGTTTTGTGACTTTCCTGAGTAGAATTCTGAATGCTGTGCCCTGCATTGCCTCCTTGAATGTATACTTAATGGGTTTCTTTTTTTCTAAACAAAGAGCTTTTTTTTTCAGCATTCTTGCAGTTTGGGTTTGGTTTTTACAAAGTTGTTAAGCTTCTGTTTATCTGCAAATGTCTCCATTTAATCTTCATATTTGAGAGACAGTTTTGCAGGATATATACCTCTTGTTTTGAAGTTTTTCTCCTTCAAGGCTTTAAATGTCTCATTCCACCGCCTCCTTGCCAACATTGTTTCTGCTGAGGAGTCCTATTAAAGCCTACAGGGTTTCCCTCTGATTATTAGCTTTACTTTGAGCCTCAGTGCCTTTAAGAGAATCTGTTTCTCTTTCATTTTATTAAGATTGACTGTAATATGTCTTGGTGTCTTGCTTTTGGAGTCTAGTTTTTGTGGCATCTGATATACGTTTTGGATATCTATGTTCTCTTCTTTCATAATTTCAGGGAGCAACTCAACAACAACACTCTCTGTGTTTTCATCTATCCCTTCCTGTTCTGGACCTCTAATTATTGTATATTATCCCTCTTAATAGAGTCCTACGTGTTTCTTAATGCTTGTTCATTTTTCTTATTTCTTTTCTCCTCATAAATGCTGGTGTCAGTTGCTCCATACTCAAGGTCACTAAGTTTGACTTCTGTCTTCTCAATTCTGCTCTTTTGGCTTGGGACTGAATTGTCTAATTTTGTAATTTTGTTATTGATCTTCTGGATTTCAGATCATTGATTTTCCACCAGTTCAAATAGCTTGCTTAATTTTTCATTGTGCTCTGCTGCATTGTGTTTAATCTCTAGGAGGGTTCTATGTATAATTCTTTTGTACTCAATCTCTGGTAGTTTCAGAAAGGCTTCTTCAGCTGGAAAGTTTTTTGATTCTTTATTTTGGGAGTTTTCTGGAGCCATGGTGGGTTGTTTCTTTAAATTGTTAGAGATGAACTGTAGCCTTCAGGCCATCTAGAAGCTGTGTAGTTTCTCTGACATTCCCTCAACAGGAGCTAAGGCATGGGTTCCGAGAGGGGAATCATTCACCAGCTGCCGTTGTATGCTCTAGTGAGTGGTCCCTGTGGACTCTCTGGGGTGGCAGGCTCCGCCTCCTATCTCGCAAAGTTGGAACCCGATTTATAGAGTTAGTGGGGGCTATCAACTGAGCCTACAATGTGGGTAAGTAAAGGCTGGAAGAGATGCCACTGGGCCACTTAGCAATTATTTCCCTAGGCAGTCTTATTTTAAAAATTTAGGAGCTATGTGACAGCTGCCAAAATCAGGGAAGCTGTCAGGTGTGACAGGCCATGCCTTCTGGTTGACAGCAGAAGCACCTCTTCCGTCAATCCCAAATGCTATGATGTAGATCAAAGTAGGGAAGTATTGAAGCCTTGTTGCCGTCCCCAGCCAGTCCCTACTCGTAAGGTAACACTGTGCTAACCACAGCTTTTCTGCTGGAAAAGTGCTTTCCGGGCTTGCAGTGCTTCTCAGCTTGGGAATTATCCTATGCTAAGGCCTCCTGTTGGGTGACTCTGCCTCCCAGCCTACCAAGATGGCATCCCTGCTGAGCTGCCCTTCCTGCCATGGAATAGCAGAATCTATGGTGGAGCTCAGAAAAGAAACAGTGGGTGGGTAGTTGTTCCCTCAGCCAGGAGCTGGGCTCTCAAAATGTGGTTGTCCCACACGCTGTGTCTCTGTTGCACTATACACTGTTTACTTTAACACTGCAGTTCAACATATTTGCTGGCTCGTGTCATCTCCTGCATTCTTGGCTAAGAAAAAAAGGGGGGGCAGTGATGGGAAGCAGCAGTATCTGTAGTCAGCCCAAATGTGAGTCAACAGGAGCAGGGCTCAGTGGTCTGCTTCATCAGAGAGGGTAGTTTCCTGTTTAGTGTCATGTAGTCCAATCTGACAGTGCTATGGCATATCCTAGGGCTTCCTAGCTGTCCAAAGTGTTCCTGTTCAATTGTCAATCCAGGCCTTAGCTTTCAGAAGGAATTGAGGAAGCATGTGTCTAGTCCACCATCTTGGCTCTGCCCCCTCCCATTTGTGTCTTTATTTTGCCTGATTACTCTGTCTAGAACCTCCAGGACAATGTTGAATAAAAGTAGTGACAAAGGATGTTCTTGTCTGGCTTCTGTTCTCAAGGGGACTGCTTCTAGTATCTCTCTTCTTAGGATAATGTTAGCTGTTGAATTTGTATAAATGCCTTTGATTATGTTGAGGCATTTCCCTCCTATTATTTTCCTGAGAGTTTTTAACATGAATGGATATTGGACTTTGTCATATGACTTTTCTGCATCAATTAATAAAATCAAATGGTTCTTGTCTTTTGTCTTATTTATGTGATTGATTACATTGATTGCTTTTTGAGTGTTGAATCACCCTACAGTCCTGGTATAAATTCTACTTGGTCATGGTGAGTTATTGTTTTGATATGTTGTTGGATTTTATTGGCTCAAATTTTGTTGAGATTTTTTGCATCATGAATGAGAGATATTAGTCTGTAATTTTCCTTTTTCATAATGTCTTTACCTGGTCTTAGTATCAGAGTTGTGGTGGCTTCATGGAATGAATTTGGGAGTATTCCATCCTTTTCTGTGCTGTGAAACACTTTTCCTAACAGTGGTGTTAACTCTTCTCTGAAAGGTTGGTTGAATTCTTCATTGAAGTCATCATGGCCAGGGCTTTTTTTGGTTGCCAAACCAAGCCAAGTGCTGTCAAGGGGAGTTTTTTAATTACCTAAGAACATTTTACTGAGGTACAGTTTTTTGTTGTAAGTGCCATTGAGCTGATTTTGACTCATAGCAAGCCCATGGGTCAGAGTAGAACTTCCCCTTAGGATTTTCTAGTCTGTAATCTTTTTAGGAGCAGATCCCCGGGTCATTTCTCCTGAAGAGCTTCTGTGTAGGTCTGAACTGCCAACATTTCAATTAGCAGCTGAATACTTAACTACGGTGGCAGCAGAGCTTCTAGTAAGTCACTGAATACAGTTCTGTATGTCTTGGCAAATGCTTTCAGTCATGTAGCCACACTACAAACAAGCTTATTATAAGGCATTTCCATCACACCAAAAATTCCCCTATTCTTCTTTGTATTTGGATCCTTTCTTTTCATGTACATCCTGTGAATCACCAATCATTCTTTTGTTTCTGTTGCTTAACAGTTTCAGAATGCCATATTAATGACACATTATGTAGTTTTTGAATCTGGTTTCTTTCATGAAGCATAGTTTGTTATATGCATAAGAAAATATTTCCTTTTTGTTGATGAGAAGTATTCAGCTATATTGACATGCTGCAAATTTTTGTTCTTAGTTGATTAAACATGTGGATATTTGTATGGCTTACAGTTCTATATGAATTTAAATAAAACCATTATAAATGTTTGTATAGGTATAGGTTTTAATTTATTTTGAATGGAACTGCTGATTTTTATTGTAACTGTGAAGAAACTGCCAAACTATTTTTCAAAGCCCTTCTATTTGCTTTCTATTAGCAATGCATGAGAGTTCCAGTTGCTCCGTATCTTCAGCAAGACTTGTTATTCTCAAAATTCCATTCTTCTTGTCCCCCTCAGTGTGTATGTTGTGGTTTAACTTGCATTTTTTCAAAGACCAAATGACAGTGAACATATTTTTATGTTTTTATTTGCCATCTACATCTTTAGTGAAGAATCTATCCAAATATTTTGTCTTTTTAAAAATACTGCATTATTTGGTTTCCTACTATTAAGTTTTGAGAGCTCTTAATATATTCTGGATTCTGGTCTCATGTAAGATTTGTGTTTTGCAAATATTTTCTCCAGATGTATGGTTTATGTTTCCATTTGAGTAATCATGTTACTTGAGGAACAAGTTTTTAATTTTAATAAAATCCAATTAATCATTTAAAAAAAAATAAAGAAAAGGGTTTTGCTATTGAGTCCTCCATGAGAAATCTTTGCCTAGTTTAATGTGAGCAAAATTTTCTCCCAATAATTTTATACTTGCAAATTTTATATTTTTAGGTGTACAAGGTCTGACAAGTCCACAAACTTAATTGTTCTAAGTGTTACATAACTCAGTGCTGAATATCACTATTGTCACTTTTGAACTGCTCCCTTGGGAAGCTACCATTGCCAGCACCTAGTCCACCGTTCAAAACAATTTTGGAACTCTTTCTGGAATGGCCATTGTTCACAGTGGAATGGTGGCAATTTCATGAACTTACTTGTATAGTTGTCTGATAGGGCTGCAATGAGTCAGCATTGATTTGATGGCAGTGGGTTTGGTTTGGATTGATTTCTGTGAGGGAGTTTTTAGCCAGCAAACAAATAACTGTAATGGAACACCTTATGTACTCACCTGATCTGGCCCCCATTGACTTTTTCCTTTACCGGAAGATAAAGGAGATATTCAAAGGAAGACCTTTTGATGACAATCAGGACATCAATAGTAATATAATGACTGTTCTGATGGCCATTCCAGAGAAAGAGTTTCAAAACTGCTTTGAGGGGTTGACTAGGCAGTGGCATGGGTACATGGCTTCCCAACGGGAGCACTTTGAAGGTGACCCTAGTGATACACAGCAGTGAAATATGTAGCAGTTTTTCTAGGATGAGTTTGTGAACTTAATTGGCAGTGGTTATGTGATTCCATTTGAGTTAATAATTTTCTTATTTACTGCCACAACACAAAGACTACAAACAAGTGACTTTTTTGTTGTTGTTTTTAGGTGCATTTGAATCAATTTCAACTCAGCAGTTCTATGTACAACAGAACAAAATAGTCCTGTGCCATCCTCAAGATCTTTGCTGTGACTGTGCCCATTGTTGCAGCCTCTGTGTCACTCCATCTTATTGAAGACCTTCCTTGTTTTTTGTTTTTGTTTTTGCAAATATCTTGTCCTCCAGACACTGATCCTTCCTGATAACACAGTCAAAGTACATATGAGGAAATCTCACATCCTTGCTTCTAGGAAGTACTCTAGCTGTACTTCTTCCAAATGAATTTATTTCTTTTTTGGCAGTGCATGCTGCATTTAATATTCTTTTCCAGCAACATAATTCAAAAGTGTCAATGTGTCTGTCTTCCTTATTCTTTGCCTAGCTTTTAGAGCATATGAGGCTACCGGAAACACCATGGCTAGGGTTACACTCACCTTAGTCCTTAAAGTGACATCTTTGCTTTTAAACACTGTAAAGAGATCTTTTGTAGCAGATTTGCCCAATGTGCTACATTATTTGATTTCTCGACTGCTTCTTCCGTAGGTGTTAATTTGGGATCCAAGTAAAATGAACTGCTTGACAAATTCAGTATTTCTCCTGTTTATCATGATGTTGCTTATTGGTCCAGTTGTGAGGAATTCTGTTTCATTTATGTTGAGGTGTAATGAATACTGAAGACTATGGTCTTTGATCTTCATTGTGGTAAGCGGGAAGCGACGGCCCAAGATGGCGCCCAGGGCCAGAACCGCATCCCGACCACACCCTTGTTTACCAGACTTAGGGCTTTCATAGCGCATGCTTGTGAGCAGTGGCTGCTGGTCAGCCTATTGAGAGCCCCGCTTTCGGAAGACGTGGCCTATGATGATTGGAGGAACCTTGGGGATAAAAACGTGTGGGGGCTGGGTGGAGAGAATAATAAAGCAGGCAACTTGCAAAGTGGCTCGTATCCGTGTGTCCTGTCTTCTTTCCGCTGGCGGACAGTTAGGCAGCGACACTTCATAAGTAAGTGCTTCAAGTTCTCTTCACTTTCAGCAAGCAAAGTTGTTAATGAGTCTTCCACCAATCTTGACACCCTGTTCTTCTTTACATAGTCCAGTTTCTCAAGTTATTTGCTCAGTATGCAGAATTCAATAGATACAGTGAAAAGGTACAACCCTGATGGACACCTTTCCTTACTTTACGCCATGAAGTATTTCTCATTCTCTTCAAACCACTGCTTCTTGATCAGGTTTCCAGGAACACAATTAAGTATTTTGTAATTCTTATTCTTCCCAATGTTATCTGTAGTCTGTTATGTTCCATACAGTCGAAGGTCTTTGTGTAGTCAATAAAACACAGGTAAACATCATTCTGGTACTCTCTGCTTTTAGCTAGGATCCATCTGACATCAGCAGTGATATTCATCATTCCATATCCTCTTCTGAATCCAACTTATATTTCTAGCAGTTTCCTGTTGATGGACTGCTGGGTGACTTTTAGGGAACAGAACTTTATTTTCTCACAGCACGGGGGCCAGAAGTCCCGAAGCAGGGTATGGCTCTACAGGAGATCTTTCTTTGTCTATTTCAGCTTCTAGTAACCAGCCATCATTAGAGCTTCCATGTGTGTTTGTCTTTCTCTAGCATCTTCCCCCTCTGTGTGTCTCTCTACTTACTGTGGCAATTCTATAACTCAGAAGTCCTTAGGTTTAATATCCACCCTATACTTCTATGATGTTAACATAACAAAAGAAAATGGAATCATATTTGTTGTAGGCATAGATGTCAGTATTCCAGAGCTTATATTTTGGGTACATAATTCAATCCATCAAAATATTTACATGTGGTACAGGGTATGGCTCACAAACAAACCCATTACCACCAAGTTGATTCTGACTCATAGCGACCCTGTAGAACAGAGCAGAACCGCCCCACTGACTTTCCAAAGAGCGCATAACAAATTCATATTGCCAACCTTTTGGTTCGCAGCCATAGCACTTAACCATTATACCACCAGGGTTTCCTATTTGCATATGGATGTCAAATTATTCTATCAGCATACATTTAAAATAATATGCTTTCTCCATTAAATTGGATTGTTACCTCAAGCAGTTAAAGGAGGAAATTGAGTCACTTTGAATTTTATTATTGCTGTATTTGCCTTTAGTTTCCTCTTATGATGTCTTGTGCTTAGGATGTGGACTGAGATGGTAGAGACTTTTTCCTCAATGTTTGTGTTCCACCCTCAGTTTTTGAGCTATCTCTGTCTACCTGCACCACAAGAATACAAGAAGGATCTCACTCCAATGTCTTACTCTTTCCCCGGTGATCGATGACCTTCTTTGTTATTCTTTCTATGCTATGTCAGTTGGGGGACCAGGGGACTTCTTTGTTGTCATGTCTAACCTCATTCTTCAGAAGACCCTGCATGCCTCATTCTCATTGGTAAGATTGTCTGCTCTATCTCCTCATGGAAACTGGCTAAACACTACATCTGGTCTGTGGCAGGCACTGTTGTGGAGAATTTCCTGTTTCTCCCCTAGAAACAGGAAAGCTCTAACAGTCTTGGTATAGGAATCAGGGCTCAGGATGGTTTCTTGCCTGTCTGTTGAGGTTAGAGAGCTTCCCAGACTCTTCTCTCCTTTTTCCAGTGATGGTGGGTCTTTACCTGTGTCTTGGGTCAATCGACTTTTTTGCTTCTCCTCAAAGACTTAAGGCTTTTGAATGAAGAGTCTAAATAGGAAGGCAGGGCTCTAGGCCTCTCTCATATCAGCCAGTCCTCTCCAGGAGTTTTCTAGAAGTTCTTGTATGTTTATTTTCCAGAAGAACTTTATAATAAACCCATCAGGAAAAAAGGGGAATATATTTATCACAATGTATTTATACATTTACTTGATGAGGGGTGACATTTTTACGATGTTATATCCTTTTGTTTAAGAACCAAAGATATCTTTTCATTTGTTCAAGTCTATTTTTATGTCTTTCAGTCCTGTTTTAAAGTTTTCATAATGTTATACCCATTTCTTGTTAGATTTATTCTAAGGTATTTTATTCTTTTGTAGCTTTTAAAATTGGTTACCAGGCTGCTTCTTCCCATGCGTCAGTTAGTTTGTTGTTCCGTGGGAGTTTGCATGTTGCTGCGATGCTAGAAGCCGTAGCACCAGTATTCGAATACTAGCAGGGTCACCCATGGTGGACAGGTTTTGGCTGAGCTTCCAGAGTAAGACAGACTGGGACTATTTCAACAAATGGCTGCAGCACTGGAAGCGGTCACTTATTAATTCCAAGAGATTTGGAAGACAGCTACCTGGCCAACTTCCTAGAAGAAATATTTGTGCTTATTCCCAAGAATGGTGAGCCAAACAAATGCGGAAATTATTGAGCAATATGTTTAATATCAGACACAAGTAAAACTTTGGTGAAGATCATTCAAAAGCAGCTGCAGCAGTCTATGGACAGGGAACTGGCAGAAATTCAAGCTGGATTCAGAAGAGAATTTGGAACCAGAGGTCTCATTGCTGATGTCAGATGTATCTTGGCTGAAAGCAGAGAATATCAGAAAGATGTTAACCTGTGTTTTATTGACTACATAAAAGCATTTGATTGTGTGGATTTTAACAAATTCACGGTAACATTGAAAAGAATGGGAATTCCAGAATGCTTAATTGTGCTCATGTGGAACCTGTACATAGATCAAGAGGCAGTTGTTCAAACAGAACAGGGGCATACTGCCTGTTGAAAAGTCAGGAAAGCTGTGTGTCAGGGTTATATCCTTTCACCATACCTATTCATTTTTTTGTTGAATAAATAATCTAAGGAGCTGGACTATATGAAGAAAAATAGGGTATCACAGTTAGAGGAGATTCATTAACAATCTGTATTATGCAGGTGACACAACCTTGCTTGTTGAAAGTGAAGAGGATTTGAAACACTACTGATTAAGATCAAAGACCACAGCCTTCAGTATGGGTTACACCTCAAGGATAAAAAATACAAAAATCCTCAGAACTAGATTAACAAGCAACATCATGAAAAATAGAGAAAAAACTGATGTTATCAAAGATTTCACTTTACTTGTATTCATAGTCAATAGCCATGAAATCAAATGATGTATTGCATTGGGCAGATCTGCTGCAAAAGACCTCTTTAAAGTATTCAAAAGCAAAGATGTCACACTAAAGACTAAGATATGCCTGACCTAAGCCATGGTGTTTTCAGTTACCTCATATGCATGTAAAAACTGAATGATGAAAGAAGATAACTAAAGAATTCATACCTTTGAATTGTGGTGTTGGAGGAGAATATTTGGATATACCATCGGCTGCCAAAAGAAGGAACAAATCTGTCTTGGGAGAAGTACAACCAGCATGTTTCTTAGAAGCAGAGATGGTGAGACTTAGTCACACATTTTTTGGAAATACTGTCAGGAGGGAACAGTACCTGAGAAAGATATTATCATGCTTGGTAAAGTATAAGGTCAGCAAAACAGAGGAAGACTCACAATAAGATGGATTGATACAGTGGCTGCAAAAATGAGCTGAAGCATAGCAGCAGTTGTAAGGATGGTGCAGATTGGGCAGTGTTCCGTTCTGTTGTAGACAGGGTAGCTGTGAGCTGGAACCAGCTGGATTAACAACAGGCTGCTTGGTTTTGTTTAGTGACACAAAATACTTCAGTAATATTTTGCTCCATTCTTTTCTTACTTGCATGGTTTCTGAAGAGAAACTTCTGAAGAGACGTCTGACATAGTTCTTATCCCTGTGCTTTTGTAAGTAAGGTGGTTTTTCTTCTGGCTTCTTTCAAAAGAAATTTTTTCTTTGATTTTCTGCAGTTTGAGTATGGTATGCCTATATATATATATGTACATATATATATACATAGTATTTATCCTACTTGGTGTTTTCTGTGCTTCCTGAATCTGAGGTTTAGTGTATGACAACAATTTTGGAATTTTTTCATTGTTATTTCAAATCTTTCTTCTCTTTCTGTCATTCTCGTTACACGTATGTGACATCTTTTGTAATTTTCCTACAGTTCTCAGTATTTTGTTCAATTTTTTCTCTTTCTCTTGCAGTTTTGAATGTTTCTAGTGATATATCTTTAAGCTCATTAATTCTGTCCTTAGACTTATTCTAAAGTACCAACAAGCCTGTCAGAGACATTCTTCATTTCTGTTACACTGCTACTGATTTCTCATTTTCATTTAAGTATTTCCTAGAGTTTCAATCTCTTTGCTTAGATTACACGTTTATTCTTGCACATTGTATGTGTTTCTTTTTCATTAGAGCCCTTAGCATATTCATACCAAAAAACAAAAAACCAGTGCTGTTGACTTGATTCCAACTCATAAAGACCCTTTAGGACAGAGCTCCATAGAGCTTCCATGGACTGCTTGGTGGATTTGAACTGCCAACCTTTTGGTTAGAAGATGTAGCACTTAACCGCTACACTACCAAGGTTTCCCTATTAATCATAGTTACTTTAAATTTCCATATCTAAGTCTAGTTCTGATGTTTTCTCTGCTGCTTCAGTTTGTGTTGTTGCTTTTTAGCATGTCTTATAATTTGTTTTTAAAAGCAAAGCATGATGTGTCAGTTCAGAGCAAATGAGCTTTTTTCAGTTATAAAGTTTTTTTGATGTGGGTAAGGTGCTGTTGGAATAGAGGAAGTGCTCTATGCTCCTCCGATGAGGTCTTGGTATTTTAGCGAATCTTGCTGTCAGGTAATGACCTGTACAAGTGCTTTCCAGCTTTTTATTCCCACCCTTTAGATGATATAGGAAGGTTAAAGGGGCCTGGAACTGGTATAGGTTCTTCTCCATATTCAACATGTAAGAGGCTGTAGCTGGGTACTTTTCTTCCCCCACTTTGAAAACTAGAAGGGAGAGGGAGTTTGGCAATTCTCCTTCTCCACACTGAGGTCTAGATAGGGCTGTACTGGGTATTTCACCTTCTCCAAGTTGGTCAGGCTCTGATAAGGCCATATCTGGTAAAACAGTTTCCCTTGAAGCAAGCCACTTTCAAGGATAACAGAGTGCTATTTCAAAATGATTGCTTCTCCCCTTCCTCTGCCAAAAACACAATGAGGCTTTTCTCTGAGGTTTACAGTGAAAACCTGTTGGGGCTTCTCACAGTAAAATTCATGAAAGTAAGGCCTTTCCCAAAGCTGGGCCTCCAGGAGTTTTTTATCTTTCAACTTCCTCCCAAATCAATCTACAACACTAGTCACTTACCTGATAAGTGTTCCCTGCCAGTTCACCTTAGATGAGCCACCACCTTTCTGTCAGTAGAGGCTTCCGTCATTGAGATGATGCTGAATAAGTTTTAGTAGATCTTCCAGACGAGGGGGCCTATGAAGGAAGGCCTAGAGATCTACTTTTGAAAATCACTGAGGATTACAAAGGTCTGATCCGCAACTCACCGTGGAGATACAGCAGGACTGGACAGCATTTCATTCTATTATGTATGGGGATGCCATGACTCAGGGTTCTCCACGAGTCTGTGGCTGACTCTGTGGTAACTAGCAACAACCACCAGATGCTGAGCCTGGCTGTGCCAGTAGGTAGAGTGGTCTTTTCTCGCTGAGAATGTCTGTCTCTCCAGCTTTCATCCAAGAATTGATTTTTAGATTTTCAGCCTTTCTCTTTCTATTAATATGGGAGGGATAACTTCTAAACTTCTTACATGCCAACCAGAAACTGGAATTTGATCCCCCAAATGCCACATCAAAATAAAACCCAAACAATCTCATTGCCACTGAGTCAATTCTAACTCATAGTGCCACTATAGGACCGAATGGAACTGTCCCATAAAGTTTTGAAGGGGTAGCTGGTGAATTTGAACTGCCAAATCTTCGATCAGCAGCCATAGTACTAAACCAGTCGGCTACTGGGATTTCTATGTCAAAATAAAGACCAGAATTCCTTTTTTGAGGCTTCATTAACAATCTTTTAAGAAGTCTTTATTTAGCAGAATGTTAGCAACAGAGATTAGAAGCCCCATCTTCACTTTTTTCTCTGTAGTTTGTTCCTCTCAGAAGTCCAGCTGTGAGCACAGATGAGCATCAGTTAAAGCACAGAGAGAACAGTGTGTTCTTCCAGGGTGAAAATTATTCATCCTGATGATGCAAACAAAGAAGAAGTGACAATGTTATGATCTCTATATGAGGCTTGCCACCAGGGAATGGAACATGGGTAAAATATCCCCTGAGTTAATCCCATTTGCTGCCATTCAGCGTCTCCAAATTCAGTGCACACATATGTTGACAAAACATTTTTCTTTTAAGCTAATTACATCTGAGTCCTTCCCTTTCCTCACTTTCTCTACCTGACCTCTAGTAACAAGACTTTGAAGTTCTGTCAATACATTGTGCACATAGCCTTGAAAAAAGAAAAAGATCATTAGAGTGTTTCAGAAAACCAGGAGGCGTGTTAGCAGCAGGAGATGATTTGTATTTAGATAGACAAAGAAAGTCTAAGCAGAGCCAGAAGAAATATTAGGGGTTGAGAGAAAATGCAAAAATACAGAAGACTGACTCCAAGGGGTTTCCTAGTATGGTGTCTTCTACCTTGTGCATTTTTCATGGTCTGGAATTTGACCTTCAGCCTTGCGTGCTCTGACCCAAGATTTGTCAACACAGAGAGAAATATGCTCCATCTCTTCATGGCAGATTAGTATGCACTAGATCACAGACTGACTGATCAGAAAGCATCAGTTTATTGATCTACAGTGAGAAATCTCCTTCTGAGAGGTTGAGCTGTCTGTAAAAGGGAATGTTGATATTTAAAGGGATCCTTGGTGGCACAGTGGTCAAGTGCTTGGCTGCTAAGTGAAAGATTAGCAACTTGAACCTACCAGTTACTCTGCAGAAGAAAGATGCAGGGCTTTCATAAAGATTGTAGCCTTGGAAATCCAATGGAGCAATTATACTCGGTCCTACAGTGTCATTCTGTGTGGGAATCAGCTAGACAGCAACAGATTTATGAGTTACTGTTGTTAGATGCTGTCAAGTCAATCACTCACTCACGGTGACTCTCATGCACAACAGAGTGGAACTTAATGCGGGTTGATCCTGTGATATCCCCATGACTAGTTTCAGATTGGACCACTGTGATACATAGGGTTTTCTTTGGCAGATGTTTGGAAACAGGTGATAAAGTTTCTGTTTCCCTAGTCTGTTTTAGTCTATAAATCATACTGAATTCTGGTCACCATCATGTTGTTATCATTGTTGTTAGGTTCCATCAAGTCATTTCCAACTCATAGCGATGTCATGTATAGCAGAACGAAACACTACCTGGTCCTGCACCATCCTTACAATTGATTGTTATTATGCTTGAGCCCGTTGTTGCAGCCAGTGTACCCTGCTTCAGGGGCAGATCCTTCCTGACAAGAGTTCAGCATCATAGCAACATACAAGTCTCCCCTGACAGATAAGTGGTGGCTGATTATGAGGTGCATTTGCATGGGTTCAAACCTGAGTCTTCAGCATTGAAGATGCAAATTCTACTGCTGAACCACCACTGCTTCATTAACACTAGGGCTTATCTCCATCATCTCATACCTCTAGAAGATGGGGCATGAGTACAAGAAATGAGAAAGCCTTTTTTGTAGACTACATGTTCCTCTCCCCTTGCAAAAGACTGCCCTTTATTTCATCAATGTTTCAAATTGTTATCAGTGTTTTAAATACAAACAAACAAATTTTAGGATGAAATTATTCATATTAAAGGAAGATTTCTCTCATTACAAAAATACTCAAGCCCGTTTGAGTTCTGTAATGGATAAGAATTTCAGAGTTACAACAAGCAAAGTCAGTTGTGGCCATGCAGTACCTTTTCTTTATGTGGAAACTGAGATTTACTTAGCTCACAAGTCCCTGTTTTTCTTCACAGCACATACAAAATTTGCCTGTTTTTCAATGTGAGGTGCATTGATTACTGGTGATTGGCATGCAAAAGTTGGAAACAAAGTAGTTGGAAGAGTTGAGAAATTTGGCATTGGTGATAATTGTAAGCCAAATGTATGCTGCACGTGGCAGCACAGTAAGGTAGTGAAGTAGGAAGGAGGAAAAGAGAGAGAGTCAGCAGGCGGACAGGCTTTGCTGGTGCACTCCTGGGCAAGATCTGCAAGCTCCAGAGCAGGAGTCGGAGAAGTCGCGCTTTCAGCGCTACGGAAGGGGATTTACACAGAGGCCACGGTTCCACCTAGTGCGGACATGGGGAAAAGCCGGGAGCCGATAGGATTTAGGTACAGCAAGCCGCCTGATTAGTATATAAGGTGGGGTGCAATGGAGTGAGAAGGTGGGAGCCAACAGAGTTTGGGTAAGGTGAGGCACTTGATTAGCATATGAAAAAACAACCGGAGACTTTCCAGGAAGGGGAGGGGTCTCATCCTGCAAGGGGAGGGGTCTCATCCTGCAGCTCAGCCCTCCTGACAATAATAACAATGCCGGAGATCACATGGTAGAATTTTGCAAGACAACCTCAACTTCTTCATTCAGTGTTTCAGTTTAAGAGGTTAGGAAAAGACCTGTTAGTTTACTGAAGCACAGCTTAAATTGTGTTGTTGTTAGGTGGCGTCGAGTCAGTTCTGACTCACAGCAACCCTATGTACGACACAACGAAAAACTGCCTGGTCTTGAAACATGTCCACAATTGTTTTTATGCTTAAGCCCATTGTTGTAGCCACTCTGTCAGTCCATCTCGTCGAGCGTTTCCCTCTTTTTCACTGACCCTCCGCTCTGCCAAGCATGATATCCTTCTCCAGGCACTGATCTCTCCTGACAACATGTCCAAAGCATGTAAGTTACAGTCTTGCCATCTTTGCTTCCAAGGAGCACTCTGGTTGGACTTCTTCCAGGACAAATCTGTTTGTTCTTTTGGCAATCCTTGGTACATTCAGCATTCTTCTCCAGCACCACAATTCAAAGGCATCAATTCTTCTTCTGTTTTCCTTGTTCATTGTCCAGCTTTCACATGCATATGATGTGATGGAAAATACCCTGGCTTGGGTAAGGCACACCTTAGTCTTCAATGTGACATTTTTTCTTTTCAATACTTTAAAGAGGTCCTTTGCAACAGATTTTTCCAGTTGGAATGCATCTTTTGATTTCTTGACCATTGCTTCCATAAGTGTTGACTGTGGACCCAAGTAAAATGAAATCCTTGACAACCTCAATCCTTTCTCCAGTTATGACAGATGTTGCTTACTTTTCCAGTTGTTAGGATTTTTGTTTTCTTGATGTTGAGGTATAGTCCATACTAAAGGCTGTGGTATTTGATCTTTATCAGCAAATATTTCAAATCCTCTTCACTTCCAGCAAGTGAGGTGGTGTTATCGTGTAACACAGGTTGTTAATCAGCCTTTGTCCAATCCTGATGCCTTGTTCTTCGTTGTATAATCCAGCTTCTCAGATTGTTTGCTCAGCATAGGATTGAAAAGATGTGGTTAAAGGACACAAGCCTGACACACACTTTTCCTGACTTCAATCCATGCACTATCTCCTTGTTCTGTTTGCGTGACTGCCTCTTGATCCATGTATAGATTCCTTAAGAGTATGATTAAGTGTTCTGGAATTCTCTTTCTCTGCTTTGCTAGCCATAATTTGCTATGACCCACACAGCCAAATGCGCATAGTCAATGAAGATTAAGTGATAGCCTACACTAAATCAAGTCTAAGTGCCATAACTGCCTTGGTATACTATAGAAGAAGTTGTCTAACAGCTGAGGGGAACTGGCATATCATAGATGATTTATCAGGTAGGACTCCCAAACCCCAGCCATGGAATGCCAAGAGGACATAGCTTTCACTACCTGTCTGAGGAACAAATTTATAAAAGGAACTCCAACATCTTTGAAAACTGTTGTGATTCCTATTATATGTAAGTCAGATTTGAGAATGGGAACTGCCCTAACAGACTTAATGCACCTAACTACAACAGGGCAGACTAGAGATTGTGGTTGCTGTTGCTAGGTGCTGTCGAGTTGGTTCCAACTCATAGCAATGCTATGGACAACAGATTGAAACACTGCCTGGTCTTTCACCATGTCCACAATCATTTTTATGCTTAAGCCCATTGTTGCGGCCAATGTATCAATCCATCTCATCAAAGGTCTTCCTCTTCTTCACTGACGTTCTACTCTACCAAGCATGATGTCCTTCTCCAGGGACCGATCCTTCCTGAATGTTGTGGTGGTAGGGGCCAGGTGGTAGCACTTAATTGACAAAGACAAGGCATACATGGTTGCTTTAATGGATGGCAGAATCAGAGCAGTAATCAGAACAGTCTGATTTGTATGGACATGGTGTCCCTAGGAGTAAAATAGATGGAAAATCTATTAAACATTTGATCTGTACAAGTGGAAGAATTATAGGTCCATTGAATGGCAATCTAACTGGAAGCATCAGAATAGAATTACAGCCTGTCACTGAAAACCTAGACTTGAGACAGTTTACAAACCTACAGTCCCTTGAATGAAGGGGAGGCTGGCTCTCCTTGAGGAAGGACTCTACTGCAGTGACAAACATTTCTACTTCTAATCTTCCTTCCTTCTTCCCAAAACTCTATGGCTTTTTATGAGAGCACTGCTTCTTGGAAAAAAGAAATAATCAGAATTTCAGGGGATTTTTAGAGACTGGTTCTGAACTAAAACTCTAATTTCAGTAGACCCAAAGTGTCACTATAGCTCACCAGTCAGAGTAGAGGTGTATGGAGGTCTGGTTTTTAGTAAAATCTTAGCTCAGTTCAGCCCGCAGTGGTTCCAGTGGATTCCTGAATCCATCCTGTAGTGATTTTCCCAGTTCCAGAATGCATAATTGCAATACACATTCACGGCAAATGGCAGAAAACCCATATTAGATATCCCTGACACGAGAAGGGCTATTATGGTAGGAAAAGGCAGGCAGAAGCCATTAGAACTGCCTGTACCAGGAAAACAGTAAACAACAAGTGATACCTCGCTCCTGGGGGAAGTGTAGAAATTACTGCCACCGGCAAGGATTTGAAGGATACAGGGGAGGTGATTCCCACCACATCCACATTCAATTTGCCTATTTGACGTATACGAAGAACAGACGGAACTTGGAGAAAAACATTGGTTATCAAAAACTCAACCAGGGTGTGGCTCCAATTGAGGCTGCTCTTCCACACGTGATTTCATTACTTGAGAAAATTAATACTTCTCCTGGTACCCAATATGCAGCTATTGATCTGGCTAATACGTTTTTCTCCAGAGCTGTTCCAAAGAATCACCAAAAGCAGTTTGTCTTTGTTTGACTCTCTTACTGTCCTACCTGGTGGCACAGTGGTTAAGAGCTAGGACTGCTAACCAAAAAGGGGCAATAGTTCGAATCTACCAGCTACTCCTTGGGAATTCTATGGGGCAGTTGTACTCCATTCTGTAGGATTGCTGTGACTCAATGGCAACAGATTTTGGTTTATCCTGCCTTGGGTATATCAACTGTCTAGCCCTATGTCATAATTTATTCGGAAGAGAATTTATCCACCTTTGCCTTGTACAAGAGTCAGATCCGACTCGACGGCACTTGGCTGGCCTTGTACAAGAGCTCACAGTGGTCTGTCACTCTGCTGACATTATGCTGATTGGACCTAGTAAAGAAGACGTGTTAATGACCCTGGACTCAATGGTAAAACGTCTGTCTGGTGAATTACAGCAGAGACCCTTCGGATTTGGGAGGAAAGCCCTGGCACCCTCTGCAGATAAATACACTGCTTCTGAGAAACAGATTTGGGTTTGTTACCGGGCCTGAGTGTGATGGAATGCTTAACCACAGACCGCCAAGTCACCATGTAGCCTCAGATGCTCATCATGAGCCAGGTTTTGTCTGGCCCACAAATCATAAGCTGGATGTGCACAGCAGCACTGCAACATTAAGTGGAAGAGGCATATATAAGATGGGCTAGAGCAGGATCTGAAGGCGTAAGTAAGTTACACGAGATAGTGCTCCAAATAGCCACGCTCCTGACTCCTGACACACTGCATTCTTTCTCCTAGTCTGCACCTATGGTCTCTTGGGGAGCTCCTTATGTTCAGTCGACTGAGGAAGAGAAAACTCATGCCTAGTTTACGGATGGCTGTGTATAACATGCAGGCACCACTTGAAAATGTATAGTGGCAGCCTGACAGCCCTTCCTGGGACTTTCCTGAAGGACTGCGGTGAAAGGAAATCCTTCCAGAAGGCAGAAATTCAAGCAGTGCATTTGGTTTTTCATTTTTCTTGCAAGGCGATACAACCACATGTGTGAATGTATACTGATTTATGGGCTGTGGTCAATGGTTTGGCTGGATGGTCAGAGGCTTGGAAGGAACATGGTTGGAAAATTAGAGACAAAGATGTATGAGGAAGAGGCATACAGATAGAATTCTCTGAATGGGCCAAAGAGGTGAGCATATTTGTGTCTCATGTGAATTTTCATCAAAATGTGGCCTTGGCAGAGAAGGATTTTAAAAAGTGTATAAGATGTTGCATCCTGTGTAACAAGTCAGCTTCTTTCTCTAGCCACTCTTGTCATTGCCCGATGGACTCATCAACAAAGTGGCCATGGTAGTAGGGATGGAGATTACACATGGGCTCACTAAAACAGAATTCTACTCACCAAGGCCAGTCTGGCTGCAGCCATTATTGAATGCCTAATCTGTCTCCAGTGGAGACCAACACTGAGTCCCCAGCACGGCACCATCCGTAGGGGTGATCAGCCAGCAACCTGGTGGCAAGACAATTACACTGGACCACTTCCATCATGAAAAGGGTAGCATTTTGTTTTCACTCTGGATACAGATTTGCCTTCCCTGCACGCAGTAAGTCTACCAAAACTATCATCGGTGGCCTGACAGAATTCCTTATCCATCATCATGGTATTCCACACAGCATCAGCTTGGACCAAGGGACTCACTTCCTAGCAAATAAAGTGTGGCTATGGGCCCATGCTCATGGAATTCACTAGTCTTATCATATACCCCATCATGCCGAAGCAGCTGGCTTGACAGAAAGATGAAATGATTTTCTAAAGGCACAATTATGGCATCAGCTATGTGGCAATGGAAACCCGTGTGGCTTATAGGTTAAGTGCTACAGCTGCTAACCAAGAGATCAGCAGCTCAAATCCACCAGGCACTCCTTGGAAACTCTATGGGGCAATTCTATTCTGTCCTGTTGGATCACTATAAGTTAGAATTGACTCAACAACAGTGAGTTTGACTAGGTGGCAATACTTGCACAGTTAGAACAATATTCTCAAGGAAATCTGTATATGCTTTAAGCCAGAGTTCTATATATAGTGCTGTTTCTCCCATATCCAGGAATCAAGGAATAGAAATGGAGTGGCACCATTTATTATTATCCCTAGTGACCCATTTGCAAAATTTTTGCTTTCTGTCTCCACAACTGTGTGCTCTGTGGGTCTGGAGGCCTTAGTTCCAAATGGAGGGATGTTCACACTAGGAGACACAATGCTGCTTCCATTGAGCTGGTAGTTGGGCTTGCCACCTGGCCTCTCTGGGCTCTTCATGCCTCTGGATCAATGCATAAAACCAGAGTTACCTTATTGGCTGATGGGAATAATCCTGAGTACTAAGGGAAAATTGGATTGATACTACATAATGGAGGTATAAAAGAGTATGTCTACAATGTAGGAGATCCCTTAGAGCATTTCTTGGTACTATCATGCCCTATGATTAAAGTCAATGACATGATTACTAATGATCTAGACACTTCAGGAATAAAGGTTTGGGTCACTCCATCATGCAAAGAGTTATGTGCTTGCTGAGAGGTGCTTGCTGAGAGCAAAAGTAATCAGAATGGGTAGTGGAAGAAAGTTGTTCTAAATATGAATTATACTCATATGACTTATTGCAGGCCATAGTTTTTATGAATATTTTCCTTGTTTTATTATATGTATATGTGTATTTTATATTTATATAATATAGATTTATTATTTATATTGTACATGTATGTGTATTTTTATATTTACATACATGTGCGCAGACACACACACACACACCCACACACAAAAATGTTGGTAGGTGCCATCAAGTCAACTCAAACTCATAAAGACTCTGTAAACAGACCAAAACACTTCTCAGTCCTGTGCCATCTGGGAAGTCATTGCCATGCTTGAGCAGTTACTGTGTCAGTTCCTCTCTCTGAGAATTTTCCTCTTTTTGCTAATCCTTTACTTTGCCAAGCATGATGTCCTTCTCCAGGGATTGTTCCTTTCTGATAACATATCCAAAGTATGTGAGATGAAGTCTCACTCTCCTCCCTTCTAGACAGCGTCCTGGTTACACTTCTTTCAAGGCAGATTCATTTGACTGGCAATACATGATATATTTAATATTCTTGTCAACACCACAATTCAAAGACATCAATTCTTATTCAAGGTTCTTTATGAGATCTGACAATTAAGTTCACGAACTTGCCACCATGTGCTTACGTTGGCAACACTGTACAAGCAACTTGGTAAGGTTTTATAACATGGGTGTATCAGTGTCTCACAGCTGAGCTTGTGTTGACATGTGGTGGTGTCTTGTTGTGTGGTGTTCATTATTGTTGTTGCCTGTTTTTGTGTGCCATGGTGAGAATTAGAGCAACAAACAAACATTAACTTTCTTGTTAAACTTTGCAGGAATGGAAGTTAAATCAAACACATATTAGTCCAAGTTTATGGCGATAATGTCAAGAGGAAAATGTCAGTGTACAAATGAATTAGACATTTTCTGAGGAGAGAGAAAGTATCACTGATGAAGAGAGGCCGGAGCACCCAGTAATGAGAACTCACAAAAACATCGTGAAAATTCATCGAAATGTGCATCACAGTCATCAGCTGACTGTGAGAAGCATAGCAGACCAAGTAAACATTGATAGAGAAACAGGAAAATCTTCACTGACAATCTCGGCATTAGAAAGGAGTGTGCAAAAATGTTCCTAAAAGAGCTCACAGATGAACAAAAGCAAGGAAGAGCTGAAGTTTGCCAAAACCTTTTGGAGAGGCAAGAAGATGTTTTTGGTGTGTTATCATTGGTGATGAAACATGTACGTACTGATAAGGCTCTGAAACAAAGTATCAAAGTGCCCAATAGAAGCCAGCCAATTCTCCATGATGAAAAAAGTTTTGTCAGTCCAGATCAAGAGTCACAACTATGTTGCTAACCTTTTTTGATATCAGAGTGATTGTTCATTATGAATTTGTACCAATTAGACAAACAGTTAAACAAGTTAACTATTTGGAACTGCTGAAAAGCCTGCACGAAAAAGTTAGACAAAAATGATCTGAACTTTTTGCCAGCAACTCATAGGTCTTGCATCATGACAAAGTACCAGCTCACATGGCACTGTCTGTGAGGGAGTTTTTATCCAGTAAACAATTGTGTTGGAATGCCTTCCCTATTCACCGGATTTGGCCTCCAGTGACATTTTCTTTACCTAAAGACAAAGGAAATATTGAAAGAAGAAATTTTGATGACTTGCAGAACATCAAGGGTAATATGATGACAGTTCTGATAGACATTCCAGAAAAAGAGTTCCGAAATTGCTTTGAAGAGTAGACTAGACACTGGCTTCAGAACATAGCTTCTCAAGAGGAATAGTTTGAAGGTGACCGTAGTGATATTCAGCAATGAGGTACATCGCGCTTTTTCTAGGATGAATTTGTGAACTTAATTGGCAGACCTCATTCTCATTGTCTTGCTTTTGCATGCACCTGGGGAGGTTGAAAACACCATGGCTTGGGTCAGGTGCACCTTAGTCCTTAAGGTGACATCTTTACTTCTGAACACTTTAAAGAGGACTTTGGCAGCAGATTTGCCCAACGCAATACATCCTTTGATTTCTTTACTGTTGCTTCCATGATTGTTGATTGAGGATCCAAATAAAATGATAATCCTTAACAACTTCAGTCTTTTCTTCACTTATCATGTGTTGCTTATTGGTCCAGTTGTAAGAAATTTTGTTTACTTTATGTTGAGATGCAATCCATATTGAAGGTGTAGTTTTTTGGTCTTCACATGGAAGTAATTCAAGTCCTCTTCATTTGAAGTATATGTGTACATGTATGTGACCATACATATACACAGCAAATATCTGCTTTCTTCTCTCCCTTATTCCATTACTTACTCTAAAATGTAAGATGTAAATGGGGTTATTGTGTTTTCATTTGTATGCATGTTCATTGTATCACATTTGATGCAAGTATGACTTTATATTTGTTTTTACGTAGAGATTTTGTGTGGTTTTAAGAAGATGTGTACAGATGTTGAAAAAAGACGTACTGTTGATAGTGCTGTCTTGGTGAGGCTATGATTATCCATGGTTTAGCACGTATTATGTAATCATCCTCCTTTTTGTGATCTCTTGTGAGCAGCCAATCAATTGAGTGTTTCCCTGGATGCAATAGCCTGCATCCAATATGTATAGATGTTCTGGCAAAACTCTCTCTTTTGGTATTACATCTGACTTGTCCTCTGGCCTCTGATTCCTGAGACTTTTGCCAGTAGCCTACTGCCTGACCTGCAGATACTGGGATTAGCCAGTTCCCTCAGCCCTATGAGCCAGCAGCCTGCCCTCTATCCTACTGATTTAAATATTACTCAGTCCCTGTAAGTTAGGAAAAGCCTCCAGCCTGATGCCAGACCCACAGACCTGGCCTTGGCAGCCTCCACAACTGTGTGAGCCGTTTCCTTGAAATCTCTCTCTACATTTCTGGAACCATGATAGTGCAGTAATTGAGAGACTGGCTGCTAACCAAAACTGTGAAAGGTCAAATATACCAGCCACTCATTGGAAGTCCTCTGGGGCAGTTTTATTCTGTCCTATTTAGTTGCTATGAGTCAGAATCAAGACTATGGCAATGGGTTTTATATATATATATATTTTCCCATGGTTGGCAGATATTTTGTAATCATCCTGCATTTTGTGATATGATGTACACAATATATATGCAGATATAAATATAAAACTCACTTGATACCACTGAGTCTGCTCTGACTGACAGCAACCCTATAGGACAGAGTAGAACAGCCTCATAAGGTTTCCAAGGAGCACTTGGCAGATCTGAACTGCCAACCTTTTAGTTAGCAGCCTCAGTACTTAACCACTACACCACCAAAGTTTTCATATATATATACATATATATACACATATACATACATACATATATACATATATGTAGACTTCACTGGTTTTCTCCTCTAGGGAAGCCATCCTAAGACACCTTCCTTCCCCTTTCTTGCATCAGTGGGCAGAAATTTCCTTTTTTCTTTCCATGAATTTGACATTATTTCAAGGCTCTGAGTCTTATGTACCTGCCATGTTTTTAGCTCGTGGTGGAGTCAACCCCCAAATACTGATGTGCAGGCAAAGTCATGAAGCTCTTTTTACATAAGTTTATGGAACCAGTCTCACAATCTATAGGAAGAGGTAAGCAGCAGCTAAGTAGCATCTAGTTCAATTATCTGGCAAATATTTACTGAACATTTGTTATATACCATGGTACTATATTGGACTCAAGGTTCAAGGTAAGTCCAGGTACATGAAACTTAAAGCCTTACACACACACAAAGGAGAAAGGGAGAGAGAAAGGAAGACAGAGAGAAAAAAGAGAAACTATATTACTCACATAAATGAATCTACTGTTAAAACCTGAGAAAGCCCCTAAAGGAAAGAGGCATAGATATATCAAGGCTCATGAGAAAAGAGGAGTCCCTATTTTCAAATAAAGATCCTATTTCCAAACAAAATCACCTTCAAAGGTACTGATGCTTAGGACTTCAATATAAATTTTTAAGAAACACAGTTCAGTCTGTAAATTTGGATAAGCATTAGAGGAAAAGTGAATGTGAAAACCATGAGGCAGGGTTTGAAAGTGACAGCGACCATTCAGAACACTGAAGACAGGCAAGCTGGAGAAGAGACTGTGTGACTGAGCAGCCAGCGGTGCCAAAGAGGGCTGAGACACAGGGAGAGGCTGAGGAATGCAGAGCCAACAAAGAGCGCTGAGTAGCTCAGTTAGATTTGTGTTTCAAAGATTTCTTTGGTTATCGTGCAGGATACGGTCTAAAGAGGCTTAGAGTGAGTGTAGGTCAACAGACATGGCAGTTGAGAACAATGTTGGGGGCTTGCTGAATGAATGTTCCAGTCATTAAACACAGAGAAGCAGGGTCTCTTTCAGCCTGGTGGTAGGTTGAGGCTTTGTGGACAAAGAGAAATTGAGTAGCGAGACTTGTAAAGAGCACAAGGGACTCATGAAGAGCAGCTAGAGCGGAAAGTACATGAGGATGAGAAACTCATCATCAGCATCAACTGAAGAGATGTTGATGCTCCGTGTCCGCTTTCCTGAAATCCCAACTGAGTGTGTCCACAGGGAGGCTGAGGGGCAGTGTTGTTTACAGCCCCCAAACAACTCTGCCGAGCAGCCAGGTCTGACAGACGTGAGTGGATGGACCTTGGAGGAGGCAGGGATGAGGTTGAAAAGTCACTGGTTACCAAACTGGAGAAGTAAACTGGGGCCAGGCTGCTCAGGAGGTGGTTCTGGCACTAGGAACTATGTGCTGCTATAGCTGTTAAATACCATTGAATCAATTCTGATTTACAGCAACCCTACATAACCGAGTAGAGTTGCCTCATAATGTTTTCTTGGTGGATTTTGGAAACAGATTGCCAGCCTTTTTTCAGGTGGAGCTGCTAAGTGCATTCAAACAACCAAACTTTCCTTTGGCACTTACCATTGCTCCATCAGGGTTCCTTTAGGAACTGAGTACAGAGGTTGCTTTTCATTCTATATGTCAGAGGAGGCTGCAGATGATCTTTGAGTTCTCCTAACAAAATTTCGTAAACTAAAGCCCATAGGATTTTTTTCTCTCAGAGGACTATATTTCCTAAACATCTCAGAAATAGTTTTTGCAATGGTTACAACATTAGAACAAAAACGGGCAGCTGTTTTCTTTTAGGTTAGAAGAAAAAGCTGTTCACATTTTACTCTGCAATGATAAGTTAGCTCACCAAAGACTAGACTGCACAAACTATATAGACATTATTTATAAATAAAATCCTCCGTACCAATTGTAGCATGTTAAGTTCTTCAGTCTATAACCATTATCAGGTTAGAATAACGATGTCCTGTATTGAGAAACGCTAAGTACCTCTTCTTGCTCCAGTATCTCCAAGCATTGGGATTCTTTTTTGAAACATCCCTTAAAATTTTTTTTAAAATTCACTGATATGTTTGTGTGCTTAATTTATATAGCTTAATATTCAGTCTTAGGGAGCCCTGATGGTACAGTGATTAAGAACTATGGCGAGCCACAGCTGCTAACCAAAAGGCAGGCAGTTTGAATCCACCAGCTGCTCCTCGGAAACCCTGCAGGGCAGTTCTACTCTGTAACACAGGGTGATCACTGTGAGTTGGAATCAACTCAATGGTGCACAGAGACATTATTTAGTTGGAGGCCCTGAGTGGTAAAAACTGATAATGTGCTCGGCTGCTGCTGAAGAGTTTTGAAGGTCAAGTCTACCCAGAGGTGCCTCAGCAGAAAGGCCTCATGATCAGCTTTTGGAAAATCAACCACTGAGAAGCTATGAAGCACAGTTCTACTCTGAAACACATGAAATGACTATAAGTCAGACTTTACTTGACAGAAGCTAGTAACTGGTTAGTATTTAGCCTGTTAATTTGAGTAAATGTAAATGGCTTTTTCTTTTGAACTAAAGCAGGGCCCCAGAGGAAAAGACTGCACAGGCAAGTGCTGACTGGGGCATAGACGTGGCAGAGGGGAAGCAGGATCCAGGAGTAGTGCCGGCTCCTGGCCTGACTGGAGCTCCACTGAAGGGAGGAGAGCCTGAAATGTGGGTGGAGGGATGGAGGTCAGAAGCCAGGAGCAGAGAAAGAGGGCAGGAAGGGCAGAGGCTCCCCAAAATAAACTGGTATGAATTTTCCAAAGACCAGCCCAGCCTGCCCGTTGTTGAACCTAAATCTGTTTTCTGGGGCCTGAAGCTTATATAATTTGGGGGATCTTTTTTGAGAAAAGGAAACCCTGGTGGCATAGTGGTTAAGTGCCACATCTGTTGAGATGTGAGGTCCACAGTTCACACCCTCTAGGCACTCCTTGGAAACTCTATGGAGCAGTTCTACTCTGTCCTATAGGGTTGCTGTGAGTCAGAATCTACTCAATGGCTGTGGGTTGTTTTTTTTTTTTGAGAAAATGAAAATATTTTAGACAAGAACGATACTAACTTGAAATGGGCAATCACAACAAATTACATAATTTGAAAACACATGTTTACTGTATTACAGTACCTACCAAATTATAGTATTTTAATGAATTAACTGCTTGACATAACTCTAAAATTTTTTTATACACTTTTGATTCAGATTTTTTGATCACCTCGTCCATGACACTACTTTTGTTACACCCCATTTTTTCTTGTGAAAAATAAATACAATTTATTATTTCCTCTAGCATGAGTATTCATAATCTGTTTTTGTTACTGTTTAGTAAACGTTCAGCTTAACAACTTGTCAATGGTCATGCCATTAATGTTGAGGATTATTGTTAAATTTGGGAAAACCTTTGTTGCATTTCTTTTATGTAATATTTCCTGCTGTTTCAGGTTTTATTATGCAAGAACTGATCATAAATTGCCTGTGAACTGATGACTTTCAGACACCAGTTTGTTAGCACTGCCAAATCTTAGTTTTTCAAATTTTACAATTTACCACACTGCAAGACTCTCTTTTACACGAGGGAACATGCAAACAAGGATCTAAAGCTTAAGCCTCATTGGTTTCATAGCAAAACCGTCTCTAATTGGTGTGTGTGCTTTTTCCTTATTGGTAAAATAACTATTGTAATAATAATAACTATTTGTTGAGCAGTTTTGGCCAAATAGTAATTATCTCATTTAATTTAGACATTTTGTGAAATAGCTATTAGTGTTCCTATTTTACAGATGCTCTGTTCAAGCTAGCACCCGAAGTTACCTGAAATCTCTTGGCTATCATTCTTTCTCTAGTTTGTCTATTTTTTGAGTGTCTCTTGATTACTTTCGATGAACTTGAAACCATTCTTGCAAATCACACCAAAATCTCCTCAGAAATTCCCGTGAGTCAGTTAAGAATAAAAAATCATCACAAATATTTTATGGATTTGGCCAAAAAAGATGCTGCTTCTTTATAGGCATATAATATATACTTTCTATATCTTGCCTTAGTGTGTTTTGTCCCTAAGCAATCGATAAGTGTCACAGACTCCAGAAGGATCACAGAAGTCCCATCAGGGTCTCTACTATTTGCAAGCCCAGAGGGGGAAGCCGAGAGGCATTGGGGTTGAGGGGTTGGGGTGTTCTGGCAAATACAATCTCTTAATGAGCCAGGGCTGTTTGGTGGGATTTGTAACTTAAAAGAGATTGCAGACCAGCTGACTGAATGCTAATGGACGGGTCTGAGGAAGGTTTTAAAAATATATGGTTTTATCTACTCGTTACAGAGTTAACAGGTTTTGATGACTCTGGCCTTTTCTTTTAGCTGTGCATGTGTTACCAGGCCAAATAACCTAGCTGCATTGGAAACTGGTTTCAAATTACTTGCAGATGGCTGGAGGCAGATGAAAGCTGCCACAGAGGTATTCCTCATGCTATTCTGTAGTCCCTAGGCTGTTGGGCCATGTGCTGACACTTGGATGCTTGTTTTACAATATCGTTTGACAAGTAGGATTTATGTGTCAAAGTTGCAGTGAAAGCCAAGAAAATGTCAGGATAAGCAAAGAGAGTCAGCATGAGAACGTAGGGATGAGGGTGGTGGGGAAGGCTCCGGGGGAGGCTTTCTTAATCCAAAAGCTGGTGAGTTGGGGCACTTGGCTTGGCTGGTGAGTTGGGCTGTGCCAAGTTCTGACTCTACCACATACATGGAGAACTTAGCCCGGCTGCCAAAAGTCTACAATTTCTTTGGTGAGTTTTGTTCGGTGCTGCAACCACCTTTAGCATTCAGGAAGCAGTGTAACAGAAAGGAGCCCTTTTCCCTGAATACATTAATAAAGATAACTTACTGGCTCAGGTCCCAAACCAGTGGATCCATGTTTAATTTACTGCATTTATTGTTCTAGGACCTGGTATATAGAAGTGCTCATCACTTGGAAACACTGACTGGAACTGCAAAAGGACCAATCCCTGTTCTTTTTCAGAATCTTCAAAATGCTACATATTCATAATCAAGTCTTCTTAGAGTTGGTTGAATATTCCCCAAATGTTTTCATCTTATGGATGTTTTAAAAAGACTGAACACATATACAAAAATCTCTAACACTGCCTGAAGCTGTGGAATTTTATTCCAACTTGACGGCACTTGGCTTGGCTGGCTACTTATGATACCACCCCCTACTTTTTTGTGTGTCGGGGTATGGGAACAGAAGGTAAGAGATGGAATGTTTATATTCCCCTAAGCTCCATGCTGTTGCTTCTTCTCATATCAAGAGCATGTGAATGTTTCTTCATAAACTATCAGATCGCACGCATCTTTATTTAGACTCAGTGAAGAAAAGTAGTGTGTCGTGTGAAGTTATTTCTGACACAGGGCAAAACAGCTTTTCAAAAAGGTACCATCGATGGGGGCCAGGCCATCTTGGCTCAGAAGCCTTCATCAGTTAGCTCCAAACAAATTCAGGAAGGAAGTACTGCTGTGGACACCGTGCCATGTGCCAAGTGCAATAAGTAGGTTATGAACAAGTCATGATACAATATCTAACAAGTGTTCTTATTCTCTCCATTCCATCCCTCACTGGGCACTAAGGGCCTCCAGGATCAGGAGCATGGCTTGGGGAAAACTTAGGATTTATGAGTGTGCATCTTCCCCAAACCAAAAATCTTCCATCGAGTTGATTACAACTCATAGCAACTCTATCAGCCTGTTGCCAAACCAAAGCAAGTTCATTCTGTCTGTCACTGTAGCCAAAAATTCAGAGATGGTGAAGAGTTCAAGGAATGCTTTATTAACAGATAAACCAGCAAACAGTGAGAATAACTCCTCAAAAAAACTGTCCCTTTTGGGTTACATTTCCAGTGGATTTTATAGCTGGGTTTCAAAGGGATTGGCATTTAAAGGTTGCCACAGAACAATAACAGGGAGTCACAAGATTCCATTACATCCTATCAAACAGTGTAAATTTCCCAAAATAATACTATCTCCCTGAAGTCTTTGGAATAATTGACTTTGTGCCCTGGAGACAGGGAGAGGGATGCAGGCCTGTTAATCTGGTTTGGGGTGATAACTAGGGCAGGGGATGGAATGTAGTTTAGTAACCTAAGTGACCTTTGTTAGATTCTTATGTTCACCAACAGACCAAAGTAGAATCACCCCACAAGGTTTCCAAGGAATAGGTAATAGACTGGAACTGCCGACTTCGTGGTCAGCAGCTGAGCTCTTAACCATTGCACCACCAGGGCTCCTTACAAGAGATGGAAAGTTGTACTGGTCATCAGGCTGGATTTGAAAAAGTCAGAACTGAAAATGCCAAGATTTAACAAAAGTGCAAAGCACACTGAATCCCCTGCTCCTAATGCATGGGTATTTTTTTGTTCAACGGCAACACAAATTTAACCTAAGTCATGCACTCAAATGATCACCTATATTTATTTGATTAAAATGAACAAATACTCAGACTTTTTTTTTGGAAAGGGGTGCCTTGCCTTTGCATTTTCTTTGTGTTTCCATATGAAACATAGGATATGTGTTTCTTCCAGAATCCTGGGCCATCAGACAGAGTCCTCATTTTTCTAATTCGTGAAAGATTGAATAATTTCTTCTCCTAGTGGAAAAGATATTCATCGAGGAAACAGCACATGTGTAATTGCTGCTCAGTTAAAATAAATTCTGGGACATTTAATCAAAGCTTAGAGGTGTCAGCTGTGATGTATAAAATTGCCCCAATGCTGACTTGCTGATTTAGAAATTTAGAAATAAAAAGACTAGGATTTGAAAAGTTCTGCCTTAATAAGATCTCAGTATGCTGCCGATATGCAGTTAATGGCTGAGAACCAGCATTTAACTGCTGGCAGAACTGCCCACTAGGACACTGTGTGGGTCATCAGCATGCACACTATATGCACCATCATTAATTCTTCCCTGAACTCCTTGAAGATGACTCATAACTAAACAGATTCATTTTACTAACTTACACAGATTTCTTAAATTTGTATGTGTGTGTACATACATATACAAAATGGCTGAGAATTCAATCAGCAACTGCAAAGAGGGAGACCTAGCTTCTCCCAGTGAAAATATTTTTAGAGTCTCTATGCATTAAATACAGAAAGCACACATGTTTGGAAGAAAGAGGCACAGATGTTTGACTCTAAACAACACTTCAGGTTTTAAGAGAGGATTAAAGATGGTAAGGAGGGGTGAAGATGTGTTTCTTTGGAGATATGTTTATTAGGGGAGTGATGGAAGTTAGGTGGAGGAGGTAATTTGGTAATTCTCATGTCATCGGCATATGGGAAAAAAGAAAGGAAATCAAGAACAAAGATGCTAATAAGAGCCCATCTCAGAGCAGACATTACAAATGTGGCATAAACTGATAAATGCTTGGCTACCTGCCAAAAAGTTGGCAGTTTGAGACTACCGAGGTGCCTTGGAAGGCAGCCCTGGTGATCTGATTCCAAAAGTTCAACCCTTGAAAGCACTATGCAGCAGTTCCACTCTGTACACGTGGGGTCGCTATGAGTCAGAATGGGCTCGATGGCAACTAACGACAACAGCAACACATGGCTAATTGATTCTCATCAACTGAGCTCAGCAGATCAGGAGCAGAGAAAATAGATGTGACAGGATTGCATGAAGGCTCTGAATTACTGGATACGATGCTCAGAAAGCAAAGGGTTACCCAAGGAAATGGTAAAGACGCCACTGAAACTCTAGGCTGCAGGTCCAACCTGGCTAGGTTTGGGAGAGCTGGGAGATGTAAGGGGAGTATTATAGGCCAGACACAGGAAACCAACGTGCGATAAGGGAAAGAGTTAAAAATTCACAACTAAAATTTTACAAGGAGAACAATTCTGAAAATAGCACTATCTGGACTGTGGTCCTGGGAGTGGACAGATGCATAGGAGTGGAAGATAAGACCAAGGAGTCATAAAGCCAAGAAGATGGATGAGTCAACAACATGTGTCCATGATATTACAGGTAATGCTAAGAATCTGCTTGAAGAAAAAGTCTACATGGATACAACATGGGCCACCTAGCTTCTGATCAATCCTTAACATCCTCTGATTTTCTGTGAAAGTATTGCTAAATCTTTGGTTCACAGTGCTTTTATTTATTGATTCATTAATATGTTATGGTATTTTAAGTGAAAGTTTACAATCCAAAGCAATTTGTAGTACAAAAACTTACACATACGCTGCTGCGTATCTCTAGCTGTTCTCCACATACTGTGATTGCACGTGGCTACTTGCTACCTTGTATTTCCTGTGTCCATTCAACTAGCTCCTGTCCCCCTCTTCCCTCTCAACTCACCTCTGGACAGGAACTATCCAGGTACTTCATGTTCCTACTTAATTCAGGATGCATACTCTTCATTAGGAACATTTTATGTCTTACAGTACAGTCCAATCTTTGAAGAGTTGGCTTTGAAAAGGGTTTCAGTTCTGAGCTAACAGAGAGTACCAGGGCCATGTCTTCTGGGGACCCTCTGGTCTGTCAGAGTCTAGTCTAGACCAAGTCTGGTCTGCTTAATAGAGTTTGAGTTCTGCACATCATTTTGCTTTCACTACATCAGGGTCTCTCTGTTGTGTTCCCTGTTAGAGCAGTCACTGGTGGTGGCCAGGCACCATCTAGTTATTCTGGTCTCATGCTGATGGATTGTGTGGCCCTTCCTGTCTCTCAGGTCGTACTTTCCACATGTCTTTGATGTCCTTCTTTCTCCTTTGCTCCCGGTAGATTGAGACTAATTGATGCTACTTAGATGGCTACTTTCTAGCTTTTGAGACCCAGACAGCACTCACCAAAGTAGGATGCAGAAATTTTTCTGAAAAACTTTTTTATGCCAATTGACCTAGATGTCCCCTGAAAGCATGGTCCCCAGATCCCTGCCCTGCTACTCTGTCCTTTGAAGTGTTTGGTTATATTTAGGAAACTTCTTAAATTTTGTGTTAGTCCATTTGTGCTGACTTCTACTCTACTGCGTGTTGTCCCTCGTTTTACCTTACCTAATTCTTATCTACCAATAGTGCTTTTAAAGGATCCTCAGTATCAGAAGGGCCCTGCAGTGACAACTACCAGGCTACGGGTGTGTAACAGAAGCATTCTGAGGCAATGGGGAGAGGCAGAATGGTGGACTTGTTGTTGGAGCAACAGATTCCTGCTGTGGTTCTGCTGGTGACTTACATATACAACTGACTAAATAACAGGCTTTCTGGGCCCCTTATCTGTGAAATGAGAGACACGGCTTATATGGTTTCCAAGGAATTTTATGGTGCTAAGTCACATTCAGTTTCAGCAGAGTATTTGTTTCTAGCCTTTCCCATGGAGCTGTTGAGTTAGTCTAATTGCTACCTCTCCATTGATTTCATTCCACCCCACCTCACCCCCAGATGACTTTTTCTTTCCACTCAGAGATAACAGTCTCAACTAGCTCAGGATAATTTCCACATTTATCGAAATTATTTCCAAAATGCAAACTTGTGGTTGCTGATTCACACACTGCTAGAAAAGCATTGTTTCTTTCTGACTGGTTTCACATGTGTTACTGATATAGCAAGTGACCAAGTCATTGGTGAGACACTTGGGTAACCAAGGAAAATGGCCAGTTCATACATCATTATGTCAAAAAGTTAATGGCAATGAAGTTGGTGTATCACCAGCAACATCATTACTAAAATATGGAGGTTCAGTTAAGTACACATGGTTCTTGCCACTGAATACCTTAAGAATGAAAACATTCCAGCTTAACACCAAACATATAAGCACACAAAACACCCTACAAACATTGTCTTGTAGAGTGACTAAATAAAAAATGATTTCAGAAGGAAGGGGCAATTGCTGTTGAGTCAATTCCAACTCATTGCAACCCGTAGGGTTTCTAAGAAGCACCTGATACATTTTAACTGCTGATCTTTTGGTTAGCCACTGTAGACTTAACCACTGTGCACCACCATTGTTTCCAAACTGACAGCAGCAATTCAAAATACTAGATAGAAAACTCAGGGGGCAATGAGTTTATCTTAATGAGGAGGAACAATTTTGAAAAGGAGGATGAGAATGGTTGCACATCCTGAAGAAGGCCATGAGTCTCAGTGAATTACACACACCAACACCACATCATCAGTTTTGTTTTACCTCCTGAAATGGCTGAGCATCGACTGACTCTTTTTGGTACAGTGATTCTGTGTAATTGTTCCACCTTATTTGATGTTTCTTGTATTTCTCCAGTTTTTGCTGCTTGAGGCTTGAAATTTTTCTTCAGTTCTTTCAACGTGGGAAATGCCATACGTGTCCTTTCCCTTTGGTTTTCTAACTGCAGGTCTTTGTATATTTCATTATAATACAAATCTTATATGAATAGAATCAAACAGCATGTATTCTTTTGAGTATGACTTCTTTGCTTATGTTATGTCTGTGAGAATTATTGTTGGGTACAGCACTACTCTATTCATTCTTATGCCTGTATAGTATTCAACGGCATGAACGTACTACAACTTAATTAGTTCTTACAGTGTTGACAGTAATTTGAACTCTTTTCAGTTTTTGATCATACTGAGTACTGCTGCTATAAATGTTTTGTGCATGTCTTTTGATGAAGAATGTAAATATATTGGGTATATATCTAAGACTGAAATTGTTGGGTCCTAAGTTCATGCATATATTCAGCTTTATCAGATACTTCTAAACAGTTTTCCAGGTGTTTGTTTTAAATATATTTTTACTAGCAGTGTGTAAGAGTTTTAGTTGCACCAGGTCATTTAGTACTTGCTCTTCATTTTAACACTCCGGTGAGTACACAGTTTGAGTACTTTGTCAAATCTGAGTATCCTTCATTGTAATATATGCCTCTTACATAGTCCAGGTGAGATCCCTGTTTCCTCTGGCAAGAAATCATGTTCTTATGCCCATTTGGATTCCTTAGAAGAAACTCTTAATATTCCTTCTCTTACTGAAATGGGTAAGATTTCTAATACAAGGTTAAGTAGAAAATGTAGCAGTGGGCATCCTTGTCTCTTTGTAATCTCATGAAGAAAGCTTTCAAATAATAATTACATATTATGTCAGTTTTATTTATTTATTTTTGGATATGCTCTTTATCAGAGTAAGAAAACTCCCTTCTTTTCCTAGTTTACTAAGAGGCATTGTCATGCATTAGTCTTAAATACTTTTTCCTGCATTTACTGACATGATTATAGATTTTATTGACCTTTTTATGTTAACACGGTGATTTACATAGTCATGATAAGAATGTATTAAAAAACCCACTGCCATCGAGTTGGGTGCAACTCATAGTGAACCTAAAGGTCAAAGTAGAACTGCCTCATAGTGTTTCCATAGAGCACCTGGTGGATTTGAACTGCAGACCTTTTGATTAGCAGATGTAGCACTTAAACCACTGTGCTACCAAGATTTCCAAGAATGTATTATATATGTATATGTTTATGTGACATATTTATGTGTGTGTGTTTGATTTGTTACTGTCTTTCTAGATTTTTAAAATTTTTACTCATAAAAGATAAGCTTTTTATTTTTCTCTCTTGCACTGTTCTTGTCATATTTTAGAGTAACAGCCTCCCCTGCCCCACTGTTTTTTCTTTGTGTTTCAGCTTGCGAAGATTCCACTGACAAATCTTCAAGCTCAGCGATTATTTCCTTGGCTGTGTCCCATCTATTGATGAGCCTATCAATTCTTCATATCTGATTTCTAGTATTTTCTTTTGACTCTTTCTTAAAGTTTTTATCTCTCTGCTTCTATTACCCATCTGGATGTTGTGTACTTTCTTCATTAGAGGGCTTAGAAATTCATTATAATTATTTTAAATTCCCTTTCTGATAATTCTAAAACATCTGCCATACTTGATTCTGGTTCTGATGCTTTCTCTTTTCAGACTGTGCTTTTCCTTTTCACTTATCAGGCTGTCTTACTACTCCTGTAACAGAAGTACCACAAATAGATGGGTTTAAAGAACAAATTTATTTTCTCACAGTTACGGAGTCTAGAAGTCTGAAGTCAGAGCACATAGTAGAAGGCTTTTTCCATTGGCTCTGAGGGGTGATCCTCATCTCAGCTGCCGTAGTCCCTGTGTTCCTCAGTTCTTTTACAGTATCTGTGACATCTATCTTTCTCCCTCTGTCTTCACTTGTCCGTATTTATATGCTGTTCTTTATAATGTTCAGAAATGATTAGCTTTAGGGCATGCCCTATCTGATATGCCCTCTTTAACATAACAAAGAAAATTCTATTTCCAAATAGGATTATATTAACCACTATGCCACCAGAGTTTTCAGACAAAGTAGACCTGTTGTGTAGAGTTTGCAAGGAGTGCCTGGTAGATTTGAACTGCCAACCTTCTAGTTAGCAGCTATAGCACTTAACTATGATGTCATCAGGATTTCTGCTAGAAATAGACTCTCTAATTCTTTAAGTCTCTGACTTAATGTTTCTCAAATTTGTCTGCATATTGGAATTACCTAAAGAGCTTTAAAAGTTGCTGATGTACAGGACCCACTTCTAGAGATTCCAGTTTAATTGGTTTGGGATGCAGATTTGGCACTGACACATCTTTAGATCTCTCCAAGTAGTTACAGTGTACAACCACTGCTGAGACCCACTCTAAATGTTAAGAATTTTTCTTCTGGATTAGTAACCACTGCAAATTTATTATTTTACAGTTTATCACATTCATTCAAATATATTACAACTTTTAATTAAAGAGAGTTCACAGACATCAATTTTTCAAGTTGTACCTTTGCCACTTCAAAGTTTTTTATAGTGATAACACATCAATGTGGACAAGAGACATATCTATATTTTCAGGTGGATAAAGTATGTCTTCTTTTTTTCTTCTCAAAATGAATAAATAAAATTCTCAAAAGAAACATGGGAAATACAGTCTTAACCAAAAGACGTGTTCTCCTCAGTTGATTCATTTTAAGAAAAAGAACAAATGTAACTTGAGGATCTAAAACGCAATTGTCTTTAAACTGTCTTAATTATCTGGTGTTACTACAACAGAAATACTTCAGATGGATGACTTTAACAAACAGAAGTTTATCTTCTCACAGTTTAGGAGGAAAGCAGTGTGAATTCAGAATGCCAGCTCTAGGGAAAGATTCTGTGTCTCTGTTGGCTTAGAGGAAATTCTGTATCTTGAGTTTCTGCCCCGGGGTAATCATCATGTAACTTGACATTTCTCATTCTCCGTCAGTACTCTACTTACTGCTTGTTTAATCTCTTTTATATCTCAGAAAAGACTGGTTCAAGAAATACACTATAGTAACAAAGGCAACCATTTTTTTGAATGAGATCATAACCAAAGCATAGACATCAGAATTTGCAAAACACATTTTGGGGAGGCACAGTGTAGTCCACACCATCACATCCTTGGCCCCCCAAATTCGTATCCTTGCTGCATGCAAAACACATTCACCCCATCACATCATCCCAAAAGTTTTAAATCAACTCCAAGTTCAAAATTTCATTTTCTGAATCATCTAAATCAAATATGGGTAACATATTAGGCATACTGCATCCTGGGACAACATTTTTCTTCATCTGTGATTGTTAAGTGCTGTTGAATCAGTTCTAACTCATAGCGACCCTCTGTACAACAGAATGAAACACTGCCTGGTGCCATTCCCATAATCATTGTTATACCTGACAGCATTGTTGTAGTCATTGTGTCCATCTATCTCACTGAGGGTCATCTTCTTTTTTGCTGATTCTCTATTTACCAAACATGATGTCCTTTTCCAGAGACTGGTTGCTCCTGATATAACATGTTCAAAGTATATGAGATGAAGTCTCCACCCTCACTTCTAAGAACCATTCTGACTGTAATTTTTCCAAGAAAGATTTGTTCATTCTTCTGGCAGCCCATGGCATATTTAATATTTTTTACCAACACCATAATTCAAAGATATCAATTGTTCTTCGGTCTTCTTTATTCATTGTCCACCTTTCTCATGCAAATGAAATAATTGAAAATATTATGGCTTTGAGTCAGGTACACCTTAGTCTTTAAAGTGGCATTTTGCTTTTTAACACTCTAAAGAGGTCTTTTACAGCAGACTTGTCCAATGTAATATGTCACTTGGTTTCTTCACTGCCTAATCTTCATTTGAGGACCTATGAATACAATGCAGATTATCTGCTTTCAAAATACAAAAGTGGAAGGGAGGCATTTCCATTATAAATAGGAGAAACTGGAGGGAAAGAAAGGATAACAAGTCCAAAATCCAGCAGAACAAGTTATAGTAACTCTTAAGATTTGAAAATAATCCTCTCCCCTTTGACACCATCTCAGCACCGGCCTCATCCTCGAGAGTTTGGGTGTTGACCAAGCCTTCTGGATTTGGGGTAGAGGATACTTGGCCCTGAACTCTGACTCAGCCTTCCAGACAACCTGGGATGGCAATTGTGCCCCCTGGGCTTTGGGAAGCTCCCTTCTCCTAGTCCATCTGAGTGGTCCCACCCCCTTGGGCATGGCAGACTCTCGGGCATGGCATCCATATGCCCTCAGCTTTTGGCAGCAGCCCCATCCCTGTAGTACACCTTAGTGGCAGCCCCACATTCTAGAAACGAGTTGGTGAAAATTTGAGGCCACTTCCCCACTCTTTGAAACTGATAATTCCCCGCTGTCCACGCTCCTTCCAACAGTTCTGCTTGTCTCTGAGCTATTTCAGGGATCGTCCTTTTGTTTTCCTGGAGGCCAGCAGATGTAGCCCCATTGGCTGGTTTCCCACCTGTAGAATTCCAAGAGGCAGACAGTACTTTTCCCTTTTTTTTTTTCTATGTCCCTTTCACTCTAAATTGGTGGGTTTTCTGTTATAGTAGTTAGATTCATCAGTTCTAGGCTTAATCTCTTTAGCAGTGATAGTGTAGTCATGTCCTTAGTGTACATTCTAGGACACATGTTCTTTATACATAGCCAAAGCCAAGTGCCGACAAGCTGGATCCAACTCAAGAATTTTCTAAATCGTTAAGTTCTTTAACTTTTTACAGTTCATTTTTAAGTCCATGTCTTCCTCTAGCATGTTACCATAAGTAGCAAAGAAAAAACGTGTGACCCTTTAAGATCTGGCTTAGAAATCTCATCAACCAGATACCGAAGTTCATTACATACAAGTTTTATGTTCCATCAGACATTTGAACACAGAAAAGTTTATTTTGCCATTCCGTAAAAAGCATTGCCCTAACACCTGATCACCTCTAGGGTTGCTATGAGTCAGACCCAGCTCAACGGCAGTGGGGTTTTTTATCACCTGTTCTTCAGTGAGGGCCCAAGTCCATCCAACGGGAAAAAGACAATGTTTTTAGCAGATAGTGCTGGCAAAACTGATGTCATCTCACAACACGGACCAAACCCGGGGGCATTATGCTGAGTGAAAGGAGCCAATCACAGAGGGGCAGGTGTTGTGTAAGACCAGAACTATGAAAACTCGTGAAAAAGTTTACACAGAGAAGGAAGCAAACACTCCTTGATCACTACCAGGGAGGGCAGGAAAGGGAATGAAAAAAAATAAAAAAATTTCACCTCATACAGTGAAAGATTTCTCAAACATGGGAAAGGGACTCAAATGTTGGGCAGCCAAAAAATACTCATAACTGTCCACTGTATTCGTAGTGAATGTTGCAGCCAGCACATTAGTGATGGTATTATGCGCTGGTAAACTACTTAGGAAGTACTGAATATTCCAGATAGCCAATTTCAGGATAAATATTATGCCTTCCCCAGAAGCTGAACTATCACTGATTTATCACTGCTAATTCACTCAATTATTTCCAGACTAGCTTATTCAGCCATTTCCATAACTATTTACTGACCACATGTTAAATGCATGTGATGGAGAGGAGGGAAAACAGCTGAATTTACCACCATATGCTGCACCTGGTCCAGCATCAACTTCTAGTCTAGTCTTGGGGGTCACATATTACATGGGATCTCGTTTAACTAAATTTTAACTGAGAATCTCTCTCTGTCTCTCTCTCTCAGTGTGTGTGTACGTGTGTTCATGTGTGAATGCCTTAGTCCTCCTTTGGTGACAACTAACAGAAAAGGTTAGATGACTGGTAAAATGAAGAAACCAACCCAGTGTGTAAAAATCTACCATTAAAATTTGGGGTAAAAAGAGTCTAATAATCCCAAAAGAGAACCTAACCATGATGATAATGAAATAAAGGAATTTAACTACTAAAGGCGTAATTGTTTGTACCTCTCAGCAGCTCCCAAATAGGACTAGAAAACCTGTGGTCCGTGTTGCTACACTTCTGGGGATATAAGAGGTATTGACTGGATCAAAATGTAAGATTTGTAATAGAAGACAATCTTCTCTTGCTTGTACTTTGGTCCCTGATGGCACAGATGCAAATACAACAGAGACAGGTAATAGTGACATTATTGTAAGCCTGTTGGTGTTTAGTGTTCATGTAAAAGTTTGTGGTTTGTTGGAAATGTGAACTAGCAAGAGTCTCCACCGCAGAAATGGTGCTTAACAGAGGATGGTCCCTAGTAATAAAGAGAACGATTCTTTTTTTATCTCTGTGTTGTGAAAATCAAGCCTGTGAGTATTCATGGTTCCCACATGCATAGTCTCAGCTACAATGCTACATTTCCATTAACTTGGTGCATTAGAGTTGTGTGTTCTGGGTTGACTTTCAGCAACAGCCTCATACTGTTGAAGTCATGCTTTTGGACACTGACCTATAAAAATGTATTACAGTGATCTGAAATAAGGGGAAGAAATGCAAAATAAAGCCAACCATGAAGCCATTTTGAAATGAGGTAAGGTTTACAATGACTTTCTCATGGTCAATATTCTATAAACTTAAACTCTAGGCTCAGCCCTTATTTCATACTGAAAAGATACTTGCAAATAAAATAGTAACATTGACATGATAAAATACTGGGGTTTGTGAATCTATTGTAAAATCAGTTACAGAAGGAGACAGTGGCAAAGCTGGGGTCTCACTGTTTACCAGCTAGGGACAGTCACAAAACTCTCCAGCCTGGAGCATCTCCATCAGGATCATGTGGCTATATAAACAGGCTTCAGGTAGCAGTTAGGACAGGACACCGAATTTCCACACACTTGACAGCTATTTAATGGTCAGAAAAAATATTATCAACATTCCTCAGAGGAACAAGCTTACCAAACCCCAAAACGAAATGAGACGTGCCAGCCGCTAGCTCCCGCCAGACCAGACTCCATGGCCACCTGCGGCAGTGCCTCTGTCAAGTCAGAGAAACATCTCTGAGACTCATATATCCTGTAAACTCTCCGTTTCACATTTTCAGTGAAAAGTTTTATATAGTCATGGTTAAGAGCTCCACTTTGAAGTCAGACAAGGCTGGGTTTGAGTGCTAGCTCTGGTTTTTACTAGCTGTGTGGCTATGTAAGGTATTTATCCTCTCTTACTATCAGTTCGCTAGTCTATAAAGTGGGTCTAACAGTATCTCCCTACTTCATAAGATTGTTGTGGAGACTAAGAAAAATGATGACAACAAAGAGTCTGATAAAGTGCACGGCATAGACTAGGTGCTCCAGGATCGGTACCTATAGTGGTCCCTTAGAATGTGCTTCTCTGAAATTTGGCAACTAGTAAATGTTGGTTGTCTGGAAGAGGGAAAAATAAAGGATGTTCCAGCTATTTTAGGAAAGCTCAGTTGCTTCAGATATTTAGGGGCAGTATTTTCTAAACTCCAGATGTCGGACCATCTGCATCAACGTCACTTGGGCCTCAACTCCAGACCAGCTGAGTGTCTGGAGCAGGGGCCTGGGAAAGTACATTCTTACAAGCTGTCCATGTTTCTTATGTACACATTTTAGAAACTACTGGAACAATACTTTGCCTCTCCAACAGTAATGATCTGTATAATACCAGCATACACAAAACGTAAGAAATCTGGATTTGAAGAAAAGTTGAATCTCATGCTAATACAATTAATGCAGAAATGAATTTTTAGAGAAAGTTAAAATACAACAGAAATATTTAGTTGTTCCTAAAGCTATGGGATTTCATTTACATCAAGACTGCTACTGTGTCTTTTTCGATGGCTAAATTAAAGGTCCTCAGAAAGGATTTACATCATCAAATCCCATGATCCAAAATTCCACACTTTTGACTTGAACAATCTGTGTTTTGGTACAGCTATGGCCGCTTTCTAACTGGATAACCTTGAAAAAATTATCTGACTCATCTGATTATTATTGCTTATGTAGTGGGTACCCCAGTGCTGGCAAACTATGTGAAAAGTCAGTGAAACAGGAACTGTGATCAGTGCTTTGTGCTCTGCAACACATTACATCAGTGTTGGTTCTCATTCAAGTTCTAGTTGTGGGAGCCAACATCTTCCTGTTGTACAAGGGTAAGAAAAGTTTTACATTCACAGAGGTGGACTGGAACTTCAGCCCAGGGTTCCCAGTTGGGCCCAGTTTACCACTGAGCCTCTCCCGCAAGGCCTTACCTCAGTTACCCAGGCTCAGGTTGTAGTAGCTAGTGGTTTCTGTTAAGTTCTGTTCTGCTCCCCAGGTTACTGTAGTTACTCTGTTCCCTCTCTGTGGTTTAACACCTCAATGACTGTGCTTGTATTTTAAATGCTAGTATCTACACATGTGATTGCCGTAACCAGTATCTGTTGTAGACTGAAGTTCCAGTCCAGCCATTGAGGCAACTCAGGGTACCTCCATGAAACTAGGACTTTTCTGAGCCTTGTACAGCAGGAAGATGCTGGCCCCAGCAAGAAGAACTTGAATGACAGCCATCACTAATGTAGTCTGTTGCAGAGTATAGACGATTTCTCACGGTTACCATTTCATTGACTTTTCACATAGTCTGCGAAAACTGAGGTCCCACTTTATAGATGATGATCACATACATTAGGTAACTTTTCCAAGGTCACACAGAAAGTGGCCAATGGTATAAAAATATAGACTGTTAGATTCAAAAGCATGGAATTTTTAGTGTATGAGATTTGATGATGTAGTCCCCCCAAAACCTATTACTTAGCCATTAAAAAAGACACAGTCTCACAGACTTGATGTGACACCCCATAGCTTCAGCAGCAACTAGATATTTAGGTTATATTTTGATATGAAAATTCTGGTAGTGCAATAGTTGAGAGATCAGTTGCTAATGAAAAGGTCACCAGTTCAAATCCACCAGCCTCTCCATCGAAACCCCATGCGTCAATTCTACTCTGTCCTATAGGGTTGCTGTGAGTCAGCTTGACTTGACAGCAGCAAGTTTTGTTTTAGTTTTTAATGAGATGCCTCAGAAGAAAAGCCTGGTGTTCTACTTCTAAAATACTCTCTGTTGAAAAACTGGGATTGAACCATACATGGGATTGCCGTGAGTCAGATTTCACTAGGTGGCATCTGGTTTTTGTTGTTTCCAATGAGTCACAGAAAATGCTTGGGGAGCTACTTCTATGTCTCTACACATAAGTGCGAGAGTGTGTGTATATGAGTCTGTGTGTGTGTTTGCTAGCATGTAAGACTGATCTCAGTCTCTACATTTGGTGTTCGTTAATTTTTCATTTTAGATTTTAAATAGGAAACAATAGCGTGTTCTGCACTGTTTACATTTGTTGACAAATTCTTAGCCAATTCTATCCATGCCCAGAAAAGAGTAGGTGATATTTTGTGTTTTTAAAGCCCTGTTTTCCCAATTGCAAAAAAATAAAAACAAAAAAGTGGAAAGCCCCACCTCTACTAACCAGTGTTTCCAGAGCAGCGCCATCCTTTTGGCCATTATTCCAGATTGCCTTCTGAGGACGCAAGCATAACATGATTTAGCCCCCAAGCTAATTGGAGCAAAACTATAGTCTGGATTAAATATTTTTGTAGACTGACATAGCATGAAAATTAACAGTAAACAACTGTATGTTTGTGAGAAGTAAGCCATGAGTCTAGAGAAGTCTCTCAGTGATGCTCTTCACCGCCTTTTAAAATCAGTGCATTTTCAGTGTTAGTGATGTTCTTTCGTTGGGGCCTGGCCCCACAGTTCAGCTCTGCCCCTTCATTGGGGAACAAAGTCTGGTGGGGAGAGTCAAGAGAGGGCTAATTGCAAAAACATGGCAAGTTAGACTGCACTTGCCAGCTTTTCCCACCCCAAATAATAGCTTGGAATTTCAAGTCATGTCTAATTCCTTATGAAAAAAAGCATAGAGTTATTTTGAAGGAAAATGTACAGGAAAAAAGTTATTTAAAAGAGGAAAAAAGCTACATTTCTTCTTGCCAAGATGATCGAACTTTTTATTCATAACCAATTGTTTTCAATTATGAGAAAGAGAATTTGAAGTGAATTCATTCAAGGTAAGTGAGCTTTTTTGGAGGGGAAAGGACGGGGTAGGATATTTAAGTCTCATTATTTAGTCGCAATCATTAACCCTGTATCTGTGGTCAAGCTCTTTTCTCCTCCCATCTTCCGTCCTTGGGTGGCAGTCACAGTGTTCACATGCCAATGTACCAAGGATGGTTTTCCATCAGCAGTGGTTAGCTTCTTGGCGCAGTCCTCACGCACCTGTGCCCCTCGCCTTGAAGTTGCCTGCAGTATGGTGGTCATGTGGTTCACACTGCCTGCCTGGGAAACTTTGTTGTTCTCAGAAGTATGTAATTATTAATTGCTACAATAAAAACAAAGCTACTTTTATGGGTCACAACTGTGCATTCTCTGCTTCTGAACATAGTCCTGCATTACTTTGGGTTTCTAGGTAGTGAGAAAATTCTGTTACGATGAATAAAAAGTGGGTTTGAAAACAGCACTGCCAGTTGTCCCTTCACCTTTACTGCCGAAAGAGCTCTGCATGTGCGGTTCAGTCACCTTCGCAGGGCTCTCCTAGCCACACTCCCCTCCCTTGTTTGCTATCCATCTGAATACAGTGTACACAGAAATCTGATGTTTATCTAGAAACCTTGGTGTTCACATCTTAACTACCACTCAGTCAGTCCACTTAGATATTTTGCTCAATTGTTGACTTTCAAGAATGGAAATCATTAAAAAAAAAAAAAATCTAAAAATGTCCTGTCCTTTCTTATTTCATTAGTTCAATGCTCATACTAATAAATGCTTCTTTTTTGATCAAAATATCTCTAAGTTCTGGTGGTAAGCACAAAGGAGTAAACCGACCTTTCTTGATGGGGAAAAGCGTGGGGACCCAGTCACCTGTCTTCCTGTATCTCACAGCTGGCTCCATGCTCTGAGGGACCGGACCCTCAGGAGTGAGTTTCCTAGACACTCTTCCAAAGCAGTTTGGAGGCTCAGCAAGGGCACTCTGAGTTCTCCATATCCTGAGGTGAGTACATGGTCACCATGGGATGAGAGCCTTATTCTCTAAGAACAAGGTAAGCTTGGGGAAAATATCATTAATTAATTGCAGATATGAAAGCTTCCACCCTGACTGGAACTTAATTACTGAAATCAGTCACTGAGACATTGTGACAATGATGAGAGACAGGAGCAAGAGATGAGATTCAAGTTTTCCACAAGTCAATGGAAATGTTTTTTACTATTTTGGGCATTATCTTCCACAAACTAATCAAAGAATTTCCCTTCTGTTAAATGTCCAAATTAATTGCACACACATACACACACACACACAAAGAAAAAAAGTTAGAGGAGAAAATGAAAATTACAAACAGCTACCAGAAATATTTGGTATGTTATTTGTGAGTGAAATGCACGACTTGTGTTGAGAATAAGACCCACCAGAGAGGCACTATAGAACAGTTCCATTTGGTCAACAGCTATGATTGGTCAAAACACTAAGGCACCACTCCAGAGAAGTGCCTGAAAAAGCTGTCTGTTCAGAGATGTACAGACTGCTTAAGTGTGCAGTGGCTTTAGTCTGGGAGGTCCGCTGCGTGGTATGTGGGGGCCAGGGAATGCTGGAAAGACCTCTACTAGAGATGCCCTCTCATTATCATTCCCAGCTCAAGCAATGATTTTATTAATTGTATAACTGGTTTCCTTTGAAAAAATTTGCAAGTGTTTAGTGATTAACCTCAATATTCAAAGTACTCTTAGGGGAAGGTGACGCTGTTAGATAAAAGAAATATATATATATATCTACATGCACGCGCGCGCACAGTTCCCTAGAAAAAGTGCTGCGTACCTTACCGCTGAGTATCACTACAGTCACCTTTACAAGTACTCTCCTTGGGAAGCTGTGTGCCGACACCACCTCCTAGTCCACCTTTCGAAGCAATTTTGGAACTGTTTATCCGGAAGAGCCATCAGAGCTGTTGTCGTATTACCCTTGAAGTCTTGAGTGTCTTCAGGTTGTCTTCCTTTCAATATTTCCTTTATCTTCAGGTAAAGAAAAAAGTCACTGGGGGCCAGATCAGGTGAGTAGGGAGGGTGCTCTAACACAGCTACTTGTTTTCTAGTTATAAACTCCCTCACAGACAACGATACATTTAACTTGCCACCGTGCCACCCTGTCATGGTTTGAATTGTGTCCCCCCAAAAATGTGTGCAGCCACGTGGCTTGGATATGGTTCCCAGTATCTTGGGACTGTCCTCCATTGTGTGGTTTTGCTAACCTGTATGTTAAAGGATTAGGGTGGGGCTGTGAATTCCTGCTACGGGGGAAGTTTCCCTGGAGTATGGCTTGCCCCACCCTTAATGCTTTTAGCTTGCAAGGAATAAAAGGAAAAAGAACCAAGGACAATTGGAGAACCTCGCTACCATCAAGCAAGCAGCACCGGGAGCAGAGCGCGTCATTCAGACCAGAGGTTCTTGCGTTAGGACACTCCCTGGACAATGACTGATGCAATACCGGACTTTCCTCCAGAGCCGTCAAGGGGAAAGTCTTTCCCTGGAGCGGACACCCTGAATATGGACTTGCAACCTACCGGACTGTGTAAGAATAAATCTTTCTTTGTTAAAGCCATCCACTCTGTGGTATTTCTGTTAGAGCAGCCCTAGCTGACTAAAACAGAATTGGTACCAGGAGTGGGGTTGCTGTAGTTTTCCATTGACCTTAATCACAGGACATGGTAGTACTAGGAGGCGTCCTAAGGGATCTCCTGCATTCCAAACATACTCCTCTTTACTTCCGTTATGTAATGTCAATCCAATTTCATCTTCATAGTCAGGATCAATCACACTGGCCAGTATTGTAACTCCCTTCTTTGTCTGTTGATCCAGAGGTACAAGGAGCCCAAAATGGCCTGGTGGCAATTTTAGCTTCCAGTTCAGTGGAATCGTTGATGTGTCTCCAGGCGGCAGCATTCCTCCCTTCGGAACTAAGACATTTAGTCCTGCAGAACATAAAGTCATGGGGACAGGAAGCAAAAATCTTGCAAGTGGGTCACTAGGGGTAACAGTGAGTGGTGCCACTCCCGTTTCCACCCCTTGATTCCTGGACCCATGAATCCTGGCAATAGGAGAAACAGCACCGTATATTGGACGCTGGTTTAGAGCATACACAGCCTCCTGGAGAACATTTCCCCAACCCTGCAAGGTACTGCCACCTAGCTGGCAGCGTAATTGTGTCCATTCCAGAAAGAGTTCCAAAATTGCTTTAAAAGGTGGACTAGGGACAGACGTTGGAGTATAGCTTCCCAAAAGGAGGGAGTATTTCAAAGGTGATTGTAGTTATATGCAGTTACATTCAGCAATGAGGTATGTAGCCTTAGAACTATTAAGTTCAAGGACTTAATTGTCACACTTCATGTATGTGTGTGCGTGTGTGCGTGTAGTATGTGTGTATATACTGCATGCACACACACATACATATGTCCTCAGAACTGTTTCTGGGTTCTTGTACATTTATTTTCATAGGCACCAGCTGAAGACAAAAGAACCTTGACCAGTGGATGTAGTCTGTCTATTAGCAACTGTAGCAGTGGCGTCGTTTCGTCTCAGGGCACACACATTCTTTGCTGGCGAGCAAAGAGACTGGGATGTGATATCCTTCCCGCCACTCCTAGCATTGAGACACATTCTTTCCGCTCTCTAAATAAACTTGACACAAGCTAGGCTTTTCCAGAGTTCAATTATAGAAATTCTAACAGCGTGTACATACGATATCATGCAAATACATTTAAGAAGAGAAACAGAATTTAGTAACAGAACTGCAGGGAAAAGCTCTGTGAGAATAAATCTGTAAATTGGTGGAAAGGCAAAGTCTATTTCCAACAACTGACTTCTGAGTGAGTTACATTTAATGTAGTTCCAAACCAAGTGAGCATGGAAAGATCATCTGTTCCTAAGAGGAGCAGTTGCTATATAGGACTCCCCAACTTGCAACAAACTGTGACCTTTGTTTATAAGGTAAATCAGATATGCTTGGATTGGAAAAAATAAACAAACAAACAAACTATTGCCATCAAGTGAATTTCAACGAACAGCGACTCTATAGACAAAGCAGAACTGCCACACAGAGTTTCCACGGAGCACCTGGTGGATTCAAACTACCAACATTTTGGTTAGAAGCTGTAGCTCTTAAGTACTAGCTTACCAGGGTTTCCATAGAAACCCTCCTTGCACAGAAACAACTGCAACGAAGAACATCTGTGGGTAACTTCATAAAGCCTTCACTTAAAAAAACAAAACAAGAAAGTTGTCAGCATTTCCAGCTCGTTGCCACCCTGTATCTACCAGAATAGACTTGTGCTCCGTAGTGGTTTCTTTTCTTTTTTTTAAATATTCTATTGTTTCAAGTAAATGTTTACACATTACTAGGTTCCCATTTAACAATTTCTGCACACATCGTTCACTGATATTGTTTACAATTTTTGTAATGTGTCATTATTTTCATTCATCCTATTCTAGTTGTATCATTTACAATACTCTAGTTTCCCTGCCCCCTTACCTTCTCTTCTTTAGAGTAATTTTTGACTATCTTGTCTCCAAAAGCTGATTCGAAGGGGGATTCTTTTTTTTTTAATTTATTTTGTCGTTATCAAGAATAAACACAGCAAAACATAGATCAATCCAACCATTTTTTATTCAGTGACACTGATTATATTTTTCTTTTTTTTATTTAATATAACTGAGTGAAAATGTACATTCCCGTATAAATTTACATGCCCACCTGTATGCAGCTTCCACTGCTTTCCCTGTCCAGTGACAGCACACTATTCCTCTCTGCTCCATACATGTCTCATCCTCCCAACAGCCTCCTTTCCCCTCCTCTCCACCCACTCTCCTTCCTCCAGCCAGAGTTCAGCAGGATGATATCCTATAGATGCATAGAACCATAAAGCGCAACCAATATATGGTCACTCTGCATTGCCAAGTCCAATCCATTCCTGCCCAAAGAGTGGACCTTTGTTATGATTTATGGGCAAGGGCAGCATCAGGGCCAGGGGCCATGCTCTCAGGGGAACCCCGAAACCGCTGGACCTTCTGTTGAAGTCTTTTAGTGGAGATCTCAGGATGCACCTCTTTTTATTCTTGTGTTGCCAGTGAAACTCAACCTAGTGAGCTCCATCACGGCTGTCACTGGTGGTGGCCGGGCACCATGTGGTTCTTCCAGTCCCAAGTCTATGTAGGCACCCACTCATGTGGGTCTCTCAATCTTCTAGGTTGTCTTTACCTCATGTCGTTTTGGTCCTCGGTGAGCATCCTTTCCTGCTGAGTCGGGACCATTTGCTGTGTCCGCAGCTTTTAAGACCCCAGACGCCACTCACCAATGTGGGGTGCAGAGAGCCCTCCTAGCAAAACGCTAGTTGTGCCAATTGGCCTCGATTTCGCCTAAGAGCATGGTCCCCTGCCCCCTGCCCCAGCTACTCTATCTTTGCAATATTGGGTTAAGATGGAAGGAGTACTCAAGTTATGCTGAAGTCCACTTAATGTTGTTCTTGTTTCTAATGTGTACTATCACCGCTTTCTCCCAACCAGATTTCTAGCAACTATCTAATCTAAACCCTCCCCCTCCCTCCCTCCCTCCTCTCCCTTGCAGCTGTCAAAGAATCTTTTCTTCTATACACAAGTCTACTTTTGAGATCTTATCATAGAGGTCTCATACAATATTTGTCCTTTTGTCGCTGATTACTTTCACTCAACACAATGTCTTCCAGTTGAAACCAGGTTATGAGATGTTTCCTGGAATCATCGTTATTCTTTATCATTGCGTAGTGCTCCCTTGAGCATATGTACCATAGTTTATCTATCCATTCTTCTGTTGTTGGGCATCTGGGTTGATCCCATCTTTTTGCTATCGTGGACTGTGCTGCGATAAACATTCTGGTGCATGTGTCTGTTGGTGTGAAAGGCCTTGATTCTGTAGGATATATTCCAAGTAGTGGAATTACTGGGTCAAATGATATATCAATATCCATTGTTTTAAGGAAGCGCCAGATTGCTTTCCAAAGAGGCTGGACCATTTTACAACCCCACCAACAGTGTAGGAGGGTTCCACTTTCTCCAGAGCCTCTCCAGCATTTGCTGTTTTGTGTTTTTTGTATCATGGCCAATCTTGTCGGGGTGTGATTACATTTTTCAAATTGTGTAACCACTTTCACCCTCTTTTTCTGAGTTGTTCCTGTGTTAGTCATCTGCTGTTGCTATAACAGAAATACCGTAAGTGGATGGCTTTAACAAAGAGAAATTTATTCTCTCGCACTCTAGGATGCTAGAGGTTTGAATTCAGGATGCTAGCTCCTGGGAAAGGCTTTCTCCCTGTGTTTGTTCTGTGGAAGGTCCTCTGTCATCAATATTCCCCAGTTGAGGAAGTTCTCAGCACAGAGACCCTGGGTCTTGTTTCTTGATGGTATGAGGTTCCCGGTATCTCTCTTCTTGCTTCTCTCTTTTATATCTCAAAAGAGATTGATCTAAGATATAACCTAGTCTTGTAGATGATTCTTACCTCACTAATATAGTTGCCTCTAATCCTGCCTCACTAATATCATGAAAGTAGGATTTACAGCAAGAAGGAAAATCACATGAGAAGACAAAACTGTGGCCATACAATACTCAGAATCATGACTTAGCCAAGTTGACAGATATTTCCGGCAGACACAGTTCAATCCATGACACACCCCATTAACTTAAATTCACTGCTCCTTAAAGTTCCTGTCTAATCTTTCCAGTTGCTGTTGTCCTTCTAATCTCATGTAGACAGTTCTTAAAAGCATATAATGCTCAAGGAAAACAGTTTTTACTAGTTTAGCTAAGCTGTTAGTTTTAGGAAAACTTAAGGGATATTCATGGTTTAAGTTTTAAAGATTATATCAGGGCAATAGTTTGAAGGTTTTATGCAGCTTCCATGGCTCTAGAAACTCTGGAATCCATGAGAATTTGAGACTCTGTTTTGCATTTGCCACCTTTTGGTAAGGATTCTCCTATAGAATCTTTGATCAAAATATTCAGTAATGGTAGATGGGCTACCATTCTGGTCTCATGATAAAAGAGGCAGTTTTTCAGAGAGGCAGTTAGTCATACATTCCATGTACTCCTCTTAGTCCTGACTCTTCTTTTTATTCTCTTACTCCGGATGAATGCTTTGGGTGGCCACTTTTAAGCTTTTAAGACCCCAGGCACCATGCAGCAAGCTAGGAGACGAAAGAGAAACAAGCATTAAAACACATTATCAGACCAGTTAACTGCGATGTTCCAAAAACCATGACCTCCAAAACAAGAAACTAAATGCCATCAGGTTTTTGATTGTGAATAAACAGCCTCAGCAATTACTCTTTTTTTTTATTTGGTCATTGTTGTAAATGTACCTATCACACAACTTTTGCCAGTTCTACTTTTTATAGGTACACAACTTTATTGGCATTGATTATTGTAACTGGCTGCACAACCTTAGCCTTAATCAAGGTGATTTTCTTTCTTTAACCCCTTTCCCCCTACTCTCCTATCCCTCGTAACCACCAATAAATTTGGTTTCTATACGTTTGATTTTTCTTGTCTTTTTATGTAAGTGAGATCATGTGTATTTGTTCTATCGTGATTAACTTACTTCACTCAGTGTAATGTATTTAAACTCCATCCGTGTTCATGCAGTTTTCATTGGCTGACTTGTTTGGAAGTAAATCAGTAGGGCTTTCTTCCTGGTTGTCTCTAGGTGGACTTGAATCTCCAAGTTTTCAATTAGCAGCCCAGCTCATTAACCGTTTGTATCATCCAGGGACTCCAAAGGCTTTGCTTAGACTTTGGGCAAATAGTGGTGTAAGGGAAACATCTGGAGTGGGAAATTCCGAGCTCTGCCAGTTAGTACTTTGGGAAATTTGGTTCTACTCTGTAACTCTCACCTTAGTCACCTATAACATGGTCCCACTACACCAGTGATTCTGAAACTTTTGTTCTAAGGCTATCTCAGGTTCTTCAAAATTATAGAGAATTTCCAAGAGTTCTTTTTCATATGGGTTCTTTCAATCAACAATTACATTATTAGAAAGTAAAACAGATAAATCTTTGAGATGTTTCTTCAGTTCACTTAACAGTAGTACCAAACCCATTATGTGTTGACACAAAATATTTGTAAAAGTTAACTGTATTTTTCAGAACAACAACAACAACAGGTTAGTGAGATGTGATACTGTTTTGCAGTTTTGCACATTTGTTTGTTTGGTTTAATAGAATACAACCAAATTCTTAGATTTACTTCCGCACATTGAATCTTGTAATATCATATATCATGTAGCCTCTAGAAAGGTCCATTGTATATGCATAAGAGAAAGAGAGTGAAACGGTCAATAATGATTAAATATCATGAAAATGGAGTCCCGATGGCACAGTGGTTAAGAGTTCAGCTGCTAACCAGGTCAGCAGCCTGGATCCTCAAGGCACTCTTTGGAAATCCTGTGTGGTGGTTCTGCTCTGTTCTAATTTATAAGATCACTGTGAGTCAGAATCGACTGGAAGGCAGTGAGTTTATTATGAAAATAGTTTTGACTTTGCAAACATCAGAAAATGGCTCAGGGATGAGAAGTCTGTGTTTTATACTTTTTTATCTCCTGAAGATGTAGCATGATTGCCCTATTTTATTCCTGCATATAATACACTAAATTTGTGTTCATTTAGTATAAATCACCTTATCCATGTTTTTTAGATCTTCTGCTAAAGGCAAGGTATAAAAGGTTTCTGAACTTCCCCTCCTTACCCTCTTCTGCCCCCCAGACAATATGATGAAACCTTCACAGGCCACTCGAGGCAGCTCCACAGCTGTTTCACACTGCCACCTCGCCTGCACCTTTCCCTTTCTGGAAGCTAGTGCTTTGGAATAGACATATGAGGAAAGGCCACTTCCTCTGCATTCATTAGCGAACACAGTTTAATATCCTTATCCCCCTGAATTGAGGGTATAATTCTGTCACTTTATGTGGCCCATGACATAGTGGCATGAGCATGTGCTTTGGAAATCTGACAGACTTGGATTGAATTTAATTGTCGTATATGTGGTTTTAGGTTCATTACTTAGGATCTTTTACCTTCATTTTCTTAGTTTCCAAAATAAGGGTAATATGCATGGTTGGTATAAGGATCAATATTCAGGATTTGTGGCAGCCATCAAAAATGATAATCATTATTATTAGACAAGGGCATTAGAATTGTTCATAACTAGGTCTTAGCTGGAAACCCTGGGGGCATAGTGGTTAAGTACTACATCTGCGATCCAACAAGTCAGCAGTTCAAATACTCCAGGTGCTCCTTGGAAACTATGGGGCAGTTCTACTCTGTCCTGTAGGGTCACTATGAGTTAGAACTGACTCGATGGCAGTTACTTTGGCAGTGGTTAGGTCTTAGTTACTTAGTGCTGTTGTAACAAAATTGCAGGTGGGTGGCTTCAAAGATTAGAAATTTCTCAGCATTCTGGGAGCTAAAGGCCCAAGTCAGAGGCTTGACCATGTTCATTCCTTCCTTTCAGTAGCCCCAAATGTTCCTTTGTTCCTTGGTCTTCCTTTGCCAGTAGATTGGTCCTCATATGGTGTCTGCATTCACCCTGTGTGTGTCTCTGGGTCCGTTCTGGCCTTATTGTAACTCAGAGGTGATTAGGCTTAGGATCTAATCTACACTGGTATGGCCTGTTAGCATAATAAAAGAAAAATGCCTATTTTCAAACAGTCATATGTACAAGTACAATGGTTAGAATTGCAACATATATTTTGTGGGAACACGGTTCAATCAATAACAGTAAGTTTGAGAGAATAAATGTTACAGTGAGCCTTTGAAAAGGAGATACTCATACTTTTTACTGTTCATTTGTACATGAAAAGGAAGTTCCATTAGGTCAGTGGTCCTCAAAGTTTTTGGCTTTATGTTAAAAAAAGAAAAAAATACGAGGTCAAAAAAGAATTATTGTTTATGTGGATTTTATCTCTTAGTATTTACTGTAACAGGTTTCTTTTTCCTTTATTTTTTGAATTAAGGTATAATTTACACACAATAAAATTTACTTTTAGGTTTTATATTTAATTCTGTGATCTATTTTTGAGTTTGTTTTCACATACAGTGCAAGACATGGATTGAGGCTCTCTTGTGCATATGGAAGTTCAATTGGTTCAGCATTATATGCTGAAAAGATTATCCTTTCTTCACTGAACTGTTTTAAAATTTTTGATGAAGACCCATTGGTCACATTGGATCTATTCTCAACACTTTATGTGCCTATCATTCTTTTCATAAAACCACACAGTCTCAATTATTGTGACTTTATATAGTAAGTTGTGAAATCAAGCAGTGTAAGTTTATTCTTTCTCTTTCAATTTCAGCTATTCGAGATCCTTTGACTTATATACATTTAAAAATAAACTTGTTAATTTCTGTGGAAAATTCTGCTAAAATATTTATTGGCATTATACTGAATCTATTGATCAGTTTAGGGATCATTGAAATTGTCTTAGTCATCTAGTGCTATTGTAACAGAAATGGCACAAGTGAATGGCTTTTAACAAAGAGAAATTTACTTTCTGTCACAATCCAGTAGGCTGTAAGTCCAAATTCTGGGCATCAGCTCCCGGAGAAATCTTTTCTGTTGGCTCTGGAAGAAGGTCCTCTTCTTCAGTCTTCGCCTGGACTGGGAGCTTCTGAAGCACAGGGACCCCTGGTGCAAAGGGCATGGTCTGCTCCCAGCACTGCTTTCTTAGTGATATGAGGTCCCCAGCTCTCAGCTTGTTTTCCTTTCCTTTATAATCCAAGAGATTGCCTCAAAGTACAATACAAATTTACCGACTGAGTCCTGCCTTAACAACACAACCACAGCTAATCCTCCCTCATTGATGTCAGAGGCAGGACTTACAAAATATAGGAACATCACACAGTACCAGGAATCATAACCTAGCCAAATTGCCACACACATTTTTGGCGGGACACAATTCAGTCCACACTAGACATCTTGAAAAAACTGAGCATTTGAATGTATAAACATGTTATACTTCTCAGTTTATTTAGGTATTCTTTGATTTCTTTCATTAGTGACTTTTAACTTTCAGAGTATGTATTTAGCATAAATTTTCTTGGATTTTTATACCTAAGTGCTATTACAAATGGCATTAGAAATAATTTTCTAATCTTTCATTTCTAGCATTATAGAAGTTCATTTGATTTTTAAACACTGACTTTGTATCCTATGATTTTGTTCAACTCAGTAATGCTTGAAGTTTTCCTTATAGATTTTTTTTAGGAGTTTCTATGTAAGTAATCATGCTGTTTGTGAATATAGGCCATTTTATTTCTTCTTTGCCAATATTTGTGCCCCTTTTTCCTTACTTTTTCCTTACTTTTTACATGTGATACTGAATAGAAGTGGTGAGAGTTGGCATCCTTGTCTTATTACTAATTTTAGGGCAAAAGCATTCAGAATTTCACGTTAAGTATGAAGTTTTCTCAGTGCTTTTTTAAAATAATAAATGTACTTTATGATGCTGAAGCAGTTCTCTGTATTCCTAAACTGCTGAGAGTTTTTACCAAAATATGTTAAATTTTGTTAAGGGCTTTTTCTGCATCTATTTAAATGATTATATGATTTCTCTAGTCTGTTAATATGATGAATTACATGAATTGATTTTTACATGATTAACCAGCCTTGCATAGCCAGAATAAATCCACTTGCACAAAGTATATTATCTTTTTTACATATTGTTAGATTCATTTTAGTAAAACTATTTTTTTTTTTTTAATTTCTATGTAACATCGCAATGTAACTTGACTATATATTCATAGGAATTGATCTCTAGTTCCTGTAATGTCTTTTTCTGGTTTGGATATAGGTAAAGCTGACCCCATGAGATAAATTGGATGCAGTCCCTCCTCTTCAATATTCATGAAGAGTTTGCATATAGTTGGCATTATCAACTGTTGCTAAAATTCACCAGTAAAGCCATCTGAACTTAGAATTTTCTTATGGGTAAGTTTTTAAATACAACTTCAATTTCTTAATGAATATAGGGTGATTCAGATTACCTACTTGTTGCTTTGATAGTTTGTTCCTTCCAAGAAATGTCTACATTTCATCTATGCAGTCAAATTTATTGGAATAAAGTTATTCATAGAACTTCTTGCACTTTTAATGTCTGCATGATCTGTAGTGATAGTCCTCTCATTCTTGATATTGGAAATCTCTGTCTTTTCTGTTTTACTTAGCCACTGTGGCAAGAGGTTTACCCATCTCATCGCTCTTCTTGAAGAGCTAGCTTTAGGTTTCATTGATTTACTGTGTTTTCCTATTTTTAATTTATTGATTCATGTTTGTTTTATATTCGTTGTTTCTACTTAAGTTTTATTTAATATTACTATTCTAATTTGTAAAGGTGGAAGCTTAGGTCTTTAATTTGAGACTTTTCCTATCACTTAATAAAAGCACAAATTTGTTTTTCATTATTGCATCAAATATATTTTAATATGCTGTGTTTTTATTTGCATTCAATTCAAAATACTTTGTAGTGCCATTTATTCTTCGACATATAGGTTATTTGAAAATGTATTATTTAGTTTCTAAATATTTGTCAGTTTTTCCAGATATTCTGATAGCACTTTTTCTAATTGTATTGTTGTCAAAGAATATACTTTGTAGAAGGATTTCAATCCTTCTACACTTATTAAGTCTTGTTTTGTGCCCTGTAATATGGTGAGACTTGGGATATGTTCTTTGTTCACTATTTAAAATACATATTTTGCTAATATTGTTTAGATTGTTCTGTATTAATTAGGTGAAGTTGCTTGAAATGTTTTTCAAGTTTTCTCTATCCTTTTTGATTTTCTTCACTTTCTTACAAAATATTCTGAGAGAAGTTGCAGATGTCCACCTAAATTTGTTTACTAGTCTGTTTCTCCTTTACTTCTGTCAGTCCTTGCATGACATTTTGAAGCTGTTATTAAGTGCATAGATATGTACCTCATTGCCATTGAGTTAATTCTGACTCATAGCTACTCTACAGGACAGAGTAGAATTGCCCTACAGGGTTTCTGAGGAGCAGGGGTTGAATTCCAACTGCTGACCTTTAGGTTAGCAATGAGCGCTCAGAATACTCCCATCTTGGAATAGGGTCTTCTTTGTTATGTTAAAAAGGCCATTTCATTGCAGAGCTTGAGTCCTAAACAATCTCTTTTGAGATCTAAAGGAAGCAGAGTAGGCACAGAAACAAGCACGGAGGAACGGCGGAAATAGACGCCAGAGATCTCTCAGGAATTCTGAGAAGAAAGGATTTTCTTTCATAGCTGAAAGTCTTTTCCCTAGTGCCAGCTCCCTGAATTTGGACCTTTAGCTTCCTAAACTGTGAGAAAATAAATTTCTGTTAATGAAAGCCATCCGGTTGTATTTCTGTTACAGCAGCACTAAGAAATTAGAACAGTCCGTTACAGAGGGAGGCAAGAGGTCAAAGCAGGAAAAAGATACAGTGCTGTTGACTTTGAAGATAGAAATCTCGAGCCAAGGAATACAAGCTGCCTGTAGAAACTTAAAAAGGCGAGGAAGCAAATTATCCCATAGAACCTCCAGGAAGAAGGCATCCCTGTGAGCCCATTTTCAACTTCTGTCCTCCAAAACCAAAACAGGATGTTTGTGTTGTTTTAAGCCACTAAGCTTGTTGTAACTGGTTATATCAATCGTTCGAAACTAATACTTTAGCTATAATTGTTCCTGTCCAGTGGCTGCTTTAGAGTTTATAGCATATTTCTTTAACTCACTTAGAGTCAACTTTCAAGTTGTGTAAGCTTCTGAATTTATATATTTCTAAACTTAAACTTTGTGTTTTCATTTCCCTCTTCCTAGTCTGTGTGTTATTGTTATCAAGCATTTCATTTGACATCTGTTACAAATCCTACAAAACTTTATTCTTATTGTACTTTTAATATTATTTTAAAATATAGTGAAAAATAATATATTCACCCACGTATTTATCATTTCTGGTACTTTTTATTTCTCTGTAGCAACCCAACTTTCCCTCTGATACTATATTCCCTCTACTTGAAAGGCTTTCTTTATAATTTCCTGCAATTGCAGGTGTGTGGATAATTGTTTTGTATATTTGAAAAAGTATTTTGCCTTCATTTAAGAAAATGTTTTCCCTGAGAATAAAATTCTAAGTTACATTCTTTCTGCTGTCATTGTCAGTGTGAGTTCAGTTGCCTGCTTCATTGCATGCCTAGTCATTTTGATTAGACACAGACATTTGCGAGCTTGCCCTGCCGGGTCCTGTACGTGTTCTCAGGATCGCTGACCCATTGCACTGAACTGATTCCGACTCAAACTCCCAGCTCCAGCTCTTCCATTCAGATGTCTGGTCTTTACCCATGTTGCCCAATCTGCACTGAGAAACTCTTTCCAGGATGTAACAGATGGCGCGAATCATCTTGCTTGTTTTCTGTCTCTTTGGGCCCCTGTCCTCTGCTGCCTGCTATTCAGTATCTGAAACCATTGTTTTAGGTATTTTTCATTTTTTTCAAATCAGTTTAGATGATATGGTATATATATGGTCCCTGTTACTTCAACTTGATGGAAATAGAAGTTACCCTGTATTAGAAATTAAAAAATGATTTTAAGAATGTTTACTTATTAATATATTTAAATATAACAATATCACACTTGTTTCTTGCTAACATAGGTAACATTTCTACCAAAAAAAAAAAAAAACCCTACATTTTCCAGGGCAAAAAACAATTTAGTAGACTCTTGCTTTCACCCTGGGATATAATAAGCTGCAGGAAACATGTTCCCTTTCTTGTAATAAAAAGGAGCCAACATAACTTCTAATCGATGCTATAAAAAGTATTTCAAAACAGATAATAGACACATATATAAAATGCAAAATTACAGAATTTCCAGGAAAAAAATAAAGGAGTCAATAGACGCTTTATCAAAGAAAATGGATGACAAGCATATGGAAAGGTACTCAACATCTTTTGTCATTTGTAGAATAAAAATAAAAACCACTCTACACTAATTGAAATAGATTTAGAAAAAGATAAAAACAATCTCTGACATTGACAAGTGCTGGCAAGCATGCAGAGCAACTGGAATGTTTATACATTGCTGATGAGAATGCAAAATCATACAAGCATTTTGGAAAACAGTTTCTTATAAAGTTATAATATAACCAAGCGATCCTGCTTCCACATATTCACCCAAGTCACAAGAAAAGTTCTATTCACACAAAAGCCTTATCTGAATACTTACAGTAGCTTTATTTATAATTGCCAATATCTGGAAACAACCCAGATGTTTCTCAATGTGTGAATCAATGAATAGACTGTGATATGTCTACACAAGGAAATCCTAGTAGTGTAGTGGTTAAGTGCTACAGCTGCTAACCAAAAGTCTGGCAGTTCAAATCCACCAATCCATTCTGGTATAAATAATTCAATAAGAAATAAGCAAGGGAAAATTTAGAACTCTTACTTAGAGAATTATTTTGATGTAGTAAATAGAGAAGGAATGAGGAAAATAGAAAACCATCATTAGAATACCAGAGTAATAACTGCTGCAGATAGGTGGGAAAGCTTTATGAAGAAACATGTTTGCATAGCCAAAATATGTACTATATAATAATAACATACTCAAAACACTAAGAGGAAAGCAGCAACTGTGTTATGGAGAAACCTGATGGATGTAAACACAGCCAAATTTTCAAGTTTAGTATGTCTAGTAATAAAGACATATTGATATCATGTACACCCTGATATCTTGTCTGTGGCACTCTTCCTTACGATCCATAACCACAATCTAGTCACTTAAAAACATCAGACCTGCCCAAATTGAGGGACACTCTACAAAATACTTGACCAGTATTATTGAAAGTGACAAGGCCATCATGCAGGACAAGGGAAGATGGAAGAACTGTTACACTTCCCAGGAGACTAAGGAAACATGACAACTAAATGCAGTGTGGTATTTCTGGTTAGACTCTGGATAAGAATAATGACATTAGTGGAAAACTAGATGAAATCCAAATATAGTCTGTAGTTTACTTAATAATAGTGTATTAGCGTTGTTTTCTTAGTTTTGATAATTGCATCATGGTTGGGTAAAACATTAACTTCAAGGAAGTGTGTGAAAGTATCTTGGAACTCTTTGCACTATTGTTGTTTCTCCTTCATTAAGCCTAAAATTAGTTCCAAGTGATACAGTTTTAAAAAGTTCAAGAAGCAATCTTCTTCCTTCAGTACCATTAGTTTAGGTGTAGGAAAACACTGGCTTAATTTGAGACACTTACTGATGAAGATCACGGACCACAGCCTTCACTATAGATTGCGCCTCAACATCAGGAAAACAAAAATCCTCACAACTGGACAAGTACACAACATTGTCATAAATGGCGAACAGATTGAGGTTGTCAAGGATTTAATTTTACTTGGTCCACCATCAATGCCCATGGAAGCAGCAGCCAAGAAATCAAAGACTCATTGCATTGAGAAATCTCCTGCAAGGACCTCTCTAAAGTATTCAAAAGTAAAGATGTCACCTGGAAAACTACGATGCATCTGACCCAAGTCATACTATTTCTAATCGCATCGTGTGCATGCTAGAGCTGGACAACAAACAAAGAAGACAGAAGAAGAATTGTTGCCTTTGAACTGTGGTGTTGGAGAAGAACGTTGAATGCATCAGTGGACTGCCAAAAGAACAAACATCTGTTCTAGAAGAAGTGAAACCAGAGTGGTCCTTGGAAGCAAAGACAGCAAGATTGCATCTTACATACTTTGGACATGCTGTCAGGGAGAATCAGTCCCTGGGTAAGGCCATTGCGCTTTGTAGAGTAGAGGGCAGGGAAAAAGAGGAAGATCCTTGATGAGACAGATTGACACAGTGGCTGCAAAAATGGGCTTAAGCATAAAAACAATTGTGGATATGGCGCAAGACCAGGCGGTGTTTCGTTCTGTTGTTCATGGGGTCACTATGAGTTGGAACCTACTCGACAGCACCTAACAACAAACCGTATTTTGAAGATTACAGCCTTGGAAAATCTATGGGGCAGTTCTACACAGTCCTATAGGGTTACTGAGTTGAAAATGATTTCACAGCAGTGGGAGTCTAAACTATACCACACTAACATATTTGTTGTTGCTGTAAGGTGCCCTTGAGTCAGCCCAACTAACAGCAAACCCATGTACAGTGGAACAGAACACTGCCTGTCCCGTACCATCCTCACAATTGTTCCTATGTGTGAGCCCATTATTGTAGCCACCATGCCAATCTATCCAGTCCCTCCTGGTAACACGTCCAACGTACAGGAGACAAAGCCTTGCCATCCCCAATTCTAAGGAGCATTCTAGCTATATTTCTTCCAAGACAGATTTGCTTGTTCTTCTAGCAGTCTGTGGTACATTCAGCATTCTTTATCAACACTGCAATTCAAAGGCTTCTTCAGCCTTCCTCATGCATTGTCCGGCTTATGAGGTAATTAAATACTCCATGGCCTGGGCCAGGCATACTTTATTCCTTAAAAGAGGCATAATTGCCTTCCTTCTTTCCTTTCTCCCTTCCTTCTTTCCTTTCTCCCTTCCTTCTTTCCTCTCTCCCTCCCTCCCTTCCTTTCTTCCTTTTTCTCTCTTTCTGTTTCACTCTTTCTCTCTTTCTCATTCTGTCATTCTTTCATTCTCTCATTCTCTTTCTCTTTTCTCTCTCTCTTGCTTTTTCCTTCCTTCCCTCCCTTCCTTCTTTCTTCCTTCCTCCTTCCATCCTTCCTTTCTCATCCTTGCCTCCCCTTCTCTTCCCTTTCTCTCCCCTCCCTTTCCCTTCCCTCCCCTCCCCGCCCTTTCTTTTCCTTCCTTCCTTCTTTTTATTTATTGTACTTCATATGGTTTACAGAACAAACTAGTTTGTCATTTAAACAGTCAGTGCACACACTGTTTTATAACATTGATTAACAACCTCATAACATGTTAGCATCCTCCGTTCTCAACTGTGGATTCCCTATCACCAGCTTTCCTGTCTCCTACTGCCTTCTAGTCCCTGTCCCTAAGCTGGTATGCCCGTTTAGCCTTGTTTTGCTTTGGGATCTGTCCAATTTTTAGATAAAGGGTGAACCTCAGGTGTGACTTTGTTACTGAGCTAAAAGAGGGTCTGGGGGCCCTACGCCCAGGGTTTCTCCAGTCTCTGTCAGGCCAGTAAGTCTAGTCTCTCTTTTTGAGTTAGAATTCTGTGCTGCATTTTTCTCCAGCTCTGTCTGGGACCCACAGTTGTGATCTTTGTCAGAGCAGTCAGTGGTGGTAGCTGAGTATCATCTAGTTGTACTGAATTCAGTCTGGTGGAGGTCATGGTGGTTATGATCAACTACTCCTTTGGCTAATCTTACCCTTGTACGTTTAGTTTTTTTCACTCTCCCTTGCCCCCAGAGGAGTGAGATCAGTGAAATATCTTAGATGACCACTCACAGGTTTTTAAGACCCCAGATGCTACTCACCAAAGTGTGGTATAGAACATTGTCTTTATAAACTTTGTCATGCCAGTTGGCTTTTTAACACTCTGAAGAAGTCTTTTGCAGTAGATTTGCCCCGTGTAACACATAGGTTGCTTTCTTGACTGATGCTTCTAATGACATTGATCGTAGAGCCAAGTGAAATGAGATCCAAGTAAAGCTTCAATATTTTCTCCATTTGTCATGTTTCTTATTGGTCCAGTTGTGAGGAATTTTGTTTCCTTTATGCTGAGACGTAATCTATACTAAAGGCTACAGTCTTTGATCTTCATCAGTAAATGCCTCATTTTCAGCAAGGAAGATTGTATTGTCTATGTATCCTGGGTTGTTAATGAGTCTCCCTGTAATCTTGATGCCACATTCTTCTTTATATAGTTCAGGTTCTTAAATTATTTGCTCAACATACAGATTACTCATGTTATGTTTAAGTCCACTTAATATTGCTTTTGTTTCTAATGTGTGCTATCACCGATTTCACCCAACCAGATACCTAGCAACTATCTAATCTAAACCCTCCCTCCTCCCTCCCTCCCTCCCCTCCCTTGCAGCTGTCAAAGAGTCTTTTCTTCTATACACAAGTCTGTTTTTGAGATCTTATCATAGAGGTCTCGTACAATATTTGTCCTTTTGTCGCTGACTACTTTCACTCAACATAATGAAACCAGGTTGAAACCAGGTCATGAGATGTTTCCTGAAGTCATTGTTGTTCTTTATCATTGTGTAGTGCTCCATTGAGTATATGTACCATAGTTTACCTATCCATTCTTTTGTTGTTGGATTGTGCTGCGATAAACATTCTGGTGGATATGTCTGTTGGTGCGAAAGGCCTTGATTCTGTAGGATATATTCAAGTAGTGGAATTACTGGGTCAAATGGTATATCAATATCCAATTTTTTAAGGAAGCGCCAGATTGCCTTCCAAAGAGGCTGGACCATTTTGCAACCCCACCAACAGTGTAGGAAGGTTCCACTGTCTCCACAGCCTCTCCAGCATTTGTTGTTTTGTGTTTTTTGGATCATGGCCAACCTTGTTGGGGTGAGATGGTATCTCATTGTCGTCTTGATTTGAATTTCTTTGATAACTAAAGATCGTGAACATGTCCGCATGTGTTTTTTGGCTGCCTGGATCTCTTCTTTAGTGAAATGTCTGTCCATCTCCTTTGCCCATCGCTTAATGGGATGGTTTATCTTCTTCTTGTTGATATTTTGTAGTACCTTATAGATTATGGAAATCAGGCATCGGTCTGACAGAGTTTCCAAATAATTTTTCCCATTCTGTAGATGTTCTTTTAATTCTATTAATAGAGTCTTCAGATGAGCAAAAGTGTTTAATTCTTAATAGATCCCATTTATCTATTTTCTCTTCTGATGATTGTGGTTTGTTTGACAGATTTTGAAGTCTGTCCATATTGTGTATTAAAATTTCCATCTGGCTGGCTTGTTGTTCCTACCTTTTCTTGGATGAGCTTTACCGTTTTAGGTTTGATATTTAGGTGTTTTGTCCAGTTGGAGTTGGTTTTTGTATAAGGTGTAAGAGATGGATCTTGTTTCAGTTTCTTGTGGATGGATATCCAATTTTGCCAGCACCATTTGTTGAAGAGACTGTTTTTACCCCAGTTTAATGTCTTAGGGCCTTTGTCAAATATCAACTGTTCATAGTCAGATGGTGTCATCTCTGGGGTCTCAGTTCTGTTCCACTGATCGATCTGTCTGTTCTTATACCAGTACAGGCTGTTTTGACCACTGTGGCAGTGTAATATGTTCTAAAGTCAGGTAATGAGAGGCCTCCCAGTGTGTTCTTCTTCTTTAGTAGTACCTTGCTTAACCAGGGCTTCTTCCCTTTCAAAACAAATTTGGTGATTTGTTTCTCCATCTCATTAAAAAATGTCACTGGAACTTGTATTGGGGTTGCATTATATAAATAAATTGCTTTGGGTAAAATAGACATTTTCACAATGTTAAGTCTTCCTATCCATGAGCAGGTAGGTTTTTCCATTTATCTAAATCCCTCTTAGTTTCTTGTAGTAAGTGCTTGTAGTTCTCTTTGTAAAGGTCTGTTGTTTCTCTGGTTAGATTAATTCCTAGGTACTTTATCTTCTTAGGGGCTATCGTAAATGGTATTGATTTGATAATTTCTTCCTTAACAGTCTCGTTGTTGGTATAAAGGAAATCTACTGATTTACTTATGTTTATCTTGTATCCTGAGACTTTGCTGAACTCTTCTATCAGTTTGAGTAGTTTACGTATAGATTCCTTGGGATTCTCTGCATATACAATCATATCATCTGCAAACAGGGAGATTTTAACTTCCTCTTTGCCAGTGCAGATGCCCTTTATTTCTTGGTCATGTCTAATTGCTGTGGCTAAAACTTCTAGCACAATGTTGACTTGAAGAGGTGAGAGTGGGCATCCTTGTCTAGTTCCTGATCTCAAGGGAAAGTCTTTCAGTCTCTCTCCATTCAGGATGACGTGGGCAATTGGCTTTGCATAAATGGCCCTTATTGTGTTGAGGAATTTGCCGTCTATGCCCATTTTGCTAAGAGTTTTTAGCATGAATGGATGTTGGACTTTATCAAATGCCTTTCCTACATGAACGGACAAAGTCAGGTGATTTTTGTCTTTTGTGTTATTTATGTGGTTAATCACATTAATTGTTTTTCTGATTTTGAACCAGCCTTGCATCCCTAGTATGAATTCCACTTGGTCATGATGGATTATTTTTTGGATATGTTGTTGTATTCTATTGACAAGAATTTTGTTGAAGATTTTTGCATCTAGATTCATGAGTGATATCTGTCTGTAGTTCTCTTTCTTCATTGAGTCTTTCCCTGGCTTAGGTATCAGGGTTATGCTGGCTTCATAGAATGAGTTTGGGAGTACTCCATCCATCCCTTTCTATACTGTGAAATAGTTTCAGTAGTATTGGAGATAACTCTTCTCTAAATGCTTTGTAGAATTCTGCAGTGAAGCCATCTGGACCCAGACTTTTTTTGGTTGGCAGTGTTTTGATGACCTTTTCAATCTCTTCCTTTGTGATGGATTTATTAAGTTGTTTTGCTTCATGTTGTGATAATTTGGGTAGGTGGTATGAGTCAAGGAATTGGCCCATTTCCCCTAGGTTTTCAAACTTGTTAGAGTACAGTCTTTCATAGTATTCTGTTATGCTATTTTTGATTTCTGTTGCGTCTGTGGTGACAACCCCCCTCTCATTTCTAATTTGGGTTATTTGTTTCCTTTCCTGCTTTTTTTTAGTAAGTTTAGCCAGTGGTTTGTCAATTTTGTTGATCTTCTCAAAAAACCAGCTTTTGGTCCTCTCAGTTTTTTCAATTGTTTTTCTATTCTCTAATTCATTTAGCTCTGCTCTAATCTTTATGATCTCATTTCTTCTGGTGCCTGAGGGGTTCCTCTGTATTTGTCTTTCTACTTGTTCAAGCTGATGGGTTAGTTCCTTGATTTGGTTTATTTCTTCCTTCCAGATGTGTGCATTTATGGAGATAAACAGACCTCTGTGCACTGCTTTGGCTGTATCCCATAGGTTCTGGTAGGAAGTGTTTTCGTTCTCATTGGAATCCACGAATTTCTTTAATTCATCCTTGATTTCCTCTATAACCCATGTTTTTTTGAGCAAGATGTTGTTAAGTTTCCAAGAGTTCCACTTTCTATCTATGTTTTTTCTGCTATTGATTTCAACTTTGATGGCTTTATGATCTGAGAAGATGCTTTGCAGTAATTCAATGGTATGGATTTTGTTGAGCATTGCATTATGGCCTATCACGTGGTCAATTCTGGAGAATGTTCCATGTGCACTGGAGAAGAAGGTGTAGTTGTTGCTGATGGGTGAAAATTTCTGTATATATCAATGAGGTTTAGTTGGTTAATTGTGGCAATGAGGTCTTCTGTATCTTTACTGAGTTTTTTTCTAGATGATCCGTCTAGTATTGAGAGTGGAATGTTGAAGTCTCCCACTATTATTGTGGAGTCATCTAACTCTCTTTTCAGTGTAGTCAGTGTTTCTTTAACGTATTTAGGTGCTCTGGTATTAGGTGCATAAATATTTAATATTGTTAAGTCTTGCTTGCGTACTGAACCTTTCAGCAATAAATGCTGTCCGTCTTTGTCCACGATGGTGAATTTGACATTAAAATTGATTTTGTCTGAGAATAGAATTGCCACCCCGCTCTTCTTTGTTCATTGTTAGCTTGATATATATTCTTCCATCCTTTAATTTTCAGTTTGTTCCTATCTTTAGGTCTCAAGTGAGTTTCTTGTAGACAACATATGGATGGGTCATGTCTTTTGATCCAAGATGTCACTTGATGTGTGTTTACTGGAGCATTCAGTCCATTCACATTCAATGTAATTATTGATAGGTATGTGTTCAGTGCTGCCATTGTGATATGTTTATTTTTATGTTGATGTTTTCTCTGTTGTTCTCATTAGTCTGTTCTAGGACGTTCTTTTCTGTGAGTTGATTTTTCACCATTTGCAGAGCTGGTTTTGTGGTTGTTGAGACTCCTGTGTTACATTTCTTGAAATGATATGATACATCTTTGTTGTGCTTTATAGTTGCCCCTATAATCCCCCTTAATAAACTATATGTAAACCCAATTTTAATTACTACCAGTCTTGTCATCTTCCTCTCCATCTGGAAGGACTTTAACAACTGTAGTACATCCCTCTTTTTAATATGATGACACCATAGTTTTCATGATGATCACTGAATTGCTTCTTTCCTATCAAAGCTGTGATTGGCTTTGGAGCCTTTCCTAACTGAGTAGAGTTTTGAGTAGTAAAGTCGTTCTAAAATATAAAGTTAGTGGTTTTGTTCTTCTAAGCCAGAGCCAAGAACTTCTTTCAAAATTTCTTGTAGTTTTGGTTTGGTTTTTACAAAGCCTCTGAGTTTCTGTTTATCTGGGAATGTCTTAATTTCATTTTCGTATTTGAAAGATAGTTTTGCAGGATATATAATTCTTGGTTGGAAGTTCTTCTCCTTCAAGGCTTTGAACGTGTCCTGCCACTGTCTCCGTGCCGGCATGTTTTCTGCTGAGAAATCTGACTAGAGCCTACAGGGTTTCTCTCTGAATGTTAGCTTTGCTTTGAGTCTTGCTGCCTTTAAGAGTTGCTGCTTATGTTTCATTTTGTTGAGCTTGATTATAATATGTCTCGGAGTCTTTCTTTTGAGATCTATACTGGGTCAAGTACGATATGCATCTGAAATGTCCATATTCTCTTCCTTCATGATTTCTGGGAAGTTTACTGTCAGCAGCTCAGCAACGATACTCTCTGTGTTCTCAGATGTCTCACCCTGTTCAGAGACTCCAGTTAGTCGAAGGTTGTTCCTCTTAATAGAGTTCCACATGTTTCTTAATGTTTCTTCATTTTTCTTGTTTCTTTTTTCTGATTTCTGCTCATAGATGCTCGTCTGAGTAGCTCTGTCTTCCAAGTCAGAAATTCTTTTTTCTATTTGTTCCATTCTGTTTTCTTCGCTTTGCATGGAAGTTTCTATGTCTTTTATTTTGTTCTTGATCTGTTGGATTTCAGAGTACTGGTTTTCCATCAGATTGAACAGCTTACTTAATTTTTCATTTTGTTCTGCTGCATTTTGTATAAGGTCTAGAAGGGCTCTGTATATATTCATTTTGTATTCACTTCCTGACACTTTCATAAAGTTTCTTCATCTGGAAAACTACTTGGCTGCTTTGTTTGGGAGCCTTCTGAAGCCATGAGTGATTGCTTGTATGCCACAATTGTCTGTTGCTTTTTGGGTCCCATGTGAGTATATAGAGGCTGGAAGAGGTACTGTGAGGATGGATTGCAAATGTTTCTCTAGGCTGTCTTCAAATGTAAAGCAAAAGGTATCTGACCAGTTCACAAGTCAGTTAGGTTTTCAGGTGTAGAAGTCCCTCTTCTCATCTGATAAAGTAAGTGCCACTATTTCCAACCCCAGATGATAACAAAATAGTTCATAATATAGCAATGCTACTGCCCTGTTGGCCTCTGCTGACAGGGCCTAGCCTTATCCAACACTGCGTCAAGTACTGGTTTTGTGATAGGAAAGTACTCTCCTGTGGGCAGGCTCTGGCTCCCAAGCTAAGAATTAGGGACATCTGCAGCCACTGTATCCAAGATGGCGTCCTCCACACAGGCAGCAGACAGAGGGGCTAAAGGTGGCGAGAGGTAGTGATTCCTCTGCTTCTGTTGCCAGACCCCCAAAGCAGGTGGCACTAGGTAAATTACTGCTTTTCTGTCAGAGAGGCACTGTCCTGCTTGCAGGTGCTGGCTCCCAGGCTAAGAATGAGGTCCTGCTAGAATCTCCGTATCCAACATGGTGTCCCGCACACTGACCGTGAAACTCCGTACAAATGCCGCTGAGGCAGATGTAAACCAACATGCTCAAAGTGGCTAGATTAACAGAGTCCCAAGCCTGGCTCTCAAAATATGGGAATTTCACCTGCCTGTCCCCCCAGCAGAGTGTGTGAGTCTAGCCGCTAGGCAAGATACTGCTCCGCCCGCCAGCCGAGACAGAGGAAAAAAAAGTCAAAATGGTGCGTTTACCTTCAGTCCGTGAGAGCCGGGCTAGCCAGGCGCGGGAGTCAGCGTAAGAGAGAGATTTTTCACTCAGTGGTATGAGGTTCAAAGTAACAGCCCTGTGCCGTGTCCTGGGGTTGATTAGGTGACCAGAAGGCTCTGTTTGATTGTCAGTTCAGGTCTTGGTTTCCAGAGAGATAGAAGGAGACGTGGGCTTAGTCCGCCATCTGAACTCCGCCCCCCCTCAACATATAGATTAGATAAGTATGGTGAGAGGACACAACCCTGAAGCAAAACTTTCCTAACTTTAAATCACACAGTATCCCCTTGTTTTGTTCAAACAACTGCCTCTTCATCTATGTACTGTTTCCTCTTGAGCGCAATCAAGTGTTCTACAATTTCCATTATTTGTAATGTTATCTTTAATTTGTTATGATCCACAAGTCAAATGCCTTTGCATAGTCAATAAAATACAGATAAACATCTTTCTGGTATTTTTTGCTTTCAGACAAGAGCCATCTGACATCAGCACTGATATTCCGGATTCCCAGTTCTCTTCTGAGTGAAGCTTGAACTTCTAACAGTTCCCTGTCATTGTACTGCTGCAACCACTTTGCAAAGATCTGCAGCAAAATTTTACTTGCTTGTGATATTAATATTGTTTGATCATTTCCACATTCTGTTAGATCAGTGGGCATAAATGTAGATCTCTTCCAGTAAGTTGGCCAGGCAGCTGTCTTCCACATTTCTTGACATAGGGCAGTAAGCACCTTCAGTGCTGCATCTGTTTGTTGAAACATTTCAACTGGTACTCCATCAGTTTCCAGGAACTTATATTTTACTACCCTCTTCAGTGCTGCTTAGACTTCTTCCTTCATTATCACTGGTTTTTGATCATACGCTATCTCCTGAAATGGGCGAATGTCAACCAGTTCTTTCTGGAGCAGTGACTATGTATTCCTTCTATTTCTTTTGGTGCTTCCTGAGTCATTAGACTTCAAGCCTGCAATTTGAGAAATGTCCATCATGTTCTTCCCCTTTGGTTTTTTTAACTCCAGTTTTTTGTACATCTCATTACAATACTTTGTCTTCTTGAGTCACCCATTGAAATCTCCTATTAAGCTCTTTTAATTCATCATGTCTTCCAGTTTCTTTTGCTACTTTAAGTTCAAGAGCAAGCTTCAGAGTCTCTACTGACATCCACTTCCATCTTTCTTTCTTGTCTTTTTAGTGACCTTTTGCTTTCTTCATGTATGGTGTCCTTGATGTCATCCCAAATCTCTTCTGCTTTTCAGTTATTAGTATAGTATTGAATGTATCAAATCTATTCTTTATGTAGTCTAAATTTAGGAGGAGATACTCAAGATCATATTCTGGCTCTTGCAGACTTGCTCTAATTTTCTTCATCTTCTACTTGAACTTGCATGTGAGCAATTGATTGAGTTTCTGCAGTTATCCTCTGCTGTTGTTCTGACTGATAATGTTAAGTTTTTCCATTGTCTTTTTCCACAGATGTAGTTGATTTGATTCGTGTGTTTTCCATTCGGTAAAGTTCACATGTATAGGTTGTCATTTATGTTGTTGAAAAAGGTATTTTCAGTTAAAAATGCATTCATATTCTATCATCTAATCTCTGGCATATTTTCTGTCGCCAAGGCCATTATTATCATCAACTATCAATCTTTTTTGTTTCTGACTTTCACAGTCACCTATAATGATTAACACATCTTGATTCCATATTTGACCAATTTCAGTCTGTAAAAGTGGGTACAAATCTTCAATTTCCTCATCTTTGACATTGGCACTTGGTGCATAAATTTGACTGAGTCCATTGCCATCAAGCCAATTCCCCCTCGTAGTAACTGTATAGGACAGAGTGAAACTGCCTCATAAGGTTTCCAAGGAACAGCTGGTGGATTTGAACTGCCAATCCTGTGGTTAACTGCTGAGCTCTGAATGACTGTGCCATCAGGGCCCAATATCTGAGTAATAGTCATATTAACTGGTGTTCTTATAGGCCTATAAATATTACCCTATCACTGACAGTGTTGTACTTCAGGACAGGTCTTGAAATGTTCTTTTTAATAATAATGTGACACGATTTGTAAAAATGATGTGGGAACAATGTCTGATCCCTAACCTCATAAAGGGAGGGAGAACCAAGATCAACATACTAAGAGTCATTCCTATGGGATGGAGGTCAAGGATTCCTCCTCTCTCTGCCATTTTTATCAGTTCTTACACCAATTTCCCTCCCTCCTGTGGCACTGCCTAGTTCTCTGTGGGGTTTGGTAACTCATCACAATGACAACACAAAACTCATAGGTGATGCTCATACTTGTAAGATTTATTTGAAAAGTAGCAGGTTACATTTCCGGCTCAAGAATGTTCAGGCTACATTTCTTCCATCATGACATCCTCTCCCCACCTACATTTACACGCATGGCTCTTTGGCCCCCAACCTCTGCCTTACTTCAGCAAGTGTTGCAGTGCTCTTTCAGCCCTGCAGGTCCAGAGGTGCCCTACTCTGCTGGTAAACCTTCTGGCAAGGGCATTCAGTTTTCTCATTCCATCAGATGGGAAACCCACCATACTGTCTCCTGCTGTCATCTCTCTGCTACCACTTCTCAAGCTCTCTCTCTGGTTCCAGGAGCTTCTCAGTGCAGGGATTTTGAGTCTAAAGAATGTGCTCTCTACTCCTGGCTCTTCTTCCTTGGTGGTGGTAGTATCTTCTCTCTGTTCTGGAATTGTTTCTCTTCTGAGGAAAAACTGACCAGTCCTCTTGGTGAGTGTCAGGGATTGAATTGTGTCCCCCCCAAAAATAGCCAAGTGGCTGGGCCATGATTCCCGGTATCTTGTGACTCTTCTCCATTTTGTGGTTTTCCTATGCTGTGTGCTAAAGGATTAGGGTGGGACTGTAAATCCCTTCATAGGATCACCTCCCTGCTCCACTGTAAAGAGAGCTTCCCTGGAGTCTGGCTTGCCCCACCCTTAATCCTTTCATCCTACAAGAGATAAAAGGAAAGGGAAGCAGGCAGAGGACTGGGAACCTCATACCATCAGGCAGGCAGCACCAGGAGAAAAGCATGTCTTTCAGACCTGAGGTTCCTGCGCCAAGATGCTCCCTGAATGAAGACTGAAGCAATACCAGACTTTCTGCAGAGCCGTCAAAGGGAAAGCCTTCCCTTGGAGCGGACATCCTGAATATGGACTTGTAGCCTACTGTGAGAATAAATGTTCCCTTGTTACAGCCATCCACTTTGTGGTATTTCTGTTAGAGCAGCCCTAGCTGACTAAAACAATGGGTCATAAATGTTTTATTTGCTTATAATACCGTGACAAGAAAGGCCACACGAAAGCACTCAGTCATAAGGTACCATTCCTCTTCAAGTTCTCATTGCCAGCATAGTAGGCCACATGATTGTCCAATTTAAAATAGCCAATTCCAGTCCATTTCAACTCACTAATGTCTAGGATATTAGTCTTTATGTGGTCCATTATATTTTTGATGACATGATTTTCCTAGATTCATATTTGTTACATTCTATGTTCAGTTATTAACGGATCTTTGCAGCTGTTTCTTCTCATCTTGAGTTGTGCTACTGTAGTAAATGAACATCCTTGTTGTGGATTGAATTGTGTCCCCCTAAAAATGTGTGTTGATTTGACTTGGCTAGGAGTCACAACATGGTGCCGTTCCTCCCATGTATTGTGAATCCTGCCTCTGTGATACTGGTGACAGAGAATGGTCTGAAGATGTGTTAGTGAAGCAGGATTCAAGCCACAAGCTTGTAGGATACAAGGGAGAGAAGTGAGCAGAGTAAGTTGGGAACCTCATACCACCAAGAGAGCAGCACCGAGAGTAGAGCATGTCGTTTGGACCAGAGATTCCTGTGCCGAGATTCTCTTACTGGATTTGGACTCAGCCCACTAGAGTGTGATAAGTTCTCTTACTGAATGGACTTACAATTTATAGATGGATTTGCAGCTTACTGTGTCAATAAAGTTCCTCTTCATGAAGCCTTCCACTCGTGGTATGGTCTGTTGCAGCAGTACCAGATGACTGAAACAGTCCTGAAAGCTGGACTCCGTCCACATCATTACAGCTGACTCTATTTTGAGGAGGTAGCCCTTCCCCAGTTGTCTTCTGAGTGCCTTCCAACCCGAGGAACTCATTTTCTGGCACTATATCAGACAGTGTTCTGCTGCTATTCATAAGGTTTCCAAGGGCCAATTTTTGTGGACTAGTGTGTTCTTCTTCCTAGTCTGTCTTAGTCTGGAAGCTCCACTGAAACCCACCTACCACCAGTTACCCTGCTAGTGCTTGAAATACCAGTGGCATAGCTTCCAGCATCCCAGCTACATGCAAACCACCCTAGTACAACAAAATGGTAGACACATGGGGACCAGTACTCCTATTACTACTAAATCAAACCTTTGATCATTTTCCACATGAATCTTGTTCTGTCTTTTGGTCAGTTCAGAACTTGGTCTAGAATCAAGAGTATTATTTTCCTCCTAATTCCACAATATAAGCTGTGTGATGTGGTAAATAAATGTAGCCATTAATGAAATGGTAAAAGAGGCCAAGGCCTTGGTGAACAGAGAGCAATGAGGAAATATTGTCCAGAGAATTCAGGTGCATCAGGGAAAATCTTTAGATTCTTTCTCTGAGCTGTTCCTAGTCTAAAGAATGGCCCCTGCTTGTATGATATCAGTAATGCTAGATGCAATCTGTTCAAAAGCACTATTAATAATAAAGTAAATGACCATCATATGTGTCCAATTACAAATCTTCTCTTTCTTCCATGACCGAAGTTTGGTCATTTTTACTCTGAAGTTCTTATTTCTCTTCCTTACACTGAATTCTGGGGAAAGATTACTCAGCCATTTCAGTACACCATCTTATGAAAAATGAGCCCTGGAAATACAGACACTTAGCCTCTTCCAAACTCAGAAGATAGGCTTTGGCCACATAGTCCCTCAATAATCACAACATTTTCCAGAATCTCACTTTGTGGTTGAATTTTTGAAGTACCTCTAAAACAAAGCCTATACAATCTGCTTCTGTCTTATTATGACTTCTCTTTAATTTGTACTCCACTAATTGAGAATTTTGCATTATTCAAACGCCTCTAACAGAAAATTCAAAAGTATATCCTTTTTGGAAAGGTTTTGGGCTCTTAAAGATATGTTAATTTCAAAGCAGTTTTTAAATGTTATTTTTTTCACAATAAGGACTGAAAGTTGTTAATGTTTCTTATAGTTTGCCTTTCCCTTTTAGGTCTTGGAATTCACTTTACTGTAAAGCACCTTGGGGTTGTTAGTGCAAGTCTATTCAGAACAATAATTTCACCACTTCATTTTAAATATAAATATTCAACACTACTTTATATGTACTTTGTAGAAGAAAAGGTCAGATTTATTTAAGAAATATCCTATGAATCTCATCTGGCTTGATGATAACTCCATTCTGTAAAAGAAAATACTGTGTAAACTGCTTATAATTCATTGCCTAATAATTACAACTAAAGGGGCACATAGAAAACCTATCTGTGTAAATAGATACAGAAAGACAGAGCAAGACTCATGTGGAAAAAGAGCAAAGACCAAAGCTTTGACTTAGTAGTAATAAAGGCATTGGTCCCCACATGCCTGTCAGTTTGTCACACTATGGTGATACAAGTAAATTCCGATCTTCCCATTTCTGAAGTGCACTCCCCTTTTGGAAATACTTAGAGCAATTTTGAAATTTGTGCCAGTTGCAAAAACTGACAATCTAAGAAGAGCCGGCAGTTCAGTTAGAAGAGTTCAGTCTATAACTAATAAAACCCACAAAAATCACTAAGATATTATCTCTAAAATTTAGATGTTTAAGTGCTTGAACACTTGTCAAAAGGTTGTTGGTTTCAACCCACCCAGAGATTCCTCAGAAGATAAGCTTGGTCTGAAAAGTCACAGCTTTGAAAACAGTATGGAGCAGCTGTACTCTGCATCTGCAGGGCCATAGTGAGGCAGAGTCTACTCAGTACAACCAACCACAAAAACCAGAATGATGTTGGAGTCCCTGGGTGGTGCCAACACTTAACATACTCCACTGCTAACCTAAAGTTGTGCAGTTCAAGGCCACTAACTGTACCTTGAAAGAAAGGCCTAAAGATTTAAAACCCAACCCAAACCCACTGCCTCCAAGTCACTTCTGACTCATAGCGACTCTATGGACACAGTAGGACTGCTCCATTCTGTATCCAAGGAGCACTTGGTTGATTTGAACTGCTGACCTTTTGGTTAGCAATGATTGAAAACCCTGTGGAGCACAGTTACCTTGCATGCATGCTGATTGCCATGAGTAGCAATCAACCTGATGGTAAAAGAATCAAAGGAGAAAACCAAATGCTTTTTGAAATTATCAGTATCAAGGTAAGAAACCATTTGAAATGTGTTTATTACTCATCTTCTTCCTTCTTTAACAGTCCAGCTGATTATAAACATGTGTATATACATTGTAAGAGATTATATATGCTTCCATTTTATGTGTGTTTTTAAAATCTGAGCTCTTTCATTACTAGCAAATATTCTTTTCCCATTACTAAATCCCTAAGTGTAGCATTGTTCTATTACCAAAAACTGTATTTTCGAGGCTCTAAATACTCCATAAGGAAAATGGCTTTACTAAAGGAGACTATCGACCATGTGTTAAATGATTGCATTTGAAAGCACTTGTTTAATTTTTGGTCAAAAGCAGACTCAAAGCTAAATAACTTGAACAAATAATAAACAATTGAAGTTGACCATAGGGACAATGAGCATGAAAAATCAAAATGAATTCATTGTTTCAAGTTCGTGAGCAGTGTGAACTAAAAGCAGTCTTCTGCTATTCTGCTTTAATTTAAAGGAGTAAAATGTTTTCATCACCTCAGAAAACCAGTTTATTTTCAATAGCATTCACATTATATTTTTCTTAGTTTGTGTGACTCCTTGGCAAAGCATTATGAAAAAAGAGTTTCTGGCTACGGAAAAGATAATTTATTTAGCCATTTGCTTGATAACTGGGTGGTAAAACAAGTTTGGGAGATAAACTGCTAAACATACATAATGCTTCTCTTAGCCAGAATGACCTTATCTGGAAAGTTTTATTCTAGGATGTAATCTTAAAAGTGACTGATGGTAGGCAAATGGGATAAAACCTATTTTAAAGCCAGATTTAAAATATTCAAGCTAGGTTTAGAACTAAATATTTCCAAGAGAAGCTTTCATCAGCTTAGATTGGGCTAAGAATTGTGACCACAGTCCACAGACACTCTACCATTTAACTGGCCCTCTCCTACCAAGTAGTTCAATGGGCTGTCAAATTCAATAAGGATGACCAGAGTATATGTCCCTCTGTTCCTACCAGTTTCTCCACACTCTATAACGCTTTACCCTACCAAAAGCTAGTATTACTTGCTACCCTTTGCTGTCAAATCAAGTTAGTTTTGATACATGGCCACCCTATGTATTACAGAGTAGAACTGACCTTCATGTAGGTTTCAAGGATGTGACTTTTTGGATGCAGATCACTAGAATTTTCTTCTGAGACATTGCTGTATGGGTTCAGATTACGACCTCTTGGATAATAGTCAAGTGCTTAATGCCCAGATTTCAAAGACTAGTAGAGCAAATGTGCACAAAATAAGAAAGTCTGACAGTTAAAATAGAATGCTAAGAAGCTGACTAAAGTCATGCTCTGCAACAGAGTGTGCCTTCTTCATTTGGGCAATCCTTGAAGTTTCAGCACTACTTCAGACTCAACCCCAAAACTGAACCTACTGGTGGTGAGTTGATTTCCACTCCTAGTAACCACATAGGATAAAGTAGAACTATCCCCATGGGATTTTCAAGTCTATAACTCCTTACAGGAGTAGGATGCCACGTCTCTTTCCGATGGAGTGGCTGGTGGGTTCAAACTACCAACATTCTGGTTAGGAACCAACTGCTTTAACCAGAGGTCCTAACTTTCAGTGTAATTGAAGCTAAATGTGAGTGAAATGGGTAATTTTGTTTATTGATAACAGTAGAGAATAATAGATTGTAAATATTTTGCTGAAAACACAGGGTGTCAGTTATTTGAGTCTTTGTAAATACTAAACAATTCAGCTGACAAAAGACAATAATCTTGCAACTCTTTGAAAGAATTTTTAGATACTTGTGACAGGAAAAGAAGTACTGTTGGGGACATTTAGTTGTTTCTTCTTTCAAACAGAAGCTGTGGGACGCAAAGCCAAGATGGCAGAGTAGATAGATGCTTCCTGTGATCCCTCTAACAACAAAAACATAGAAGAACAAAGAATTGATTACACTTGAGGTCTGAAAATTAAGTCCACAAACTTAATTGTTCTAAGTGCTACGTATCTTATTGCTGAATAGCACTATGGTCACCTTCAAAGCACTCTCTTTGGGAAGCTATGTACTGATGCCAGCACCTAGTCCACACCTGAATGCAATTTTGAAACTATTTCTGGAATGGCCATTGCACACAGTGTCATGGTGGCAAGTTTGAGAACTTAATTGTATAGTTGTCTGTGGGGGAGTTTTTGACCAATAAACAAACAACTATATTGGAACACCGTCCCTACTCACCTGATCTGGCCCCCAATGACTTTTTTCTTTACTCAAAGATAAAGGAAATATTGAAAGGAAGAAATTTTGATGACATTCAGAAAATCAAGGGTAATGTGATGACAGCTCTGATGACTGTTTCAGAAAAAGAGTCCCAACATTGCTTTGAAGGTGGACTGGACACTGGTTTCAGTACATAGCTTCCCAAGGGGAGTATTTCAAAGGTGACCATGGTGATATCCAGCAATGAGATATGTAGCACTTTTTCTAGGATGAGTTCAAGGACTTGTCAGACCTCATCTTTGAGGAAAAATCAGATAAAAGGATTTTAAAAACTGAAGAAACACTAAGAGTTATGTGGGACTCTATCAAGAGGAAAAATTAATGAGTGACTGGAGTACCAGAACAGAAGGAAGTAAACAGAAAACACAGAGAAAATTTTTGAAGATTTGTTGACAGACAACTTCCCTGATAATCATGAAAGATGAGAAGATATCTATCCAAGATGCTCAGTGAACTCCACAGAAGATAGAGTTCAAAAGAAATACACCAAGACATATTATAATCAAACTTTCCAAAACTAAAAATAAATAGAAGCATTTAAAGGCAGCTAGAGTTGAACAAAATATAATCTACAAAGGATAACCAAAGAGACTAAGCTGGGACTGCTCAGCAGAACTACCAAGGAGGCAAGAAGGCAATGCAATGAAATATACAAAGCCTTAAATGAAAAAACTGCCAACCAAGAAGTATATATCCTGCAAAATTTCCTCTCATGTATGATGACAAATTAGGACATTTCCAGATAAACGAAAGTTTAGAGAATTTGCAAAAACCAAACCAGAATTGCAAGAAATACAAAAAGGGAGTTTTTCAAATAGAAAATCAATAACATCATATAAAAATTCAAGGCTACAATGCAAGATAAAGCAACCAGCTATCAAACCAAGTAGGGAAACAAGAAAAATAAGTCAATGCTAAAACACCAAAAATAGAGAAACAGTGATGTCAATATATAAAAGATGACACTGTATCAAAAAAAGAGATAAAATAATGTAGTCATAAATCTTTCATATGGAGAGGAAGTCAAAGGAAATACAAATAAAGACTGTTTTAAATTTGGAACAATGAGAGTATTAAGATAACCATAAAGGAAATTAGTAGTCGTACACAACAAAATACAAAACAAAACCAAGAAGCCTCAGCAAACAGAAAACCAACGGCAATGAAAAAAATGAAAACACACAAAGAAAATGATTCAGCACAGAAAATTAAGTGGAATAAAGAAACTGTTAGCAACACAAAAAAAAGACATCAAAATTACAGTACTAAATCCATACCTATCAATAATCACATTGAATGTAAATGCATTAAATGCACTGCTAAAGAGACAAAGATTGGCAGAATGCATAAAAAACACAATTCATCTATATGCTGCCTCAAAGAAACACGACTTGACTTAAAGACACAAACTAAAACTCAAAGGATGGAATAATATACACACAGCAAACAACATTCAAAAAAGAGCAGAAATAGCAATATTACTTTCCTATAAAATAGACTTTAAAGCAAAATCCACCACAGTGGACAAGGAAGGATACTACATAGTGATTAAGGATCACTATATCAACAGGACATAACTATATATGATAGCACCCATAAGTACATCAAACAAACACTAACACCATTGAAAAGTGTAATAGACAGCTGCACAGTAATAGTAGGAGACCTCAACATACCACTTTTGGTGATGGACAGAACATCCAGAAAGAAGCTCAGTAAAGACTCAGAAGATCTAAATGCAACAACCAATAACTTGAACTCATAGATATATAGAGAACATTCTACCCAACTGCAGCCAAGTGTGCTTTCTGTTCCAATGCACATGGAACATCCTCTAAAATAGACCACATATTAGGCCAGAAAGCCAGCCTTAACAACATATGAAGCATTGAAATATTGCAAAACATCCTTCCAGACTATAAAACAATGAAAGTCTAAATCAACTGTGAAAAAAGTAAGGAGGGAAAAAAAAATCAAACACATGGAAACGGAACAACCACCTTCCTTAAAAGCTACTGGGTTACAGAGTAAATTGAAGATGGAGTAAATACACTCACAGAAACAAATGAGAATGAAAGTACATCTTACCACAGTCTTACCACAGCAAAAGCAGTGCTCCAAGGTCAATTTATTTCAATAAATGCACACATCCAAAAAGAAGAAAGGGCTTGTCATGGATTGAATTGTGACTCTCCCAAAATAAGTGTACTAATTTAGGTGGGTCAGGATTCCCTGTATTCTGTAACTGCCCTCCATTTAGTGATTTTCTGGTGCTGTAAATCCTAATCTCTGCCCATGGTTAACAGAGTGGATTATGTCAGAAAGGATTACGGAGGAACTGTAAGTCTCTTCCTAAGGTCACTTCCCTGTTCCATTATAAAGGGAATTTCCCTGGAGTATGACTTTCACCACCTTTCTCCTTTATCCTGCAAGAGATAAAAGGAAAGGGAAACAAGCAGAGAGTTGGGAACCTCATACCATCTTAGAAAACAGCACTGTGAAAAGAGCACATCCTTCAGACCTGTGCCAGGATACTCCCTGATCAAAGACTGATGTAACACAAAGACTTTGCTCCATAGCTGACAGAGGGAAAGCCATTCCCCCAGAGCAGACACCCTGATTGTGCACTTGTAACCTACTGGACTATGATAATTCCTCAGTAAAAAACCATTGGCTAAAATGACATGAGAAAAAAAGGAGAGGAGGTAAATAACCTGAATAAGAAATAAGATGGGCAACATCACAACAGATGCAACTGAAATTTTAAAAATCATAACAGAATACTATGGAAAATTGTACTGTAACAAACTGAAAGTGGACAAGTTTTTAGAAACACGCTACCTACCTAAACAACACAAGCAGAGGTATAAAAGCTAAATAAAGCCATCAGAAAAGATAGAAAAGGAATTAACCCCACCCTCCACCTCCCCAAAATAAAAAGCCCTGGACCTGATGACTTCACTGGACAATTCTGTCAAACGTTCAAAGAAGAGTTAACACCACTATTGGTAAAGGTATTTATTTCAGAGTATAGAAAAAGATGAAATACAAGCACACCAAAACTCATTCAATGAAGCCAGCATAATGCTCAACAAAATTGCAGCCAGTGGAATTCAACAACATGTAAAAATAATAATAATAATAATTCACCAGAATAATCATTCATACCAGGGATGCAGGCAGAAATGGTTCAACATTAGTAAAACAATCACTGTAATCAACCACATAAATAAAACAAAAGACAAGGAACACTTGATTTTATCAACTAATATAGAGAAGTCATCTGACAGAGTCCAAAACTCATTCATATTAAAAACTCTTAGCAAAATAGGAATAGAAGGAATATTCCACAACATAATTAAAGAACATCTACGCAAACCCTGGTGGTGTAGTAGCTAAGCATTAGGGCTGCTAACAAATAGTTGGCAGTTTGAATCCACCAGGTGCTCCTTGGAAACTCTACAGAGCAAGTCCACCCCATTCTATAGAGTCTCTATGAGTTGGAATCAACTTGACGGAAGTAAATCAGGAGTTTTATGCAAAGTCAACAGCAGCAACATCCTAAATGGAGAGAGTCTAAAAGCATTCACCATGAAAACAGGAACCAGAGAAGAATGCCCTCTGTCACCACTTGTGTTCAACATTGTGCTAGAGGCTCTAGCCAGAGCAATCAGGCTAGAAAATAACGGGCATCTAAATTGGTAAGAAAGTAGTTAAAGTATCCTAGTTCACAGATGATGTGATTTTATACATAGTAAACACTAAAGAATCCACAAAAAGACTACTGGAACTAATAGAAGAGTTCAGCAAAATATCAGAATATAAGATAAATATACAAAAATCATTGGGATTTTTCTACAACAACAAAGAGAATGTGAAAGAGGAAATAACTGAATCAATACCATTTATAAATAGCCCCCAAGAAGATAAAGTACTTAGGAATAAGTCTTACCAGAGATGTAAAAGACCCATACAAAGAAAACTACAAGACACCACAGCAAGAAACCAAAAGAGACTTATGTAATTGGAGAAACCTAACTTCCTCAAGGATAGGAACAGTCAAATATTGTGAAAACGTCTTCTGCCAAAAGTATTCCATAGATATATGGCAATCCCAGTCCAAATTACAATGGGATTTTTTTAAAAGGAGATGGCGAAACAAATTATTAACTTCATATGAAGAGGGAAGAAGCCCCAGATAAGTAAAGCATTACTGAAGAAGAAGAACAAAGTGGGAAGTCTCACACTACCTGACTTCAGAACCTATTACACTGCCACAGTAGTCAAAACAGCCTGGTACTGGTACAACAGACACATAAACCAATGGAACAGAACTGAGAATTTGACTACAAAGTCATCCACTTATGAGGAGCTGATATTTGATAAAAACCCAAAGTTTGTAAACTGGAGGAAAGACAGTGTCTTTAATAACAACAACAAAAATCAAATGACTCACACCTCACACCATGCACAAAAATCCACTCAAAATGGATGAAACACTTAAATATAAAATCTAAAAGAATAAAGATCATGGGTGAAAAAGTAGGGCAATGCTGGGACCCCTAATACAAGGCATAAACAGATTACACAATGTTAATACACAATGCATAAACACCAAAAGAGAAAGTAAATAACTGGAAAGAATCAAGTATTTATGTTTATCCAAAGACTTCACCAAAAGAGTAGAAAGACAACTTACACACTAGGAAAAAAATTGTTGGCTACAACAAATCTAACCAGTGTATAATCTATGTTATCTATAAGATACTACAAAACCACAACAACAAGAATAAAAATAACCCAGCTAAAAAATGGGCAAAGGTTGGAGGGGTCCCTGAAAACATGGCTCCTGGACTTACTGCTGGTCCAGAGCTCAGACCAGTACTGAAGTCATGGCTTCAGACAAAGATTGTATTGGACTAAAGGACACAGAGTGATGCAGGTGGTGTGTGTACTTTATGGTTTAAAATATATATGAGACTGTCCAGCTGGTCTCTTTTTAGAGGGAAGAAGAGGTGTTGGAGAGGAAGGGACAGATGTTGGTCTAGTGTATACTGGAAGTGAAGAATGGAGGGATGAGTACGCTGTCACAGGGTGAGGAGAGTAGATAGAGTTGCACAGAGGAGAGCACTAGGGGTTTTGTATGGCAAGTTGACTTGGACTATAAACTTTCACTTTATCACAATTAATAAAAAATTTTAAAAAATGGGAAAAGAATGTGAACAGACACTTCACCAAAGAAGTCATTCTGGCAGCTATCAAATACATGAGAAAATGCTCACAATCATTTTCTATTAGAGAAATGAAAATTGAAAGTACAAAAAGATACCAGCTTACACCAACAAGGCTGGCATTTGTCTGAAAAACACAAAATAATAAGTGGTGGAGAGGCCATGGAGAGACTGGAACACTTCTACACTGCTGGTGTGAATGTAAAATGATACAACCACTTTGGAATTGGTTTGGCACTTTCTTAAAAATCTAGAAATAGAGGTGATCCAGCAATCCCATTTCTTGGAATATACCCTAAAGAAATAAGAGCTGCCACACAAATAGATGCATGCACACCAGCATTCATCACAGCACTGTTCGCAGTTGCCAAAAGATAGAATCAACCTAGGTGCTCGTCAACAGAAGAGTGGATAAACAAAACATGGTATATTCACAGAATGGAATATTATACAATGGTAAATATACAATGATAAAGAATGACAATGAATTTGAGAAACATTTCATAAAACGGCAGAATCTGGAAGGCATTATGCTGAGCAAAATCAGTCAATTGCAAAAGAAGAAACACTATGTGAGACCACTATTATAAGGTTTAAACACAGGAGAAAATAGTCTCTGATGATTATGGGGGAGAGTGTGGGAAGGAGAGGGCTTTTCCCTTAGTTAACAAGAATTATTTTAGGACAAGGGAGAGACAATACATACCGTGTGACATCAGTGCAAGTGGACTAAACCCAAAGCTTAGAAATATTCTAAATGGGTCAAAGTACTAGGGTCAAGGGTCTGGGGCTCATGGCTTCAGAATACATCTAGGTGAATCAGCAAAACAAAGTTTTTAAAGCAAATCTTCTACATCCTACTTGGTGAGTGATGTCTGGTGTCTTAAAAGCTAGCAACCAGCCATCTAAGAACAACTAATTGGTCTCTACACTCCTAGAGCAAAAGATAAAGAAGAGCACCAAAGACGTGGAAAATGTGAGCCCAAGAGACAGAAAGGGTCACATATACAAGACTACATCAATATGAGACCAGAAGAAGTAAGTGGTGATTGGCTGCTACCAAAGACTGCTCTTATAGGCAACTTAACAAAGAGTCCCTGATGGATCAGGAAAAAAATATGGAATGCAAAACTTGAACTCTATTGCAAAGACCAGACTTGATGATCTGACAGACTGGAGGGTACTCAGAAGATATGGCCCCTGGACTGTCTGTTAACTCAGAACTGAAACCATCCCAGAAGCCAAGTCTTCAGACAAAGGTTGTGCTGGTCCATAAGACATAAAATGATAATGGTGAAGACAGTACTTCTTGGCTTGGGCAGAGACAGGAGACTAACTGGATAGCTCCTGTTTGGAGGCAAGAGGAGACAACAGAGAGGTATAGGAGCTGGTTAAATGGACATGGGATATATGAGTTGAAGGGGGGGAATGTACTGTCATAGCGTGGGGAGAGTAGCTGGGGTCACATGACAAAATATATGTAAATTTTTGCAAATGAAAAAGGTAAAAATTTATTAAACAAATAAAGATATTCTAGAGGCTGGAGCATTGATGCCAATAAATTCTCCGTATCGCAGCCCTGTACAGCCTGTGCAAAAGATGATGGCTCATGGAAACTGACAATAGACTACTGAAGCCTAAATAAAGTAAAGCTATTCCAGACATAGCATCAGTGGTGCATAAAATACAGCAGACTAAAGGAGACTGGCACTCAGTGATTGAGCTTACAAATGCCTTTTCTTCAAGATGAATCTTGGGAAAGAGCCAGTTGCAATTTGTTCTCATGTGGGATGGATCCCAATTTACTTTCACTGTATTGACTCAACGGCACTTGGCCTTGGCATATTGACATAGGGTTACTTGAACTTACTGGCTTACTGTCAGAGTTGTTTAAAAGACACTTGGACTTGGTACAGATCTCAAGTGTAATGATACATTAAATCGACAATATTATGTTACTATCAAATGCCAAAGAACAGGCTAGGGCTAGTTTGAATATAGTAGTGACCTGCATGACCAACACAGTCTGGTTAATAAATCCAGAGCTCTGCCAAGATGATGAAATTCTTGGGTATAACTAGGGCAGGAACCACCCATAGCACTGTACAGGCAACCAATAATAATTTGCTGTCATAATTTATACCAAAGACAAAGCAGAGAGCCCAGCATTTGGTTGGTCTGTTTAGATTTTGGAGAATGCATCTTCCACATCTGGGGAATATTGCTGGTTCCCATCCATAAATCCACTTAGAAGAAAACTGCATTCAAATAGGGACCAGAGCAAGAACTCTAAATGTCTGAATTATAGAAATTGGTCTCACTCTTTTTGCTTTCTTGTGCTCATGATCCACGTTCAGACATGGTTTGGGATGTGTCTGCCCCATATGCTTAGGCTGACTGAATCTTATGGCAAAATTCTGAAAACATTAGCCAGTGGTGACCATTAGGATTCTGGATTTAAAAAATTCCGGATGCTGTAGCACGATACACAGCATTTGAAAGGCAATTACCTCTATGGGACTTTAAGTAGACTACCTCAGTGACGGAAGGACTAAAATTGTTATGAGACCTGAAATACTCATAAGGTCTTGGGTGTTGTCAGAGAAATATGTAATAAGGAAGGTGATGCCCCAAACAGCTACATAATAAAATAGAAATGGTTTATACAGAATAAGCTACTGGAGGAATGCAGGGAGGTATATACTGTACCCACAAGCAGGTAGCTTCTTTTCCCTTAAATCCTACCCAGAACCAGCTGGAAAGCTGCCAGAGACCATTACTACCTGGAGAGTGCCCTGTGAACAACTGTCTGATGACCAGCAGAAAGCTGCTTGTTTCATGGATGGCAGTTCCAAAGTACCTGAACTGACGTGAACAGCTCCTGCACTATGACCAGTATATGGAATGACTCTGACTAAAGAAGACAAGAACAAATCAGCTCAACAAGCTGGACTGCTGGCTGTCTTTCACCCATGATGGAAGAACTGAGCAGTGATGAAAGCCCTTATGTTTTCATCTTTACCGAGTCAATAGACTGACTGTGTGGTCAGACAAATGGTAAACGTAAAATTGGACTATTAAGGGGATGTTTATGTGAGGCGTGGACCTATAGAAAGCACACTAGGAATGTAGAGGATGCATTAGGCTAATATACGTTGATGCCTGTTTTAGTCAGCTAGTGCTGCTCTAACAGAAATGCTACAGAGTGGATGAATTTAACAAGGAAAAGCTTATTCTTATACAGTCTAGTAATCTACAATTCCAAATTCAGATCATCCATTCCAGGGAAAGGTTTTCCCTCTGTTGGCTCTGGAGGAAAGTCTGCATTGTATCAGTCTTTGGTCGGGGAGCATCTTGGCACAGGAACTTCAGGTCTGAAGGATGTGTTCTTCTCCCAGTGCTGCTTTCTTGATGGTGTGAAGTTCCTGATTCTCTTCTGGGTTCTTTTTCCTTTTATCTCTTGTAGCATGAAAGGATAAAGGGTGGTGCACGTCATACTCTAGGGAAATTTCCTTTACACTGGAGCAGGGAGGTGATATTCTAAAGAGATTTTCAGTCCCACCATAATCTGCTCTAACATAATCCACTCTGTTAACCACGGGCAAGGATTAGAATTTACAGCATTGGAAAATCACAGAATGGAAGGTAGTCACAGAATGCAAGGAATCCTGACCCAGCCAAATTATTACACACACTTTTGAGGAGACACAATTCAATCCATGACAACGCCCATCAGAAGAACCCCCTTGCTGGATCAGAAGGTGACTGAAATCAGCAAGTGGACTTGTTGGTATGCTCACTTGAAGTAGCCAACTGGGTTCATGAGATGAGTGACCGTGGGAATGCTGCATCAGTACAGAGACGGGCTGAATCTAGAAACATCCCTCTTGCACCCTTTCAGGTACAAAATGCCTATAAGGACTACTCTGTCTACCCTTAAGATATGTTGCAGATTGCTATAGGGTGAATTCCAGGGCAAAGGCCCTGCACATAAGCTGATTAGATGAGACCAATTAGTTGATTAAATCATACCAATAATTCTGGTGGTACTGGGTGTCTACAAATAGATCCCCACAGGAATACTCTAGACTGACTTTGCACTCCCATAACAGATGCAAATGCCAAAAAAACAGTAGGAGAAATCTAACATAATGTTGCTATCTCGAGAAAGACTCAGAGCAAGGAAATAATCTGTCAGTTAAATTTTATCAGGGGCCAGAGAGGATGAATTTGAGACAACTGTGGGAGAACCTGACCAGATCAGCAGGATGCCTGCAGCACACCTGCCTGGCTGGTATCTGAATTACCTACCCCACCCTGAGGAGTTAGCCCTGCAGGACTAATTGTTAATGACTATTTTAGACTGGTAAAATGATTGGAGGGGTTAGTTCATCCTTCAAGTATGAAAAGACCAATGACTAGAAGAGCCAAGGAATGGCCTACCATGTACTGAATTACCTAATATGGCTTTGCTAGGCATAGTCTTTGTAACTCAAAGTGACTAGGTGTTTGTGACCCATCAAGGGAATCTGATAGCTTGCTAATAATGTAACTAAGGTGACTGGCAACCTTGTAGGGGTGGTAGTTGTTGTTAGATGCCATTGAGTTTGTGCCAGCTAATAGCAGTGCTACATACAACAGAAGGAAACACTGCCTGGCCATGCACCATCCTTGTCATTACTGTTATGCTTGAGTCCGTCGTTGCAGCCACTGTGTTAGTCCATCTCGTGAGGATCTCCCTCTTTTATAACTGAGCCTTTACTAATGCCTTTATCCAGGTAGTAGCCCTTCCTGAAAACGTGTCCAAAGTAAGTGAGACATACCTTGCTTCTAAGGAGCATAGTGGCTGTACTTCTTCCAAGACTGATTTGTTCTTTCTTCTGGCAGTCCCTGCTATATTCAACATTCTTTGCAACATCATCATTCAAAGACTTCAGCTCTTTTTCAGTCTTCAGTCTTTCTTATTCATTATCCAGCTTTTCCATTCACATAAAGTGATTGATTGAAAATATCATGGCTTGCAAATACCAAGTGCTCCTTAGTCCTCAAAGAGATATTTTTGCTTTATAATGCTTGAAAGAGGTCTTTAGCAGCAGATTTGCCTAATACATTACGTACTTTGATTTTTTAACTGCTGCTTTCATGGGCATTGATAATGGATACAAGAAAAGTGAAATCTTTGAAAACTTGTCATTTTTTTTTTCTGTTTATCATGATGTTGCATACTGGTTCATTCGTGAGGATTTTTGTCTTCTTTATGTTCATGTACAATCCATACAGAAGGCTGTGGTCTCTGATCTTTGTCAGTGTATGCTTCAAGTCCTCTTAGTTTCAGCAAACAAGTTTGTGTTACGTGCACACCATAAGTTGTTGATTCCTCCAATCCTGATACTTCTTTCCTCTTCACATAGCCCAATTTCTTAGATCATTTGTGTAACACACAGAATGAATAAATATGGTGAAATTATACAACCTTGACACACACCTTTTCTGACTTTAACCACACAATATTGCCTTGTTCTATTTCAACAGTGGCCTCTCGGGCTATGTATAGGTTCCTGATGAGCACAATGAAGGGTTCTGGAATTCACATTCGTCACAATGACACCATTAATTTCTTATGGAATGCTCAATTTAATGTCTTTGCGCAGTGAATGTGACACCAATAAAACATCTTCCCTGTGGTCTCTAATTTTAGCCAAGATCCATCTGATATTAGCCATGATATTTCTTGTTCCATGTCCTTTTCCAAGTCTGGCTTGAATTTATGCAGCTCCCTCACAATATATTGTTGCAACTGCTTTTGAATGACCTTAAGTGAAATTTTACTTGTATGTGGTATTAATTATAATGTTCGGTAATTCCCACATCCTGTTGGATCATTTTTCTTTGGAATGAGTATGAATATGTACCTCTTTCAGTCAGTTGGCCAGGTAGCTGTCTTCCAATTATCTTGGCATAGATGAGTGAGCACCTTCAGAATTACATTTGTTTGTTGAAACATCTCAACTAATACTCCATTAATTTCTGGGACCTTGTTTTTGCCAAGCCTTCATTGCAGCTTGGACTTCTTCCTTTGTTACCAGCAAGTCTTGATCGTATGCCACCCCTAAAATGGTTACACTACACATTGACTAATTCTTTTTGGTACAGGGTCTCTGTGTATTTCTTCCACCTTCTTTTGATCCTTCCAGTGAGGTTCAATATAGTGCCATAGAACTCTTCAATATGGCAACTTGAAGCTTGAGGAAAACTAAGCATTCCCTTTACTCCTAGTTTTATAACTCCAGGCCTTTGCACATTTTATTGTAATACTTCGTCTTTTTAAAAATTCTTTTATTGTGCTTTAGGTGACATTTTACAGTCCAAGTCAGTTTGCCGTATAAAACCCCAGACTCACACTGCTATGTACCTCTAGCTGCTCTCCCCACTCTGTGACAGCACACTCCTACTCTCCATCCTTTGTCGTTCAACCAACCCCTGTCCCTTTCCATCTTGACTCTGGACAAGAGCTGCTCAGACAGCCTTATGTATATATTTAGGCCAAGAAGCACATTTAGCCAGCATCACTCTGTGTCTTATAGTCCAGTACAGTGTTTGTCTGAAGAGCTGTGTTTGCTACTGTTTTAATTTGGGGCTAACAGAGAGTCCAGGGGACATGTCTTCAAGAGACCCTCTGGTATGGTGGACCAACAGTTGTGGTCTTTTAGTAGTTCTAGTTACATGCACCCACTTTTCTCCTGCTACATTAGGCACCTTATGTTGAGTTCCTATCAGGGTGGTCACTGGTGACGGCTGGGCACCATCTAGTTCTTCAAGTCCTATACTGATGTAATCTTGAATTATAGGGCAGTTTCTTTCTCTGGGGATCATATTTTCTTCATGTCTTTAATGTCTTGCTCTCTCCTCAGCTCCAAGTGGATTGAGATCAATTGATGATACTTAAATGGATGCATCGTAAATTGTAAGACCCCAGAAACCACTCATCAAATTATTATGCAGAACATTTTCTTAAAAAAATCTTAGTTATGCCAATTAGCTGAGATGTCCCTTGAAACTGTGGTCACCAGACCCCTCCCTGTTCCTCCTACTGTGTTCTTCAAACTGTTGGGCTGTATTTAGGAAATCTTTTAGCTTTTGGTATAGCCTGCTTCTGCAAATTTCCCTTTTACTCTGTGCTGTCACTTCCTTCACCTAACCCAATTCCTATCTACTATCTAATCTTTGATTACCCCTGTCCCTCACTCCCCACCCTTGTAGACATCAAGGATTGTTTTCTTCTGAGCTTAAACCTTTCCTTAAGTCCTTATAATGGGGGTTTCACACCATATTTCTTCTCTTTTGGAAACTGACTAATTTCATTCACCGTAGTGTCTTCCACATGACTCCATGTTATGAGATGTTTCCTAAGATCATCACTGTTCCTTATCATTGCATAATATTCCATTGTGTGAATATACCATAGCTTGCTCATGCATTCATCTGTTGATGAGTACCTAGGCTGATTCTATCTTTTTGCTATTGTGGACAGTGCTGTAGTAAACATTGAGCTGCCTGTATCTGCTCATGTGACAGCTCTTATTTCTCTGGAATATATTTCAAGCAGTGGGATTGCTAGATCGTATAGTATTTCTATTTCTAGCTTTTTAAGAAAGTGCCAGATAGATTGCAAAGTGATTTTACATTCCCACCAGCTGTGTAGAAGAGTTCCAGTTTCTCCACAGGTTCTGCAATATTTATTATTTTGTTCTTTTTGATTTAATGCCAGTCTTGTTTGAGTGGGAGGGTACCTCTTAGTAGTTTTGATTTGAATATCTCTATTGGCTGATGATCGTGAACATTTCCTCATGTGTCTGCTAGCCTTCTGAATGTCTTTTTTGCTGAAGTGCTTGTTCATATGTTTTGCCCAATTTTTAACTGAATTATTTGGTTTTTTATTGTTGAGGTTTTGCAGTACTTTGTGTGTTATGGAGGTTAGATGCTGATAGGATTCATGGTAGCCAAAAATTCTTTGCCAGTCTGTAGGTAGTCTTTTAACTCTTTCAGTAATCTTTAGATGAGCATTAGTGTTTGTGGCTGCTTGTTTTCTCTTCTGATGTTTGTGCATTGTTAGTGATATTTTGTAATCCGTTTATGCCACATTTTACAGCTCCCAGGATTGTCCCTGTTTTAGTCAGCTAGTGCTGCTCTAACAGAAATACCACAGAGTGGATGGCTTTAACAAAGGAAAGTTTATTCTTACACAGTCCGGTAGGCTACAAGTCGAAATTCAGATGTCTGCTCCAGGGAAAGGCTTTCCCCCTTGTCTGCTCTTGAGGAAAGTCCAGCATTGTATCAGTCTTTGTTCAGGGAGCATCTTGGCACAGGAACCTCAGGTCTGAAGGACGTGCTCTTCTCCCAGTGCTGCTTTCTTGATGGTGCAAGGTTCACAATTTTCTGCTAGCTTCCCTTTCCTTAAATCTCTTGTGTGATGTAAGGATTAACAGTAGGACAAGCCACACTCCAGAGAAACTCCCTTTACAGTGGAGTAGGGAAGTGATCTTCTGAAGGGATTTGTAGTCCCACCCTAATACTTTAATTACAGCACAGCAAAATCACAAAATGGAGGACAATTATAGACTACAGGGAATCATGGTCACATGGCTACACCTTTTTTTGAGAGGACACAATTCGATTCATGACATCTCACCCTTTGGCACCCCCAAAATCACATCATTGAATCATGCAACACAGTTATGCATGGGCCCAGCATCATGGACTCCCACTCACCAAGGCTGACTTGGCTACAGCCACTGCTGAGTGCCCAATCTGCCAGCAGCAGAGACCAACACTGAGCCCTCGATACAGCACTATTCCTCAAGATGATCAGCCTGCAGCCTGGTGTCATGTTGATTGTATTGGACTACCTCCATCCTGGAAAGGGAAGTGTTTTGTCCTTACTGGAATACTTACTCTGGATATGGATTTGCCTTCCTGGCATGACATGCTTCTCCCAAAGCTACCATCTGCAGACTTACAAAACGCCTTATCCACTGTTATGGTATCCCACACAGCATTGCCTCTAGTCAAGGGACTCACTTCACAGCAAATGAAGTGTGGCAGTGGGCCCATGCTCATGGAATTCACTGGTGCTACCACGCTCCCCATTATTCTGAAGCAGCTGGCTTGATAGAATGATGGAATGGCCTCCTGAAGACACAATTACACTGCCAGCTAGGTGGCAATACCTCGCAGCTTTGGGGAAATGTTCTCCAGGAGGCTGCATATGCTTTAAACCAGCATGCAATATATGGTGCTGTTTCTCCTGTAGACAGGATTCATGGGTCCAGGAATCAAGGGGTAGAAATGGGAGTGGCACCACTCACTGCTACCCCTAGTGACCCACTTGCAAGATTTTTGCTTCCTGTTCCCGTGACCTTATGCTCCACAGGTCTAAATGTCTTAGTTCCAAAGGGAGGAACGCTGCCACCTGGAGGCACATCAACGATTCCACTAAACTGGAAGCTAAATTGCCACCAGTCCATTTTGGGCTCCTTGTGCCTCTGGGTCAACAAATAAGGGAGTTACAATACTGGCTGGTGCAATTGATCCTGACTATGAAGATGAAATTGGATTGACATTACATAATGGAGGTAAAGCAGGAGATCCTTTAGGAGACCTCCTAGTGCTACCACATCCTGTTATTAAGGTCAAAAGAACTATAGCAACCCAATTCCAAAATGGCTGCTAATAGCCCAGACCCTTCAGGAATGAAGGTTTGGGTCACCTTACCAGGCAAGGAACCATGACCAGGTGAGGTGCTTGCTGAGGGCCAAGGGAATACGGAATGGGTTGTAGAGGAAGGTAGTTCTAAATATCAGTTATGACAATGTGACCAGTTGCAGAAACAAGGACTGCAATTGTTGTATTTCTGCTTTGTATGTGTGTATTAGACATTTTTGTTTACTTATGAAACACAAGATGTAAATGGGCTAATGCATTTTCAGTTGTACGTGTGTTAGTTGTGTCATGTGAGACATAAATATGACTTTGTAATTGTATTCCTTCAGAGAGTATGGGTGGTAAGGTGAGATATGTGCACTTGACAAGGGGTGGACTGTGGTAGTCAGGATTTACTCCATGTTTGGCTGCTGTATCATGTGGCAGGATGGGGCCTGTTGTGGCTTCCCGTCCACAGCTCTCATCTCTACCCTTCCACCACCTACTGCCGGTCTGCTCTTGTAGCCAGCAGTTCCTGCTCTCTTCCGGCATCTGGTTCCTGGACTTAAACTAGCAGCTGTTGGATTCATCAAGCCTTACAGCCAGCGCTTGAGAGTCCTGTTCCCTGACCTGCCGATCCTGGGTTCGCCAGCTCTGCAGCTCTGTCTCATTGCCAGCTTGGGATCCACCAACCTACACAACAGGTGATCTAGAACTCTGGTCTCTGACCTGCTGACCTTGGGTTCACCAGCTCCCATGGCCACACGAGGTTTGTGTCAGGACTTGGAAAGTTCAGCTTCTGCAGTTGCATGAGCTGTTTCCTTATATATAAATCTTTCCTTGTACATATATGTGTTACTGATTTTGCTTCCCTAGAATACCTGGCCTAAGACAGTCCTATAATTTCTTCCATGATCTTTATTTTTTTAGATTGGGTATTTAGGTATTTGATCCATTTTGAGTTAGTTTTTGTACATAATGTGAAATACGGATCTTAGCTCATTTTTTAGCAGATAGATATTCAGTTGTGCCAACATCATTTGTTAAAGAGACTGTCTTTTCCACATTTTATGGACTTTGGACTTTTGTGAAATATCAGCTGCCCATAGTTGGATGACATTATATCTGGATTTTCAATTCTGTTCCATTGGTCTATGTATCTTTTTTGTACCACTAAAAGGTTGTTTTAACTACCATGGCAGGTATAACAGGTGTAATAGGTGTAACAGGTTCTACAGTCAGGTAGTGTGAGGCTTCCCACTTTATTCCTCAATAATGCTTTACTTATCCGGGGCTGCTTCTTCCCTTTCCATACGAAGGTGCTGATTTGTTTCTCCATCTCATTAAAAAAATGTCGTTAGAATTTTTACTGGAATTGCATTGTAACTACAGATCACTTTGGGTAGAATAGACATTTCCATGATGTTAAGTCTTCCTATCCATGAGCAAGATACGTTTCTCCACTTACATAGGGCTCTTTTGGTTTCTCACAGAAGAGTCTTGTAAAAATTTTTGTATAGATGTTTTATATCTCTGGTTAGATTTATTCATAGGTATTTTATCTTCTTGGGGCTATTGCAAATGGTATTGATTTGATGATTTCCTCTTCGATGCTCTGCTTATTAGTGTAAAGAAGTCCACCTGACTTTGGAAACCCTGGCGGTATAATGGTTAAGAGTTACAGTTGCTAAACAAAAAATTAACAATTCAAATCTGCCAGGGACTCCTTGGAAACTGTGGGTCAGTTCTACTGCATCCTGTAGGGTCACTCTGAATCAGAATTGATTCAATAGCAGTAGGTTTGGTTTGGTTTTAGGGTTTGGTATGGATGTTTGTGTTATATCCATTTACTCTGCTGAACTATTAGTTTCCTTAGGTTTTGTGTGTGTGTGTGTGTGTGTGTGTGTGTGTGTACGTGCGTGGATTATTTAGGGTTTTCTGTACAAAAGATCATGTCATCTGCAAATAAAGACATTTTTACCTTTCCCTTATCAATCTGATGCCCTTTATTTCTTTATCATGCCTGATCGCTCTGGCTAGAACGTCCAGGAAAATGATTAATAAACCTGGTAAGAAAGGACATTTCTGAGTCTCCTTCTCGAGATGAATGCTCTCAGATTCCATTTAGCATAATGTTAGCTGTTGGTTTTACATAGATGTTCCTTATTATGTTGAAGATTTTCCCTTCTATTCCTGTTGAGCCGAGAGCTTTTAATATAAATCAGTATTGGACTTACTCAAATGCTTTTTCTGCATCAATTAATAAAATCAAATGGCTTTTGTCTTTTATTTATTTGGTTGATTACACTGTTTTTCTACTGTTGAACCATCCCTGTATCCTTGATATGAATTCCATTGGGTCATAGTGAACTATTTTATTGATACGTTGTTGAATTGTATCGGCTAGTATTTTGTTGAGGATTTTTGGATCTATGTACATGACAGTGGTCTATGATTGTCCTTTTTTGTGTTGTTTTTATCTGGCTTTGGTATCAGAATTATGCAAGCTTCATAGAATTAGTTTGGGAGTATTTCTCCTTTTCTATGCTTTGGAATACCATTAGTAATGGTGCTGTTAACTTTTCTCTAAAAGTTTAGTAGAATTCTCCAGTGAAGCCATCAGGGCCAGAACTTTTTCTAGTTGGGAGTTTTTTAAATTATTTTTTCAATATGTTCTTTTGTAACGAGTTTGTTTACTTGTTCTACTTCTGTTTGTGTTAGTTTTGGTGGTAGTGTGTTTCTAGAAATTTGTCCATTTAACTTTGGGTTTTTTAATTTATTAGATTATAATTTTTCATAGTATCCTGTTATGATTATTGTAGTTATTTAATTTCTGGGGTCTGTTTTCATATGGCCCATATCATTTCCTATTTGAATTAATTGTTTCCTCTCTTGTTTTCCTTTTACAGTTTGGCCAATGGTTTATTCATTCCATTGATTGTTTTAGTCAGCTAGTGCTGCTCTAACAGAAATATCACAGAGTGGATAGCTTTAACAAAGGAAAGTTTATTCTTACACAGTCTGGTATGCTGCAAGTCCAAATTTGGGATGTGCACTCCAGGGAAAGGCTTTCCCCCTTGTCTGCTGTAGAGGAAATTCCTTGTGTTGTATCAGTCTTTGTTCAGGGAGCATCTTGGCACAGGAACCTCAGGTCTGAAGGTTGCACTTTACTTCTGATGCTGCTTTCTTGATGGTGTGAGGTTCCCAACTCTCTGCATGCTTCCCGTTCCTTTTACCTCTTGTAGAATGAAAGGATAAAGGGTGGTACAAGCCATACTCGAGGGAAACTCCCTTTACAGTGGAACAGAGAGATGATCCTGTAAAATGATTTACAGTCCCACCCTAATCCTTTAACATACATATAGGAGACTCTCAAAATGAAGCACAATCATAAATACTGGGAAGCATGACCCAGCCACATGGTTACACATAATTCTGGGGGGACACAATTCAATCCATGATACTTATCTTTTCAAAAGTCAGCTTTTTGTCTTGTTAACTGTCAGTTGTTTTTCTACTCTTTAATTCATTTAGTTCTGCTCTAATTTTTATTATTTGCTTTCTTCTGGTGCCTGAGAGGTTCTTTCACTGCTCTCTTTTCTCTTGTTCAAGTTGTAGGGCTAATTCTTTGATTTGGGACTGTCTTCTTTTTGGATGTGTACATTTACTGAGGCCTGCTCTTGGTGTGACTCATAGATTCTGGTAGACTGTGTTTTGATTGTAATTTGATCCTAAAAATTTCTTTATTCCATCCTTGATTTCTTGTATATCCCAGTTGTTTTTGTTCAAGGAATTGTTCCAGTTTTTGTATTCTTTTCCTTCCTTTTTCTGCCATTGATTTTTACTTTTACAGATTTATGGTCTGAAAAGATGCTTTGTAATATTTCAGTACTCTGAATTTCGTTAAGGATCACTTTGTGGCCTAATGAGTTATCAGTTCTGGAGAATGTTCCATGTGCGTTGGAAAAGAAAGCATACTTGGCTGCTGTTGGGTGGAGTGTTCTGTATATTCTATGAGATAAAGCTGGTTGATTGTGACATTAAGATCTTTCATCCTTATTGAGCTTTTTTCTAGATATTCTGTCCTTCGCTCAGAGTGGTGTGTTGAAGTCTCCTACTATTATTGTAGGATTATCTATTTCTGTTTTCAGTGCAGTTAGTTTTTGTTTTGTTTTGTTTTGTTTAATGTATTTTGGAACCCTGTCATTGAGTGGAAACCCTGGTGGCATAGTGATTAAATGCAACAGCTGTTAACCAAAAGTTTAGCATTTCAAATCTGCCAGGTGCTCCTTGGAAACTCTATGGTGCAGTTCTACTCTGTCCTATAGGGTCATTATGAGTCAAAATTGATACAGTGACAGTGGGTTTGGTTTTGGTTTTGTCACTGAGTCCACAGATATTGAATACAGTTATGTCCTCCTGTGGTATTGAGCTTTTAACCGTTATATAATGTCCTTTCTTATCCAATGTGGCGGATTTTACTTTAAAGTCTATTTTAGCAGAGATTAATATTGCCACTCCTGCTCTTTTTTGAATGTTGTTAGCTTGATATATTTTTTCCATCTTTTGAGTTTTTGTTTGTTTCATTGAGTCTAAGATGTGTCTCCTGTAGGCAGCATATAGATAGATCATTTTTTTTAAAATCCAATCTGCCACTCTCAGTGTATTTATTCATCCTTTTAGTCCATTTACATTTGGCTTGATTACTGATAAGTATGAGCTTAATGCTGTCATTTTGATGCATTTTTGAGTGTGTTGTAGACAATTCCTTTGTTCCATTTAATTTGCGGTGCTGAATCTTTTTTCTTCATGTTTTATTTTCTTTCTTTTCAATGCTAGTGGTTTTGTTTTTACGGAGGCTTCATGTTTCCCATTTTTTTAAATTTTGATGCACAGGAATGATAGCTTCCCTTGTGGTTAGCTTAATATTTAGCCCTCTTTTGCAAATTTTAAACTGGCCTTTAATTTCTTTATATTGCCTTGGATTTTTCTCCTTATGACAGATCTATGACTACATTTTCTTTTGCATTCCCCTTTTTGTTATAAGGTTAACATAATGACATCTCTCTTTGCCTATTTTCAATGTTTTGCCTATGATTATTTTTGTGAATCCTTTATATGAGTTGATATTAAAGTGCTGTCTTGTGTTCTGATCTTAGATTTTTACCTGGTTATATTGATTTTATAACCAAGGGACTGCCCTTTAGTATTTCCTGTAATTTTGATTTGGTTTTTGCAAATTTCCGTTTATCTGGAAATGTCCTACTTTTGCCACATATTTGAGACATAATTTGAATGGATATATAATTCTTGACCGGCAATTATTTTCCTTCAAGGCTTTGTATATGTCATCCTATTACCTTTTTTTTTTTTCATTTAACATGAATGAGTGAAAATGTACATTCACGTATAAATTTACATGCCCACCTATATGCAGCTTCCACTGCTCTCCCTGTCTGGTGACTGCACACTATTCCTCTCTGCTCCATACATGTCTCATCCTCCCAACAGCCTCCTTTCCCCTCCTCTCCCTCCACTCCCCTTCCTCCAGCCAGAGGTCAGCAAGATGATATCCTATAGATGTATAGAACCATAAAGTGCTTCCAATATATGGTCACTCTGCATTGCCAAGTCCAATCCATTCCTGTCCAAAGAGTGGACCTTTGTTATAATTTATGGGAAAGGGCAGCATCAGGGCCGGGGTCCTTGCTCTCAGAGGAACCCCCAAACTGCTGGACCATCAAGTGAGGTCTTTTAGTGGAGATCTCATGATGCACCACTTTTTATTCTTGTGTTGCCAGTGAGACTCCTCTCTGTGAGCTCCATCGTGGCTATCACTGGTGGTGGCTGGGAACCATCCGGTTCTTCCAGTCCCAAGTCGATGGTTTCTGCTGAGAAATCTGACGAGAGCCTACAGGGTTTCCCTCTGAATGTTAGCTTTGCTTTGAGTCTTAGTATCTTTAAGAGTTGCTGCTTATGTTTCATTTTGTTAAGTTTGATTATAATATGTCTTGGAGTCTTTCTTTTGAGATCTATATTGGGTGGCGTACGATATGCATCTGACATGTCTATATTCTCTTCCTTCATGATTTCTGGGAAGTTTTCTTTCAGCAGCTCAGCAACAATACTCTCTGTGTTCTCAGATGTCTCACCCTGTTCAGGGACTCCAATTAATCGAAGGTTGTTCCTCTTAATAGAGTCCCACATGCTTCTTAATGTTTCTTCATTTTTCTTGTTTCTTTTTTCTGATTTCTGCTCATAGACGCTGGCATCAGTAGCTCTGTCTTCCAAGTCAGAAATTCTTTTTTCCATTTGTTCCATTCTGTTTTCTTGGCTTTGCATGGAAGTTTCTATGTCTTTGATTTTGTTCTTGATCTGTTGGATTTCAGAGTACTGATGTTCCGTCAGATCGAACAGCTTGCTTAATTTTTCATTTTGTTCAGCTGCATTTTGTATAAGGTCTAGAAGGGCTCTGTATATAATCAATTTGCATTCACTTCCTGATGCTTTCATAAAAGTTTCTTCATCTGGAAAACTCCTTGGTTGCTTTGTATGGGAGCTTTCTGAAGCCATGAGTGATTGCTTGTATGCCACAATTGTCTGTTGCTTTTTGGGTCCCATGTGAGTATATAGAGGCTGGAAGAGGTACTGTGAGGATGGATTGCAAATGTTTCTCTAGGCTGTCTTCAAATGTAAAGCAAAAGGTATCTGACCAGTTTACAAGTCAGTCAGGTTTTCAGGTGTAGAGGTCCCTCTTCTCATCTGACAAAGTTAGTGCCACTATATCCAACCCCAGATGATAACAAACTAGTTCAGAATACAGCAATGCTACTACCCTGTTGGCCTCTGCTGACAGGGCCTAGCCTTAGCCAACACTGCGTCGAGTACTGGTTTTGTGATAGAAAAGCGCTCTCCTGTGGGCAGGCTCTGGCTCCCAAGCTAAGAATTAGGTCCAGCTGCGACCACCATATCCAAGATGGCATCCTCCACAAAGGCAGCAGACTGAGGGGCTAAAGGTGCCGAGATGTAGTGATTCCTCTGCTTCTGTTGCAGGGACCCCAAAGTAGGCAGCACTGTGCAAAATCCCTACTTTTCTGTCAGAGAAGCACTGTCCTGTTAGCAGGCGCTGGCTCCCAGGCTAAGAACGAGGTCCCGCTAAAATCTTGGTACCAACATAGCGTCCCGCACACTGACTGCGAAGCTCCGCACAAACCCCACTGAGGCAGCTACAAAACGAAAGTCTCAAAGTGGCTAGATTAACAGAGTCCTGAGCCTGGCTCTTAGAATATAGGAATTTCGCCTGCTTACCCCCACAGCAGCATGTCTGAGTCCAGCCGCCAGGCAAGACCCAGCTCCACCCGCCAACCGAGACAGAGGAAAAAAAAGTCAAACTGGTGCGTTTACCTTCCATCCATGAGAGCCAGGGCCAGCCAGGAGCGGGAGTCAGTGAAAGAGAGGAGGTTTTTCGCTGAGTGGTATGAAGTCCCAATTACCAGCTCTGTGCCGTGTCCTGAGGCTGATTAGGTGATAAGAAGGCTCTGTTGATTGTCAATTCAGGTCTTGGTTTCCAGAGGGATATAAGGAGACGTGTGCTTAGTCTGCCATCTTGACTCCGCCCCCCTATTACCTTCTTGCCAAAATAGTTTCTGCTGAGCAGTCCAAGGTTAGTCTTACTGAATCTCTTTTGTGAGCTATTGTTTGTTTATCCCTAGACACTGTTGAAAGTGTCTTCTTATCTTTAGTTTTGACAGATTTGATTATATTATGACTTGATATCTTTATTTTGGGGTCTACCCAGTTTGGAGCTCAGTGAACATCCTTGATAGATACCTCTCATGTTTGATGGTATCAGGGAACTTTTCTGTCAGCAAATCTTTCATAATTGTCTTTGTTTTCTCTGTTATTCCTCCTGTTCTGGTACTCCAATTACTTGTAGATTATTCCTCTTCATAGAGTCCCACATATTCTTACTGTTTCTTGATTTTTTTTAATTCTTTTATGTGAGTTTTCCTCAACTGTATGTCATGTGCTTTGTCTTTAATTTCACTCACTCACCCTTTCATTGCATGAATTTTTCCTTAGACTTTCTACTGAGTTGTCTAGTTCTGTAATTTTATTACTAATTTTTTTACTTTCTAATTCTTGACTCCCTATGCATCTTCAGTTTGTCATTATGCTGTACTGCATTTTGTCTCATCTCCTTCCTCATCTGTTGAAGAGTTATAAATATTAATCTTTTGTATTCTACTTCTGATAATTCCAGGATATTCTCTTCCTTTGGAAAAGTTGATTTTTTGTTTGGGGAGCTTTCTGAAAAAATCATGGACTGCTGTTTTAAGTGATTTGAAATTGACTGTTACCACTGAGCCATAAGTAAATTGCATTTATTTATTTTGCTTTCCTACTGTGTACTCTGTTTTTGTTTTGAAATGTCTAAATAGATTGGTTGTATGTGACAGTTTGGTAATTGTTGTCTTTGTAGTTCTAATGTCCTGTCACCAGGTGGTTAGAGCTTTTGCTAGACTTAGAATTCCAAGAGTCCATTTACTTTTCTTATACAGATTCAGCTCAGGTGTCCAAATAGTCTTTCATGAAGCATGTGGTATTGGTTTTCTCCTAAGTCCTAGATGGACAGAAGTGACTGGTATAGCACTGGTGTCTGGCTGAAACTGCTGAAAAAGGCAGGCAGTTAACAGCCATCCTTCAATGTCTGTGAGAATGCCCTATCTTCTTATGCCTGAATCTAGGTGAAGGAAGAGTTTCTGTCCTGCTTTTCAGCTTGAGAGAGTTGACAGAATATTTCCCCTTTTCTCCAGTTTGTTAAATTGACTGCCAACTGAGTCTCAGAGAATGTCTCAGGACAGGCTTATGGAGTCTTGTTTTTAGCTGCATTAATGGTACCAGACTCCAGAGCCAGACACAGTGCAGAGAAGGGAGTGGACATTCTTGAGAGAAGGGAGAGGGGCATAAGCTGAGGGAAAGATTGAGATCGGCACACAGTTGGTTACATGCAAAAACTCAGGCCTCAATGATTCAGTGCTGTCTCCTTCTGGCTCCAAAGGTGTGAGTGGACCCTCTAGGCAATTTTTCACACTGAGGAAGATCCACTGCTCAGCTCACCATGATGGCCACATCTGTTTCCTGGAACATCAGGTCTGTGGAATCCTATGCACTTTTAGAGCTATTCTCCTTTCCTAATTGCTCAGTCCAATTTCTTAGTTTTTCCTTTAATGTTCCAGGATTCTAGGATGTCACGTATGCTGGATTCACTTGTTCTTTGGGGTCTTTGTCGTTACAGGGGTTATGGGAAGCATCTGTCTCCTCTTGCCATCTTGGCCCTGCCTCCTACCTTGTCTTTTTGAGCTGCTCTTTGAAATCTTCAGTTCACCGTTTTTATTTCATCATTTCTTCCATTTACTTTAGCTTGCTTTTGAACTTGTGGGTATGGCACCATGCAAATAAGAGTACTGGTCAGTTTTGACATCCCACTAGGCTTAAAGGGAGACTTGGGGAGAAAGAGTGAGGAGTTGTAACAAAGAATAAAGAGAGAGAAGGAGGAGCAGCACTCACAAAATGATTGTGGAACAAGATGTTAAGAAGTAAGATACTGGCATCAGATGGTTGTGGTGGGGCTTGAAGACCCAGAGAGCTAAGAATTATAACACTAGCCAGGAAGGTCTCCAGGGGGACCTGGTGAGAGCAAGGACACAGCAGGACCCTGCAGCAACACACGAGGAATTGTCATTATCAAAGAACTGCATCCTGAGTTATTCCTGTCAATTCCAAGTTGATCCCAACTCCTTGCTGTACCCTGTCACTACTCAAACAAACTGCTTAACTGTAAGTACTGTTCATGAGTTCTCTGAGACATAGCAGCAAATTACTGAATTCAAAGAAAGCAGGGAGAGTACCAAGGGAAGGGTGAGTGGTTAATATTAGAGACGATGGAGTGATATAACACTTTGGAAAAGGTGAACACTTGGCACATCTTTAACTTCTGCCTCATAGGAACCATCTTTGTGCTGATCCTTATAAAAAGAATTATTCAGTTATTAGCACAGAGGAAAAAAATACATATATATATTTATAACTTGCTTGTTGCTGTGATGCTGGATTATACCTCAACATAAAGAAAACAAAGGTCTCCACAACTGAAACAATGAGCAGCAATCATGATAAATGTAAAAAAAAATTGAAATTGTCAAGAATTTCATTTTACTTGTATCCTCAGTAAACATACACTTAGGCAGCAGTCAAGAATTAAAAGTCTTATTGCACTGGGAATATATGCTCCAAAAGATGTCTTTCAAATGTTAGAAAACAAAGATATCACTTTGAGAACTGACGATCTTTTCAATCAATTCATATGCATGAGAAAGCTGGACAATGAATAAAGAAGACTGAAGAAGAGTTAATGTATTTGAATTACGGTGTTGATAAAGAATATCGAATATACCATGGACACAGAATAAGTACACATCTGAGAATGAGTGCACACATAATGTTACCAAGTGAGGATGTGAGACTTTGTCTCACATACTTTGAACTTGTTATTAGGAGGGACTTGTCCCTAGATAAGGACTTCATGCTTGATAAGGTAGAGGGTCAGCAAAAAAAGAGGAAGAGCTTCAGTGAGATGAATTACACAGTGAGATGAGCTAAAACATAGCAAGGATTGTGAGAATAATTCATGATGAGTCAATGTTTCATTCTGTTGTCTACAAGGTCATGATGAATTGGAACCATCTTGATATCACTAAGGAGAACTGTGTGTGTGTTTAAAAGATGTATTAAAAGGGGAATTTGATACATTTGAAGTTTGTATTTGTTGCAGCTAAAGTTTGAAGGGTTAATTTGTGAGCTATTTAAGAGCTTTTGATGTCAATAGCATATATAACCAAGAATTAGATTTCTTGCTGTTAAACTGACAAAATATTTTCTTTAATCACTGTGTGGAAGAGCTAGTTTATTCTTTGGGTAATCTATCTGGAAGGCTAGTATTTGGTCTCTTGATAATATAAAATTCGAGTCAAAAACCAACCAAATGATTTTGGAAAAAACAAAAGGTTCTCTTTTTTTTGTAACCATTAAGCTCTTTGGTTGACTAACTCAAGTATTGTTTCCTTGTGATCTATTTAAAATACACTTCTGGCAATTTTGAAAGTTTATGGAAAGCCACAAAAGATTTTTCATGCTTTATAAAGACAAATATTTTAAAAGAGAAAAATGTTATCTAATGTGTTATGAGTTAGATGAAACATGTTGTCAAATTAGGTGAAGTTCCAACTTCTCTTTGGGTTAAAATTTGCGTGTTATTTTATTATTGTTTGCTAACCTGGTTGTGTAACAGCAATCATGGATCCATGCAGCGTGTCCACAAAGTCAATATTGAGACAGGAGATGAGGTGATTAAATGAGGATAGTTATTGAGTGCTAACACACAACAGGCAAGGGGCAATCAGTTTCTTCAAAGCTTGCCTGTCTGCATAGGCTAAGCCTGCAGGTTATATAGGTTAAGGCAGGTGGAGGGACGCTGGTTAGTATTTTTCCTGGGCCCATGTAAGTAACTCTCTCTATGTTCCAACAATATTCTTGTGGGAGTCTGCATGGCTCCAACAAGTTGGGGATTGATAATCATCCAAACTACCTGGTGATTTGGTTCAATAGTCTTAGAGAATAACGGAAAGGGGATAAGCAGAACAATTAATGCTCCTAAGAGGAATGAATAACCTTGTGACTTACGACCAGTGCAAGGTGAATTCTTACAGATGGGGAACAGTGAGTTCTGAGGACTTAATGTTTATAACATGGTTATCTTAACTACTGTTTGTAGCAAGATGGAGTCGGGCTGGCCAAGGTCCTCCTTTTCAAGTCTCCACTTCTGTGGACACCATCTCAATCATGGCAAGAGGTGTGCTGACCACCTCTAGTTATTTCCTGCTGACTAGAGGTGTTGACTAGGGATGTCTTTTTATTCACAGTAAGGAGGAGGTGTATTTTGGCAAGTAGCAGCATGTCATATGATGCGTGTCTGTACGTAGGAAGAGGATAAGGCATCCATCATAAACAACTCTTCTGCCTGGAGGGTGCGACTAGCTCCTCCTAGGATCATTTTAAGAAGACATGGTACACAAGCATAGACGAGAGCAGTCACTATTATGATAGTGAGGAATGGTGTTAGCTAACACCTTAGACAGGGGAACAAGTCAAACAGCCAACTACCCCAAGGCTTCCAGTTTGCGTCGGGGTGAGTCCAGTCCGCTATCTTATGGATTTTATTTAGGCTTACTTCAACTTCTCCTGAAGTGTTAATACAAGTACAGCAGGTTTTATTGATTACTGCACAGACATCCCCCATTTTTGTAAGCAGGAAATCTAACACAAGGTGGTTATCAAGGACCACCTCTGCTAATGAACTGAGGGACTTCTGTTGAGCTCTCAAAGCCTTTTCTGTTTCCACGGCCAATGGATGTACGGCTTCAGACAAATTTTGAACTACCTCTTCCATCTGGTACATCCCTAATCTTGGTGTGGGAGTTTGGAGGAATCGCCATCCAAATCCACTTTCTTCAATAAAAGGTTCTGGGTTGTACCCCTTGAAGTCCTGTTTAGAAGTTTTAAGGGGGACTGTTGAGGCATTTTGATAAACCTGAGTAGGGAACACTAGGAATCTCAAAGTACGCTGTCCCACAAAGCTTTTCATATTTAGGCATTGTATAGCCCAAGTCCAAAGTGTGGGTCAAGGCAAGAGTTCTTTGTTACAAGGATAAGAAAAGTGTATCCTGGAGGGGCACATAGTGAGAAGTTGGCAATAAGTGAATCAAAACTGTGCATTAGGTAAGTACTAAACTTAGATTGATCACATAAAGGAAAAAGTTGGAAATCTTGATAACTAGGGTCCCTGCCCACCCTCAGGGGTCGACTGAGGAGTCTCCAGCCCCTAACAGTAGTCCTATTACATAGACTAGACAGAGTAAAACAAAAAAGCATATTTTTTTGAATTTGTACTTAAGCCTCCTCCACTGGCATGCAGGAATATTTGTGATGAGCCTCTTCATCTTCTCTTTGTTGTTGTTTTCTAAGTTGTGAGGGAGGGCTAGCCTTAATCAGGGTGTGATGTACCCAGGCCACTACCCAGCAAGCTTCACAGAGGAGTGGGTGGTCAATAGGACCTCATATGGACCTTCCCACTGGTCTTCAAGATGTTGCTGTCCCTACACCTTCAGTAAGACTTGGTTGCTAGGCTTGAACCTGTGGAGAGAGGCATTGGCCAGGAAAGACAGATGAAAGGGAGCATATTGATTAATAATAGTAAGAGCTTTTCCCAGAGAATGGATCCATTCCCGCTTCTCCACCCCAGTAGCCACTGAGGTTGGAAGAGTGAACTGTTTCAAGAGTGGCCTCCAATATGTTAACTCATAAGGACTTAATTTATACCCACTTCGAGGGGCCACCCAAACTTGGAGCAGGGCAATAGGCAATATCTGAATCCATGTTGAATAGGTCTCTTGGCAGAGCTTAGCCAATGTCTTCTTTAAGGTGTGGTTCATCTTTTTTCTTTTTCCCTTTGACTGGAGTCTCCAGGCAGAACACAGCCTCCATGCTATTCCCACTGCTCTGTTTGCCCCTTGGGTCACTTGGGCAATTAATGCCTCACCATTGTCAGTCTGGATAGTTAGAGGGAGTATGAATCTTGGCAAAATATCTCTTAGAAGAGTCTTGGTCACTTCTGAGGACTTGTTCAGTCCAACAGGGGAAAGCTTCCAGCCATCCAGAGTATGTGTCCACAAAGACCAGTAGGTACCGAAAATTTCATGAGGCTCAAGGGGTTACAGTGAAGTCTATCTGCGAATCTTCTCCCATACCTGTTCCATGGAACTAGATCTCTGGTCCAGAGGTGTGGGGGACTGCCTTTGGATTATTTTCGGCACAGAGGAGACACTCTTGTGTCACCCTTTGAATAGTCTTTAAGAGGTTAGGTCCAGCTATTATTTGCTGTGTCCGTTCTATGTTGGCATCCAGACCATAGTGAGTGCTGTCATGGAGAACAGACATTACATCTCATACCTGAACTTTTTTTGTTTTTTCTTTCACTACTACTCAGATGTTTAGAGACTTAATTTTAGTGTATTCTTGGTATCCTGGCTATATTGGATTATGTCTCAAGATATAATGTGTTAATCCAAAGCTGTTTACAAATAAGATTTTAGAGATATTTTTGTCTGAAATGAGTTTTTTCAGCTTTTAATTAGTTCCTATCAGATCTTTCATTTTTGAGAAGAATTATTATTGTAAGTTAATTATAGACATATGAAGTTTTGTCATCTGCAGATAAACTTTTACTTTCCTGACCTGCTGAAAACACTTAACCAAATATTTCAACAACAACAACAAAAAGATAGGCTATATTGGACTCATGGAAAGAAATTTGAGCATGGATGCCAATACACTGAATCAAGATTTTCAGGACTCTTGTATAGTTCACAGACTCCAGCTGATCCAGAATCACAGGGAACAAAAATTAACTACACAGGACTGAGTAGATAAGAGGATTACTGTGGGTTTTATGAGAGAATTCCAATGATGTTTTAAGATTTTAATTTCCAGGTGTAAAAAACTATCTTCTTTTTTTTTTCTAAAAATATCTAACCAATGGGTTCAGATATTGTAGCTTGAATTAGATGTTTTTATTGTTAAGATGATCAAAGTTGTGAGTAAATAAATAATAAATAAAGAAATTAAGAAGTATCTGAAGTTTGAGCTATGATCTTACAAAACAGAACAGTGCTAAGATTTCTGCTAAGTCCTCTAAGGAACAGTTCTGTGCCTTAACTGATGACTGTTGCTGTGTTTATATCAATAGTCTGAGGTTTTGCACAATGTTCTTACAGCTGAGGCACATGAAGGCAGTTGTTGATGCTGCTTATGTATAGAGAAGCACCCCATGGGGCTTGTTTCCTTGGTATAAAGACCTTAGAGTGATGATTTTGTAAGTTATTTCTAACAGTTAGCCTAACACTGTTTTTCATGTTTCTAGTCTACCTCCTGGTTTGCTGTGGGGAAACCCACACAGGCCATTCCCCTTAGGTATTCTTCTGAACTGTGAGTCTAGAAGCTATTTTTGATCATCTAAATAAACCAGTAAGACTGTTTTGCTGTGGATGTTATGAAGAATTTAGCTTGTTCCATGAAACAGACTCCAAAGATCAGACTGGGAGCGATGTTTAGGGTAAACTGGTGATTATTAGTCTTTAAGACAGTGTTGTATAATGTGGAAAATTATGTAAATATGTAAAGGCTCCCTGCGACCAAAGAGTTTGGCATCACTAAAATGGCTGACACAAGGTCTGGCTCAAACTCCACTTTGTCTTATGCTCCTCCTCTGTCTCTGAGAAAATGGCCCATGACTGTTAGTGGGTGAACGAGGGAAGGAAAGCTTGACCTCAGGAAATGCACTTGGTATGTTTTAAACTGATTAAAACAGTCTGTATTGTCTTGCTAATCATGTATCTTTTTTTTCTTTTTTATTTAACATGACCGAGTGAAAATGTACATTCCCGTATAAATTTACATGCCCTCCTATATGCAGCTTCCACTGCTCTTCCTGTCCGGTGACTGAACACTATTCCTCTCTGTTCCATACATCTCTCATCCTCCCAACAGCCTTCTTTCCACTCCTCTCCACCCACTCTCCTTCCTCCAGCCAGAGATCAGCAGGATGATATCCTATAGATGTATAGTACCATAAAGTGCAACCAATATATGGTCACTCTGCATTGCCAAGTCCAATCCATTCCTGTCCAAAGAGTGGACCTTTGTTATAATTTATGAGTAAAGGCAGCATCAGGGCCGGGGGCCATGCTCTCAGAGGAACCCCCAAACCGCTGGACCATCAGTTGAGGTCTTTTAGTGGAGATCTCATGATGCACCTCTTTTTATTCTTGTGTTGCCAGTGAGATTCAACCTAGTGAGCTCCATCGTGGCTATCACTGGTGGTGGCCGGGCACCATCCAGTTCTTCTGGTCCAAGTCGATGAAGGCACCCACTCTTGCGGGTCTCTCTGTCTTCTAGGTTGTCTTTACTGCATGTCATTTTGGTCCTCGGTGAGCATCCATTCCTGCTGAGTTGGGACCATTTGCTGTGTCCTCGGATGGCAGCTTGGGAGCTTTTAAGACCCCAGATGCCACTCACCGATGTGGGGTGCAGAGAGTTCTCATTAGCAAAACGCTAGTTGTGCCAATTGGCCTCGATTTCGCCTAAGAGTATGGTCTCCTGCCCCCTGCCCCAGCTACTCTATCCTTGCAATACTGGGTTAAGATGGAAGAAGTACTCAAGTTATGCTGAAGTCCACTTAATGTTGTTCTTGTTTCTAATGTGTGCTATCACCGCTTTCTCCCAACCAGATTTCTAGCAACTATCTAAACTAAGCCCTCCCCCTCCCCTTCCCTTTCTCCCCTCCCTTGCAGCTCTCAAAGAGTCTTTTCTTCTATATACAAGTCTGTTTTTGAGATCTTATCGTAGGGTTCTCATACAGTATTTGCCCTTTGTTGCTGACTACTTTCACTCAACATAATGTCTTCCAGTTGAAACCAGGTTAGGAGATGTTTCCTGGAATCATCGTTATTCTTTATCATTGCATAGTGCTCCATTGAGTATATGTACCATAGTTTACCTATCCATTCTTCTGTTGTTGTAATTATGTATCTTTTGAAATTCTTATCTGAAAGCTTTTCTTCTGCTTTTGGTCATTCAAGGAGGTTTTATACCTTGGGCCACCTGAACTTTAGATTGTCTTACAAAAAATATAAACCATTAAAATACTGTTAATCATTAATCCCAATTTCTAAAGAATATTTTTCACAGGTGAGAGAAGCCTTCAATAAACAGAAACGAGATTCACTAGACCCAACTGATTACACCCCAAAAGATTATCTACATTGCAGGAGACATTTGTTAAAAGATTTCTTAGAATGCAGTTGGTACGAATCGAACCTTGTCCTTCCTATCAATCCACATGCAGCCAGACTAGAAGGTGTTAAAACTTAGATAAGTTTGTCACAGCAAAAAAACTCATTTAGGTTGCCAATCACCTGGAGACTTAAAAGTAAAGCTGAAGCCCCTAGTGGGTAGAAGCAGATGGTGGCACTTAGGAGCACACAGCTTTTCCAAGGTTGTAAAATAGTAGTTTCACCATTCTCCGATACAAAGTAACGAGGTTGTTGGACTTTTTAAAATTGTTATTACTTTTGAGGCAACTTGGTAAGAATTTACCATTCGGACTATCAATATATGAGGTCTGACAACTGAGTTCACATACTTGTCACCATTCACCTACTTTGGCAGTACTATACAAACATCTTGGTAAGGTTTCATAACCTTGGTTTATCAGTGTCTCACAGCTGTGTTCTGGTCAATGTGTGGCAGTGTCTTGCTTGGTGTTCATTATTGTTGTTGCGTGTTTTTGTGTGCCATCACGAGAATGTCAGAGCTTGAATTAGAGCAATGAACAAACATTAAATGTCTTGTTCATCTTGGTAATAGTGGAAGTGAAATTAGAGACATGTTATTCCAAGTTTATGGAGATAATGCCACAAAGAAAACAGCAGTGTACAAGTGGATTAAGTGTTTTTCTGAGGGGAGAGAAAGCATCACTGATAAAGAGAAGTCAAGGTGGCTACTAATGAGCAGAACTGATGAAAACATTGCAAAAATTCATTGAAATGTGCATCAAAATCATCAGCTGACTGTGAGAAGCATAGCAGATCAAGTAAACATTGTTAGAAAAACAGGAAAACCTTAACTGAAAATCTTGGCATGAGATAAGTGTGTACAAAAATGGTCCCAAAGGAGCTCACCAATGAACAAAAGCAAAGGAGAATGGAAATTTGCCAAGACCATTTGGAGAGGCAAGATGATGTTTGGGCCTGTGTTATTAATGGTGACAAAACATAGGTGTACAGATACGACCCCGAAACAAAGCATCAAAGTGCACAATGGAAGTTAGCCAGTTCTTCACCACCAGAAATGTTCTGTCAGTCCAATCAAGAGTCAAAACAATATTGCTAAACTTTTTTTATGTCAGAGTTATTGTTCATTATGAATTTGTACCAACTGGGTGAACAGTTAACTAACTGCACTACTGGGAAGTGCTGAAAAGGATGCATGAAATAGTTACACAAAAACGACCTGAACATTTTGCCAACAACTCATGGTTCCTGTATCACAATGCACCAGCTCACATGACATTGTCTGTAAAGGAGCTTTTAGCCAGTAAACAAGCAACTGTATTGAAACATGCTACGTACTCACCTGATCTGGCCTCCAATGACTTTTTCTTTATCCAAAGATAAAGGAAATATTGAATGGAAGACATTTTGATGACATTCAGGATATCAAAGATAATATGACAACAGCTGTGATGGCCATTCCAGAAAGAGTCCTAAAACTGCTTTCAGAGGTGGTCTATGCACTGGCATCAGTGCATAGCTTCCCAAGGAGAGTACTTCAAGGTGACTATGGTGTTATTCAGCAATGAGGTATGTAGCGCTTTTTCTAGGATGATTTCACAAACTTAATTGTCAGACCTCATGTTTCATATTCATTGTTATCCTTATGCTAGTTGACTTAACATCAATTTAACTTTTCCAGTTTCTATTTTGTTACTTGTCCCATTATTTTACTACCTATAGTATCGTTGCCTACTTTAAAACCTTAAGCAGGTATGCCAAGGCAACTTGGTCTCATACCATCTTTGACAGCCACTCCCCATTTCCTTGATAGCTTTAACTAGTTACCCAAAGGAATAGAATCTTGGATTAGATCTATACTATTGACCAAATTACTAATATGCATTGTAACTGACATTGTAGTTGTAATTGTCAAATGTTGTGCAAAGGTTACTTCCAATGTGGCTTCTCAGAAAACTAATGGGCTGTCCAGGAAGCACATCATGGACATAAGCAGGACACATTCTATGGATGGACTTGAGCTCCACTTTCAGGTTTGTAGCCTAACCACAAGCCAAGTAATTCTTCCAATGTGGCCCCCACTCCTTCCTTACTCTTATGAGATGATTACTGAAGACTTATTTCAAGCATGGGAAAATGAGGCTCAGAGGACAAGGTATGCTTTTGTTCTAGACTAGCACAGTCAACCTTTATTGTAATTATAATTTGATCTGAGCAGGCATGCAGGCCTTGCCTTGCTGGTACCATGGGTATTATGAGTTTGCAGCAATTTATTGAATATGATCACACATAACATATATTGCAGAAAGATATAAGCAATTAGGTAACACTCAAGGCTCCTTTGAGCTAACTTATGTGAGTCCTTAGAGCTGGGTTGGTACAGGACCATTCAGCACAAGCTCTGTCTCCAGATGTTCTGTGAGGTTGGTCTGAAGGGCTGGACACGGATGACTTCCAGTGGGCAATGGTAGAGTGGAGTCTCAAGTTGTGGAGGAAGACGATCGAAGGCTGAGAAGGTTACTGTCATTGGGTGAGCTTCGGTGCTGCAAAGGCAGACTGACAGTGGCAAAGCACAGTCCACACAGGTGAGTTATCACCAGCAGAAAAATCTGAACCACAAGATTCAGGCAATCCCCCAGACATTGGTGTGAGGGCAACTAGCTTGCTGCAACTCCCACTGGGTCCCAGTACACTCTCTAGCTCCCTTTGGACCCAGGTATGTTCAGCAGTATGGATGACTCTGTCTAATGCTCCCAGCTATGCGTTTGTTTTAAGCTGGTCATTACATAGTGCTGCTCAGATAATCAGCTTTCAGGTTACATCATTCTGCAGTCTTATCCCTTGCACATGTTGTTTTTCTTATATGCTAATTGAGCGAAGTTGGTAGTCTTATTGCCCTGAGCACATGTTGTTTTTCTTGTATGCTGAGTGAGCCTGGTGGTCTCACTGTCCTTTGCATATGTTGTTTACAGTTTGGTAAGACTTTTGGTCTTATTACCTGATGTAACAATATGGCTATACTTAAATCTTTTACAAATCTCCCTCATATAAACACTGGGTTCTATGATAAAGCATGGTGAAGAAATTAGATGGTGGGTGGCAATTCAAAAAGGTGGTGTCTGCCAAATGTTCTCAGCTCAGCAGGAATAGATGGTCACCAAGGACAAAAACAACATGTGGAAAGAGAGCCCAGAAGACAGAAAGAGCCACGTGAATGGGTGACTACATCAACATGTGACCAGAAGAACCAGATGGTGCCTGGTGACTACCAGTAACAGCCGTGATGGTGCTCACAAAGTTGAGTCCCAGTGGCAATATGAGAATAAAAAGGGGTATACCGTGATAACTCCACTATAAGACCACAACTGATCACTCAAAAGCCTGGGGGTTCCCCTGGAAGCATGGCCCCTAGACCTGATACTGCCCCTGTTCATAAATCGTTATTGAGGTCAACTTCTCAAACAGGAATGGATTGGACTTGGCAATACAGAATGACCATATTGTGTGTACACTTTATGGTTCTATGCGTGTATAGGATATCATCCTAATGGCCTCTTACTAGAGGAGAACGGAATGGAGGAGTGTGCTATTACTGGGCAAGGAGAGCAGTAGGAGCTACAAATAGGCAGGCATGCAGATTTAAACTGGGTTGTACACTTTCACTCAATCACAACAAATAATGATAAAAAAAGAGGTGGTGTCTGGAATATTAAAAGTGTGTCTTAAAAGAAGTAGCCTTCTAAAAGAGCCATTAACCAATCCGTGCCCCTAAAGCACAGCAACATAAGTGTGATCCAAGGATTTAAATAAAATCCATGATGAAGTTAAGGGAATATAGCCAAAAGCCAAGTGCCGTCGAGTCGGATCCGACTCATGGTCTGTGGAAGATTGTGGTCTACAGCTGGAGCCCTAACTCCATGTTGAGTCTTGACATAAGTTCAGGTTTCATTTTGAGTTCTTTATGTTACTTATCTAATGCTTGCTGACCATTAAACAAAGTGGCTATGCTTAGATAAGTTTGGGCAAGCCTGGGGAGGGCCACCTTGCCCTAAGGAAGAACATGGTTGAAAGCAGATTAACTAATATGTAGAAAGGTGCTTATACAAGAAACTTCCCTGAGAATGTCCTTAAAAATTAACAAAAAATGCCAATTAGAAGAACTTACATAAGCTAGCCAGCCAGAATTTTTTACTGTTAGTCCCTGGTATTTTAATATTTAATCCCTAGGTGGTCCCTGATAGGTGGCACACTGTGTTGAAAGAATTCCTGCTCAGTGTCTCCCAATTCTTGAATTATTTTCTCTCTTAATAAGTCCTTTGCTTTAATTTCAAACAGTGTGAGTTTATCCTCTTATTGACAGTTTAAACTCCTGGGTATTTTAATCCTGGTAAGGATCACAGCCACCATAACTCTACAAGAAGGCTGAGGAGGTAAAAGTAATAAAGATAGCAAAAATAAAGCCTAAAATAAATATTTGGCCATCTTTCTTCAGCCTTCTTCCCTTGTAGTGCTCTTAACCTTCTACTCTGTGAGGCTGTGTGCCAAGTTTGCCTCCAGTATCATTTTCACCTTTCATTCACCCTTGTTACCCTTCTGCTACATTTTTTATTTTTATTGTGATTGAGTTAAAGTACACAATCCAAATTAAATTTGCATGCAGTGCTTATTTTGCCAGCTGGGAAGAGGGACGTATACACCTGATAACCTGACTGACTTTGGAAGGTGCCAAATATTTCTTACTTCTCGTCTTAAGATGGCATAGAGAAACAACTGTGATACATCTTCGTAGCATGTCTCCCAGCCTCCATTGACCCACATAATGCCAAAAAAGCATCAGACGTTGGAGAAGACGGTAACCTGGAAGTCACCAATGGCATCAGAAGGCCCCCCAAAAACCACCTCAGAACTTCCCAGACAAAGAAGCTTTTCTAAAACTATCAGAAGGTGAATATGAAAGGATTATATAGAATCCTTCTAGACCTTATACAAAATGCAGCAGAGCAAAACGAAAAATTAAGCAAGCTATTCGATCTGACGGAACATCAGTACTCAGAAATCCAACAGATCAAGAACAAAATCAAAGAGGTAGAAACTTCAATTCAAAGCCAAGAAAACAGAATGGAACAAATGGAAAAGAGAACTTCTGATTTGGAAGACAGAGACACTGACTCCGGCATCTATGAGGAGAAATCAGAAAAAAGAAACAAGGAAAATGAAGAAGGATTAAGAAACATGTGAGACTCTATTAAGGAGAACAATCAACGATTAATTGGAGTTCCTGAACAGGGCAAGATACCTGAGAATACAGAGAGTTTTGTGGCTGAGCTGCTGACAGAAAACTTCCCAGACATTATGAAAGAAGAGAATACAAATATCCAAGATACGTGTCAAACACCACACAATATGAATCTCAATAGAAAGACTCCAGGACATATTATAATCATGTTCAACAAACTGAAACATAAGCAGAAACACTTAAAGGCAGCAAGACTCAAAGCAAAGCTAACATTCAGAGGGAAACCCTGTAGGCTTTTGTCAGATTTCTCAGCAGAAACAATGCTGGCACAGAGATAGTGGTATGACACATTCAAAGCCTTGAAGGAGAAGAACCTCCAACCAAGAATTATATATCCTGCAAAACTATCTTTCAAATATGAAAATGAAATGAAGACATTCGCAGATAAACAGAAACTCAGAGAGTCTGTAAAAACCAAACCAAAGCTACAAGAAATACTGAAAGAATCTCTTGGCTTGGAAGAATAAAACCTAACTTTGTATTTTAGGACACGTTATCCAGAATCCTACTCAGTTAGGGAAGGCTCCACACACAATCAAATCTATAATAATAAAGACAGAATCCAGTGATCAGATCATGTAAACTATGATATCATCATATTAAAAAGAGGGATGTACTACAGTCGTCATAGTCCTTCCAGATGAAGAAGAAGTTGACAAGACTGATACCAAACAAAATTGAGATTATATATAGTTTATTAAGTGGAATCATAGGGGCAGCCATAAAGCATAATAAAGAAGCAACATACTATATCAAGAAGTGTAATACAGGAGTGTCAACAACCACAAAACCGACCCTGAAAAAGGTGAAAAATCAACTCATAAAGAAGGTCGCAGAACAGTTTAATAAGAACAACAAAGAAAACATCAATTCAAAAATAAACATACCACAATGGCAGCACTGAACACATATCAATCAATAGTTACATTGAATGTGAATGGACTGAATGCTCCAGTAAAGAGATGTCGAGTGACATCTTGGATCAAAAGACAGGACCCATCTATATGTTTCCTATAAGAAACTCACCTTAGACCTAAAGATATGAACAAACTGAAAATCAAAGGATGGAAGAATACATATCAAGCTAACAGTGAACAAAGAAGAGCAAGTGCGGCAATTTTAATCTCATTTAAAATTGATTTTAATGTAAAATCCACCATCATGGACAAAGATGGACACTATTTATTACTGAAAGTTTCAATACACCTAATATTAGAGCACCTAAATACATCAAAGAAACACTGACTACACTCAAAAAGGAGATATATCACTCCACAACAATAGCAGGAGACTTCAACACTCCACTCTCAATATTGGACAGATAGCCTAGAAAAAAGCTCAATAAAGACGCAGAAGACCTTATTGGCACAATTAACCAGCTAGACCTCATGGACATATGGTGAACTTTCTATCCATCAGTGGACAACTACACCTTCTTCTCCAGTGCACATGGAACATTCTCCAGAATAGACTATGTGTTATGACACAAAGCAAGTCACAACAAAATCCGTACCATTGAATTAATGCAAAGCGTCTTCTCAGATCAAAAAGCCATAAAAGTCTAAATCAATAGCAGAAAAAAACATGCATAGAAAGCGGAACTCATGGAAACTGAACAACAGCTTGCTCAAAAAACCATGGGTTATAGAAGAAATCAAGGATAAAATAAAGAAATTCATGGATTCCAATGAGAATGAAAACACTTCCTACCAGAACCTATGGGACACAGCAAAAGCAGTACTCAGAGGTGAGTTCTGACCCTACAGCTTGAACAAGTAGAGGCAGAACAACAGAGGAACCCCTCAGACACCAGAAGAAGACAGATCATAAAGATCAGAGCAGAACTAAATTAAGTAGAAAATAGAAGAACAATTGAAAAGACCAAAAGCTGGTTTTTCTGAGAAGATCAACAAAATTGACAAACCGTTGGCTAAACTTATTAAAGAAAAACAGGATAGGAAACAAATAACCCAAATAAAAAATGAGAGGGGAGTTGTTACAACAGATCCCACAGAAATAAAAAATATCAAAGCTGAATACTATGAAAGACTGTACTGTAACAAATTTGAAAACCTAGAGGAAATGGACCAGTTCCTTGATTCCTATCACCTACCAAAATTATCACGAGGTGAAGCAGAACGATTTAATAAATCCATCACAAAGGAAGAGATTGAAAAAGTGAACCAAAAACTGCCAACGAAAAAAAGCCCCAGCCCAGATGTTTTCACTGAAGAATTCTACCAAGCTTTTAGAGAATAGTTATCTCCCATACTACTGAGACTATTTCACAGTATAGAAAGGGATGGAATACTCTCAAATTCATTCTATGAAGCCAGCATAACCCTGATACCAAAGCCAGGGAAGGGCCCAACAAAAAAGGAGAACTGAAGATTGATATCACTCATGAATCTAGATGCAAAACTCTTCAACAAAATTCTTGCCAATAGAATACAACATATCCAAAAAATAATTCATCATGACACTTCTCTAAAGAAGAGATCCAGGCAGCTAAAAAACACACATGGACATGCTCACGGTCATTAGTTATTAAAGAAATTCAAATCAAAACGACAATGAGACAACATCTCACCCCAACAAAGTTGGCCATGATCCAACAAACGCAAAACAACAAATGCTGGAGAGGCTGTGGAGAGACTGGAAATCTCCTACCCTGTTGGTGAGATTGCAAAATGGTGCAACTCCTTTGGAAAGCAATCTGGTTCTACCTTAAAATAATGGATATAGATATACCATTTGACTCAGTAATTCCACTGCTTGGAATATATCCTACAGAATCAAGGCCATTCACACCAACTAATACATGTACACAAATGTTCGTCACAGCACAGTCCACAATAGCAAAAAGATGGAATTAACCTAGATGCCCAACAGCAAAAGAATGGATAGGTAAACTATGGTATATATACTCAATGGAACACTATGCAATGACAAAGAACAATGATGATAGCAGGAAACATCTCTTAACCTGGTTTCAACTGGAGGACATTATGTTGAGTGAAAGTAGTCAGTGATAGAAAGACAAAGATTGTATGAGACCCCTATGATAAGAACTTAAACACAGACTCATGCATAACAAAAAAGACTCTGATGGTTGCAGGGGTGGGGAGGGCAGAAGGAGGAGGGGTGAGGGTTTAGATTAGATGTTAGAAATTTAGTTGGGTGAAACTGGTGACAGCGCACGTTAGTAAGAAGATCAGTATTAACGGGACTTCAACACAACTTGTGTACTCCTTCCATCTTAACCCAATATTGCAAGGACCGAGTAGTTGGGGCAGGGGGCCGGGGACCGTGCTCTCAGGGGAAATCGAGGCCAATTGGCACAACTAGCATTTTACTGATGAGGTCTCTCCATAGCCCACATTGGTGAGTGGCATCTGAGGTCTTAAAAGCAGCCAAGCTGCCATCTCAGGGTACAGCAAATGGTTCCAACTCAGCAGGAACGGATGATCACTAAATTCCATAACGACATGGGGGAAAGAGAATCCAGCAGACAGAGAGACCCACATGAGTCTATGTCTACATCAACTTGTGACTGGAAGAACTAGATGGTGCCCAGCTACCACCAGTGATAGTCATGATGGAGCTCACAAAGTTGAGTCTCACTGGCAACACAAGTATAAATAGGGGTGCACCCTGAGATCGCCACTAAAAGACTGCAATTGATGGTCCAGGAGCCTTGGAGTTCTCCAGGGAGTTGGACCCCTGGCCCCGATGCTGCCCCTGTCCATAAATCATAATGAAGGTCAACTTTTCAGACAGCAATGGATTGGACTTGGTGACACAGAGTGACCATATTGTGTGGGCACTTTATGGTTCTAGGCATCTGTAGGAGGTCGTCCTGTTGACCTCATACTGGAGGAAGGGGAATGGGCGGACAGCAGAAGATAGACTGTTGGGAAGATAAGACGTATATGGAGCAGAGAGGAAGACTGTGCTGTCACCGTGCAGGGAGAGCAGTGGAAGCTGTGTGTAGGTCAGCATGCAAATTTATATGGGAATGTACATTTTCATTGAATCATAAGAAAAAAAAAGTCATTTCTTGTGTACCTGAGTCTGTTTTTAAGTCCTTAGAGTAGGGGTCTCATACATTTGTCCTTGTGTCTTTGACTGATTGTCTTCCAGTTGAAACCAGGTTATGAGATGCCTTCTGAAATCATCATTGTTCTTTATCATTGCATAGTGTTCCCTTGAGTACACGTACCATAGTTTGTTTATTCATTCATCTGTTGTTGGCATCTGGGTTGATTCCATCTTTTAGCTATTGTGGACTGTGGTGCAATAAATGTTTGTGTGCATGAACCTGTTTGTGTGACTGTCCTTGACTCTGTAGGATATATTCCGAGCAGTGGGATTACTGGATCAAATGATATATCTAGTTCCAGCTTTTTAAGGAAATGCCAGACTGCTTTCCAAAGAGGTTGTACCATTTTGCCATCCTACCAGTAGTGTAGGAGAGTGCCGATTTCTCCACAGCCCCTCCAGCGCTTGTTATTTTGTTGGCTTTGGATCATGGCCAACCTCGTTGGAGTCAGATGGTATCTCACTGTAGTTTTGATTTGGATTTTGATAATAGCTAATGATTGTGAGCGTTTCTTCATATGTCTTTTGGCTGCCAGGATGTCCCTTTTAGTGTGAAGTGTCTGTCCATCTCCTTTGCCCATCTCTTAACTGTATTATTTACCATCTTCTTGTTGATATTTTGCAGTACCTTGTAGATTATGGAGATCAGATGCTCGTCTGACATGTACTTGCCAAATATTTTTTCCCATGCTGTAGGTGTTCTCTTAATTCTTCTGATAAAGTCTTTGCATGAGCAAAACTGTTTGATTCTTTGTCATTCCTGTTTACTTATTTTCTCTTCCGTTGATTGTGCTTTGTTTGTCAGATTTTGATATCTGTCTAAGTTGTGTATTAAGACTTCCATTGTTGATCCTACTTTTTCTTCTATGATGTTTATCATTTTAGGTTTGATATTTAGGTTTTGATCCAATCTGAGTTAGTTTTGGGGTAAGATATGAGATACAGGTCTTGTTTCAGTTTTTTTTTTTCAGATGGATACCCAATTTTACCAGCACCATTTGTTAAAGAGACTGTTTTTACCCCAGTTACAATCTTAGGGCCTGTGTTGAATATTAACTGTTCATAAGTGGATGGTGGCATCTCTGGGGTCTCTATTCTGTTTCATTGGTCTATATGTCTCTTTTCATAGCAGTACCAAGCTGTTTTGACTACTGTGGGTGTAATTGTTTCTAAGCTCAGGTAGTGTGAGGCCTCCTACTGCATTCCTCTTCTTCACTAGTGCTTTGCTTATCTGGGGTTTCTTCCCTTTCCAAACAAAGTTGGTGATTTGTTTCTGCATCTCATTAAAAAATGACACTGGAGTTTGTATTAGGATTGCACTGCATATGTAGTTCACTTTCGTTAAAATAGACATTTTCACAGTGTCAAGTCTTCCCATCCATGAGCAGGGTAGGTTTCTCCCACTACATTAATCTCAGTTTCTTGCAATAAGCTCTTGTAGTTCTCTCTCTATAGGTCTTTTATTTCTCTAGTTAGATTTATTCCTAGGTATTTTATCCTCTTGGGGACTATAGTAAATGGTATCGATTTCTTCTTTAATGATCTCTTTGTTGGTATAAAGGAATCCTACTGATTTACTTATGTTTATCTTATATCTTGAAACTTTGCTGAACTCTTCTATTAGCTCGAGTAGTTCGTTTATGGATTCTCTCAGATTCTCTGCGTATACAATCATATCATATGCAACTAGGGAGGCTTTTACTTCTTTGCCAATGAGGATGCCCTTTATTTCTTTGTCTGGTCTAGTTGCTCGAGCCAGAACCTCTAGTACAATGTTGAATAGAAATGGTGAGTGTAGGCAACCATGTCTAGTTCCCATTCTCAAGGGGAATTCTTTCAGTCTATTTCCACTCAGGATGATGTGGGTGGTTAGCTTTGCATAGATGCCCCTTACTGCATTGAGGAATTTCCCTTCTATTCCTATTTTACTGAGAGTTTTTATCATGAATTGGTGTAGATCTTGTCAAATGCCTTTTCTGTGTCAATTGACAAAATCAGGTGATTCTAACTTTTTGTGTTATTTATGTGGTTGATCACATGAATTGTTTTTCTGATGTTGAACCAGCCTTGCATCACTGGTATGAATCCCACTTGGTCATGATGAATTATTTTTTGAAAAAGTTTGTTGAATTCTATTGGCAAGGATTTTGTTGAAGATTTTTGCATCTAGGTTCATGAGTGATATTGGTCTGTAGTTTTCATTTTTTATAGGATATTTCCCTGGCTTTGGTATCAGGATTATGCTGGCTTCATAGAATGAATTTGGGAGTATTCCATCCCTTCCTGTGCTGTGAAATAGTTTCAGTAGTATTGAAGTTAACTCTTGTCTAAGAGCTTAGTAGAATTCTGTAGTGAAGCCACCTGGGCCAGGGCTTTTTTGGTTGGTAGTTTTTTTACTACTTTTTCAATCTGTTCCTTTGTGATGAGTTTATTAAGTTGTTCTACTTCTCCTTGTGATAATTTTGGTAGGTGATATGAATCTAGAAATTTGTCCATTTTCTCTAGCATTTCAAATCTGTTACGGTACACTCTTTCATAGTATTCTGTTATGATACTTTTGATTTCAATTGGGTCTGTTGTGACATCTCTCTTCTCATTTCTTATTCAGGTTATTTGTTTCCTGTCCTGTTTTCCTTTTGTAAGTTTATCCAATAGTTTGTCAATTTTGTTGATATTTTCAAAAAAAACAGCTTTTGGTTTTGTCAATTTTTTCAATTGTTCTTCTATTTTCTAATCCATTTAGTTCTTCTCTATTCTTTATGATCTGTTTTCTTCTGGTGCCTGAGGGGTTCCTCTCTTGCTCTTTGTCTACTTGTTCAAACTGTAGGGTTAATCTTTTGGTTTGGATCCTTCCTTATGGATTTGTGCATTTATAGAGATAAAATGACCTCTGAGCACTGCTTTTGCTGTGTCGTATAGGTTCTGGTAGGATGTGTTTTTATTCTCATTTGATTGCGTAACTTTATTTTGTTCTCAATTTCTTCTATAACCCACGGCTTTTTGAGCAGAGTGTTGTCCCGTTTCCAAGAGTTCCAGTGTCTACCTATGTTTTTTCTGCTGTTGATTTTGACTCTTATGGCATTATGATCTAGAAGATGCTTTGCAATAATTCAATGGTTTGAATTTTGTTGAGATTTGCTTTATGTCCCAACACATGGTCTATTCTGGAAAATGTTCCATGTGCATTAGAGAAGAAGTTGTACCTATCTGTTGATGAATACAAAGTCCTGTATATGTCGATGAGGTCTAATTAGTTAATTGTTGCAATAAAATCTTCTGTGCCTTTACTGAGTTTTTTTCTAGATGATCTGTCCATTACTGAAAGTGAAGTCTCCCACTATTACTGTGGTGTGATCTACCTCATTATTCAATGTAGTCAGTGTTTGTTCAATGTATTTAGATGCTTTAGTATTGGATGCATAAATATCTAATATTGTTAAGTCCTACTTGTGTATTGAGATTTTCAGCAATAAATAGTGACCATCCTTGTCCATGATGGTGGATTTTACATTAAAATATATTTTATCTGAGTTTCGTATTGGCACACCTGCTCTTCTTTGTATATTCTTAGCTTGATATATATTATTCCATCCTTTAATTTTCAGTTTGTTCACATCTCTAAGTCTGAGGTATGTTTCTTGTAAGACAGTTCATGTCTTTTGATCCAAGATGTCACTCATTTTCTCTTTATTGAAGCATTCAGTCTGTTTACCTTCAGTGTAATTATTGACAGGTATGTTTTTAGAGCTGTCATTTTGATGTTTTTATTTTTGTGTTGGTGTTTTCTATGTTGCTGGTCTGGGTCATTTTTTATGGGTTGACTTTCCATCTTTTTCAGTGTTAGTTTTGTGTTTGTTGAGACTCCTGTATTACATTTCTTATTTTGATATGTCACATTGTTATTGTGATTTGCAGCTGGACCTATGATCCCCCTTAATATTCTAAGTTTAAACCCAATTTTAACTTCTGCGTATCTTTTTAGCTTCCTCTCCATCTGAAAGGACTATAATGACAGTAATGTGATGGTGTCATAGTTTTCATGATATGATCACTGGCTCCTTTCTTTTAATATTCTAACTGATTGAGTTTTGTGTCTTCCCTAACTGAGTAGGTTTCTGGATGTTGTGTCCTGTGTTGACTCCTTAAGTATCTATTTACTGGTTTTGTTTTTCTAAACAAAGAGCTTCTTTCAGTGTTTCTTGTAGTTTGGCTTTGGTTTTTACAAAGTCTCTAAGCTTCTGTTTATCTGCAAATGTCTTAATTTCATCTTCATATTTAAAAGGCAGTTTTGCAGGACATATAATTCCAGGTTGGGAGTTTTTTTGCCTTCAAGGCTTTGAATGTGTCATCCTGTTGCCTCCTTGCCAACATCATTTCTGCCAAGAAGTCAGACAAAAGCCTACAGGGCTTCCCTTTGAATGTTAGCTTTGTTTTAAGTCTCACTGCCTTTCTACTTATGTTTCTTTTTATTAAGCTTGATTACAACATGTCTTGGTGTCTCGGGTCCGACTCGACGGCACTTGGCTTGGCTTGGCTGGTGTGTTTTTTGTGGGGTCTAATTTTTCTGGCATTTGATACATGTCTTGGATATGTTCTCTTCTTTCATAATTTCAGGGAAGTTTTCTGCTAGCAACTCAATGGCAAGACTCTCTGTATTTTCAGCTATCCTTCTCTATTCAGGAACTCCAATTAATTCTAGATTAGTCCTCTTGATAAAATTCCACATGTTTCCTAATACTTCTTCATTTTTCTTATTTCCTTTCTCTCATTTTTCCTTATAAATGCTGTTGTCAGTTGCTCTATCCTCAAGTCATTAAGTTTGTCTTTCAGTTCCTCAGTTCTGCTCTTTTGGCTTTGAATTGAATTGTCTCTGTAATTTTGTTATTGATCTGCTGGATTTCACAACATTGATGTTCAAATAGCTTGCTTAACTTTTCATTTTGCTCTGCTACATTTTGTTTAATCTCTGGGAGGGCTCTCTATGTAATTCTTTTGTACTCAATCTCCAATAGTTTCAGAAAGGCTTCTTCTGAGAAGTTTTTGATTATTTTTCTACATTTTTCTCCTGCTCTGTTAGAACAGTCATTGCTGGTAACTAGGCACCATCTACTTCTGTTCTGAGGCTGGTGGAGTCTTTGTTTCACTTTCTTTAGGCTAATATTTTCTTTGTGTCTTTGGTTTTCTTAACAAGAGCATTTTAAATATAACCTCAGGTTTTTGACATGACTAAGACATCTGACAACTAGCTCAATTCATTTTTTTGTTCTTCTGTTGATACGTAACTATGGCATAAGCATTTTGCCTATGTGTGTCATGCTTGTCCCTCACTACTTTCAGGATTCTCACTTCGATCTTTTATTTTTGAGAGCCTAACTACAATGTATGGGAACCCTAGCAGTATAATGGTTAGGTGCTATGGCTGCTAACTGAAAGGTTGATGGCTGAAATTTACTGTACATTACTTGGAAACTCTGTAAGGCAGTCCTACTCGGTCCTATAACGTCACTAAGAGTCAGAACCAATTTGACAATGGATTTTTTTTTTCTTTTAACTATGATGTACCTTAATGTAGATGTGTTTGCATTTATCCTGCTCAGTGTTCTTTGAGCTTAGATTTATAGATTCATGTACTTTGTTAGTTTGGGGAAAATTTTTGTCTTTGTTTCTTCAAATATTCCTTCTAATGTCCTTTTGCAATCACCATGATATGTGTATTAGATCTCTTCACTGTCCACTCTTGTTGCTCTGATCTCTGTAATTTTAACTGTCTTATCCTCTGATTCACTGGATTTTTTTATCTTACCATATTAAATGTGTTGTTTCTTGTTTCAATTATTGTCCTTTCCAGTCACAATATCTTTTTTTAGATCCTCATTTTGCTCTTGTGTTACTTTCTTTATTTCTTTTAGCTCTTTTTGCTGTTTATCCTTAGCTCTTATAATTATGTTTAACATTGTAGTATATTCCTTTGTTTTCCATTATTTGGTCATCCCTTAATGTACTTTCACACCATGCGTCATGTTTATTTGGATAGGCCATTGTTTCTCTGTTCTTTGTGTGTTGAATTTTTTTTTTCCTTGGGGCAGCGGAATTTTTGAAAGTATTAACTTTCTCACTTTTCTCTAGTATTTTTCCCCACCTCAGTATTTTCTGCAAGAAATTTTTAGGTAGATAGAACCTTTGGACTTTGTTTATGCTTTCTTCTCCCTCTTTGTGAAAGCTCCTTCTCTCTTTCTGGTTTAATTGAGATTCAAAAATTTCAGATCTTGGTTTTCAGCTTTTAAACTTTCCAGCACACACCAGAGAACACTCTGTGGTTAGCCTGTCCACCAGCAGGCACTACCACTCAGGCAAGACAAAGTCTACCAATCAATTTATCCACTAGAAGGCACAATCACTTCTCTGTGGTTATTACTTTCTTTCTCTGTTTCTTCGCTTGCATTTTCTTTTAGAAAACTCATCAGGGTTGGGTGTTGCCCTCTGATTTTTCCTGAGGTTTCCTTCCCTGCTTTTGAGAGCTGTTTCTGAGCTGACTCTCTTGGTAAGCACAAGAAGACAAGGATCTGGCACTACCCAGAAGGACCTCCAGGAAATGTCTTGCAGATTTCAGAACCCCATGAGTTTGTGGAGGTTAGAGGAACAGTCTCCACTTATGTGAGTCACCTCCTGACTTCACTGTAGGGATCCTTCTGTAGCAGTTCGTATCAGACCAGTGCCCCAGACTTACTGGCTGAGGGAACCATAGTTTTACTCCAGATAGACATCCAAGGAGGTCTGCCTTGTTTCTATAGTATGCATAGTATGCTGGCTGTACTGAATATGCCTACTTCCTAGGACAGAGCAGTCTCAATCAGCAGTCCTCAGCACTGATTGTAAGAGGGAGCATACAGACCCACACTGATCACCAAGGAGGTCTGTCCTGTTGGTTTCAGAGGTATGATCAATAGAGTGACAGGGAGTAAGATACGGTTGCTGGCTATGAGAGCTGACTCTGTTACTGAGGAGTTCTGCAGATGTTTGCAACAGCCTGGCCACCAACAAAGGCCGGGTGGGGGAGGGGTGTCATGCTCTGGTAAGATGCCCATGTATGTCTGCCTTGTTGCTATCAGAGACCCCCACCCTTGAAGGACTATTGTCTTCAAGTATATCCTCCACTCAAGACTACTGCTTCCTAGCACATAGCAGCCTTAGACAGCAGTCCTCAGAGCTAACCAGAAAGAGCACTGGCAACCTAACCTAGACACCTGGAAGGTCTGTCTTATTAGTTTCAAACGTCTGAGCTATGGTGTGTTCAGGGAGAAAACTACAGTGATGACTATGAGAGGACGCTCCACTGCAGAGGGCTTTTTATAGCATTTTCATAATAGGCTTCCAGCTGACAGTGTCTGGGTGAAGGAGGTACTGGTACACTTCCAACAGATTCTTGAGGAATGCCTGCCTTGCTGATTTTAGAGCAGAGGCTTAGAGTCCTGTCTCTTTGTATAGGTAGGAGGTATGATAGTTAGAGAAATAGGGTCTTTTTCTGGGGCTACTTCACCATTTCACAGCAGCTAGCAGTCTATATGGTTAGGGGGAGGGCCAGGGATGATAGAAGAAGTGATTTTCAGAACTGTCTTGATCATCTAGTGTTCCTGTAACAGAAATACCACAAGTGGGTGGCTTTAATAAAGGAAAGATTATTCTCTCAGTCCAGTAGGCTAGAAGTCTGAATTCAGGGTACTGGTTCCAGGGGAAGTCTTTCTCTCTCTGCCAAATCTGGAGGAAGGTCTTTGTCATCAGTCTTTGCCTAGTCTAGGATACTGGACTGGAGGAATAGTCTTCCCTTTGTTAAAGACAGAAGCAAGTATCCTAGGTCCAAAGGATGCACTCTGCCCTGGCACTGTTTTCTTGCTGATATGAGGTCTCCCTCCCCAACCTCCCACCCCAACATTTCTACTTCTTCTGTGTTTTTATATCAGAGATTGGCTTAAGATGCTTTCTAATCTTGTAGATCTCATCAATATAACTGCCTCTAATCCAACTCATTACATCATACTGGTAGAATTTACAACACAGTGAAATCAAATCAGATGGCAAAATGATAGGCACACATACAAGGCTGGAAATCAGGACCTAGCCATGTTGACAGATATTATGAGGAGACACAATTCAACCATGACACTACCTTCTATAAGTCATTATTAATTCATTGACTGTTACATGTCTGCAGTTTCTCACTTGTTTTCTCTGAACCACAATTTAGAGTCCTTCAGAATGAAGCATCATTTCCTTCTATTTCTTGTTGACTGTGGGGAGGATCAAAATGATGTTCTTCTTCTTCTTTTTTTTTTAATACCACCACCTTGTCAGAATTCCTACATGAAGTCATTAATAACATTTTTTAGGACATAGGCTTAAAATCATTTCCAAAATGTTTAGATAACTTACCAGTATTACAGTGAATTAGTAATCATTCATTATAATATACATTAATGTACTTTTACTTTCTGTGCCACAGAGAGAGAATATACATATTTGGTTTTGCTAATAAGTGTTTTCTTTTTTGCCACTGAAATGATTGTTTTATGAAAAATGTATTAAAAGGAAATGTATTTGTTATGTTCAAAGACTATCTGTTGTGGTTAAAATTTTATGAATTAATTTATGAGATTTTTAAAAACTGCTTTAATGCCAAATAGTATATAAAACAACAAATTACATTTCTCCTTTTTAACATAACAAAATTTTCTTTAATTACTGAATTAAAGTGTTAATTTTATTCTTTGTGCAATGAAAGGCAAAGCTTTGGCCTCTCATTAAAATAAATTCCTGAGCCTAACACCAAGATCTTTGGTTTAATAACTCAAGTATTATTTCTCAGTGACCTATGAAAAAACCTGACAAATCTAAAACCTCATGGAAAGCCACAAAAATATTTGTTCTATTAAGAAAGCATAATTTTGAAAAAAGGCTATTAATGTGTTATGAGTTACTTGAAACATGTTGTAAAAGTAGGGAAAATTTCCCATTTTCTTTAAGAGGTTGTGTATTCACATTATTTACTCATAAAAATTATTATCACTATTCAGATATGTCTTAGGCTGGGTTTTCTAGGGAAGCAAAACCAGTAACACATATATGTACAAGGAAAGATTTTAAGACTCCAGATGCCACTCACCAATATGGAGTAAAGAAGGCTCTCTTAGCAATAGGCTGGTTATGCAAACTGACCTTGATGTCCCTGGAGAGCATAGTCCTCAGACCCCACCCCTGCTACTCTATCCTTGTAAGACTGGGTTGAGATTAGAAGAGTTTTCAGTTTATGGTGAAGTCCAGTTATTGATCTACTTCCTACTGTGTGCTGTCACTGCTTTCGCCCAGTCACATTTCTATCAACTATCTAATCTAGGACCAACCCTCTCCTTCCCTCCCCACCCTTACAGCCATCAGTCTTTTCTTCTGTGCATGTCTATTTATAAGTCCTTATAGTAGGTATCTCATACAATATTTGTCCTTTTGCTGCTGATTGATTTCACTCAGCATAATGTCTTCCAATTGAAATCAGGTTATGAGATGCTTCCTAAAATCATCATTGTCCTTTATCATTGCATAGTGTTCTATTGAGTATATGTACTGCAGTTTGTTTATCCATTCATCTGTTGATGGTCATCTAGGTTGATTCCATCTTTTTGCTATTGTGGACTGTGCTGCAATGAACATTTGTGTGCATGTATCTGTTCATGTGACTGCCTTTGTTTCTGTAGGATATATTCTGAGCAGTGGTATTACTGAATCAAATGGTATATCTACTTCCAACTTTTTAAGGAAGCACCAGACTGCTTTCTAAAGTACTTGTACCATTTTGTAATCCCACCAGCAGTGTAGGGGAGTTCCAATCTCTCCAAAGCCTCTCCAACATTTGTTGCTTTGTGTTTTTTGGATCATGGACAACCTTGTTGGGGTGAGATGTTATCTCATAGTAGTTTTGATTTGGATTCCTCTGATAGCTAATGATTGTGAGCATTTCCTCATATGTCTTTTGCTTGCCTGGATGTCCTCTTTGGTGAAGTATCTGTCCATCTCCTTTGGCCATCACTTAATTGGGTTATTTACCTTTTCTTGTTGATATTTTGCAGTACCTTGTAGATTATGGAGGTCAGACATCGGTCCAACATGTAGTTGCCAAATATGTTTTCCCACTGTATAGGTGGTCTTTTAATTCTTTTGATGAAGTCTTTGGATTAGCAAAAGTATTTGATTCTTTATGGTTCCCATTTATCTATTTTCTGTTGATCACACATTGTTTGTCAGATTTTGAAGCCTGTCTAAGCCATATATTAGAACTTCCATTCTTAATCCTATTTTTCGTGCATGATCTTTATCATTTTAGGTTTGATATTTAGGTCTTTGATCCATTTTCAGTTAGTTTTTAAGTAAGGTGTGAGATATGGGTCCTGTTTTTCAGTTTTTTTATGGGTCTTTTGTTTCAGTTTTTTTATGGGTCTTTTGTTTCAGTTTTTTTATGGGTCTTTTGTTTCAGTTTTTTTATGGGTCTTTTGTTTCAGTTTTTTGCAGATGGATATCCAATTTTTCCAGCACTATTTGTTAAACAGACTGTTTTCACCCTAGTTTACAATCTTAGGGCCTTTGTCAAATATCAACTGTTGGTAAGAGGATGATTGCCTCTCTGGAGTCTCAGCTCTGTCCCATTGGTCTATATATCTCTTTTTGTAGCAGTACCAGGCTGTTTTGACTACTGTGGCAGGGTAATAGCTTCTAGTGTTGGGTAGTGTGAGGCTTCCCATTGTGTTCTCTTCTCTGGGGTTTCTTTCCTTTCTAAACAAAGTTGGTGATTTGTTTCTATATCTCATTAAAAAATGACACTGGAATTTGTATTGGGATTGCATATATAGATCACTTGGGATAAAATAGACATTTTCACAATGTTGAGTCTTCCTATCACGAACAGGGTTGGTTTCTCCATTTATGTAAGTCTCTTTTGGTTTCTTACAGTAAGGTCTTGTAGTTCTTTCTGTATAGGTCTCTTATCTCTCTAGTTAGATTTGTTCCTAGGTATTTTATCTTCTTGGGGGCTATAGTAAATGGTGTTGATTTGGTGATTTCTTCTTTAATGATCTCTCTGTTGGTATAAAGGAACCCTACTGATTTACTTATGTTTGTGTTTCATCCAGATACTTTGCTGAAATCATCTATTAGTTCCAGTAATTTACTCATGGATTCTTTTGGATTCTCCTCATATACAACCACATCATCTGCAAATAGGGAGATTTTTACTTATTCTTTGCCAAGGCAGATGCCCTGTATTTCTTTGTCTTATCTAACTGCTCCGGCTAGAACCTCTATTACAGTGTTGAATAGAAGTGGTGAGAGCAGGCATGCTTGTCTAGTTCTTGTTCTCAAGGGGAATTCTTGCAGTCTCTCTCCATTCAAGATGATGTAGGTGGTTGGCTTTACATAGATGTCCCTTATTACATTGAGGAATTTCCCTTCTATTCCTATTTCACTCAGCATTTTTAGCATGAATTGGGGTTAAACATTGTCGAATGCCTTTTCTGCATCAATTGACAAAATCAGATGATTCTTACCCTTTGTGTTATTTATGTGGTTGGTCACATGAATTGTTCTCTGATGTTGAACCAGTCTTGCATCCCTGATATGAATCCAACTTGGCCATGATGAAATATTTTCTTGATATATTGTTCAATTCTAGTGGTTAAGATTTTGTTGAAGATGTTCGTTTGCATCTGGGTTCATGAGTGATATTAGTCTGTAATTTTCTTTTTTTGTAGGATCTTTCCCCGGCTTTGGTAGCAGGGTTATGCTGGCTTCACAGAATTAATTTGGGAGTATTCTATCCCTTTCTATGCTGTGAAATAGTCTCAGTAGTACTGGAGTTAACTCCCTCTAAAAGTTTCGTAGAATTCTCTGGTGAGGCCATTTGGGCCAGGACTCTTTTTTTTTTTTTTTTTTTTTAATGATTGAATGAAAATGTACATTCTCATATAAATTTGCAGATTCTCCCTGCCTAGTGACAGCAGACTCTTCCTCTCTGCTCCATGCATGCCCTATCCTATGAACAGTCTCCTATCCCCTCCTCTCTACCCACTCCCCTTCTTCCAGTAAGAGGTCAGCAGGATGATATCCTATAGATGCATATAACCATAAAGTGCCCACAAAATATGGCTACTCTGTGTCTCCAAGTCCAATCCATTGCTGTGTGAAGAGTTGACCTTCATGATTTATAGACAGGGGCAGCATTAGGGCCAGGGGCTATGCTCCCAGGGGAACCCCGAAGCCCCTGGACCACCAGTTGCAGTCCTTTAGTGGAGATCTCAGGGTGCACCCCTATTTATACTTGTGTTGCCGGAGAGACTCACCTTTGTGAGCTCCATCATGACTATCACTGGTGGTAGCCAGGCACCATCTGGTTCTTTTGGTCACGAGTCGATGTAGACACCCACTCACATGGATCTTTCTGTCTTCCGGGTTCTCCATTCCAACTGAGTTGGGATAATTTGCTGTACCCTGAGATGGCAGCTTGGCAGCTTTTAAGACCCCAAAAGCCACTCGCCAATGTGGGGTGCGGAGAAGGACTCTTTTTGGTTGGTAGTTTTTTACTATTATTACTTTTTCAATCTCTTCCTTCATGATGAGTTAATTAAGTTGTTATACTTTTCCTTGTAATAATTTTCTTGATGATATGAATCTAGCAATTTGTCCATTTCCCCTGGCTTTTCAAACCTGTTACAGTATATTCTTTTGTAGTATTCTGTTATGATACGTTTGATTTCAGATGGGTTTGGTGTGACATCTCCCATTTCATTTCTTATTCAGGTTATTTGTTTCCTCTTCTGTTTTTCTTCTGTAAGCTTACCATTGGTTTATCAATTTTGTTGATATTTTTAAAGAACCAACTTTTGGTTTTGTTCATTTTTTCAATTGTTCTTCCATTCTCTAATTCATTTAGTTCTGTTCTAATCTTTATTATGTGTTTTATCCAGCTGCATGACCAGTTTAATCTAATATTCTAAAAAATCTTTTTCACAGGTTAAAGAAGTATAGGTGATATGAGAAGAAGAAGAAAAAGACAGCTCCTCTGCATATGTCTGAAATCACTGTGGCCTATTATGTAAACTAGAGAAGACATCAATTAAAAAGACTCCTTAGAACCTGAGTGGAAAAGACTCAGTCTTTCTCACCAGCCTCTGTGCAGAAAATTAGGAGTCAATCTGTGAAGTCATTTAAAACCTCTTCTTGGACTGCCTAGCCCATTGAAGAAATGAAATGCAAAATTAAACACTTACTGGGCTAGAAACAGATGACTCTAGAAGTAGATAGTTAATCCCCAAACCACGCAGAAAAAGTCTTGGAAGACATTAGCACTTTTTTAATTCTTGTAATTGCTATTAACTGCATTTTATCCTTTCATGTAAGCCAGTAAAGGAACATAGTTCATCATAGTTTTTTTTCAGTGGTCTTTGCTTTATTACACTACTTTTTGCTTAGTTTTTCTCCATTATGAAGCTCTCCTTAAGTTTTCTCTTACTATTTTCTCTAAAGTCAAGTAGTGCTTGGCAAGTGAGTGTCCTCATTAAATTAACACTGTCAGTGGCAAATGCTAGCAGCCTAATTAGTTATTGGATAGGCCATTTCTCCCCTCCCCATTCCATCCAAGATCATCCTGATCCTCTCACACATCCAGTGACAGACTACAAAAATATATCCAACAGCACTAAGGATTTTAAGAAACTATTTAAGAGGGCCATTTATGTCAAACTATGGCACTCTTCTGAATTAACAACTCATTTTTTAAGTCTTAGTTTCAGTCTCACTCATTTCTATTTGGACTTCAACTGATGCTCTCACCCAGAACACTATGTTCTGTATGTTGTGATGCTTGGTGTTATGCCTCAGCAATAAGTAGTTGCTTTGAAAATCATCAAAATATCCCCATTTGTACCAGACTCTGGATTCTTTTAGAGTTTGGTAGATTATCTATTTGTAATAATTCAGTCACTAAAGAATGGCTTAAAGTAGTCAGTAGATCATTCCCTGTCTTAATGAACCAATTAGAATCAGCATAATGTATTTCCCAATCAGTATGTTTTCTGATGTGGAGGAGTCACTTATTTTTCAGTTCTTGAATGTTATGCTTGGACTTTGCCATGTCTAGACAGATATAACATGTGGGGTCAATGTACCCTAAGAACTCGTAGAATTTCATTTGATATTCACTAATGTAATAGTTCACCCTGGATCAGTGATTTAAAATTAATATCTAGCCAAATGAAGGAACTTACTCTGCCAGGAAACCCCATCATGAATAGATCTGAATGGGGCTGGTTATTTCCACAGACATTTGTTCTTACTTACAGTATTTTACAGTTTTAAAAATATCTATTCACAACTTATCTGTTACTATAGCCCAAATTGCTGATAACATGTCCAGTAGAATGACTGCCCACCCCCATCTTTAAAATCTGTTGATAATGTTGTTCTTGGTGATCAGATAGCTTTCAATTTCTTGCTAACAGAGAAGGGTGGAGTCTGTGCACTTGTTACCACTTCATGTTGTTTCCAGATGAATACCACAGAAAATGTAAAACAAGATGTTACTAAGATTCTTCACAAAGATGCTTGGTTATATCTAGTAACCTTTTTTGACCTTTTTTTGACCTCCTCAGCCACAAACCCCATAGAATCAGTTATTAGTCCTGCTCCATCTTATACAGGCAGTTTTTAATCTTTATAATCACAGTTATAGAAAGTGTTAACATTATAATTTACTGTATCGCTGTTTCAGTGAACTAGTGCTGCTCTTACGGAACTACCACAAAGTGGATGGCTTTAACAAAGGAAAGTTTATTCTTACACAGTATGGTCAGCCACAAGTCCAAATTCAGGATGTCCACTCCAGGGGAAGGCTCTGGAAGAAAGTCCAGTATTGTATCTGGAGGAAAGTCTGGTATTGTATCTGGAGGAAAGTCCGGTATTACATCAGTCTTTGTACAGGGAGCATTTTGGCTCAGAAATATCAGGTCTGAAGGATGTGCCTTCTCCCGATGCTGCTTTCTTGATGGTATGGGGTTCCCAACTCTTTGCTTGCTTCCCTTTCCTTTTTCTCTCTTGTAATATGAAAGGATTAAGGGTGGTACAAGCCATGTTCCGGGGAAACTCCCTTTATATTGGAGTAGAGAGGTGATCTTCTGAAAGGATTTACAGTTCCACCCTAATCCTTTAACATACAGCACAGGAAAATCACAAAATGGAGGGCAATCATAGAATACAGGGAATCCTGGCCCAGGCAAATTACTGCACATATATTGGGGGGACACAATTCAATCCATGACATCTCACCCTTTGGCACCCCAAAAACCACATCTTTGAAACAAGTAACACATTCATCCTATACGGTAGAAGTCTCAAATCAGTTCCAAGTCCAAAATTCAAAAATTCCTTTACATCTATGAAACCTGGAATACAAGCTATCTGCTTTCAGAGATACAATGACAGAACAGGCACAAGTTACACATTCTATCACAAATGGGAGAAATTATAGGGAAACAGGCATTAACAAGCAACAAGTGAGTCAGCAGAACACGTTACAGTAGCCCTCAAAGTTTTGAAAATAATCTTCCATTTTCTGAGATATTTTACGCGATAGCTTTGCCCACTCAGACTCTAGGTATTGTCCAGATTCCCTGGATTCTGAGTGGAGACCCCTGGCCTTGTGTTACAACACTGCCTAGAAAGGCCCACTGGGACAACAATTCTGTTCCCTGCACCATAAGCCCAATTGAGTGGAAATTCCACCCTTTCAAATACAGAACATTCTGGATCCACCCATTCAAATCCCTGAAGTCATGGCTATACCTTTTGAGACTGAGGCAAGTCAGCTTCTCACGGTGTTTGTCTCTTTAATTTATACTTCTTGTGGTCACATGGCCCAGGCCTCAGACCCACATCTGCCCTGCTGGGGCAAGTGTTTCAAATCTTGGTAGCTCCACTGATTCAACTGCCCAGAAGCACCCCACTCTGCTGTTTTAGTCAGCTAGTGCTCCTCTAACAATCACTAGCTTTTACAACTGTGCTGCAAAATATTTAACTTTACAGTTATAGATATTGAAGAGACCCAAACTTTGAGAATCTCTATGTGCCCCAGTGCCAGCTACCCTGTGTAATGCCAAGTAGTTCCTCAAGATTTGGCCTTTAGCTCTAACAACCTTCATAAGAACAAAGTGAGAAGCAGAATCACTTAACTACGGCCAATGCCCTGAGTCAATTCTGACTCATAGCAATTTTATAAGTCATTGTAAAATTGCCCCATAGCTTTTGCAGGGAATGGCTAATGGTTCAAACTGTCAACATTTTGGGTAACCAGCTGAGCGCTTAACAATTGCTCCAGGATTAAAATTGTGGGTAGTGCCTGACTACTATAAATTGTAGTTCTGAAGTCTTAAAGTTTCTGTAAATGGCCAATGTAAACCTCCAATTAAGGCTATACGAAAGACAGCACCCTTATAGTGATCAAAGATTATGGTCAAGGAATTTCTCCGAAAATTTTCGATAAACAGGAGAGAATGAGTAAGAGCATTTTAAATCTGACCAGAGGTTTTTGGCACAAGCAAGGTAGCAGTCAGCTAGTTCAATTCAGAAGCCATTTGTGTTGTTCTTCTCTCGATACGTAACTCCTGGTTAGCCATTTTGCCAATGCACATCATGAGCTAGTTCATCTCTGCTTTCAGCCAAGATCCATCTGATATCGGCAGTGATATCCCTGGTTCCACATCCTCTTCTGAATCCTGCTTGAATTTTTAGCAGTTCCCTGTCAATACAATGTTTCAGTCACTCTTGAATGATCTTTAACAGTTTTACTTGCATGTGATATTAATAAAGTGCCTCAGGATGAGTTCAAACCACCAGCCAGTCAAGTGGCTAACCATTTGCACTACCCAGGGCCTCCTAAGGAAACTTTTCTTAAAACTGTATTTTTTCAATGTTGCCTTTTGCAGTTAGTATTTTACAACTTAAAGAAAACCAAAATAACTCCAGCTAATAATCTTTGCTATGATTAATTGAGAGGACTAGTCTTGGCCCCTCTTAACACAAACACCGTGCTTTGATTTTTTTAGAAGGAAAAAAATTAGAGTTTCTTTTTTCTTGCTGCACTCCAATTCATATACTCCATTTTGATTTTGATCTAGATATTCTATGTCATTAAAACAGATAACTTTTGACTGTATCTGTCATGTTGTTATCTAAGCTGAAAGGAGAATTATAGCCTAAAAGTACAGTCAGCAATTTCATGGACTTGTATCTAATAAGCAGGGGATAATCAAAGCAATAGAAAGACTGTGGACCTTGCAACTCAGTGTCTTACCAAATTAATGCTGCAGAAAGAGTTTAAGAAAAAAAGAAAAGGGAAGGATCTCATCATATGAAGATTCATAAATACGAAAGCAGTTTAATAAACCAGTTACTTGCAGACAAATAATAAGTTGTGAAGGGATAAATGAAAATCCTGAAGGGAACCAGAGAAAAGGCGTCATTAGAGGAAACTTATAATTAAAAACAGAAAGAATGAAAATAAACCACGATTGGCTAAGTAGATGAAAAGAGAATGGAAAAATACAATTGTTTTTTTAAAAAGACAATGATAATAGACAAGACTTCCAGCAACAAGCAAGGTTTTCAAAAAAAATGAAACAGTATCTGAAAAGGCAAAAGGGGGCTTCAGGGAAAACCATAAACTAAATGACAGAAACAAAACAAAACAAAAAACCATTACCCAATGTAGGGAAAGAGTGAGACAGAACACAGGAGCAAGTAAACAGAGCCAGAAGCACATGAAAAAAAGGTTCTAAAACTTGCATACTTTATTCAAATAGTAGTAAAAGACTGAAGCTGAGAGCAGTAAATTATTATTTATTGTTCCCGTTACAAGCCAGTCCTGTAATATTCATCTCCGCTGAGAGTTGCAGCATTTCTACTTTTTGAGTGACAACTCCTCTCTTTACCGTTTCTGCCACTTTTTAATGTCCAAAGGAAAAAGTGACTTTACTTTTGATACAATGAGTCTAAACAACAGGTACAAGGAATCTTTTGTTTTCAAGGTTTATTGAGAAAGAAGCTGTTCAGTCTCAAAATTTTCTCCAAGTGGAAAAAAATATTGAGAACATTACATCAGATGGTGGTCAATACACAGGATGTTCCTAAACAGGTTTTGTGTTTGTAAATCAGAATAAAGGTAATTTACAGGGTTGTAGGAGGACAAAATGAGGTCATATCTTTAGAACATTGTCTGGCATGTAGTACATAATAAATATTAGCTGTTACTATCAGCAAAATAAATTTAGTTAAATCACTAATGTAAGATGGCATGCTCAAGAGAATTGATGTATTGAAATAGAGATGCATGTCCAAAACATAAAGTTTTCATTCCAATAACCACCATGCCAAAAGTCTGCAAGATTACAAACATATTCTCAGGGAAAATGAAATGCAGAAATATTCCAGTTAAACCATCAAGTCACATTTTATTCCAGACTAGCTGATACTTGTTGATAGGTGCCTTTGACTCACAGTGACTGTATGTAGGACAGAATGAAACACTGCACAGTCCTTCATCACCTTCACAGTTGTTTCTATCTTTGAGTCCATTGTAGCAGCCACCCAGTCAATCCATCTCATTGAGGTCTTCCTCTTTTTCATCAACACTCTGCTTTACCAAGCCTGATGTCCTTTTCTGGGGACTGGATAACGTGTCCAAAGTTCACACGAGATGAAATCTCACCACCCTTGCTCCTCAGAAGCATACTGACTATATTTTTTCCAAGACAAATATATTTGTTCTTCTGGTAGTCCATAAAACCAAACCAAAAAACCAAACTTACTACAGTCAAGTCATTTCCAAACTCATGGCAACCCTATAGGGCAGGTTCCAATGATCATCTGGTGGATTTTGAACCACTGACCTTTTGGTTAGCAGCCACCATATGTCTCCATGGTTTTCAGTAGTCCATGGTACAGTCAATACTCTTCCCAACACCAGATTTCAAAGGCATCAATTTTTCTTTTGTCTTCCTCACTCATTTTCAAATTTTCTCATATGAGGAAAAAAAAAAGCCAAACCTTTTTCCAATGGATTGATTCTGACTCATAGCAACCATGTAGGACAGAGTGGAACTGCTCTTTAGGGTTTTCAAAGAGCTGATGGTGAATTTGAACTGCTGGCCTTTTGGTTAACAGCTGTAGCTCTTAACCGCTGTGCCACTAGGCCTTCCAGGCTTATAGGGTGACTGACAGTACCATGGTTTGGGTCACCTTAGTCCTTAAGAGAACATCTTTGCTTTTGAACCCTTTATAGAGGTCTTGTACAGCAAATTTGCTCAATGTAATATACCTCTTGATATCTTGACTGCAGTTCCCATAGGCTCTTTGTAGCAGTTCTGCTTTGACCCATAGGGTCACTGTGAGTCATAATTGACTCAACAGCACCTAACAACAACAGCAACTTTCCCATAGGTGTTGGTTGAGAAAATAAGTGAAATGAAATCCTTGGCAATTTTAATATTTAATCTATTTGTTAGGATGCTGCTTATTAGTCTAATAGTGATGATTCTTTTCTTTATGTTGAGGCACAGTCCATTCTGAAGGTTGTAGTCTTTGATCTTCTCCATTAAGTGTCCAAGTCCTATTCATTCTCGGCAGGCAAGTTTGTGTACTTGTGGCAGATTATTATTAAGTCTTTCTGCTATCCTGACACAACTTCCTTTTCTTCCTATATTCCAGTTTCTTGGGTTACTTGCTCAACAAACAGATTGAGTAGGTATGATGAAAGGATATAACCCAGATGCACAGTTTTCCTGATTTTAAATCATATAGCATGCCCTTATTTTGAAAGACCACCTCTTTGTCTATGTATGTACAAGTTCCCTGTAAACACAATTAAGTGTTTTGGAATTCCCGTTCTTTGTAACATTATCCATAATTTGTTATGATCTACACAGTCAAATGCATTTGCATAGTCAACAAAATGTAGGTAAACATCATTCTGGTATTCTCTGTATTCAACCAAGATTCATCTGGCATCAGAAATGTTCTACACCCTCTTCTGAATCTGGAATGAGTTTTCGGCATTCTTTGTTGATGTACTGCTGCAATTTTTGAATTATCTTCAGCTAAATTCTACTTGTATGTGACATTAATGATATTATTTGATAATTTCCACTTTCCTTTGAATTGTCATTCTTTGGAATCATCCCAAATATGAATCTCTCCCAGTCAGTCAGCCCAGTAGCTGTCTTCCAAATTCCTTGGCAGAGATGGGTGAATGCTTCCATCATTGCATGTGTCTGTTGAAATGTCTCAATTGTATTTCATAAATTCCTGTGGCCTTGTTTCTTTTCAGTGATTTCAAAACAGCTTGGACTTCTTTCTTCAGTATCACCAGTATGTGATCATATGCCAGCTACCTCCTGAAATGGCTGAACGTTGACCAGATCTTTTCGTGCAGTGGCTCTGTGTATTCCTCCTGTCTTCTTTTGATGCTGCCTGAGTCTTTCAATATTTTGCCCACACAATCTCTCAACTTTGCAACTTTATTTTTCCTTTAGTTCTTTCAGCTTGAGAAATCTCAAGTGTACTCTTTTCTTTTGGTTTTCTAACTCCAGGTCTTAGCATATTTCACTATAATACCTTATTTCATCTTCTCAAACCTACCCTTGAAATTTTTGTTCAGTTCTTTTGTTTCTTAATTTCTTCCCTTTGCTTTAGCTACCCTACATTCGCGATAGCTTCAGAGTCTCTTCTGTCATCCATTTTGGTATTTTCTTTCTTTCCTGTCCTTTTTTTAATTGTGCTTTAGATGAAAATTTGCAGTGCAAGTTAGTATTTCATTCAAAAAATTATGTACAAATTGTTTTGTGACACCGGTTGTAATGCCCTCCTTTTGTCAGCACTCTTCCCCTTTTGCCTTTCCACTTCGGGTTCCCCGTGTTAATTCTTCTAGTTTTCTGCCCCTTCCTGCCTTCTTGTCTTTGCTTTTGGGCAGGTGTTGCCCATTTGGTCTTGATACTTGATTGATCTAAGAGGCATTGTCCTCACACAAGTTATTGTTTGTTTTATAGGCCTAACGTTGGATTGAAAGGTGAATTTCAGGAGTGGCTTCAGTGTTGAGTTAGCAGGGTGTCCAATGGCCATAGTTTCAGGGTATCCTCTAGTCTCTGTCAGACTGGTAAGTCTGGTCTCTTTTGTAAGTTTGAATTTTGTTTTATGTTTTTCTCCTGCTCTGTCCAGAAACCTCTATTGTGATCCCTGATAGAGGAGTTGTTGGTGATAGTTGGCCACTGTCTAATTCTTCTGAGCTTAGGTTAGTGGAAGCTGTGGTTCATGTGTTCCATTAGCTCTTTGGGCTACTATTTTCTTTGCACCTTTGGTGTTCTTCTCTCTCCTTTGCTCTGGGAAGTAATGGACCAAAAGATGTATCTTAATTGGCACTTCACAAGTTTTAAGACCCCAAATACTACTGCCCAAAGTCAGATACATAGCATTTTTTTATGAAATATGTTAAGCCATTAACCTAGAAGTTTCCAGTCAAGAGGACCCAAGCCTCAGCCTGAGTATCTCAGTCCTTCAAGATATTTGCATGTGTGTAGGCAACTTCTATGACTTTGCCTTAGCCAAATTGCACTGACTTCTCCTATATTTTGTGTCGTCTTTGCTTTACCGAAGTTACCAACTGTCTACAGTTTAGTTAGTGATTTTCCTCCGACACCTCCCTTCCTTCATAACCATCAAAGATTTTTTTTTCCTGAGTGTATACCTTTTGTTTTTATATGTATATGATAGTGATCTCATGTAGTATTGGTCTTTTTGTGATGAACTTATTTCTCTCAGCACAATGCCTTCTCAATTCACCCATCTTGTAAGATGTCTCCCAGATTCATCATTTGTTCTTTACTATTGCATATGAGATCTGACAATTAAGTTAGTGAACTTAGCACTATGCAGTTACGCTGGCAGCACTGTATAAACATCTTGGTAAGGTTTCATAACCTTGCTATATCAATGACTCACAGCTGTGTTTATGTTGATGTATGACAGTGTTTGCTAAGCAGTGTTCACTATTGTTGTGTGATTTCGTGTGCCATTGTAAGAATGTCGGAGCTTGAATTAGAGCAGTGAACAAACATTAAATTTCTTGCTAACCCTGGCAAGAGTGGAAATTAAATCAGGGATGTGTTAGTGCAAGTTTATGAAGATAATGCCATGAAGAAAATGGCAGTGGATTAAACGTTTTTCTGAGAGGAGAGAATGTATTACTGATGACCGGAGATTGGGGTGGCCAGTAAATAGCAGAACTGGTGAAAACATTGCAAAAATGCATTGAATCGTATGTCAAAATCATTGGCTGACTGTGAGAAGTATAGCAGATCAAGAAAACATTGATAGAGAAACAGTTGTGAAAATCTTGATATGAGAAAAGTATGTAAAGAAATGGTACTGTTCACCAATGAACAAAAGCAAAAGAGAGTCAAAGTTTGCCAAGGCCTTCTAGAGAGGTAAGATGATATTTTGGGCCGTGTTATGACTGGTGATGAAATATGGGTGCACCAGCAAAATGCTGTAACAAGGTATCAAAGTGCACAATGGAAGTCAGCTAATTCTCCATGGCCAAAAATGAGAGTCCAAATCAAGAATCACAATGATGTTGCTCAACTTCTTGTTATCGGAGGGGTTGTTCATTATGAATTTGTACCCACTGGACAAACAGTTAACCAACTTTACTATTTGGAAGGTCTGAAAAAGCTACTTGAAAAAATTAAGCAAAAATGACCTGAACTTTTTGCCAACTCTTGGCTCTTACATCACAACAAGGCACCAGTTCACGTGGCACTGTTTTTAGCCAGTAAACAAATAATTGTATTGGAACACCCACCCTACTCACCTGATCTAGCCCACAATGACTTTTTTCTTTACCCAAAAATAAAGGAAATATTGAAAGAAAGACATTTTGATGACATACAGGACATCAAGGGTAATACGACGACAGCTCTGATGGACATTCCAGAAAAAGAACGCCAAAATTGATGTGAAGTGTGGACTAGACACTGACGTCAGCACATAGCTTCCCAAGAAGAGTACTTCAAAGGTGACCTGAGTAATTTTCAGCAATGAGGTATGTAGCATTTTTTCTAAATGAGTGTTGGTGAACTTAACTGAGGTCCTTGTGTTAGAGTCAGGCTACAGGGGCACTTCGATGGAGAGGATTGCAAATTGGCTGTTAAGGAGTATGTTTGGGCTTGTACTGGTGATGGGAGTACAAAATGATCTAGCATATGGGCACTATAGATGCTAAATATTCTGTAATTTGTGAAATTCTGTACAACAGAAGATTGTCTACATTGTCTACAACAGAAGATTTCAGCATTTCAAAATGCTGAAAGTGATCTGTCCCCTGTCATCCTTTGAAAGTCACTGAGAAAGACAAGATTACCTGTTTTCAATAAAGGAAACTATGAATGGTGTAGGCACTTAAGTTGTGTCTTTCTTAATCTGTGCATGTTTTTTAATCTGCTAACTAGGAACCATGATACCTCTCCTGATGTGCTGTTTCTAGGGTTAAATATAAAAATGTATTTTGCTTGGGACTCTGCCTGGAACATAGATTTTTCTCAAAATATGGAGGTAGTGTTTGTTACTATTACGTGTCAAATATTTTTAAGACTTTATTCTTTTGTTTAAATTTCCATTAATTCTCAACCTCCTTGACAGTTTTTCTAGGCCTTGAGGACAGCATTTTCAGGGCTGACTCCCTTGACCTTTTCTTGGGCAACAAATCTTAGGTATGGAATCCATCTCTATTATGACTTTTCTGCTCACTGCCTTGCTTTCTTGGCCCACCCCTCCCATCTGCCATGTCTCCTGAGGCTCATTGGCTATTCCTGGACCTAGTCTTCTAGGATTTCTGTTGCCGGTGCCAAGCTTCCTGGCCTCTCACTCAGACAAATCTACTAGAAACTAGGCATCTTTGATGCGAGGGCATAATAGAAGACCAGGTATAAAGACTACCAAGCATCTGCTGCCATGCTGAGGAAATAGGCTAAGGCTTATCTCTATTTTCCAATTTATTAAAGAACAGATGATTCTTTTTCAAGACATTGTGAAAGTCCAGAATACAAGCCTATCCTTCCCAGTGATGGTCCTGAATTGTATGCCCTATTTTTACCTTTCAACCTCATCATAAAAAAAAAAAAGGCAAAGAAACAGGAAGAAGATGCCTTCTATTAATAGAAAAATGTATTAACACCTATTGTAAGCAGTAGAAGAACTGTGACTCCAGAATGAGCTCTTGTGTGCTTCTTACCCAGCACCCAAAGTAAAACTATACAGAGTCCTCTGGTTATCCCCTTTTGGACTATATAAAACATTAGCTGTGATTTCCCTGAGACGGTCTCACTTCTATATGCTTACCAAAAAAAGTTTTTTCTTTCTTTTCTTTTTTAAAGAAGCCAAACCAAACCATTGCCATTCAGTTAATTTCTACTCATAGAGACCCTATAGAACAGAGTAGAATTGCCCTGTAGAGTTTCCAAGGGGCACCTAGTTGTGCAAAATGAGGATCTTTTGGTTAGCAGACACAGCTCTTAACTACTATGACCCAGGATTTCCAAAGAATGCCTTTGAGCAAAGAAATCTTCTGAAATTCATTTACTGTGGTAGCATTCCTTTGCCATTCATTTCCTGTCTACTCTTATCAAGCTACAACTGTAGGCAAGCAAATGTGAGACCAGCTCACCAGGCAGCAGACAGTTAATAAATGAAATGTCTTCATACCATCACTCTTTCTAGACACTTCTCTTAAGCCTTCTGACCATAACCAGTTGCTGTCAAGTAGATTCCAATTCATGTTGACCTGATGTGCATCACAGTAGACCTGTACCGCATACAGGTTTCAGTGTCTGATTTTTCTTTCCTTTTTTTTTGGAAATAGATCTTCAGGCCTTTCTTCTGAGGTACTTCTGAGTGAACTGAAACCTCCAAACTATGTTAGCAATTAAGCCTGTTAGCTGTTCGTACTACTTAGGAACTCCTTCCTTACCATGCAACCTTTCAATTACAGTATCTGCTTCAGCCAAGTAGACTCTGCCATTTTTGGTAGTCCACTCATGGGGAGACCCGCAGCAGAATCCAGCCCTTTATGACATGGCCTGAAAGCTATGTTTGAACTGGTCCTGAGTCTTTACACTGCTCTGTGACTCTGTTGTACACATCCTTTCCCTTCAAAACTGATTTTCACCATGTTTATCTCCTTTGAAAGTTGCGTGTGTGTGGCTTCCTCTGCTGTGGTGTTTTAAAATCTCCTTGGCTGCCATTACTTGGTAAGGTTGGTGTGTGAGTGAGACTGGTCAAGAAAATGATCCCTTGAAATTTCCCCCCAGGCTTGCTGGGTTGTTTACTAGAAGTGAAAGATACTTAGACAGGAGAAAAGAAAAAACGGACCCAGAGTTGTACACAGGCAATCAGATTCTGGACACTTAGACTTTACTGAGCTAGGAACCCTTTTGGCTCCTCTTTTGTTCATTGCTAATCTGGGAGTAGCATTATACAGGGTCTAGTAGATGGAAAGGACAAAGTTATTGGATCAGTAGTTTAATGTTGATGTTTGCCGTGTTAGAGTTTTTAAGGAGTTTACAGACTTTAAGAATGTGTGGGGTCTTTAAAGAGGCTTTGATAGATCTATCAGCACGTGTCCATCACGTGATTTGTCCTCCACCTCCTCCTGAGACCAGCCCAGATGAAGTCATCTGGTTTTCACACACTTGGTTTCTTAAAGGGGCTGGGAAATATTCTAAGAATCTCCCTCCGTGAATGCAAATTTCCTGCTGTTGATTTAGAGTTTATTTTCTTACACAGGGTAGCAAGTTTCCCTCAGCTGGCTTCCATATGCGATTCTGTCTGTTTATGTGCCTTGGAGAGCTGGCAAAGAAAATACAGGATGACCTCAATTAGCAATGGGTCTAGAAGCTGGAGGTACCAAGGTAGATTCGCAGATGGTCTCCCTATCTCCCCACACCCTGGCACATTAAAACCAATTGCCACTGAGTCAGTTCTGACTCACAGAGAGTCTGTGTGTGTCAGAGAGTATAACTATGCTCAGTAGAGTTTTCAATGGCTGATTTTTCCTTAGTATATCACCAGGCCCTTCTTCTGAGGTGCATCTGGGTGAACTCAAACTGTCAACTCTTTGGTTAACACCTGAGCACATTAACCATTTGTACCACCCAGTGACTCTGTTAGTGGCCCTGAATTTTATATTTCTATTTTCTACCCCTGCTGTAACAAAAGGCAAAGTAACATAAAGAAAATGATTTATTTTCATAGTAAAGGATATTCATCTCCATTGAAACTGTGTAAGCATTGTAAACAAGGGCATTCATTTTCATCAAATGATGAATTGGACTCTGTGGGATGTTTTTTTATTCTTTTGTCCCTGAACTCGAGTGATCAGTAAAGTGAAACAACAATGTGTGGGCCCTGTCCAGAAGGTCAGCCACGGGACTTTACCAGTAGCTCCTTAGCAACCCTATGGGGCAGTGCTACTGTCTTACAGGGTCGTTACGAGTTGGATCTGACTCATTGGCATGGAGTTTGGTTCTTATGTTCTTTTAGGGACATAATTGTATCAGTTAGTCCTTTTCTTCCTGTTGTTCCCACAAGCATTCTGAGTTCTTTCCCTTTCTGGAAGCTGTCGCCTGTGGTCAGGACCAGACATGGTTCTGTGTCTTTTCTGTCCACTTCCCTGCCCCCACCCTCTGGCCACTCAGTGCAGAAGGGCAATAGTTACGGCTGAGGGCCCAGACGGATGACACCCAGTCAGCACAGCGGATTGGTGTCCATGGCATGCCCCAGGGAGGCGTGGTATTTCTCATCTCTGCCTGTACCTCAGTGGGGCCTTGTCAGGTCCTCACCCTGAAGGTGGGAATTTTGTCCAGGCTTCATGTAAATGTGCTTTGCTGAGTTTATCTGCTCATAGAGGCATTGCTATTGCTGTTATTATTTGCTGTAAAGCTGGATCCAGCTCAGTGCTACCCCATGTGTGCAGGAGAGAACTACACTCCATAGGGTTTTCAAGTCTATGACTTTTCAAAAGTAGATCACCTGAGGTGACTTTGGGTGAGTTTGTGTTGCTAGTAGTTGAATACTTCACTGGGCCAGCAGGGGCAAAGGCATACAAGCTACAAATCCCATCAATGCATCTTCCTTTCAGGTCCATGAGAATGAAATTACTAGAAGCAGAGTCCTGTGCATTTCTGAGATGTTGCCTTGAGAGTTATTAGTGGTTGAGTGCCCCTGGACTTAGGCATTTTGTTATTAGGTGCTGTCATATTGTTCCAACTTACAATAACCTAAGCATAGAGTGGGCAGAATGGAAAGAAAAGGTGAACAGAAAAAGCCTTTTAGTCTGGATGAGGATGGCTAAGAAATTAAGGACCACCCAAGCTATCAAGCCCCAGAGGGAGACACGATATAATGGGCAATGTCAGGAAGCAGAACAAGAAAGACTCTATCCACACATCACATGTCCACCACAGGGTTCCAATCACAGGGCTCAACACAGCCATGGACATATCTGTTCTTCCCGGGAGAGTCTCTGACCACACCTACCCTCAGTGTCTTTGTGTATAAAGCAGTAAATTTATAACTCATTTCTCAGTCCCTTACCAGAATAAAATAAAAACAAATGAGATACAGAAATGCTTTGAAAGGAGATGAACTAAATAATACATCCAGAGACTTGGCAAACTGTATTGTTTCTTCCTACCCACTTGTTTCCAGAGTTTTGGAAGAGGATTTGAGGGCATATATCTTATTTTACATCTCCCATCTGGGGACAATATATCAAATGACTTACAACATTTTTTATCATGTAACACGAGTGTACTGTTACAAGTTTTATATTTAAAGGGTGACAGATTTTTAAGAAAATGAAAATACCCTTAGAAAAAGCTCCAATCTCAATTATTATCACTGAATCATGTTTATTAAGCAGATGACATGTGCTGTGTTTTCAAGAGGCTAACTAGAAGCAGACCAAAATAAATAAATAAATAAAATAAAATCTCAATCATCAGAACCAAACTCATGGTTGAAAATACCTTGGACACATTCAACTTATAGGGACCCTCTTCTAACTATGTGGTTACAGATAGGAAACTCCTGCCCTAGACTGCTAGCTCCTCCAGACAGAACCCAAATCCATTGCCCTCAAGTCAATGCCAACTCATCGCGACCCTATAGGACAGAGTAGAACTGCCCCATAGAGTTTCCAAGGAGCACCTGGTGGTTTTGAAATGCCAACTTTTTGGTTAGCAGCCATAGCACTTAACCACTATGCCACCAGGTTTTCCTTCAGCAGAAACAATTTCTCATTTGTTGTCATACCCCCATTGCCTTGCGCAGTGTCAGACAGCTGATAGATGCCATTATCATTTTGTGGAGCTAGGTGGTTATTTATGCTCATTGTTAAGATGACTGTTATTGACACACATCTATTAAGAGAAGCTCAGAATCAATGACCTGGTAAACTTTGAATCAAGAGGGAAGATTCCAATAGCTGAAGGATTTGAGAGGCAAAGCAACATCATAGTTACCCAAACTGCTGGGAAGTGACACCACCTGTCAACAAGATGCAAGAGTGTAGCGGACAGGGAGTAAACTTAAAATTCAGCTAGGCTTCAGAGAGTACCTGGAGAGAAGCCCCAGACACCATTACTAGAAATGGAGGACAAGATGCCTTGTGAATAAGGGGAAGTCAGACAAGTGCTCAGCTACAAATAAAGGGTATCAGTCAAAGAAGATTTGTGTTGCCATCTTACCAGGCTAGAGTGACACAGGATCTGGAAGACAAGGAAATTATCTCAGAAAAAAATATCTCTTCTTCTGTGGCTGGAACTGAGCAGGCCACACATCCTTTTTAATATTCTTAACTCATGGCCATTTTCTCAATTCTGACACATAATGACCTTACAGGACAGACAGAGTAGAAATGCTCCAAAGGGTTTCCAAAACTATAAGTCTTTAGGGCCACACACTGCCACATCTTTCTTCTGAGGAATGACTGATGGGTTAGAACCACTGAACTTCTGGTTATCAGCTGAGTGGTTAACTATGCCAAGCATTCCTAGATAACGTAAAAGAAGAAAAGAGGGGGCTTTTTTGATGCTAAGATGGCACAGTAGCCCCATGCTTCCTGTGATCCCTCTAACAACAAAGATCTAAAAAAGAAAGAATAGATTATATTTGACATACTGGGAACCCCAAGCATCAAAGGAAAGTTAAAAAATCAGACTGAGTGAAAAGGAAGGGAGAGTAGGTCCAAAAGTATCTAAGATTGGCCAGACATGATCCAGAAAGAACTGGCACTCCACAGGAGAATCAGGGGCGGCCGTCATGATGAGTGGAGGGGAAGTATTCAGAGAGCTTCTTCCTCAGTGGAAGAGACTACCTACAGAATCAGGAACATTGAGCCTCATAGCTAAGTGGCCTACACACAACCTACCACTTGCAGAGCTAAAATTTCCTTTGGGCTAAACCTATCTCCATTTTCCTAGTGCTTCCCCTCTCCCATCACTGCACTGAAATGGGCTGCATAGACAGACACACTGGCTGGACCAGAAGTAAGACCCCTTGTCTGAACCTTGAGCCATTCTCATAGACTTGGAGAGGAAATAATTTAACAAGTGGGGAGAAAATAAAATCTGATGGTACCCCTAGGCTGGGAACTCAGACAGAAACAGGTTCTTTATTAGGTACAGGCATAAGGGGTCCATGGAACTTGAAAGCTTTTTAGCACTGCATACAGCATCCAGTGCCAGTTGTCTTATAGTAGAAGCTATCTACCTACTCACATTAAGGAATAGGGACAAGCCTTCTCACTTAAAGTGGCAGGCCATGATGGCTTCAGAGAGCTCCCAAAACAAAGCATGAAGAAATTTTCCAGATAAGAGAAACTGCCAAAATTATCAGAGGTAGAATACAAAAAAATTAATATTTAGAACTCTTCAAAGATCAGGAAGGAGATCAGACAAAACACAACAAAGCATAATGACAAATTGAACACACTGCAAAAAGCATAAAGAGAAAGAAAGTAGAAATTCAGCACATTAGTAATAAAATTACAAAATTATGCAATTCATACAAAAATCCTTGATAAAATTCTAGCCCATAGAATTCAACAGCATATCAAAAAAAAAAACCAATTCACCATGACCATGTGGGATTCATACCAGGGGTACAGGGATAGTTTGGCATTAGCAAAGCAATCAACATAATCAACCACATAAATAAAGTAGAGACAAGAAACACTTAATTTTATCAACAGATGCAGAAAAGAATTCAAAAAGTCTAGTACTCATTCGTGTTAAAAACTCAGCAAAATAGGAATAGGAGGAAAATTCATCAACATGTTAAATGGCATCTACACAAAGCCAACAGCCAACATCACCCTAAATGGAAAGAATCTGAAAGCTTTCTCCTTGAGAATGGGAAACAGATGAGGGTGGCCTTTGTCATCACTTTTATTCAACATTGTACTGGAGGTTCTATCAGAGCACTCAGGCAAGATAAAGAAATAAAGAGCATCTACACAAAGCCAACTGCCTTCATTGTCCTGAATGGTGAAAGACTGAAAGAATTCCATTTGAGAATGGGAACTAGGCAAGGATACCCACTCTCACCACTTCTGTTCAACAATATGGTAGAAGTTCTAGCCAGAGCAACCAGAGCAATTAGACAAGACAAAGAAATAAAGGGCATCTGTATCGGCAATGAAGTAAAAATCTCCATATTTGCAGACAGTATGATTATTTGTATGGAGAATCCAAAGGAATCCATAAGTAAACTATTGGAACTAATGGAGGAGTTTAGCAAAGTAACAGGATACAAGATAAATGTAAGTAAATCAGTAGGATTCCTTTATACCAACAGAGAGATTATTAAAGAAGAAATCATCAAATCAATTCCATTTACTATAGCCCCCAAGGAGATAAAATATCTAGGAATAAATCTAACTAGAGAAATAAGAGATCTGTACAAAGAGAACTACAAGACCTTACTATAAGAAACTAAAAGAGACTTACATAAATGAACTAATCTACCCTACTCATGGATAGGAAGACTCAACATTGTGAAAATGTCTATTTTGCCCAAAGGAATCGACTTATATTATGCAATCCCAATACAAATTCCAGCAACATTTTTTAATGAGATGGAGAAACAAATAATCAACTTTGGAAAGGGAAGAAACCTCAGCTAAGTAAACCACTACTAAAGAAGAAGAACACACTGGGAGGCATCTCACTATCTGACTTTAAAACCTATTACACTGCCGCAGCAGTCAAAACAGCCTAGTTCTGGTACGAAAAGAACAGACAGACCAGTGGAACAGGATCAAGACCCCAGAGATGGCACCATCTTCATACGAGCAGTTGATATTCAACAAAGGCCCTAAGACATTGAACTGGGGTAAAAGCAATCTCTTCAACAAATGGTGCTGGCAAAAGTGGATATCCATCTGCAAAAATTGAAACAAGACCCATATGTCACACATTACTCAAAAACAAACTCAAATTGGATAAAAGACCTAAATATAAAATCTGAAACAGTAAAGCTCATCCAAGATAAAATAAGATCAACAATTGAAGTTTTAATACACAATGTAGACAGACTTCAAAATCTGACAAAGCACATTCAACAGAAGAGATAAATGAGAACTACTCAGAATCAAACACTCTTGATGATCCAAAGACTTCATCAAAAGAATTAAAAGACCACCTACAGAATGGGAAAAAAATATTTGGCAGCTATATATCAGACTGACTCCTGATCTCCCTAACCTATAACGTATTACAAAACATCAACAAGAAAAGGGTAAATAATCCGATTAAGTGATGGATGAAGGAGATAAACATTTCTCTAAAGAGGATATCCAGGCAGCTGAAATTCACATGCAGAATTGCTCACGATCATTATCTATTAAAGAAATTCAAATCAAAATACGATGAGATACCACCTCACCCCAACAAGGTTGGCCATGATTCAAAAAATGCAAAACAACAAATGCTGGAGAACCTGTGGGGAAATTGGAACTCTCCTACACTGCTGGTGGGATTGCAAAATGATACGGCCTCTTTGGAAAACAATCTGATGCTTCCCTAAAAAACTGGAAATAGACATACCATTTGATCCTGTAATTCCACTGTTTGGAATTTATCCTTCAGAAGCAGAAGTTGTCACACGAACAGACACATATACACAAATGTTTGCTGCAGCACAGTCCACAATAGCAAAAAGTTGGAATCAACCCTGATGCCCATCAACAGATGAATAGATAAGCAAACTATGGTACATATACTCAAGGGAACACTATGCTATGATAAAAAACAGTGACAGTTTTAGAAAACGTCTCATAACACAGTCTCATTTGGAAGAGATCATGCTGAGTGAAATCAATCAGTGTAAAAAGGACAAATTTTGTATGAGATCCCTGTTACAAGGACTTAACAAAAGAATTATCCACAGAAGAAAATGACTATGTTGGCTACTTGGGTGAGTGGTGGGCTGAGGGTTTATCATAGATGACATAATTGACAGATGTTACAAATTTTATTCTTTTATTGTAATTAATAAAAAATAAAAAAGTCGAAGAAAAAATAAAGAGCATCCAAATATTTAGGAAAGAAGTAGAAGTGTCTATTTGCAGATAACATAATCTGATACACAGAAAACCCTAAAGAATCCAAAAAAAATTTTTTTAAATCTACTGGAAACAATAGGTCAGCAAATTATCTGGGTACAAAACTAACATACAAAAATCAGTTGGATTTGTTTACACCAAAAAAGAGAACATCAAAGATGAAATCAGCAAACAATAGCCCCCAAGAAGTTCAAATACTTAGGAAGAAACCAGAGACATAGACCTATACAAAGAAAACTATAAGACACTATTGCAAGAAACCAAAAGAGAATATTTAACAACATGAAAATGTCTATTCTACCCAAAGCAATCTATAGATACAGTGCAATCCCAATACAAATTCCAACTTCAATTTCTAATGAGATAGAGAAACAAATTACCAACTTCACATGGAAAGGGAAGAAGCCCCACATAAGTAAATTATTACTGAAGAAAAAAGTGGGAGGCCTCACACTACCTGCCACAGTAGTCAGTAGTTTTGACTACTGTGCAACAGAGCAATGCAACAGAATTGAGAGTCTAGACATAAAATCATTCACCTATGAACAGTTGATATTTGGCAAAGTCTCAAAAGCTGTAAACTGTGGAAAAGACAGTCTCTTTAACAAATGTTCGTACAGTGGATATCTATCTGCTAAAAAATGAAACAAGACTCATATCTCACATAATGCACAAAGCCAGCCAAAGCCAAATGCCATCGATTCGGATCCGACTCATTGAGAAAAAAGCTAACTCAAAATGAATCAAAGACCTAAATATAAAATCTAAAACGTTAAAGATCATGAAACCAAAAATGAGGCCAACACCGGGAGCCCTAGTACAAGGCATAAACAGAATACAAAATATTACTAACTATGCACAAACACCAGAAGAGAAAACAGATTGCCAAGAACTCCTCAAAAGCAAACATTTAAGCTTATCTAAAGACTTCATAAAAAGAGTAAAATGGGGAAAAAACTGACTACGATTAATCCTAACAATATCTGATCTTTATAATCTACAAGATACTGCAAACATCAACAAGAAAAAGACAAAAAAATAATTAGAAAATGGGCAAAGGATATGAACAAGCACTTCACCAAAGAAGACTTTCAGGGGCCTAACAGATACATGAGGAAATGCTCGTGATCATTAGCCATTAGAGAAGTCCAAATGAAAATTACAATAAGATACCACCTGATCCAAGCAAGACTAACATTAATCCCAAAAAATAAATACATAAATAAACGTTAGAGAGCTTGTGGAGAGACTAGAACTCTTCTGCACTACTGGTGGGAACATTAAACAGTGCAAACCACTTTGAAATCAACATGACACTTTCTTAAAAAGCTAGAAATAGAAACACCATGTAATCCAGCAATCCCACTTCTTAGAATATGTCTGAGAGAAATAAGGGCTGTCACATGAATGATACATGTACACTAACATTTATTGCAGCACTGCCCACAAATAGATGGACTCAGTATAGGTGCCTATGAACAGATGAGTGGATAAACAAACAGTGGAATAGTACAATGGTAAAGTATAGCAATGATCTTGGGAAACATCTGATAACTGGAGTCATCTGGAAGATGTTATGAGTATGGTGAGTGAAACTAGTCAGTTGCAAAAGGACAAATACTGTATGAAACCATTATTACAAGGACTTAAAAGTTTGGACACAGAAGAAAGCAGTCTTTGATGGATACACGGGTGGGGAGGGACAGAGAGTGATATTCATTAATTAGTTAATAGATAAGAATTAAGTTGGGTAGAGTGACGGACAATGCACAGTGCAGGAAAAGTCAGCACAACGGGAGTAAACCAAAAGCTAGTAGGTTTTCTAAATATAACCCAACACTTTAAAGGACAGAACCCTAGCAGGGGCAGGACTCTTGGGACCATGGTTTCAGGGGACATCTAAGTCAATTAGCATAACAAAGAACATTTAAGAAAATGATCCGCATTCACTTTGGTGAGTGGCATCTGCGATCTGAAAGCAAGCAGTCGTATAAGAAGCATCAGTTGGTCTCAGCCCACCCGGAACAAAGGAGAAAGAACAGCTTCAAGGACACAAGGAAAGTGTGAATTAAAGAGACAGAAAGGGCTGCATATGCCGGAGACTACGTCAACATGAGATCAGGACTAGATGGTGTCTGGCTATCACCACAGTCTGCCCTGACAGGAATCTCAGTATAAAATCCCTGATGGAGTGGAAGAAATGTGGAACACACACACAAACTCTAGTAAAAAAGACCAGACGAGATGATCTGACAGACATAGCCGGAAGACATGACCTCTAGACTCTGTTAGCCCACAGCTGAAGCCATTGCAGAAGTCTACTCCTAAAACAAAGATTGAACTGGTAGAAGACATAAAATGATAGTGGTGAAGAGTGGACTTCTTGGCTTAGTTAGATACAGGAGGCTAACTGGGCAGCTTCTGAGAAGAGAGGGATAGGAGCTGGTTAAATGGTCACGTAAGTTTCTGTGTGAGATACTGACTCACATTGTAAACTTTCACTTAAAACACAGTGAAAAAATTTCCAAATTGATTTCAACTCTCAGCAACTCTATGTATTTCAGAGTGTATCTGTACTCCATAGAGTTTTCCACTGCTGGGACCATTTGGAAATAGATGGCCAGATCTTTCTTCCAAGGTGCCTCTGGGTAAATTTGAACCACCAAATTTTGGTTAACAGCTAAATGCCCAATCAACTGTTTACACAACCAGAGAACTCCTAAACCTCTTTAGAGTTTCTTAAATATAAAGTTGCTTTTTTAGTTTTAATTGCTTCTAATCTAGGTTAGGAATATTTTAATGAAAGAAAAATAGTAGATAAAAGCAATCATTTTTAATATTAAAATCTTATTTATCCTTACTTTTCCTTGTAGCTGACTCCAACCTTGGAAACCCTGGTGGCATAGTGGTTAAGTGCTACAGCTGCTAACCAGCTACAGCTGCTAACCAAAAGATCAGTAGTTCAAATCTAGCAGGTACTACTTGGAAATCTGAGGACTCTGTTCTGTAGGGTCTCTGTGAGTCAGTCTTGATTGCAGTGGGTTTTTTTTTTTTTTTGCTTTGTTTTGTGTTTACCTTAACACTTAATTATCTCCTGTTCCTCGGACACTGTGGTTATCATAGGGTGTTTTACTACATTAGTCTAAGAAATGAGGGAGCATTTGCAAAGGAAGATGCAGAAAAGAGGTTTCATAATTGAGTGGGTTAGGCTCCATCACATATAGATTCAGATACAAGAACGTAACAGCATTTTCAAGGACAAATGTAAGTTAATCTTATGTTAACTGATACACAGCAGCTAATTAAGAAACGTGAAAATAATACATTTATAAAAATTAGAATTGGATGAAATTTTGGATACTATCACATTTCCAACCCCTAGTTTCAACTTCAGGAATCAAGTTTAGAGATCAAGTGAGTTGTCTAAAGCCACAATGTTAGAAGCACAACTGGAAATGGACCCAGATTTCCTTATTGGAATCCCAGTTAATGTTTCTTCTACCAAGGACAGGTCTCCCTGGTTAGTGAGATGAGGGCCAGGTCAAGGGCCAGAAAGAGAGATGCAGAAATGGTACATTTCTTCCAAAGTTTCACCAAATAAGAGTCATTTTATTCAATGGGGGGGGGGGATAGTGTGTGTTTTGTAAAAACACAAACTTTTTAAAAGTATACATTTTAAAATTTCCTAATAAAAACTGGTATCATAAATTAGGTTTCTGCTATAGACGATCTAGCTGTTTCTAAAAGGACAACTCTGTTTTTAAACTCTCATAGTATTCTTTGTTGTTGTTTTCCCCCCTCCTAGGGAAAAGTGTTTTGATAATAATATTTTGGAGATCAAAAAAGTTAGAAGGTCAAAAACATGAAAAGATCAGTTTTGAAAATGTGTTTCTCTCTAGATTGTGTTACTCTTCTTAATGGGGTAAAGCTAATGGTGAATATTTGAAACTCTATTAAGCAAAATTTTAGTATATTGAGATTCATCAGTGGTAAAATTAGCTTTTGAATATATTTAAACATTATTTGTTTCTTGAAGAATTCATAAACTATAAAACTACCTATATCTTTACTTAAATGTCTATAGTTTCTGATCAACGCTGAGTGCATCTAAGGAAGCAATTTTCTGAAGAGCCAGCACATGCTTTTTATAGATGAAAGAACCTTAATGTGTCCCGCTTCCTCTGCAACTGCATTTACTAACTGAGTGATTCTGGATTACCAGAAGTGAAAAATTTCTACAGAAAGGCCCTTGAAAAACTAATTGACTGTCGTAATGGAGAGTCTTTTGGTAGAAGTCTACTTGATATTTATTAATGTCAAATTTCATTAGACTCAACAGAAATCAGATTCTTCTAAAGTAACTTAAGTCTCTTGAGACAATGAAATTAAGCATGTATGGTGTTAATGTTGATATATATTTGAGTTGTCTTTATTTTTAAACCTAAAGACAAGGCACGTTGAAAATAGATAATAGTTAACAGTTATGGAACACTTATTATATACAAACCATTATTCTAAATATTTTATATGGACATCTTATAAGGTAGAAATTATTATTGTCCCAATCTTACTATTAGGGAATTAACGCCAAAAAAAAAAAAAAAAAAAAAAAAACAGGTTAAGAACTTGCTAAAGTTACATGGCTCATTAGGAAATCTGGCTCCAGAGTCTAGTTCTTGTATTTTATATTGACAGCAAAAGTTTTCATAAGTCGACATCATAGTGAATTAACTAATATTCTACTAAATGAAGAACATGTAAATCATTAAATTAAGAAATTATGTTGTTATCAATAATTGTCCCCTCATAATTAATAGCAATGATAGTCATTGTCATCATTATGGACTTTAAAAATGAGCTTTAATTTCCACTGAAAATAAATTGTCAGTATCATTAATGTAAAGTTGTGTTGTACAATATAGTAACCATTTTTAACAAGTGAGTCGGATCCGACTCGACGGCACTTGGCTTGGCTATTGAAATTTAAATTAATTATAATTTAACACAATTTTAAAAGGATTTTCTCAGTCACACTAGCCACCTTTCTAAAGCTCACGAGACAGAGGTGGTTATTAACAATCATCTTGAAGACAAATTTAGAACATTTTGATCTTTGCAGAAAGTTCTACTGGACAACACTGCTCTGTAATGCTCAGTGTCTCTGTCTGTAGCCAAACATGGTTCACTTGGTCACTAGCTGTAGCATACAGCTGTGAGGCAGAACTTGCTCTACTTGAAGAGAAGAAGAACACAATTTATTCTTAAATTTGTGGACACAGAAGTGATTAATAATTATATTTTCCTCAAACCATGCCAACATGAAATAACAAAGTTACAAAATGGAGAGGAAGAATAGATTGACACACTGAATAGTAATGACCAAAGAACACAAGAACTGTGGGATGATATGAAGGACATCATACATGAAGAAAGTAAAAAGTCATTAAAAAGACAGGAAAGAAAGAAAAGACCAAAACATACACCCAAAGAGACTATGAAATTGCTCTTAAATATAGAGTAGCTAAAGCTAATGAAAGAAATCAAGCTAAGAGCTGAACAGAAGATTTCTAAGAGTGACTCAAGAAAACAAGGTAAAGTATTATAATGAAATCTGCAAAGGCCTGGAATCAGAAAACCAAAAAGCAAGTACATGTTTGGCATTTCTCAAGCTTCAAGAATTGAAGAAAAAATGTAAGCCTCAAGTTGCAATTTTGAAGGATTCTATGGGCAAAATACTGAATGGTGCAGGAAGCATCAAAAGAAGATGAAAGGAATACTGCCAACACATTAAAAAATAAAAAAAAAAAGACTGACATTGAGTTGTTTAAGGAGGTAGCATATGATCAAGAACCAACAGCACTGAAAGAATTCCAAGCTGTAGTGTATGACTTTGGTGAAAAACATGGCTCCAAGAATATCAGTTAAGATGTTTCAACAAACTGATGCAACACTGCAAGTGCTCATCCATCTATGCCAAGGTATTTGGAAGACAGCTACCTGGCTAACTGACTGGATCCATATTTGTGCCCATTCCAAAGAAAAATGACCCAGCAGAATGCATAAACTGTCAAATAACATCATTAATATCACATATAAATAAAATTTTGTGACAAGAACTTTAAAAAGACTGAAGCAGTGTATCGACTGCCAGAAATTCAAGCCAGGGGGGTGTGGAAAGATAAATTGGATGTCATTTTTAATGTCAGACAGATCTTGGCTGAAAGCAGAGAATACCAGAAAGGTGTGTTTGCCTGTGTCTTATTAAGTATTCAAAAGCATTTGACTGTGTGGATCAGAACAAATTATGGATAACATTGTGAAAAACTGGGATTCCAGAACTCTTAATTGTGCCCATGTGGAAACCGTAGGTAAACCAAGAGGCAGTCACTCAAGCAGAACAATGGGACAGTGTGTGGTTTGAAATCAGGGTTGTATCTTTTCTCCATATTTATTTAATTTGTATACTAAGCAAATAACCTGAGAAGCTGGGCTACACAAAGAACATGACATCAGAGTTGGAGGAAGATGCAACAACCTCTGACTACAGATGACATAACCTCGCTTACTGAAATGAAGAAGGCATGAAGTGCTTACTGATCAAGATCAAAAACTATTACTTTCATTATGGATTACACCTCAACATAAAGAAAACAAAATCCTCACAACTGAACCAGTAAGCAACATCATGTTAAACAGAGACAAAATTGAAGTCATGAAGGATTTTATTTTACTTAGTACACAATTAATACCCATAAAAGCACCAGTTAAGAAACTAAATGACATATTGCATTGCAAGTTTGCTGTAAAAGACATCCTTAAAATGTTAAAAAGCAAATGTGCCACTTTGAGGACTAAGGTACACCTAAGCTATACTATTTTCAGTCACTCATAAGCATGTGAAAACTGGGCAATGAATAAGGAAGACTGAAGAGGAACTGATGCCTTTGAATTACAGTGTTGGCAAAGAATATTGAATATACCACAGACTGCCACAAGAACAAACAAATGTGTCCTAGATGAAGTGCAGCCAGAATGCTTCTTAGAGGGAAAACAGTGAGACCTCATCTCAGGTGCTTTGATTTGTAACCAGGAAGGACCAGTCTCTGGGGAAAGACTTTAAGCTTGATAAAGAGCCATAAGAAAGTGGAAGACCATCAACGAGATGGACTGACACAGTGGTTGCAACAATGGGCTCAAGCTTAGCAGCTATTGTGAGGATGCTATCAGACTGTGCGGTGTTCATTATGTTGTCCACAGAGGGAGTCATTATGAGTTGGAACCCCGCTGACAGCACCTAAAAACAACAGCTAGTGAATCAGTAAATTGTTGATATAAGGGACAAAGGATCCTTTCCCCGTAACTGAAGGTTGTTTCTAATTTGTAAAGGGAATCCATGACTCCCCTAAAAGTGAAATAATTCTTTCAGTTTTGATGTATAGTAACATGTATACATGATACATCTATGCACCACCTAGAGTTTAAGACTGAGCAAAATATTTTGCATAGGAACATGTTTTGAGCATTTCTCTATGAAATGAAATCTTGGGTGAGGTGGGAAGGGTCTGAAAGGCTGGCTTGCCTAGAACTTCATAGTAAGTATGTTCTGAGACCTAGATCAGATTGGCATTCAGATCTCTGTGTTGGAGGAAGAATATGGGGGTCTGTGGCTTGGTTTGCTTTGTTTTTGGTGGTCCTAACTCAGACACAGTTGAATAGCCGGCACACTGACATTTCGGCAGGCTAAAACACAAGGGAATACAGCAGCGTAGAGTCCAGGTAGCTCCTCAGATGTAAGTTGTAATGGACAATTCTTTCAAATTGAACAATTACATATTACAAGCCAGCTAACAACACTTGGATCACATGAGACTCCTGAGAGGCAGACATCTCTTACAGAAAGACTGCTGCTGTTAGAGTCACACAGAATTAGAAACAAGTCCTTACCAGGCTGCAACATCTTGGGGAACTTTCTGAGCTTCTGTGTCTTTCAGTCAATAATATATTTCATGCCAGATATAAGGAATATATGACAAAATATCTTACTAAAATATAAAATGAGGGATGTGTACCTCACAGTAAACTCAAAGTTAATCAATGATCTAAATATAATTGCTTATATAATAAAACTCCTAGAAGAAAACACAGGGGTAAATCTTCAAAACCTTGTATTTGAGAAAGGGTTCTTAGACACAACAGCAAAAGCACAACCAATAAAAAGAAAAGTAGACACAGTGGATTTCATCAAAAGGAAAAATTGTTATGCATGAAAGGATATTATCAAGAAAGTGAAAAGACAACCTACAGAATGAGAGAAAATATTTAGAAATCATATATTTGAGGAGACTTTAATATTCAGATTATATAAAGAGCTCCTATAATTCAGCAACAAAAAGACAGTCAAACCAGCTCAAAAATAGGCAAAATACTTGAGTAGATGATTCACCAAACATACACAAATGATTCAGTGAATACGTGAAAAAAGTGTCCAGTATCATTAGAGAAATGTAGGCAAAACTACTTAAGTTACTATTTTACATCCACTAAGATGGTTATCATCAAAAACAATACAACATTACAAGTACTGGTGAGGATGTAGAGAAATTAGAACCTTCATTGCTGGTAGGGAAGTAAAATGGTGCAGCTAATGTGGAAAATAGCCTGTAAATTCTTTAAAAGAGTTAAATATAGTTACCACATGACCCAGCATATGACTTACCATATAACTTCTCGTGGTATTGAAAAGAATTGAAAGCAGAGATTCAAACAGATATCTGTACACCAATCTTTATTGAAACATTATTCACAATAGCGAATGTCCATCAACAGATAAATGGAGAGAGAAAATGTGGTGTATATGTGATAAAATATTATTTAGTCCTAAAGAGAAACAAAGTCTTGACACACACTGCAACATAGATGAACCTTGAAAATAAGCCACACACAAAAAGACAAATATTGTATGATCCCACTTATGTGGAATAAGCAAATGAATAGATACAGAAAACAGATTAGTGGTTGCTAAGGCATGAGAGGAGGGAAGGTTGGGAAGTGATTGTTCGGTGGGTACAGAACCTCAGTTTACCAAAACCTGTTGCTGTCAAGTAGATCCTGACTCGTAGCAACCCTCCAGGACAAAGTAGAACTACCCCATAGAGTTTCCAAGGAGCAACTGGTAGATTTGAGCTACTGACCTCTTGGTTAGCAGCTGTAGCAGTGAATAATTATGTCACCAGGGTCTCCATGCCAACCAGATTTCAGACTCTCTGTTGAGGGTGATGAAAAAATTTTGGAAATAGTGATTATAATTGTAAAACTGACACGAGGGTAATAATACCTGTTTCGAGGGATTCAGAAGCAATTTAGATGATGTACATGAAGTGTTTAGCAGAGGGCCTAGCACAGTGAGTAGATTATTGAGAAGGATACCTCTTTTCCAATTGTGATACACCCTCTGATTTTCACTGAGTTTTACCACTGTTCCACTGCCAATACTGGAAAAGGGTCCTCAGAGATATCTGCAAAAGCCGATTTTATGTATGCACTCGGCTAGGCTGTGATTCCCAGTGAGTTTGCCAAATACTGGACTAGTTGCTGTTCTGTAATGTGTAATGTATCATAATGTAATGCAATCAGTGAGTGAGTTGAAAAGGGAGTTTCTAGGGGCATGGTTGGCCTTCAGATCATAAATGTTTGTTTTAGCAGAACTCACTCTCTCCATCTTGACACTGCCCTCTTCCTGTTGCCTGAACTGTGGACATAGGGACCTAAGTCTGTAGAATTCTTCAGGCTTCTACCTCACCTACACATTTTGGATTTGCCCAGTCCATACAATTGCATGGGAAACCCTGGTGGCATAGTAGTTAGACTGCTCACCAAAAGGTCAGAAGTTCGAACCCACCAGGTGCTCCTTGGAAACTCTATGGGGCTATTTTACTCTGCCTTGTAGAGTTGCTATGAGTCAGAATCAACTCAATGGTAGCAGAGTACAATAGCATGAGCCAGTCCTATAAAGTAAATCTCTCTTTACATGTATGTCTCAATGATTTTGTTTCTCTACAGAATCTTGACTAAGATTAAGACCATAGCTTTCCAAATTCTAAGGTAATGGACTCAGAGGTTCATGGCAGTGATGCTTACCTGGATGAGTTCTTGCTTTCACTCCTAACATCAGAACTAAGGTGTGTGGCCAGCTTTTGTTTTTCCAAGGCCAAGACAGGTTAGGGAGAGGTGAGGAAGAGGTCTCCTTTCAGTTAGAAATGTGTCAGAGGAGATGATTTCTTGATTTTTATGGAATACCTAATGTTACTAAATAATAAAGACATTATTACTTCAGGTATATTATTGATTAGACATACTGTAAAGATTTTCTGATTTAGACAATGCTTTATATTTTAAACACCAACATTGGGGTCTGCCTGTAGCAGGACAACTTAGATGTTAAAGATTCTCTGTCCCATAGCCACAGTTGACACTGGTTCTAGGTGTGGTGGTGGCATTATCTGCTGTCCAGCAGGCCCCTGATGGATGACGACCCCACACTTGGTGAAATAAGATGCTGCCCCGTCTTGTGTCACCCCCAGGATCATTTGCTGGTCAGACCACTGTGATCCATAAGGTATTCATTGGCTGATTATCAGAAGTAGATCATCGGGCTTTTCTTCCTAGTTTGTCTTAGTCTGGAAGCTCCACCAAAACTTGTTTAGCCTCATAGCAACATACAAACTTCCAGTAATGGATGGGTGGTGACTGCACATGAAATACACCGCTGGGGAATGAAGCCCAGGTCCTCCTGCAGGAAAGGTGGAAATTCTGCCATTGAACTGCCACTGCTGCCATAGTACTACGTACAAAAGTTGTGATTAAAGTATCTTTCAATTTCTCTCCAACTTTGCTTAGCTAACCTTAAATATACACACTATTTATTTGATTTAAAAATTGAAAGCCATAGTTTAAATATGAATGTGTCCATACAAAAGTGTTCCATCACAGTATTTGAAATTAATTCTTCAGTTTAAGTATAATTTTTATGTGTATTTATCCATTCAATCCTCTCGACCTAGTCTGTACACTGGCATCGTCTAGAGAGCTATGTAAAAAATATAAAAATAGCTGAACTCCCATCCCCAGAGATTCTGTTTTAATTGGCACTGGCTATGTCCTGAGCCTAGATTTCTTTTATAAATTCCTCAGATATTTCTAGTATACAGCCAGAGCTGGGCATCACTGCTACAATCTAAACATCCTTCTGTTGACAAGTAGGAAGGGGAGGGAAGAAAACATACATCCACTGAGTGTCTGCTACATCCTTTATGTGTTATCTTGTGACTGATGGAAAAACAAATAAGAACCATGAAGCAGGTTCAGAGACTTCTGAGTCATGTGTCGGAGTTAACACCAGATCTATTTGAGCCCCAAAGCGTCTCTCTCTACAGCCCACAACATTAGTATACAATTCGTATAAAATTCACAAAGTTGATGAATTTTCTTGGGGCCTGAGGAATCACAGAGAGGCTATGTGCAAGAAAAGGTGATACAGAAAAAGGAAAGATTGGCAGCCACAAGCAACAGGACCACTGTTCTAGAGAGAAGGATTGACCAAGATGGAAGGAGAGATAAATAAATCATACTTTATAGTTTTGCTTTGGCCACAGAAGCTTTAATGGAATGAAAATTAATATTTAAATAACCCCAGGAGGAAATTCAAGCACTGCACCCTGCATAAATGACTATTTCCCCTGTCATTACTGTCCAAAGTGTTGTCCTAGAAGAAGTTGAAGCTGACTGCATTGAAAATAACCTGCCTTAACTACGGAAATGATCTTTGTTCTTATCTTGACATAAAGGTAGCTTTTCTGTGTTCGGTTAGATATTTACACTCAAGCAGAACGTGCTTTCTCTGAATTCTGATGCATTAATTCAACCTCAGTTAAGGAAAAAAAAAATCACGTCATGTTAGACACGTGGCACTCTGATGGAGCTAATTAAGTAAATTAAATTACATTATTAAATTAGCTTGTCAAATGGCATAATCATTCCATCTCAGGCAACTTAATACTCACCCCATGTTATTCAACTTTTCCCTAGACACTCTCTCCATCTTCTTGGGGCTGTAGAATGTTCTGCTGTTTGTTCATTTGTTTTCATTTCTTCACATTTCAAAAGAGTCTATTTAGTTCTTAGATATGAAGCAGGGTGTTGGGGTCAAGAGGAAAGTGAATGAGCAGTATCTTTTGTGAAAGCTGACGCAAAGCATGTATTCATATTTTGGCTCAAGTCATCAGTAAATCTTCTGGTGGACTCTAGATTTATAGAAATAATTTTGAAAGGAAAAGAAATAGAGAGCTAGGATGTATTTAATCCACTGAGCACTACCTAAATTCACCCTGGGACCAAAATCATTTGGAGATGGCAGAGGCTACATAAAATTAAATTTTTCTAGTCTTAATATTTGAAGTCATAAAAAAAAAGTATCACCACCTCTAATTGAGGCAAAATGGCAAGAGTCAACTTTTCTCTGCCTTCTCCCAAAGTCATGTCTGTGCTACGCATCAGTGTTGACCTGTAGGTCCCCCAGTAACACTGGTACTGTGAATAGTAAATGTATAACTTTATTACATTTATTGTTTATTTACTATTATTTATATTTATTATAAATTTATCCATAGAGGAATTTCAGTAATAGAAATGATAACTGTTTGTGCTGGAAACCTTGTAAAGCATTTGCTTGTGGGTGGAACCAAGTTGTCTCTGCATATAGACTAGCATGCCGAACTTCAGACTCTTCCGCTAACCATCCCAACGTAGTCCTCAGTGCCTGGCTGTGCTTTTGGAATTAGTATGGGTACACTGGGAACCTGTTGCTTGCCAGGCACTGATTGTGGGCTTGAGGTGGCTCATCCTCATGAAAACATTAGAGCTTCCTTGTCCATAATGAATATCATACCCTTTCCTTCCACCGCTGTTCCTTGGAAAGAAGCCTTGCATTCAAAAGACACAATAGATACTAAGAGTCCCTTTTCCTTCAAAAGAAAGCTACGTGGCACTATGCAAGTGTGTCTGTAATTCTGTGCTTGCCTTGCCTCTACCTTCAGGATGATTTGGTGGTGTATGAGACTGTAAAACTGTCGTATTTTCCTATTTTTCACCTTTCTTATATTATTCTGTAGAGAAGCTACAAATTTTGGTTTTGCCGGAGCGCCACATCTCTATGTGTGAAAGCATGTCAAGGAGCTAGACTCTGACTAGTCTGTTTGTTAACTGAAGCAACACAACCTGAGATTAGCAGCAGTTAGCTGGAGGACAAATCTTAGTTATTGTTAAATTCCTAAACCATCGAAGAGTCAGCTTTCCCTGAAAGATCCTTAGCAGTTAAACAATGGGATAAATACTTTGTTGCTGTCATTACCACACACATTCATCTCCCAAATTTGTATTGCTTTGGAGACATACCTATTCTTACTCATTTTTTCATAGGCAAGCAAAAATGCAGAAATGATTGGGAAATCAAAGATTCAGCTTCCAACAAATGTAATTTGGGCTGCAAACAAAAGTACACTTAGTCATGAAGTTGGACACGATCACTCCTTGGGTGCTTTGCATGGGTCATTTGTTAATCAGAGAACAACACGTCACATTCGTCAGAAAACCAAGGGCTTTTTTGCTCAAAAGTAAAGCATGCGTTAAGAAAAAAAGAAAGTTCTCAGGTTCCGTGGTTCACCCCCAGTAATGTCGTACAGCTACATGGTTGCATTTACTCTCCTGGCAGTCTTTGTAATAGAAAGAAAAGGAACTCATTGGCAAAAGATGCTGATCAAGGCATGCATCAAGGCATACTGTCTTTAAAAAAAGTTTCCATAGCACTCAAACGCTTAAATTTTTGTTTCCACAGTTTGCATAGGGAAAGCACTCTTCTTTAGAAGATAAATCAGTTTTCAAAGTTAGAAGTGTAATGTAAGCATAAACTCAGATGAAGCCAGGTTTGGTAGTAGGAAATCCTAGTGTGATTTTGATATTTGTAATCAGTTCTAAGCATTTTTCATTTAAAAATCCAACCAATAGCACAGCCCTTTGTTCAGATTTGCTTCTGATTTTGTAAAGTAATAAAATACTACAAAAATAGTTAAAGGTCCCCCGCCCATCACTCCCCAATGATAACCACCATTAATAAATTATTGTTTACTGTTCACAGCCACATAATTGTACTAATGTAGATATCTACTGATAAAGAATTTATATAGCATTGTTTTGCATAGTCTAAACATTATGTAAATAGTATCCCTTTACAAGGTAATATCTTCAAAACTTATTCATGTTGACACAAACAGCTCTTGCTCACTCATTTTAAGTACTGTGTAATATTTTGAATACCAAAAAGACACAAAACCACTACCATCTAGTCAATTCCAAATCACAGCGACCTCATGAGGTTTCCAAAGCTTTAAGTTTTTATGTAAGCAGACTGCCACAGTTTTCTCCCTAAGAGTAGCTGGTGGGTTCCAGCTGACCTTGTGCTTATCAGCCAACCACTTAGCGATGGGGCCGCCAGAGCTCCCAACATTCGGAGTGCACCACAAAAAATATTCAGAGCTCCTTTCAAAGGACAGTGGAGTTGCACACTTTTTTAAAAAAAGAATGAAAAAAAACAGTACTGCAACAAGCACTGTTTTTCATATATCATCATATGCATGTGGGAGATTTTTCTCTAGAATATATACTTAGCAATGAAATCAACCAGAATTAACCAGGTTGTAGGATAGATAATCTTAAACTTCACTAGATGTTGCCAAATTTCTCTTCACAATAGTAGCAGTAATGAACTAGCGCTGTAAGAAAACTGTATGAAATCTCTACTAGCCATGTATGACATTCTTGATGCTCCATAATCTGGCCATCACTTAGTATTGTCAGATATTTACATTTATTGCCAATCTGATGGCTGCATATTAGTATAGGTCATTGACCATGGATATGGTTATTAACTGTCTTGGTCATCGAGCCTGCTACTCCAGCAGAAACACTACAGTGGATGGCTTTAACAAAGAGAAGTTTATTCTCTCACAGTCCAGTAGGCTAGAAGTTTGAATTCAGGGCGCTGGCTCCAGAGGAAGGCACCCTGTCTCTCTTGGCTCTGGAGGAATGTCTTAGTGTGGCATCAGTCTTCCCTGCATCAGCATAGGAACCTCAGGTCCAAAGGATGCACTCTGTTCCCAGCACTGTTTTGTTGGGGGGTATGAGGTCCCCTTGTCTCTCTGCTCACTTCTCTCTTTTATGTCTCAAAAGACATTGGCTTAAGACACTGTCCAATCTTGTAGAACTCATCAGTATAACTATTGTTAACCCAGCTTATTAAATCACAGCGATAAAATTTATAGCACATAGGAAAATTCCATCAGATGACAAAATGGTGAACAATCATATAATATAGGTAATCATGACCTGGCCAAATTGATGCACGTGTTTTGGGGGGCACACAAGTCAGTCCATGATTTTAACCATGGATGTTTCCTATTCTGTGACTTTCTTTTGTCTTTCTGTGACTTTCTATTAAGCTCTCTCTTTCTGTCATGGATTAAATTGCATCCCCCACAAAAGTGTGTGTAGTAATTTGGGTAGACCATAATAATCCTGTCTCTCTGATGTTAATGAGGAAGGATAGGCAGTAGCTGTACTGGGGGCCGGACTCAGCGTGTAAGACTATATTGTGCCTTGAGGCAGTTTCTTGGGATATAAAAGAAAGGGAAGCAAGTAGAGTTTTGTAGGATCGCGTATTACCAAGAAAGTAGTGCCAGAAGCAGAAGCAGCGGTGCCAGAAGCAGACGTGGGGTCCCTGTGGCCCAAAAGTTCCTAGCCCAGGGGAAGACTGAAGACAAGGACTTTCCTCCAGATCCAGCAGAGAAAGAATTCCCCTGGAGCTGGTGCCCTGAATTTGGACTTACAACATACTTTCTCGTGAGAAAGTAAAATTCTGTTTCTTAAAGTCGTCCACATTGTATTTCTGTTAAGCAGCACAAATTGACAAAGACACTTCCTTATTAATTTATGGATGCTAATTCTTTTTTTCATCATATATACTTCAAATGATTTCTCCCAAGTCATAGATTCGTTTATAAATTTGTTCATGTAGTGACTTTGTTTTTAGCAAACCTAAAAACTAAACCCATTGCTGTGAAGAAATTTCTGACACATGGTGCCCTCATGAAGAACTGAATTTCATAGAGTTTTCTTGGGGGGTAATTTTTAAAGAAGCTGACCTCCAGGTCTTTCTTCTGAGGTACCACTGCATAGGTTTGAAATATCAACCTTTTGTGCCACATAGGGACCTTTCATTTCAACACGCTTTCTTTCTTTAAATATTTTGTTGTGTTTTAAGTGAAAGTTTACAATCCAGTCAACTTGTCAGACAAAACACATATTGCTGTGTAACCTAGCTCCTGTCCCCAGTCTGTGACAGCACACACATTCTTTCCATCTTGTATTTCCCATGTCCTTTCAACCAGCTCCTGTCTCTCTTTACCCTCTCAACTCTCTTCTGAACATGAACAGCCCAGATGATCTGTGTGGCTACATAAGCCAAGAAGCAGGTTCTTCACCAATATCATTGTATTTCTTATAGTCTAGCCCAATCTTTGTCTGAAGAGTTGGCTTCAGAAATGCTTTCAGCTCTGGACTAGCAGAGATTCCAGGGGCTGTGTCTTCCAGAGATCCTACAGTCTGTCAGAAAACAAATTGAGTCGTTTTAACAGAATTCTAGTTCTGCATACTATTTTTCTCCTGCTGTACTAGGGACTTGATGTTGTATTCCCCACCAGAGAAGACACTGCGGGTCAGCAGGCACCATCTAGTTCTTCTGGTCTAATACTGATGTGGTTTCTGGATTCTATGGCCCTTTCTGCCTCTTGGGCTCATACTTTCTTTATGTCTTTCATTCTCCTCTGGTCCAGGTGGGTTTGGAGAAATTAATGCTACTGAGACTACTGCTTGCCGGGTTTTAAGGCCCCAGACACTGCTCATCAAAGTGGGATGCAGAACATTTTCTTGAAAAAAAAAAAAACTTTGTTAAGCTGATTGACCTAGATGTCCCCTGAAACCATGATCTCCAGACCCCTGCTCTTGCTACTCTGTCCTTTGAAGCTTTGGGTTATGTTTAGGAAACTCCTTCTTAGCCTTTGGTTTAGTCCAGCTGTGCTAATATCACTTCTACTGTGCACTGAACCTCCCTCCACCTAACCCGATTTCTATCTACTATTCAAAGAATATCCCACTCCACCCTGTAAACACCAAAGGTTGTTTTCTTCTGCACTTTAACCTTTCTTGAATCCTTATAACATTGGTCTTTTATAATATTTGTCCTCTTGCAACTGACTAATTTCACTCAGCATAGTATCTAGTCCATGTTACAGGATGTTTACCAAATTCATAGTTGTTCTTTATCATTGCATAGCATTCCATTGTGTGAACATAACAGTTTGTTGATCGGCACTTAAGTTGATTCCACCTTTTTACTATTTTGGACAGTACTGCAATAAACAACAGGATGCATGTGTCTATTTGTGTGACAACCTTTGTTTCTCTAAGATACGAGGACTGACAATCAAGTTTGCAAACTCAGCCTAGAAAAAGTACTACAAACCCAAATATGCTGAGTATCACCACAGTTACCTTTGAAGTACTCCCCTTGGGAAGTTATGCACCAACGCCAGGACCTAGTTCACCCTTCAATGCAATTTGGGAACTCTTTCTGGAGTGGCCATCAGAGTTGTCATCGTATTATCCTTGATGTCCTGAATGTCATCAAAATGCCTTCCTTTCGATATTTTCTTTATCTTTTAGTAAAGAAAAATGTCATTGGGGGCCAGATGAAGTGAATAGAGAGGGTAATTCCAATACAGCTATTTGTGTACCAGCTAAAAACTCTGTCACAGGCAACTATACAACTAAGTTCCCAAACTTGCCACTGTGCCACCATGTGCAATGGCCGTTCCAGAAAGAATTCCGAAATTGCTTTGAAGGGTGAACTAGGCAGTGGCATCAGTGCGTAGTTTCCTAAGGGGAGTACATCAAAGGTGATTGTACTGATATTCAGCAATGAGGTATGTAAAACAGAACAGTTAAGTTCACGGACTTGTCAGACCTCGTATATTCCAAGAAGCTTGATTGCTGGATTGTATGGTGTTTCTATTTCTAGCTTTTTAAGAAAGCACCAAATCAGTTTCCAAAGTGGTTTTACTATTTGAAATTCCCCAAAATAGTGCAGAAGTCCAGTCTTCCTACAGCCTCTCCAACATTTATTATTTTGTGTTTTTTGGATTGATGTCAGATCTGTTGGAGTCAGATGATAACTCATTGTAGTTTTGATTTGCATTTCTCTAAAATAATCTTGAGCATTTCCTCAAGTATCTGTAAAGTGCCAGGATGTCTTTTTTGGTGAAGTGCCTGTTCATATTTTTTGCCTGTTTTTTAAGTGGATTATGTGGCACTTTGTTATCACAATTTTGCAATATCTTGCAGATTAGGGAGATTAGATGCCATAGACATGGTAACTAATTTTTTCCCACCACTCTGCAGGTTGTCTTTTTACTCTCTTGGTGAAGTCTTTGCCTGAGCATAAGTGTTTCATTTTCATATGTATCCAGTTATCGTTTTTTTCCAGTGTTTGTGAATTGTTAGAAATGTTCTGTACTCTGTGCCATGTATTAAGGCTCCTAGCATTGTCCATATTTTCTCCTTCATGATCTTTATCATTTTAGATTTTCTCCTTAGGTCCTTGATCCCTTTGAATTAATTTTTGTCTATGGTTTGAGCTATTCATCTTTTTTCGTATTTTTGCAGATGGATTTTTTTTTTTTTGGCCAACACCATTTGTTAAATGGACTATCTTTTCCCCAGTTTACAGACTTTTGGCTTTTCTGAAATATTGGTTGCTCATAGGTGGATGACTTTATATGTGGATTCTCAATTCTGCTCCATTGTTCTATGCATCTTTTTGCACCAGTATCAAACTGTTTTGACTACTTTGGCAGTGCAATAGCTACTAAAGTAAGGTAGTGTAAGGCCTCCCACTTTGTTCTTCATCAGCAATGCTTTATACATTTGGGGTTTCTTCTCTCCCCATATGAAGTTGGTGATTTATCCCTCTATCTCATTAAAAAATGCCATTCAAATTTTTATTGGGATTGCATTGTATTTACAGATCACTTTGGATAGAAGAGACATTTTCACAGTGCTGAGTCTTCATATCCATGAGCAAGTAGGTTTCTCCACTTATGTGAGTCTCTTTTGGTTTCTTGTAATAGTGTCTTGTAATTTTCTTTGTATAAGTCTTTTACATCTCTGGCTAGATTTATTCCTAAATATTTTATCTTTTTGGAGGCTATTTTGAATTGTATTCATCTGGTGATTTTCTCTTTCATGTTCTCTTTGTTGATATAAAAGAATCCAACTGACTTCTGTATGTTTATCTTGTATCCTGATTCTTTGTTGAACTCTTCCATTAGTTCTAGTAGTTTTTTCGTGGGTTCTTTAGGATTTTCTACATATAAGATCATATCAGCTGCACATAGAGATAATTTTACTTCTTCCATACCAATTTGGATGCTATTTATTGCTTTATCTTGCCTGATTGCTCTGGTTAGAACCTCTAGCACAATGTTGGATAAAATTTGTAACAAAAGACATTTTTGTCTGGTGTCCATTCTCAAGAGGAATGCTTTCAGAGTCTCTCCATTTAGGATGATGTTGGCTGTTGGCTTTGTATAAGTGTCCTATATTATGTTGAAGAATTTTCCTCCTATTCTTATTTTGCTGTGAGTTTTTAACATGAATGGGTACTGGACTTTGTCAAATGTCTTTTCTGTATCAGTTGATAAAATCAAGTCTTTTTAATCTTTGTTTTGTTTATGTGGTTGATTGCACTGATTATTTTTCTAAAGTTAAACAATCTTTGCATCCCTCGTGTGAAGTCACAGTAAATTATTTTTTTTGTATGTAATTGAATTCTATTGGCTAGAATTTTGTTAAAAATTTTTGCATCTAACTTTTCACTTTTTTGTGATGTCTTCATCTGGCTTTGGTATCAGCATTATGCTAGCTTTGTGGGATGAATTTTGCAGTATTCCATACTTTTCTATGCTCTGAAATATCTTTAGTAAAAGTCATGTTAACTCTTCTCTACTCGATGACACTTGGCTTTTGGCTTTTAAAAGTTCGGCAGAATTCTCCAGTGAAGCTGTCAGTACCAGGGCCTTTTTTGGTTAGAAGCTTTTTTGTTACCTTTTCAATCTCTTCCTTTGTAATAGGTTTATTTAGTTTTTCTTCCTCTGTGTTACTTTATGTTGTTGTTAGGGGCTATTGATCTGGTCTCAGCTCATAGTGACCCTCTGGAAAACAGAGCAAAAAACACTGCTTAGTCCTGTACCGTGCTGGCAATCATTTTTATACTTAAGCCAATTGTTGTAAACACTGTGTCAATCCATCTCCGTGAAGGTTTTTGTCTTTTTCACTGACCCTCTACTTTACCAAACATGTTATCCTTCTCCAGGCACTGATTTTTCTTGAAAACATATCCAAATTATCTAAGATGTAGTTTCCAGGGAGGTCTCTGGTTGTACTCCTTCCACTATGGATCTGTTTTTTCCTATTGGCAGTCCATAGTATGTTCAATATTCTTCTACATCACCACAATTCAAGGGTGTCACTTTTTCTTATGTCTTTGTTCATTGTCTAGCTTTTGTATGCATGTGATTGAAAATGACATGGCTTGGGTCAGACATGCCTTAGCCTTCAAGATGATATCTTTGGTTTTCAACACTTTAAAGAGGTACTTTGCAACATATTTTCCCCAATGCAATGCATCTTTTCATTTCTTGATTGCAGTTTCCATGGTCGTTGATTGTGGAACCAGATAAAATGAAATCTTTGATAACCTCAAAACTTTCTCCACTTATGGTGATGTTGCTTACTGTTCCAGCTGTGAGGATTTCTGATTTCTTCATGTTGAGGTGCAACCCATTATGAAGGCTGTGCACTTTGACCTTGATCAATAACAGTTTCAAATCCTCTTCACTTTAAGTAAGCAAGTTTGTGTCATTGGCATAATTCAGGTTATTACTGAGTCTTCCTACAATCCTGATGGCTCTTCTTCATATAGTCCAGGTTCTCTGATTATTTGCTTGGCATACAGGTTGAAAACATATGGTAAAATGGTACAACCCTGATGCATACCTTTTTTTATTTTAAACCATGCAGTATCCCAGTGTTTTGTGCACATTACTGCCTCTTGATCCATGTACAGATTCCCCAAGAGCACAATTAATTTATTATGATCCACACAGTCAAATGCTTTTGCACAGTCAATGAAACACAGAAACACTGTTCTCTGTCTTCAGCCAAGATCCATCTGACATCAGCAATGATATCCCTGGTTTCACATCCTCTCATGAATCTAGCTTGAATTTCTGGCAGTTCCCTGTCAGTATTCTGTTGCAGGCTCCTTTGAATGATCTTTAGTAAACTTTTGCTTGTGTGTGATAATCAAAGTAGGGTTGACCTTAATGACATGGTTGGAGTAAAGCTTTTGGGACCCTCATTTGTTGATGTGACACGACTCAAAATGAGAAGAAACAGCTGTAAACATTCATCAGCAATTGGAATGTGGAATGTACAAAGTCTGAATGTAGGAAAATTGGAAATCATCAAAAATGAAATGGAACATGCAAACACTGATATCCCAGGTGTTAGTGGACTGCTGTAAGCATTTTAAATTGGATAGTCATGTGGTCTACTATGCTTGGAATGAAAACCTGAAGAGGAATGATTTACGTTACGTTTCAACATCAAATCAAAGTACGATTCTATCAGTGATAGGGTAACATCCATACACCCACAAGGAAGCCCAGTTAATATGCCTGTTATTCAAATTTATGCACCAACCACTAAGACCAAAGATGAAAAAATTGAAGATTTTACCAGCTTCTGCAGTCTGAAATGGATGGATCATTTGATACAATGATAGTTACGGGCAATTGGAACACTAAAGTTGGAAGCAAGGATATGTAGTTGGAAAATATCTGGGTGACAGAAATGATGCCAGAGATTGCACGACAGAATTTTGCAAGAACAACAACTTCTTTACCGCGAATATCTTTTTTCACCAACATAAATGATGACTTTACACATGGAGCTTGCCAGACAGAATATACAGGAATCTAGTTGACTACATCTGTGGAAAGAGAAGATGGAAAACCTCAGTATCATCAGTCAGAACAAGACCAGGCACTGACTGTGGAACAGACCATCAACTGCTCATATGTAATTTCAAATTGAAACTGAAGAAAATTAGAACAAATCCACAAGAACCAAAGTACAATCTGAGTTCAGAGACCATCTCAGGAACACATATGATGCATCAAACACTAATGACTGAAGACAAAATGGGTTGAGAAATAACATGAAAAAATCACCCATGAAAAAAGCAAGCAGTCGTTGAAAAGAAAGAAAGAAAAAAACAAATTAGATGTCAGAAGAGGCTCTGAAACTTGATGTTGAACATTGAGTAGCTAAAGCAAAAGGAACAAATGATGAAGTAAAAGAACTGAAGATTTTAAAGGGTTGCTCAAAAAGACAAAGTAAGGTATTGTAATGACATGTGCAAAGAACTGGAAATGGAAAACCAGAAGGGAAGAACACACTGTTCATTTTTCAAGCTGAAAGAAGTAAAGAAAATACTCAAGACTTGTGTTGCAATAGTGAAGGATCCTACAGGAAAAATATTAAACAACTCAGGAAGCATCAAAAGAGGATGGAAGGCACACATAGAATCATTGTTCCAGAAGGTATTGGTCGACATTCAGCCATTTCAAGAGCAAGCATACAATCTGGAACCAATGACACTGAAGAAAGAAGTCAAAGCTACATTGGTGAAAAGCAAGCCTTCTGGAATCGATGGAATATCAGTTGAGATATTTCAGCAAACATGCGTGAGCACTTGAAGTGCTCACTCATCTACGTCAAGAAATATGGAAGGTAACTACCTGACCAGCCAATTGGAAGAGATCCATATTTATGCCTATTCGCAAGAAAGGTGATCTGACCAAATCTGAAAATTATTGAACATCATTGATATCATATATTTGTTTAGGTAGGTAGTGTGCCTCTAGAAATTTGTTAATAACTTCTAGGTTTTCAAATTGGTTAGAGAATAATTTTACATAGTAACCTGTTATAACATTTTTTATTTCAGTTGGATCTGTTGCTGTATCACTGATCTCATGTCTTATTTGGGTTATTTGCTTTCTCCTCTGTTTTTCTTCCATGAGTTTGGCCAGTGACTTATCACTTTTGTTGATCTTTTTGAAGAACCCGCTTTTGGTCTTGCTAATTCTTCCAGTCCTTTTTCTATTCTCTAATTCATTTAGTTCTGCTCTGATTTTTATTATCTGCTTTCTTCTGGTGCCCAAGGAGTTCTTCGGCTGTTCTCTTTCTGTTTGTTCAAGTTGTGAGGTTGATGCTTGACTGTGGCCCTTTTTTCTCTTTGGGTGTGTGCATTTATTGAAATAAACTGAGCTCTGCACACTGTTTTTCCTGTGTCTCACAAACTCTGTTAAGATGTGTTTTCATTTTCATTTGTTTCCATGAATTTCTTTATTCTATCCTTGCTTTTTCCTATAACTCGGTCATTTTTGAGCAAGGTGTTGTTCAGTTTCCATGAGTTTGATGGGTCCCTCCCCCCCCTGCTTTTATCTTCTATTGACTTCTACCTTTATGGCTTTATGGTCTGAAAAGATGCTTGGCATTATTTCAATGATTTGGATTTTGTAAAGGCTTTCTTCATGGCCTAGCATGTGGTCTATTCTTGATAGTGTTCCATGTGTACTGGAAAAGAAAGTATACTTGGATGCTGTTGGATGGAGTATTCTGTATATACCTATGGGGTCAAGTTGGTTGATTGTAGCATTTAGATCTTCCACGTCTTTACTGAGCCTTTTTTGGAAGTTCTGTCCTTCATTGGAAGTGGTGTGTTGAAGTCCTCTATAAGTATTGTGGGTCTGTCTATGTCTATTTTCAGTGCAGCTAGAGTTTGTTTTATGAATTTTGGAGCCTTGTCTTGGTTAAATAAATATTTATTATGGTTATGTCCTCCTGGCACATTGACCTCTTAATCATTGTATCAGTGACCTTCCTTATCTAATGTGGTAGATTTTACTTTAAAGTCTATTTTATCAGAGACTAACATTGCCATTCCTACTCTTTTGAATGTTGTTAGCTTGATATATGTTTTTCCCATCCTTTGAGTTTTTGTTTTAATGATTTTAAGGCATGTTTCCTGTAGGTAGGAGATGGGTAGTGTTTTTTATTCCAAATCTGCAATTCTCCATCTCTTTATGGGTGCATTTACTTTATTTAAATTCAGTGTAATTATTGATTGGTATGAGTTTAGTGCTGTCATTTTGATGTCTTTTTGTGTGTGTTGTAGACAATTCCTTTGACCTACTTAATTTTCTGTGCTGAGTCTTTTTTCTTTATGTGTTTTCTTTTCATCTTTTTCAATGTTGTTGGTTTTGTATTTGCTGCCAAAGCCAGCCAAGTGCCGTCGAGTCGGATCCGACTCATGGCGACTTCATGTTTTCCTTGTTTTTTGGGTGTTTTTATGCATAGGATTGACAATTTCTTTTGTGGTTATCCTAATATTTATTCCTATGTTTATAAATTTTAACCAGGCTTTCATTTTTTATAACACTTTGACTTCCTTTCTACCTGAGAGATCTATAACTACATCTTCTTAAGTCCCTCTTTTTTGTTATAATGTTTAGATAATAAAATCTCTGTTCTCCTGTTTTCAGTGTCATGCCTTCAATGTATTTTTTTTTTTAATTTCCTATATGGGTTGATATCCAGTTGCTCTGTTTTGTGTTCTAGTCTTGAGTTGTTACCTCGTGTTATTGGTTTTCTAACCACCCAAAGCAAAACTAAACCCACTGTTGTCCAGTAGGGTCTGACTCATAGTGACCCTAGAGGTCAGAGTAGAATGTCCCCATCGAGTTTCCAAGGAGTGTCTGGCAGATTTGAACTGCCCACCTTTTGGTTAGCAGACATAGCACTTAACCCACTATGCCACAGGGTTTCCTTTCTAACCACAGAACTCCTTTTAATGTTCTTGTAATTTTGATTTGATTTTTGCAAATTCCCTAAATGTCTGTTTATCTAGAAGTGCCCAATTAAACCATCATATTTGAGACACAGTTTTGCTGGGTATGTAATTCTTGACTAGCAATCGTTTTCCTTCAAGACTTTGTATGTGTTATCCCATTGCCTTCTTGCTGCTTGGTATCTGTTGAATAGTCCAAGCTTAGTCTTATTGACTGTCCTTTGTAGATTGATTTTTGTTTATCTCTAGCGACTTCTAAAATTGTTTATGTTATCTCTTGATGTCCTTCTTTTGGGATCTACCTTGTGTGGAATTTGATGAGCATCTTGGATAGATACCTTCTCATCTTTCACGATATCGGGGAAATTTTCTATCAGCAAATCTTTGACAATTCTCTCTGTGTATCATTCCTTCCCGTCCTGGTCTTCCAGTCACTTGGAGATTACCTTTTTTCATAGAGTCCCACATAATTCTTTATGTTTCTTAATTTGTTCTTTAATTCTTTTATCTGATTTTTCCTCAAATATGTTGGTCTCAAATGCCTTACCTTCCGTCTCACTAATTCTGCCTTCTTGCCTCAGTTCTGCTCCTTGGAGTTTGTATTTAGTTGTCTGATTCTGTGCCTTTCTTATATTCTGAATTTCTAATTTTTGTCTCTGTATGCTTTCTTGTAGCATGTTCAATTTGTCATTATGCTCTGCTGCATTTTTCTTTATCACCTTTCTGATATCTTGAAGATTTTTAAATATTAGTCTTCTGTATTCTGCCTCTGATAATCCCAGGGTGATCTCTTCCTCTGGAAAATTTCTTGATTCTTTGGGGAGCTTCCAGAAGCCATTGTGGTCTGCCTCTTTAAGTGATTTGAAATTGACTGTTCTCACAGAGCCATCATACGTTGTATTTATGTATTTTATGTTTGCCTACTGTGTTCTAGTTTCTTATTTTATTTTGTTTTGAAATGTCCACATTGGCTATTCGTATGTGCTAGTTTGACTATTGGTGCCTTGGTAGCTCTGATGTACTGTTACCTGGTAGTTAGAGCTGGTACTAGACATGTGAGTCCAAGAATCCATTTACATTTCTTGTATGGATTCAGCTCAGGTGTCCATGTAATCAGTCATCAGTAGGCTTTTTCCTACTGTCTTAGATAGGTAGGGTGACTGGTGTAGGCACAGGTGTCTGGCTACAGGTGCTGAGAAAGGCAGGGGGCTAAGAACCATCCCCCAGTGTGTGTGAGACTGGCGTTTCCACTTAACATCTAAATCTATGTGAAGGAACTTTTACTTGAATTCCAACTCAGGAAAGTTGGCTAATTTTTCCTTCTCCCTTGCTCCAGTTCATCAAATTGTTCTCTCTTCAAGACTTGGCAAATGGCTCAGGATAGGCTTAAGAAGTCCTACTTCCATCTCAGTTAATGGCATCAGACTCCAGTGCTGGGAGCAGTACAGAGAAAGGAGGGGGAAGTGCTGAGAGAAGGGAGAGAGGTTTATCCTGAAGAAAAGATTTAGATCCTGCTGCAGTAGGTTAGAAGTAAACCTCTTAGCTTTTGACTATCTAGTGCTGTTTTTCACTGGATTTTCCAGTCCACTTCTCCTGCTGACCACAGAAACCACCCTCCAATTGCCATTACTACATCACCATGCTGGCTGCAGCTGGTTTCCAGTGGATTAGGTCTGGCCATTCCTAGGTACTTCTGGACCTACTCTACATTCCCTATTGCTCATTCTGATTTCTCAACTTTCCCTTTGATGTTCAGGGCTCCTACAATGTCATATGCAATCGATTCATTTGTTTTTTCAGGGTTCATTGTTGTTAGAGAGATCACAGGAATTGCCTGATTACTCCATTTTGCCCCCCAACAGAAATTTTTAATTTTGAAATAATATTTATCGTCTTTTATTTTGTGTTTGTGTATTTCGTATCTTGTTTAACAGTCTTTCCTACTGTAGTATCATAACCTCTTGTACTTGCTTCTCTAAGCTTGAAAGTTTTAGTTTTCACTCTAATGTTGTATATATGAGAAAGAAACCCATTTTTTTAACAGATTAGCAATTAATTCAATACATTTATTAAATTATCCATCCTTTCCTTATTTACAGAGCCATCTCCACATTAAGTTTCCATATATATTTTCATTCCTAGTCTACTCTAGTTTACTCTATCTCTAAATAGCTGATAAGAAAAGCAACTCCCATTCCACATTCCCGTTTTTTCCTTCAGTGCTGTCATCATTATTCTTTGAACTTTACTCTTCTATATAAATTTTGTAATAGCATTGTCAAATTCTAGAAAACACCATGTTGACCTTTTGTTTTGAATAGTATTGTGAGTTCATAAAAAAATTACCATGTTTACATTATTGAGTCTTCCCTTCCACTATATATTTTCACTTAATTAGATTCATTTCCTATAACAATATTTTAAAATAATCTATAAATGTATTTAAATTGTGGTTAGATTTAGTCTTAGGTATTTTATTAGTATTCATTCTGGCTGTGAATGAGTGTTCTTCTATTACATTTTCTCATTATTAATGGCATATAAGAACAATTAGATGCCATTAATAATTGTTTTCACAAACCTGTGGAGCTTTGTATTATAATAACTTACATGTAGAATTTCTGTTTAGACATGGTTATTATCTGCAGATAAAGACTATTTTGCTTTTTCCTTTTAAATTTTATACTCTCGACTTGACGGCACTTGGCTTGCCTGGCTCTTTCTTTCTCTCTCTTTCTTTTTCCTAGTCTTAAGGCTTTGTATCCAATTAGAGTACACTTTAAGTAATAATAGAAGGAATTCTTCTATTACTTCTGGCATTAATGAGAATGCCCATTCTGGAACCAAGTCTTGATAAAGCCAAGGTGCCATATTGCCATCAGCCTATCTTTCTCTTTCCTTTCTTCTTAGAAGGGAACTCAGGAACCTTAGCCAGCTACTGACTTCACGCAGTTAGTTTCGTGATAGTACCTATCTTACATAAAACATTTTCTTCACTTTCTTTTATAAATGCAGAATAGCCACTTCCAGCAGTGTCTACTTCCTGGAGTAGGAAGAACCCAAACTTCAGTCATGAACACTACACTGAGTTTCTGTTCACTTATTATTCAGAATCTTGGGAGGGTTTCTCTATTTATCCAGAAAATAACGAGTGTAGGCTAGAATATATTTAATTTTACTAGATCTTTTCATGGATTCTCTTGTTATGAGCTTATGCTCTTCTGTGTTTATTATTTCTTTAAACATTTTCTCTATCTTTGCTATGTGTTTGCAGTACAGACTGAGGCCAAGTGTGGACGATGAGGGCTAGACCAGAAGTGTTATCAGTTTTATTTTTTAAATTATTTACGTGTGTCTGTGCCTGTGTAAGAGACAATGATAATTAGAAAGATTACTGATAAAGGCAAATGACTACAGCCTTCAGTATAGATAACACCTGGATGTAAAGAAAACAAAACTCCTCAAACCTGGGCACAAAAGCAACATCATGATAATTAGTTGAGGAGCTGAAGTTGTCAAAGATTTCATTCTATTTGGATTAACAATTGATGCCTACAGAATGAACAGTTGAGAAATCAAATGATGTATTGTAGTGGGCAAATCTGTTACAAAATACCTCTTTAAAATCTTAAACATAAAAATCACAATGATTAGGCTATAAAATGAAAAAGAAGATCAAAGCATTGATGTGTTCAAATTGTAGTGTTGGCAAAGAATACTGATTATACCATGAATTTCCAGAAGAACAAACAAATTTGTCTTGGGAAGCACATCCAGAATATCCTTTGTAAGAGAGGATGGTGAGATTTTTGTCTCACTTACTTTGCACGTGTCATCAGGAGGCACACATCACTGGAAGACATCGTACTTGATTTTTTATATATATTCCTAGGGTGTAGATTTGTGAATTATATTGATGGATTTCCTCAGACTGACTCATGTGGAAGTTTCAGTCTGACGCCTGGGAAAGAGCACCTCCCTCTTTGGTAGACTCTTGATTCTAAATATTTTTGTCCTCATAAAATTGCCAGTAACTCTATTTAGCTTTTCAAATCTGCAATTGATTTCTTTTTATCCTTTTGTTACTGGCAGTTGGTGCTGACAGAATGGCAGATACTTTAAGAGGCTGAGGGATACAGTATATCATATTTCTGTTTCTGTTCTCTTCAGGATCTTTGTTTCTCAGGTTTTTCATGCCTCAGTAGCTCTCTGATGCCTTTGGAAACACATGGCCGCACCAACATTTTTCTTTTATTCTTCTTTTTCTTTCCTACCTCTTCCTGTTTATTATTATTATTAAGATTCTATACACATTCTCAGAAGAAATGGTAGTATATAGGAAGTTTTGATATGCTCTTAGACCCATTTCTAGATTTTCTGCTTGTGTCCATAAATGTACTGATGCCATCCAATTTTAATTATAGATGCTTTATGATATATATTTACATCTGCTAGTGTTAGAGCATGTGCACAATTGCATACCCACACACGTTTCTGTTATTTTTTCAGGATTTCTAGTTATTTTGTTCATACAAATGAAATATATAATGAAGTTGTCTAGGTACAGAAATAACGTGCTCTGCTGTTTGTACTGGATCATATTAAATCTGTGAAATTTCTTGGGAGCAATAGAAATCTTTATACCATTGAGACTTTCTATGTGAAAACATCTGTTCAGACCTATTCTTCAGAAGATCTAATTTTGCTCATACGGCTGCTAGACTTTCCTGTTGTTTTTGTTAAGCTTTTGCTTATAGTGTCATTTTTTGTGCTGTAAATAATGTTTTCTCTTTCATTAATAATATAAATGGTTATTGTACCTACATATGAATGATATTAATTTGATTATTACATGTCAGTTTTATATTCTGAAATATTATGAATTTCTTTTGTTATTTATAATAAATCTTCCATCAATTTACGTTTTCCCAAAATACATTAATATAGTCTACAGATACAGTAAGTTCATCTCTTACTTCCAAAATTTTTACGTTTCTAATTGGTCTTGTTTAATTTTATGGAATAAAATTGTGACAGAGATATTGGATGTACTGTCTTGTTCTCGACTTTCGTGGTAAATGCTGTAGAGTATCTTCATGTAGAAGACATTGGCTTTTGGGTTTAGCATTTTACAGAATTATTCAAAAAACAACAAGAGGACTACTGAGTGCTTTTTTATGAACAGATGTTGGTATTTTTAATATCTTTTTTTCCGTTTAAGAAAATGTTCAATTTTTTTCTTAAAGCTTTACTAATATGATGAATTTTATTGGTGGATATCATAATATGAAATCATTTTAGTATTTCTGAAATACATTTCCTAGGTTATGATGTTATTTTTTAATGTATCATTGAATTCTTCTTGCTAATATTTCATTTAATAATTTTGTGTACTGGTTCAAAGAGACAAGTCTCTGGGTGTGAAAAATAGCTAGGTGCTAGACTACTATCCAAAATGTTGGTAGTCTGAAGCCACCCAAATTTGCCTTGGAAGACAAGCCTGGTGAGCTACTGCTGAAAGGTGGCAGCCTTGAAAGTCCAGTGGTGCAGTTCTAGTCTACACACAGAGAGTTGCCATGAGTCAAAGTGACTCAGTGGCAACTAACAGCAATGACATTCATAAATTGGAATGGGTTATAGTTTTCTATTTTGTGCAGGTTTTTTTTTATCAGTTCTATATTGAATTCATTAAAAGATTGTAAAATGTTCTTCCTTATTTTTATGTGTTTTGGAATCGTTTAAATAAATCTGAATTGTCTAATCTTACAAGACTTGGTAAAAGTTCCCTTTTACTCTAGCCCTCCCCTTGTCTATGGTGAGTATTTTTACATCTTTCTTTGTTTCTTCTACTCAGTGTGCTGTGTTTAGATGCTTGTTTGCTGGGATCAATTGTTGTAAATTATATTGTACTGGAAAATTATTTCTTTAGGATTTCAAATTAACAGAAAGTCTCTTAATTTAACTTCTCCTTTTTTATCTTTTTTGATGACTATCATTATTGTCCTTTGCTAATTTATTGTTTTGTATATTTGCAAAAAAAGTTTAATTGGTTTTTAAAGAGCCAACCAAGTGCCATCGAGTTGGATCTGACTTGTGGACCCTAGAAGCAGAGTTTTTATTGGTAAGTTCTGTTTTTTTCTTTTTTGCTTGTTTTTTTAACTCATTAGTTTATGTTTTTACCTTTATTAATTGCTTCCTTCTTTCTAATTTATTTTTTCTTCCAGTTGAAAATATCATTTACTTCAAATTAATATCTATAAGGTAGTAGCAAGCATTCTATTTCCATAAGCTCTTCTTTTCTTCCTTCCCTTTCTCCCTCCCTCCCTCCTCCCTTCCTTTCTTTCCTGAGTCCCTCTCTCTCTCCTTGCTTTCTTCCCTCTCTGTGTTTTTTTGGTTGTAATTTGTCTACAATGTCAGAGCTTATATTGTTTTTGATAGGTGCCATTGAGTCAGTTCTGACTCATACTGTCCCTATCTACAACAGAGCAAACACTGCCTGGTGCAGTACCATCCTCAGAATCGTTATGCTTGAGACCATTGTTGAAGTCACTATGTCAGTCCATGCCCTTGAGTATCTTTCTCTTTTTTGCTGACCCTCTACCAAGCACGATGTTCTTCTCCAGGGATTAATCCTTCCTAATGACATGTACAGGGTATGTGAGAAGCAATCTCGCTATCCTTGCATCTACGGAGCATTCTGGTTGTACTTCCAACATAAATTTGTTTGTTTTAGGGAACAAAGAGTAGAACGTCATGGATGGAATTATGTTCCCCCCAAAATTTATGCAGCATTTTGGCTGGACCACGATTCCTTGTATTGCAATGTTCTTCCATAATATAAATACTGCCTCTATATCATTAATCAGGGTAGATGGGTGGCAGTTGTGTTGGTGGGGCAGGACTCAATGTGTATGATTGTTTTGTGTTTTGAGGCAACATCTTGAGATAGGAAAAAAGCTAGCAGAGAGATTGGGTACTTCATACCACCCAGAAGCATTGCTGTGAGCTGAGCACATCCTTTGGAAAGGACTTGGGTCACTGCACCTCAGAAGCTCCCAATCCAGGAGAAGGTGGATGGCAAAGACTTTCCTCCAGAGCCAGCAGGAAAAAGCCTTCCCCTGGAGCTGACACTGTAAATTTGGACTTTTAGCCTACTGGACTGTAATAAAATAAAATTTGTCTTTTTAAAGACATCTACTTTTGGTGTCTCAGAGCAGCTCTAGATGACAAACACACATTTTTTGGTATTCCCTGCTTTCAGCAAAGATCCATCTAACATCAGTAATGATGCAACTGGTTCCACATCACCTTCATCTGGCTTGATTCATCTAGCTTGAATTTCTCCAGAAATTTTCTGTTGATAAACTTCTGTAGCCATTTTTGAATGATATTCAGTGAAATTTTATTTGTGTGTGATATCAGTGATATTGTTTGATAATTTCTCCATTCAGTTAGATTGCCTTTCTTGACAATTGACATATATATGGATCCTTTCCAGTGTGATGGCCCGGTAGCTATTTCTCAAGTTTCTTGGCATAGACAAGTGAGCGCTTTCAATGCTGCATCCATTAGTTGAAACATCTCCGTTGGTATTCCATCCATCCCTGGAGGCTTCTTTTATGCCAGTGGCTTCAGTGCAGCTTAGGCTTCTTCCTTAGCACTATCAGTTCCTGATTGTATGCTACTTCCTGAAATGGTTCAATGTTGAACATTGACCAGTTCTTGTTTGTATTCCCTCCATTTTTATTTGATGCTTCCTGCATCTTTTAATAATTTCCTAGAGAGCATATATTAAGTATATACTATTCTATCCCCTTTATTTGTATCTATCATTTATTCTCACCTTTTATATTTAAAATATATTTAATGTCATTAAAATGAAACTTCATCATATAAGGTGAACTAGTATTTTTCGTTTACTGACGCTCATTCCCAGGTTGATTCTTTGTTTTTTTATTATGATTGAATGAAAATGTACCTTCCCATATAAATTTGCATGCTCACCTATATGTAGCTCCCACTGCTCTACCTGCCCGGTAACAGCACACCCCTCCTCTCTGCTCCATACATATCCTATCTTCCCAACAGTCTCCTATCCCCTCCTCTCCACCCACTCCCCTTCCTCCAATAACAGGTCAGCAGGATGACATCCTATAGATGCATAGAACCATAAAGTTCCCACAGGATACACTCACTCTGCATCACCAAGTCCAATCCATTGCTGTCCAAAAAGTTGGCCTTCATTATGATTTATGGACAGCGGCAGCATCAAGGTCAGAGGCCATGCTCCCAGGGGAACCCCAAAGCCGCTGGACCATCAATTGTGGTCTTTTATTGAAATTCTGAGGGTACACCCCTATTTATTCTCTTGTTGCCAGTGAGCTCCATCGTGGCTATTACTGGTGGTGGCTGGACACCATCTGGTTCTTCTGTTCACAAGTCGATGTAGAGACCCACTCACGTGGGTCTCTCTGTCTTCTGGATTCTCTTTTCCCCATGTTGTTCTTGTCCTCGGTGATGATCCATTCCTGTTGAGTTGGGACCATTTGCTGTACCCTCAAATGTCAGCTTGGCATCTTTTAAGACCCCAGATGCCACTCACAGATGTGGGATGCAGAGAGTCCTCATTAGCAAAATGTCAGCTGTCCCAACCAGCCTTGATTTTTCTGAGAGCATGGTCCCCAGCCTCCCACCTGAGCTACTCTGTCCTTGAAATATTGGGTTAAGACGGAAGGAGTACTTAAATTGTATTCAAGTCCAGTTATTATTGATCTTGTTTCTAATGTGTGCTGTCACTGATTTCACCCAACCAAATTTCTAACAACTATGTAATCTAAACCCTCTCCCTTCACCCTCCCTCCCTCACCCTTGCAGCCATCAAAGAGTCTTTTCTTCTATGCATGACTCTGCTTTTAAGTTCTTATCATAGGGGTCTCATACAATATTTGTCCTTTTGTCACTGACTACTTTCACTCAGCATAATGTCCTCCAGTTGAAACCAGGTTAAGAGATGTTTCCTGCTATCGTCGTTGTTCTTTATCATTGCATAGTGTTCCATTGAGTATATATATCATAGTTTACCTATCCATTCCTCCGTTGTTGGGTATCTGGTTTGATTCCATCTTTTTGCTATTGTGGACTGTGCTGTGGTAAACATTTGTGTACATATATCAATTGGTGTGAATGGCCTTGATTCTGTAGGATATATTCCAAGCAGTAGAATTACTGGGTCAAATGGTATATCTACATCCATTTTTTTAAGGGAGCATCAGATTGCTTTCCAAAGAGGTTGTACCATTTTGCAATCCCACTAACAGGGTAGGAAAGCTTAAATCTCCCCACAACCTCTCCAGCATTTGTTGTTTTGCATTTTTTGGACCATGGCCAACCTTGTTAGGGTGAGATGGTATCTTATTGTAGTTTTGAATTGAATTCCTTTAACAGCTAATGATCGTGACCATGTCCACATGTGTTTTTTGGCTGCCTGGATCTCCTCTTTAGATAAGTGTCTGTCCATCTCCTTTGCCCATCGCCTAAATGGATGATTTATCTTTTTTCTTATTGATATTTTGTAGTACCTTATAGATTATGCAGATCAGGCGTCGGTCTGACATAGAGTTGCCAAATATTTTTTCCCATTCTGTAGGTGGCCTTTTAATTCTATTAATAAACTCTGGATGAGCAAAAGTGATTGATTCTTAGTAGTTCCCATTTATCTATTTTCTCTTCTCATGATTGTTGTTTGACAGATTTTGAAGTCTGTCTACATTGTGTTATTAAAACTTCCATTGTGACGGCACTTGGCTGGCTTGGCTTGTTGTTCCTACTCTTTCTTGGATGACCTTTACCATTTTAGATTTGATATTTAGGTCTTTTATCCAGTTTGAGTTGGTTTTTGTATAAGGCTTAAGATACAGGTCTCACTTTAATTTATTGCAGATGGATATCCAATTTCGCCAGCACCATTTGTTGAACAGATTGTTTTTACCCCAGTTTAATGTCTTAGGGCCTTTGTTGAATATCAGCTGTTCATAGGCAGCTGATGCCATCTCTGGAGTCTCGATTCTGTTTCATTGATCTATCTGTCTCTTTTTGTACCAGTACCAGGCTGTTTTGACTACTGTGGCAGTGTAATAGATTCTAAGATTGGTAATGAGAGGACTCCCAGTGTCTTCTTCTTTTATAGTAATCCTTTACTTATCTGAGGCTTCTTCCCTTTCCAGACAAAGTTGGTAATTTGTGCCTCCCTCTCACTGAAAAATGTCACTGGAACTTGTATTGGGGTTGCATTATATAAGTAGATTGCTTTGGGTAAAATAGACATTTTCACAATGTTAAGTCTTCCTATCCTTGAGCAGGGTAGGTTTCTCCATTTATGTAAGTTCCTCTTAGTTTCTTGTAGTAAGGACTTGTAGTTATTTTTGTAAAGATCTGTTATTTTAATGGTTAAATTTAGTCCTGGGTATTTTATCTTCTTAAGGGCTATAGTAGATGGTATTGACTTGGAGATTTCCTCCTTAATAATCTCGTTTTTGGTATAAAGGAATCCTACTGATTTACTTATGTTTATCTTGTATCCTGAGACTTTGCCGAACTCTTCTATCAGTTTGAGTAGTTTCCTTATGAGTTCTTTGGAATTCTCTGCATATACAATCGTATCATCTGCAAATAGGGAGACTTTTAGTTCTTCTTTGCCAATGCAGATGCCCTTTGTTCTTTGGTCTTGTCTAATTGCTCTGGCTAGAACTTCTAGTACAATGTTGAGTAGGAGAGGTGAGAGTGGGCATCCTTGTCTAGTTCTTGTTTTCACGGTAAACTGTTTCAGTCTCTCTCCACTCAGAATGACGTAGGCAGTTGACTTTGTATAAGTGGCCCTTATTGCAATGGGGAATTGGCCATCTATTCCTACTTTGCTGAGAGTTTTTAGGATGAATGGGTGTTGGACTTTATCAAATGCCTTTTCTGCATTAATAGACAAGATCAGACGATCCTTGTCTTCTGTCATATTTATGTGGTTGATTACATTAATTGTTTTTCTGATGTTGAACCAACTTTGCATCCCTGGTATGAATCCAACTTGGTCACAATGGATTATTTTTTGGATATGTTGTTGTATTCTATTGGGAGGAATTTTGTTGAAGATTTTTGCAACTAGATTCATGAGTGATATTGTTCTGTAGTTCTTTTTGGTTGGGTCTTTCCCTGGCTTAGGTATCAGGGTTATGCTGGCTTCATAGAATGAGTTTGGGAGTACTCCATCCCTTTCTATACTGTGAAATAGTCTTAGTAATATTGGAGATAACTCTTCTCTAAAAGCTTGGTAGAATTCTTCAGTGAAGCCATCTGGGCTGGGGCTTTTTTTCGTTGGCAGTTTTTGGTTGACTTTTTCAATCTCTTCCTTTGTGATGGATTTATTAAGTTGTTCTGCTTCACCTCGTGATAATTTTGGTAGGTGATAAGAATCAAGGAATTTGTCCATTTCCTCTAGGTTTTCAAATTTGTTAGAACAGTTTTTGATAGTATTCTGTTATGACATTTTTTATTTCTGTTGGATCTATTGTGACAACCTCCCTCTGATTTCTTATTTGGGTTATTTGTCTCCTTTCCTGTTTTTCTCTAGTAAGCTTAGCCAATGATTTGCCACTTTTGTTGATCTTTTCAAAAAACCAGCTTTTGGTCTTTCCAGTTTTTTCAATTGTTCTTCTATTCTCTAATTGGTTTAGTTCTGCTCTAATCTTTACGATCTGTTTTCTTCTGGTGACTGAGGGTTTCATCATGTGAATATAGCATAGTTTATATCTGAAACGACAGCACTTGGCTTTGGCTTGGCATCTAATCATCTGCTGATGGGCACCTAGTTTGATACCATCTTTTTGCTATCATGGACAGTGCTGCAATAAACATTGGTGTGAATGTTTCTATCTGTGTGACAGCTCTTATTTCTCTAGGATGTATTCCAAGAAGTAGGATTGCTGGATCGTATGGCACTTCTATTTTTAGCTTTTTAAGAAAGTGCCAAGTTGATTTCCAAAGTAGTTGTAGCATTTTACATTCCCACCCGCAGTGTACAAATGTTCATCTCACCATAGCCTCTCTAGTATTTGTTATTGCTTTAGTCATCTAGTGCTACCTTAACAAAAATACCACAAATTTTATTTTTGTCAGACTCTAGTAGGCTGTAAGTCCAAATTCAGCGTGTTATTTCCAAGGGAAAGCTTTCTCAGTTGGCTCTGTGGGAAGGTCTTTGTTGTCAATCTTCCCCTGGAATGGGAGCTTCTCATGTGCAGGGATGCAGAGTTCTTTCCAGAGAATGCAATCAGCTCCCAGCACTGCTTCCTGGTGGTATGAGGTGTACACACTTTGATTGCTTCCCTGGTGTCATAGTGGTAAAGTGCTACATCTGTTAACCAAAAGATCACCACTACAAGTCAGCCAGATGCTTTTTGGAAACTCTACTGGGCAGTTCAATTCTGTCCTACAGGGTTGCCATGAACTGGAGTCAAGTAGAAGGCAGTAGGTTTGGTTTGGCTTTTTAATATTTTAAGAGATTGCCTCAAAAGACAACACAGTCTTACACATTGAGTCCTGCCTCACTAACTTAATTACTGCCCATACTCCCTTATTAACGTCATAGAGGTAGGATTTACAACATAATCTCACTATATTGGTAATTATGGTCTAGTCAAACTGCTGCACACATTTTTGGGGGAGAAACAATTTGATCCACAACAATTATTGTGTGTGTGTGTTTAATTACTGCCAGCTTTGTTGGAGTGAGATAGTATGTCACTGTAGTTTTGATTTGGAGTTCTCTAATGGCTAATGGGAAACCCTAGTGGTGTAGTGGTTAAGTGTTATGTGTACTAACCAAAACTGCTATGTCAGCAGTTGAAATCTACCAGGTGCTCCTTAGAAACTCTATGGAGAAGTTTTACTCTGTCTTATAGGGTCACTATGAGTCAGAATCTACTCGACGTTCCTGGGCTTTTTGGCTTTTAATGGCTAATGATCATGAGCATTTCCTCATGCATCTATAGCCACCTGAATATCTTCTTTGGTGAAGTGCATGTTCGTATCATTTGCCCACATCTTAATTGTCTTTTACTTGTTGAGATTTTGCAGTCTTGTAGATTTTAGAAATTAGATATTGATCAGATTTGTCATAGCCCCATTTTTTCTTTTTCCTATGTGGTCAATTCTGGAGAATGTTCCATGTGCATTCAAAAACAAAGTATCTGGCTGCTGTTGAACATTCTGTGCGTGTCTTTCTATGACATCCAGTTGGTATAGTGCTGTCATTTCAGACACCTTTTTCTGGGCGTTGTAGACAATTTCTTTGTGCCACTTAATTTTCTCTCCAGAGTGGTTTTTGTGTGTTTTCTTTTCATCTTCTTCAGTATTGTTTATTTTGTATTTGCTGACACTTCATGGGTTTTTCTTTTTTTATGTGTAGGATTGTTAATTTCCATGTAGCTACCTCAATATTTATTCTTCTTTTTTTAAAATTTAAACCAGTTTTTGTATTGCCTTGACTTCCTCTCCGTATGAAAGACATTTGACTACATTTTTTTAGTCCCTCTTTCCTGTTAAATGGAAACTCTGGTGTCATAGTGGGTAAATGCTACAGCTGCTAACCAAAAGGTCAGAAGTTCAAATCTGCCTGACCCTTCTTGTAAACTCTATGAGACAGTTCTACTCTGTCCTATAAGGTTGTTATGCATCGGTGTCAACTTGACAGCAGTGATTTTGGTGGGTTTTTGGTTTTGTTGTTATATTGTTGTCACCTTTTATATAAGGATATCTCTCTTACCCTATTTTCAGTGTTTGGCCTTTGATTTATTTTTGTAATTTCCCTATCTGGGTTAATATCCAGTTGCTCTGCTTTGCAATCTAGTCTTGGGTTGCATTTTAGTCAGCTAGGGATACTGTAACAGAAATACCACAGAGTGGGTGACTTTAACAAAGGAAGGTTTATTCTTACACAGTCCATTAGGCTACAAGTCCATATTCAGGGTGTCCATTGCAGCGGAAGGTTTTCACCTTGCTGGCTCTGGAGGAAAGTCTGGTATCGCATCAGTCTTTGTCCAGGGAGCATCCTGGCACAGGAACCTCAGGTCTGAAGGAAACACTCTTCTCCCAATGCTGCTTTCTTGATGGCATGAGGTTCTCAATTCTCTGCCTGCTTCTCTGTCCTTTTATCTCTCATAGGAAGAGAAAGGATTAAGGGTGGGGCAAGCCATACTCCAGGGAAACTTCCCTTACAGTGGAGCAGGGAGGAATCCTATGAAGGGATTTACAGCCCCACGCCAATCCTTTAACATACAGCATAGGAAAACCACATAATGGAGGAGAGTCACAAGATACTGGGAATCATGGCCCATCCACATGGCTACACATATTTTTGGGGGGACACAATTCAATCCATGACAGGTTGTTACATGATTTTACCATTTTTCTAACTGAAAGACTGTTTTTAGTATTTCTTTTAATTTCAATTTAGGTTTGGCTTTGCAACATCCCTAAAGTTCTGTTTATCTGGAAGTGTCTTAATTTCACTATGATATTTGAGAGACGGTTTTGCTGGATACATAATTTTTGGTTGGCTAATTTTTTTCCATTAAGGCATTGTATATGAGATCTGACAGTGAAAACCTATTAACTTAATTTTTCTAAGAGCTACACACCTCATTGCTGAATATCACTACGCTCACCTTCAAAGGACCGCCTCTGGGAAGCTATGCACCAATACCAGTGCCTAGCCCACCCTTCAAAGCAGTTTTGGTACTCATCCTAGAACGGCCATGGAAGCACAGTGGCAAGTTAGCAAACTTAACTGTACAGTAGTCTGTGAGGGAGTTTTCAGCCAGTAAAAATGTAACTGTATTGGAATACCCTCCCTCCTCACCTGATCTGGCTCCCAGTGACTTTTTTTTTTCACCCAAATACGAAATATTGAAAGGAACACATTTTGATGACATTAAAGACATCAAGTGTAATACAACAACATCTGATGGTCATTCCAGAAAGAGTTCCAAAATTGGTTTGAAGGGCAGACTAGGTGCTAGCATTGGTGTGCTTTGAAGGTGATTGTAGTGCTAACCAACAATGAGGTATGTAGCACTTTTTCTAGTACTAGTTCATGAACTTAAATGACAGCCCCTTTTTGGTCATTCCATTGCCTTCTTGCCTAGACAGTTTCTGCTGAGTAGTCTGAGTTTAGTCTTGTCTCTCCTTTGTACATCAATTTTTTTGTTTTTATTTTTTATTTAACATGACTGAGTGAAAATGTACATTCCCATATAAATTTACATGCCCACCTATATGCAGCTTCCACTGCTCTCCCTGTCCAGTGACAGCACACTATTCCTCTCTGCTCCATACATGTCTCATCCTCCCACAGCCTCCTTTCCGCTCATCTCCACCCACTCTCCTTCCTCCAGCCAGAGGTCAGCAGGATGATATCCTATAAATGTATAGAACTATAAAGTGCAATCAATATATGGTCAGCCTGCATTGCCAAGTCCAATCCATTCCTGTCCAAAGAGTGGACCTTTGTTATAATTTATGGGTAAGAGCAGCATCAGGGCCAGGGGCCATGCTCTCAGGAGAACCCCGAAACCACTGGACCATCAATTGAGGTCTTTCAGTGGAGATCTCAGGATGCACTCCTTTTTATTCTTGGGGTGCCAGTGAGACTCCTCTCTGTGAGCTCTATTGTGGCTATCACTGGTGGTGGCCGGGCACCATCCAGTTCTTCTGGTCCCAAGTCGATGAAGGCACCCACTCTTGTGGGTCTCTCTGTCTTCTAGGTTGTCTTTACACACGTCATTTTGGTCCTCGATGAGCATCCATTCCTGCTGAGTTGGGACCATTTGCTGTGTCCTCAGACGGCAGTTTGGCAGCTTTTAAGACCCCAGACGCCACTCACCAATGTAGGGTGCAGAGAGTCCTCATTAGCAAAACACTGGTTGTACCAATTGGCCTCAATTTGGCCTAAGAGCATGGTCCCCTGCCCCCTGCCCCAGCTACTCTATCCTTGTAATACTGGGTTAAGATGGAAGGAGTATTCAAGTTATGCTGAAGTCCACTTAATGTTCTTCTTGTTTCTAATGTGTGCTATCACCACTTTCTCCCAACCAGATTTCTAGCAACTATCTAATCTAAACCCTCCCCCACCACACTTCCTCCCTCCCCTCCCTTGGAGCTGTCAAAGAGTCTTTTCCTCTATAAACAAGTCTGTTTTTCAGATCTTATCATAGAGGTCTCATACAGTATTTGTCCTTTTGTCGCTGACTACTTTCACTCAGCATAATGTCTTCCAGTTGAAACCAGGTTAGGAGATGTTTCCTGGAATCATCATTATCCTTTATCATTGTGTAGTGCTCCATTGAGTATATGTACCATAGTTTACCTATCCATTCTTCTGTTGTTGGGCATCTGGGTTGATTCCATCTTTTTGCTTTCGTGGACTGTGCTGCGATAAACATTCTGGTGCATGTGTCCGTTGGTGTGAAAGGCCTTGATTCTGTAGGATATATTCCAAGTAGTGGAATTACTGGGTCAAATGGTATATCGATATCCATTTTTTTAAGGAAGCACCAGATTGCTTTCCAAAGAGGCTGGACCATTTTGCAACCCCACCAACAGTGTAGGAGTGTTCCTCTTTCTCCATAGCCTCTCCAGCATTTGTTGTTTTGTGTTTTCTGGATCATGGCCAATCTTGTTGGGGTGAGATGGTATCTCATTGTTGTCTTGATTTGAATTTCTTTAATAACTAAAGATTGTGAACATGTCCGCATGTGTTTTTTGGCTGCCTGGATTTCCTCTTTAGTGAAATGTCTGTCCATCTCCTTTGACCATTGCTTAATGGGATGGTTTATCTTCTTCTTATTGATATTTTGTGGTATCTTGTAGATTATGGAGATCAGGCATCAGTCTGACATAGAGTTGTCAAATATTTTTTCCCATTCTGTAGGTGTTCTCTCAATTCTAGTAATAAAGTCTTTGGATGAGCAAAAATGTTTCATTCTTAATAGTTCCCATTTATCTGTTTTTCTCTTCTGTTGATTGTGGTTTCTTTGACAGATTTTAGAGTCTGTCCTCATTGTGTATGAAAACTTCCATTGTTGTTCCTACCTTTTCTTGGATGAGCTTTATCGTTTTAGGTTTGATATTTAGGTCTTTTATCCAGTTGGAGTTGGTTTTTGTGTAAGGTGTAAGATATGGATCTTGATTCAGTTTATTGCAGATGGATAACCAATTTTGCCAGCACCATTTGTTGAAGATACTGTTTTTACCCCAGTTTAATGTCTTAGGGCCTTTGTCGAATATCAACTGTTCATAGGCAGATGGTGTCATCTGGGGTCTCAATTCTGTTCCATTGATCCATCTGTCTGTTCTTGTACCAGTACCAGGCTGTTTTGACTACTGTGGCAGTGTAGTATGTTCTAAGGTCAGGTAATGAGAGGCCTCCCAGTGTGTTCTTCTTCTTTTGTAGTACCTTACTTATCTGGTACTTTTGTAGTACCTTACTTCTTCCCTTTCCAAACAAAATTGGTGATTTGTTTCTCCATCTCATTAAAAAAGGACGCAGAAACTTGTATTGGGATTGCATTATATAAATAAATTGCTTTGGGTAAAACAGACATTTTCACAATGTTAAGTCTTCCTATGCATGAGCAGGGTAGGTTTTTCCATTTATCTAAGCCTCTTAGTTTCTTGTAATAAGGGCTTATAGTTCTCTTTGTAAAGGTCTGTTGTTTCTCTGGTTAGATTAATTCCTAGGTACCTTATCTTCTTAGGGGCTATCGTAAATGGTATTGATTTGATAATTTCTTCCTTAACAGTTCCGTTGTTGATATAAAGGAATCCTACTGATTTACTTATGTTTATCTTGTATCTGGAGACTTTGCTGAACTCTTCTATCAGTTTGAGTAGCTTCCTTATAGATTCCTTGGGGTTCTCTGCGTATACAATCATATCATCTGCAAACACGGAGATTTTAACTTCCTCTTTGCCGATGCAGATGCCCTTTATTTCTTCGTCTTGTCTAATTGCTCTGGCTAGAACTTCTAGCACAATGCTGAATAGGAGAGGTGAGAGTGGGCATCCTTGTCTAGTTCCTCATCTCAAGGGAAAGTCTTTCAGTCTCTCTCAATTCAGGATGATGTGGGCAATTGGCTTTGTATAAATGGCCCTTATTGTGTTGAGGAATTTGCTGTCTATGCCCATCATGGCTTTTAGCATGAATGGGTGTTGGACTTTATCAAATGCCTTTTCAGCATCAGTGAACAAAATCAGGTGATCCTTGTCTTTTGTGTTATTTATGTCGTTAATCACATTGATTGTTTTTCTGATTTTGAACCAGCCTTGCATCCCTGGTATGAATCCCACTTGGTCATGATGGATTATTTTCTTGATATGTTGTTGTATTCTATTGACAAGAATTTTGTTGAAGATTTTTGCATCTAGATTCATGAGTGATATCGGTCTATAGTTCTCTTTCTTTGTTGGCTTTTTCCCTGGCTTAGGTATCAGGGTTATGTTGGCTTTATAGAATGAGTTTGGGGGTACCCCATCCATTTCTATTCTGTGAAATAGTCTTAGTAGTGTTGGAGATAACTCTTCTCTAAATGCTTGGTACAATTCTGCAGTGTAGCCATCTGGACCTGGATTTTTTTTGGTTGGCAGTGTTTTGATGACCTTTTCAATCTCTTCCTTTGTGATGGGTTTATTAAGTTGTTCTGCTTCACGTTGTGATAATTTGGGTAGGTGGTATGAGTCAAGGAATTTTTCCATTTCCCCTAGGTTTTCAAATTTGTTACAGTACAGTTTTTCATTGTATCCTGTTATGATATTTTTGATTTCTGTTGCATCTGTGGTGACAACTCCCCTCTCATTTCTAATTTGGTTTATTTATTTCCTTTCCTGCTTTTCTTTAGTAAGTTAGCCAGTAGTTTGTCAATTTTGTGGATCTTTTCAAAAAACCAGCTTTTGGTCTTCTCAATTTTTTCAGTTGTTTTTCTATTCTCTAATTCATTTAGCTCTGCTCTAATCTTTATGATCTCCTTTCTTCTGGTGCCTGAGGGGTTCCTCTGTTGTTCTCTTTCTACTTGTTCAAGCTGTAGAGTTAGTTCCTTGATTTGGTTTCTTTCTTCCTTCCAGAGGTGTGCATTTATGGAGATAAACAGACTTCTGAGCACTGCTTTGGCTGTATCCCATAGGTTCTGGTAGGAAGTGTTTTCATTCTCATTGGAAGCCATGAATTTCTATATTTCATCCTTGATCTCCTGTATAACTCATGTTTTTTTGAGCAAGATGTTGTTCAGTTTCCAAGAGTTCCACTTTCTATCTCTGTTTTTTCTGCTATCAATTTCAGCTTTTATGGCTTTATGATCTGAGAAGACGCTTTGCAGTAATTCAACGGTATGGATTTTGTTGAGCATTGTATTATGGCCTATCACATGGTCAATTCTGGAGAATATTCCATGTGCACCAGAGAAGAAGGTGTAGTTATCTGCTGATGGGTGGAAAGTTCTGTATATATCAACGAGGTTTAGTTGGTTAATTGTGGCAATGAAGTCTTCTGTATCTTTACTGAGTTTTTTTCTAGATGATCTGTCTAGTAATGAGAGTGGAGTGTTAAAGTCTTCCACTATTGTGGAGTCATCTAACTCTCTTTTGAGCGTAGTCAGTGTTTCTTCGATGTATTTAGGTGCTCTGGTGTTAGATGCATAAATATTTACTATAGTTAAGTCTTGCTTGTGTACTGAACCTTTCAGCAATAAATAGTGTCCGTCTTTGTCCACAATGGTGGATTTGACATTAAAATTAATTTATCTGAGATTAGAATTGCCACCCCTGCTCTTCTTTGTTCATTGTTAGGTTGATATATATTCTTCCATCCTTTAATTTTCAGTTTGTTCCTATCTTTAGGTCTCAAGTGAGTTTCTTGAAGACAACATATGGATGGGTCATGTCTTTTGATCCAAGATGACACTCGGTGTCTCTTTACTGGAGCATTCAGTCCATTCACATTCAATGTAATTATTGATAGGTATGTGTTCACTGCTGCCATTGTGATATGTTTATTTTTATGTTGACATTTTCTCTGTTGTTCTTATTAGTCTGCTCTGAGACATTCTTTTTTGTGAGTTGATTTTTCACCTTTTTCAGAGCTGGTTTTGCAGTTGTTGAGACTCATCTTACATTTCTTGAAATGGTATGATACATCTTTGCTGTGCTTTATAGCTGCCCCTATGATCCCCCTTAATAAACTATATATAAACCTAATTTTAATTACTACCAGTCTTGTCATCTTCCTCTCCATCTGGAAGGAATGTAACAACTGTAGTATATCCCTCTTTTTATTATGATGATATCATGATTTTCATGATGATCACTGGGTTGCTTCTTTCCTTATCAAAGCTGTGACTGACTTTGGAGCCTTCCCTAACTGTGTAGAGTTTTGAGTAGTGTGTCATTCTAAAATATAAAGTTAGTGGTTTCATTCTTCTAAGCCAGAGCCAGGAACTTCTTTCAGTATTTCTTGTAGTTTGGGTTTGGTTTTTACAAAGCCTCTGAGCTTCTGTTTATCTAGGAATGTCTTAATTTGATTTTCGTATTTGAAAGATAGTTTTGCAGGATATATAATTCTTGGTTGGAAGTTTTTCTCCTTCAAGGCTTTGAATGTGTCATACCACTGTCTCCATGCCAGCATGGTTTCTGCTGAGAAATCTGACGACAGCCTACAGGGTTTCCCTCTGAATGTTAGCTTTGCTTTGAGTCTTGTTGCCTTTAAGAGTTGCTGCTTATGTTTCATTTTGTTAAGCTTGATTATTATGCGTCTTGGAGTCTTTCTTTTGAGATCTATATTGGGTGGCGTACGATATGCGTCTCAGATGTTTATATTCTCTTCCTTCATGATTTCTGGGAAGTTTTCTTTCAGCAGCTCAGTAACAATACTCTCTGTGTTCTCAGATGTCTCACCCTGTTCAGGGACTCCAATTAATCGAAGGCGCCACTTGGCTTGGCTGGCTTTGGCTGTTCCTCTTAATGGAGTCCCACATGTTTCTTAATGTTTCTTCATTTTTCTTGTTTCTTTTTTCTGATTTCTCCTCATAGATGCTGGCGTCAGTACCTCTGTCTTCCAAGTCAGAAATTCTTTTTTCCATTTGTTCCATTCTGTTTTCCTGGCTTTGCATGGAAGTTTCTATGTCTTTGATTTTGTTCTTGATCTGTTGGATTTCAGAGAACTTGTGTTCCATCAGATTGAACAGCTTGCTTAATTTTTCATTTTGTTCTGCTGCATTTTGTATAAGGTCTAGAAGGGCTCTGTATATAATCATTTTGTACTCACTTCCCAATGCTTTCATAAAAGTTTCTTCATCTGGAAAACTCTTTGGTTGCTTTGTTTGGGAGCCTTCTGAAGCCATGGATGATTTCTTCTATGCCATAATTCTCTGTTGCTTTTTGGGTCCTATGTGAGTATGTAGAGGCTGGAAGAGGTACAGTGAGGATGGATTGCAAATGTTTCTCTAGGCTGTCTTAAAATGTAAAGCAAAAGATATCTGACCACAAGTTAGTTAGGTTTTCAGGTGTAGAGGTCCGTCTTCTCAACTGAGAAAGTAAGCGCCACCATATCCAACCCCAGATGATAACAAACTAGTTCAGAATACAGCAATGCTACTGCCCTGTTGGCTTCTGCTGACAGGGCCTAGCCTTGGGTGACACTGCGTCGAGTACTGCTTTTGTGATAGAAAAGCGCTCTCTTGTGGGCAGGCTCTGCTCCCAAGCTAAGAATTAGATTCAGCTGCGGCCACCGTATCCAAGATGCCATCCTCCACACAGGCAGCAGACAGAGTGGCTAAAGGTGCCGAGAGGTAGTCATTCCTCTGCTTCTGTTGTAGGGCCCCCAATGTAGGTGGCACTGGGAAAATTACTGCTTTTGTGTTCGAGAAGCGCTGTCCTGTTTATAGGCGCTGGTTCCCAGGCTAAGAATTAGGTCCTGCTAAAATCTCGGTACCAACATAGCGTCCCGCACACTGACTGCGGAATTCCATATAAACCCTGCTGACGCAGATATAAAACGAGAGACTCAAAGTGGCTAGATTAAGAGAGTCCTATTCTCAGCTCTCAAAATATGGGAATTTTGCCTGCCTATCCCCCAACAGCATGTCTGAGTCTAGCCGCTAGGCAAGAGCCAGCTCTGCCCGCCGGCTAAGACAGAGGAAAAAAAAGTCAAAATGGTGTGTTTACCTTCCGTCCATGAGAGCCAGGCTAGCTGGGAGCTGGAGTCAGCGAAAGAGAGGAGGTTTTCCACTCAGTGGTATGAAGACCCAATTAACAGCCCTGTACCATGTCCTGAGGCTGATTAAGTGATCAGAAGGCTCCGTTTGATTTTCAGTTCAGGTCTTGGTTTCCAGAGGGATATAAGGAGACGTGTGCTTAGTCCGCCATCTTGACTCCACCCCCTGTAGATCAATTTTTTGTCTATCCATAGCCACTTTTAAAATAGTCTCCTTATCTTTAGTTTGATTATAATATACCTTAGTGCCTTTCTTTTGGGATGTACCTTGTGTGGAGTTCCATGAGTGTCTTGGATATCTTTTCATCTTTCCTGGTATCATGGGAGTTTTCTGTTAATAAATTTTTGATAATTCACTCTGCATTTGTTATCCCTTCTGTTGGGTACTTCAATTACTAGTCAGTTATTCCTCTTGACAGAATCCCACACAATTCTTAGTGTTTCTTGATTTTTGTTTTGAATTCTAGTATCTGATTTTTCTTCAAATATGTTGGTGTCATGCGCTCTATCTTCAGTCTCTCCAATTTAGCCTTCCATTGCCATTGAGTTGTCTAATTCTATAGTTTTATTAATCTGTTTTGAATTTCTGTTTCCTGTCTTTGTGTGCTTTATTGCTGCCTGTCCAATTTGTTCTTATGGTCTCCTGAATTTTTCCTCATTTCCCTCCTAGTCTCTTGAGTAATTCTAAGTATTAATCTTTTACATTCTATCTCCAATAATTTCAGGAAGTTCTCTTCATCTGAAAAATTTCTTGACTCTTAATTTTAGGAGCTTTCTGAAGCCATTGTAGTCTGCCTCTTTAAGTGATTTGATATTGACCTTCGTCTCCAGCCAAGCAAGCCATTAGTAATTTTCTGTATTTAGTTTATCTTTGTGTACTGTATTCTAGTTTCTTGTTTTGTTCTGAAACATCCACATAAGCTGGGTGTATGTGATAGTTGGTTATTGGTGCCTTTGAATCTCTAGCATCCTTTCACCAGGTCGTTAGAGCTGTTGCTAGCCATATAAACCCAGAAGTCCATTTACTTTTCTTGTATGGATTCAACTCAGGTTTATAGGTAGTCAGTCACCAAGTGTGTGGTGCAGGCTCTCCCCTACAGCCCTAGATGAGTAGGAATGTATCGGTGTAGGCCCAGGTATCTTCATGTATGTTTTGAGAAGGGGCTAACAGCCATCCATGAGTGTTTGTAAGGAAGGTGTGTCCCTTCATGGCCCGATTCTAGACAAGGAACTGTTTTGGCCATAAATTTCCTGCTCAGGGGACCCCCGCCCCCCATTTATTGTTTGCTGAATTGTTCCATCTTCAAGTCTAGAATGCTGTGGGGTATGCATAAGGAGTCTACTTCCAGCTCAAGTAATGATATCAGATGACAGACTCCAGAGCAGGCACAGTGAAGAGAAGTGGGAAGTCCTGGGAAAAGGGAGAAAGGTTTATCCCAAAGGGAAGTTTTAGTAGGTTAAACACAAGCCACCGAGCTTTTGATGTTGGAGTGACATTTTTCACTGATTCTGGAGGTGCAAATGGGCTCCCCAGTGGTCAGTGTATCCTGCTGAGAAGGATGCCCCCAAACATCACTGCTCCATTCACCAGGCTGACTGCAGCCAATTCCTGGTGGATCAGGTCTTCACAGTCCTAGGTACTTCTCAATCTACTCCCCCTTTCCTGTCTTTCACTCTCGTTTCTCAACTTCCCCTTTGATGTTCCAGGATCTTAGAATGCCATATATAATTGATTCATTTGTTCTTTTGGGTCTTTGTTGTGACACAGATCATAGGAAGCACCTGACTACTCCTCCACTTCTCCCCACCACTAACTTTCACTATTTTAGATGGTCTCTTTTTTAAGAGGATTTGAGATTAAAAAATTTATGCTGATGCTGCCATCTTGCCCCAACTAGAATCTAAACTACTTTCTTACTTTTTAGGGGAACACCAGATTATCCTGTTTTTCTATCCTAACTAGCATTTTTTTTTGAGAATCCTTTGTTGGATCATTCTTCTATTTCTGACAGCTGAATGTTGGCATATCCCAAGGGTCAGGATTGCAATCTCTTCTTTTCTGTAGTTATACTTTCTCCTGAATAAGATCTGACTCGACGGCACTTGGCTTGGCATTATTTTAAATGCTAGCCTTATTGACTCTCAAATTTTAGTCTGTAGGCCCAAAGTCTTTCCTAAATTCCAGACTCCTGTATAACTTTCTCCATACTTGACATCCAACATGTTATCAATAATGATCAAAGTCTACCTCTGAATGCATATCCTAGTTCTGATCACTTCTAAAGGGTCTTTCAGTAAAGGTGTCCCATTTTTGACTGCTCATGGTGGCAATATTTGTGAAGCTATAGTAGCCATATTTATCACATTTTTTATTAGTCTTGACAAATAGCCATGAAACGTTACACAATTACACAACATGTAGAAATTATTAAAGTTTATTATCAAAATGGATATTCCACTTGACAAGCACTCCATGTGTTAAATGAAATATACGATGTGCATGACTGTCTTGCTGAGAGAATTCAATGTTAAATCACAAAATATGAGATAGCTGGATCTGTTGCCCATTGGCCAACACCTGTGCATCAGTGAACCTCCCAATGAAACGATCACCACCGTTCATCAGAGTGTACGCAAGAATCCATCACAATCAATTTCTCACTGAACACAAGAACTGGGCCTTTTGTTAAATACAATTTTGCAGATTGTGTGTCTGAACTTGAAGCTCTATCTTTACAAAATTGTTCTAACTCAAGAACTGAAGTCCAATGACCATAGATTGCACCATATGTTTGCTGACTGGGCTCTCGAGCAACTGGGGGTTGCCCCTGCTTTTGGCTGAAAATCATCTTCAGTAATGAGGCCCATTTTTGGATGACGGCTTTGTTAACAAACAAAACTGTCATATTTGAAGTCATAAGAATCCAATGGAGAGTCAAGAACATTCACTTCAGCCCCAAAGAGTTACATCTACTGCAGCATTACTGACCCTTATTTCTTCCAAAATGAATGAGAAAAGGCTGTGACTGTCAATGCAAAAGATACCAGGCTATGATAACTGAATTTTTTTGGCCCCATTTGGAAGGTGCCATGGCAGCCATTTACTGAAGTTCTTTTCCACACCTAATGCCATCAAATGTACTTCAAATTAATGAAACAATTTATCATTCACTGAATTTGTTTTATTCAAGTTCCAAGACAGGACACCCTATTGGAAGACTCTTTCTGCCTGTGCCACCCTAGTTCCAAGTCACAGCCACCATCAGCTAGCACTGTAACTGCACTAAACTTTTCCTCACCCCTGCTTTTGTCTCTTCTCCATAAACTAGATATTTATCCTTCAAAAACTTAAATCAGACAACATCAGACTTCTGTTCAAAAGTCACCAATAACTTACCAACACACTTGGAACAAAATTCAAAATCTGTTACCATAGCCTACAAAGCTTACATACTCTGGCCCCTAGTTACCTCTAGGACCTCATTTCCTGAACATGACTCCTACCTAAGGGCTCCCATGCTTGCTGATGATCCATGCACCTTCAAAGCTTTCCTATCAGATCTCAGCATGACTCATCCTCTCATTTTGTTCCATTCAAGTGGTGAGTCAGAGACACCTACCCTGAAAATCTCTCAAAACCTTGTCAGTCTCTTATTTCTCTTCATTTCCTTAAGATTTCTTCATATGTTTACTGCTGCTGACAGTGCACATTTATTGTTTACTTTCATAATATGTAAGCAATGGCTTTTTCTGTTATTCTTCATTACTGTGTCTTCAGATCTGAGAACAGAGCTTTGTCCAAAACAGGGCTAAATATTTGTTGAATGAGTAAATTTATGAAGTACTGTCCAATTATATCTTTTTATAGTACTTTTTATCAACCTAAGTTCAAATTTCTCTAACTTAGCTTTTGTATTTAAAAAGCCCTTTACCACTTTATGCTCTTCTTCCAGTTTTTTGGATTCATTTTTTTATTCATTAATCCAACTAGAATTTGCTTTTATCATCTGAAAAGAAATAACTTCATATTTATCTCCTCCCCGATTTCTCTATCATGCATTTGTTAAATATTTGTAACTTGTTTAAAATGTCATTGTTAGCACAGACTAGGAATATACATATGTATATGCACATGCAAAATAAGCCTTCATAAATTCTTCATATGCTTTTTAAATATTAATACAGTTTGCTGTAAATATTCTAGGCATTATCTAAAAGAACTTCCATCCAGATGGTCAAATGGCAAAAAAAAAAAAAATCCCAAAATAAGCCAAAAGACTGAATCTGCTGCTGTGGAGTCAATTATGACTTATTTTTGCTTAGTCATAGGGCAGTCCCGGTGTATTATAATATCTCATATTAAATTAAACCAATGTGCTTAGACATGTAATGTCACTACCTCAAATGATCTTTTAAATGTCATCTCCAGCCTGCTTCTATTATGTCTAACACTCAGTATATATGTATGTATATTACGAGGAAGGGGAGAGAGGAAAAAAAAATTATAGAAGGAATTTTTAACCCTTGGACTTCACCTAAGGAATTTTATAATACTTTGATAGAATATTGGTGCTTACTTTCTCTCTGACCTGTGACTGGCTAAAATCACAACACTATGTCAGAATGCTCATTTAATGGGTTCACCTATGTGTTACATCCTCATATTATAGCACCCTTTCACACACACTCTCATTCATTCTGGAAACCATCTGTACTTCATAATACAAGTGGAGACCAAGACTTTGCCCTGAGGGCTTACTATCTAATAACGAAATCCACTTACTTAGTTTTCTAAGCAAAATCATGCTTTCTTATTTGAGAGAGATGTGCTTGTGCATCTGCTATTTATTTGGCATGCTTTCTCCTCTCTATTACTCACTTCACAGTTTTGGTTTAGCAAATGTGCTGGGTGAAATGAGGAAGGTTATGTGGCCCAATACAGTAGGAAGTGCTAATTGTCATCAAACTAGCCAAAGTGCTGAGTTCATATAAAAAAGGTATAGTTTGATACTGCAGTCATTTGGGGCTGGATCTTTTGAAAACTGCCACAATTCTGCTTCTTAGTAGACACATTTCCTTGATCCACATGGAATGAAAATAAATTATATCACTAGAATTCAAATAAAATTGGCAACATTTGAGAACAACAGACTAAGCCCTAGTCCTATGAGTTCTACTGTGGTTTTAAAAGTTGTATGAGAAATAACCTTTTAACATAAAAGCAAAACTAACAAACAAGCACTCATTAAAAATAAACATACAAACAAAACCTATCGACCAGGGAAGAAAAAGATTAGGTACTAAAATCTCATTGAAATTCCATTACTTGGTATATGTGTTAAATCACTCAAAACTGTCACACATTCAATGCCAGTTAAATAGCAAGTGAAATAAGGTCATCATTCCCATTTTCACTTCTTGAAATTGAGGGGAGTGATCCAATAAATTCAAGTTCTGGTGGTCAAATGTATTCTAACCTATGATCACCTGGCCTCAGATTCATCTGATGACTCCAAATTTTCAGATGAGGGTGAGACTTGCAACACAGAGAAGGGGGGAAACAAATATTCCTCAAAAGAAGGAAACTGTAAAGAGAAAATAACTCAGCAAAATCTTTATACAAGTACTGTCATGAGTCCTTACCTTTTCTCCTTCCTGCATTTTTCTACCAGGCCTGAAAAAAATTCCTTTACATGAAATCCTCTCTTATCTCTTCCATATCGCCTTCCTTCTGTAATGGGGGAAACCTTCCTGCAAGATTCCCCTTGGGACATAAGTGAACGTTTCTGCAGCTACACTGGTCCTGGTGTCCCTCCTGCACAGAATTGTCTTCCACTCAAATTCCCTCCAGCTATAACCAAACACACGGTGTTATACTTTTGAGCTCAAATAAACCTGCTGTGACAGTAAACCCAAGGAGCTCATCCATAATATTGTGTGCGAATAAACTGGGTAGAACAATATTCACGCCACACATTTCAGTGCTGGCGTGGCTCATCATCTTAACTCCTCTCAATAACGTGTTGCCCCCCCCACCCCCTGAAAGTTATTTGTAAGATAGGAAAATTAACAGAACATATGTTTTGATGAAAAGAATGACTTTAAACTTAAGAATTGATTTTCATCACTATATTCCTAGAAAACATAATAAAGACGTCTCTGAAACTCAGGATAAAGGTGTCAAGAAACAATACTCTTTTCTCAGATGTACATCAGTTACAGATTAACTATATGCGATGTAGGCAGCCAGTAGTTTATAGCACATTTTAATATCTTGCAAGAGTGGTTACATGATTGATTCCCTAAAGACACAACATTTTCCCCTTTATTTGCCCAAGAATCTGTTTTGGAAGCCAATGCAATGATTACGACTAGGACATGGAATTTTGATATCCATTTGGTACTGATTTACACCAGTATTCTTAAGGCTGCCAACAAGAAAGTCCAGAATTTCAGGCAGCCAAAATTCCGCAAGAGACAACTGTCTTCTATTTTACAGCTTATGAATTTGGGGCTTAATATGATTTTCCACTAACAAGTTCTATACCCCCTCCAAAGTGCTAAAGCCAGTGTGCAGATCAGAAAAGTAATATAGAACATACGAGGCAAGTTAATACTAAACTTGAAGGAGAACTGTACAAAATATATTGTTTACTTAGCAAAAAAGCATTCTAGTTGAAAGGGATAACATACGATTTATTGCAAACACTTAACCAGCATGTTCACATTGTTTTACCCTCAACCTCACTTGTTCTTTAGTGGTATTCTGGTGTAGGGGACAGTATTAATAAAGTCATCAATTAAAAATATGTTAGACACTGGTAGGGCATGCCTCATGTCTTCTGTTCTTATGAAACATCTAAAAAAAATGCAGAATAATGTCCAGAATGAGTAATAAATCACAGGCAAATAACTTAGGGAACTGAGTTACATGGATTTTTAAACATAAGTAAATACAAAAATTGCTTTAAACAAAAGCCAAAATTCTTAATTCCTATAAATAATTATGTTGCACAAAAAACTCTCCATATAGAATTACCAAAAAAAAAAAAAAAGAAAGAAAGAAATACTACAGAACTTCTTTAATATACTCTGAGCAATCTTTTGAAGGGAGTCAAAGAGATAATAAATACTAAAATGCTGAAAGGATTTAAATGTGTTTTGACAACAGAAATTCTTCTTCCCCAGATGTTTTGAAGAAATGGGAAGATGTATCAATCTTACAATATTTAAATATTTCCCACGTAACCGACTTTCCCTAAGATTCCAGCCTTGTCCAAAAGTCTTCATGTTTCATAGAGTTTTCTCTGTTGTTGTCACCTGCTGCAGAGTAGGCTTTTGACCCCTAGACATTTTACATATTTGCTTTCAATTTAGGAATCAGCAAAGATATATAATTGATAACACTGGGATAGAAAGGTTTACAATAATTCATCTACAAAACTAGATATTAAACACTGAATGCTCCCTAAAATGTTTTCTGGGAAAGAAAAATTAGTTACTTCATATACTTTCACATACAAGGCCTACGGAGATCAACTACTGAGGAAACCACATTTAATTGCATGTTAGAATTCCAAGCTAGGATTCCAAAACCTGGCCATGATGCCTACAATGCTATCTATAATGGGAGGATGAATTCTGGCTGATCATCATCAGTATATTCTATGACTTCTTGAAATGAGTAAGAATCTTTCATAGATTCTCAGGCTCACAGAGATGCTTATATTATTGCATTTCACCACTACTGTATTTCTAGAACAATACTTGTGCAAAACAGAATTAGCTGAATCACATTGTCAAACTACTCCACAACGACAATGACAGCTAATGGAAGACAGATGTCTAATTCACACTGTTTCTTAACTTCCAGAGTAACAAAATTTATACAAAAATCTTGACTAGAAATTATACTGCTAAATTACTCTATGAAATTTATGATTAGCTAATAACATAATTTTACTTACACAAACCTTTTAACTGACATTGTGTGCATAAATTATTTCTTACAGAAAATATCTCTGTCGAGAAGAAAATAAAATGAAGACATTTTCATAAATTAGTCTTCAAAGTTTAATGTCTATGTATGTACTCTGTCTTGTGACAGAGTATTGAAAATCTTGTAATTCTATTTGCAGAGAAGGCCAAGGTGGCATATCTTAGATGGAAGTCAAACACATGTATATTGTTGTTATCAACCACAGTGCTTTATCAAGAACATACAGTTGTGGTTCATTTAATCAGGAATGATTTATAAATTTTTTTTCTTCCTCCTGGCACAGAGTTAGGAAAAATTTCATTTTTAATTTTTTGTCAGATTTTTAGAAGACATCACCTTGAAATTTATACTGCACAAGAGTGGTATATGGGGTTGGTGAAGAAATGTTATGTCTAAATCTAGAAATGTGACTCTGCCCCACCTATACTTCCTCTATCTGTTACTTTCTTTCCTAAACTCATTCATTATTCAATCTTTGCCAATTTGTTTTAAATTCGGAAGTCTAACCAGCAATGATGTGACCAAACATCACTATACTTTATTTTTATTTATTTTCACATGAACAGCTTGGCAGTTGGTCAAGTTCATTGTCTCCTTTGAAATGTATGTCATTCTAATCAGACAGAATATATACTACTTGACATATGCAAATTTGGAGTCCTGAGCAAATATAAAGGTTAAAACAGGGAGTAGCTTCTTTAAGGCTGAAAATACTTGAGATACTTAAGTGGGGAAATGCACTGTTCCATAAAAACACTGATTAAATTATAATACTCATTCTCAGATCAGAATCTTCCAATCTGGAGACACTTTCTTCAGGAGGTTTTGTTCAGTCATTCACAACTGAGGGTGTGCAGGTACTGTCATTTTATATTTGAACTTCTTCTTCCACTTTCTGTTCGTAGCACATACCCCTTAAGTGTGTTCCTAATATTTCTGCCCTTGACAACAGTGGAGACATGGCCAGAGTCTGCATGGGCAGTAGGGAAAGAGCAGGAGAAAAACTGGGAGTCACAGCTTCTGGCAGAGAACTCAGATGACAGACAGTGGGGGAATGTGGGTAGGTCTGAAGTGCCTGCCCCGAAGTTGTGGCTAGCATTCCTCGTGGAACCGCTTTAATTCCAAGCTGGGCTACTGTTGTTATCACATGTTGTGAAAATACAAAAGATTTATCTTTTGGAAGGCCAGGCATGTGCAAATGTTCATCCTTCAGTTTTGCAATATCATTAAATACTGAGGCAAGAGGTTGAAACCTGGGTTCCCAGCTGAAGAGAAGATCCCAGGTACCGCTACCTTTCACATCATGATCAGAGGTTACCTGGGTTGAAGGAGCTGCATCTCTTGCCTTCTGATCACCTGAAATGATGGTGTAATCTTTTCTGACATCAGCTAGGATGTCTACTTTTACACTGCTCTTCTGAAGTGTCGGAGGTAACACATCATTTTGAATGTAGGTTGTACTATGGCCTCGTTTGCCATCTCCTTCTTCCAATATACGACTAGTTCCTCTTCCAACAGTGACCACCAGGTCAGTTTCTCCAGACAGGCAGGAAAGCTGGTCTGAATCCCTTGGGATTCCAGAATCTGGCACTCTGGAGTCCCGATCACTCAGAGCTGAACCAGAGTCCTTCCTATAAGGGTGTTCATTTATCCTCTGAATTTCCTTATCTTCTGCTGTTTCTCCTTCCACAGAACAGTCACTGCTGAAATCTGAATGCCTATACAGATACACTATGTCCTTCTCCATGATGCTTATGAAACTCAACCATTCAGGCAGAGAGTCCACAGGCATTGCCTCGTTACTGAAATCACTACTTTTCTGGAAGGCCTTGAGCATACTGGCTTCCCCAGCCAATCTCAAATTAACATCTAAGGAAGATGAGATTTTCCTTTCCTCACAATTGTTTACTGCATCTTTTTGTTTATGTCTTAAAACTAGTATCATAAGAATGAATGCCAGAAACATAAATACTAGAAAGGAGACCATAAGGCTGATGGACAAACTGTTGGCTGATATTGCTGAGTGTTTTCCTTCAGGGGAAAAGGACACATTCACAAACACAGTGCAAGATGTAAACTTGGAGTCCAATTTAGGGCTGTGAGCAGTTATGCTAATTTCAATAGTGCCTTCTTTGCTAACCTGACTTTTTAACAGGGGCATGGCTCTAGTCACATAGATATTTCCATTAGTTTCATTTACTGAAAAGAAAGGAGATGCTGTTCCAAGGGAGTAAAGAATAACTCCATCAATACCTGCATCAGCATCTGATGCTTCCACTCTGCCAACTAACTGTCTGACTTCACTTTTATATAGGAGGTTAAAAAAATACTGATCTTGTGTGAAAATGGGTTCAAATTCATCTATCCCTTCCACATCTACCCACACCACTAAGGAAGCTGTTGAATCACCTTTGTCTGTTGCCTGAACTGTGATGCAATACTTATTTTGAAGTTCATAGTCAAGGGTTTGCTTAGCATGGATATCCCCAGTAAAAGGATCAATGAGGAAGAGATCAGAATCATGGGGCTGTCCATGAGTGCTCAAACAAGATGATAAAATAGAATATGTCAATTGCCCGTAAGGACCTTTGTCAAAATCCAAAGCATTTACAGAACATATGGTAGAGGATACAGGCAGATTTTCTGGAACAAGACAGTTCACTCTTGGGAACATAAACTGAGGTGTGTGATCATTATCATCCAGGACAATGACGAACAAAGCTGCAAAAGAAAAATGCTTCTTTTCTTCATCTGAAGCTTGGACAATTAAAGTGAATTCTGTTGTTTCCTCGTAATCTAGAGGTTTAATCAAATAGAGAACTCCAGTTATTTCTTCTAAGTGAAAATTCCCCTTCTCATTTCCAGAGATTAGGTGGTATATGATTTCAGCATTTGCATCCACATCACTGTCATTTGCTGAGACAACAGTAATGTGACTCCCTAAAGGTGTACTTTCCTTGATATGGGCATGGTACTCCAGATGGGTAAATGTAGGTGGATTATCATTGACATCAAGTACTTCTATTGATATGACAGCTGTGGAAGTCAGTGGAGGACAACCGTGATCAGATGCTAGAACTACAAGCTGATGACTAGCAGCTGCTTCTCTATCCAAACTGTGAAGCAATACAAGATAACCAACTTGAGTATACGGATAACCTGGATGAGTAATACTACTTTCAACACGAAAATGTTTCTGTGAATTACCACTGATAATGGAATATTCAACATGTGTGTTTTCAAGAATCCAGTCTTGGTCAAAGGTTGAAAATGTGACAAGTGTACTTCCAATTACAGCATCTTCTTTTAAGCTAAAATTATAGTATTCTACTGTAAACTCAGGGGCGTAGTTGTTCATATCCTGTATTTCTATCTCCACTAGTGCAAGAGCCCTCAGCTCAGGAATTCCACCATCACTGGCTTCAACAAGGAATCGGACTGTTGATATTTTATTCAGAAGTAACACAGATTGGATGGTAAATATGGTACCTGAAAAACAAGACATACAATTTCAGTGCTGTTGTGGAATTAAGTCTTCATTAGACATCTAGTCAATATTTAATGACTACCTACTAGTGTAAATATTGACTAGATGATTACCTACTAGTACAGAAACCTTGGTGGCATAGTGCTTAAGTGCCATGTCTCTTAAGCAAAAGGTCAGCAGTTTGAATCCTTCAGGACTCCTGGGACACTCTATGGAGCAGTTCTACTCTGCCCTATACTGTCACTATGAGTCAGAATCAACTCGATGGCACTGGGCTTGGTTTTTGGTTTGATATCTGCTAGTGTGTTCAGTTCTTTGTTAGATTTGTTATCTAAATAAGAATCATCAGTAACGCCTAGTTTAAAATTATTATATTTTTGTAACAGTTGAGATACAGAAATAACAGGGTATTCACTTTATGAAATATGAATGTTGCTTAAAGTTGCCTATACAACAAATTTCTTTCAATTTTGCATTTGTATAATCAACTGTTTCATTATCTTTTCTTAATAAAGTATATTCTTATTTGAAAATTTTATACCCCATAAGCACTTATATGCAGACATTCCGGCATAAAGATATTTATTCTGGATATATTGGTTGACATTCTGGCCAAATGAAAGGTATACCTATTGCCAGCCAAGTGCCATCGAGTCAGATCTGACTCATACCTATTACTGAAATATAAAGCTGTCTTTCTAAAAGCTCTTGATTATTTCAGCAAATGTATTCTTCCTTTATTGATGAAATATATTTTAATACATGTTGTTGTTTCAAATACAACACGTACTTTTTGTAAATATGGATGTAATAGTGTTTTTCTAAAAAAGTGCATTGTACGTATGGTCACCATGAACTAAACTGATCTGATAATATTTAATGTCTTAAAAACATCTAATAACTCACCAAAAAGTTTATTAAGAGCACATGTCAAGCAAAAGTGTCACTAATATTTTGTGCTCAAAGGGACATCCTCCTGTCCTGCGATTTGCTCTGGCCAGGGGCATGGCCAAGGCCAGTGGAGAAGAGAGGGAGAGAAGTGGAGAGGAAGAGAGAGGAGAAGAAATGGGAGAGGACAAGAGGGGAAAGGAGGATAGAGGAAGGAAGAAAAGGAGAAAGGAGATGAAGAGAAGATGAGAGGAGGGGGTAAAGAAGAGAGAATAGGAGGAGAAGGGTGGAGAAATAGGAGGAGAGAGAATAGGAGGAGAAGGGTGGAGAAATAGGAGGAGAGAGAATAGGAGGAGAAAGCAGGACAGGTGGAAAGGAGAGGAAGGAATAGGAGAAAGCAAGGAAGAAGGGAAGAGAAGGGGAGAGAGGGGGAAGGAAGAAGGAAGAGGTGAAGTGAGGGGAGAAGTCAAACTTCCAACTTCTTTACATCTATTGTGCAGCCGGACATCCACAGGCTGTGTGGCAACATTGTGCTACTGCTCCCTGTTACAACACTCATGGGTCTCATATTGGAACTTGTAACTAACTTTTCCTCTCAGGTAATCCAGAGGATAATTTTTGCATCAGACCTCACTTGTGAAATAACACAGTGGTGGGACAGACCAGGAGTATACAGTATGACGTGCTCCAGGATCCACTCTTTCCTAAAACGTGCCCATCTGAAAACAGTGCTGTGTAATTATTTCCCTTTACCAAATTCAGTGTTTAATATCTACTCACTGGTAAAACTCCTCTTTCTACTGTTTATCTGCTTTAATCTGTAATCATTTGCCTGAATGCATTTTATAAGCACATATGTCATGCTCTCTGATAAAAATATGACAGCTTTGGAAGGCATCAAGTAAACCAAAACACCACAACAGCAATTATTTAGTAGAGATGCTCAAATCATTTTCCTTCTACAATTTTAATCATCTGTATTGTACACATGATGCTATTACTGATTTATTCCCCCCACCCCCATGGCTCTATTAGAAGAAAGGCTTTCAAATTCTAGTAACATTAAGTCTTTGATACTAAATTAAGTCCTTAGACTTCATTTTGATTCTAGTTGAGGCCTGGGATAATTACTTGTACTCTGCCTGTACTGATGGAGAGAGTGTTTATTATATTGGGGCCTCTAACTTCTGAGCATTTACTAGCATTTAATTGATTCCTTTTGCTTTCCAGCTGTGGTTAAGGTGTTACAGAAGAGAAATAACATTGAGACTCCTTCAACATTAGATATGAAGAGAAATAAAAGTGGTGTCTGTAGTTTCAGGGGCTGAAGGTAGAGGCTATTTTAAGAGCAGTTAAGAAAGGGTTGTTTCTAGATTCCTATTTGAACTCTAACCTATGAACACTAAAATCACTATAAATAACTCACCATTCATAGAGTCAATTGAGAACTGCATAGAAGAAGAAAGAATTCTGTAAGAAATGTTGTTGCTGTCCATGTCTGTGGCTGACACAGTCAGCACTGAGTACCCCACAGGCACTGACTCAGGAATAGTGACCTGAGAGAAAAATGAAAAAGAACATTTTGCTCAAAGGCTAAAGATACTTCATAAGTAGGGCCAGAATGGAAACGCTGATGGTTTAGTGGTTAACTGCTATGGTTGCTAGCCAAAAGGTTGGCAGTTCAAATCCACCAGGCACACCTTGGAAACTCTATGGAAAAGTGCTATGAGTCAGAATCGACTCAGAGGAAATAGATTTTTTAATGAGATTTTATTCATTGTGATTATGGCAACTATAGACAGAACCTGACACTCTGAGGCATATTATTCTGCACAGCAGACATGTCAAAAAGATTGTTAGTAGTCCCAGCATCCAGAAAAATGAAACAATAATTTAATTCTGTTTTACTTTTTATTTAGAAAAATTATCATTCTAAAGTATTCCTATTTAGCAGAAAAGAGTTAACGCATTCACGGCTATAAAAATAATTCAAACAAACCTTCACAGCAGATAATTATTTAGGACAGTTTCCTGCCTGTGTTTACAGTGAAACCTTGCATTTGCTACAATCAAGAGTCCTGGGGCCCATTTCCAAGTGCATGTTGTCGTTAGCCGCCATCAAGTTGCTTAGTTGAATGCTATCACGGCTCTTACAGAAACATACAGTGTGTTCTAAAAACTCAAATTAACCATTCTACAATTTCATTCATAATTTGTTTCTGTAAGATTTAATCAACATATTCTAAAAATACACCTAGAGAAGAAAGAATTTTTCTGAATTATTTGTAGATAGCCCGAACTACCCTTATTGTCTTATTTGTGGCTTTGCAAATTTTAGGCAAGCTGAATATTAAAAGTAAAAAAAAATAGTAGAAAAATAGTAACATACACATTTACTAAAGTTAATTTAATGGAATATTCAATTTTATATGTATTTAATATGTATTTAACACGTCTGTCAGTTTGTCATACTGTGGGGGCTTGAGAGTTGCTATGATGCTGGAGACTATGCCACAGGTATTCAGATACCAGCAATGTTACCTACAGCAAACAGATTCTGGCTGAGCTTCCACAATAAGACAGACTAGAAAAAGAACACAGCAGTCTATTTCTGAACAGAATTAGCCAATGAAAGGTTTGTGAACAGCAGTGGAACACTGTCTGAAATAGTGCTGGAAGATAAGCACCGCCAGTTTGGAAGGCACTCAAAAGACAACTCTCAAAGGAGAGTTGACCTTAATGACACGGATGGAGTCAAAGCTTTTGCACCTTCATTTGCTAATGTGGCACAAGAGCTGCAAACATCTAATAACTGGAATGTAGAATGTACAGAGTATGACTAGGAACATTGGAAATCATCAAAAAATGAAATGGAACAGAAACATAAATATCCTAGGCATTGCTGAGATAAAATGGACTAGTATTGGCTATTCTTAATCAGACAATCATATGGTTAGAAATCCTAGTGGCATAGTGCTTAAGTGCTATGTCTGTTAACCAAAAGTTTGGTCATTTGAATCTGCCAAGCACTCTTTGGAAACTCTATGGTGCAGTTCTTCTCTGTCCTACAGGGTCACTATGAGTCAGAATCAACTCTAAGAAACTGAGAGTCATATGGTCTATGATGCTGGGAATGATAACTTGAAAAAGAACCACATTTCATTTACCACCAAAAAGCACATTTCAAAGTCTATCCTGAAGTACACTGCTGTCAGTTACAGGAAAATATCCATATGCCTAGAAAGAAGACCAGTTAATATGACTACTATTCACATTAACACACCAACCACTAAGGATGAAGATGAAGAAATTGAAGATTTTGCAGTCTGAAATTCATTTAGCATGCAATCAGGATGCACTGAAAATTACTGGTGATTGGAATGCAAAAGTTTGAAACAAAAAAGGAGGATTCATAGTCAGAAAATATGGCCTTGGTGATATGAATGATGCCAAAGATAGCATAATAGTTGTGCAAGCCCAACAACTTCTTCATTGCAAATACCATTTTTCACCAACATATATGCTGACTACACACATGAACCTTGCCAGATAGAATATATCTGTGGAAAGAGATGACGGAAAGGCTCAACATCAGCAGTCTGAACAAGGCCAGGGAACAATTCATCATCTGCTCATATACAAGTTCAAGTTGAAACTGAAGAAAATTAGAACAAGTCCACAAGAGCCAAAGTACAATCTTGAGTATATCCCACCTGAGTTTAGACACCACATCTAACACTAATGACGGCAGAACAGATGACTTGTGGAAGGACATCATACGTGAAGAAGGCAACAGGTCATTAAAAAGACAGGAAAAGGAGGGTGGAATCAAGATGGCGGAGTAAACACACATTTCCCTAAATCCCTCTGGAAACCAAGACCTGAATTGATAATTAAATGGAGCCTTCTGGACACCTAGTGAGCCCCAGGACGTGGCACTGGGCTGTTAATTTGGACTTCATACCACTGAATGTAAAACCTCTTCTCTTTCGCTGACCCTACTCTAGGCATGCTCTGGCTTGCACAAACTGAAGGTAGCTCGCCATTTTAACTTTTTTTCTCTGTCTTAGCCAGTGGGAGGTGCTGGGACTTGACTAGCAGCTAATTTCAGATGAACTGATGGTGGGATCGGCAGGTGAAATTGTCATATTTTGAGAGCCCCGCTCTGGACTCTGTGCATCTTGGCACCTGGGGCTTCTCTTTCTGCCTCTGCCATACACTAGCTAGAAGTGAGACAGGTGGCGAGCTTGTGCGGGACACCATTTGATCCACTGGGAGGTGGATTCACCCTTATGGAAGCCCCAGCTGGATGTAGTTTCTAGGCTGGGAGGCAGGGCCTGGCTGGAGGAGAGCGCTTTTCCAGCAGAAAACCAGTATCCCATTGGGAGGTAGATATTTCCATATGGAGGCCTCGGCTGTACCTAATTCCTGGGCTGGGAGGCAGCGTTTGCTCAGAGGAGAGAGTTTTTCTAGCAGAAAAGCAGTATTCTACACAGTGTCACCTACAGCTGGGGCCTGACAGCAGAGGCCAGCAGAGGAGTAGCCTTTCAGTATGTTAAGCTAGTTTATAACATCTGTGGTTCGATATAGAAGTGCTTACTTTCCAAGCTGCAAAGAGGGGTCTTTACATCAGAAAACCAAACTGACTTTGAAAGTTGTCAGATACTTTTTATCTTTCATTTTAAAATGGCCTAGAGAAACAACTGTGGACCATCCTCACAGCATCCCTCTCAAACTTCTACTGACTCAGAGGGTGCCCTAAAAGCAACAAACTCTGGAGAAAAATGTAACCAAGAAATCCCCCATGGCTTCACAAGGCCTCCAAAACAAAGCTCCACAAAACTTTCAAGACAAAGAAGCTTTTCTGAAACTATCAGAAGGTGAATACAAAAGGATTAAATAGAGAGCCCTCCTAGACCTTACACAAAATTCAGCAGAGCAAAATGAAAAATTAACCAAGCTGTTCAATCTGATGGAACACCAGTATCTGAAATCCAACAGATCAAGAACAAAATCAAAGGCATAGAAACTTCAACTCAAAGCCAAATGAAACAGAATGGACAAATGGAAAATAGACTTTCTGATTTGGAAGATAGACTGACTCCAGCATCTATGAGAAGAAATCAGAAAAAAGAAACAAGAAAAATGAAGAAACACTAAGAAGCATGTGGGACTCTATTAAGAAAACAATCTATGATTATTTGGAGTTCCTGAACAAGGTGAGACACCTGAGAACACAGAGAGTATTGTTGCTGAACGGCTGACAGAAAATTTCCCAGACATTATGAAAAAAGACAATATATATATCCAAGACACATATCAAATGCCACTCAAAATAGATCTCAAAAGAAAGACCCCAAGACATATCATAATCAAGCTTAACAAAACGAAACATAAGCAGAAACTCTTAAAGGCAGCAAGACTCAAAGTAAAGCTTATAGACGGACACCCTGTAGGCCTTTGTCAGATTTCTCAGCAGAAACAATGCTCCTACAGAGACAGTGGCACAACACATTCAAAGCCTTGAAGGAGAAGAACTTCCAACCAAGAATTATATAGCCCACAAAACTATCTTTCACATATGAAAATGAAGACATTCTCAGATAAATAGAAACTCAGAGACTTTGTAAAAACCAAATCAAAGCTACAAGAAATACTGAAAAATCTCTTGGCTTAGAAGAACAAAACCACTAACTTTATATTTTAGAAACAAATACAGGACACATCACCTAGAATCCTACTCAGTTATGAAAGGCTCCAAACTCAGTCAAAGCTATAACAGTGAAAGAAATAATCCAGTGATCATATTATGAAAACATTAAGTAGAGGGATGTACTACAGATGTTATAGTTCTTCCAGATGGAGAGGAAGTTGATAAGAATGGTAGCAAGTGAAATTGGGTTTATATATAGTTTATTAAGGGGGATCACAGGGGCAGCCATAAAGCACAGTAAAGATGCAACATATCACATTAAGAAGCATAACACAGGGGTCTCAACAACCACAAAACCAACCCCGAAAAAGGTGAAAAATCAACTCACAAAGAATTTCCCAGAACAGATTAATAAGAACAGAGAAAACATCGACACAAAAATAAACATATCACAATGGCAGCACTGAACACATACCTATCCATAATTACACTGAATGTGAATGGACTGACTGCTCCAGTAAAGAGACATCAGCTGACATCTTGGAGCAAAAGACATGACCCATCCATATGTTGCCTACGAGAAACTCACCTTAGACTTAAAGATAGGAATGAACTGAAAAATCAAAGGATGCAAGAACATATATCAAGTTAACAATGAACAAAGAAGAGCAGGTGTGGCAATTCCAATCTCAGATAAAATCGATTTTAATGTAAAATCCACCACTGTGGACAAGGATGGACATCATTTACTGCTGAAAGGTTCAATACACAAGCAGGACTTAACAATATTAAATATTTATGCACTTAATATCAGAACACCTAAATACATCAAAGAAACACTGACTACACTCAAAAAGGAGATAAATCACTCCACAGTAACAGTGGGAGACTTCAATATTCCATCTCAATATTGGACAGATCATCTACAACAAAGCTCAATAAAGACACAGAAGATCTTATTGCCACAATTAGCCTACCAGACCTCATTGACAAATACAGAACTTTCTATCTATCAGCGGCCATTGACACCTTATTCTCCAGTGCACATGGAACATTCTCCACAATAGACCATGTGTTAGGACATAAAGCAATTCTCAACAAAATCCACACCCTGAATTAATGCAAAGCATCTTCTAATATCATAAAGCCATAAAAGTCAAAATCAAGAGCAGAAAAAACACAGATAGAAAGTGGAACTCATGGAAACTGAACAACATCTTGCTCAAAAACCCATAGGTTATAGAAGAAATCGAGGAGGAAATAAACAAATTTATGGATTCCAATGAGAACGAAAACACTTCCTACCAGAACCTATGAGATACAACCAAAGCAGTGCTCAGAGGTCAGTTTATTTCCATAAAGGCACACATCTGGAAGGAAGAAAGTAACCAAATCAATGAACTAACCCTATAGCTTGAACAAGTAGAGAGAGAGCAACAGAGGAACCCCTCAGGCACCAGAAGAAAACAGATCATAAAGATTAGAGCAGAATTAAACAAATTAGAGAAAAGAAGAACAAGTGAAAAAATGGAAAAGACCAAAAGCTGGTTTTTTGAAAAGATCAACAAAAGTAGCAAATCATTGGCTAAACTTACTAGAGAAAAACAGGAAAGGAAACAAATAACCCAAACAAGACATGAGAGGGGAGTTGTCATAACAGACCCAACAGAAATAAAAAAAATAATAATAACAGAATACTATGAAAGACTATAACAAATTTGAAAACCTAGAGGAAATGGACCAATTCCTTGATTCCTATCACCTACCCAAATTATCACAATGTGAAGCAGAACAACTTAATAAACCCATCACAAAGCAAGAGATTGAAAAAGTCATCCAAAAACTACCATCAAAAAAAAAGCATAGGCCCAGATGGCTTCATCGCAGAATTCTACCAAGCTTGTAGAGAAGAGTTATCGCCAATATTAATGAGACCATTTCACAGTATAAAAAGGGATGGAATACTCCCAAAATCATTCTATGAAGCCAGCATAGCACTGGTATCAACACCAGGGAAAGACCCAACAAAAAAGGAGAACTACAGACCAATATCACTCATGAATCTAGATGCAAAAATCCTCAACAAAGTTCTTGCCAACAGACTATAACAACATATCCAAAAAATAATCCATCACAACCAACTTGCTTTCATACCAGGGATGGAAGACTGGTTCAACATCAGAAAAACAATGAATGTGATCAACTACATAAATAACACAAAAGACAAGAATCACCTGATTTTGTCTATTGATGCAGAAAAGGCATTTGATAAAGTCCAACACTGATTCATGCTAAAAACTCTCAGCAAAGTAGGAATAGACGGCCAATTCCTCAGTGCAATAAGGGCCATTTTTACAAAGCCAGCTGCCTACATCATCCTGAATGGAGAGAGACTGAAACAGCTTCCCTTGAAAACAAAAACTAGACAAGGATGCTCAGTCTCACCTCTCCTATTCAACACTGTACTACAAGTTCTAGCCAGAGCAATTATACATTGGCAAAGAAGAAGTCAAAATCTCCCTATTTGCAGATGATATATTTGTATATGCAGAGAACCCTATAGAATCCATAAGTAAACTACTCAAACTGATAGAAGAGTTCAGAAAAGTCTCAGGACACATGATAAACATAAGTAAATTAGTAGGATTCCTTTACATCAATAATGAGATTATTAATAAAGATATCACCAAATCAATACCACTTATTATAGCCCCTAAGAAGATAAAGTACCTAGGAATAAATCTAACCAGAGAAATAACAGACCTTTACTAAAAAAACTAGAAGTCTTTACCACAAGAAACTAAGAGAGACTTACATAAATAGGAGAAACTTACCCTGCACATGGATAGGAAGACTTAACATTGTAAAAATGTCTATTTTGCCCAAAGCAATCTACTTACATAATGCAATTCCAATACAAATTCCAGTGACATTTTTTAATGAGATGGAGAAACAAAGCACCAACTTCATTTGGAAAGGAAAGAAGCCCTGGATAAGTAAAGCACTACTAAAGAAGAAGAACACCCTGCGAGGCCTCTCACTACCTGACTTTAGAACGTATTACACTGCCACAGGAGTCAAAATAGCCTAGTACTGGTACAAAAACAGACAGATAGATCAGTGGAACAGAATCGAGACCCCAGAGATGATGCCATCTTCATATGAACAGTTGATATTTGATAAAGGCCCTAAGACATTAAACTGAGGTGAAAACAATCTCTGCAACAAATGATGCTGGCAAAATTGGATATCCATGTGCACTAAATTGAAACAAGACTCATATTTTACACCTTATACAAAAACCAACTCAAACTAGATAAAAGACCTAGATATCAAATCTAAAGTGATAAAGCTCATCCAAGAAAAAGTAGGATCAACAATGGAAGTTTTAATACACAACAGACAGACTGCAAAATGTGTCAAACAAACCACAAACAACAGAAGAGAAAAATAGATAAATGGGAACTACTGAGAATAGAACACTTTTGCTCATCCAAAGACTTTATAAAAGAATTAAAAGACCACCTACGGAATGGGAAAAAACATTTGGCAACTACATGTCAGACCAACACCTGATCCCCATAATCTATAAGGCACTACAAAATATCAATAAGAAAACGATAAATCATTCAGTTAAGTGATGGGCAAAGTAGATAGACAGACAGACACTTCTTTAAAGAGGAGAGCCAGGCAGCCAAAAAACGCATGTGGACATGCTCATGATTATCAGCTATTAAAGAAATTCCAGTCAAAACTACAATGAGATACCATCTAACCCAACAAGGTTGGCCATAATAAAAAAAAAAAACACAGAACAACAAACGTTGGAGAGGCTGTGGAGAAACTGGAACTCTCCTATCCTGTTTGTGGGATTGAAAAATGAAGCAACCTCTTTGGAAAGCAATCTGGAGCTTCCTTTAAAAGTTGGATATAGATATACCATTTGACCCAATTCCACTGCTTGGAATATATTCTACAGAATCTAGGCCATTCACACCAACTGATGTGATGCATGCACACAAATGTTTATTGCAGCACAGTCCACAATAGCAAAAGGATGGAATCAACACAGATGCACAACAACAGAGGAATGGAGAGTTAAACTATGGTATACAAACTCAATGGAACACTATGCACTGATGAAGAACAACGATGGTTTTAGGAAACATCTCATAACCTAGTTTCAACTGGAGGACTTTATGCTGAGTGAAAGTAGTCAGTGACAAAAGGACAAATATTGTATGAGAACCCTACAATAAGAACTTAAAAACAGACTTATGCATAGATGAAAAGACTCTTTGATGCTGCAAGGGCTGGGAAGGAGCGAGAGTGACAGGTGGAGGGTTTAGATTAGATAGTTGATAAAAATTTGGTTGGGTGAAATTGGTGACAGCACACATTAGAAAGAAGATCAATATTAACTGAGCTTCAACATAACATGATTATTTCTCCCATCTTAACCCATTATCGGAAGGACAGAGTAGCTGGGGCAGGGGGCTGAGGACCACGCTCTCAGAGGAAACCGAGGCCAATTGGCACAACTAGTGTTTTGCTAAGAGAGTGCTCTGCACCCCACATTGGTGAGCGGCATCTGAGGGTACAGCAAATTGTCCCAGCTCAGCAGGAACAGATGATTACCAGGGACCAAAATGACATGGGGGAAAGAGAACCCAGAAGATGGAGAGACCCATGTGAGTGGGTGACTACATGGACTTGTGACTGGAAGAATTGGATGGTGTCTGGCCACCACCAGTGATAACCGTGATGGTGCTCATAAAGTTGAGTCTCACTGGCAACACAAGAATAAAAAGGGGTGCACCCTGATATTTCCACTGAAGGACCACAGTTGATGGTTCAGGGGCCTCAGAGTTCCCCTTGGAGCCTGGCCCCTGGCCCTCATGCTACCCCTGTCCATAAATCATAAAGGAGGTCACCTCTTCAGACAGGAATGGACTGGACTTGGCAACACACAGTGACCATATCATGTGTTTACTTTATGGTTCTATGCATCTATAGGATGTCGTCCTGCTGACCTCTTACTGGAGGAAGGGGAGTGGATGGAGAGGAGGGGGTAGGAGACTCTGCTGGGAGGATAAGACATGTATGAAGCAGAGAGGGAGAGTGTGCTGTCACCAGGCAGGGAGAGCAATGGGAGTTGCGTATAGGTTGGCATGCAAATTTATATAGGAATGTACATTTTCATTCAACCATAATAAAAAAATAAAAAATAAAAAGACAGGAAAGAAAGAAAAGACCAAAATGGATATCAAAAGAAACTTTGAAACCTGCTCTGCAACATCAAGTAGCCAAAACACAAGGAAGAAATGGCAAAGTAAACAATTGAACAGAAGATTTCAAAGGACAGCCGGACGAGACAAAGTATTATAATGACATGTGCAAAGAGCTGGAGATAGAAAACCAAAAGGAAGACACACTCTGCATTTCTCACACTGAAAGAACTGAACAAGAAATTCAAGCCTCGAGTTGCAATAATGAAGGATTCTACAGGAAGCAGGAAGCATCAAAACAAGATGAAAAGAATACACCAAGGGAGGTGTTACACCAAAAAGAACTGGTCGGCATTCAAGAGGCAACATAAGATCAAGATGGTACTGAAGGAAGAAATCCAAGCTGCACTGAAGGCATTGGGAAAAGCAAGGCTCCAGGAACTGATGGAATATCAATTGAGATGTTTCAACAAATTGTTGCAATCTTGGAAGTGCTCACTCACCTGTGCCAAGAAATCTGGAAGACTGCTACTTAGCCAACTGACTGGAAAAAACCCGTATTTATGCCTATTCCCAAGAAGGTGATCTATCCAAATGAGGAAATTATGAAACAATATTATTAATATCAGACACAAGTTTTGCTAAAGATCATTCAAAAGTGAGTGCAACAGTATATTGACAAAGAACTGCCAGAAATTCAAGCCGGATTCAGAAGAGGATGTGGAGCCAGCTACATCATTGCTGACATCAGACAGATCTTGACTGAAAGCAGAGAATACCAGAAAGATGTTTACCCGTGTTTCATTGACTATGCAAAGGCATTCCACTGTGTGATCCTAACAAAATACAAATGATATTGCAGAGAACTAGAACCTCAGAACATTTAATTGTGCTCATGAAGAATCTGTAAATGGATCAAGAGTTTGTTGTTTGACCAGAACAAGGGGATACTTCATGGTTGAAAGTCAGGAACGGTGCACATCAGGGTTGTATCTTTTCACCATACCCACTCAATCTGTATGCTGAGCAAACAATCTGAAAAGCTTGACTATATGAAGAAGAATGGGACATCAGGGTTGGAGGAAGACTCATTAAAATCCTGCATCATGCAGATGACACAACCATGCTTGCTGAAAGTGAAGAGGACTTGAAATACTGATAAAGATCAGAGACTACAGCCTTCAATAAGAATTACACCTCAACATAAAAAAAAAAAAAAAAAAAAGCCCAAACTCTCACAACTGGACCAGTAAGCAACCTCATGATAAATGGAGAAAAGACTGAGGTTGGTTTCATTTTATACTTAGATCCACAGTCAATGCCTATGAGAACAGCAATAAAGAAATCAAGAGTCATTGCACTGGGCAAATCTGCTGCAAAAGACTTCTCTAAAGTGTTGAAAAGCAAAGACATCACCTTGAAGACTACGGTGTGCCAGACCTAAGCCATGGTATTTTCATTTGTATCATATACATGTGAAAGCTGGACAGTAAATAAGGACAACCGAAAAAGACTTGATGGCTTTGAATTGTCGTGTTGGAGAAGAATACTGAATCTACCATGGACTGCCAGAAAAACAAACAGATTGGTCTTGGAAGAAGTACAGAGTATTCCTTAGAAGCAAAGACGGCAAGACTTCCTCTTACATACTTGGAACATATCATCAGGCAGGATCAATGCGTGGAGAGCATTGTGCTTGGTAAAGCAGATGGTCAGCAAAGCAGAGGAAGGCCCTCAATGAGATGGACTGATGCAGTGGCTGCAACAACAGACTCAAGGATAACAATAACTGTGGGCATGGTGTAGGACTGGGCAGTGTCTTGTACTACAGTATTGCGAATCAAAAGCAACTCGGTAGCACCAACAACAGCAACAAATGTACGTAAATTACCTTACAGCTTCTATGACATTAAATATGAAACCTACAGCATTAACTTGAGCATGAAAATTGTGATTAACATTCACCTAAACTGTCAACTATGGACATCCTCAATTGTTCCTTCTCATTTTGGCCTTGGTTTCAGCACCTCTCTAGGCACTTTACCTGATAGAAATCTTGAGAAAACACTGGTGGGTTATCATTGACATCCAACACATGGACCACGAGCATTCCCTCTGTCGTGTGCACCGAATCAGAAATCTGGATGACCAGCTCATACTCAGTAGCTTCTTCAAAATCCAGTGTTTTCACCAGCATCACTATCCCACTATTTCGATCAATAGCAAACCTGGTTTCAGGATTACTCTCTTCGGTGAAACTGAAGACGAAATCTGGATTTGAATCCATATCATGAACCAATATCCGAGTCACGATTACACCAGGCAAAGAATCTGAAATAATCATGACCAGTGTCAGCCTCTATTAAAATAAATCCTCTGAAATACTTTTCCTTAACAGCTCAAGCCAAGGATTTTTAGCTTAAGTCCAACATGATTTTTTGACATTATTAGTCATGCACAGCTTGTTTTCAACCAAACAAAAGCTCTGAAGAATTTATGAGCCTAAACCAATGAGTAGGGAATTGAGGAGGTAAGATATATTCAACTTTTTTGTTCCTTTTTTTCCATTATATCCTTACAATACAATTAATTCTTGGACCAAGAACCACTCCAAACTACTTATATCATTATAGCTTCTGTATCAAAGTGATATATTCATGGAAGTCGTGGATGGGAAGAAGGCTAATACTTAAAACATTGGTACTACACAAACTTCTGGAAAGCAAGCAAGGTTTCAATGAAAATATGTGGATACTGAAATAAGAAATAGATGCTTATTTCCTTGTACTTATTTCCTTGTACATTTTTGGTACTATGAGTAAAAGGAGAGAGATGCAAAGGGAGGGGCAACTACTAGGACTTTGGCTGCACAGAGCTGGGTAGGTTTTACAAGCATTAGCCATTGACCATTAATAACCATTAATAACTTTAAGACCACAAACGGTAGAGTCATTGTCTAGACCCAATAAATCAAGATTAACCCATGTATCACTTAAAACTTCATATTTTCAACATTTACCACTAATTTTGTAAAACTTTGCCGTAAATGGTGAAATCTAGTAGAAAATTATCACATCATGCAACCAGTTTTCAATTTATTGTCACTAGTATACTGTGATGACTGGCGGTCTAAGGATATTGTTGCATCTCAGAGTAGCTTCATGACTGTCTACAGTCATGAAAATACGCTTCATAAAGTAGTTGTGAAAGCTACTTACGGGTATTTCAGTTTTTAAGAGATGCCTATACACAAATATCAGCTGTGTGGGAGAACAGACAGAATACAGGGAACTAACTGACCTTCTGCTAATCTGAATGCAAATGCCAGCTTTAATATTTCACCTCACTGAAATTTAATGTTTAACTTCTGATCATCCATTTCCTATTGTGTAAGATGGAGATAAAACTTACCTATCTTGCATGGTTGTTGAGGATTAGAACTCATACTATAGTGCCTGCCTCAAAAAAAGTAGATGATATGATAGAAGTTAATTAAACCACTGTTTAGAATCACCGTACTTACTTTCTGCCACTTCCACTGCTTCAGAGGGGAGGAAGGCTGGGGCATTGTCATTTGTATCAGTCACCTGTATCTTGATCACAGTTGTAGCAGAATGTTGGGGCATCCCTTTATCTGTGGCTTGAATAATCAAGCTGGTTTGAAAAAGAATCAAAGAAAGTTACTCATCCTCAGGAAAAAAGAAGGCATCCACAATATCAAATATCCAATGGAAAGTCTAAAAATGAGCTGACTAGCTGTTTCTCTTTATCTTTGTCCTTGGCTTTTTCTAAATGGGATCATTTATACATTGTTTCATAAGATGAGCAAGAGCCTAAAATTGACTGTCTGGACTTGACTCTCCTATTTAAAAAACCTTTTGTTGACTCTCTGAGTCTTTATGATGTGGGCCAAGTCCTGACCCTGTATACAAGACCTTCTGTAATCTCAGTTATTCTTTGGATTCCTGTCCCTGGACCATCTTGGTCTCTCAAAGGTCACATCTCTGGCATAGCAATCATCACCTTGCATTCTCAATGATTTCCTTGACTGCCTCTCCTATCATTGCCTTAAGGGCAGGGGTGCTACTTTATTTGATTTTCTTTAGTATATATTGAGTGTTGGTTTCTCAAGATTTGACCACGTTTACAGCTTTGAAAAATCTAAGGAGCAGTTCTACTCTCCACACATAGGGTCACCATAAGTTGGAACTGATGTGACAACTAACAACAGCAACAACATGTATGTGTCATATGACAGACCCAGGATTTATGCCCAGTTCTTGGTTGACTTAAAAACTTGTAACATGCCTCTCATACTGTTCATATATCACACCCTCATATGTAACCAATAGCTTAGGCTTCACTCTCCGTTAAACACTATGAAATCCAGAAGGGCAGCTGAGTAAGAATATGAGTTGTCAATCAAAAAACCAAAAAGAAAAGAAAAAAAACAGACCCAGTGCTGTCCAATCAAAAGATGACCTCTATTTGGTAGTTTCCTTAGCCAGTTGTTGAGACTACCTTATAGGAAACTAAGTCTTGGAAGCTGGTACATTTATGACACCCTGTGCCCCCAATCACTAGCACACCTGATAAATCTTGCCAACACAAAATTTAAAAATAATGTAAAATAATAACAATTCTACTGTGGTTTGAATTCCGTTTCATATCAAATAACCACTGTTTACCAAGATCGTTTGCACAGTATACCATCTGCCTTCTAGACTGTCAGACCTGGAAGATGTCAGCTAGTATTTCCCACTGCCTTAAATGCGATGGAAAGCACTAAAGAGGAAAAGAAGCCACACCCTGGGGTCAAAAGCCTAGAAAGGCAGACAGGTTTCAAAATATTTCCTCTGCACTGGTGATGCTGGGCATATTTGTGTGCATGTCTAAGCACGGTTGTCTGTGTGTGCCTCTGTGTGTGCAGTATGTGTGGGATTCAATCCTCCTCTTAGTTCTTGCTTCTCCCAGCCCTAAGTTAAAACTAATTCTCTCTTATACACAGAAACTATAACACAAGCAGAACAAGATTTTTAAAGGTAGGTTTAATTGCTAATTAAGACTCCGCTGAATAAGAACAGTATAACACAAAGTCATTATCATCAGCAAATGCTTGGTTCCTGGCATATTTCAACCAAGACCAGTTGCCATCAAGTCAATTCCAATTCATGGTGACCCCACGTGTGTCAGAGTAGAACTGTCCACCATAGGATTACAATGGCTGTGACCTTTTGGAAATAGACCTATGGGCCTTTCTTCCGAGGCTCTTCTGAGTAGACGCAACCCACCAACCTTCCAGTTAGGAGCTGAGAGCATTAACTGTTCACACCGTACCACTCAGGATCCCCTGGCATATATGTGACACACAGTAAGCTCTGAGTTTGTAATCCGTCTGATAAGGACTAGGCTCAGATTTATTTTACAATCATGTGATTGAGGGAATTAAAAAAAAAAAAGAAAAAGCTTTAGGTTTAAAATCACTACAGAAACAATGTAGCAAGAATAGACTTATGTATTTATACAACCCCTGTGGCCATTATGTTGATTCAGGGTCTATAGGGTTTGCCAGGCTGTAAATCTTTAAGTAGACTGCCACATCTTTCTCCCACCAAGCAGGTGGTGGATTCAGGTAGCTGCCTGACTTTTCAGGTAGCTGCCAAGAACTTGAACCACAGCACCACCCAGCCCAGTGTCCACCAGGGCTCCTTATTTATCTAATAAATATCATGAAAATTAATTATACTAAAACATAAATATAAATTTTAATAATTAATGCAGGATAAGGTGTTAAACTTGGAAATATTTTTGAAGTAATATTTTGAAATAAACTAAACAAAAAGAAACATTTAAACTTTTGAAGGTAAAAGGGTTTTCAGTGATCAGTTAGCCCAATCTTCTGAGTAACAGATTCCATTTTGTTCAGTTCTTGCTGCTTAACCATACTAGTAACTGTACTTTCCTCATAAAACACGAAAGTAGTTGATATATAGGAATATTTACATTTATAGTCTTTTGTGTAATTTTTTTTTTTTTTAGTCCCGCAACAGGTCTGCTATGTAGCTTATAATATTGAAACAGTACCATTCAGAATGAGAATACCCAAGACCAGGTCTAAAATTGATCACTAAATAGCTCTTGCCCCTGAACAAGCCACTGTATGTCTGTTGCTGAATCAGTAAGAAAATTCCTGTCTTAACTTCTTTGTGAGTCTTTGATTGGTACAATGGTTAAAGCATTCTTCTGCTAATCAAGAGGCTGGAGGTTTGGATCCATCCACACTGTAAGTGAAAACTCTATGGAACAGAGTTCTACCCCAATACACATAAAGTCACCATGAATCATGGCCAACTGGCTGGCAACTGGTTTGGTTTCTTTTTATAATTTCCTTACTAGATAAAATGAAATACTGTATGTGAAAAGTTTTTTTGGAAAAACATACAAATAATACAAATACAATGACTACTACAACAAAATCCATTAATAGAAGCAGACTGCCAGATCTTCCTTCTGTGCTACCACTGGATGGGTTCCAACCACCAATCCTTAGGTTAGCAGTCTAGCACAAACCATTTGTGCCACCCAAGGAGCCAATACAAATATCCCATTGCCATTGAGTCAATTCCTACTCATAGTGACCCTACAGGAATGAGTAGAACTGACCCACAGGGTTTCCAAGGAGTGCTTGGTGAATTCAAACTGCTGATTTTTTGTACAGCTGGTGAACTCTTAACCACACCACCACAAGGCTCTAATACAAATACAGAGGTTATTAAAACTGACAAGGAGGAAACCAAGGATGCATTTGATGACAGACAAGGTAAGCAAACAAGATTAAACAGTTTCTTGTGTTTTCTTTCAGAACTATTGGAGTATTGAGGCATGTTGCCATTTGTTTTCACTCAGGTAGAAATACAATATAACCACTAGAGTGTTCCTTGTTATTTCCTTCACTTATTATATATCCTCAATATCCTCATCAGCATACACAGATATACCCCATTCTTCTGTAAAATCAGTCTCAAAGCATGCATCATTCTTTAATAATTTCCCACATTTTAGCCTTCTTAGAGTTTTGATTTTTATAGGCTGTAATGCCGGAAAGTATCTTTGTAACTATGTTTAGAACTTTAAAGCTCTTACTTTTCAAATGCCTGGAAAAGCTGCAACATTGTTTCATCTCCCTCATAGAACTTTAAGTCAAGCTGGAAACCCTGATGGTGGTTAAGTGCTACATCTGCTAACCAAAAGCTTGGCAGTTTAAATCTGCCAGGTGCTCCTCGGAAAGGTTATGTAGCAGTTCTGCTCTGTCTCATAGGGTTGCTATGAGTTGAAATCCACTTGACGACAGTGGGTATTTTTTGTTTGTTTTGTTTTTTTCTGGTTATGTAAGACTGACCCAGCTTAGGCCCTAGACAAAAACTTTTAATATTGAATGCATGCTTTCAGTAGGATCAATTCTACTAAAACAAGATTGTGCTGTGTACACAAAAAGACTAATAAAGGATTAAATAAGAAATAGGACTTCTGCCCAACAGGGTGCTATAGACAGAAACACCACACTATCCCTACACAGCAAAGACCTGTCAAACAGAGATACGTATCAGTCCTGGAACCCCAAGTGTCAAACGAAGAGACAATGAAGTCAGCCAAACACTGAATGCAATAATAAACTGATAAGACAGAGAACAAGAGGAGCAGAGGTACCCCGTTAGCTAATACAGCACAGTTTTGCCATCTTGGACTTCCTGTCAGAGATCAGCAGACAGGGAAAATGGGAAAACAGCTTGATAGAAATCCTAGCAGGAAACAAAGTACTTGGTAACCAGTGATATACCCTTTCCCACACCTCGTCCTCTCCCCGCTGCTCTACCTCTGAAGCTTCTCATATGCTGCAGTGGCTCAGTCAGCCAGCAAATGCAGTGTCCATGTCACTTGGATTCACCCTACCCACATCAAAGATTGTTGGACAGGGAGTGTGGGAAAGCAACATTGCAGAGTCCCAGCAGATCACCCTATAATCAGCAATACAAACTTTCCTCACCTTCACCCTCCATCCTCCAATCCCGTTAGCCTTCTCTGCATCCTGGCTGCAGTCTCTTGGCCAGGAGGTAACTGCTTCTTCCCCACCTTCTTGGATTTGCCTCACCCACACAGGCCACCTCCATGAGTGCCATTTATCTATAGCTGGTGTTGCCTTTTTCCATTTCTTTTGGTTTCTTCTTTACCTCACACCATGTCCTCTTCTTTCTTTCAAACACCAGACTCTATATGCCATTTTGTTTCTTCTTGAAAGGCTGTAAAGTTCTGTTCCTCACTTTACTGGTCCATGATATCATGCTGGTGAAATCCTTGGGGCAATTTTTTTTTCTTTTTCTTTTTTGTATTTGTCTGTTACTTTCCTTAGGGTGGGCTTGGGAGTCTTCTAGTTGCCCTGTATCACACAGTTTAAGGCCCACTTCCCCAGAATGCACAGTCACACCAGTGGGAAAAAAAGAATGAAGAAAAATGAAAAAAAACCTTGAGAATGATGTGGAATACAAACAAAATAAAAATTTGAGTGATCAGAGTTCTATAACAGGGAAAGAAAATGAAAAACCCAAAGAAGATCACTGGAGAATTGCTAACAGAAATATTTCCTAATATCATGAAAAATGGAAAGCTGACCATCAAAGAAGCTCAATGAAACCTATATAGGATAGATTCCAAAAGAAAATCACAAAGGCCTATTGTAATCACACTTGCTATAAACAAAGACAAAGGAAAAAACTGAGGGCACTTTGAGAAAAGCGAAAAATCACATATGGAGGAGAAACAATGTGACTAAGCTCTGATTATTGGGCATAAACCATGCAGGCAAGAAGGCAATGGAATGATATATAGATCTATATATAAAGCCTTGAAAAAGAAATTCCCAACAAAGAATAACACAACCTTCAAAATTCTCATTCAAATATGATGGCAAAATTAGGACATTTCCAGATAAACAGAAGTTATGGGAACATGTAAAAACAAACAAAACTTATAAAATTATTAAAGGGAGTTCTTCAGTCTGAGAACAAACAAATCATACCACAACCTGAATCTAGGAAGACAAGACCATACAAACCAAATACCAGATTATGAGATGAACTCACAAAGACTACCAAAACCAAAATAATTACAAGAAACAAGAGATTAATGTGTAAATGACAACAATTTTAGAATAAAAGAGGAAACACACACTGTAGATATAAAACTTTCTAATGTAGTGGAAGGCAAGGCAAAACCACGTAATAATAGCCTTCTTTAAATGTAGGAAGATAAGGATAAATTTCAAGGTGATCACAAAGAAAGTTAGCAAACATACTCATCAAAATTAAGAAAAACATGAAGTCTCAAGAAAGACAAAATCTACAAAAACAAAACCAAAACTAGGGGTGTAGCCAAGATGGTAGAGTAGACACAGATGCTTCCCATGACACCTCTAACAACAAAGACAAAAAATAACAAATGAATCCAGTACACATGCTAGCCTAGGAGCCCTAAACATCAAAGGGAAAGTAGAGAAACTGGAATGAACAACAGGGAAGGGAAAGTAACATCAGAAGCACGTAGGATTTCACAAACCCGACCTGCTGGAAAATGGCTACAGCCAGTGCGTATGGGTGGCTGAGTGGTGAACATTGCTGGGCATCCTCCTCAGCAGGGGTGACTGTATGGACAGTCTACTTGTGCCTCCAGAACCAGGGACAGACAGCACCAGACTGTTGAATGCTAAGTTTTTGCATGTAATCTACCTTGCTTGGAACTTAATCTTTCCTTTGAGATAGGCCTATCTCCCTTCTCCCAGATGTCCACCTCTGCTTTTCTGCACTGTGCTAGAGTCTGGTGCCATAAAGTGAGCCAGAAGTAGGGCTCCTTAGGCCCTCCCTAAGCCATTCTCCAACACTCAGAGGGGAAACAATTTAACAAACTCAGGGAAGGGGGGCGGAAATTCTGCCAACTCTCTTCAGGTAGACAATCAGGGCAAAACTTGTTCATTCCCTAGAATTAGACACAAGGGGATACACCATCCTCACAGACACTCAGGGACAGCTGTTAGACCCCTGGCTTTCTCAGCTGCTGCAGCCAGACACCTGTGCCTATACCAATCACCTCTGTCCATCTCAAACAGTAGGCAAGAACCTGCACCATGTACTTGGTAACTGAATACCTAGACACTTGTTCTGAATCCATATAAAAAATGCATTACTGAGGTCCCATGCCCAGTAATAGCTCTTACTACCTGGTGATAGGGCATCAGAAGTTCAAAGACAATGACAGTTAAACAACCACACATGGCTATCCTGTTTGGACAGTTCAAAACATGAAGCCAAAACACAGTATGCAAACATACAATGAATAAATACAATTTACTGAAGACTCAGAAACAACAATCTATACCAAAGCACTTAAAGATGCAGAGCATTTCCTCAGAAAGCTCTGGAAACAATCAAATTTTCCATAGGAAGAGAATTTCCTAGAACTATCAGAGGTAGATTACACAGATTAATATCTAGAACTCTTCAACAGATGAGGAAGGAGACGAGGCAAAATGAAAGAGAGCACAAACTGATGAGGCTGTAAGAAAGCATAGAGTGGTAAGACTGTTTTAAATTTAGAAAAATAATGGTAACTATTAAAGTAACTAGACAGGAAACTATAAATCCTATGCATCAAAATAAAAAACAGAAACAAACAATGAAATCTCATCAAATACAAAACCAGAAAAATTGAAAAAGATGGAAAAAAAAAACAACAAAGACAGCACATGAAATAAAAGGGAACAAAGGAATTCTCTACAACATACGAAAAAAGACACAAAATAACAGCACTAAACTCACATGCATCAAAAATCACACTAAGGTGCAAGGCCAAGGTGGCAAACTAGAGACAAGTCTCCTCAATTCCTTCTGAGAACTAAGGCCTGGAATGATAATTGAACAGAGTAGCATGGACATCCTGCGAGCCCTAGGATCTGGTGTAGGGTTGTCAGATTGAACTAGGCACCAGTAAGTGGGAAACTACCTCTCTCAAAGACAAGGCAGTGACACACTGAGTCCTGCATATACTAATGCAGTTTGGGAGGATTGAAGGTACTGAAGCCTTCTTTGTCATCCAGGAGGTGGGAACTGGGCATGAGCCAGCAAATATGCTGAACTGCAGTGCTTAAGTAAATAGTGTATAGTGCAGCAGAGAGACTGGGATTGGGATGGCCGTGTTTTGAGAGCACAACTGCTAACTGAGGGCATCACTACACCTCTGCCCTCTCTTTTCTGAGCTGCACCGTAGATTCTGCTGTATCACAGAGGAAAGACAGCTCAGGTGGGGTGCCATCTTGGTTAGCTGGGAGGTGAAGTCAGCCACCCAGAGATCTTAGCTGGGACTAATTCTCATGCTGAGTAGTGTCAGTCTGGACAGGGCTTCTCAGCAGAAAAGCTGTGTTTAAGAAGATCATGCCTAAAGTTTTGAGTGGGGCCTGGTGGATGTGAGCAGCAGAGCCCTACCCCCTCTCTTCTTTGAACGACATCATAGCATCTGGGGACGGCCTGTAAGGTGTTTTTGCTGTCAGTTAAGATAGTGCCTGCCACACCCAAGGGCCTGAATGATTTTGGCAGCTGGTGGTCAGCTCCTCACTCAGCAGTTAAGCACTTTCTAAAATTAGAACACCTGGAGAACTAACTGCTGAGCAGGATGGTAGCATCTCTACCGCCCTTCACTGATCTACATCACAGTGTTGGCTCACAGTCATCAAGTGACTCCATAAGTAGGGCATCTCTAGCAACAAGGAGATAGAGGCTGCCATGCTTGAGAGCCCAGCTGCCTTTGGTGGACATGGCACAGTGACCCTCACAGCAAATATGCAGTTTTTAAGCTAAAAACATCTACAGAGTGCAGCAGTCCTGGGCAGTTGAGTGGGCTGGTATCTATCTCTACTCTATTCCCTGAGCTACACCATACACTTGAGTGGTCAAGTGACAGAGTCAACACAAGTAACTCCCACCTTTTGCAGTCAGGTGAAGCCTGCCACCTCAGAGATTCTACCTGGAGTGAGTCATTAGAGTACACAGAGGTGGCTGGTGAAAAAACTAGTAGTGCCCTTACTCCCCTCTTAGAACTACACCACAGCACCTGTTGAGGCAACACCAGAGAAACTGAAAAGCTTCTTGATTGCATGAAGGCAACAATCAATAGCTAACCATTTAAAGAAATATCCACCATGCCTCAGGAAAACTCCCAAAATAAAGACTCAAAAACTTCCTAGAAGAAGAAGCCTCTCTGAAATCAGAGGCTGAGTACAAAAGAATGATATAGATAGCCTTCCTAGACATTAAAGAAAATGCAGCAGAACAAATGAAAAATTAGGTAAGCTATACGTACTGATGGAACATCAATGATATGAAATCCAGCAGATTAACAAAATTTCAGAATTAGACAATTCAATTCAAAGCCCAAAGAGAAGAACTGAGAAAGTCGAAGCCAGAGTTAGTGAGCTTGAGGATAGAGCAACTGAAACCAGCATTTATGAGGAGAAATCAGAGAAAAGAAATAAGGGAACATTAAGAAACATGTGGGACTCTATTAAGAGGAATAATCTAGGAATAATTGGAGTTTCTAAACAGGGAGGGATAGCTGAAAATACAGAGGGTATTGTTGTAGAGTTGCTGACAGAAACTTCCCTGAAATTATGAAAGAGAACACAGATATCCAAGATGCTTATCAAATGCCACAAAAATTAGACCCCCAAAAGAAAGACACCAAGGCATATTATAATCAAGCTTTATAAAATGAATCATAAAGAGAGGCTCTTAAAGGCAGTGAGGCCTAAAGCAAAGCCAACATACAAAGGGAAGCCATGTTGGCTTTTGTCTGACTTTCTGGCAGAAACAATGTTGGCAAGAAGGCAGTGGGATGACACATTCAAAGCCTTGAAGGAGAGAAATTTCCAACCAAGAATTATATATTTCAAAAAATAGTCTCTCAAATATAACAGTGAAATTAAGACATTTGCAGGTAAACAGAAGCTTAGAGACTTTGTAAAAACCAAAACCAAACTACAAGAAATACTGAAAAAAGCTCTTTGTTTAGAAAAACAAAAAATCAAGTACATACTTAAAGAGGCAATGCAGGACACAGCATCCAGAAACCTACTCAGTTAGCCAGCCAAGCCAAGTGCCGTCGAGTCAGATCCAACTCATGATGACCCATGTTAAGGAAATCACAAAGCTCAATCAAAACTACAGTATTAAAAAGAAGTGAATCAGGATCCTAGCCTGAAAACTATGACAGCATCACACTAAAAACAGTGATTATTACAGTAGTTATAACCTCTTCAGATAGGGAGGAAACTAAAAAGATATTCAGAATTTAAAGTCTGCTTTAATCTTACAATAGTAAGGCAGTTTATAGGGATAGCTGCAAAGCAAAATATCAGTGTGACATAGGAAAACAAGAAACATAACACAGAACTCTCAACAAATACAAAATCAACACTGAAAAATACAAAAGGTCAACCCATAAAGAATGACCTAGAACAGAATATTAAGAGCAACACAGAAAACATCAACAACACCGAAATAGAAGCATCAAAATGATAGCACTAAACACATACCTATCAATAATTGCACTGAAGGTAAATGGACTGAGTGTTCCAATAAAGAGACAGCAAGTGACATCCTGGATCAAAAGACATGACCCATCTATACGTTGCTTAAAAGAAACACACCTTAGACTCAAAGACAAACTGAAAATCAAAGGAAGGAAAAATATATGTCAAGCCAATAACATACAAAAAACAGCAGGAAGGGCAATACTAATCTCAGACAAAATAGACTTTAATGTAAAATCCACCATCATGGGAAAGGATGGCCACTATTTCTTTCTGAAAGTTTCAATACATAAACAGGACATAACAATATTAAATATTTATGCACTGAATACCAGAGCATCTAAACACATCAAACAAACACAACACTGACAAATGAGACAGATCACTCCACAGTAATAGTTGGAAACTTCAACACTCCACTTACAGTAAAGGACAGATCATTTAGAAAAAAGCTCAGTAAAGATAGAGAAGATTTTATTGCAATGAATAACCAACCAGACCTCACTGATGTGCACAAAATTTTTTACCCATCAACAGATAAATACACTTTCTTCTCCAATGTACATGTAACATTTTCCAGAACAGACCATGTGTCAGGACACAAAGTAAGTCTCAACAAAATCCAAACCATTAAATTACTGCAGAGCAACTTCTCAGACCATAAAGCCACAACAGTTAAAATCAACAGCAAAAAAACATAGGGAGAAATTTGAACTCATGGAAACTAAACAACATTTTATTCAAAAAGCCATGGGTTACAGAAGAAATCAAGAATGAAATAAAGAAATATACAGAATCAAATGAGAACAAAAAGACATCTTAACAGAATCTATGGGATACACCAAAAGCAGTGCTCAGAGGTCAATTTATCTTTATAAATGCACACATCTGGGAGGAAGAACAGATCCAAGCCAAAGAATTAACCCTACAGCCTGAACAAGGAGAAAGAGAGCAACGGAGGAACCCCTCAGGCTCAAAAAGAAAATGGATAATAAAGTTTAGAGCAGAACTAAATGAATTAGAGAACAGAAGAACAACTGAAAAAATTAACAAAACCAAAAGCTGGTTCTTTGCAAAGACCAACAAAATTGATAAATCATTGGCCAATCTTACAAACAAAAAATAAGAAAGGAAACAAATATCCTGAATAAGAAATGAGATAGGAGATGTCACAACAAACCCAATTGAGATCAAAAGTATCATAACAGAATACTACAAAAGATTGTACTCTAACAGATATAAAAACCTAGAGGAAATGAACAAATTTCTAGAGTCATATCACCTACCAAAATTACCACAAGGAGAAGTAGAACAACATAATAAACTCATTACAAAAGAAGAGATTGAAAAAGTCATCAAAAAACTACCAACCAAAAAAAGTCCTGGCCCAGATGGCTTCACCAGAGAATTCTACCAAACTTTTACAGAAGAGTTAACTTCAATAATACTGAGACTATTTCACACCATAGAAAGGGATGGAATACTCCCAAATTCATTCTATGAAACCAGTATAACCCTGATGCCAAAGACAGGAAAAGATCCCACAAAAAACAAAAGTACTGACCAATATCACTCATGAACCTAGATGCAAAAATTCTCAATAAAATCTTAGCCAACAGGATTCAACAACATATCAAGAAAATAATTCATCATGATCAAGTTGGATTCATACCAGGGATGTAAGGCTGGCTCAACATCAGAAAGAAACAACTCATGTGATCAACCACATAAATAGCACCAAACATAAGAATCACCTAATTTTATCAATTGATGCAGAAAAGGCATTCAACAAAGTCGAACACTCATTCATGCTAAAAACTCTCAGCAAAATAAGAATAGAGGGGAAATTCCTCAGCACAATGAGGGGCATCTCTACACTGACCTCTAGGGTGGCTATAAATCAGACCCAACTCGACGGCAGTGGTTGGGTTGATGCAAAGCCAACTGTCTATGCCATGCTGAATGTGCAGAGACTTAAAGAATTCCTATTAAGAATGGGTACCAAATAAGGATGCCCACTCTCACCACTTCTATTCAACATTGTACTAGAGGTTCTAGCCAGAGCAACCAGACAAGACAAAGAAATAAAGGGCATCTGCATTGGCAACGAAGAAGTAAAAATTTCCCTATTTTCAGATGATATGATTGTATATGCAGAGAATCATAAAGAATCCATAAGTAAACTACTGGAACTAGTAGAAGATTTTAGCAAAGTATCAGGATATAAGATAAACATAAGCAAATCAGTAGGATTATTTCACACCAACAAAGAGATCATCAAAGAAGAAATCACCAAATCAATACCATTTACTATAGTCTCCAAGGAGATAAAATACCTACGAATAAATCTAACTGGAGAAATAAGAGACCTATACAGAGAGAACTACAGGACCTTACTGCAAGAAACCACGAGAGACTTACATAAACGGAGAAACCTACCCTGCTCATGGATAGAAAGACTTAACATCTGAAAATATCTATTTTGTCCAAAGCAATCTACATATACAATGCAATTCCAAATTCCAGTGTCATTTTTTAAAGAGATGCAGAAACAAACCACTAACTTTGTTCGGAAAGGAAACAAACCCCAGGAAGTAAAGCACTACTGAAGAAGAGGAACACAGAGGAAGACCTCACACTACCTGACTTTACTACCTATTACACTGCCACAGTGGTCAAAATAGCCTGGTACTGGTACAAAAAGATACACACAGACCAATGGAACAGAGTTGAAACCCCAGAGATGCCACCTCTTATGAACATTTGATATTTTACAAAGGACATAAGATTGTAAACTAGGGTAAAAACAGTCTCTAACAAGTGGTGTTGGCAAAATTGGATATCCATTTGCAAAAAAATTGAAACAAGACTCGTATCTCACATCTTACACAAAAAGTAACTCAAAATGGGTCAAAGACCTAAATATCAAAACTAAAATAATAAAGATCACGCAATAAAAATAGGGTCAACAATGCAAGTTCTAATACATGGCTTAGACAGACTTCAAAATCTGAAAACAACATACGATCAACAGAAGAGAAAATAGATAAATGGGAACTACTAAGAATCAAACCCTTTTCTCATCCAAAGACTTTATCAAGAGAGTCAAAAGACCACCTACAGAATGGGAAAAAATATCTGGCAACTACATGTCAGACCAACGTCTGGTCTCCGTAATCTACATGGCAATGCAAAATATCAACAAGAGAAAGGTAAATAACTCAATTTGGCAATGGGCAGAGGAGATGGACAGGTACTTCACTAAAGAGGACATCCTGGCAGCCTTTTGACACATGAGGAAATGCTCACAATCATTAGCTATCAGAGAAATCCAAATCAAAACTACCATGAGATGCCATCTCACCCTGAAAAGGTTGGCCATAATCCAAGGAACACAAAACAACAAATTCTGGAGAAGCTGTGAAGAGACTAGAACTCCCCTATGCTGCTGGTGAGATTGAAAAATGGTACAACTTCTTTGGAAAGCAGTCTGGTGCTTCCTTAAAAAGCTGGAAATAGATATACCATTTGATTCAGTAATCCTGCTGCTTGGAATATATCCAACAGAAACAAAGGCTGTCACATGAACAGATAAAAGCACGTAAATGTTTACTGCAACATAATCCACAGCAGCAAAAAGATGGAATCAATCTAGATGTCCATCAACTGATGAATGGATAAACAAACTATGGTACATAGACTCAATGGAACACTATGCAATGATAAAGAACAATGATGATTTTAGGAAGCATCTCATAACCTGGTTTCAACTGGAAGACATTACACTGAATGAAATCAGTCAGAGGCAAAAGGACAAATACTGTATGAGACCTTTACTATAATGACTCAAAAACAGATTTACGTACAGCAGAAAAGACTCTTTGATGTCTACAAGGATGGTGAGGGAGGGAGAGGTTTTGTCATAGATTAGATAGTTGATAGAAATTTGGTTAGGTGAAAGCAGTGACAGCACACAGTAAAACGTTGATCAACTTAACTGGTCTTCACCATAAACTGAAAACTCTTCTAATCTTAGCCCAATATTGCAAAGTCAGACTAGCCATGGTGAGGTTCTGGGAGCCATGCTCTAGGGGGGGCATTGAGGCCAACTGGCATTACTAGCCTATTGCTAAGAGAGCCTTTTGCACCCCACATTGGTGAGTGGTGTCTAGGGTCTTAAAAGCTAGCAAGCTGACATCTGAGGTACACCAAATTGTCCCAACTCATTTGGAACAGATCGTCACTGAGATCAACAAAAGATGATGAAAAAGAGCCTAGGTGACAGAAGGACACATGTGAATGGGAGACTGTATCAACATGTAACCAGAAGAACCAGATGGTACCCGGTCACCACCAAAAACAGCTATGATGGAGCACACAATGTTAAGTCCCTGTGGCAACACGAGAAAAAGAGGGGTGGAGCTCAAAAACTCTACTAAAATACTACAATTGATGGTCCAACAGCCTGGGGGATCCCCTGGGATCATGGCCTCTAGACCTGTTGCTGCCACTGTCTAGAAAACACTACTGAGGTCAACTCTTTGTACAAAAATGGACTGGACTTGGGGACACTATGTGAACATATGCTGTGTGTACTTTATGGTTCTATGCATTTGTAGATGATGTCCTACTGGTCTCTTTCTAGATTGGAGAGGAGAGGTTGGAGAGGAGGGGAAAGAAGATTGTTAAGAAGATACAAGCATAGAATTAAAAGGAGGAGTGTGCTGTCACTGCGCAAGGAGAGCAGAAGGGGCGGCAGACATGTGGGCATGCAAATTTCATTTGGATCGTATAGTTTCACTCAACAATAAAGAAATAAAAACAATCTAAAGGAATTCAGCACAGGATAGTACGAGGAACTAAGAAAACATCAGCACTACAAAATGACAGCAATAAATTCATACTTATCAAAAATACACTGAATGTAAAAGCCTAAATGCACCCCAAAAGAGACAGAATGTGACAGAATGGATAAAAAACAGTATCCATCAACACGCTATCTATAAAACACAAATCTTAGGGACAAAGATGGAAATATATTAAAAGTTAAATGATGGAAAAACATACTGATCAAATGATGCCAAAAAGAGGAAGAGTGCCAAAATCTCAGATAAAATAGATTTCAAAACCAAAGCCACCATAGAAGACAAAGGAGGGTACTATATAATGATTAGAGGGATGATCCATCATGAAGACTTAGCCATAATAAACACATATATACCCAATAACAGGATTCCAAAATACAGAAGACTAACCCTAACAGCACTGAAAACAGAAATTGACAGTTCCACATTAATAGTAGGAAAATTCAACACACCACTCTCACAAAGAATAGAACATCTAAAAAGAAAATCAACAAAGACACAGAACAGTTAATGGGACAATCAGTGAACTTGACCACGTAGACATACACAGAACACTGTACCAACAGCTACAAATTATATATTCTTGTCCAATGTACATGGAACTATCTCCAAAATACACCACATCTTAGGCCATAAAGCAACCGTCAACAAAATCCAAAACACTGAGATAATACAAAGTATCTTCTCTGATCATAACACCATTGATGAAGAAATTAACAAGAAGAAAGCAGAGGAAGAACACATAACTTACACAGAAACTGAATAATACCCTGCTTAAAAACCACTGGGTAGTAGAGGAAACCAAAGATGGATTTTTGAAAAAATCTCCCATATTCAAATGACAATGAAAACACATTATACCAAAACCCTTGGTTCTCAGACAGTGAAGACAGTCCTCAGAGGTCAATTTAAAGGACAAACCCAAAACATTAATTACACAACTCAAATACAAAGAGAAGAGCAAAAGAAGCCCACAGCTTCCAGAAGAAAGGAAATAATAAAGATTAAAGCAAAAATAAATGAAATAGAATAAAGAGAAACAATAGAAAGAATCGACAAAGGCAAGTTGGTTCTCTGAACAGATCAACATCATCAACAAATTACTGGCTAAACCAACAAAAGACAAATGGGAGAGGGTGCAAGTAACTCAAACAAGAAATGCAACAGGGGACATTACAATAGACTCAGCTGAAATAAAAAGAAACATAACAGAGTATTAATGAAAAACTATACTCCAACAAATTTGAAAACCCAGAGGAAATGGACAAACTTCTATGAACATATTACTTATTCAAACTAACAAAAAATGATTTTGAAAATCTGAGCACACCCAGAATAAAAGAAGATATTGAAAAGGTAATTAAAAAAAAATTTCCACCAACAACAAAACCCTGGCTCAGGCAGTATCACTGGAGAATTCTACCAAATATTCAAAGAAGAGCTTATACTAGTACCACTCAAATTAGTTCAGAACATAGAATTCATTCTATGAGCTCACATAACCCTTATCCCAAAACCAGGCAAAGGGAACACACAAAAAGAAAATTACAGACATCTCTTATGAATATAGATGCAAAAATTATCAACAAAGTTCTAGCCAATATAATTCAGCATCATATAAAAAGAAATAATACACCATGACAAAGTAAGATTTATATCAGGTATGCAATGACAGTTCAACATTAGAAAATCAGTCAATGTAATCCACCACATAAACAAAAGCAAACAATCACACAGTCATCACTACTGACCCAGAAAAGACATTCAATGAAGCCAACACCCATTCCTGCTAATAACCCTCCAGAAAACAGGTAGAAAAGGGAAATATCTCAGTATAATAAGTCTGTCTTAGTCATCTAGTGCTGCTGTAACAGAAATGCCACAAGCGGGTGGTTTTAACAACAAAAAAATTATTTAGTGTAGTAAGCTACAAGTCTAAATTCAGGACATCAACTCCAGGTGAAGTCTTGTTCTCTCTGCCGGCTCTCAAGGAAGATCGTTGTCATCAGTCTTCCACTGGTCTCGTGGCATCTCAGCACAGGAACCTCAGGTCCAAAGGACGTACTCTGTTTCTGGCACTGCTTTCTTAGTGCTTTCAGGTACCCAACTTCCTGCTTCCTTCCCTCTTCTTTTATGCCTTGTTGGAGTGTAAGTCACACCCCAAGGGATCTCTCTTTATATTGGATTAGGAAGGTGGCCTTAGTAAGGCTATTGTAGTCCCACCCTAATTTTCTTTAACATAATTCAATCTTGCCCCATTAACCACAGGCAGAGATTAGGATTCACGATACAGGGAGATCACAAAATGGAGGACAATCAAATCGCTATACATATTTTAGGGGAACACAATTCAATCCATGACAGCATTTATGTAGAGCCAAAGGCCAACATCTTTCTTAATGGCGAGAAGCTGAAAACATTTCTTTTGAGAACAGGACTCAGACAAAGATGCTTTTTATCACCACTCCTATTTAACATTGTGCTGAAGTCCTACGCAAAATAAGTTAAAAAGAACTAAGGGCATCCAAATTGGTATGAAAGAAGTTAAACTGTCTCTATTTGTGGATGAGATGATACTACACATAGAAAACCCAAAAGACTCCATGAGAAAACTATTGGAACTAATAGGAAGAGTCAGCACAGTATCAGGGTACACGATAAACATACAAAAATCTGCTGGATTCCTATATGCCAATAAAGAGAATGGTGAAAAAGACATCAGAAGAAAAAAAATTTATAGTAATTTGTTAAAAAATAAAACACTCAGGAATACATCTAACCAGGAATGTAAAAGATCTATATAAAGAAAACTACAAAACACCACCGAAAGACACCAAAACAGATCTATATAAATGGAAAAACACACCATGCTCATGGCTAGGTAGACTCAACATTGTGAAAATGACAATGCTACCCAAAGTGATTTACAAACACAATGCAATTTCAATTCAAATAACAATCTTCTTTAAAAAGATGGAAAAACCAATCGTTAACTTCATATGTAAAGAGAAGAGGCCCAGATAAGTAAAGCTCAACTGAAGAAGAATAAAGTAGGAGGACTCCCAATACCTGAACTCAGAACTTACTATACAGCTACAGCTATAGTAGTCAAAAGATCAGTGGAACAGAACTGAAAACTCAGATATAAATCCATTCACCTATGGTCACCTGGAAAACACTGGTGGGATAGTGGTTACATGCTACAGCTGCCACCCACATGGTTAGCAGTTCAAATCCACCAGAAATTCCTTGGAAATTCTATGAGGCAGTTCTACTATGTCATATGGGATTGTTATGAGTCAGAATAGATTCAGCGGCAATTTTTTTATGATCGCCTTATCTTTGACAAGGGCACAAAGTCCATCAGATGGTAAAAATAAAATCTTTTAACAAACAGTGCCGTCAAAACTGGATGCCTGTCTAGAAAAAAACTGAAACAGGACCCATACCTCACACTATATGCAAAACTTAATTCAAAATAGATCCAAGAGCTAGAGATAAGTCCCAAGCCTACAAAGTTCATAGAAGAAAAACAGAATCAACACAGATGTCCTGATACATGACATTAACACATGACAATACACAAATCCGGAAGATAAGCTAGATACTTGAGATCTTCCAAAAATTAAACACTTAAGCTCATCAAAATACTTCACCAAAAGAGTAAAAAGAGAATCTACAGACTAGAAAGGAAAAAAGAGAGCTAGCTATTACAAATCAAAGATCTGAACCCTATAATCTATAAGAAATCTACAACAAAAAGACAAATAATCCATTTAGCAAACGGGCAAAGGAAATAAACAGACACTTCATCAAAGAAGACATTTAAGCGGCCAACAAACATATGAAGAAATGTTCATGATAATTGTTAGGTGCCATCGATTCAGTTCCAACTCATGGCAACTCTATATATAACAGAACAAATCACTGCCTGGTCCCGTGCCATACCCACAGTCATTATTATGCTTGAGCCCACTGTGGCAGCCACTTTCTCAGTCCATCTTGTTGAAAGTCTTCCTCTTTTGTACTGACCCTGCTCTTTACCACACATAATATCCTTCCCCAAGGATTGATCTCTCCTGACAATTTGTCCAAAGTCTATGTAGTCTTATCATCCTTGTCTTTAAAGAACATTCTAGTTGTACTTCTTTTAAGACAGGTATGTTTGTTTCTTTGGCAGCCCATGGTATATTCAACATTCTTCTCAAACACCACAATTTAAAGCCATCAATTTTTCTTCTGTCTTCCTTATTTGTTGAGCTTTTGCAAGCATATGATATTATTAAAAATATCATGGCCTGGGTCAGGCACACCTTAGTCTTCAAGGTGACATCTTCGGTTTTCAACACTTTAAAGAGGTTTTTTTTGCAGCAGATCTATCTAATGCAATTTATCTTGATTTCCTGACTGCTACTTCCATGGGTGTTGACTGTGAATCCAAGTAAATTGAAATCCTTGAGAATCTCAATCTTCTTTTCATTTATAATAATATTGCATTTTGGTGCAGTTGTGGGGATTTGAGTTTTCTTGATGCTGAGCTGTAATCTATACTGCAGGCTGCAGTCCTTGATCTTCATCAGTGTTTCGACACCTGTTCACTTTCAGCAAGCAAGGTTGTATCATCTGCTTAACACAAGGTGCTAGTAAGTCTTCCTCTAGTCCCAATGCCCTGTTCTGCTTCATATGGTGCAGCTTCTCAGATTATTTAATTGGTATATAGATTGAATAGATATGGCAAAATGATACAACCCTGGCACACACCTTTCCTGACTTTAAATCATGCAGCATCCCCTTGTTCTGTTCAAATGACTGCCTCTTGATCCGTGTGTACAAGAATACAATTAAGTTTTCTAGAATTCCTATTCTCCACAATCTTATACATAATTTGTTATGATCCACCGTTGAATGTCTTTGCATAGTCACAAAAACTGAAGTAAACATCTGTCTAGCATTCTCTGCTTTCACCCAAGATCCATCTAACATCAATAATAATAATCATAAAATCAATAATAACCATCCTCTTCTGAATCTGGCCTGAATTTTTGGCAGTTGCCTGTCAATATACTGCTGCAGCTGCTTTTGAATGATCTTCAGCAAAATTTTACCTGCATGTGATATGAATGATATTATTTGATAATTTCTACATTTGCTTGGATCACCTTTCTTGAGAATATGCACAAATACAGATCTCTTCTAGTCTGTCTGCCAGGAAGCTGTATTCCAAATTTCTTGCCAGGGCTGCATCCATTGTTGAAAGATCTCAAATAATATTCCATCAATTCCTGGAACCTTGTTTATCACCAGTGCCTTCAATACAGCTGCAAATTCTTCATTTAGTACCACTGGTTTCTGATCATACACTACCTCCTAAAATGGCCAAACACTGACTAACTCTTTCTGGTGAAATGACTCTATGTATTCCTTCCACATTCTTTTGATAGCTCCTATGTCATTTAATATTTTCCGTGTAGCATCCTTCAGCAGTGCAACTCGAGGCTTGATTTTTCTTTTGAGTTCTTTCAGCATGAGAAATGCTGGCCATTACAAAAACGCAAATCAAAACCACAACGAGATACTATCTCACCCAGCATTACTGGCACAGAAAACAAACAAATAAACAAAAAAACAGGAAATAACAGATGTTGGAGAGGCTAAGGGGAGATCAGAACCCTATCCACTGCTAGTGAGAATGCAAAATGATAAAATCATTTTGGAAAGCAATATGGTGCTTCCTTACTAAGCTAGACAGAAATACCATATGATCTAGCAATCCCACTCCTAATGACATATCTTTGAGAAATGAATATATGCACACTCATATTCATTGCAGAATTGTTCCACAATAGCAAAAAGATGGAAACAACCTAGATGCCCATCAACTGACAATGGATAAACAAAGTATGGCACCTCCACACAATGGGATATTAAGCAACAACAGAGAACAATGATGAATCTGTGAAGTATCTCATAACATGGAAGAATGGAGGGCATTATGTCGAGTGAAATGAGTCATATAAGGGCAAAAATGGTATGAGACCACTACTGTAAAAATCATGAAAAGGTTTTTACACAAAAATAAATAATCTTTGATGGTTAAGAAGGAGAGGAGTGCTGGGAATGGAAAAACCCTGTAGAATAAGTAAGTGGTAACTCTGCTGAAGGGTAAGACAGTATAAAATACTGGGGAAGCTAGCAAAACTTGTACAAGGCAAGGTCATGGATGGTCTGCAGACACATCCAAACTCCCTGAGGTGCTACTGCACTGCTAAGCTGAGGGCTGTGGGGACCATGCTCTTGGGGAACATATAGTTCAACTGACAGAATATAGTTTGTAAGAAAAATGTTTTACATTCTACTTTGGTGAGTGGCATCTAGGTCCCAAATGCTTTTGAGCAGCCCTCTAGGATATTCCAGTGGTCTCACCCCTTCAGGAGCAAGGGAAGATGAAAGAAATTAAAGATACAAGGCAAGACTAGTACAAAGAACTAGTGGACCACATCTACAACGGCCTCCACCAGAATGAGTCCAGTACAACTAGATGGTGCCTGGCTACTACCATTGACCTCTCTGACAGGGATCACAACAGAGGGTCCCAGACAGCTGGAGAAAAATGTAAAACAAAATTCTAACTCAAAAAGAAAGCCCACACTTGCTGGTCTGACACAGACTGGAGGAACCCTGAGAGTATGGCCCTTGGACACTATTTCAGCTCAGCAATGAAGTCACTACGGAGGGACACCCTTCAGCCCAAGATTGGAGAGGACCATAAAACACCACGAGACTAAGGGGTACACCAGCTCAGGGGCAAGCACTAGAAGGCAGGAAGGGACAGGAAACCCGGCAACATGGAACTCATGGTTGAGAAGGTAGAGTGCTGATGTGTTGTAGGGCTGTTAACCATTATCATAAAACAATATGTGCACCAGCTATTTAATGAGAAACTAGTTTGTTCTATAAACCTTCATCTAAAGTATAATTAAAAACACACACACACATACACAAAAGGATATAGCATGTAGTCTTTACTGTTATTAAAAATAAGAACATACTAAATATATCAAAAAGAGTAATCATAAGTTGGATTAAAACAACCCAAGTGCTCATTGACAGAGGAACATATAAAATGTGCTACATATACACAGACAAAGGAATACTATTCAACCTTAAGAAAAACAAAGTTCTGAAACATGCTACAACATGGATGAATCTCAAAGACATGCTGATTGAAACAAGTCTGTTACAAAAGGACAAATATTGCATGGTCTTGTTTACATTAAATGATAAGAATAGATAAATACAAAGAGACCAATGGTTACCAGTGGTTACCAGGAGTAGGAGAGAGGAAGAAAGTAGACAGTTTTTGTCAACGACGATGGGAAAATTAGCATCTATTAAGGGTAATGGTTACAAAATGTGACTAATATAACTGGTATCATTAAGCTGTACACCAAAAAAAAAAAAAAAAAAAAGGCACAATGCCGAATATAATGTTCTATGAAATTTTACACCAGCCAAAAAAAAAAAAAAGACTGCACTTGCTGACAATGATTTATATACAGCTAAACACTTAATGTGGTTAGATTCCTTGGTTTGAAAGCTTAGGTTCATGGCTTCATGGGTTTATCCAGTGAACTTGCCTAATGTTGTTTTAGAGTTTCTGTTCTATCTCCTAGTTTGGTGACTAGTGCTTGAGGTCTTAAAAACTTGCAAATGGCCACCCAAGATATGACAACAGATCTCTATTCACTTGGAACAGTGGAGAAAACAGACCCAGACACTTCACAGAGAAACAGACTGAAGGTTTAATTGCCTCTCTCAACTATTACCTTTTTAGCTATGATACCAGAAGAGATGACTGGCACCCAGCTGCCACTACTGAACCTTTTGATCAAGCACCCAAATAGATGGGTGCTTCTTTCCTTCTTTCTGATCAAAAGAAGGAAAAATTGGAATAGAACATTAGAATTCTTACATAATCCAGACTTATTGGGTGAATTGAGAGTGAAAAAATCTGTGAATCTGTTTTTCTCAAATAATCTTTATAGTTTCAGTTTAAAACAATCCAATGAAGTCATCTCTAAGAACAGTTTGGGTCAAGTAATAAAGAATATTGGCTTAAATCACTGGAATCTATTAAAGATTTATCTATGAGGTCTGACAATCAAGTCTGCAAACTTAATTATTCTAAATGCTACATACCTCACTGCTGAATATTACTATGGTCATCTTCAAAGCACTTCCCTTGGGAAGCTATGTACTTACGTAGCACCTAGTTCATGCTTCAGAGCAATTTTGGAACTCTTTCTAAAACAGCCATTGTGCATGGTGGCAAGGTGACAAATTCGTGAACTTAAATGTATAGTTGTCTGTGCTGGAGTTTTTAGCCAGTAAACAAATAATTGTATTGGAACACCCTCCCTACTCACCTGATCTGGCCCCCAGTGGCTTTTTTTTTACCTGAAGACAAAGGAAATATTGAAAGGAAAACATTTTGATGACCTTCAAGACAACAAGGGTAATATGATGACAGCTGTGATGGCCATTCCAGAAAAACAGTTGTAAGTCTACTTTGAAGAGTGAATTAGGTACTGGCACTGGTGCATAGCTTCCTAAGGGGAGTACTTCAAAGGTGACAGTGGTGATATTCAGCAATGAGTTATGTAGCACTTTTTCAAGGATGAGTTTGTAAACGTAAGTGTCAGACCTCATGTATGAGATCAAACTTAGAACAGTAGTTCTAAAGCACAGACAAGAACTTCAAGGGGCATAAAGAGTAAAAGTCAGTGGTGGTGAAACAACATAGGTAGAAACATGATATAATGAAAAGCATGCAACCAACAGAACTGAACTGCACACACAGAAATTGTTGAATGGATGTATGTTTTGATCTGTGTATTTTCATCAAAATAATAAGCTGGAGCAAAAGGAAATACATTTTTACAAATAAGCTTAACAGGAAGTCATGCCTAAAGCAACCAGACTGTTGGAAACAAGGCAACACAGGTGATCAAACTGATCTAAATCATGGACAGACCTGTAGGAGCTGGTGGACTCATAATCCAGAATTGCACTCGTTGTTATCACACCACTCAGCGCATCAATCCGAAAAGCAGCTCCTCGGTTGCCAGAAAGAATAGAATACTCAAGGAGGCCATTCACCCCACTGTCTGGGTCAGTAGCAAAAACCTGTGAGGAGCCAACTCTTCTGTTAAATAAGCACTTAGTTAGCAACATAGCATAAGCCTGTTTTTCAGAGAAACGCACTATGAAAGAAGCACAAATTGTCAAACATAATGTAAAAACAATGATTAAAGGAATACCAACAAGCTGCTGAAACTTTAATTTTATAATAAGGTGGACAAAGGGTGAGGAGTTATTTTGCATACACATTCAAAGTATTTCCACTAACTTTCAGTAGAAGAGGCACACATATTTGAGCTATAGTTTCAGGCAACAGGAAAAACAGTACTTGAGAAACATAATAACAATTGGCTTGAACAGAAGATTTCCAGTACTGGATGTATATTCAGGCTAGAACCAAAGAAGGAAAGAAACGCTGTAAAAAAACTTTCACATAGTAAATGATAACCTTGCATTTGCTCTTTGTTTCTTCCTCTTTCCCTTCTTCCCTTCTTCTTCCCCCTTTGTTTTCTGGCTTAAGGTAGTGCCTATAAAACAGGCTGTATGTGGATTTCTTTTAGTAAGATTTAAAGTCTCATTTTAAAGTGATCTTTAAAGAAAAGAGGCAACATCCAGATTTAGAGCTAACAAATTTGGATCTTACTTATTGAAAGAGTTATCAAAGCATTGTTCACAGTAGCACAAAAGTTTGTCATCATTCTCCGTGGAGTTATATCATATAGTTTGCATAAAATTCTTATCACAAGATCAATTATATTCTTGGATCAAGGTCTTCTTTAAGAACGAGTTACAGGCATGTATAAAAATGTACTCTCTTTGTTAAAAAGTCCTCTATTGGCCTCAACCTCAGCCTTAGGTCATGTCTCCCCTGCACTGCCAAGACCGATGTCCTAGCCCTCCTTAATCTAACCTTAATACTACTGCAGAGTTATGAAGGGACCCTAAGGAGCCCATATGAAGCACCCAGGGACCTAACACACAGGGCACATCACCTGGCTATCTGGTCCCTGTGGGATCACAAGAAAGAGCAAATGGTGTGTATCTGGGGCTGGATAAAATTCATGATGTCTACTGACTCTGTACCCTTAAAACTTCTGTAGGTAGATGGTCTCTCAGGACAGTGGATCAGTGAGGCTTTAGGGTGTTGACATTATACATCTACTATGTAGTGCAAATGGTTAAATGCTAGACTACTAACCAAAAGGTTTGCAGTTCAAATCTATCCAGAGGTGCTTTGGAATTATGGCCTAAAGATCTGTTTCCAAATGGTTAGAGCCTTTGAAACCCTATGAAAGCAATTCTACTCTGTGCCCATGGGGTTGCAAAGCTGAAATCGACTCAAGGTCAACTAAATAACAGCAACATGGCTAACTTACCTAGAAAAGTAATGCATCAGACAGATAGTGCCCTACAGAGTCCCTGTTAGTGGTCAACAGAGGCCCTAGAGAAAGCAGGCGGGCAGTAATTGAGTGCTGAATGAAACAAGAGGAAGAAAAGTCAACTCAGAAACTCAAGGCTCCCTTCCATCTAAGGTTTTGCCCAATCCATTGAACATTGTACAGGGACCGGGAAACATTTAAAATTTCACTTGTGTTCCTGTCTGTACAATCAATTAATGTAAACAACAACAAAACAACATATTCTTGTTACCTGTATGATGTGAGCATTGTAGAACTGGCCTTCAGACACTGAAGCGTGGTAAACACTTTTCTCAAAACACGGTAAATTATCATTCACATCCTGAATCAAGACTGCTACTTTGCTGTAGGCTCTATGCTCCCCCATCTCAGCTAACACGATGAGTTGTACTTCATTTCTGACTTCGAAATCAAGAAGCTTAGGTTCTTTCACAGTGAGTTCTCCTATTTTTATCCCCAAGGGGAAAAAGAGAGAAGTACATTATAGTTATATATATAAAAGGACTCAAATTATATTTGGCTCATCTGCTCACCTCTCACTCAAATTCTGTGTTCTCAAATTCTTTGACTGGATACTACTCATTCGCTACTAATGGGAGGCATTGTGAAAAAGTTGAGAGCTTTTGGATATTTGCTGGGTTCAAAAGTGTAGAAAGGATAGAAACTATAACATATGTATTTCTGAAATCAGAGCTATCACTGAAATCACCCTTCTCCGTCTGTGTTTAGTCCATTGCCGTGTTGGGAAAGTTTATCATTCAAACATCTCTTGAATTTACCTCGTTCTGTCTCCACTGCTGCTGCCATCCTCTAAGCCACCTTCTTCTCCCACATTATCCACTTCATTATCCATTAACTGGCCTCCCCACTAATCCACTTTTCATTTTGAATTAAATAATAAAAAACAGATGCTGCCATTTCTCAGCATAACAGTGTTTCATGATTTTCCACTGCTGCTGTAATAAACTTAAGCATCTATAACTAAGGTGCACCTGACTCAAATTCATGGTCTTTTTAATCATCTTATATACATGTAAAAGTTGAATGATGGAAGAGGACTAAAGAATGGATGCATTTGAATTGTACTGTTGGCAAAGAAAGGAGTCATGGTGATGCAGTGTTTAAAGTGTTCAGCTGCTAACCAAAAGGTCAACAGTTAGAACCCACTAACCAATTTGTGGGAGAAAGATGTAGAAGTCTGCTTCCACAAAGCAGATTTACAGCCTTGGAAATGGAGCAGGTCTACTCTGTCCTCTGAGATCATTACGAACTGGAATTGACCTGACACAATTAGTGTGGTATTTTTTGGCTATAGATGGTGAAGTATATTGAGTATGAATGAACAAATCAGTCTCACAAAACATGGAACAAGGATGTTTCTTCAACTAACTTAGGATACATCATTAAGAAAAAACAGTTGCTAGGAGACACTATCATGCTTGGTGAAGCAGAGCATCAGTGGAGGTGAGTGAGCAACGCAACGAGGTAGACTGACACAGCAGCCACAACAATGACCTCAAACATACTGATGATCAGGAAGACAGCACGGGACGTAGTGGGCAGTGTTTGGTTCTCTTCTAAACAGGGTCATTATGAGTCGAAGTAAACTGGACAATAACTAGGAATAACAAAAGGACCTATATGCTGGGGCTTCTGAAACCTCAGAAGTCTCATTCATGTAATTTTCTACTTTGCTCTCTGTCCTGGTCACACTGTGAACTTTCTGTTCCTCAAGTGCTTATCTCAGAGTCTTTATGCATACTTCCCTGTCCACCTGAAATGGCCCCTTGCCATCTATTCTTCTTCAAGGATAGTTCCAAGATTACCTACCACTGAACTACGTTAGCCCCCAACAGACTCTCACAGACATCTGCACTTTTCAGCAGCTTCCTCATCACAGGGCTCATCTGCTTTATGTCTATTAGCCCTCTTTGTTTTATAAACACAATGAGATGTGGATTATCAACTGTCTCTTACACCATCATATCCCCAATGTCTCGCTTGGAGTCTGGCATACAGAAAGTGCCCAGTAACATTTGTTACACTCTGATATAAAAAGTGTTACCAGGTTAGGTGGGGAAACCAATGCTTGGGGTGAACCATGCTGAAGTTTCTCCCCCAGATTAGAAAAATCCTCCCTTGCGACACCTCAGTTGTCTTCCTTAGTTTCTGTTCTATTTTTTATTTTTGAAACCCAATATATGACTAAATTATTATTACTAATTTTGCTTTCACTGCCAGAAATTTGATTGAATAGATACTTACTTTGGAGTTAGAGAAACCTGAAGCCAAAGCCAAGCCCCACTGAGTTAGAAACCTGAAACCAAGCTTAAATTGTCGTGCTGGTTATTTCACTTTTGCGCTGTACCTGGCTCCACTACTAAGTCTGCAATCTGGAGTAAGTTACTCAGTTTCTATAAAGCTGAATCTCTTTTTCTTTAAAATAGGAATGTTAATAGCAGCCTGGTAGGTTTGTTATGAGGAATAGATAATGTACTACATATTTAGAATATTTCTTCCAGTATGGTGATAAGGATTCCAATGTTCTAGCCAAGTCTCTCAGATCAGAAAGATTTAATATCTTTGTGGGTTCTGAATTTAGAAAGACAAAAATTAATACCACAGGCTAACAAAAGTTTGACCTTCTGGTGAAAGAACCTGTGTGATTTTTGGAAATGTGGCCTGGAAGTCACAGCTCTTATTGCTCTATCCTAACCAGTCTCTCCAGTTAAGCAACCTAGTCTAAGGCAACTTCAGGCCATCAGATACTCAGCTTGGTGGGGAATCATATACTGTTTCTAATATCGTGTCTTTGCTACTGAGAGTGTTTGGGGGATTTTATAGTTTACATTCTCTTAGATAAACATTTTGTATTAAGAACTCACTATAGTGCCAAAATTTAAGTAGTGGTTAAGTGCTATGGTGGCTAACCAGAAGGTCAGCAGTTCAAATCTGCCAGGCACTCCTTGGAACTTTATGGGGAAGTTCTACTCTGTCAAAAGGTTGCTGTGAGGTAGAATTGACTTGATGGCAGTGGCTTTGGTTTTGGGGGTCACTTTCAGTTACTGATGTCAAGTTTAGTTGTCAGTGTAGAACTAGAACCAAACTACTTGAACAAATCACAGTTTATTTTTGTTGCCAACACCCAGACAGAAAAAATTAGAGTAGCTCTAACTTTTGGCAGCTGTAGAATCATTAAGATGTATCTTGATGGGTCACTGATAAACAAAAAGTGATCTTTAGAAACATCTTTGGACAATGGTTGAGCCCTGCATCCCCAAATGACAGAGGAGATCAAGTGTGAGGTGGGTCCACAGCCCTCACCCAGAGCTCTGCCTCCATCAAACAGAACCTGTAGCTTGCTATCATGGTGTGTTACTGCTTGTAAAGGAAAAATAAAAACGCAACACTAAATTGCCAATGTCACTAAGTAAAAAGTGTGCCAATTACAATGCAGATCAAAGTGAATTGTTTAATAAAAGGCGTGTGCTTAGGCTTTGATAATCGGAATTTTGCTCTTGGAATGGATCTATGGTTCTAATGTGTTCCTCACTTGGTTTTCATTTTTGCCATAATAACTGGCATATGCTGTGAACATTCTAAAAGTAGAAAAGACAAAAGCCAGCCTGTGAGACAATTCAAGACTGGTGTACTTTACCAGATCCACATCTTGTCTTGGGTGACACATGAGAATTTTTCTTCCTCAGACATTAAGGGTATAGTGGCACCAGTGAAAGCAAGATGCTAGAAGTCTGTAGTACTACAGGCAAGAATCCACATTTTCCTTACAGTAAGAACCTAACAAATACCAGCTTTACATTCATGCCTATATTTTAAATAACAAGTTGAGAATTAAAGTCTAGGAATATTTTCCTTCTAGTACACATACATATACAGTGTTTGTCTAAGTTATGTAAATACACACCAAAACAAAATTAAGATTCTTCAAATACCATATTTTAGTCAGCTAGGGCTGCTCCAATAGAAATACCACAGAGTGGATGGCTTTAACAAAGGAAGGTTTATTCTTACATAGTCTGGTAGGCTGCAAGTCCATATTCAGGGTGTCTGTTCCAGGGGAAGTCTTTCCCCCTGGTCGGCTCTGGAGGAAAGTCTGGTATTGCATCAGTCTTTGTCCAGGGAGCATCTTGGCGCAAGAACCTCAGGTCTGAAGGACACTCTCTTCCCCTGGTACAGATTTCTCGATGGTATAAGTTTCCCAATTCTCTGTTTGCTTCTCTGTCTTTTTATCTCTCGTAGGAAGAAAGGATTAAGGGTGGGGCAAGCCATACTCCAGGGAAATTCCCTTTACAGTGGAGCAGGGAGGTAATCCTATGAAGGGATTTACAGTCCCACCCTAATCCTTTAACATACAGCATAGGAAAACCACGAAATGGAGGACAGTCACAAGATACTGAGAATCATGGCCTAGTCACATGGCTACACATATTTTGGGGGGGATACAATTCGATCCATAACATCCTACCCTTTGGCAACCCAGAAATCACACCACAGAAACATGTAACACATTCATCTCATCATAGCAAAATCATGTCCATTCCATACGACAGAAGTCTTAAATCAGTTCCAAGTCCAAAATACAAAAACTCTTCTACATCTGTGAAACCTAGGAAGTAAGCTAACTGCTTCTAAAGGTACAATGGCAGAACAGGGACAAGTTAGACATTCCATTGTAAATACGAGACATTGCAGGGAAAGAAGGCATTAACAGGCAACAGGCAAGTCAGCAGAACACATTACATTAGCCCTCAATGCTTTGGAATTACTCTTACTTTTCTGAGACATTCAACACAATGGCCCTGCTTTCCAGACTCTAGGTATTGGCCACACTCTCTGGATTTTGAGTGGAGGCCTCCAACGTGTGCTACAACTCTGCCTTCAAGACCCACTTGGACACAAACACTGCCCCATAAGCTTTAGGAACACCCTAAGCCCAACTGAGTGGCAATTCTACCCTTACGAACACAGGACTCCATGGTTCCACCCTTTCAAACCCCTGAGGTCATGGCCATACCTTTCAAGACTTAGGCAGCTCAGCTTCTCATGCTGTTTGTTGCTTCAGCTTCAGCTTCCTATGGCCACATGGCCTGGGCCTCAGGCCCACATCTGCCCTGCCAGGCAAGTGTTCCAAAGCTCTGTAGCTCCACTGATTTAAGTGCCTGGAGGCACCTCACTCTTGCTAGAAAGCGTCCTGCCCAAAGGCACTCAGCTCTCTCACTCTGTGGGTCAGCACGGCCAGCTCCACCGATTTAAGTGTCTGGAGGCACCCTGTTTCCGCGAGCAAAACCATACAGGCACTCAGCTCTCTCACTCCATGGGTCAGCTCTAGCGCTGCCTCTGGTTTTGCTTCTGCCACCAACAGTTCTATGTCTCTCACCATCTGTGCCTTCTTCGTTCCCTCTGAATCTTCTACCCATTCACAGTTTCAAAGTGGCCTCCACATTTTAGGTATTTGCTAGAGCAGCACCTCACTTTCATGGTACCAAATTCTTTTGATAACATAAGTTTATTTCAGTCAGTTACATAATGTGCAAACGATATACACATATCCACAAACAGAATGTAATATTAATTTTATCTAATAGCTTTTAAGCTCTCGGATGCTAAGTGATATCTTTGAAACACTGAAAATTTGATCATTTTTATTTCATGTGAACCTATCAAAATATGAAATGTATAATGCCCTTTGCTTTTTACACACAAAAAATTAGCAAATTCCAAAAATCTGCTGTTTTAGAATATGAATTATAGATGTTTATAAGCTAAAGCGGCCAAACTTGTTATCAGAGATCCATCTAATCATAACATACTAAATCAATAACAAATAAAATGGTATTTTTATATTTTTATCCTTATTTTGATTTCTCATACATACTTATTTTCTTTTTATAAATAGTCTACGGTTTAAATAGACACATTCCATAAAGCCTGTATTATGTACCTTTGTATACAAGTCGTCAGCAGTTCAAATCCATCAGGCAGTCCATAGAAACTCTATGGGGCAGTTCTACTCTGACCTATAAGGTTGCTGTGAGTTAGACCCAACTCAACGGCAGTGAGTTTTTTCTGAGATATACAAGTTAATTATGTGTCAAAATTGGCACACATGAGGATTTTAACTAGAGTTTTGATAAAAATTTCTTGACAGCAGTCTGGTAAACTACATACTTGAACAATTGTCATGATAAAAAGAACAAAAATGCTTGATAAATTACACACATGTGCATATGTGTTTTGCATTAATTGCTTGTATTATTAATTATAACATAATTAATTATTAATGCATTAGTGAGGTGTCATGGTACTAAGAAATCCTCAGAGAACAAAAAGAAAATGAGAACAGGAGTCTAGTGAGGTAAGCAAGCACCCAAGTTAGTTTTTGTTCCAAGAGTTTCCACCACAACCAAGGAGACCATGGGATTCATCTCTGATGGCACAAAGGGTACAGAAAACAAAAGAAGAATATGAACCCACTCCCGGTGAAGGGTCTAACAGGAAACAAACAGTACAAAGCTAGAAATTCAAAGGCTACATACATTTCAAATGAGTATACAATATTTTAAAAATACACAAATAAAGTAAAAGAAAGGAACAACTGATATGCAGAAAGTTACTTTCCCCAACCTTGGAATTGGTTGGAAGGAAGAAAAATATCATTGTTGAGAATTCATAAATATAAATAACACCAAGGTTTCATATTTAGAAAATCTTCAATAATTAAATTTAAACTAGTTTCTGCCTAATGATAGCTCCGGGTAAATGGCAGAAAGCAAATCAAATCCTCTCTGAAAAATGCAACTCACTTCCAAAGAATCACCAAAGAAAAAGTTTCAAGACTAGGGAGCAGCTGATGGTCAACAAGCACAAAAATTACAGAGAAACAAAGGACCATAAATGAGAGCAAGCAAAAAAACACATGTATCAGAACAAACCGATTTTAGATGTTAGAATTTCCGATGTTAGAATTATGGCACACAGATTAAGTAGTTTTTACATGCATGCTTAAATATGCTTAAATTAAAAAGAAACTTGAAAACAAACAAGGAACAAGAGTTTTTTTTTGTTGTTGTTTAATAAACACTAAGAAGAATTGAAACAAGAACAAAAGAAAACTTCTGGAAATGGAAAATACAGTTCCTGAGACAAAGCATGAAGAGACAAAGAGTCAAAGTACATAAAGAAGGAAGGTAGAAGAGAGTAATAGTGTCCACTGTTTGTCTAACAGGGGTCCCCAAAATAGATACAATAAAGTAGCAACTAGATTGATAACTGAGTTCTTAACAGCAACAATTGGACACCAGATTTGAGTATAATAATTTCAACATGCTGAAAGAAAATAATTATGAACATGGAATTGTAAATCCAGCAAAAATATTTTACAAATGCAGGAGTTAAACAAAGACATTTTCAGACACACAAAATCTCAGGGAATTTCTTACAACTAACCCTCATTAATGGATGCACTTCAGGCAGAAAGAAAAGGATGCTCAAGGAAAGGCTGAAATGGAAGAAAGAACAATTAACAAAGATAATAGCAAAGAAACACCTAAATCTATTAAAAACCTTAATACTGAGTAACTTGTGGAATTAAAAAGTAATAAAGAACAAAAATTCTGGTCAACAAAAGCATGTTAAGAAAGAGGCATTTGGAGGTAAAGCATTCAACATCTCTTGTATTACTCAAACAGGGTATTAATTAGTGATACTAAACCAGTTTCAGCACTTTCACACTATGACAAACTAGCAAGAAAGGCCAGGTGATCATCAAACAAAAATCACCAACTGAAAATCCTACGGACCACAACAGTCTGATCTGCAACCCATCAAGGGTATGGCACAGGACTAGGCAGTGCTTTGTCCCATTGTGCATGTTTAATTCCTGCATTTGTAAAATATTTTTGCTGGATTTACAATTCCATGTTCATAATTATTTTCTTTCAGCATGCTGAAATTATTATACTCAAATCTGGCTTCCAATTGTTGCTGTTAAGAACTCAGTTATCAATCCCATTGTGCCTGGGGTCACCACTGAGTAGACGGCTGACTTGACAGCAACTAACAACAACCACAAGAAGACATGAATTTACATATACTAAAGCGTACAGGCTAACCACTAAAAACAGGGAAATAATCTCTATGACTTCCAATGAACATAAGAAAAATGGTTATTTTCATATGACGGCTAAGGAGATTTTACCAGTAAATAATCAGAATCACAAGAGTTTGCAAGATGGCTCAATATAAAAGTAAAATACAGCACAGTCAGAAAAAGCATTTAAATAGCATCACTTGCTTTACCAAGAAAAAGTATAAATTACTTAGGACTAAAACTGACAAGAGATACACAAACTCACCACAGGGAAAAAAAATTCAAACTTTATTGAAAAATATTAAGGAAAAAGTTTGTGTAATAATCAATGATCCTGGCTTTGAAGAAAATACAACTGTATATGAAAGGTTCTCTAAGTTGCTATATAGAATTAATACAACTTCAATAAAAATCTCAAGAAAAAGGGTTTATGTGTATAAATGTGTATCAGTGTATATGTTGAAAAGCAGATTCAATAACAGGTACAATCAACAGCTGTAATATGCTAATGAAGAAGAAAAATACGGGGATAGCACAAATGCAGGAGGGTAGTATGGCTTGCTTACCCTGGTTTGAAGACTTATTATAAAAGCAAAATAACTAAAAGTGTGTGATACTGATGTGTGGACACACAGACAAATAAAAAGAAAAGTCTAATAAAAAGTGAAGGACACACTATATACAAGGTATAACAATTAATGTTTGCAAATACACCTCGCTGCTGAACATCACTCCTGTCACCTTTGAAGTACACTTCTTGGGAAGCTATGCACTGATGCCAGTGCCTAGTCCACTTTTCAAAGCAATTTTGGAACTCTTCTTGGAATGGCCATCAGAACTGCTGTTGTATTACCTTTGATGTCCTGAATCTCATCAAAATGTCTTCCTTTCAATATTTCCTTTATCTTTTGGTAACAAAAAAAAGCCATTAAGGGTAGATCAGGTGAGTAGGGAGGGTATTCCAATACAATAATTTGTTCACTGGCTAAACACTTGCTCACAGAAGCGGGGCCAAGATGGTAGACTAGACACACATCTCCTCAATTCCCTTGGAGAACTAAGGCTTGGAATGATAATTGAACAAAACACTCTGGACATCGAGGGAGCCCTATGGCACAGGGTTGTCAGACTGGACTATGCACCTCTTAATGGGAAACTACCTCTCTCTAAGATGAGGCAGTACATGCTGAATCCTGCTTCAGGAGACTTGCTGTTTGGAAGGACTACAGGTACTGAAGTCTTCTTTGTTATCTGGGAGGCAGGGGCTGGGCATGAGCTGAGAACTACGTTGAATTGCAGTGCTAAAGTAAACAGAGTATAGCACAGCACAGATACTGTGCTTGAGATAGCCACATTTTGAAAATTTGCCTGCTGACTGAGGGCCCCACTGCACCTTCATCCTTTCTTTTCTGAGCTGTGCCATAGATTCTGCTGCTTCACAGCAGGAAGGGCAGCTCAGGTGAGATGCCATGGTTGTGAGCTGGGAGGCAGAGATACTTAACCACAGGTTTCAGCAGGGGCTAATTCCCAAGTTGAGAAGGAGCGTCTGTCCAAAAAGTGCTTATCCAGCAGAAAAACTGTGATCAGGATAGTGTTACCTTACAGATGGGGCCTGGCTGAGGATGGCACCAAGGCTGTAACCCCTCCCTACTTTGAACTATGTCATAGCATCTGGGGATGGCCAAAGAGGTGCTTCTGTTGTTATCCAGAAGACGGGGCCTGCCATACCTGAGGGCCTGAATGATTTTAGCAGCTGTTGGACAGCTCCCAGCTTAACAGTAAAGCACATTTTAAAATAAGACTGCCTGGAGAAATACTGCTGAGCTGCCAGGCAGCATCCCCTCCACCTTTCACTGATTTATATCACAGGGTAAGCTGATGGACTCCCATTCGCTCCTGTAAGTATAGAGCTGTCTTTGCCAGCCAGTAGGCATAGCCTGCCACCCCAGAGACTCCACTGGGATCAGTCACTAGAGTACACAGAGGCAGCTGGTAACCAATTGCCCTCTCAGAACTAAGCCACAGCTCCTGTTGAGGTAACACCAGAGAAACTGAACAGCTTCTAGGTGGTGCAATGACAACAAACAATTGCCAACCATTTAAACAAACAGTCAGCCATGGCTCCGGAAAACTCCCAAAATAAAGAATCAAAAAACTTCCCAGATGAAAAAGCACTTTTGAAACTACTGGAGGTTAAGTACAAAAGAATTATATACAGAGCCCACCTAAAGATTACACAAAATTCAGCAGAGAAAAATTAAAAATTAAGTAAGCTATTTGAACTGATGGAACAAAAACAATCTGAAATCCAGCAGATCAATAATAACATCACAGAATTAGACAATTCAATCAAAAGCTAAATGAGTAAAACTAAGGAGATGGACATCAGACTTAGTGACCCTGAGGACAGAGCAACTGTCACCAACATTTATGAGGAGAAACCAGCGGGGGAAAAAATAAGAAAAATGCAGCAGCATTAAGAAACATGTGGGACTTTGTTAAGAGGAATAATTTACAAATAATTGGAGTACTTGAATAGGGAGGGATAGCTGAAAACACAGAGTACTGTTGTATTGTTGTTGAGTTGCTGATGGTAAACTTCCCTGATATTATAAAAGAAGAGAACATAGTGTTCCAAGATGCGTATCAAATGCCACAAAAAATAGACACCAAAAGAAAGACACCAAACCATATAATCAAGCTTAATAAAACGAAACATAAACAGAGGCTCTTAAAGGCAGTGAGGCTCAAAACAAAGCTAATATTCAGAGGGGAAAAATGTAGGCTTTTGTCTAACTTCCCAGCAGACACAAATTTTGCAGAGAGGCAATCAGATGACACATTCAAAACCTCGAAGGAGAAAAACTTCCAACCAAGAATTATATATCTTGCAAAATAGTCTCTCTAACATGAAGATGAAATTAAGACATTTTTAGATAAACAGAAGCTTAGAGACTACGTAAAAACCAAACCAAAACTACAAGAAATACTGAAAGAAGCTCTTTGCTTAGAAAAACAAAATCAGTAAGTGTATATTTAAGGAGGTAATGCAGGACACAGTATCCAGAATCCTACTCAGTTAGGGAAGTGACAAAGCTCAATCAAAGCTATTGTATTGAAAGAAAGGAACCAGTGATCATATCATGAAAACTATGACACAATCACACTAAGCAGAGGGACATACTACAATAGTTATAGTCCTTTCAGATGGAGAGGAAATTAAAAACTTATGCGAAAGTTAAAATAGGGTTTAAACTTAGAACACTGAGGGGGATCTCAGGGGTGTCCACAAAGCATAATAACAGTGCAACACATCAAAAAAAGAAACTCAACAACCACAAAAGCTACACTGAAAAAGATGAAAAGTCAACCCATAAAGAAGAATGACCCAGAACATAATATTAAGAGCAACACAGAAAACATCAATACAAAAATAAACACAGCAAAATAACAGCACTAAATACATACCTATCAATAATTACACTGAATGTAAACAGATTGAACACTCAACAAGGAGATAGCAAGTGACATCCTGGATCAAAAGACATGATCTGTCTATATGTTGCTTATAAGAAACATATCTTAGACGCAAAGATATGAGTGAACTGAAAATTAAAGGATACAATAATATATATTAAGTTAACAACATACAAAGAAGAGCAGATGTGGCAACACTAATTTCAAATAACCTACATTTAAATGTAAAACCCACCATCATGGACAAGGATGGCCACTACTTATTGCTGAAAGTTTCAGTACACAAGCAGGACTTAAAAAATATTACATATTTATGCACCCAATACTATAGCATCTAAATACATTAAACAAACACTGACTACACTGAAAAATCAGAAAGATCACTCCACAATAATAGTGGAAGACTTCAACACTACACTTTCAGTAATGGATAGATCATCCAGAAAAAAGCTCAGTTAAGAAGCAGAAGAACTTAACTGCAACAATTAACTAATTAATCCTCATGACACATATCGAACTTTTTATCCTCTGACAGATAAGTACACATTCTTCTCCAATGCATATGGAACACTTTCCAGAACAGACCATGTATTAGGACATAAAGTAAGTAGCAACAAAATCCAAACCACTGAATTATTACAAAGCATTTTCTCAGACTATAAAGCCATAAAAGTCAAAATCAATAGTAGAAGTAACATAGGTAGAAACTGGAACTCATGGAAACTGAACACCACCTTGCTCAAACAGCCATGGGCTCCAGAAAAAATCAAAAACAAAATAAGGAAATTTATGGAATCAAATAAGAATGAAAACACATCCTACTAGAATCTACGGGATACAGCAAGAACAGTGTTCAGAGGTGAATTTGTCTCTATAAATGTACACATCTGGAAAGAAGAAAGCACCCAAACCAAAGAATTAACTCTATGGCTTGAACAAACAGAAAGAGAGCAGCAGAGGAACCCCTCAGGCAACAGAAGAAAACAGATCATAAAGATTAGAACAGAACTGAATGAATTTGAGAACAGAAGAACAAGTGAAAAAAAATTTAAAAAACAAAAGCTGTATTTTTTTTTAAAACATCAACAAAATTGACAAACTATTGGCTAAACTTATAAAAGAAAAACAGGAGAGGAAACAAATAAATAAGAAATGAGATGGGAGATGTCACAACGGACCTAACTGAAATTAAAAGTATCAGAATACTACAAAAGGCTATAACAGATATGAAAGCCTCAAGGAAGTGGACAAATTGCTACATTCATATCACCTACCAAAACTATCACAAGGAGAAGTAGAGCAACTTAATGAACTCATCAAAAAGGAAGAAACTGAAAAGGTCATCAAAAAACTACTAACCAATAAGAGTCTTGGCCCAGATGGCTTCCCAGTGAATTCTACCAAACTTTTAGAGAACAGTTAACTCCAATAATACTGAGACTATTTCACAGCATAGAAAGGGATGGAATACTCCCAAATTCATTCTATGAAACCAGCATAACCCTGATATTGAAGACAGGAAAAGACCCCACAAAAAAGAAAATTACAGACCAATATCGCTCATGAACCAAGATGCAAAAATCCTCAATAAAATATTAGCCAATAGAATTCAACAACATATCAAAAAAATAATTCATCATGACCAAGTTGGAGTCATACCAGGGATGCAAGGCTGGTTCAACATCAGAAAAACAACTCATGTGATCAACTACATACAAAACACAAAGGATAAGAATCATCTAATTTTGTCAATTGATGCAGAAAAGACATTTGACAAAGTCCAACACCATTCATGCTAAAAACTCTCAGCAAAATAGGAATAGAGGGAAAATCCCTCAACACAATAAGGGGCATCTATGGAAAGCCAACCATCTACATCATGCTGAACAGGGAGAGACTGAAAGAATTCTCCTTGAGAATGGGTTCCAGACAAGGATGCCCACTCTCACCATTTCTATTTAACATTGTACTAGGGGTTCTAGCCAGAGCAATTAGACAAGACTAAGAAATAAAAGGCAACTGCATCAGCAAAGAAGAAGTAAAACTCTCCCTATTTGCAGATGATATGATTGTATATGCAGAGAATCCTAAAGAATCTGTTACTGTAACTAATAGAAGAGTTCAGCAAAGTATTAGGATATAAGATAAACATGAGTAAATCAGTAGGATTCTGCCATGCCAAGAAAGAGGCCATCAAAGAAGAAATCACCAAATTAATACCTTTTACTATAGCCCCCAAGAAGACAAAATACTTAGGAATAAATCTAACTGGAGAAATAAGAGACCTACACAGAGAGAACTACAAGAACTTACTGCAAGAAACCAAAAGAGATTTACATAAATGAAGAAACCTACCCTGCTCATGGATAGGGAAGACTTAACATTGTGAAAATGGCTATTTTACTCAAGGTGATCTACATATATAATGCAATCCCAATGCAAATTCCTATGACTTTTTTTAATGGGATGGAGAAACAGATCACTAACTTTGGAAAGGGAAGAAGCCCTGAATAAGTAAAGCACTACTGAAGAAGAAGAACACACTGGGAGGCCTCTCACTACCCAACTTTAGAATCTTTACAACCTATTACACCAGTACCAGCCTGGTACTAGTACAAAAAGAGACAGATCAATGGAACAGAGTTGAGACAGAGATGCCACCATCCTCCCACGAACAGCTGATATTCGACAAAGGCCTTAAGACATCAAACTGGGGTAAAAGTAATCTCTTCAACAAATGGTGCTGGTAAAATTGGATATCCATCTGCAAAAAAAGTTGAAACAAGATGCATATCTCACGTTTTATACAAAAACAAATTCAAACTGGATAAAAGATCTAAATATTAAATCTAAAACGATAAAGCTCATCCAAGAAACAATAGGACCAACAATGGAAGTTTTAATACACAACGTAGACAGACTTCAAAATCTGTCAAACAAACCAGAAACAATAGAATAGAAAATAGATAAATGGAAACTACTAAGAATCAAACACTTTTGCTCATCCAAAGACTTTATTAAAGAATTAAAAGACCACCTACAGAATGGGAAAATATATTTGGCAACTATATGTCAGACCAATGTCTGATCTCCATAGTCTATAAGATACCACAAAATATCAATAAGAAAAAGATAAATATTCCAAATAAGCGACGGGCAAAGCAGATGGACAGACACTTCTCTAAAGAGAAGATCCAGGCAGCCAAGAAACACATGCGGACATGCTCACGATTGTTAGTTATTAAAGAAATTCAAATCAAAACTACCAGGAGATACTATCTCACCCCAACAAGATTGGCCATGATCCCAAAATCACAAAACAACAAATGCTGGAGAGGCTGTGGAGAAACTGGAACTCTCCTATGCTGTTGGTGGGATTGCAAAATGGTGCAACCTCTTTGGAAAGCAATCTGGTGCTCCCTTAAAAAGCTGGAAATAGATATACCATTCACCACAGTAAATCCACTGCTTGGAATATATCCTACAGAATCAAGGGCATTCACACCAACTGCTACACGCATACAAGTGTTTATCACTGCACAGTCCACAACAGCAAAAAGATGGAATCAACCCAGATGCCCAACAACAGAGGAATGGATAGGTAAACTATGGTATATATACTCAACAGAACACTGCAATGACAAAGAACAATGACGATTTAAGGAAACACTTCATAACCTGCTTTCAATTAGAGGACATGATGTTGAGTGAAAGTAGCTGGCGACAAAAGGACAAATACGTACGAGACCCCTACAATAAGAACTTAAAAACAGACTCATGCACAAAAGAAAAGACTCTTTGATGGCTGCAAGGGTGGGCAGAGGGAGGGCAACGGTGGGGTTGATAGAAATTTGGTTGGGTGAAACCTGTGACAGCACACATTAGAAAGAAGATAAATTTTAACTGGACTTCAACATAACATGAGTACTCCTCCCATCTTAACCCAATATTACAAGGACAGAGTAGCTGGGGTGGGGGGTCGGAGATCATGCTTTTAGGGGAAATTGAGGTCAACTGGCACAACTAGGGTTTTGCTAAGAAAGTCTTCTGGACTCCACATTGGCGAGTGGCATCTGGGACCTTAAAAGGTGCCAACCTGCCAAGCTGCCATCTGAGGTACACCAAAGGGTCCAAACTCAGCAGGAATGGATGATCTCCAAGGACCAAAACAACCTGGGGGAAAGAGAACCCAGAAGACAGAGAGACTCATGTTAGTGGGTGACTACACTGACATGTGAGTGGAAGAACCAGATGCTGCCTGGCCACCACCAGTGATAGCCGTGATGGGGCTCACAAAGTTGAGTTTCACTGGCAACACAAGAATAAAAACAGGTGCACCCTGAGATCTCCACTAAAAGACTGCAATTCATGGTCCAGGGGCCTCGGAGTTCCCCTGGGAGCATGGCCCCTGACCCTGAGGCTGCCCTGTCCATAAATTATAAAGGAGGTCAACTCTTTGGACAGGAATGAATTGGACTTGGTGACACGCAGTGACCATATCATGTGTGCACTTCATGGTTCTATGCATCTGTAGGATGTCATCCTGCTGACCTCTTACTGGAGGCAGGGGAAAGGGTGGAGTGGAGGGGCAGGAGATTGTTAGGAGAATATGACATGTATAAAATGGAGAGGAAGAGTGTGCTGTCACTGGGCAGGGAGAGCAGTGGGAGCTGCACATAGGTGGGCATGCAAATTTACAAGGGAATGTACATTTTCACTCAATCATAGTAAAAACATAGGGTCAACAATGTAAGTTTTAATACATAGCTTAGATAGACTTCAAAACGTGACAAACAAGGCACAATCAACAGAAGAGAAAATAGACAAATGGGAACCACTAAGAATCAAACACTTTTGCTCATCCAAAGACTATCAAAAGTGTTAAAAAGACCATCTACAGAATGGGAAAAAATATTTGGCAATTACATGTCAGACCAACGTCTGATCTCCACAGTCTACAAGGTACTACAAAATATCAACAAGAGACACACGACGAATTGTTCATGATCTTTAGCTGTCAGAGAAATCCAAATCACAACTACAATGAGATACTGTTGCACTCTAACAAGGTTGTCCATGGTCCAAAAAACACAAAACAACAAATGCTGGAAAGGCTGTGGAGAGACGGGAACTCTCCTGTACTGCTGGTGGGATTGTAAAATGGTACAACGTTTTTGGAAAGCAATTTGGTGCTTCCTTATAAAGCAGGAAATAGACATACCACTTTACCCAGTAATCCCATTACTCAGAATACACCCTACAGAATCAAAGGCTGTCACATGAACAGATACATGCACACAAATGCTTATTGCAGCACAGTCCACAACAGCAAAAAAATGGAATCAACACAGATGCCCAACAACAGATGAATGGATAAACAAACTAGGGTATATATACTCAATGGAACACTATGCAATGACAAAGAACAATAATTTTAGGAGGCACCTCACAACCTGGTTTCAACTGGAAGACATTATTCTGACTGAAATCAATCAGTGGCAAAAGGAAAAATATTGTATGAGATCCCTACTATAAGGACTTAAAAATAGACTTATGTACAGAAGAAAAGACTCTTTGATGGCTGCAAGGCTAGGGAGGGAAGCAGAAGACTGGTCATAGATTAGATATTTGATAGTCGATAGTAGATCAACTTAACTGGACTTCACCATAAACTGAATACTCTTCTAATCTTAACCCAATATTGTAAGGATAGAGTAGGAGGGACGAGGGTCTGGGGACCATGCTCTTGGGGGACATCAAGGCCATTTAGAATAATTAGTCTATTGCTAAGAGAGTCTTCTGTACCCCATATTGGTGAGTTACATCCGAGGTCTTAAAAGCTAACAAGCTGCCATCTGAGGTACACCAAATGGTCCCAACTCATCCAGAACAGATGATCAGCATGAACAAAGACACAGGACAAAGGAACTCAGTATACAGAGGATGTGACTGGGTGACTGTATCAACATGTGACCAGAATCAAATGGTGCCTGACCACCACCAAAGACAGCCATGATGAGGCACACCAATGTTGAGCCCCAGTGACAACACAAGAAAAAGAGGGGTACACGTCAAGAACTTCTCTAAAAGACCACAACTGATGGTCTAGTTGCCCAGTGCTGCCCCTGGGAGGATGGCCCTAGACCTGCTGTTGATACTGACCAGAAAACATTATTCAGGTCAGCTCTTTGGACAGGAATGGACTGGACTCAGAAACACTGTGCCCATATTGTGTATGTACTTTATGGTTCCATACATTTATAGGATGCTGTCCTACTGGCCTCTCACTAGAGGGGGGAAGGCTGTGGAGAAAAGGGGAGAAGATACAACAAAGAGGAAATGACAAGTATAGGATGAAAAGGAGTAGTGTGCTGTCACTGGGCAAGGAGAACAGAAATCACTGCAGATAGGCTGGCATGCAAATTTCATCTGGATTGTATAGTTTCACTTAATCACAATTAAAAAAAAAAATCTCCTTCAAAGACAGTGCCATGTGAGCCATGAATTGTTGGCAGAAAACTTCAGGTTGTATTCATCTAACTTTTTCACACAGCCTTTTCAGCATTTCCAAATAGTAAACTTGGTTAGCCATTTGTCCAGTTGGTAAAAATTTATAATGAACAATCTCTCTGATATCAAAAAAGCTTAGCAACATCATCATGACTCTTGATTTTGGCTGATGGAACTTTCAGGTTGTGGAGAAGGGGCTGACTTCCACTGTGCACTTTGACACTTTGTTTCATCACCAATGATAACACAGCCCAAAACATCATCTTGCCACTTCAAAAGGTCTTAGCAAACTTCAGCTCTCCTGTTTTTGTTCAGCAGTGAGTTACTTCTGCATCATTTCTGCACATACTTTTCTCATGCCAAGATTTTCACTCAAGAGTTTTCTGTTTCTCTACTGACGTTTATTTAGTCTGACATAATTCTTACTGTCAGGTAATGATTATGACTCACAATTCAATGAATTTTTGCATTGTTTTCATCAGTTCTGTTTGTTACTGGCTGCCCTGACATCTCTTCATCAGCGAAGCTTTTTTTCCCCTCAAAAAAACATTTAATCCATTTGTACACTGGGGTTTTCTTCATGACATCATCCTCAAAAAGTTGGACTAACATATCCCTGATTTCATTTGCACTCTGGCCAAGTTTAACAAGAAATTTAATGTTTGTTCACTGCTCTAGTTCAAGCTCCAGTGTTCTCACAATGGCACACAAAAACATGCAACAACAATAATGAATGGCACTCAGCAAGACACCACCACACATCAACACGAACACAGTAAGACACTGATATAGCAAGGTTATAAAATCTTACTGAGCTGTTTGTACAGTGCTGTCAGCATAAGTGCACAGTGGCAAGTTCGCAAACTTAATTGTCAGACCTCACATGTTAGTGATAATATTGAAGGTCCAAGGTGAAAATTATCCCTTCTGGAATACCTGGCTATCCTCACTGGACAAAAATTAAATGTGATACTTAACTCACAGAAGACTCAAGTTAATTTCTAGGAGGAAAAAGATTTAAATGTGAAACAGTGAAACTGCCTGAGTTTTAAAAGACAATGTGAGAATAGCCTCATGATCTCAGGCTAGACGATTTCTTCACTTACAAAAGGAGAACATCATAAAGTAAAATACTGATTAATTATTTTTAAAATATTTCGCTTTAAGTTAAACGTTTATATTCCAAAGCAATTTGTTATACAAAACGGCACACACACTGCTATTGCAACTCTAACTGCTGTTCTTGTTACAGGAAATCAACTGACACCCAAGGAGAAAGGAAGTTGCCATTTATTATCGTAAGGCTAGTGGGCCAACGGGGGTTTGGGGGTTTGCAGACCTTCAATGACTGGCCCTGATGGGGACGTGGGACAGGCTTTTATGGCTGAGGCAGGGTGAGGCGTGGCCAGAGGTTGTGTGCAGAGTAGACGGAGAGCAGAACGGGGCGGAGAGTAGTACATCCTATACATTCCCCCTCTTTTGATACCCCCCTCCTTTAAGGGCACAGGGGGAGGGGTATCACGCAAGCTGTTCCGGGTATAGGAACCGGAACAAGCAGGGTCCGAAACAGGAGAGTGTTATTTGGCCTGCTTCAGGGCCTGGTCCTGTTGCATGGTGATGGTCCATTTTTATGCGGCTATGATGTATCCAGGGCTGAAGTTCTGCAACTTTAATAGCAGTGGGGGTGGTTAGGATAGCTATGTACGGGCCCTCCCACTTCGGCTTCCACTGTTTGACCCATACCCTGTCCCTTGGTTTGTTGCTGTGGAATTGACTCCCTCCCTTCTTCCCTCCCTCCCGTGGTAACCCTGTGCACAGTGGAACAGAACTCTGCCTGGTCCTGCACTGTTGTTAGACCTAAATGCCATCAGTCTTTTCATAGGTCCTGGGCTGATGGCTGGCTGGCTCCCTTTTTCTAGTTATCCAACCTCTGGGTTTCTTTTCCCTGTGGTCCAGTTTCCATCTACTAACCTGAACAATTGACCGCAGCTATCCTCTGCCTGCAGAATACCCTGAGACAGAGGAGACACTGTCTGCTCCTCACTAAAGTGCTCAGACGTACTTCTCACTCTTCCTGGCTTCAATACAGGCTCCTGTGGCAGCAGTATCACTGTTCTCACAGCCTGGCTGTACCCTCTGAATGCGGCAATCTGCTGCCTGGAGTCGGGATAGCCCTCCTGCTGGCCCTCTGACTCAGTGTCCTGAGGACGACAGCTCACAGGTTTAACCTCCCCTAATACAAACTATAAATACTCTAATAAAGCTCAGTTCTGGGCTCTCGGCGTGATGATCGTTAGCCCCCTGGTCCCACCTTTTCCTTAATCTCGATGTCGCCCCCATCTCTGACCCTGTTCTTTGGGGAACTCTCTGTACCTGACACTGGGAGGGGGCATGAGGGTTCATCACGGGTCTTCAACAGTGAGGGCCACAAAGGCCGGTCCATTGTCGGTTACTAGCAAACACTGGTATTCCCCCAGGGGGGCAATTCAGTAAAGTCTATCTGGAGTTCTTGAGGATGTTGATTAGGTAGCCTCCACCAACCCTGGGGGCCTAGGACCTCCTGCTCTTGTTTGGCCCACTGGTCCTCTGCCAGATTGTAGCTGGGATCTGGGGGCAATTCTGGGGCTAGGAGGATGCAGCTGGATGTGATTGGCTTCTGACTTGGTCACTGCCGGCACCGCCTAATCAGCTAGCTGGTTGCCCTCTGCCATTTATGAGGGCCCCTGGTTCCTTGCCTTGTGCTGACCAGCCAGGCGGCAACCAGTTGCTTCGGATGACTTTGTGCTGAGTTGTTATTGGGCTCTTCTCTTCCCTTCTTCAATAAAGCTGCTTCCATCCGTGTCTGGGTTAGGAAGCAGCACGTCCAAGAGGGCAGGTCTGCTGGAGTCTGGGGGCCCATCTTCTGAGGGGAGGAAAGTGGCTGGGTTTAAAGTTTTTCCACACAGCGGGGCCTGGTACTGAGTAATTCGGGAGTTACTTTTACTCTAAGCAGCTGCCCAAAAGTTAACTTGTTGGTTTCTTTTACTAGGAGTGCCACAGCTGCCAGGGCTTTGAGGCAAGGTGGCCATCTGGCTGCTACAGGATCTAACTGCTTGAACAGATAGGCTCTGGTCTCTGCTACAGCCCCACTGTTTGGGTCAGAACCCACAGGGCTGTATCTGGTATTCCAAGGGCCAGTTCCCTTGTGAGGGCTAACCTGGAATGCTCTCTCTGGGTCTTGGTTCCAAATGAAGGGGCTGGTCTTGCGGCCCTTGAGTACCTCATACTCAGTTTCACATGCCAGCAACAGATCATCCCTTATGGGAGTCTAGTCGAGGTAAGTTGTAAATCTTGTCCTGGCTGATATCCCTTTCACCCCAGCTTCTTTACTGGGAGTAAGGGCGTGTTCCAGGGTGAGTGGCACCTTACCAGGGCTCCAGAGGCCAGATGCCTATTATTCTTCCTCTCTGTTTACAGCGGCCAAGAGGATCAGGGGTTCCGGGCTTGGGTGAAATGTAAGGAGGTCTCTCCCCAGGAGTTGGACCAGACACTCAGAAACGTATGCAGTGTCCTCCCAGGGTACAAGTTCTAGATTTGAAGCCAGTTGGTTGGAGAGAGGCCCCGTCAGTCAACACTGAATGCTCAGTTCTGGTGTCTACTAGGAAGTTAACAGGTCGGCTTCCCACATTCATTATGACTGTTGATGGAACCTGGTTGACCCTAGTCAGAGTCCTCACCTGCCATGGCCAGCAGATGTATGCTCAGCTACTGTGAGGGCTTTTCCCACATAACCCTGACCTTTATCAGTGTTCCTCAGAGGTCGCACCAGACAGTCTCATATCCAGTGACCCTCTTGCTTGCAGTAGGTACATTGGTTTGGCTCGAGTAGCAGTCTGGAGGTCTTGCTTTGGCTACGTGGTGTTGCCCCAGATGAGCAGGGGTTCCCTGCTATGGTTGCCACTATTCGGGTGGCTCACTGTTTTGCTTTGCGATTGGCCTTTCAGTCTCTCTGTTTCCATTCCAGCAAACCCTTCAAGTTTCTGCAACTTTCTTTTGATGTCCTCATAGGCCTGGGTTACAAAGGCAGAGTTTACTAGGGTCTGGCTTTCAGGGACCTCCAGGTTAAAGAGCATAAAACTCAGAGGGGGATTCGCTAGGTCTCCCTCCCAGACCCCCTGCAAGGTGGCTTCTCCGTATGTTTCCAGTTGTCTGCACTACTCATCTGCATTGAAGAGGCTGAAAAGGTGCTAACAAATGTTTCCATGAGCTCAGTGGTGGCCTGAGGCTTCTCCAAGTAGGAGGGCATGTGGTCTTAGGTGGACCTTGCTTGAGGACGCAGGGGACAATGAAGGCAGAGGGGTTTCAGGTACAGTGAGCCCTGCCAGTTCTTGGCTGTGGGTGGCGGTGAGAAATATGCAGCGGGTTCTTCTTCTGGGCCTTCTTGAAACACTAGTGGGCACTGATATTGGTGCAGAATCACACTGAAGGGGGAAGAGTCTGGGCTATTTCTAACCATTCATCTGGGTGTCCAGGGGTACTGGTGATCACCTTCCACACAGCCCTGACCCTGGTTATGTCTAGGGTGCCCTCAAAGGATCAATCTACTTTGAAGAAGGGCCATTCTTTTTAGTTCTGACCCTCCCATTGTAATCTACATGCTTGTAGCTTGAGACCTGCCTCACTAACACAACTGTTACCCATTCATCAGTTTCACAGAGGCAGGATTCACGAAACATGAGAGGAATGGCACCATACTGGGACTCATAACCAAGTCAATCCTTGAAATCCACCCTTTGGCACCCCAAAAACCACATCATTACAAATGGGTATGCATACTGAAACCAATCATAATTCACCCTAATGGGCTCTCTTAAGGAACAGAGGCCTTATTTCCCACATTACAGAGTATACAGATACATAGAACACTTTCTTAATTGGGATAGATGTTCCTTTTACCAGGCATACGGTACCGAGACAGACAGGGGCTCCAACCTTGTGATAACTTGAGTTCTCTGTGCTCAGACAGAACAAACACTTTAACAGTCATGGTACCAAGACAGACAGATGCTTTGTCATTCAGGTGCTCAGCTGGCTGCCCTTCTTGCAAAGGTTTAAGGCACTGTCTTGGCTGAAGGTGTCCCCGTATAAACCCTGGGGCAGATGGGACATGAGTGCCATACCACTATGCCTCTCAACAGCACCATGGAACCACAGTTACAAGCCCACTCAAACTCCACAGCTGTTGCCTTGGAGTATCACAGAGACATACACAGACATGCATTCTCACAACAGACTTCCTCCTAACTGGGATTTCCCTATTCTGAGATTCAGCTGGAACTAGGAAGTGATTTGTCTCCTCTTCTACCCGTAAGGGTAGGCCTGACTGGGTTCAGGGTCCTGGGACCTTACACCAGGTTTTTGGTCTGGTTCACTTTTCCTGCTGGGTTCCATCATTCCTGTGCTTGGGAGCACCCGGGGTCGGAGAGGGAGAAGGATCCCGCCAAAAGGGAACGGGTGGTGCTGTCCTGTCAGCCCCCACCGGGCCTGGAAGCAGCCAAGCCAGGGAAAGCAGACAGCTCAAGTGGCCGGTACAACTGGCTTCCCGGTCAGGGAACCAAATGTTATAGGAAAACAACTGACACCCAAGGCGAGAGGAAGCAGACATTTATTATAATGCTAGCGGATCAGCGGGTGTTTCCAGACCTTCAGTGACTGGCCCTGACCGGGAAGTGGAACACGCTTTTATGGCTGAGGCAGGGTGAGGCACGGCCAGAGGTCGTGCAAAGAGCAGAAGGTCATGAGCAGAATAGGGTGGAGGGGCCAGGTGCAGAACACAGGGTTGTGAGCAGAAAAGGGAGGAGTGTACGTTCTCTACATCCTCACACTGTGACAGCACACTCCTCCTTTCCACCCTATATCTCCTATGTCCATTCATCTAGTTCCTGTCCCTCTATGCCCTCTCATTTCACCTCTGGACAGGAGCTGCTCAGTTAGAGACACCCGGGGTCGGAGAGGAAGAAGGATCCCATCAAAAGGGAATGGGTGGCGCTGTCCTGTCAGCCCCCACCGGACCTGGAAGCAGCCAGGCCAGGGAGAGCAGACAGCTCAAGTGGCCAGTACAATTGGCTTCCCAGTCAGGGAACCAAATGTTATAGGAAAACAACTGACACTCAAGGCGAGAGGAAGCAGACATATTCTTTGTCAGTATCATTTTATGTCCTATACTCTAATTTTTGGAGAGTTGGCTTTGAAAATGGTTGTAGCTCTGGGCTAACAGGGAGTTGGGGAACCATGTCTTTGGGGGACTATGTCTTCAGGGGACCCTACAGTCTGTCAGACCATCAGGTCTGGTCTTTTAATAGATTTCTAGTTCTGCATACTCATTTTTCCCCAGCTGTGCTGAGGACTCTATGTTGTAATCATTGTCAGGGCAGAAAGACTGATTAATTATACGCCACTCAAATCAAAACATACCATTAAAAGGGTGAAAGACAAGTCACAATCTGAGAAAAAAATGCCTGCACCAAAAAGTGAAGAATCAGAAAAATATTAAAAATCCCTGTGCTTTAGAAAGTAAAAAGCAAACAACTGAGTAGGACAAAAATAGACAAATGATATCAATACGCACTGCACAAAGGAGAGAAAAGAAAAGGCCAATAAAGTGGGAAGAACTGCTCAACTTCATCAGCTTTCAGAATAATGAAAATTACAGCTACAGTGAGATGGCACTTCAAATCCACCAGGTGGGCAATAAAAACCACGATGTGGACACAAATAACAGTTCTCATTTGATGTTAGTAGGATGCAGAATTGTACCAATCGTTTCAGAAAACAATCTGATACTACTTGTAAAGCCCAGCATGTGCACCTGCTGTTGTAGATACCTAGCCCAGACTCTAAGGCCTAACAAAATACCTTCCATGTGCACCAGAAGACATGTACAAGATTGTTCATCACTGTATCTGTAAACAGGAAAACCTAAATGTTGGTCAACAGTTGAACAAATGAAAAAGTTGAACTTCATACAGAACACTCTAAAAAAATGAAAACTCAAGCTCTCTAGCTACAGACATTAACATGAATGAATCTAAATATGAACAATAACAAAATATCTAATTGCAATAGAATACATAGTATACGATTTCACTTATATACAATTCAAAACTGAGCAAAATTACATAATTTATTGTGTGTAAATGTACTTAACACAGCTTGTGAAGGAATTATTACCCCCATGTCAACAGAGTGCTAAGTTAGGGCTGTGGGAGAAAGGCTGGTATCAGAAAGGGGTACAAAGAGAGAGTATCAGCAATACTTGTTAGTGTTCTGTTCTGTAGCCTTGCTGACAGGGACTTATCATACCTGGCTATTACTCTCTAACGTGTACACACATGATTTATGCATCATAAATCTCTCTCTCACACACATACAAGAAAAATGTAAAGGAAAAGAGGCAAGTAATAGGACAGTACATACAACATGTTTCTATTATGATGTCTAAGACAAGGTAAAGCTAAATCACATATTGTTTAGGAATACAAACATAGTGGGAAAATTATAAAGAAAAGAAAGGCATCTATTGATACCACATCTAGGTTAATGATTACCTCAGAGCCAAAGACGAGATATGTGAGAAGGGGCACACAGGAGCTTCCTAAGCAGCTACATTCTTTCTGAAGATGGGCAGCAGGTACGTGGGTTTTTATTTTACTGTCTTCCAATCAATAGTTCTACATGTTTAATATGCCATTTTGTAGATATTTCATAATAGTTTTTTTAATGAATGAAAAATTAAGTAAATAATTACTTAACTGACAAATGAAGAGTTTCCTGGATGGTCTCTTGGGACCATCCTAGGCAAATTTCATTTGCATTTTAATGAGAGACTATGTAAAGTAAGATCAACTCTAGGCCATGTCAGAAGGACTGAGGCAGCAGAAGGATTTGAGTCATCTGGGAAACTATTCTGCTCGCCTTTCTTCCTACACTTTCTGGTATTCCCAGAGCCCTCAGAGACCTTGTCTCCTAGAACTTGAAGGTTTGGTGATGTTCACAAATGGCTCTTTTGCCATTTGGAGTCAGCTTATCAAACCACCCTTTAGTCCAGTGATGGGTAAAAGTTATGGAATACTTCAGAGAACTTGCTGCCCAAAGGTTGTGAGGAACAAAAAGTCATACTCTCACTCTGGGTGACAAAGACTTTACTTAAGAAATAAACCCATCTCAATTTTTTCCATGTGCATGTAGTACATAGAAGTTGTATGGTAATTCAGAATTTATTAAAAACATTCTTCTCGAGGTTTGACATCGAAGCAGTAGATATGTATCTAGTACACAGTTGTTAGTCAAAAGAGTATGTTTCAAATAATCAATTGGTATTCATTTAAAATGCAATAATGGTCTTATTAAAGCTAAATTTAATACATGCTGTATTTGGAAGTCATTTCTTTACCACCACACAGAAATCTTTCCAGCTGTCCTTTTCTGTTGCATTGTTGACATTCGGTGGTGAATTAGGATACCCTCTGATGAAAACTCCCTGAGGCTAGACATATGTGCTTTTTATTTTTCAATTCAAACTCAGAATCAATGACTTCCCTACAATAGCTTCAACTGTCCCAAACAGATGGCCAAATTATAACTAGAATCCAATTTACCTTAAAAAATTTGAAGGGTAGGATGGCCATTGCCTACTTTGGAAATGGGAATGATAAGGTTACCCAAGGAACCTTCAAACCCAATCAAAAACCAAGTTACTACCTCCCCCTCCCATCTATGACAGCACCTCCTGCTTTTGCCAATAAAAAGGACCCCTAAAATCTGCACTAAGTCTCTTCCCCACTCATGGAGACTGAGTCGATTGTACTTTCCCTTAAGAAAATTTTCTGACATTTGTTACCAAAAAAGTTGCATCCTTGTATGCTTTGGGGGAGGGAGCACCCAGTTTGCCACCCATTAGAAAACTGAACTTGCTAGCTTGATCTCCAGAACCCGAACCAGGTCACTTGGGATCTAATCAGTTACAGGATCTTAACAGGAAGAACAGAATTCTTAATGAGTCCACATAAACAAATAAATAGTTCCTGATTTCTAACAATTTTCACCAACTAACATAAAAAAGTAAAAACAAATTCTTTGCTTACCTGTAACAACTTCTACCTTTTATAGTCTGAGTTTCCTTTGCAGAAATATTTATTACTAGTAATAGTAAAAGGAGAGGAAAATAAAACTACTATTGGGCAGAGAAGAATTACCTGAGGTGGAGCACAGGGAAAACACTCCATCTTGATTTCCACTAAAAATCAAGTATCTAACACTGTCCCCAGCTGATTGAGGAGTAAAAGCTTTTACAGTCACAACAGAGGTACCTGTGAAAATGAGGTAAAAAAGAACTCCTTCAGGAAAAGATATTTTCAGAGAAAAACAAGAACAAACACTGAGCATTTATTATCTGCTTACTGTATTGTCACTTGTTTGTTCATTCAACAGCTACTTACAGAGCGTCTTCAATAAGCCAGATTTCATGCTAACTAGCAGACTGTAGTGGCTAACAAGACAGAGAAGGCCCCCCTCATCATGGTGGTATTAACACATAGAGGAGATAGAAAATAAACCATTAAACAGACACATAAACAAAGCAGATTTCAGATTGTGTTGAGATCCATGGAAATAATCAAGTTTATGTAAACCAAAAAATAAAAAATAAAAAAACCCACTGCCATCACGTCAACTCCAACTCATAATCAAAAAACGAACAAACAAAAAAATCACAAACCTGTTGCTCTCAAGCAGATTCTGACTCATAGTGACCCTGGAGGACAAACTAAAGCTTCCCATGATATTTCCAAGGCTGTAAATCTTTACAGAAGCAGACTGTCATGCATATCTTTCTCCCCAGGAATGGCTGGTGGGTTTGAACTGCTGACCTTTTGGTCAGCAGCCGAGCTCTTTAACACTGTGCCACCAAGGCTCTTTAGTTTATGTGCTAGAAACCATTTCAACAGTCAAGCATTTTAACACTGTGCCACCCTGGATCTTTAGTTGATGGGAAAGAAATATTTTTGAGGGGTGGCAAGCACTCCTGCAGGCAGACCTAGAAGGACTGATATTCTAGAGGACTCTTGAAGAATAAGAACCCATGGGGAGACCTAGAAGTGGATTCCAGGAGAAGAAAATAGCAAGTGCTAAGCCCTTGGGGTAGTAAGGGTTTAGTCTACTGAGGCACAGTGACTGAGGGAAAGATGTAGAAGGTGAAGATGGCATAGCAGGTGGGGTTGTATTTTATTCTCAGGGAAATGAGAAATCATAGAATTGCTTTGTTGTTGTTAGGTGCTGTTGAGTCAGTTCCAACACAGAGCAATCCTATGACCAACAGAACAAAACACCACGCAGTCTTGCACCACGTCCACAATTGTTTTTATGCTTAAGTCCATTCTTGTGGCCACTGTGTTAGTCTATCTCATTGAGGGTCTTCCTCTTTTTCGCTGACCCTCCATTCCACCATGTCCTTCTCCAGGGACTGATCTCTCCTGATATGTCCAAAGTATGTAAGACACAATCTTGCCATCTTTGCTTCCAAAGAGCTCTCTGGTTGTACTTCTTCCAGAACAGATCTGTTTCTTCTTTCAATGCTCCATGGTATAGTCAACATTCTTCTCCAACATTACAATTCAAAGGCATCAATTCTTCTTCTGTTCATGGTTCAGCTTTCCCATGCATATGATGCGATTGAAAATACCATGGCTTGGGTCAGGCGCATTTTAGTTTTCAAGACAAAATCCTTACCTTTGAATACTTTAAAGAGGTCCTTTGCAGCAGATTTTTCCAATGCAATGTGTCTTTTGATTTCTTGACTGCTGCTTCCATGTGCCCTGATTGTAGACCGAAGTAAAAGACAACTGGTATGATTGACACTGGGCCCCATAAAGCAGGAGGGGAGAAGAAGGGTAGATAGAAACCAAGTGCAGAATGTAGAAGGAGAGGTAGGCAAGAGTATGAGAGATCTTGAGAGTTAGAGAGATAAGCACAGCTTTATTTCAAAGATCAGCAGCTTACTCTCTAAAAGGCCAGACAGTAAATCTTTCTAGCCTTGGGGGCTATACTGACTCTGTCAGAAATATTCTTCTCTGCTGCCTCAGAGCAAAAGTCATCATAGACAATATGTAAAAAAAAAAAAAAGAGTGTGGCTGTGTTCCCATAAACTTCTGTTTATAAAAAGAGAAGCAATATTAGTTTCTTGAGCATGGGACTGATTTACTAAAATAAGATGTTGAGTGCCTCTAAGGAAGGGTACATAAAGCAGCCATCTTCATGGACAGATTTGGGCTGTGAAAGACAGCTAGAAGCATTCTCAAAATTTCTTGTGGGCCCAGAATTATCACTTTGTTTCCCTTTTGTTAATGAAGCTGATACTGTTTGCTACTTACACCTTTTTCACTTCCTATCCTGGTTGTCAGTTTGTTTCTCTCTTATGCCTGCCTGCTTGCCTGTTTAACGTTTTTCAGCATTTTAATCAAGTTCATTAGGATAAAATTCACACATGATAAAATGCTTGTATTTTAAGTAATTAAAATATAGGTCCGTAGGTTTGAGAAATATACATACCTGTGTAATCACAAGAAATCCTGGTGGTATAGTGGTTAAGGGCTACAGCTGCTAACCCAAAGTTCAGCAGTTCACATCTGCCGACTGCTCCTTCGAAACTCTATGGGGCAGTTCTACTCTGCCCTAGGGTTTCTAGGAGTTAGCACTGACTCAATAGCAGTGGGTTTGTGTTTTGTGTTGTTGTTGTTGATGTAATCACAGCCACAGTGAAGGATAAAGATATAGACTATATACATTGCCCTAAAATGATTTCTCATTCCTTCTGTAGTCAGTCTCCTCCCATTTCTGGCCCCAGAAAACCACTGATCCACTTTGTATAACTCTAGATTATATTCACCCCTAAAATTTTATAGTCTTGGGAATCCTATAACATGTAGTCTTCTGTATCTGGCTTCTTCTGCTCAGCATGATTTTTGAGACTGAAATATGTTGTTCGTGTATCAAAAGTTCATTTTGTTTTTATTATAGAGTAGTATTCTATCAAATGAATACACCAGAATTTGTTTACCCATTCCTCTGTCAATGGACATTTGAATGTCCAGCTTGGGCCTGTTTTGAATATCCAAAAAACCAAATCCACTGCTGTCAAGTCACAGAAACCTGATAGGACAGAAAAGAACTACCCATTTTCAAAATGTCTACTATAAAAATTGATGCCCAAGTCTTTGTGTTCACATATCTTTTCATTCTTGATGGGTAAATACTTATGGTATGTGGATGTTTAACTTTCTAAGAAACTGCTCAACTGTTTTCCAATATGTCTATAGTGTTTTGCATTCCTGATACCAAGCATGAGAATTTCAGTAGTGCCACATCTTTGCTAACACTTGGTATTGTGGACTTTTCAATTTTAATCAAAGCAATGGACTCAAACACACCAACCATCATGAATACAACACAGGGCTGGGCAATGTTCCTTTCTGTTAGACATGAGGTTCCTATGAATTGGAGCCCACTGGATGGCAACTAACTACTACGGAAATGCAGTAGTATCTCACTGTGGCTTTAATTTTCCTAATGTTCTATTCTAATAAATACAAGGACACCATGAGTTAGAATATATTCAATGGCAACTCCTTCAGTGGCTGGTAGTATCTGATGATGCTGAGTATCTTTTCATATGCTTATCAGCCATTTCCACCCTTCTTTTTAATTTCAATTCATTATTGGCCTCTGGACTTCTGCTTTCTACTCATCTACCACCTCTGAGAAACTTCCTCATAATTCTATATGGGCCTTAGCCTTCTGTCTTGTTTTCGGGTATAATTTACTGCCTCTCCTTTATCCTTCCAAGCTAGTAATGACCTAGCCTCTGCTGTTATGGTCACCCTGCCCCATCAATGCCATCTTCTGGCAGAAGCCAAACTACATCATAACTGCAAAACAACTGAGAATCAAGGCCCAGTCAAATGGTCACCCAACCTTAATGAGCACACTCCACCCCTTGTCAACTTGGCACATGTACACATCTCCTTAAAAGATAATCTCTGAGTAAAGACAATTAAAGTTATATTTGCACATAACATGATACAAAGTACATACACAGACCCCAAAACACACTAGGCCTGTTTACATATTATATTTTACAAGTGAAGACAACAAAAATTGATGCATACAAAGCACAAATATTCATAACAACTATAGTCCTCATTTCTGAAACTCATTATGAGGTTATTACTAAGTATTTAGAATTACCTTCCTTTATCACTCATTTTGTATTTCTTTTATCCCCGGCAATACTTTAGCTTGTCATGGTTCTTTGCCTGGTGTAGTGACCCAAATGTTTATTCCTGAAGGGTCGGGGCAATTAGTAGTCATGTTGGAATTGAGCTAGTAGTTTGCCACTGACTTTAATCACAGAGTATGGCAGTAACTAAGAGACATCCTAAAGCGTCTCCTGCATTCCAGATATACTCTTTTTTTTATCTCCATTATGTAATATCAATCTGATTTCCTCTTGGTAACTTGGATCAGTCACACCAGCCAATATGGTAATTCCCTTCATTGTCTGTTGATTCAGAGGCCTAAGAGTTCAAAGTGGTCAGGTGATTCTGAGTTTCCAGTTCAACAAAATCAGTACTGTGTCTCCACATGGGAGCATTTGTCCCTTCAAAAGTAAGACCTCTAGACCTACAGAGCACAGGGTTGTGGGAACAAGAAGCAAAAATTTTGCCAGTGGGTCAGTAGGGGTAATAGTGAATGGTGTCACTCCCATTTCTAACCTTTGATCCTGCACCTATGAATCCTGGTTATGGGAGAAAGAGTACCATGTAATGGATGCTGGTTTATAGTATATACAGCCTCCTGGAGAACAATGCCTTAACCCTCTAAGCTATTGCCAACTATCTGACACCTTAATAGCATCTTTAGAAGGCCATTCCATTGTTATATCCAGACAGCTGCTTGATGGGGAACATGGTGTGATTAGTGAATTCCATGAGCTTGGGCCCACTGCTGCATTTCGTTTGCTGTGAAGTGAGTCCTTTGACCCAAGACAGTGCTGTTTGGGAATACTGTATATCTTAGTCATCTACTGCTGCTTTAATAGAAGTACCACAAAAAGAGAAATTTTATTTTGTCACAGTCCAGTAGACTGAAAATCCAAATTTAGGGCATCAACTCCAGGGGAAGGCTATCTTTGCTGGAGGAAGACTGTTATCAATCTTCCTGTGGCCCGGCAGCTTCTAATGTGCAAGGACCCTGGGTCCTTTCCGAAGAATGTGCTCAGCTCCTAGCACTGCTTCTGGTAGTATGAGGTTCCCAAATCTCTCTGCTAGCTCTTCTCCTTTATGTCTCAAGAGACGGCCTCAAGGCACAATACAATCTTCCACATTGAGTCCTGCCCCACTAACACAACTGCTGTCCATCCCTCTTCATTAACATCAGAGAGGCAGGATTTACAGCGTGGAGGAACATCACACAATACCAGGAATCATGGCCCAGTTAAATTGCTACACACACTTTTAGGGGGGGACACAGTTTAATTCATAACATCCCACCCTTTGTCTCCACAAAAGTCAAATCCTGGCTACACATAAAACATATTCCCGCCATCACAGCAAACATCTTACATCCAAGTTCAAAATCCATACATTCCTCTTCAACTGTAAAACCCAGAACACAAGTTAATTGCTTCCAAAACACAACGGCAAAATAGGCAGGCACAAGCTAGACATTTCCATAATAAATGGAAGAAACTGCAAGAAAAGAAGTCATAACAAGTACCCTGCTAATAAGCAGACCATCTTACATTAGCTCTTAAGGCTTTGAAAATAATTTTCCATTCTCTGCAACATTTTACACAATGGTCCTGCTCTCCAGACGCTAGGTGTTGGCCACACTCTCCAAAGTGGAGGCCACACTCTTCTAAGTGGAGGCCACTTGACCCTGTGCTACAGCTCCACTTTCCAGGCCCAATGGGACAGCAACTCTGCTTCCTCAGCTTTAGGCGCACCATAGTCTTCACCCATACGAGTGGCAACTCTAACTTGACAAACACTAGAGGTCAAAAGTCCACCCTTTCCAATCCCTAAGGTCACAGCCATACCTTTCAAGACTGAAGCAGCTCAGTTGCTTGTGCTCTTTGTCTCTTCAGCTTTTGCTTCCTTTGGTCTTTTGGCCTAGGCCTCATGCCAAATCTGACTGGCTGCAGCAAGTACTCCAACACTCTGTAGCTCCACTGATTTAAGCGCCTGGAGGCACCCCACTCCTCCAGGAAGCCTGCTGCACACAGGTACTCATCCCCTTTGCTCCATGGGTTAGCTCCAGCAGTGTCTCTTGCTGGTCTGATTCTGCTGCTGTCTGTCTACTGCTGCTGTCTGTCCACTGCTGCTGCTGCTAGTCCTCTGCTGCTTGTTTCTCACCATCTGAGCTTTATTCTATGTTAACAGTTCTCCTCAGTTCCTTCTGAGTCTTCTATTCATCCACAATTCCAAACATTTCCACATTTTAGACATTTGTTAGAGCAGCAGCCCACTTTGTCACTACCAAATTCTGTCTTAGTCATCTGGTACTGCTGGAACAGAAATACCACAGGTGGATGACTTTCAAAAGAGTAAATTTTATTCTGTCACAGCCCCATATGCTGCAGGTCCAAATTCAGGGTGTCCGCTCCAGGGGAAGGCTCTCTCTGCTGGTTCTGGGGGAAGGTCCTTGCTGTCAATCTTCCCCTGGACTGGATGCTTCTCTTATGCAGGGACCTCAAATCCTTTCCAAAGGACATGTTCTGCTCAAAGCACTGCTTCCTCGTGGTATCAGATCCCCAAATCTTCTGCTACCTTCTCTCCTTTATGTTTCAAGAAAATGCCTCAAGGTACAATACACTAAATCCTGCCCCACCAACCCAACTGCTCCCCACCCTGCCTCATTAACATCACAGAGGCAAGGCTTACAGCAATAGAGGAACATCACACAATACCAGGAATCGTGGCCTAGCCAAACTGCTACACAGATTTTTGGTGGGACACAATTCAATCCATGACACCATGACAGCAGATAAGGCATTCTGTAAGTTCACAGATGGCAGTTTTGGCTGATGCATCATGTGCAGGAAAGCTAAATCTATATTCCAAGTAAGCGTCTTTTCCAGTAAGAATAATGTGCTGCCCCCTCCGTGATGGAAGGCATTCAATGTAACTCATGACAGTGGTTCACCAATAGGGGCCTACCAAAGACTTCAAATAGCATTTCTATCTGCCACTTGACACTTCAAGAGTCATCAGATCAGCTGGATGATATGACCAAAGTGGCAGAGTGGCTTGCCAAGCAATCTAAACCTACTGCAGAGCCTTTTCTTATTTGGGGCCCCAATCAAAACCAGCAGCTTTTCGTGCCACTTGATAAATAGGTCAGAGTACTAAACTCAAATTAAGTACATATTGCCTCCAAAATCCAAGGAGGCACACTAGGTGTGGTGTCTCAACACCTAGTACTAGGAACAGCCAGATGCAATAATTTATCCTTCACTTTAGAAGCAATATGTCAACATACCCCATACCACGGGGCCTGGAAAAATTTCACTGAGGTGGAAGGCACCCAAATTCTTGTGGGATTAATTTTCCAATCTCTAGCACACAAATGTTTTACTAATAAATCCAGAGTCATTGGCACTTCTTGTATACAAGTTTCAATTTGCATATTGTCATCAATGTAATGGACTACTGTGACATCGTGTAAAGGAAACATGATCAAGGATCCTGGCCTAAATTATGGCATAGGGACGGAAGCTGATACAGCCCTAAGGCAGGCAAGGGAAGGCATATTGCTAGCTTCGCCTCCAGGTAAACTGTTTCTGGTGATCCTTCAAAACATGTACAGAGAAGATCAAAAGCTGCATATCCGAGACCAGGAGATGTATTAAATTGCTCAAGAAATGAAACCTTTGGAAAACAGCTGCAATTACATTCAAAACCTGGTTAAGTTTGTGGTAATCTACTGTCATTATCCAAGTTCTATCTGCTTTATGTACAAACCAAATACATATGTTAAATGGGGATATGGTGAGAATCACTACTCTGTATCCTCCAAATCATGACGGTGTCAGTAATCTCTGCAATACCTCTAGGAATGTGGTATTGCTTTTGGTTCACTCTCTTCCAGGGTAGGTGACAGTCTTAATGGCACCCACTTACCTTTTTCTACAATAATAGTCCCTATTCCATATTTCAGGGGTTCAGTATGGGGGTTCTGCCAATTTCTTAGTATCTTCCCATTATGCACTCTGGAGCTGGAAAACTCACTACATATGATGGTTTGGGAACCAACTGGATCTAACATGAGACAGAAATGAGCTATGACTCCTTTAATAACTCAATTTCTATATGCTTCTACTCTGACTGCTGGCTCACTGTGACATTCTGGGTCTCCTAGAATTTGTGTCAGTTCAGAGCCAGTATCGAGAAATCCCTGAAAAGTCTGATTATTTCCTTTTCCCAGGTGAACTGTCACTCTAGTAAAAGGCATAGATCCCTTTGGAGAAAGCTAGCAGAAGGATTAAGTATAAATTTTTGCCAGCATAGATAGATCCCTCCTCAAGTGGACCTAGGTCCACAATCAATGCCCAGTGAAGCAGGAGTCAGGAAATCAAAAGACACATTGCATTGAGAAAATCTGCTGCAAAGGAGCTCTTAAAAATATAGAAAAGTAAAGATGTCACCTTGAAAACTAATGTGCACCTGACCCAAGCCATGGTATTTTCAATCATGTCATATGCATGTGAAAGCTGGACAATGAACAAAGAAGACAGAAGAACTGATGCCTTTGAATTGTTGTGTTGGAGAAGAATGTTGACTATACCACAGACCACCAAAAGAATAAACAGATCTGTTCTGGAAGTAGTACAACCAGAGTGCTCTTTGGAAGCAAAGGTGGCAAGACTGCGTCTTTCATACTTTGGACATGTTGTCAGGAAGGATGAGTCCCTGCAGAAGGACATCGTGCTTGATAGAGCGGAGGGTCAGCAAAAAAAAGAGGAAGACCCTTGATGAGGTAGATTGACACAGTGGCTGCAACAATGGGTGTACACATAAAAAATGATTGTGGACATGGCACAAGATCAGGCAGTGTTTTGTTCTGTTGCTCACAGGGTCGCTATGACTCAGAACCAACTCGATGGCACCTAATGACAATGACAATGACAACGACATTGCTGGAAAGGCCAGTTACGTTTGATGCAGACCATACCCCCATGGAAACTCCCTTTAAACTGACAGGCTGCTCACAGAGGATCCCATCATGAAGGAGATCATATTATATCAAATTCCATTACGGAAGTGATGACATCATCATGTCATCTCCAAACTATGTCATAACTGCCCAATCACTGAAAACCATGGGTTAGCCAAGTGGATGATGTTAATGATCATACTGATCACATGGGTGGAGCAAAGCAAAGCTGTGAACCAGCTTCATTTCTGAGTCTGTCCATTTACCATCTCTGATAAGAGAAGAAAAACCTCTACTTTTTGTCACTGTCCCTTTTAACACTCAGTTTATGGTACTTATTTGTCACCCACAGGTTTATAATGCACGTTGTAGGCTGAGTTCATCTCCTTGCTAAACTAGACCAAATTTCATGATAGCAGAGGAGGTTTTCTACACATTTATACTGAGTGGTGCATATAGCCAAGTTTTTGCTGGCAAATCTCAACTCCATGGGTCAGGCATCAGACATCAGGCTGGAGGCTTCTCCTGACTCTTATAGCCACAGAGGCGGATGAACCCAATATCCACACATGAGATGGCAGACTTCTGGATCAGAGTTGTAAAGGCTGATGAATCCCAGACTGGCAGGTAAGATGACAGGCTGCTGGCCCAAATCCCAATGATTGAGGTCACACACAGACAAGCTAAATTCAGAATCCAAAGTAGAACAAAAGCCAGTGAGGCTTGCCATAAGGTCTACTTATATTGGATGCAGGCCACACCCCTAAAGAAACTCATTTTCAACTGACTGGTTACTCATAGCAGATCCCATCATGGAGGAGATCACATTATGTTGGATCTCATCACAGATATAATTACATTATTACAGGACGGCCAAACTAGATCATTACTGTCAAACCATTAAAAATCATTGCTCAGCCAAATTGACTGACACATGACCTTAAAGATCACAGGACTCATCTTCCAGCACTATATGGAAGAATATTCCTTAAGGCTTTTACTGGCTAATTTTTAGAAATAGATCACTAGACACTTCTTCATTGTCTGTCTTAGTGTGGAAGCACCACTGAAACCTGTCAACGTGAGTGTCCATGCTGGTATCTGAAACCCCAGTGGCACAGCTTCCAGCATCATAATGGCAACACACAAGTCACCACAGTGAAATAAACTGACAGACTGATAGTGAGCTTTGCATACAGCAGGCACTTAATTTAATAAATATGGGAAGAGAGGACTTATGAAAGGACAAGGCAGTCAGCAGGGGATGGAAGCATTCACTGAAGATTTCAGCCTGACATAATGAAAAAATGCTAGTCTTTGCTTACTTAACCAAGAACAATTATCTTTAAAATCACTAAACCGTATAATATCTCATCTAACAGAGGGATTTGCAGTACTTAAAACAATACATTGAAATGGAAAATGTAACCACCACCTTTACAGGGAAAGAAAAAGGCCCTGGATACGTAAAGTATTACTGAAGAAAAAGAACAAAGTAGGAGGCCTCATATTACTTGATCTCAGGGAACCAGGCAATCTCAGAACCAATCTCTTCTAAGGGACACCAGATCAGACTTATCTTCCTACACAGAGCATAACAGGTCACACATTTTTCTGAAACTGTCCTTGGTAAGATAACTACACAATGGTCTCATCGGGTGTTAGCAGATTTTCAATGTCATCTTGGCATTTTATGTGACCTATAATCCAAATGAAAAATACATACAAGAATCCATCTTATGGGGAAATCTAACACGCTAATGAAGGACAATTGACTTTTTCCTCCATCTAGACAACTAGGAGCGCCTGAAAATTGAACATTTCCACATTTTTCAACAGCAAAAATAGAACCAGCAGACTGGGGAAAAAACCCCTCATCATCTCAGTAACAAAAAGAAAAATAATCCAAACCAAAAATGGGGAAAAACCATGAACAAACACTTAACCCAACAAAACATTCAGGCTGCCAAGAGACACATAAGGAAATGCCCAAACTCATTAGCCAAATGCTGGGTAAGGGAGATTATAATCTCCCCAAGTGGGTGAGGGAGATTATAACTCCTATGCACTGCTGGTTGGAATGTAAAACGGTACAACTAATGTGGAAAATAATATGGCAACTACTTAAAGAGCTAGAAATAGAAATACCATACAATCCAACAGTCCTATTCCTATGAATATATCCTAAAGAATTAAGAGTCATCACATGAATAGATATGTGCACACCATGTTCATTGCAACATGTGTTACAACAGCAAAAAGATGGAAACCACCTAAATGTGTATCAACAGAAGAATGAATAAACAAACTGTGGTACATACAATAGGCTAAGTAACAATAAGGACAATGATAAATGTTCCAAACATCTCACAACATGGATGAATCTTGAGGTGATTACACTGAGTAAAATAAATCAATTCACAAAAAGACAAATATTGCATGAGACTGCTATTATAAAAACTGAATAAATGGTTTACACACAGAAAAAAACTTGCATGGTTAAGAGAGAGAAAAAGGAGGAGGGGAATCACTAACTAGATAGTAGACAGGTGTTAACTTCAGTGACAGGAAAGACCAAACAATATTGGGAAAGTTAGAAAACCTGTATACACAAAACCACAGAAGCTTTGTAGACACATTCAAACATCTTAAGGGACTGAGTTACTGGAGCCTAAGGCTGGGAATCATGGTCATGGAGACTTGTAGGCCAATTGACATAATTCACAATGAAAATGTTCTACATCCCACCTTGGTGAGGAGTGTCTGGGGCCTTAGAAGCTTGTGGGCAGCCATCTCCAATACATCTACTGGTTTTATCACATTCAGAGCAAAGGAGAATGAAGAAAACCAAAGACACAAGGGAAATGTCAGTCCCAGGGATTAACATACCAGATGAAGCACAGCCTCCACAAGTCTGAGCCCAGAACTAGATCATCTACTACCACTTACCACTCTGATAGTTTCAAGTGAGTGGGAGAAAAAGACAGAATGAAATTCAAATTTGCAAAGAAAAGACCAGATTTACTGACAAACTGGAGGGACCTTGAAAACAACGGCCCTTGGATATCCTTTTAACTCAGAAGTGAAGCTTTCCTGAACTCCATCTTTCAGACAAAAACTAGAAAGGACTATAAACAAACAATAACACACTTGAGGAGCACATATCTCAGTTTAATTAAGTACATAAAATCAAATGGGCAACATCTTCTCAAAAGCAAAGATAAGAAGGCAGAAAGGGACAGAAATCTCAGTGAATGGACACAGGGAACCCTGGGTGAGAAAGGGAAGACAGAGTGTTGACACACTGAGGGGACTGCACCCAATGTCACAAAACAATTTGTATATAAATTTTTGAATGATAAACTAATTGGTGCTGTGTTTTAGGTAACTTTCACCTAAAACATAATAATTAAAAAATAAAACTTAGCAACAATTGCTGGCCTCTTCACTGAGCTCTACTTTTCAGGTCCCAAAGACAGCAGCTTGAAACCCATCCTGGTAGATGACAGAGCTAAAAATGATTCTGCAACACAAGTCAAATTGATGATGCAGATTTGACACAGACACACACAGCTATTCAGGGGAAGTGAATTTCCTACTAGAAAGAACAGAAGAAAGAAAAGGCCATGGAACAGTCAACACTCTTCCAGGAGAGTTTTCAGTGCTCACCATTCAAAGAAACAAATGCAATGATCACTACAAACATTCAAGGAAAGACATGCAGTTTTCCCTTAGCATCCAACGGAGATTAGTTTCAGGATCCAGAGACACCAAAATCGGTGGATACTCAAGTCCCTTATGTAAAATGGCCCAGTACCTGCACATAAGCACACATCCTGCTGTATACTTTAAACCATCTCTACGTTACTTATATGCCCTAGTACAGCACAAATGCTATGCAAATACTTCTTACACAGCACTTCATTGTTCAGGAAATAGTGACAAGATGGGAAATGAACAATGTTCAAATAAGGAGTGCTGGAGACAGACTGAAGATCTGAGAGACGGCAGAAAGTACAGCAGGAGACACCTACACGTCACTTCATTTGTGTGGATTCAGCATACTGCTCAGCACATGCAAAATTCAAGTTTTGCTTTGTGGAATTGTCTTTTCACTTTCAGAATATTTTCAACCTGCAGTTGATTAAAATTTCACATATGGAGGGCCTGTGGATATGGATACTGCCTACAAAATTAAAAATCCAATGAAAACTCACAAAATGGCATAAAACAGAACTTGTTATGAAGGAAGAACAGGAAAAATAAAATTGAATATATTATTCTCTTTAGACAAATTATGTTTAATATAAACTGTGATGTGTAAAGAATATGTATCAGGATTTCCAGATGGTTCCTCGTTTTCAAGCTAGTTGTAAAGTCATTTAGGAACAAACTAATGGATTTTAATTAATTATGGTAGAATCAAGTTACTAAGCATGTTGACTTCTTTCTGAGGCATATCTTATTACATTTCAGGAGACATATAAATACAAAATGTCTCGCATTTTTGATAGAAATACATCTGTGCAGTAGTAGAATATGTTTTATCTTCAGCACTCAGTCACAGTTTTGTACTTCCTGATAACCCTTATTTCTCAAACAGGAAATTTTATTACAACTTGTTTGTCATATATTCTTCAAAGTGACAGTAAAAAGAGATATAGCTTTGCAAGCAAACTTATACTCTTCCTAATGGCCTTTTCTTCATGGGTCAGGATGCTTGTTACATGCATAATTACAAAGAAAACATGGAGATTACTTGCACATAAAAGAACAAAGATGAGTACAGAATGCAAATGACAGATGGCCTCCTTCATAGAGTGAACAATCCTGTTTTTATTGCAAACAAAATTTTCATTATATCAAATTAAATCATCATACAAAAAGAACTTCATTCAATGAAAATATTTCAAAGCAGATGCTCAAGTCAGCAGAGTGCTGCAAAGATTTATACATATTCTTCGTCTGACCACCTTTAACATGAGACTTTCAGTAAAGTCTGCTTTAGTGTGCCCATTTATAATAGTAAGTCCCTCTCTATCATGTAGATAAAATTTACAGTTACTGTTCATTTCATAACAAGGCAAAGATGGCAAGATGTGAACATCAACACTGTGTCCTTGATGCCCGTGAAGCCAGTTACACAAACAAAAGAATTCACCATTTACATTATTGTAGGTTTCTACGAGTTTTACTTTAAGGCTAATTATTATACTGAGGCCAGTTGGCATAGCGAGCCTATTGCTAAGAGTCTTCTGCACCCTATATTGGTGAGTGGCATCTGGGGTCTTAAAAGTTAGCAAGCTGCCATCTGAAGTACACCAAATGGTCCCAACTCCTCTGGAACAGATGATCACCAAGAACAGCAAAAACGTGAGGAAAAAAGCACTCAGGAGACAGAAGGACCCATGGGAATGGGTGACTGTTATCAGCATGTGACAAGAAAAACCAGATGGTGCCTGGCCACCACCAAAGACAGCCATGATGGGGCACAAAATGAGTCCCTGTGACAACATGAGAAAAAGAGGGGTGGAGCTCAAGAACTCTACCAAAAGCCCACAACTGGTGGTCCAATGGTCTGTGGGATCCCCTGGGAGTATGGCCCCTAGACCTGCTGCTGCCCCTGACCAGAAAACTCCACTGAAGTTGACTTTTTGGACAAAAATGGACTGTACTCAGGGACATAATGTGACCATATTGTGTGTGTACTTCATGGTTCTATGCATTTATAAGATGCTGTCTTACTGATCTCTTTCTAGACAGGAGAGAAGAGGGTGAACAGGAAGAGACAGGAGCTTGTTAAGAGGATACAACAAGTATAGAATGAAAACAAGGAGTATATTGTCACCGAGCAATGACAGCAGAAGGAGCTGCAGATAGGCGGGCATGCAAAATTAACTTGGATTGTATTTCACTTAATTACAATAATAACAAAAGATTTACGAGCTCTCACAAAATCTACTTGTTGTTAGAAGCTGTTGAGTCTATTTAAAGTCCCAGCAACTCTGAGACAGTAGAACGACCCCACCGAGTTTTCTAGCTGTAATCTTTGCAGAAGCAGATTGCCAGGGCTTTCTCCCACGGAGCTGCTGGGTAGGTTCAAACCACTAACTATTCAGTTAATAGTCAAATGTTTGACAGTTATGTCACTGATGCTCCTTAAATAATCATGGAAATACTTTGATAAAATAATTACATAAATATGAAATTCAGAGTGGCTATGACTAAATAACACTGAAGGTTTATTCTGTTATCCCTAAGCAGTGCAGGAGTTTTGTAACAATTGACTTGAGAGATACAATTTTTTTAACGCATTTGGATGATTCTGAATTACTTATTTTCTCTCAAATATCCAGCTCCTGAAATTCTCAATATATTTCAATGATTCAAGAAGAAAAGTTGATTTTTCTCTTCTGTCTTTCTATCACCAAAAATGGCTGAACATATGTTACTAAAGCTTTCCTAAAAGCTACCCCTGGAATGAGACAAAGCATGGAAAAATGTGTGCTCAAAATGAATAATTTTCCAAAATTTGCAAATAAATGAAAACCATACTTTAAAATGGAAATGGTATGCAATATTGAACACATTTTCTTTGTGGACACCTAAAAAAGCCATAAAAGGTGCTTATTGAGCTTTTATAAGCTTCAGCAAAAGAGAGAAAGAAAAAATCAACATAAAATTAATGTGGAGTTAGTAAACAAAACTGATTAGTTCTGAGATATATTTTAATGGAATTACAGAATTTAGTGGACACCTTTTTTTAGAAAGACGTTATTATCTGTAAATGCCTACACTTAATCATTTAAGTAATGCTCCCATAACTTAGAGAAAGGCAGAGATTAAAATTTTCGATTTGAAGACACCAGCATATCGTGTTCCTACACAAATGATGTGCACCTTCCACCTTTGTTTGCCAACCATGCCCCTAATGAGGTTTTCATAAGCACCACTATACCAGTATTTTTACATGTTGCTGTAAAAATATTAGCATAGCATAATTACAGTAATACCTCATAGGAGGAAGGCATGGTTGGCAAACAATTGTACAAAGTGTGTGTTACCTGTGAAAATAATGGTCTTAAAAAATGAGCTTGGAAATGTTCTTAGTATCGTTGTTGGGTCAGATCTCAGATTGTGCCCGTAGGCTGAGGTTTCGGACCATCACTCACTTCCCAGCTACTCTCTGTCTCTTGCCTTCCACAGACTCTGAATTCCTGGTACTGCTCCAACCAGAAAATACCATGGATGGATGGTTTCATAAGAGAATCTTTATTGTCACAGTCCAATAAGCCACAAATCCATTTATGAGATATAGGTCCTTTCAGTACAAGAAATTATCATACTCTGGCAGGCTGAGTTCAAATTCAAGGAGAGCATCTCAGCCCAGGAACCTCAGGTCCCAAGGAGGTGCTCTGCTCTCAGTGCTGCCTTCTTGGTGGTAGGAGGTTCCCCACTTGCTCTGCTCACTTCTCTCCCTTATATCCCACAGATGGTAACTCGAGTCCTGCCTCACCAACACAACTGCTGTCCATTTTCCCTCATCAGCATCACAGAGGCAGGATTCACAACACATGACAGGAATTGCACGACACTGGGACACACAGACAAGTCAAATCAATACAAACATTTTTGGTGATACACAATACAATGAGTGACTCCTGTATTTTCAGGAAAGCCTCTAGGTAGCACAAACAGTCTGCACTCCACTGCTTACCCAAAGGCTGGCAGTTTTAACTCACCCAGTACTATCTCAAAAAAAAGTCCTGGTGATCTACTTTCATTAAGACTACAGCCACGACTTACAGAGCAGTTCTACTCTGTGACACACAGGGTCACCAGGAGTTGGAATTGACTCTACTGCAACAAGTCTGTGGTATTTTCAGGAGCTTTCCTTATTCAGCTTTCCAGCTCTTGAAACCCTAGACCCTGCCAGAGTCCAATGCTCACACACATCCAGAAGGAATGGCTAGAAAATTTTTCCTTATTGGTGTCCTCAATTTTTACTGAGATGCATTAGCCTATTTCAGTTATCTCATATTGGTTAATAAATCTTACCCTTGGGAGAAAGACCTACTCTTGTTAATAAAATGAGGTCTTGAGTTTACACGGCTGAGGTTCAGCTGAAGGACTGGGTTGCCTTCACAAAGATAGAGGCTGCTTTGTGAGATGTTTATCTTCTTTTGAGAAACTCTGACTTTGTGTATGGCTTTTCTCATTCCTACTCCTTCAGAGATACCTGAGACGTAAAGGTACAGTGACAAAATTCAGTACTATTTTAAATGGTGAGTTAGATGGTGCTCATTCCAAAGACTTCATTCCAAATATGAGACTGGTCCTAAATAATAAAATACGAATGACAGATAATTTCTGATTCCCTCTTTCTGTTATCCAAACTTATAGATGGCATAGACACACAAATTCTCCATATGGGGAAGGATACCACCTGGCAAAATGGAACAGATGGTAGTGGTTAAAAAACCGCAAATATTTCATTGTTGGTATATGATGGTGTAACAACTGGTAGCAATGGTGTACATTTATACACTGCCCACTTTATACAGTTTGATTACGGCCTTAGCACAGAAGGAGAAGGACAATAACAACAAAAACAACCAGCATACCAAGATGACCTCAATTAGTCTTCAGAACATCCTTGTGAAGAAAACATTATCATCTCCACACTATAGAAGGAGAAGTCTGTTGCCCAATGTGACTGAGTCAATTCTGACTCATAGCAATGCTACAGAATAGAGTAGAACTGTACCACAGGGTTTCCAAGGGTTACCTGGTAGATTTGAAATGCCCGTCTTTTGGTTTGCAGCCCAAGCGCTTAACCTCTGTGCCACCAGGACTCCATAAAGGGACAAAGCATCCTGCAAATGTTAAAACACAGAACTTGCCCATTGTGAGCTACAGAGCCACGCTAGAGGCTGATTCCTCTCAGCGCCACTAAAATCCATCACAAGTTCCACATGCTCACATGTATTTGCAAAGAATGGGAATTTCAAAACACTTAGTTGTTTTCATGCAGAAACTGTACTTAGTCCAAGAGGCAGTTTTTCAAACAGAACAAGGGGATATTGTGTAATGTAAAGTCAGGAAAGGTGTATGTCAGAGTTGTGCATTTTTATGAATTGTGTCCCCCCAAAATATGTGTAGCAATTCCTGGAAGTGTATGACATTCTTGTATGTTGTAAATCCTGCCTCTGATGTTAATGAAGGAAGATGGTAGAGAAGGACTCAATGTGTAAGACTGTACTGTGCCTCAAGGCAATCTCTTGAGATAATAATAAAAAAAAAAGACACTAACCGAGAGATTTAGAGATATCATACCACCTAGAGAGCAGTGCCAAGAGCAGAGTACACCCTTTGGAAAGAACTAAGGGTTACTGTACCTCAGGAGCTCCCAGCCCAGGGGAAGAATGATGTGGGCCTTCCTCCAAAGCCAACAGAGAAAGTCTTCCCCTGGAGCTGATGCCCTGAATTGGACTTGTAGCTTACTGGATTGTGATAGAACAAAATTTCTCTTTTTAAAGCCACCCACTTTAGGTCTTTCTGTTAAAGTAGCACTAGATAACTAAGACACCATACTTACTCAACCTATATGCTGAGCATGGCCAGATGAAGAAAAATATAGCACAACTTTCAGTATGCATTACAGCTCAACATAAAGAAAACAAAAATACTCACAACTGGACCAATGAACAGCAACATGATAAATGGACAAAAGGCAGAAGTTATTACGAGTTTCATTTTACTTGGATTCACAATCAACACTCATGTAAGCAGCAGTCAAGAAATCAAGAGATGTACTGCACTGGACAAATCCACTGAAAGAGACCCCTGTAAAGTGTTAAAAAGCAAAAATGCTACTTTATGTACTAAGACACACCTGACCAAAGCGATGGTGTTCTGAACTGCCTCAGACATACGTGAAAGCTGCACAATGAATAAGGAAGACTGAAGCAGAATCGATTCCTTTGAGTGATGGTGTTAGTGAAGAATGTTGACTATATTATGGACTGCTAAAAGATATTATGGACTGCCAAAATAATGAACAAAACTGTCTTGGAAGAAGTGCAGCCAGAATGCTCCTTAGAGGTGAGGATGGTGAGATTTCATGTCACATATTGGACAATGTTATCAGGAAGTACCAGTCCCTGGAGAAGGCCACCATACTTGATAAAGTGGAAGGTCTGCAAAAGAGAGGAAGATCTTCAAAGAAATGGACTGACACAGTGGCAATGAACTTAAATATAACTCTATAACAATTTATGATAATATAAATATAATTGTTGTTGTAAATATATCAATGATTGTGAGGACGACACAGGACTGGGCAGTGTTTTGTTCTGTTGTACACAGGGTTGCTATGAGTTTCAACTAACTCGATAGCACCTAATAACAATATCAACAACATATATGTGCCCAGCTTTATTAAGAGTAGGAGTTCTAACAATAGAGAAAACATCTACACAAAAATAAACAAATCACAATGGCAGCACTGAACACATACCTATCAATAATTACACTGAATGTGAATGGACTGAATGCTCCAGTAAAGAGAAATAAAGTGGCATCCTGGATCAAAACACATGACCCATTTATATGTTACCTGCAAGAAACTCACCTTAGACTTAAAGATATGAACAAATTGAAAATCAAAGGATGGAAGAATATATATCAAGCTAACAATGAACAAAGAAGAGCAGGGGTGGCAATTCTAATCTTAGACAAAATCAATTTTAATGTCAAATCCACCATTGTGGACAAGGATGGACACTACTTATTCCTGAAAGGTTCAATACACAAGCAGGACTTAACAACATTAAATATTTATGCACCTAATATTAGAGCAATTAAATACATCAAAGAAACACTAACTACACTCAAAAAGGAGATAGATCACTCCATAACAATAGCAGGAGATGTCAACATTTCACTCTCACTACTGGACAAATCATCTACAAAAGTGCTCAAGAAAGACACACAAGACCTTATCACCACAATAAACCAACTAGACCTCATCGACATATACAGAACTTTCTATCCATCAGTGGACAACTACATCTTCTTCTCCAGTGCACATGGAACATTCTCCAGAATAGACCAGGTGTTAGAATATAAAGCAAGTGTCAAGAAAACCCATATCATTGAATTAATGCAAAGCATCTTATCATATCATAAAGCCATAAAAGTCGAAATCAATAGCAGAAAAAACAGATAGAAATCGGAACGCATGGAAACTGAACAACACCTTGCTAAAAAAAACCATAGGTTATAGAAGAAATCATGGATGAAATAAAGAACTTTATGGATTGCAATGAGAATGAAAACACTTCCTACCAGAACCTATGGGATACAGCCAAAGCAGTGCTCAGAGGTCAGTTTATCTCCATAAATGCACACATCTGGAAGGAAGAAAGAAGCCAAAGAACTCACTCTACAGCTTGAAGAAGTAGAGAGAGAACAACAGAGAAACCCCTCAGGCACCAGAAGAAAATAGATCATAAAGATCAGAGCAGAACTAAACAAATCAGAGGAAAAAGAACAATTGAAACAACTGAAAAGATCAAAAGCTGGTTTTTCTGAGAAAATCAACAAAATTGACAAACTATTGGCTAAACTTACTAGAGAAAAACAGAAAGGGAAACAAATAACCCAAATAAGAAATAAGAGGGGAGTTGTCACAACAGATCCAGCAGAAATAAAAAATACCATAGCTGAATACTATGAAAGACTGTACTGTAACAAATTTGAAAACCTAGAGGAAATGGACCAGTTCCTTGAATCATATCACCTACCAAAATTATCACAAGGTGAAGCAGAACAACTTAGTAAACCCGTCACAAAGGAAGAGATTGAAAAAGTCATCAAAAAACTGCCAGCCAAAAAAAGTTCAGGCCCAGATGGCTTCACTGGAGAATTCTACCAAGATTTTAGAAAAGAGTTATCTCTAATACTACTGAGACTACTTCACAGGATAGAAAGGGATGGAATACTCCCAAATTAATTCTATGAAGCCAGCATAACCCTGATGCCTAAGCTAGGGAAAGACCCAACCAAAAAGGAGAACTACAGATCAATATCACTCATGAATCTAGATGCAAAAATCTTCAGCAAAATTCTTCCCAATAGAATACAACAACATATCCAAAAAATAATCCATTATGACCAAGTCGGATTCATAACAGGGATGTAAGGTAGGTTCAACATCAGAAAAACAATTAATGTGATCAACCACACAGATACCACAAAAGACAAGAGTCACCTGATCTTGTCTATTGATGCAGAAAAGGCATCTGATAAAGTCCAAAACCATTCATACTAAAAACTCTGAGCAAAATAGGAATAGATGGCAAATTACGCAAAACCAACTGCCTATATCATCCTGAATGGAGAGAGACTGAAACAGTTTCCCTTGAGAACAGGAACTAGACAAGGATGCCCACTCTCACCTCTCCTATTCAGAATTGTACCAGAAGTTCTAGCCAGAGTAGTCAGACAAGACCAAGGAATAAAGGACATCTACATCAGCAAAGAAGAACTAAAAATCTCCCTATTTGCAGATGGTATGATTGTATATGCAGAGAATCCCAAGAATCCATAAGGAAACTACTCAAACTGATAGAAGAGTTTGACAAAGTCTCTGGATACAAGATGAACACAAGTAAATCAGCAGAATTCCTTTATACCAACAATGAGATTATTAAGGAAGAAATCACCAAGTCAATACCATTTATTATAGCCCCTAAGAAGATAAAGTACTTAGGAATAAATCTAACTAGAGAAATAACAGACCTTTACAAAGAGAACTACAAGCCCTTATGACAAGAAATGAACAGAGAGTTACATAAAAGGAGAAACCTATCCTGCTCATGGATAGGAAGATTTAACATTGTGAAAATGTCTATTTTACCCAAAGCAAACTACTTACATAATGCTGTCCCAATACAAGTTCCAGTGACATTTTTAACGAGATGGAGGAAAAAATTACCAACTTTGTCTGGGAAGGGAAGAAGCCATGGATAAGTAAAGCATTACTAAAGAAGAAGAACACACTGGGAGGCCTCCCATTACCTGACCTTAGAACCCATCACACTGCCACAGTGGTCAAAACAGCCTGGTACAGGTACAAAAACAGACAGATAGATCAGTGGAACGGCATCGAGACCCCAGAGATGACAGCATCTGCCTATGAACAGTTGATATTCAAAAAAGGCCCTAAGACATTAAACTGGGGTAAAAACAATCTCTTCAACAAATAGTGCTGGCAAAATTGGATATCTATCTGCACTAAATGAAAACAAGACCCATATCTTGCATCTTATACAAAAACCAACTCAAACTGGATAAAAGCCCTAAATATCAAATCTAAAACAATAAAGCTTATCAAAGAAAAAGTAGGAACAACAATGGAAGGTTTAATACACAACAACGTAGACAGACTTCAAAATCTGTCAAACAAACCACAAACAACAGAAGAGAAAATAGATAAATGGGAACTACTAAGAATCAATCACTTTTGCCCATCCAGAGTTTATTAATAGAATTAAAAGGCCACCTACAGAAAGGGAAAAAATATTTGGCAACTCTATGTCAGACCAATGCCTGATCTCCATAATCTATAAGGTACTACAAAATATCAATAAGAAAAAGATAAATCATCCAGTTAAGTGATGGGCAAAGGAAATGGACAAACACTTCTCTAAAGAGGAGATCCAGGCAGCCAAAAAACAAGCACGGACATGCTCATGATCATTAGCTATTAAAGAAATTCAAATTTAAACGACAGTGAGATACCATCCCACTCTACAAGGTTGGCCATGATCCAACAAACACAAAACACCAAATGCCAGAGAGGCTGTGGAGAGATTGGAACTCTCCTACCCTGTCAGTGAGATTGCAAAGTGGTACAACCCCTTTGGAAAGCAATCTGGTGCTACCTTAAAATAATGGATATAGATATACCATTTGACCCAGTAATTAGACCGCTTGGAATATATCCTACAGAATCAAGGCCATTCACACCAACTGATATATGCACACGAATGTTCATCGCAGCATAGTCCACGGTAGCAAAAAGATGGAATCAACCCAGATGCCCAACAACAGATGAATGGATAGGTAAACTATGGTATATATACTCAATGGAACACTATGCAATGATAAAAAACAACGATGATAGCAGGACACATCTCTTAACCTGGTTTCAACTGGAGGACATTATGTTGAGTGAAAGTAGTCAGCGACAGAAGGATAAATATTGTATGAGACCCCTACGATAAGAACTTAAAAGCAGACTCATGCATAACAGAAAAGATTCTTTGATGGCTGTAAGGTTGGGGAGGGCAGGAGGGTGAGGGAGGAGGGTTTACATTAGATAGTTGTTAGAAATTTGGTGACAGCACACACTAGTAAGAAGATCAGTATTAGCAGGACTTCACCACAACTTGTGTACTCCTCCTATCTTAACCCAATATTACAAGGACAGAGTAGCTGGGGTGGGGGGCTGGGGACCATGCTCTCAGAGGAAATCAAGGCCAATTGGCACAACTAGCCTTTTGCTAATGAGGACTCTCCACACCCCACACTGGTGAGTGGCGTCTGGGGTCTTAAAACCTGTCAAGCTGTCATCTGAGGGTACAGCAAATGGTCCCAACTTAGCAGGAACAGATGATCACCAAGATCCGTAATGACATGGGGGAAAGAGAATCCGGAAGACAGAGAGACTCACGTGAGTCGATGTCTACATTTACTTATGACCAGAAGAACCAGATGGTGCCCGGCCACCACCAGTGATAGCCACGATGGAGCTCACAAAGTTGAGTCTCACTCACAACACAAGTATAAATAGTGGTGCATCCTGACTTCTCCACTAAAAGACCACAATTGATGGTCTAGGGGCCTCGGAGTTCTAGGAGCAGGGCCCCTGGCCCTGATGCTGCCCCTGTGCATGAATCATAATGAAGGTCAACTTTTCGGACAGCAATGGATTTGACTTGGTGACACAGAGTGACAATATTGTGTGGGCACTTTATGGTTCTAGGCATCTATAGGAGGTCGTCCTGTTGACCTCCTACTGGAGGAAAGGGAATGGGTGGAGAGGAGAAGATAGGAGACTGTTGGGAAGATAAGACGTGTATGGAGCAGAGAGGAAGATTGTGCTGTCACCGTGCAGGGAGAGCAGTGGAAGCTGCATATAGGTCAGCATGCAAATTTATATGGGAATGTACATTTTCATTCAATCACAATAAACAAAAAAAAAGAGTAGGGGTTATAATTCACCGGACTAATTAGCAAAGTGCCAGAAAATGTACGTTTTTTCTTCTAAAATGTCAACATTTAATTATTACCGAATATTAGATATATTTTTTACTGATTAGAGTGCCTCCATGTGTCATTATGCTGTAATTTTATTTCAAGCCTTTTGATGTCTATTACTCTTAATCAAATTATCAATAGCATTTATAATTTCAATTTTCTCTATCATGATCATTCAATGAAATGCATAGAGTTGTAAATAGTCCACATGGGGTTTATGGTTGCTGATTTGCTTTCATGGGGGTAATGAAAGCAATGGAAGTAAAACATGAGAAATATAACCTAGATTTTGGATGGTTCATTTATATTAAACATGTTTTACTAAGTATCATGTACCACCAAGTGGTTTATCATTAACTTTCAACAAGATTTACAACATTTGAATTGATAGTAGGAGACAAGCTAGAGAGGACAAGCTCTGAAAGAGTAAAGAGTGAGGACCACTTGGGTGATGACTTTACAGCCAGCCTCTTTCCTATAGAACTGGTAACCTCTAACAGTGATATTTCTATGAATAAACACACATTTCATCACAGGTTCTTAAAGTGATTTTACCTTCTAGCAAAAGGTTGTAGTTCTGTTGACACAGTGGTCAAGCATTTGGTTGCTATCCAAAAGGTCAGCAGTTCAAATCCATCAGCCACCAGTTGTTAACCTTATGAAGTGGTTTTACTCTGTCCTATAGAGTTACTATGAATTGGAACTGACTCAATGGCAATGGTTTCTTCTTTTTTTATCAAAAAGTTGCTTTAAAAATGGAAACTATATATTGAACTACACATTGTTTCAAATAGTTGGAGTGCTGAATTTAATGTTGTTAGTTGATTGATGCAATGTTAATTAAAACTGGAACCTGTGCACTTTCAAATACAGCAATGCTAAAAAAAAAAATATAAACTCTGTGGAGTTAGCTTTTTAACTTTAAATTTTTTATTTTTTGAAAACAACATCTAAACATTAAAAATGGTTTAGAGTGATGAAAATTTATGATAGTGTAAAAAACATCACTCAGGATGTCAACTGGTATCTAATGATAGGATTTTTGAATGACTCAATGGAAAATTTAAGCTTCTATTTTTCATTGGCATCTATTTTTACTATCATTGCTACATTGATTGAAGCCTGTTTCTCATCACTCAGGCAGTATCTCATCAAATTGCTACACCCACAACTCACTTCCATCTACTTTTTTTCACTTGAAAATAAAGGTTAAAGTTATGGTCACAGTGTGGGAGGGAACCATGCTTGTAGCTATAACATGCTATTGAATTATTTATATCAAGGCCATTTTGACAATGGTCAATGGATTTACAATCTTTTATAACCACTTGAATTCAAAAGCTAAAATAAAATAAATCACCCTCTGGTGTCTATCATATGACCCGGCAGTCTGTATTAAATTCATGTTCCAGGCACAGCTACAGCCAGCTTGAAATGTCAGTCAATATTTTATGTACCCTGTCAGTGTTTTTCAAAGGGCCTATGAAGTACTGCTGACTCGAGTACAGCTTAGTTGTACTTAAACAGATTCAACAGCATCCTTAACTATCATTCTTTCCTTCTCCCTTTCTCTTCCTTGCAACTTTACATCTCTACTTGGACTTCATACCCTTCACACAGGTCATATTTACTCCTCAAACGGAGGTCCGAAAGCACTGCTTCAAATGGCTTGTTATGTATACCTATCTGGGTAGTTATGGGTACCATATACTTGTACTACTTCTGGAAGTATCTTTAACTTTTCCTCATGTGCAAGATTTAATAAATAAATTTTAGAGCATTAAGTACTATTACAATGGTAAAAGTCAAATTTAATTGAATTAAGTCATTGCAAATACAAGAGAACAAGAAGAACAACTTTGATGTGGGGTCAAAGAAAACCAACACAAAGAGCAGGTTGAAGGCACTCCATCCATTTATTCATATTAATTCTTCTGACTGATTCTTTAGCTGGAGACTACATTCTACCTTTAAAAGTAAGACTGTAATCTGGTCTTCACTGCCCTAACATTTTGTGTCAGACAGGGTTGCTATTCAAAAGGTTGATTAATCCCAACTGTGATGGCTGGGAGTAGACAGAATTAGAGTGTGGATGCAGAGATTTGATGAGATGCTGCCTGAGTGCTGGGAAACAGGCTACAATCAGTGTAGTTTCCTCCTGTAACAGCAGCCTTCTATCTACAGAGTGAACTCGTGAGGGCCAAACGAAGGGCCCATCACCAAAGTAAAAACAGGTGCTTATTTCCCCTTTCCATGACAGTTTTTGCTAGTATTATTAATGAATCACTTCTGAATTCAACTACAAATATTATTATAATTATCAATTTCTACAGTAACTGCTTAACATTGGAATGATTTTGGGAGGTACTTTAGACACTGACTTCATTAACGGTTAATTCTGCACACACACAAAAAGATTCTGGATGAATTATAAAGGGTATCTTAACAATTAAGAAACTCCTAGGTACATTGTTTAATCTCTAATTGATACTCAAAATTCATTTAACTAACATGAAAAACTTATTTAATAGGCAAAATTGTAAGGACGAATAAGGGTGAGTTCCATGTCAATTCTTTAGAGGGATGGTATGCTTAAATATCTACTACTTTGCAAGGAAACCTTAGTGGCATAGTGGTTGAGTACTATGGCTGCTAATCAAAAGATCTGCAGTTCGAATCCAGCAGGTGCTCTCTGGGGACTCTAAGGGGCATTTCTACCTTGTCCTATAAGGTTGCTATGAGTTGGCATCAACTTCACAGCAGTGGGTTTGAATTTATTACTTGCAAAATTTATACTGGATGTGAATGTTTACTAGTTCACTATTAGTGGTAGGAAAAATGAATGAACCACAGAAAGAAAACTGAGGGGAAGTCAAACTATGAGGAGAAGCCAAAGGCCTTCCAGTGGCCTTCCATGATGTCGTTTCCTACTATTGCTTACTCTGCTTCAGACACACGGTGGTCTTTGCTGTTTCTTGAACACAGCAGGCAAGCTGTCACTAGCTTTTCCTTTTGTCTAAAACTCTCTGCCACCAAATAATCACATAGATGCTTTTTTAAGTCTTTGCCCAGGTGTCACTTTCTCAATGACACCTACCCTCTCCATCTACGTAAAAATGCAATTTTTTGCTTTCTTAGCACACACATGTCCCCTTTACCTTGTCTGCTTTTTCTTTATTCCACAGCACTCAGCACGTCTATACTAATGTTCTGTACTATAGTTATTTACTATGTTCATTGTTACTGTCTCTTAACCTCTGCTAGATTGTAAGCTTCACCAGGGCAAATATTCTTTTTCTTTTAGTTTACTAATGTATTCTGGGACAACAGTACCTCACACATGACAAATATTCAGTGAAAATATGTTGAAGGAATAATAAAATATCTGCAGAGTGACTGTGGACAGCAGTGCAGTGCTGCACAAGGTAGAACTAGGATTTATGAGTAGACATATAAACAGGACAGAACTGGGCTCAACATATGAATAGATTTCTAAATGAGGAGTTTTCCAGCCTTATTGTCCAATTAAACCACTTTCAGATTTTACTAAAAACAACAACTTCTGGAGTCCAGACCTAAAGAAGCAGAACCGCCAGGGATGAGCCATGGATCATGTGTTAAACACCTTCCTTCAGGAATCACTGCCCTAAACTCTCAACCAGCAGAGGCTAAAAGCGCACGTGTCTGTGGTGTTCCAGGACAGATGTTTGTATTTGTACTGCAGACTAGGCTGGACTTAAAGATTTTGAGATCACTTTCAAGACTGATTAGCATGTTGTGTTTTATACTGTTATTACTTAGAAAGCATTTACTTTCCATCAGGCTGTGGTCTGGTGTTGGGATATACGCCTCTAAGAGAAACAGAAATACAACTACAGGTGCGTCTCTTATGTGGAAATCTCATTAGATATAAGAATACACACAGAAAACTTCTGACATTCTGGAAGTCACTGTAACTTCCTTTAATGATGACAATCACAATTTGCTCTTAGTTACGCTCATAATCAATAAAAAGTATCTAGCTAAACAGATTATGGAAAGGTATCTAACTAAGCAGAGGAAACTCTGGTTAAAAACCAAAAACCCATTGCTGTCGAGTCAGATCTGACTCATTGTGACCCTAGAGGTCCAAACAGAACTGCCCCATAGAGTTTCCAAGGAATCCCTGGTGGATTATGAACTGCAGATCTTTTGGTTAGCAGATGTAGCACTTAACCTACTATGCCACCAGGGTTTCCGAAACTGTGATGGTGTAGTGGTTAAGTGCGGTTCAAATCCACCAGGTGCTCCTTGGAAACTGTGGTCAGTTCTAGTCTGTCCTATACGGTTGCTATAGCATTGCTACGAGATAGAAGCAACTTTTATTATGGCATAAATTGTAGTAGAGAAGTAATTAAAAGGACTGTAGCATTAAGAGGAAACAGCATACAGTTACAATTCACAAAAGCCTATTCTGAACTGTGCCTGTTAAGAACTTCATTGAATTCTTTAAATAATAGTGTACTGTTTTGAAAACCTCTGCTGACTGTATCAACTGTATCAACACATTGTCATAATACTGATACCAGTAGTTCCTTTTTTCTACTTGCTTACCATATGTCAGGCTTCATATGAACTAGCTCGCTCAACTCTCATAGTGACCTAAGAAGTATGGTCATTATTCCTACTTTTCAAATGAAGAATCTGAGACTCCGAGAGTCAGCTGCCCAAGAGCACGGAGGCAGAGTCTGCATTTAAATCCAGCCAGAGTCCAATCACTTACCAATAGCTTTATATATCATTTTTCATTGTATTTCTAAGAAAGTACTTTAATATGTAATTGTTACAGATTTTTGAGATTGTACATTTAAATGAACAGAAACTTTAAGAGCCACGGAAGATGTATTTTTCAGTCTTTTCATTACAAGGGGGTGGATTATTCTACTTTATTTGAGTATATTTTTTCTAATAACATTCTTTGGATGAAAACTGGCATGCCAAGAACTGGCTGAACTCAAAAAACTTTTTTATGAATCCAAAATAACATTTTGGATGACCCTTAATTGTGTTTGTCCCAAACACATATAATATACATCAACTTGATTGGACACTTACCTGCCTTACAATTTTCAGTCACAATCCCTTCGTAGAGACGGTGAGTGAAGGAAAGCTTTACATCTTCTCCTTCCATGTGAACGATCAAGAGACCAGCAGTTGATCTGGCAGGGACTCCTTGGTCCATAACTTTTAACTGCAGCCAGACAGGAAAATGTTCTGAAGGTAGAGTTTGCTGAAGCTGAATTTCTCCTATGTGTGTATCAATAGAAAATGCTGACTGGGTTTCAGCAAAAATAAAAATGACAGTGCCATTGGGCCCCAGATCTGGGTCATTAGCTCTAAGGGTGGCAACTGTCAGATTTGCAGGTGACTGGGGGAAAAGAAAAACATCAAAAGGGTTCTGCTCCCAAACTGGATCATTGTCATTGATATCAGTGACACACACATTTATAATTACTGTGGTGCTTCTTGAAGCCTGGACACTACAGTCTCTGGCCACTGCCCTGAATGTATGCTGGGATTTGGCTTCACGGTTCAGGGTATGGGCAGTTCTCAGTGTGCCTGTCACTGAGTCAATGGTAAATGCACCAGCAACCTCATCCATCAGAAAATACTCAATTTGCCCATTTGTGCCTTCATCTTCATCCACAGCAGAGAGCACAAGAACCACAGATCCCACTTCTGCATCTTCTCTCATGGATGACTGGTAATGAAGCATCAAGAAGGAGGGGCTGTGATCATTGTCATCCAAAACTACAACTTGCAGCTGCATCATGGAGCTTCTAGGTGGACTCCCCAAGTCAGAGCACAGGATGACAAGGGGGAAGTTGTTGATGTGCTCCCTGTCCAAAGCACGCGTAGTTGAAAGTTCTCCTGACGTTTCATTAATAGCAAAGTACTCCTCAGTATTTCCATCTGTCAAAGAAAAAAAAAATCAAGAATCATTTCACTGAAAATATATCAGCTGTCACTAGCAACATGCCCATTTATTCATTCAATGAATATTTATTTTTTGATTATTATATGCCAGCACCTTTGTAGGTACTGAGGGTATAACGTGGCCATGACAAACTCCCTTCCATAACGAAACTTATATTCCATAAAGGGTCTAAATGGAATAATATACAATTCAACACATATTTCTTAGGCCAATCAATAATGAAAATATTTACTTTGACTGAATTGTGACAGTCTGATGTTTCTATGTAGCATTGCAAATTTTTATATTCAGTTATCATTCTTTTCTAGGGGGTTGAAATATATGTTTTATTTTAAGCAAAACAGTAGAACTGAAGGTAAGAATTACAGGATAAAATGTCCATTTTCACACATCAATCAGAAATTAACAAGTTACAGTAATTATTCCAAACACTACATAAAAGAAACGTTACTTCAGTTATGCTGCTGCAATAAGTTTCATCTTCTACATCTCCATGATGTTCTGGGGGTGAATCAGAACTGTTCCACTGGAGTCAGCTGGGTACTTACCTACTCTCTCCATAATACAAGCAAGGACAATATTTTATTCACTTTTCATCCTTCAAAAAGACCTGCCCTTTACTATTTTCTATGATTCTCAGTGGAATAAAAGACAAAATTAAATACAAGGACAAAAGCTTCTGAATGCATTTTAAAATAACCATGTAAATTAGTTTGAAAAAATATAGCTTAATGACTTGCTGGCCATATTCTTGAAAGATGGACTAGGAAAATGTCCCAGGCCCAACACTGTGGGAACTTCCTGGAATCCAAGTACTAGAGATACATGCATGGCTCAGGAAGTGAAATATCTTTCACAGAAAACAACAGCAATAGCTGGTATAGGTGTCTGGGGAGAAGAGACCTGTTTTTGTGGATAAGACATCCAAAACTAGGGCTGAAGAGACCAATCTTCATTTCTGAGGCATTATGGTGGAAAAAGGAATTCATTCAGTTGGCAAGTATCTTATAACCACCTCCCATGTGCCAAGCTTGTGTTAGATCTGGAAATATGAGGAGATTAGAGCATGACCCCACATTCTTAGCAAAGCAAATGGTTTGTGCTTAATTACTAACCTAAGCATTGACAGTTTGAATCCACGTAACAGTGCCATGAAAGAAAGGCCTGAAGATTCATTTCTGTACAGATTACAGTCCAGAAAACCCTATGGGACAGTTCTACTCTGACACATAGGATAGACTCAGAGTCAGATAGACTCAGAATCAACTCAACTGTAAAGAGTTAGAACATGACCCCAACCCTCAAAGGTTTAAGATCTTGGAGGAAAGGCAGGTCAGAACCCAGATGTTAGAAAGCAAAACTCACATTTACAAGGCTCTTGGAAGCACAGAGCCCAGTGTTAGAATAGTCTGGAAATGCTTAGAAAAACTGACTCTTGAAGGGGAGGAAGCAAGGTGACAAGTTTCAAACAGTTTTCCACACAGAGGGAGGAGGCTATGTGAAGTCTCAGGAACATGAGAAATGAACCACCTGCATAAGTTGGTGTGACTACACAAATAACCAAATATATGTGTAGAGGGTAAGGAGAGAGTAGGAAGTGGTGCATACACAAATACGGAGACAGGCAGGGCTCAGCTTGCCAAGCACCCTGTATATCCTGCTGCAAGTCTTCACTTTATCTTGAAATGGAAAAGTGCTGAAGGATTTCAGACTGCAGGGAATCAGGAAGCAAATTTCTGTGTTAGGAAGAATACTGAGGCAACAACATCAAAGTTTTATTTGAATATGGGAAGGTGAGGAGGCCATTATGACAGTTTACCTGAGCAATGAGAAGGTTCTGGAAATAACCATCTGTTGTTAAAGAGATTAAGCTTGTGACTGACTGATCTAACCAATTCCCACAGCAGAAAACCTTTCAGCTTAAACTAAAGGGGACAGACAGGCAGGGAACAGGCCAAAGAAGTTACATCTGCTGTCTTCCAAGTAAAGAGAAGAATTACCCTTAGAGGAGCTCTGATCAGTAGAACTGTCAGAAGCAGCACTGGAAGTAGGACTGTCTTATTTCCAAAAGGTGGAGCCATGGCCTCCTACGTTTGAAAGGGCAGAGTCAAGGCCTCCTCAGCTTCAAAGAGTCAGATCTCCACCACCTCCATTTCAGGGTGTGGGGATTCCATTCAGGTAAGTCAAGAGGACACAGTCACTAACCGAAGCCAAAGCTGATGGAGGCTTCCAGGCCCGAGGCCAAGAGGAGTAGAGGCTGCCAGGGCCAATGGTGTGGTGTCACCACTCAGACAGATTAGGAGAATGTCATTTTTGTTGTTGCTAGGTGCCACAGAACCGATTCTGACTCATGGTGACCCTATGGACAACAGAGTGAAACACTGCCTGGCCCTACAACATCCTCACAATTGTTACTATGCTTGAGTCTACTGCATAGCCCCCATGCCAATCCATCTCAATGAAAATCTTCTTCCTTTTTTTTTGCTGACCATCTACTTTACCAAGCTTAATGCCCTTTTCCAGGGACCCATCCCTCCTGATAACATGTCTAAAACATGTGAGAGTAAGTCACACCATCCTTGATACTCAGGAGCAATGAACTTGGAAAATGGGGCCAATGTCATATAGCCAAGGAGCAGAGTTGACATCCCAATGGGCCCGGAAGGTAACATTAAAGATCATACTGAGGCAGCTCCACCCCGAATCCAGAGGGCATGGCCAATACCCAGATAGCCTCATAGAGCAGGGGATTATTTTCAAACTTTTAAAGCTTGCTTGGTTTGGGGCTTGCTTACTGCCTGTTATTCCTTCTTTCCCTCCACCTTCTCCTATTTGTAATGGAAATGTCTACCTTGTATCTGTTCCCCTATTGTAGTTTTGAAGCAGATAGCTTGCCTTCTAGATATCACAGCTTCACAGATGAAGAAATATTTTTCCCCAGAATGGAATACCCGCAAAGTTTCACCCATATTTGATTTAGATGATTCAGAAGATGAGATTTTAGACTTGTAGTTGATTTAAGACTTCTGAGATGAAATGATGAAGTAAATGTGTAGCTTTTGGACTTGGAATTGATTTAAGAATTCTGGGATGACGTGATGAAGTGAATGTGTTTTGCATGCAGAAAGGACATAAATTGTGGGAGGCCAAAGGGTAGAATATTGCATATTTAACTGTGCCTTCCCAAAATATACATTGTAAATCATAACCGCATACATGTTGAGGTGCCCCAGCGGCACAATGGTAAAGAACTCGCTGCTAAACAAAAGGTCAGCACTTTGAATCTACCAGCCTCACCTGGGAAACCCTATAGAACAGTTGTACGCTGTTCTATCAGGTCACTGTGAGTCAGAACCAACAGCAACAGGTTTGGTTTTTTGGTTTATTTCACAGACAATGCAACAGATACCAAATATAGAATAATCACTAGATAGTGAGTGTGTGTCCAGGAACACTGGTGGTTCAGTGTTTGAATTTCTACTTTCCATGAAGGAAATGTGGGTTTGATTCCTAACCAAAACACTTTATGTGCAGCCATCACTCATCCATCAGTGAAGGCTTGCATCTTGCTATGATACTGAGCTAGTCTATCTTAGCGTGAAGTTCTACTTCCAGAAACCATAGAATGAAAACTCTGTGGATCACAATGGTCTCCAACACAACCAACAAGGCAGACAGGCAGAATGGTGCAGCATTTTCTCTGATCACGCATGGGGTCCCTGTGGGTCAGGAGCCAACTCCACAGCAGCTAGCAAGGGTGAGTTAACCTCGTTGGTTCCCTGGGGGAATCTTAAAACAAGAAAATATTTACCAGTAATGTAATACTTGAGAGCTCCATTGTTGCCAGCATCCATATCAAAGGCCAGAACAGTATAGACAACCTCTGGTTCTCGGTTTTCTGGAACCTCGATGTCATGCCAGGGGACAACAAGCTCTGGTGCGTGATCATTTTCATCTTCGACGGTGCAGAGAATCACTGTGGTGCTGGACAACGAAGGCATGCCCCCATCACGCGCGAGTACTGACATGCAAATAAAGAAGGCATGGGTTGTGGCTATTCATTTATACCTAAAACACACTGTCATAACTAGAGACCATCAGGCTAAACTAATCAGGCAGCTCAATAACATTTTATTTTAAGACAACTTTCTCAGACACAGAAATCTGCTATCTAATCTCTGCTGCCTTTTAGGTGTAGTCAAGGGATTCCTTACCTCTGAGGGTGAAGACTTCCTGGACCTCTCTGTCAAGGACGGTAGTTGTCACTACCTCTCCTGTGTCAGGATTGATTTCAAACAACCCAACTGACGCACCTGGCATGATTTCAAAATGAAGCTTGGAATTGATTCCTTTAGGGAAATATAAAGAAAAACTTGGCATTATCCCTTTGGGATCCGTTTGTCTGCTTTTATATTCCTTTCCCTACGAATGTCTACGGACACCGATGAAAAAGGCAAGATCCCCAGACAATCTTCAAATTAAGGCTAAAACAACACACACAAAAACTGACAACTTCTTTGGCTGTTCTTGCTAAATAAAAGCCTCATGGGCTGAAATTATTGATTTTCAAAAGTTTTATGAGATTTCCCTATGTGAATGCTTAAGAATTTTCCCTCCCATAAAAAGTTTCTTATGAGAGTGCAACTCTACAACATTTTCCTAATTACTCATTATAACACCTCTGATTGTAAATCAATAACATAATTGTGACCTTGCAGGGTACATGACAATTTCTGTAGCCTAACCCCTTATTTAAAAGCTTGTGCTTAGTTATAATATTCTGTTTACCGACAACCTCAAGAAGGCTAGTACGTAGAGCTCCGTATGTGAGTATTTTTGTTTCATTTGCTGTTTCACTTAGTATTCAGTCTACGCTCTGGATGGCGAAATGTGATACCATATTACTATGCATTTAGAAACTAATTCTTCCCATACTTTTGTGGTTTCATTTCTCCCCTGAGAAAAGTATCACATCATTTCCAGCACTGGTTATAAAGACCATTCCTGCCATGAGCTTAACTGAGTTTACCCCATGCCACTGTAGTCTGTTCGCATTTTCCACGAGTTCCTTTCAGTCATTTTCTTGTTCTTTTCGTAACTGACAAGAATTTAGCTGTAGCTACACTACTTTGAATGTATGATGTTATACAGTAATAAAAGATGGAATATCATCTGTTTAGCCTTAATAAGAACAAAAAACTCTCCAAGTACAAATTGTCATCTTGCCAGTCTTAAAAAGTAAATTTGTATCCAATTGTAGTCTAGATAACATAGGACAGGGTACTAGAAGAAGTGGAATATGAGTCTAGTTTTATATAAAAATAATTACATATGTTTCTTAGACTGTCATTAGTAAGAAAAAAGACACTGAAGGTAACCATAGGCATTTTAATAACCTTGAGAAAAACATCTAATTAAAGTAGGATCATATATCTGATATAGTCAGTTTACCAAAACATTTAATTTTATCATTAGGCAAATTATGAAGTTAATGATCATTAAACAATCACAGTGGTTACTCTGATCATACAATGATCACATAACCTCTTCTACAGCCAAGACATAATTTCTAAATACTCCAAGTTGTTACTGTTTATAATTCCTATGAATCTCTATCTACATTATAAAAATGGCAACAACACCATCTTACATTGCCTTAGTTTATCAAGTATTTGGTGAGCAACATCAGGTGCCAAGCCTAGTGTTTGTGCCAAAGGTACAGCAGTAAATGAAACAGATACAGCCTCTGCTTCATGGAGACCACACAAAAGCAGCAAAGCACAAAGTGCTCTACCCAGAAACCTCACATAAACAATGGCCAACTTTATATTTTTGAACTTTTTATTTTTTAAATAAATTCACTCATACATCTTATGATTTTGTTCTATATTATGCATGTTTTATATTATATTGCATACCATATGCATTACATATTATACATTTTTAATTCTCCACATTAATCAAACATAAAGTGTCTTCGAACGTTTAAACAATCTCAAATCTTCATAGTTTCTTTTCCTCCCATTATTCCTGTTACCTTCTACTATGCTCAAGCATGGTATCCACAGTTCTTCAGCTTTTTTTAGAAACTTACAGATCTTATTTCTGTTATTCTATATAGCGTTTATCCCTAAGCCAACAATTCACTAACCTTCTATTATTCTAGTATTTAATTAAAGATAAACAAGATCGCTGAAATTGTAGGCTGCATGTGTACATTTCCCCACCCCATACTTCATACCCTCTACAATTTAATAGCATGAGGTAAACTCAGAGTATTTAAATACGCCTTTAGAATTTAGAGTCTTGCTTCTTCCTCCTCACACTCTACAAAACAAACACAACATCATCAAACCTGAGAGCTAAATAAACAAAAATTAGAGATTCTCTTGCTGAATTCAATCACTTTGCTAAGTAAATTCAGAATCTAGGCCTGAAGATTGAGGATCACTTCTACGACAGACAACTACGGAAGGGCAAGCAGATACGCACATGTACCTGTGTGCACACACACCCATCTGCTGTTGGACCTCAGCACCCGCGGTCCCATGACATCCCACTCGAGGACACTCTTCCTCAATTCCTTTCTTTCTCTTCCCTGTGCAACCCGATGTGTTATCACCTTAGATTTTCCGCAGGTCCTGCGGCTTTTTGCCAAAATGCCCAGCAAAGCCTTAACCCAGTACCATTGCAAACATCTCTCTGCTCTTCTTGACTCTCCTGGGGCTAACTAGGGTGGGGGAAAAATTCACAGCAACATAGATTTGGGCCACTGAAATGTCATGGTCATCTGGCAATCCTTACAAGTCTCTTAATCAAACCTTTCTCCTTGGTCTCTCCTACCTAACCACCACCGGATTAACTTTTAGAAATTTCTTCACTTTTTATTTCCCAGAGATAATGCATGCATTGGGCAAGAACTCTCTCAACTTCCTGCATCTATATTCAAGTCTATCTACTGCTTTCTGTCTCAGTGGCAGAAGTAAATCTCTCAATATTCTTAGATATTTTCTTTTGTTCCAGTTATCAATGAAAGATTTTTTCCATAAATTTTATTCTTCTCTAGCTACAAGAATAAAGGTTTCTCTCTCTTCTTTTTATATCCAAGCTTCTTTCAAAAACGGTAGCCATTCTCTACAGCTAGTTTCAAACCGCTGTCATTCCCACACTATTCACAGTCATTAATGACCTAGTTATAGCTACTGGCCCTTTCTAGTTCTTAGCTAACTTGTCTTTTCTTCGACATCAGATTTTTTTTTTAAAGGATGACATAAAGAAAAGAAGAAAAAAGGAAATATTACAAATGCCTGTGTCACACTTCTCTCCTACTTCTTGGGTTGGGGCAGCAAGATCCATTTGCATATTAACAACTAATATACTGATCATCTCTTCACCGTTATCTTACTCTTTACATTCCTTCCATCTTCCTCCCAATCCAGCAGTTTAAGCTTCTGTCCATAAGCAGATGATGAGCTCCAGTTGTTTGCCTGGATGTTGAATTAATTAATTAACCAATTCATGTGTTCATTTGTGCAAGGGACCTTTACTTAGTGCCAGGTACTGAAAAGATAACACTGAATAATAAACTCTTATCTCTGTCCTCAGAGTTCTCCACTTTAGGGGGCTGACAAATTACATCAATGAGTTATAGAAAGTGATAGAATATAAGAAAGCTCTGAGAAATGGATCAGGGAAGACATCACAGACAGATGGCTTATTCATTAATTAATGCATACAGTAAGCACATACGAAGAGTTCTATTAGGTGCCATGGTAACATGCCAGGTGCTGAGAACACAACTGCTAACAGGAAGAATTCTCTACCCTCTCAGTGCACACAATACAGCACCGCATGCTGGTTAAGTAAGCAAGCAATCACGATTTCACACAGTGACACATGGACAGGTAAGTATGGGCTGCTTTACAGAAAATATTTAGTATGTAATAAAAGACTTTCTGTACAAGCTGAGATGTTAAAGATAATATGAGTTAACAAGTAAAGAGGGAGGAAAGAATGTGTGAGTGCACTGAAAATAAAATTCATACCCATTACATGGCTTACAACATCCCATAAGAACTGGTCTCTGTTTCTCCAACTCATACCATATACTCTCCCCCTTGCTATTCTACTGGCTCATTGGCTTTTCTCTTGTTTTCTGAACATGAGAAATTCCTCTGAGGGCTTTTGCAGCTGCTGTCCCCTCTACCATGTAAGGAACTTCTCCAACAGTTCTTTATATGGGGTATTAGCTATTAAACACCCGTGTCCCAAATCTAAATCCATTCTTCTATACTCTGCCTTATGATGCTGGCGTTGGGGATCTGCAAATTACACTTTTCCATTGCCCAAGGACTCTCTGCTAGGCTCTGCCAAAAAAGAAAACAAGAAGGAGATTTAAAGTCAGAAGGAATGGAGATGGAATGTCTTTCTTCCTGTTTGCTCACTGTCCCCACCAGCAACGGTATTTCACTCAGCAACAGACACTAGCTATGACTTTCGGCCTCTTTTGTCACCTCCAGAACTAGGCTCTGTAGGGCCTTTCCCTCATTTTCTTTCTCGGTTCTGCTATCCTCAACCTCTTCTCCTTGTTTTCCAACATTAGGGTGGTAGCTGCTTTCTACAATCATTCCCTTTTTGCTTACTCAGCTTTTCAGCATCTGTATGGCAGTATCTAGTTTTCCTGACTGCTACAGTACTTGGCACAGGAGCAGGCCTAGGAAATTAGGATTGTGGGACTGGCTTCGTTATGCCTTTGACTTTGAGTGTAGTGCTGAATTCCTTTCCCATGAGAAGTGGAAACCTGGCATATCATGATTTGCAGTGGCATCATGTGATAAAGTGACTATTAAAGAATTGTATTCCTTAGAGGCCCAAATGGTGTTGATTTTGATCATGTAACAATAGCAAGGAATATAACATGGGATGCTTGTTTCTTAATGCTCTGGGAACTTACACAAAGAACAAGACAAGCTGAGGCCTTAAACTCACAGCTGAAGTAAAAGAAAATCAGAAACCTTATATGGAATCCATAGAATTAATAGCTCTGAAAATAATACACAAATTGGATGTCAGACACAAAGGTGCTTTGCAAAGGGATGTCTATTTACCTCAATACCCACAGTCAAATCTTGGCATACTGTAGGAAGCTAAGTACAAATCTGATTCTGTGGGAGGTAGCTCACAGCTTCAAAAGAATAGCATAACCTATGCTAACCTATATGGGCGTAAATCTATGTGAGAATCAATTATAAGTATGTTACATTCAGACAGATAAAATATAACATTGGTTTAGGTTGGATTTATTGGTGTGGTATTTTCATGGATTGAAATATGTCCCCCAAAAATGTGCATAGCAACTTGGCTGGGCCGTGATTCCCAGGACTGTGTGATTGCCCTGTATTTTGTGACTTTGCGATGCTGTAAATCCTAATCTCTGCCTCTGATTAATAGACTGGATTATGTTAAAGAGGATTTGAGTGGGACTAACACCCTTCCCAAGGTCCCCTCGCCGGCTCCAAAGTAAAAGGAGTTTCCCTGGCATTTGGCTTATACCACCTTTTATCCTACAAGAGATAAAAGGAAAAGGCAGCAGACAGCGGGAATTTCATAGCACCAAGCAAGCAGCACCAGGAGTAGAGAACATCCTTCAGACCTGAGGTTTCTGTGCCAAGATGCTCCCTGAACAAAGACTGATGCAACACAAGGACTTTCCTCCAGAGCTGACAAAGAGGGAAAGCCTTCTCCTGGAGCTGGAACACTGAAAAATACAGACTTCTGGCTTACCAGACTGTGTTAGAACAAATTTTTCTTTGTTAAAGCCATACACTTGTGGTATTTCTGTTAGAGCAGTACTAGATGACTAAAACAGGTGTATTTACTAGAGATTCTGAAATTTAATATGTTAACTCAGAAAGCTATGTCTCTTTACAATTTCTTGAAGTTCATATGCCAGATCATGCTTTGCATTTCATACAGTTAAGAATTCAAAAAAAGGAGCATATGACATACCTGTCAACCTTCCCTTGTTATATTTCCGAAGAGTTCACAGGACACTCCCATCATAAAACATTAGTTAGGACACCAGCATGCTCGAAATGCTTTATGGTAGTTGTTCTCTGTAGGCTCTAGATGATGGTACTACTGGTCCCAGGGACCAGTTTTTAAGAGCGAATAGTCTATACTAACATGTAAGGACTATCAGAAGTCATTTGCTATACACCATTAGGAACAAAAGCACTTCTTTATGTCAGCTCTTCACTGTCTGCCATAAACTCTCGTCAGAGATGCTGATCAACTTGACATTCAGTAGAACATCACAAAGGTTCAATTCTTTGATGACGTTATGATGATTTGACCTGATAAGCCAAAATTAGCAAATAACGTAGATGTCTCAATTAGCCACGTGTTAGATCAGGATTTGCAAACTAGGACCATTGGCCAAATATGGCATCTGCCTATTTTTGTAAATAAAGTCCTATTAAAACAAAGTTACACTCATTTCTTTATACATTATCTATGGTTGCTATCTTGCTACAATGTCAGAGCTGAGTAACAAAGACTGTGTGGCTTACAAAACCTGAAGTATTTATCTTTTTGCCCTTTAAAGTTTGCAGACCCTTTTCTTAAAGAGTGGAGAAGTAACTGGAGTTTGTTATGTGAAAGCAATTGCTTGTTTATTATGCTTAAAGAAAGAGGAGTTTATCTTCAAAACTAGAATTAATAAAGAATTCTGACCAGGGAAGTGCTATTGTCAGATTTACTTTTTAGGAAGATAATTTTTGTATAATTCCTCAATTGTACAATACTCCTTCACTTACATGTGTCTAAATAAAAAAATAAGACCATGTCTGGTTGGCTGGATGAAGGAATAAATAAATGAATTAATTCTGAAGTGCAAAGGCAAACTAAACCAGCTTATGTCACAGATGCTTCAGTTTCCCAGACCCTATTATCTTTCTGACTTTCTGTGTCACATCTTATGTGATCTTAGGGACCCATGGTGAAAAAGTAAATGAAACATATCCTGAGTCCATGACAATCTAACAGCTTAGAGGGGAGAGAGACAGTAAGCAGTTATATCATTATAACACAATGAAATAAGTCCACTAAGAAAACATGAGGTCTGACAACTAAGTTCACAAACTTGCCACCATGTGCTTACGCTGGCAGTACTGTACAAACAACTTGGTAAGATTTCATAACCTTGGTATATCAGTGTCTCACAACTGTTTTCATGTCAACGTGTAGAGGTGTCTTGCTAAGTAGCATTCATTATTGTTGTGCGCTTTTGTGTGCTGTCATGAAAATGTCTGAGCTTGAATTAGAGCAACAAACAACCATTACATTTCTTGTTCAACTGGGCAAAAGTGGCAGTGAAATCAGGGACACGTTAGTCCAAGTTTATGGGGATAATGCTATGAAGAAAATGGCAATATACAAATGGATGAAATGTTTTTCTGACGGCAGACAAAGTGTCACTGACAAAGACAGGTCAGGGTGGTTAGTAATGAGAACTGATGAAAACACTGCAAAAATTCATAAAATCATGCATCCAAGTTGTTGTCTAACTGTGAAAAGAACAGCAGACCAAGTAAACAACACTAAAGAAACAGGAAAATCTTAACTGAAAATCTTGGCCTGAGAAAAGTGCACGCAAAAATGGCCCCAAGGGATCTCATCAGTGAACAAAAGCAAAAGACAGTTGAAGTTTGCCAAGACCTTTCAGAAAGGCAAGATGATGTTTTGGGCCATGTCATCACTGGTAATGAAACATGGGTGTACCAACACGACCCTGAAACAAAGCATTGAAGGGCACAGTGAAAGTCAGCCAATTCTCCACAACCAAAAACTTCCATCAGTCCAAATCAAGAGTAAAAGCAATGTTGCTAACCTTCTTGATATCAGAGGGGTTGTTCATTATGAAGCTGTACCAACTGGACAAACAGTTAACCAAGTTTACTGTTTGGAAGTGCTGAAAAAGTGAGACAAATGACCTGAACTTTTCACCAACCACTCGTGGCTCTAGCATCGTAACAACACACCAGCTCACACAGCACTGTCTGTGATGGAGTTTTTAGCCAGTAAACAAATAACTGTATTAGAACACTCTCCCTACTCACATGATCTGGCCACTGCTGACTTGTTTCTTTATCTGAAGATAAAGGAAATATTGAAAGGAAGACATTTCGATGACATTCAGGACATGAAGGATAATGCAATGACAGTTCTGATGGCCATTCCAGAAAAAGAGTTCCAATACTGCTTTGAAGGGTACACTAGGAACTGCCATTGGTGCATAGATTCCCAAGCAGAATACTTCAAAGGTGACTGTAGTGATCCTCAGCAATGAGGTATGCAGCACTTTTTCTAGAATGAGTTCACAAATTTAATTGTTATTCCTCATATATCCAACTGTTAACCATGATTGTCTCTGGATGAGTGAGATTATGAGTGCTCTTCATTCTATTTTGTCTGTTTATTTCCTGACCCTTCTGTGAATGCCTTTATAGTAAAGATTATAGTGAGGACTTAGACAGCCAATTGGGTATCTACCAAAGATGAGCAGATCAGTAGTAAAATATTAACAGAAATGATATGGGAAAAGTAGGTGTGGGCTTTGGCTGGCATGTTGTTGAAACATTCTCTCCCAACATTCTATTTCCCTGATGTGGGGATTTCAAGCTTTGGAATGCCAGTGGTCTAGCTCTCCTCCAGATCCCTCTTTTAGGGCTTTGGTAAAATCCAAGTTGCTAGAACCAGGGCACGACATGTAGTATTTTTATAAAACATACCATAAAGTATCTGGGCCTGAATCTTACCACTCTCCTTATATAACCCTAGACTGGCACTGAATCTAAAGCAATGAGTTACATGCTATGAACGAATGGGGAGTATGTCAAATGAGAAATTACTAGTGAAGTGAGAAGGAATAGTTGATGGATATTTGGTCTGAGCATCAGATGGTATTAGCAAAATACCACTCCATAAAAAAAAAAAACTGACTTAAAATAAAAACCCTGAACAGCCAATAAGTAGTCTATCAAAGCTAAAAATAATAAGAAAATGTCACATAATCTCTTATTTTAAGCTTCTTTATCCCTTATTTTTTGTTGTATATGCAAATAAGTCTCCTCCTAAAGCATTCACAGAATGGCACCCTACACTTGCCCATAAGAAGAAAGCTGATGGGTCCTGTCTACAGATATATCCCAAAGGCTAAGGCAAGAACAGACCTCTACCATATTTCATTAATTCTAAGACACTGTTATTTGTTTTTCTTTCTTTCACATTTCTGAAATGAGAGGCATCCTAGAAACAATGGTACCTTGGGTTGTAAGCAACAGCGTGATGGCACTGCTGCTTCCTTCCTCCAAGTGCAGGCTGTTGGGTATGGATGGATATCCAACAGAGACATTTCTCCAGTAAACCAGATGCAGACCTTACTTACAATAAGCCCAGCTAGAGAAAACACTTTAAGATAATAGAGAGTAATATCTCATTATAAAGTTAGACACTGTTGCATGGTAATGTGCTGTTAGGTTATTTTCCTCCTCATCGTCTTTGTAGGAAAAGTATTAGCCAGAGTGATTCCTCTTCCCTGGTGGGCATCCTGTCCTCCAGGAAATGGGGGAGGGATGGGACAGAGAGGGAAAAGATCTTTCTCACTAACAATGGAGTTCTTGTTGGTAGCACCAAATCCTGTAGCACTTTTAATATCTTAGTTAAAATACGGTAGTTGTTTTTCTCTTTTAATAGAAGAAATGCTTGTTAGAACTAGTGTGACTCATATACCATAAACATTCAGTGCTCTAATCCCCCATGGGTTTTGAAGGCCAAATGACACTGTAGGCTTACATTTAAAAAAAAAAAAAAAAAACACTGCATTGTATAATGCTGGAAAACATATGTTGAGCTTTCTACCATTAAGTGATGCTATAGTATTTTTAAAAATACACACTACAAAGTAAACCATTCACAAATTCCACTGTGATGCCAGTTATGTTAAATCTTGACTACGTCATTTAATTCTCATGCATAATCCTTTTTCACTATTTTAACTCAACTAGCAGAAGGAAAAAAAAGATGGAGGGAAAATATGTTTAAAAACATGCATACAAAAAAATCATAAATTCACACAACCTCTTGCTTAACAGACTTGTCCTCATTAGAAACACTGAGAATTCCAGGAAATAAAAATAATCTTGAAAATATGTGCCTTATGAAGAGGTTAATGTACCTTTCAAACACTCATACATGTAAAGCCAGAAAAGCAATTTTTGCAACTAAATTTTAAGGCAGCATTACAATCTGTAGAACAATGAATTTACAATTCAAGTAACAACCTATGGACTATTCATTCAAAATGAAATAACACTGATATTAGGTAACATGACAATAAAAATCAGAAGTGCATTGTATGATAATCATCTTTAGTTGATGTATGCAAAAAGTTGAGAGAAACGCTTTCCTCCCTCTTAAAGCATAGAGGCAAAGAAATATTTTGGTAGACTCCATTGCAAAAAATTAAATTAACAAAATAAATTACGCCCAAGGGGAAGTATTGTACATACCCTGATGATTGCCAAATCATAGCATACCAGTGATATGTATAATACACATTTTCTGTGTTGTCTAGAGCCCTGTGTAGCTGTTTACAACAGAGAACACTCCAACAGAACTTACCTGGACTGGTATTATGGTGAAACACAAAGCTTAAATAGATTTATACTGTTTTTATCACCCTAAAATGACACTGCCAGAAATGCAACAGATGAATTATTTAAGCAGTGGTTGGAACAAACAACTGTCAACGTGCTCCAGTCCTGTATTTTTGAGCACAATGAGAAAAACCCTTTGATCATACTGCCCCACTCTGGTCAAAGAGAAGAAAAAAGCTTAGGCCTTGGAAGTGTTCCTAGCAGCCCATACAACTCATGTAAAATGCATTTCATTAAAAGGTGTTTCCCAAAAGGGCAAAGCATCCAAATGATACATAAGTTAGTTTTAAAACTCAGTTAAACTGCATATTTTACCCCTTTGATTAAGGTGGGAAATGCTATTGTTGATGCTCTTATTTCCATAGAAACATCTCTTACTTTCCTTGCAAGACACAACAAAATATTACACCAACCCGTAACTCACTCACTTTACACAAATGTGAATTTAAACTTCTGGTTTACTCAATTATCCATGCTAATTCAGATGGGAAAATTCAGTTTGTTGTTGCTGTTGTTGTTAAGTGCCGTCAAGTCAGTTCTGACTCACACCAACCCTATGCACAACAGAATGAAACACTGCCAGGTCTTGCACCATGTCCACAGTCATTTTTATGCTTAAGCACACCGGTGTGGCCTCTATGTCAATCCATCTCATTGAGGTCTTCTTCTTCTGCACTCACCCTCCACTCTACCAAGCATGACGTCCTTCTCCAGGGACTGATCCTTCCTGACAACATGTCCAAAGTAGGTAAGATGTAGTCTCGCTACCTTTGTTTTCAAGGACAACTTTGGTTGTACTTCTTCCAGAACAGATCTGTTTGTTCTTTTGGTAGTCTGTGGTACGTTCAATATTTTTCTCCAACACCATCATTCAAATGCATAAATTCTTTGTCTTTCTTATTCATCAACCAGCTTTCACACACATATGATGCAATTGAAAATACCATGGTTTGGGTCAGGCATACCTTAGTCCTCAAAGTGATATCCTTACTTCTCAATACTTAAAAGAGGTCCTTTGCAGCAGATTTTCCCAATGCAATACGTCTTTTGATTGCTTGACTGCTGCTTCCACGTGCGTTGATTGTAGAACAAAGTTAAATGAAATCCTTAACAATCTCAATCCTTTCTTCATTTATCACAAAGTTGCTTACTGGTCCAGTCATAAGGATTTTTGCTTTCTTGTTGTTGAGGTGCAATCCCTACTGAAGGCTGTGGTCCTTGACCTTCACCAATGCTTCAAATTCTCTTCACTTCAAACAAGGAAGGTAGTGTCTTCTGCATAAAACAGATGGTTAATGAGTCTACCTCCAATTCTGATACCTCATTCTTCTTCATGTAGTCCAGCTTTGCAGATTATTTGCTGGGCATACAGATTGAAAAGGTATGGTGAAAAGATAGAACCTTGACACATACCTTTCCTGACTTTAAATCACGCAGCATCCCCTTGTTCTGTTCACACTACTGCCTCTTGATGCATGTACAGTTTCCTCAAAAGCACAATTAAGTGCCCTGGAATTTCCATTTTCTGCAACGTTAGCCATTATTTGTTGTGATCTACACAGTCAAAGGCCTTTTCATAGTCAGTAAACGCAGGTAAACATCTTTCTTGTATTCTCTGCTTTCAGCCAAGATCCATCTGGTATCAGCAGTGATATCCTTGGTTCCATATCCTCTTCTGAATCTGGCTTGAATTTCTGGCAGTTCCTTGTGAATATACTGCTACAGTCATTTTTGAATGATCTTTAGCAAAATTTTACTTGTGTATAACCGTATAATGATACTGTTCTATACTTTCTGCATTTGGTTGGATCATCTTTCTTGGGAATAGGCATAAATATGGATCTCTTCCAGTCAGTCGGCCAGGTAGCTGTCCTCTAAATTTTTTGGCATAGCCAAGTGAGCACTTCCAGCACTGCATCCATTTGCTGAAATATCTCAATTGATATCCTATCAATTCCTGGAGCCTTGTTTTTTGCCAATGACTTCTGTGAAGTTTCAACTTCTTCCTTGACTACCATCAGTTCCTGATCATATGCTACCTCTTCAAAAGGCAGAACATCGACCAGTTCTTTTTGGTATAACGACTCTGTGTATTCCTTCTATCAGTATGTGCTATTAATGGTAAATTGTTGAGGTTTTCAGCTGTTGTTCAGTTTGCCCCTGAATAATGGTGACCCTATGCACAACAGAACTAGCCCTCTGTGATCCATAGGATTTTCACTGGCTGATTTTGGGGAATAGATCACTGGGACTTTCTTCCTACTCTGTCTTAATCTGGAAATTCTAGTGAAATCTGTTCAGCATCTTAATACTCCATAAACCTCCACTGATACATGGGTGTTGGCTATGTGAGGCACACTGGCTGGTAATGAAACTCAGGTCTCCTGCACAAAAGATGAGAATTCTACCACAAGACCACTTGGCTCCATTGGCAAATACTGCACTGTAATATTTATAATTATTTTGTTTAAAATAAAAACAGAATATGATTAAAGTAACTGAAGCTCAAATGTCAAAAGAGCTGTCCAAAAAACAAACAAACAAAAAAACCCCTACTGCTTTCAAGTTGATTCTAACTCATAGCAACCCTATAGGACAGAGCGCAACTGCTCCAGAATTTTCACAGAGGATTCAAACTGTTAACCTCTTGGTTAGCTGCCGTAGCACTTAACCACTATGTCACCAGGGTTTCCAAAAGATCTACAGACATATTGAAAGCCATATTGAAAAGGACGTCTAAATAAACATGTCAATTGAATCTAGGAGGTGAAGTATTCAGGTATTTCCTCTGGTCCCTCGTACAACAAAGATCCCCCCAAAACCAAGTGAATCTATTATATACGACAATCTAGGAACCCTGACCACCAAAGACAAAATTCAAGAGTCAGACTGAGCAGCAGGGGCAGGAGAAACAGTTCAGAAGCAGCAAGGATTTTTCTTGACCTGACCTGGCTATCACCCTGTAGGCTGGATTGAGTGGTTCATGTGGTCTGAGGCAAGCAGTAGAGCTCAGCACTTTGGGAGAAACCAAGCAGTGGACAGTTTGTACAGATCTGCAGAGCCAAGGCGATGCAACAATGAATCTGCAAAAGTTAAGTGCAAATGTCTAACCTCCCATGGGGGATCAAAATAACACTTCTCCTCCAAAAAGTACCCCTCTCCTTTTCACTGGCTTCCCCTCCTCTGTTCCAGTTCCTGTGCAACATTAACAAATACTTTATCTCCTGGGCCGGAAGTGGGACATGTCTCACCCTTGAGCCTTTCAGCTGGCTTTGGAGGGGGAACAAATTAACAAATAACAAACAAGGAAAAACATTTTGTGAGCTCCTGTAAGCCAGGACTTCAGCTCAGGCACAGGCCTCTGCCTAGGCACAGGCACAATAGGTCCAGGAACTTTGCCTTTCAGCATTGTCTAGACCTGTGTGGGCCCACAGGTGCTCATTAGTACAGTGAAACAGAGTATAGGCCTGAAGCCTATTGTCAACCACAACAGCTCAGGAGAGTGACAGATTCTCGACATTAGACACCATACTGCCCATTAAGTAGCATCTTCACCAGCCCATGTTAAGAACCCAAAGACTGGTATGTCTACCCAGTCCACCTAGTTACCCACAACAGGGATCTGAGCAGAAACAGTGATTTACAGTCCTTACAACCAACAGCATTGGGTGCCCAAAGTGCAGTGCAAAATTCACCCACTTATGCACTCTAGGGAACAGGGAGATGCTTTATACCCTGCTACTGAAGGACAGTTGTCAACCCCTTAACTTGCTCAGCATATAACCTCTTACTGCAGCCAGATACCTGTGCCTGCTCCAGTCATTCCTATGTAGCTCTGCCTGTCTATGACTGTATGTGAGAGTCTGTAACACACATTCAGTGACAAATGATCTGGACATCAGTGCTGAATCTTTACAAGAAAATTAAACTCCTGGACTCACATACCTAGTAGCAGCACTAACCACCTGGTGACATGACATGACAACTTCAAAGATGCCAATATTCAAAGCAGCTCACATGACTAGCCTATTTGAACATATGAAAATAAAACAAGAAACTAGGACACAGTGAACAAACAAACAATAAATAACTCATTGATGGCTCAGAGACAACAGTCAACATCAAATCATATAAAGAGTCAGACTATGATGGCTTCGGCAAGTCACCAAAATATAGAGCCAGGAAATTTCCTGGAAGGAGAGACGATCTTGGAATTACTGCAGGTAGAATTCAAAACCTCAAAGCACAGAACTGTTCAAGAAATCAGGATCAAAACACTGACCAAACTAAGGAACACACTCACAATGCAATACGGGAAATTAAGAAAGTTATACAAGAGCAAAAGACAAATTTGACAGGCTGCAAGAATCTATAGGAAGACAGTACATAGAAATATAAAAGAATACAAAAAGTTAACATTAAAATATTAAAATTAAATAACTCAGTGAGAAGTCATAGGAGCAGAATTGAGGTAATAGAACTCACAATTAGTCAGACTGAAGACAAATCACTTAACACAAATTTACTTGACAAAAAATCAGATAAAAGAATTTTTTAAAAGTGAAGAAACCCTAGGAATTACCTGGGACCATATCAAGAAGAATATGTTAGGAGGAACTGGAGTACTGGAACAGGAAAGAATAACAGAAAATACAGAGAGAATTGTTGAAGATTTCTTGGCAGAAAACTTCCCTAACGTTCTGCAAGACAAGAACATATCTATGCAAGAAGCTAACCAAATTCCACAAAGGGTAGATCCCAAAAGAAAGTCATAAGACTTTCTTTTGACTTCCTAAGAACAAGCCAAAATGACACATAAAGAGAGAAATTTCAAAGTGGCTAGAGATAAATGAAAAATAATCTACAAAAGACAGTCACTAAAACTAATCTTGGACTACCCAGCAGAAACCATACAGGCAAGAAGGCAGTGGGATGATATACATTAAGTTCTGAAGTGAAAAAAAAAAATGCCAGCCAAGAACTGTATATCCAGCAAAACTATCTCTCAAGTATCATGGTGAATTTAAGGTGTATTCAGATAAACAGAAGTTATGGGAATAACTTTAATAATTAACAAATGCCAAACTAAAATTGTAAGAAATGTTAAGAGGCGTCTTCTAGTCAAAGAATTAATATCAGATAACAACCCAAGATCAGAATACAGGGCAGGACAACTAGATATCAACCGAGACAGGAAAGCCACAAAAATAAGGCAAAGCTAAAACACTGAAAATAAGGGAAAAGAAACTTCAAGAAGTAAAATATAACAATATTAAAATTAAAAAGAAGGATTAAAAATGTAGTCATAGAACTTTCATATGGAGAAAAAATGCTACATTGAAAAATGAAAGATTGTTTTAAACTTTTGAAAAATAGAGGTAAATTTTAAGATAACCACCTAGAAAACTAACAATCCTACAGGTCAAAATAATAAAGAAGAAAACAAAGATATACCAAATACAAAATTAACAAAAATGAAAAAGAAAAAAGAAGATGCATTTAAAAAATGACTCAGCACAGAAAATTAAGTGGAACTAAAAAACTGGCAACAACACACACCGACAAATACATTAAAATGACAGCACTAAACACATATCTATCAATAATTATACCAAATGTAAATGGACTAAATACAACAAAGAGACAGAGAGAGGCAGAGTGGATTAAAACACATGATCTCTCTCTATAATGTCTATAAGAGATACACCTCAGGCTCAAAGACAAAGACTAAATCTCAAAGGATGGAAAAATTGTATCAACAAACAAAAATCAAAAAGAGCAGGAGTGGCAGTATTAATCTCCGAAAAAATAAACTTTAAAGTAAAATTTACCACAAAGGATAAGGAAGGACACTGTAGAAATTATTAAAGGGTCAACATATCAGGAAAACACAACCATATTAAATATTTACACATTCAATGACAGAGGTCCAAAATACACTGGAAAAAAAAATAACAGCATTGAAAAGAGAAATAGGTAACTCCCCAATAATGGTAGGTAACTTCAACATACCACTTTTGGTGAAGAACACAACACCCAGAAAGAAGCTCAGTAAAAACATGGAAGAACTACATGCCTCAAGCAACCAACTTGACCTTACATATATAAAACATGCTACTCAACAACAGCCAAGTATACTTTCTTTTCAAATGCATATGGAACATTCTCCAGAACAGACCACGTAGCAGGCCACAAAACAAGTCTTAACAAAATCCAAAACACAGAAATGTTACAAAGCATTTTTCTGATCATAAAATCATAAAGTAGAAATCAAAAACAGAAAAAAGCAAGGAAAAAAAATCAAATACGTGGAAACAGAACAACTTGCTCAGAAACTACCGGGTTATATAAGAAATCAAGGACAGAATAAAGAAATTCATAAAATCAAATGAGAATGGAAACACATCCCACCAGAACCTTTAGGACACAGCAAATGCAATGCTCGAAGGTCAATTCATACCAATTAATGTACATATTCAAAACGAAGAAAGGGCTCTAATCAAAACATTAACCCTACAACTTAAACAAACAGAGAGAAGCAAAAGAAGATCTCAGGTTCCAGAAGAAAGAAAGTATTATAAACTAGAGCAGAAATAAATGAAATATAGAACAGAAAAACAAATGAAAGAGTTAAAAAGACCAAAGTATGGTTATTTGAAAAGATTAACAGAATTTATAAACCACTGGCTGAACTGACAAAAGAAAATCAGCATAGGAAGCAAGTAACTAGAATAAGAAATGAGTAATATTACAAAACCCAAGTGAAATTAAATGAATCATAACAGAATACTATGAAAAACTGTACTCCAACAAGTCAGAAAAGCCTAAAAGAGATATACAAATTTCTAGAAACACATTACCTACCTAAGCTAACACAAACCAAGGTAGAAAAACTAAATAAACCTATAGCAAAACAAGAGACTAAAGAGGTCACCTAAAAACTTCCAACAACAAAACAAAAAGCTCTTGTTCTGAAAGGTTTCACTGGAGAATTCTACCAAACTTTCAGAGAAGAGTTAATGCCACTACTGCTAAAGGTATTTCAGAGCATAAAAAAGAACTGAACATTCCTGAAGTCATTCTATGAAGCCAGCATAACCCTGATACCCAAACAAGGCACAGGTATTACCGAAAAAAAAAAAAAGAAGAAAGTTATACACCAGTATTCCTCATGAATTCTATTGGCTAGCATTTTGTTGAGGATAAAAATCCTCAACAAAATGCTAGCCAATAGAATTCAATAACATATCAAAAAATGATAATTTACAGTGACCAAGTGACATTCTTACCAGATATGGTAAGGGACAGTTCAGCATTAGAAAAACAATCAATGTAATCCATCACATTATATTTAAAAAAGATAAGAATCACATAATCTTATCAAATCATGAAGAAAAGGCATTTGACAAAAAGTCTTACATTCATTCATGGTAAAACTCTCAGCAAAATAGAAATAGAAGGAAAATTTCTCAGCATAATAAAGGGCATTTATACAAAGCCAACAGCCAGCATCATTCTAAACTGAGAGAGTCTAAAACCACTCCCCTTGAGAACTTGAACCAGAAAGGAAAGCCCTAAATCACCACTCTTAGTCAACACTGTCTTGGAGGTCCTAGACAGAGCAATAAGGCAAGAAAAAGAAATAAAAGGCATCCAAATTGATAAAGAAGTAAAAACATCACTATTTGCAGATGATATGATTATATACACAGAAAACTCTAACAAATCCACAAGAGAACTACTGGAACTAATAGCAGAGTTCAGCAAAGTATCAGGATAGAAGACAAGCACACAAAAATCAGCTGAATTTCTCTACACCAACAAAGAGAATTTTGAAGAGAACACTACCAAATCAATATCATTTACAACAGTCCCCAAGAATAAGATACTTAGGAATAATTCTAACCAGAGACATAAAAGACCTATTCAGAGAAAACTACAAGACACCACTGCAAGAAACCAAAAGAGACCTACCTAAGTATAGAAACATACTTGCTCACAGATACGAAGATGCAACATTGTAAAAACATCTGTTCTACCCAAAGTGATCTATAGATACAATGTAATCTCAATCCAAATTCCAAAAACATTTTTTAACAGGTGGAGAAACAAACTGCCCTGGATAAGTTAAGCATTACTAAAGAAGAGAAACAAAGTTGGAAGCCTCAGATTACCTGATTTTAGATGCTATTATACTACTATAGTAGTCAAAACAGCCTTTTACCGGTACAAAAACAGATTCTTAGACCAGTGGCACAGAACTGAGAATCCAGAAGTAAATTCATTCACCTGTAAGCTGCTGGGGTTTGACAAAGAACAAAGTCTGTTAAACGTGGAAAAGATAGTCTCTTTAACAAATGGTGTTGACATACCTTGATACCCAAAAGGAAGAAAATGAAACAAGATCCATACCTTGCATCATGTACAAAAACTAACTCAAAATGGATCAAGTATCTAAATGTAAAACTTAAAATGATAAAGATTATGAAAGAAAAAAAATACACACAACACAGGAACCTTAATACATAGTGTAAACAGAATACAAAAAGCAATGCACAAACATCAGAAGAGAAACTAGATAACTGGGAGCTCCTAAAAATCAAACCCTTAGGCTCACTCAAGGACTTCATCAAAAGAGTGAAAACACAATCTACAGTTTAGGAAAAAAATGGCTTGCTAAGATACATCGATTAGAATCTAATCTCTAAAACACACAAGGTACTACAAAAGCTCACCAACAAAAAGACAATCCAATTAAGAATGGGTACAGAATACAAGCAGATACTTCATCAGAGAAGACTTTCAGGTGGCTAACAGATACATGAAGAAATGCACATGATCATTAGCCATTAGAGAAATCTAAATAAAAACTACAATGAGATATCATCTCACCCCAACAAAGCTAGCACTGATCAAAAAAATCAAAACCAAAACAAAATAATACATGTTGGAGAAGTTGTGGAGAGACTGGAACACTTGTAAACTGTTGATGGAAATGCAAAACGACGCAAACACGTCGGAAATCAATTTGGCACGTCCTTAAAACATTAGAATATAAGTACTATATGATCCAGCAATCCCACTCCTTGGAATATATCCTGGAAAAATAACAGCTGTCAGAAGAACAGACATATGTACAACCACATTCACTGCAGCACTGTTCACAATAACAAAAAGAGGGAAACAACCTAGGTGCCCATCAAAAGACAAATGGATAAACAAATTATAGTACATACACCAATTATGGAATGCTACAAAATGATAAAGAACTATGATGACTTTACGAAACATGTTACAACATGGATGAATCTGAAAGGTATTATGCTAAGTGAAATCAGACAAATAATTCTATGAAAACACTATTATAAGAACTTGAGAAAAGGTTTAAACACAGAAGAAAATAGTCTTTGATGGTCACGAGTGCGGGGAAGGATAGAGGAATTTAGTAACTATCGAGTAACAAGAATTACCTCAGATGAAGGAAAGGACAGTATGAAATACAGGGGAATTCAGCAAAACTGGACTAAACCAAAGCTGTGAAGTTTCCTGAGTACAACCAAACACTTCAAGGGACAGAACAGCAGGTTTGGCAGTCTGGGGCTCATTGTTTCAGGGAACATCTGGGTCAACTGGCATAATAAAGTTTATTAAGAAAATGTCCTGACCCACTTGGAATAATGGAGAATGAAGAACACCAAAGACAGATGGAAAATTATTAGCCCAAGAGAAAATAGGGCCACATAAACCAGGAATTCTATCAGCCTGAGACCAGAAGAACTAGATGGTGCCCAACTACCACCAATGACGATTCTTAGGAGGAATACAACAGAGTCCTGACAGAAAAGGAGTGAAGGAGAAAAGGAGGAGGCATAACTCAAATTTACATAAAAATGCCAGACCTACTTGTCTGACTGAGACTGAAGGTATCCTGGACACTCTGTTAACCTGGAACTGAAATCATTCCTGAAACCAACCTTTCAGACAAAGATTAGACTGCAGTACAAAACAAAAAATAATACTTGTGAAGACTGTGCTTGTTAGTTCAAGCAGATACATGAGACCAAAGGGGCAGTGCCTGTCTAGAGGCAAGACAAGAAGTCAAAAAGGGACAGGAGCTGGTTGGATGGATACAGGAAACCCAGGGGAGCGTGCTGTCACATTATAGGAATTGTAAATAGTGTCACATAACAATACATGAATACATTTTTACATGATAAATTAATTCAAGTTATAAACTTTTATCTAACGTATAATTTTTTTAAAAAATAGAGAAAAAAATTTCTATCCACTGTAGCTGTTTACTTCAAACTCATTTTTCTGGCCACAGTAGTTGATACTTCTATTATCATTAACAATAATAATTATATATTAACAGTTATGGAACACTTTGTGTTCCAGACACTGGGCTAAGTTCTTTCCATGTAATACCTATTTTCATGCAGAATAATACCATGAAGTAGGTGCTGTTGTTATCTCTATTTTACAAATGAGCAAACAGGCAGAGAGATTTAGTAACGGCTTAAGGTTACACAGTAAGCAAGTGGTAGCACTAGGATTCAATGTGCGGCCAGCATCCTGGCTCTTGCATTATGCTGTTTATACAGGAAACAGAAAACCAGTTAGCTTCTTGTACTTTGTGTATCTAAATATTAGTCTCTGAAAAAAAAAGGCAGTGCTGTGTCTGTCCTTATCACCAAGATCAGATCAATAAATTGTATGCTCACCGGGTATGTAACATTCTGCTATAGGTAATAATAAAGATCAGTGCAATCAAATGGTATAGAGGTACACTTTTTCTTGACATGTGTAGGGATTTTTATGTGTACATAAGTGGAAGAAGAATAAGAGTTTTGAAATAACTAGCAACTGCTTTTGTTGTCTTGGGCTATACCTAGTTTAAATTATGCCAGCTATAATCTTTGAGCATTTTTATTTCTAACATTAACTTCATAGCATTTATATTTTTAAATTACCTGAGTCTCTATCCATAGCTTCCACTCTTGTGACAAACTGTCCCGGATTCCGGTTTTCTTTAACCGACACGTTATATAGGTGTTGCTTAAACACCGGTGCCTCATCATTTACATCAAGAACAGTAACTGTCATGGTCTGAGATGAAGACAGTGCTGGTGTGCCATCATCCAGTGCCAAAAGTGTCAGAATGTGCTGTGTTTTGACTTCATGATCCAAAGGGCAAGCTGTAGTTAGTAGACCTGTTTTGAAAGAGAAAAGAAACAATACATAATAAACACTCTTCAGAGAAAGCATGCTCACTCTACCTATGTCTAGCTTATCTAATGATAAAAATTCAGAAACTTTCATTGTCAAAGAATAAATGTTATGGAGCCAACTTTATTAAATCAATACTTTATATTAAATCAATATATTATTTACAATGAAAAGGATAAAATTACTAGTTAGAAAAGTCACCTTCATTTAAATTTTAAGGATAAATGTGAAATTAGAAATCATGTACATCATTATATACTGAGAGTACTACATCACAATTACATCCCTACCAGCCTCTAGTTTCATTTTAAAAGACATCTAGGACACAAACAACATACATGTCAAAATAAAAATGTGAATATGGCTAGATTCTTTAGAGATACTTGTTTTCTGTTAAAGTGTTATGGCCTCTTTATACTTATTCTCAGTTTAGTATTTTTTGTTTTGTTTTTGTTAACCATAAAGAGCAAAGACTTTATGATCCAAATGATCCAACAATTAGATTCATGAATAAAATATATCTCCAGTTCATTGCCATTTAAACTTATAGCTCATTCAAGTAAAATATTGCACATACGTAACTTCACATGATTCCAACTGTCACATTTTCTTTTCTGGATTGCTATTTGTATCTCTAAAACAAGCTCATCCTATAGGAGATATTATTCAAATAATTAAAGAGGTACTGATTCAGACTTTATAAAACAGTCTTCTAATAATTACTTATCACTTTGTACTCTGTAGACATAAACCATTGAAAAACTCACTGTAAAAGAAATATGAGCCTTGGGAGAGAAAAATTAGCTACCTCATGTAAATACATTCAGCAATTATCATTTTATGTCTTTGAGAGAAATATCCCAACTGAAACAGCCACTGCAATTGTTTGAGATTCATGAGACCTATATGACTGAGACACAATTCTGATTTCATGCATCATTTTTAACAATGTGAAATAGACCTTTCTTAGCCATCTTGGAAAACACTTTAAATATCACTGAAGCAGGCTCTTTGAGAGTCCTGGTTCTAACAGAAATCAACAGCCATGCCTGGACTATTTCTCTGTCAACTAGGCACTTAGGTTGGGTCCACACATGCCTCAGAATGGAACCATATGTACTGGATTTAATAAATATTTTGATGAAATTTTCCAACAGAATATAGCCAGACTACAATCACAACTTCTAAATCCTACACATTCCATCCCTATCCAAACAATGCTCTCCTGAACAGCTGGGCCAAATACTATACATATCCGAGTTTTTGTAAGGCTCCTGCAGAGACGACTTTATGTTTTAGAGAATGGGATAGCAGTCCATTTAATTTTCAAAATCTCTTGAAAAACAGAGGAAAGTTCATTTTCAAATTCACAAGAACGATACTTTGTATAAATAACCTTCCATCAAACTACAGCAAATTTCCAGCAGATCTTATCTGGAAACATAGTGATGGCAGGACAAGTGATGTGACAGTGAGGGATAGTTCTGCCAATTACCTGAGGGTGATCAAACACTTCTACAAAATAAATAAAGAGTTAGTTGATGTGAGAAGCAGGTGTCTGAACAGCCACATTAGTCCAGCTGTTCAAATAAAAAAATAAGTATTATTTTTAGCTCCTTACAAATGTATGCTTGGATAAGCTGAAAGTTGCCACACTGACGTCTTTAAATAATGCTTTCGCTCAGTCATATTACCAAGAGCTCAGCTACTAAGTGAAGCACTGGTGTTTTCATTTCATCCAGAGATATCTCGGCAGAAGGACCTGGTGATGTACTTCTGAAAAATGAGCCAAGAAAATTCTGTGGAGCACAGTCCCACTCTTATACACACAGCGGTGCCAGGAGTCAGAACTGGATGGTGACTCTTTTTTTTTTTTTTTTTTAATTTAACTTGATTCACTTTTGGTAGCAACTCCTACCCTGTGAAGATCTATAATCAGGGCAAAGGAGTTGGTCACTGTCCACTCAACCCATGAAATATGAGCTAGGAACACAATGTAGTCAGGATCAACAAATAGGCCATAAAACCTCTACAGCAGTTATGAGTTACCCTAGTAAATCAAGTCAATTTTTTTTCCAGCATATGCTTCTTGAGAGCTATCATTTTAACAGAAGAAAAGGAAAGGCATACTAAAAAAAAGTGACCAGAGGCTTTAATTTAAAGTGACGTATTCTGCACTGTACCTGATGAGTGATCTAGCACAAAGGCCATGTTCTCATTTCCTGAGAGGATGCTGTAAGTCACTCTTCCATTCCTTCCTTCATCCGGATCTTGAGCAGTTACGTAATGCACCACAGAGCCCACGGTGACATCCTCCTTGACGTGGGCAACGGGAAAGGACACGAATGTGGGGCTGTGGTCATTCACATCTAAAATCACTACTTTTGCTACCAGGGACCTCAGCTGCCGGTCTGTCACATTCACAGCCTGGTCAGATGCAGTTATTTTCAGGATGACAGAGGGAAGACTCTCTCTGTCAAGCAGGGATGCAGTGACCAGTGTCCCAAATGAAGGGTGGATGAGAAATGGGTTTATCCCAGGATGGTGGGATTCAATGAAGTATTGTATTCTGCTGTTTAGAAAACTTCCATCACCATCTTTGGCATTGAAGACATATACCAGAGTCCCTATAGGAACATCCTCTTCTATGCTTATCACAATGAACTCATCCTGGAAGGATGGGGAATGGTCGTTCTGGTCTTCCACATCAATATTAAGGAAGACTGTGCTGCTCAGGGGAGGATTTTTGCTATGGTCTTTAGTGACCACCCTGAAAAGATAATGGGATGTCATTTCATAATCAAGTTCCTTAGAAAGGAACAAGTCTCCTGTTGAGCTGTCAATTTCAAAATGACTATCCTTGTCATCTGCAACAATACTAAAATGTAACTTTCCACCATGCTGTTGTTGAAGGTGGTCAGATGATTTCATCAAGCTCATTATTTTTGCAGGCTTTAAGATTTCCGGTATAACCAAATGTCTAATATGCTGAGAAATGATGGTGCTCCCTTGGGATTGTGGTATTACCTGAAACAAGAATTTCAAAAATCTGTTAATCTGGGATATTTTTAAAAGTGACATCAATGCATGTTATAACATTAATTTGAAAGCTAATTCACTCCATTATGTGATATACATACATTAATTGGTGGTACTATCTATTTTTATATAATTCTAGTATGTCTTAGGAAGAATTAAAACTTCCTAATAACTAGGAGGAAAGAAACTACAGAAATTTGTAACTCCCGAAGTACTGTAAAATGTGAGGTGATAGTTTGTCGAGGTTGTGCTGAACTCTAGCCTGTGATTCTTCATTGGGAATATGGGATAGATAATTCTCCGAATTCCTCTTAATCCTAGAGGCCAATGTACACAGTCTGACAATTAAGTCCATGAACTTAACTGTTCTAAGTGCTACATATAGCACTGTTGAATATCACTACAGTCACTTTGAAATACTCCCCTTGGGAAGCTATGCACTGACACCAGCACCTAGTCTATCCTTCAAAACAATTTTGGAACTCTTTCTGGAATGGCCACTGGTATGGTGGCAAGTTCACAAACTTAACTGTACAGTTGTCTGTGTGGGAGTCTTTAGCCAGTAAACAAATAACTGTATTGAAATACCCTCCCTACTCACCTGATCTGGACCCCAGTGACTTTTTCTTTACCTGAAGATAAAAGAAATATTGAAAGGAAGACATTTTGATGATATCAGGACATCAAAGGTAATGCGACGACAGCTCTGCTGGCCATTCCAGAAAGAGTTCCAAAACTGCTTTGAAAGGTGTACTAGGCACTGGTGTCAGTGCATAACTTCCCAAGGGGAGGACTTGGAAGCTGACTGTAGTGATGTGCAGCAATCAGATATGCAGCACTTTTTCTAGGATGAATTCAGAAACTTAATTGGCAGTTCTATGCGTAATGACAACACCGGTGCCTCTGTTTATTTCAAACAAGAGACTTGAGGTATAACTAACTATACAGAATTTTCTGCTAACTCACATATCCTTAATCGACAAAGAATATTATCTAGAAACAGAATCTTTGGGAATATGTAGTATTGATCATTATATATCTATGGTAATAATAACTGATAGTGATGTACAAGCCCAGAAAAATCTAGCAATGCAAAGTTATCCCATTTTTCAGTGTTTGGTGTAATTTTTTCTACTACAAAGACATTCCACAACTTGTCTCTTTCTTATGATTAAAAAAAAGTATTAAAATATGAATTTTATGTGACTTAGTTCTAATTTTAAAAAGTTACAAAAGCAAGGTAATTTATTGTGTGGCCATTCCTTTACATGCAAGTTTCTCCTGAAAATTTACCACATTTTTGTATTTAGCGTCAATTAAAAGGTACTTTGGGTTCATGTTATATACACAGAACAACATAAGTGCCCATATAGTAACAAAGGCAAATAGCTTGCCAGTGAATTCTTTAAATTATCTGGATCTAAATACTTTTCTCTAGTGATAATAAAAACTACATGAAATAGTATAAAATAGTATTCATACACCTAATGTACTTTCACTTTACGCCCTTGAATAAAAATAAAACCTCTAAAACATTCTCTTTCCTTCAAAGGTGACAACGGAACATTACCTGAATATTAATAACCGCCTGTCCGTGAAGGGGAGGCACGCCTTGGTCACTGGCAATTACAGTCATCTTGTAGGAAGGTTTATAATCATATGACAGTATTATGGTTGTTCTTATTTCACCACTGTTGGCATCAATCTTAAAGTGATCAGAACCATCTCCTACATACACAGGCCACATATACAAAAATATTAAGAAATTAATGTTAATGGACAATACAGATAACGATCAATTAATCCAAGTATACGTGTGTAATTACCTGTAAGAGTAATTTCCCTTAATCTCTAGGAGATATGGATATAAAAATAAAACTAAAAATACAGACAAGAAATACACCAGATTTTTACAAATATTTTATTTTTAACACTTTTAAAAATAAAAAGCAGACGGAATGATACAGTGCCAATCATCCAGCTTTAAAAATAACCAGTCCATGGCAAATCTTATTTCACCTATACCTCATTCGTATGCTTTCTGCCTCTATTTTCTTTTAAATTCCAGAAATCAAGTAATTTCATCTGCACATACTTTAACATGCATTTCTAAAAAAGAAGGAATATTAACATAACATTATATCTTGAAAAATTAGTACTACTTTCTATCAATTATATTTTCAAATTTCCAATTGTATCAAAATCTCTTTTTTAAAAACAATTTGTGCAAACTATGTACTGAAGAAAGAAGGCCAAGCTGCATTGAAGTCATTGGCAAAAACAAGGCTTCAGAAGTTGACTACCTACTGAGATGCTTCAACATACGGATGCAGTGTTGAAGGCACTCACTTGTTTACGCCAAGAAACGTGGAAGACAGCTATGTGGACAATTGACTGGAAGATATCTACATTCATGCCTGCCCCCCTAAAAGGTGATCCAATGGAACGTGAACATTATTTAACAGTATTTTTAATATTACCTGCAAGCAAAATTTTGCTAAAGATAACTTAGAAACAGTTATAGCTATACATTAACAGGGAACTACCAGAAACTCAAGCTGGATTCAGTAAAGGATGTGGAATTACAGATATCTTTGTTAGTATCAGATGGATCTTGACTGAAAGCAGAAAATACCAGAGATATTTACCTGCATTTTATTGACTATGCAAATGAATTCAATTGTATGGATCATTAGATACCACTGTAAAGAATACAAATTCCAAAACACTCTATTGTGCTTGTTGAGAAACTGCATACAGACCAAGATGCAGTTGTTTCAACACAACAAGGGCATACTACATGTTTTAAAATTTTAACAAGCATGTATTAAGGTAGTATCCTTTCATTGTACTTATTCAGTCTGTATGCTGAGCAAATATTCCAAGAAACTGGACTATATGAAGATGAACATGGCATCAGGATTGAAGAAAGACTCATTAATGACCTGTAATAAGAAGACGGCTAACCTGCTTGATGAAAGTGAAGAGGACTTAAAGCACTTACTTATGAAGAGCAAAGACTGCAGTCTTGAGTATGGATTACACCTCAACAGAAAAAACATTTTTTACAACATGACCAATAAGTAACACCATGGTAGATACAGAAAAACTTGAAGTTGCCAAGGATTTCATTTCATTTGGTTCTACAATCAACATTCTTCAAAACAGCAGTCAAGAAATCAAAACACATAGTGCACTGAGCAAATTTGTTGCAAAAGACTTCAAAATCTGAAAAAGCTGAGATGTCACTTTGATGACTACAATGTGTCCTAATCCAACCTGTGGAACTTTCAGTGACTCATATTTATGTGAAACCTGGAGAATGATAAAGCAAGACTGAAGAACTCACCCATGCACACACATGTACGTATACATGCACACACACATGCAAACAACAGAAATGTCGTTTAAACAGTTTAAACAGTTCTGGAGAATTGTTAGTGCTGTTAAGTGCTGTTGAGTTGGTTGTGGCTCACAGCCGCCCTACGTACAACAGAATGAAACACTGCCTGGTCCTGAGCCATCCTCACAGTCGTTATGCTCGACTCCACTGTTGTAGCCACTGTTTCAGTTCATCTCGTTCAGGGTCTTGCTTTCTTTCACGGACCCTTTACCAAGTACGACGTCCCTCTCCAGGGACTGATCCCTCCTGACAGCATGTCCAAATTATGTGAAATGAAGTCTCGTGTCCTCACATCTAAGGAGCACTCTGGCTGTACTTCTTTCAAGACTGATTTCTTCACTCCTCTGGCTGTCCACCGCATAGTCAGCATTCGGGCACAACACCACGATTCAGATGCATCAATTCTTCTTCAGTTGTCCTTAGTCATTACGCAGCTTTCACACGCATTTTCCGAGATCTATATTTCATGTCTTCCACATTTCCATTATTAACAGGTGTCTACAGCTATTTGTTCCATTTTTAGTCATGTCTCATCCACAAATAAAGATACCGGACACTTGACTCCACTGACGTCATTAAGGTCTACTTCTACTTTAAAGAGGTAGCTCTTCCCCAGCTGTATTTTGAGTACCTTCCAACCTGAGCGGCTCATCTTCCAGCACTATATCTGAAAATGTTCTGCTGTTATTCATAAGATTTCCAGTGGCCAGTTTTTTCAAAAGTATACCATTAAGTCTTTATTCCTAATCTGTCTTAGTCAGGAAGCTCCACTGAAATCTGTCCACCATGGGTGACCCTGCCAGTACTTAAAACAGCAGTGGCACATCTTCTAGCATCACAGCAACATGCAAGCCACTGTAGTACAATAAACTGACAGACTAGTGGTGTCTGGCTTGGCAGTGGTGTTCTAGAGAAAAGAAACCCAAATTCAGGGTGTTGGTAGGGCCATGTTCTCTCTGAAATTTCTTGGGAGAAATTTCAGTGGTGTCTTGACTTCTGTTAGGCCCAAGAATTTCTTGGCTTGAAGTTGCAGCATAACTTTGTCCTCACAGGACGGTCTTCTGTCTGTCTCTTCTCTTTCATAAGGGCATCACTCAAATGAGATTAGAATCTGCCTTACTCCAGTAAGACCTCATGTTCACTGATAATATTTTCAAAGACCCTATTTCCAAACCAGGTCATATTCACTAGGACTAGGGTTAGGACTTCTACATATCTTTGGAGGGACACAATTCAATCCATCATAATATCTCAATTTTAGGGTTAGGACTTCTACATATCTTTGGGGGGACACAGTTCAATCCATCATAATACCTCAATTTTGCCCTTGCAATGCACTGGTTGGTGAAACTGGACTGTGTATCCTAAAGAGACGCCGACAGTCCAGATTCGGTTGTTTCATCTCCATCGTGTAGCAGCTTCACATGTTCTTCTGTCCTCAAGTTTTCTGTAAATTGGCAGGTAGATAGGGAAACCTGAATCACTATGTTTTTAAAGCAAGACTATTTTATAAATGCTGCTTTATGTTTCTCTTCTAAAGCATATTTCTGGCTACCTCTTTTTGCAATATAAGCCCCCACTGATGCACAATGCCTACATCCACTAAGGATCCATGAAGTGTTGAAAGTAAAATATTCTGATTCTATCATTTCTTCTTCCTTTATTAGCTGAAATATTTCAATACAGAAAAAGTCTCTCATATACCTTTTAATAATAGTGTAACAGTTCATTATAGGAAAGGAAGGATAGATACTTGATGCTAATAATCATTTTTTTTTGAATAATGGGTTGATTCTAATGTCCTCCAATACTCCAAACACGATCAGCAAAGTTTTGTTTTGTTTTTAAGAATCATTACTACATGAATGTAAATATATTAGCTATGTTTCAATCTACTGCCATTTTTGTTCTTATTGATGATCAAATTGTCTCATCTTTGAATAACAGGATTCCTGGGTCTTTCTGACATGATCCTAGTAGTCTTTAAGAGCCTCCTTGTATGTGGGATATGACAAATTGGTACAGATTCATCTTGCAGATTTTCTGTGCTAGACCTCGAATCAGCCATTTCTTCAAGAGCCCCTTTTGGTGTAAAATTTCTTTGGGAGAACAAATTCTGGACATTAGAAGTGCTCCTTGCTTCTGGATTCGTCACTGTGTCAAGGCGTTTTTGGTGGACAGAGAACATATGCATACGCATATGCCTGCCAGTTGTGTCCTATGTACATACTGATACTTTTAATTCAAATTGATTATCATAGGGATTTTAGTTAAATACCAGATTTGGATTCTTTAATAAAATCAGGATACTTCAAACAATCCAAAAAGCCAAAGCCTGAGCTATAAACTCTCTTTCATTCTCTTATTCAATGGCTGCCAAGTTATTACCATAAATAGAGGCTTTACCAATTATAGAGGACATAAAGACAAATAAAAAAGGAATCCCACCTTCAAAAAATTCAGTCTACAGCATGAAACTATGCAACATTTATTAGCTGTGATTTGATCCATTTACTGTGCTTTGATCCACTTACTTTAATCTCATAGGAATATTGTAGACTACTTTCATGATAGGATTCACATGTCTGTTCCAATTATACTGATTTTATTTTGTCATTTAATCTTACTGTATTTTGTATTGCCTCTATTTTCCAATCAGATTAAATAAAAAATATGAATAGCGCAATACATACATACTCATATTTTTCATATTGCTATACCTGAGTAACAGTTTAGAAGTTGACTTTTTAAAACTTAATAACTATTTCAAACATTCAGAAAAATTACAGTCAGCATTCATTTTATCACCTTTGAGACTGATCAATTATCAATATTTCCTTCAAGGTTTTCAAACAAAGAACAGAACATACATATATAGAACAGTAGGATGTGTACATCTTCAAGTCTCAATCCTCTCTTCCTTTCTTGTAGTCAATTTTCCAAAGTGGGGGTGTATTTTCCTAGTCCATATATTCATAATAACATGCAGCATGGTTTTGCTTGGTTTTAAGTAATAGTATTATGGCACATTATAGAACCTTATATTAATCGACGGCACTTGGCTGGCTGGCATTAATCAGTGTACATGTGTATGTGCACGTGCATGTATGTGTGCACGTGTGTGTGTTCTCTCCAACTCCACTGTCTCCCACAGGTATACTAATAAATATGTTCTCGCTGCCAGTCCAAAATGAAACAGTAAAAACAAAAAAAAGATACAAAGATCTCACTGACCTAGGAGCCAAAAGAGGATTTTTGAATGCATGCTTGTGGAGTCCATTTTTCTGGCCCATGGGACTACTGCTATAGCTGCTAACCAAAAGGCTGGTGGTACGAATCCACCAGGTGCTCCTTCAAAATTCTGTAGTAGTTCTGCTCTGTCCTATACGGTAACTGTAAGTTGGAAATGACTTGATGGCAGTGGTTTATTCATTTATTTATTTAGGCCATTTAATCAATCAAGTTGGATGATTTCTACTTAGGACATAGAAACAAGACTACGATTTTTTAATAAAGTTTTAAATTCTTTTTTGTTTAAATAAAGGTGACTCTCAAGTAAAACAAGTGTATTTTGTTAGGTGTTATTTTTCGAAGTTAACTACAACATTGTAAGAAATCAAAGTAGAACCTCTATTCCCAGAAGTAGAAAGCTGATAAATGAAAGTGGAAATGTGCAAAGCTCTTAATTTTCTGAGAACAGTGACTTTTACCTGAAGACACTGAATACAGAACTTCTCCACTGCTACCTTCATCGAGATCTTTTGCAAACACAGTTGTAACTAACATATTTATGGGTTGACCTTCCAGAACCTGTCGTTAAAACAAACGGCCCATCGATTAGTAAAACAATTAATGTCAGTTAATCTTTATATCAAGACACATTACTACAAAGCATTTTTAACTATTTTAAAATACACAGACAATTCACCTGTCTGTCATATGAGGTTCTAAGGGTGTCATTTCATGAACAGAATCCACCCAACAGACTTAAAGATTTTACTCAATTTGAAAACATTATCTCAAGTATTTGAACTAATTCTAAAAAAGAAAAGAAAAAGACGAAGAAGAAGAGGAAAGGAATCAAACTAAATATCCTTCGATTTTAGATATACTATGGGAATTCTAGTATCTTCTCATTCACCACTTCTCAGGATAGTTCCTAAGAGGTGGTTGTTACAGTCTAAACTATGCTACAGGTAAATGTGAATTTTTACTACAGGAAACTTACCTCATTAATTAACAAGAGCTTTCCTGGAATACTTAAACACATAAAAACACGTAAGTACAGTTCCATTCCACATTTTGGGTCTCACTACCCAATTAAGCTGCAGGATATTTTCATGATATAAATAAAAAATCATAAAGGTACTATGATAATGTTTTCCTTTGGTAAGATATATTTTTAAAATATGGCTTTAGAAGAGCAAGTTAAAAATTACTGACTTCCTCAGTATCTTTTCAAAAGTGAACACAATTTTCAAAATTTGAACATAATTTGAATGCCCAACTAAAGTAGCAGGAGCTTGGAAGCTTTTATTTGTATAATCTTTTCATTAAAAAGCATTAGGAACAGCTATAGGGTATATTTACTTACTTTGTAATAATGTGTATGTTTATTAATTCTGTATTAATCATGAGTCGGATCCAACTCGACGGCACTTGGCTTGGCTTGGCAATTATGTGATAGATTAATTTATTATATATAAAGCATACAAAATCATGGATATGAAAAAGAATAAGATAATATAACTGGAAGTTTGGGCATGTGCTGAAAAGATCTAATTTCACAGTCTCTAGGTGTATGGCTATCTAGTTTGGAATTGTACGTTGTCCTTAACTAACCGTTCTGGAGATGCACATCAATTACTCATCAGGAGGCCTGCCGAGAGTGACACACGCACTATAGGAAAAGCAATTCATATCTGAATATTACTGCCAATGAGGTACCATTCTGTTTGCATTAAAAAGGCAGAACTATATTATTACAAGACAGCTGAACACATGATCCCAATACCATATATATACAGTGTGTGTGTGTATACACAAATATGTATATGGTATATAGATATATATGGTGTGTATATATATATAAAACCATTTTCTTTAAAAAATGTTTTTTGACATTTGGCCAATTTCTAGGTCTTTCTGAAATGAATGAATCCCTACACCAAAGTTGATTTGCTAAGTTCTCACTGTCTACCACAAGATGGTGCTCAAAACAAACATAATATAACTTCACAAGCGCTAATATTGAAAATTCACTGTGAAGCTACTTCACACCACATGCCTTGATGTGTAACTCCTTTCCAGGGTGACACTGTGGGAAATACGGCTCATTATCATTGATGTCAGTAACTGAGATGTAAACCATCATTGTGGCATTTCGCGGTGGTGAGCCATGGTCGGTTACTAGGACCATTGCCTGATGGTGTGCCTGATGCTCACGATCCAAAGCCATCCAATTTGTAAGTTCACCTGGGTAACACAAAGTAGAACAAAAGTGACAGACATTGGGAATTACGATGCTGACATTATGGACCAAACCCAAAGCAACTCACATAAATGATGATCAAATATAAAGCTCTAAGCAAAAGCACAATTTTAAAGACTATTTGCATAGTAAGTTGGTTCGACCGTTGAAAAAAATCTTCTGAAGTTGTTACTGACAATGCCTTTTTAAAGTTGTCATCCTTGAATTCATAAAAGTAAATAATCAAATACTCTGTGTGGGGGTGAATACTAATAATCTGAAAGACTTAGAATCATTGCTTATTCCTCTACACACTACTATCCAGGTATAGTGGACAGCACATGAAGTCTAACATCTCAAGGTATGGGCTGGGGTTTCCCTACCCCCATTTCAGACACCTAATGATCTCTCAGCGTGCCTCCTGGGACTGTTATTAGAAGCAAACAGAATCATACATTTAAAAGTACCTTGTAAACTGTAAATTATTAGACACATAATAGTCATTATTATTACTTTAAAATAATGGCCAAATATTAGATGATATTCCTGAGACAATAGTTTCTCTTACACAGTTAATTCTTTTCATCTCACAAAATATATGTGTAGCAATTGATAGTGACTTCTGGAATAACTTTTACAAGCCTTAATTTACAGACTCTTGCCTAGAACTAGTAAGCCCTGGTAGCACAGTGCTTAAGTGCCATGCCTGCTAACACAACATCAGTGGTTCAAACCCACCAAGTGCTCCTTGGGAACTCTACAGGGACAGTTCTACTCTGTCCTTTGGCTCACTAAAAGTCAAAACTGACTCAATGGTATCGAGTTTGGATTTGGGCAGGGGAGTGGGGGATGGCCTAGTACTTGTAATTTCCCATGTGTTTCAGACACGGAGACTCAGGCTTAAATTCGTAACTGGCCTTGCCTACTGTCAGGGGCTTTCAGGGGACACGTGTTCCTTTGGGTGGCCCATCTTCTACTGTAGAATTCTTCTACACACTGGTTTCCTCACCATTTACGAAAACACCTCTTTGTGAGATAGCATATATAGAGTGAAGGAGCCCTAGCAGTACAGCGGGTGAGTACTTGGGGGCTGACCAAAAGGTTACTTGCTTAAGGTTATACAACTAAGTGAATACTGCTGGTCTTCTAAATCTTGGGGCTGGACTGATTGTGGGAGATAGATGATCATAGAGAAACCAATGATAGCTTACATATTTAAAAAACAAAAACCAAGTAAAATAGAAGACCTAGAAAACTACGCCAGATGGGAGTAAAGTGCAAGCAGGGCCACACTGAACAGGTGTACAAGGTCTGTCGTGCACAGGAGAGGGGTTCTGACTTCATCCAGCCAGTACTCTTCATGGCGAGCCATGCACCTGATGAGAAACAACACCTGCCTGAAAGAGGCACAAGATGCCTTCGGACCAAGGGGTTGCAATCAGTCCCAACTGAATCAAATTCTGTCCCCAGCAAAAAGCAGGGCCACCATCTGCACAGGCTGTAATATAAATGGTGCCTACAAATTTGATAGACCAAATTTTCAAAAATCAATGGTGGAATTGTACAAAGTGGTGGCTTTTTCCTTCCTACTAGTCCTGTGACCGTAGACAAGTTCCTTGCGCTATCTGAGTCTCAGTGTCCTCAACTATACCCCTAAAGCCAAACCTGTTACCATCAAGTTGATTCTGACTCATAGCAACCCAGCAGGACAGAGCAGAACAGCTCTATAGGGTTTCCAAGGAGCAACTGGTGGATCTGAATTGCTGAACTTTGGGTTAGCAGCCATAGCACTTAACTACTATACCACAGTATAGTTGAAGAAACTGTATTTCATTTTTAAGTGGTTATAAAAATGAAATAAATTCCCTATGAGTTGGAACCAACATGACAGCAACTGACAAAAACAAATTTTAAATATGAGGTCTGCCAATTACTTGCAAACTCATCCTAGAAAAGGTGCTACATACCTCATTGCTGAATATAACTGCAGTCACCTTCAAAGTACTCCCCTTGAGGAGCTATGCACCCACAACAGCACTTAGCCCACCCTTCAAAGCAATTTTGGAACTCTTTTTCTGGAATGGCTATTAGAGCTATCATCATATTACCCTTGATGTCCTGAATGTCATTAGAATGTCTTCCTTGCAATATTTCCTATATCTTTAGGTAAAGAAAAAGTCATTGAGAGCCAGATCAGGTGAGTAGGGAGGGTGTTCCAATAAGTTACTTGTTTATTAGCTAAAAACTCTCTCACAGACAACTACACAAATAAGTTTGCAAACTTGCTACCTTGCCACCATATACAATTGCCATTCCAGAAAGAGTTTCAAAATTGTTTGAAAGGTGAACTAGGCATGCTGGTGTCAGTGCACAGCTTCACACGAGGAGGAGCGATATTCAGCAATGAGGTATACACCACTTAGAACAATTAAGGTCGTGTACTTAATTTTTGAACCTCGTATAGTAACATTTTTATATTTAACTAAAACTTTAAAAATACTCACTGTAAATTTTTTTTCACTTTTTCTCTTTTTCCTTACCAAAATGAGAACGGGATCATGGATCCCTAAAGCAACTCGGAAATCTTAGCTAATGGACCAATTTCTACTCTTACACTGAAGAAATATGTATTTCATAAAAGGTTTTTGACACTTTGGAAAAAAAATCTACAAACGAAAAATAATGGTTATTCGAAAACTTTAGACTTTACACAAAGATTTATTCAATCCAAATCTGACTACCCATCTAAGTCAGAATGAAAAACATATACCAGTGATATATGGCCATAAGGCAAGAAAAATATGAATCATAATGAGTAAATGTCTACTCAATTTTTACTTCTTTAAAATCACACACTACTGTCAACAAATATGTGTATTCACTGTAAACTATACCGTTAATTTTGTTTGTACTGTTATACTTGAAAGATTTGAGTTTTGCAGACTCTATTTTAGAAATAGGTCACAGCTACAAAATGCTACCTGTATTAGGATTCATTTTGAAGAATTTTCCATCAGACAAAAGGAAATATGAGAGCTGTCCATTCTTCCCAGAGTCTCCGTCAACTGCTGTTATCTGGCCTATTACTCCTTGGAGAACAGGACTCTCCTTGACTGTCAAAAACAACACATCATGCAAGAAGGCAGGAGAATTGTCATTCTCATCCAGGACATGAACAATGACTAAGGTGCTCACATTTTGTGACAATTTATCCCCTGGAATCCAGGCAAACACTCTGAAATCATGTATTCGTGTGGATTCATAGTCGAGTTGTTGCCGCAAATAAATCCAACCTGTTGAAGGGCTGATGCCAAACACAGCTGAGTCTATGCTGGGTTCCAGGGAGTACATGAGTCGTGAGGCTGTATACTGTGTACCAAGGGAGTAGGCCTGTATTTGCAGTATTTGGGTAGTTGGTGAGAGGGATTCACTGATTTCCACTTGGTAGACAAAATTTTCAAAAGTCAAGGAAGGACTTGATTCTTGTTTTTCAATAACTACTGTCAGCACCAACAGGGATGCCTGAGGAGGAATGCCGTGGTCTTTGGCCATGAGTCTCAGCATGTGCTTCTGTGGCATGTCCCCTTCCAGACTTCCATTAAGGTATACCACACCAAGCCCTCGATCAATGGTGAAGATTTCTGGTGTCTGGCTGGCAATGGAGTATTGAATAAATCCATTCAGACCACTATCTTTGTCTTCTGCTCGTGCAAGATATAAGGCTGTGCCAGGTGGTGTGAACTGAAAGATTTTAATCTCGTCAGACTCTTTGAGAAAAACTGGGTGGTTATCATTGATATCAAGGACAGTTATGTTGACTTCCGTGATGCTACAGCCTGTGGAGCTGCTGAGCTGCGCCTGGATGGTGAGCACAACCGTGGGCTGTGTTTCATGATCCAGAGGCTTCTGGGTACAAATGGTGCCTAGCCACGGGTGAATAGTGAACTTTCCATCCAGATTGCCAGAAGCAATTCTGTAAGAGACTGGCTCTGTAGAATCTGGAGAGTGGGAGAAAGGGGGAAGAGAAAACAATCACTATATGGAAAAAAACAAATCTCATAACTGAAAATGAAGTCTAACAATTAAGTTTGCAAACTTCATTGTTCTAAAGTGCTACATACCTCATTGCTGACTATCACTATGGTCATCTCCCAAGTACTCCCCTTGGAAAGCTATGAACCAACACCAGTGCCTAGTCCACCCTTCAAAGCAATTTTGGAACTCTTTCTGGAGTGGGCATTGCACACAATGGCATGGTGGCAAGAGTGTGAACTTAATCGCACAGTTGTCTGTGAGGGTGTTTTGGGCCACTAAACAAATAACTGTATTGAAACACCCTCCTACTCAATTGATCTGGCCCCCATTGACTTTTTTCTTTCCCTGAAGATAAAAGAAATACTGAAAGAAAGACATTTTGATGACATTCAGGACACTGAGGGCAATACAACAAATAGCTCTGATGGCCACTCCACAAAAAAATTTGGCCATTCCAAAATTGCTTTGAAGGGTGGACTAGGCTCCGGCATTAGCACATAGCTTCCTAAGAGGCGTAACTCGAAGGTGACTGGAGTGATATTCAGCAATGAGGCATGTAGCACTTTTTCTAGGATGAGTTCACAACGCTAATTGGCAGCCTTCGTATATACCACATCTGAAAAAAAGCAAAAGCCACTGCTGTTGAGTTGATTCCAACTCATAGCGACCCTACAGGTCAGAGCAGAACTGCCCCCCACAGTTTCCAAGGAGTGTGTGGAAGAGTTGAACTGCCGACTTTTTCGTTAGCAGACATACCACTTAACCACTGCACCACCAAGGTTTCCTTATTTAAAATGTTGATGGAATATAAATTATTTAAAAATTGAAAAAGATACTGAATATACTACATATACAGAGAATACAAGGAGACCTAGTACACGGTAGTCAAATGTTGAACCATTAACCAAGAGATTGGCCACTGAAAGCCACCTAGTAGCTCTACTGAAGAATAGAAAACAATGTCTCACTACTTCTTCAGCTCTCCAAAGACTGCTGAAAAACGGACATGTGGTTTAAGATGCATGGACAGAGGTTATGTTCAATGGATGTGGAGCAAGCCACAGGGTTAATTGTCTTTGTTCCTTCTTTCTTCTTGCATTAGGTTTCAGAGCATAATTTTTTATATATTTGAGGAAGCCATGTTAGGTTTATGTTTATGCTTCTCTGGATATCTACCAATGAATGGCTAAAACCCTCACAAAAGTTGAGAGAAGGAAGAGTGAAGAAAAGATGAGGATTTCAAGGAAGACAAGATCTTTGAATACACAATTTATAATTTATGCTTAAGAATGTATCCAGCACAGGTACCACCATAGGATTATTCACTGCAGCACTATCTGGGCTAGCAAGAACTGTGAGTCATTCAAATAGCAAAAAGAGAAATGTTAAATAAATACACTTTATATCCTAGTTGACCTAGTTGAAAAACTATGCAACTCTTTTTGAGTTGATACAGAATGATGTCCAGTATACACTAAGCAGGAAAAAGAAGGCAGTTGTAGACCAAAAAAACATCAAATTATATTTATTTTGTGAAAAAGAAAAAAAAAAAAACAAGAAAAATTTGTGCATTTGATGGGAGTGGATTACTGGAAACTTAAACTTTATACATTAGAAGTATTCTGTATTGTTTTAAATTTTCCTTTTAAAAGTATCTCTTATTTTTGTAATCAAAAAATACACATGTGTAAGATAGAAACACAAAAGAACAAGGAGCATGTCACAAGTTTCATCAGGTCTCTAATTATTCTTTCATTAGGTAAAATAGAGAGAACAAAAAATTTATACAAGGTTGTATGGGTTAAATAAGGAAATGCTGCCACAACGGATTTTAAACATAGCATGAAAAGTACTTACTCAAGGGCTCTCTTGCTTTTACTGTTCCAACAGGACTGCCTTCAGGCACATCTTCATAAACTGAGAACGTGTACTTGGACCTTTCAAATTCAGCAGGGGCCAGAGTTGTTGGAAGAATGTGTATAGTAATGTCAGCGTTAAGGGTAGATGTGAGACCACCACCATCTCGAGCACAGACCATCAACAAAAGTGTAGCAGATTCCAAATGACTAAGAGTTGATGTTAAATAAATAATTCCTGGGGAACAGAACGAAAGACTTAATGAACATATAACACATAATAAGTATGGAGAGCAATAATAACTTTTGGTATGTTAAGTCTACTTTCAAATCAAAGTACTGGGCACATTTGAAAATGATGGTTCAAATTCTGCCTAGTAAGCACATTTTCTTAGAATCTAAAGATTGCATATCTTGGAAGTACATTCTATCAATTCACAGGGAAACACAAAATTGTGTTGCCTTTCTCAGGTCTCACTACCTTAGTTCCAGGATCCCTGGTGTGGTGCAGTGGTTAAGTACTTGGGTGTTAACCAAAAAGATTGGTAGGTTGAACCTACCAGCTACTTCATGGGAGAAAAGACATAATGATCTGTTCCTTTAAATATAGCCTTGGTAGCCCTATGGGGAAATTCTACTCTGTTACATATGGGCAATGCAAGTCAGAATCAACTTGATTGTATACAATAAAAACACCATACTGCCAGCCCAAGACAATGTAATAATAGAGTATATCCCATAGTCCAATGTATTCAAGGTCAATGTGGGGTTATAGTGTGATTACAATCTACACAGTAATTTACAGAATGAAACTGTAATTTTATCTTCACAGGTACTTGACATGTTCTCTGAGCTTGACTGTGAGACAGCAATCTTTCAACTGACTCCATTCTATCATTGTATGTTAGTGGATATAATACTCATAGCCACAGTTAAGAAAATGTCAATAAATGATAAAACCATGGAGTAAGACTTGCAAGTTAGGTCTATGCGCACAGTGTTTGTTGGAGGAGGGTGTTTATAGTCAAGTCAGGGAGAGATCCATAGTGCTGGGAAAACTGATTTCCTAATATTGTTAATACATGACACAAATGGTTAACTGGTGGACTACTAACCCAAAATTGGCCATGCAAAAACATGCAGAGGCACCTCAAAAGACAGGCCTGGTGATCTACTTCTGAACCATCAAAGCCTTGAAAACTCTGTGGAGCACAGTTTTTCTCAGCACACACAGGGCCACCATGAATCTGAATCAACTTGATGTCAACTAACAGCAACAACTATTTACTGTGCTAACTTGAAAACATAGAGGTCCCCACATAATAAACTTAAAAAATAGTCATTTTAATGGAAAGTACATGGAAAAGAAAGTACATGCATGTTTATTAAGTAAACCTACAAACAAACCTAGTTGAATGTTATGAACTCTATTACAATTTACCTGGTCATAATTATTAGCTGGTTGACGAAATGTTACATTTTCTGTCAGTTTCTAAGTAGCTGACAACAACATCAAAATCATCAGTTTGAGGGCCACGAAATAGTTAAATAGCACCCATTCATTTTTATTTTAAGTCAAAATCTTCCCCCTTGTAGCTTCAATTCCTTGTTCCTACTACTATTTTAAATTCAATGAAATATGTTTTATTTCTCTTTGGCATCATAGATGTTTAATAACAAAAGCAAAATATTTTGTCTGGCTTACTCCAAGCACAACAGGCCCATTTTCTATATATTCCCTATCTAACAGGACTTCAGTACATTTCATCACCAAGGTTCCTTTCACCTGAACATGCTCCAGGTGATCCTCTCACACCAAAAGAAACACACAGTTCCAGATACAACCTGACAACTGCACAGCAGAGAATAGCACTCTATTAAAATACTGTAAAACAGTGAAGTCACCAGCTGTTATTGTAGTAGATTTTAGAAACCATGTTACAGTTTGGGCTCATAGTGATATGGTGATCCACTAATATTTATTACACAAAGCTCTAAGTTAGGACTTCATGCTTTGGGTATAGTTAAAAAGAAAATCTTTGGCTTTACTATTAAGACCTATCTTTGATTTAAAAAATACAACAAAACACTAAAACAAATAATAATTTTAAAAAGACCAAAAAGAAAATAAGAAGTCTCTCCATCCTACCTTTATGACTCACCAGATATACATATTTTTTTGAGAGCTGATTCAGTTTCAACTACAGAGAGACATCAGAAGACTTCATTTTGCATCCCTGATTTCGATAATGAAAAATTAACGACTGTCACAACATGAGCATAGCCTGGTTTCCTGTCTGCATTGCATACCTTCTAAACCATTTCCCAAATTTGTGTCAGAATAAACGTCCTAAAATTCAAATACAGACATATCAATGTTACCCCAAATTTTCAAGGTAACGTTCAAACATCTTGTCTTTTTCATCTAGTGCTGTTTTAACAGAAATACCACAAATGGCTTTAAAAACAGAAATTTTATTTTGTCACAGTCCAGTAGCCTACAAGTCCAAATTCAGGACATTAGCTCCAGGGGAAGACTTTCTCTCTTGGCTCTGGAAGAAGGTCCTTCTCACCAATCTTCTCCTGGACTGAGAGTTTCTGAGGTACAGGCACTGCACGTCCTTTCCAGAAGACTCACTCTGCTGTCAGCAATGCTTTCTTGGTGCAACAGGGTCCCCAAACCTGTTTGGTTTGCTTTCCTTTCCTTTATATCCCAAGAGACTGCCTCAAGGCACAATACAATCTTACACACTTAATCCTGCCCACCAACACAACTGTTGCCATCGTCCCTCATTAACATCATAGAGACAGGGTTTGCAACATGTAGGAACATGACACAATGCCAGAAATCATGGTCTAACTAAATTGCTACACAAATTTTTGGGTGGGGAGACAATTCAATCCATGATAGTCTATCCTTTGCACCCCAAAATCACATCCTTGCAACATGTAAAATATATTCACCCCATCACAGCTGAAGTTTGAAGTGCAAGTACAAAATCCAGAAATTCCTCTTCAACTGTGAAATCTAGAACATGTGTTACCTGCTTCCAATATACAATAGCAGAACAGGCATAAGTGAAACATTTCCATTACAAATGGGAGAAATTGCAGGGAAATGATGCAATTAACAGAACACATTGCAGTAGCTCTCAAGGCTTTGAAAAAAATCCTCCATTCTCTGAGACATTTTATACAATAGTCTCTTCTTCCATACTGTAGGTATTGGCCACACTATCCAGATTTTGAGTGGAGGCCCCTTGACCATGGGCCACAGCTCTACTTTCCAGGCCCACTGGGACAGCAACTCTGCTCCTTCAGTCTTGAGTGTACCATTTTCCTAGTCCAACTGAGTAGCAACTCTTCCCTTAGAAACACCAGATGCCATGGTTCCACTCTTTAAATCTCCTGAAGTTTTGGCCATACCTTTTGAGACTGAGGCAGCTCAACTTTTAATGCTCCTTGTCCCGTCAGCTTCTGCTTTCTGTGGCCTCTTGGCCCAGAGCCTCACACCCACATCTGCCCTGCTGTGGCAAGTGTTCCAAAGCTCTAGCTTCACTGATGTAAGTGCCTAAAGGCATCCCACTCCACCAGAAATCTTCCTGCACCCAGGCACTCAGCTCTCCCACTCTGTTAGTCAGCTTCCAGTTCCGTGTTATTAGTTTGCTTCTTCTGCTTCTCACTATGTGTGCCTTCTCTGGTATCAACAGTTCACTTTCCTCTGAGTCTTCTGTCCATCTGCAGATTCAAAACTGTTTCCACATTTTAGATATCTGTTAGAGCAGCACCCACTATCTATTCTACCTTAGTCATCTAGTACTCCTTTAATAGAAGTATCACAAATGTATAACTTTGAAAAGAGAAATTTTATTTTGTCACAGTCTAGTAGTCTACAAGTTCAAATTCAGAGTTTCAAGGGAAGGCTTTCTCTGTTATCTCTAAAGGAAGGTCCTTGTCATCAACGTTCCTCAGAACTCAGAGCTTCTGAGGTTCACGGACACCATGGCCTTTCCAAAGGCTCCTGGTACTGTTTTCTTGGTGGGACAAGGTCCTCAAAGTTCTGCTTGCCTCCTTTTCCTTTATGTCCCAAGATATTGCCCCAAGACACAATACAGTTGTATACTCTGAATCCTGTCCCACGAAAGCAACTGCTGTCTATCCTCTCTCATTAACATTATAGAGGCAGGATTTACAACATGGAGAAACATCACATAATTCTAGGAGAATCATGGCCCAGCCACATGCTACACATATTTTTTAGAGGGACACAATTCAATTCATGATGTCTTATCCTAGCAAACCATTCCATTCCTAAATTGCTCCTACTCTGCCTCTGTAGCCCCACCTTACTACTATCCATAGAATATACTCTTAATGAGGCACAGTGAACATATATAATGTTCAAAATACACTTAGCTTTTATTAAAAAAAGTAATTTGCTGTGAAAATGTACACAGAAAAACATAAACCATTTCAACAATTTCTATATGTACAATTCAGTGACATTGATTATATTCTCCAAGTCACGCAACCATTTTTGCTTTTTTTCAAAATATTCCATCACTATTAACATAAACTCTCTGCCCTCGTTTATAAATGCTGCATCATCTCCCTTGAACAACCTTCTTCATCTTTCACTTAATGCTATCTATTCATAATTTAAAGAACCCTGGTGTTACAGTGGTTAAGTATTTTGCTGTTAAGTAGTTTGAACCCACCAGGCTCTCTGTAGGATGGAAAAAGATGTGGCAGTCTGTTTCTATACAGATTACAGCCTTGGAAACCCAGTAGGGCAGTTATGCCCTGTCCTAGAGGGTCACTATGAGTCAAAATACACTTGCTCATGATACGTTTTATACTTTAAAACATCAAATCTTACCTGGTGCAAGTAGCCTTCTCTTACAATCTGTTTTTTTTTTCTTTTTTTTAAGATGCCACTCTTCTATGATCCCATAGTTGCTCATGTACATGTGTTTATTACAAATTTATAGCATTGTAGTTTATTGGTTTTTAAAGCCTTTCTTATCATTCAGTCATTAATTCCATCATTCACTCATTCAGGATTTAAAAATAAACTCAAAAGCCAACATTTTGAAAAAAATATTTACAGCATGTATGAGAAACAATTTACTATGAATAATAAAGAGTTCTACAATCAAGATAAAAAAATAACACATAAACTGAAAGCCAGTTAAGAGTGCATAAACCAAAACCAAACCTGTGGCTGAGTCCATTCTACCTCACAGCAACCCTATAGGACAGGGTAGAACTGCCACATAGTTTCTGAGTACAGGTTTGAATTTTTGACCTTTTGGTTAGCAGCTGTAGCAGTTAACCATTACCACTACCAGAGTACAGATAAGTCAGATAAGAAAGACAAAAAATGATAAATATCATGTTCAAGTGCAAAATAACAAATAAAAGGCAAAATTAATAAAACTATTCCAGTTAATAACTCTAGTGTCTCTAAAATTTTTAAATAATATTTTGGTGTATTTTAGCTGAAAGTTTGCACAGCAAATTAGGTTTCTATTTTAAAAATGTTAACTAAACCTAAAAATTTTAAGTGATAATACTCAAGATTAAAAGAAATTTCATATTTATGTACACTGTCCAAATGACAGCTAGTGAATATTTATCAAATTATAAATTTCTCATATTCAATAACCTAGAATTATACCCTGTACTTGCATAAGTGCACAATAACATATCATGAGATGTTCTTTGCAACATTGTAAATGGCCTTAATATCCATTAGAAAGAAAACATATGGTTCAGTGAATTGTGGTGCACTAATACAAGAGAACTACTGAACAACATCCAAAAAAAGAATAAAGAAAATATTCACGTATTGATCACGAAAGATTATGCACTTTGCACTTTTTACATGAAAGAACAAGTTGCAAAAGTGAATCCATAGAATCAAATCATGTGTTAAAAAATTTTAGTATTGGAAGAGGTGGAGTCAAGATGACGGACTAAACACACATCTCCCTAAATCCCTCTGGAACCAAAGACCTGAACTGATAATTAAATGGGGCCTTCTGGACCTCGTGAGCCCCAGGACGTGGCATAGGGCTATTCACATTTGGACTTCATAACACTGAAAGCAAAACCTCCTCACTTTCGCTGACCCCACTCTCCGTGAGTGGGCCTGCACAGACCACAGGTAACTCACCATTTTAATTTTTTTTTTCTCTGTCTTAGCTGGTAGGCGGAGCTGGGACTTGACTAGCAGCTAATCTGAGATGCACTGCTGGTGGGATCGGCAAGTGAAACTGCCATATTTCAAGAGCCCAGCTTTGGACTTCGTGCATCTCGCCCCCTTTCGTAGCTCTTTCTGCCTCTGTCATATAGTTGCCAGTACCAAGGCAGTGGCAGGCTTGTGGAGGACACCGTCTTGATACATTGGGGGGTGGAGACACCCATACAGAGGTTCCAGGTGGACTTAGTTCCTAGGCTGGGAGGCAGCGCCTGCCTGGGGACGAGAGCTTTTCTGGCAGAAAAACAGTATTTTACACAGTGTCACCTATGACTGGGACCGAGTAACAGAGGCTGTGGACTCTGCATCTCAGCACCTTTGGCCTCTCTTTTGGTCCCAGTGAGGTGTTCAGCTTGTGCAGGACACCAACTTGTTCCACTGAGAGGTGGACATACCCACAGAGAAGCCTCAGCTGGACCTAATTTCTGGGCTGGCAGGCAGCGCCTGCCTGGAGAAGAACACTTTTCTGGCAAAAAAGCAGTATTCTACACAGCATTACCTACAACTGGGGGCCGATAGCAGAGGCCACCAGGGCAGTAGCCTTTCCGCATTTTGAGCTAGTTTATAACATCTGGGGTTCGAAAGAGAGGGGTTTACTTTGCAGGCTGGGAAGGGGGACCTATACACCTGAAAACCTGACTGAATTTGGAAGCTGTCAAATACTTTTTACTTCTCGTTTTAAGATGAGCTACAGAAATAACTGTGGTCCAGCCTCACAGCATCTCTCCCAGACTCTACTGACCCCTATGATACCAAAAAAGCAACAAACTCTGGAGAAAAACATAAGCAATAAATCACCCATGGCTTCAGAAGGCCCCCAAAAGAAACCACCTCAGAACTTCCCAGACAAAGAAGCTTTTCTGAAACTATCAGAAGGTGAATACAAAAGGATTATAAATAGAGCCCTAGTAGACCTTATACAAAATGCAGCACAGCAAAATGAAAAACTAAGCAAGCTGTTCAATCTGATGGAACATGAATACTCTGAAATCCAACAGATCAAGAACACAATCAAAGACATAGAAACTTCAATTCAAAGCCAAGAAAACAGAATGGAACAAATGGAAAAGAAACTTTCTGATTTGGAAGACAGACCTACTGACTCAAGCATCTGTGAGGAGAAATCAGAGAAAAGAAACAAGAAAAATGAAGAAGCATTAAGAGGAACAATCAGTGTTTAATTGGAGTTCCTGAACAGGGCGAGACACCTGAGAACACAGAGAGTATTGTGGCTGAGCTGCTGACAGAAAATTTCCCAGAAATCATAAAAGAAGAGAGTACAGCTATCCAAGATGGATATCAAACACCACTCAATGCAGATCTCAAAAGAAGATCTTATTATAAGATCTTAGTATAATATATATAATAATACATGTAAGACATATTATAATCACACTTAACAAAATGAAACATAAGCAGAAACTCTTCAAGGCAACAAGACTCAATGCAAAGCTAACATTCAGAGGGAAACCCTGTAGACTTTCGTCAGATTTCTCAGCAGAAACAATGCTGGCATGGAGGCAGCGGCATGACACATTCAAATGCTTGAAGGAGAAGAACTTCCAACCAACGATCATATATCCTGCAAAACCACCTTTTAGATATGAAAATGAAAGCAACATTTGCAGATAAACAGAAACTCAGGGACTTTGGAGAAACCAAACCAAAGCTACAAGAAATACTGAATCTCATGGCTTAGAAAAGCAAAACCACTAACTTCATATTTTAGAAGCATATACAGTACACATCACCCAGAATCCTACTCAGTGAGGGAAGGCTCCAAACTCAAAGCTATAATACTGAAAGAAATAATCCAGTGATCACATCATGAAAACTATGATGTCATCATATTAAAAAGTGGGATGTACTACAGTGGTTATAGTCCTTTGAGATGGAGAAGTTGATAGGAATTGGGTTTATGCATAGTTGGAATTGGGTTTCAACCCATGTGAAATTGGGTTTATGCATAGTTTATTAAGGGGGATCTTACAGGCAGCCATAAAGCACAATAAAGATGCAACATACCAAATCAAGAAACATAATACAGGAGTCTAAACAATCACAAAAACAACCCGGAAAAAGGTGAAAAATCAACACACAAAGAAGAATCTCCCAGAACAGATTAATAAGAACAGAGAAAACATCAACACAAAAATAAACATATCACAACAGCAGCACTAAACACATACTTAACAATAATCACAATGAATGTGAATGGATGGAATGCTCCAGTAAAGAGACATCGAGTGACATCTTGGATCAAAAGACATGACCCATCCATATGTTGCTTACAAGAAGCTCACCTTAGACTTAAAGACAAGAACAAACTGAAAATTAAAGGATGGAAGAATACATGTCAAGCTAACAATGAACAAAGAAGAGCAGGTGTGGCAATTCTAATCTCAGATAAAACTGATTTTAATGTAAAATCCACCATCATGGACAAAGATGGACACTACTTATTGCTGAAAGGCTCAATAAACAAACAGGACTTCACAATATTAAGTATTTATACACCTAATATTAGAGCACCTAAATACATCAAAGGAACACTGACTATACTCAACAATGAGATAGATCACTCCACAATAACAGTGGGAGACTTCAACACTCAACTCTCAATATTGGACAGGTCATCTAGAAAAAAACCTCAATAAAGACACAAAAGATCGTATTTACAATTAATAGACTAGACGTCAGCAACATCTACAGAACTTTCTATCCATCAGCGGAAAACTACACCTTCTTCTGAGTGCACCCCGAATACTCTGCAGAATAGACCATGTGTTAGGACATAAAGCAATTCTCAACAAAATCCATCCCACTGAATTATGCAATATATCTTCTCAGATGATAAAGCCATGAGAGTAAAAATCAATAGCAGAAAAAACACAGAAAGTGTAACTCATGGAAACTGAACAAACATCTTTTTCAAAACCCCATGGGTTATAGAAGAAATCTAGGATGAAATAAAGAAATTTATGGATTCCAATGAAAATGAAAACACTTCCACAAAGAACCTATCGGATACAAAGGAGTACTCAGAAGTCAGTTTATCACCATAAATGCACACATCTGGAAGGAAGAAAGAAACCAAATCAAAGAACTACCCCTATAGCTTGAACTACAAGAGAGAGAAAAACAGAGGAACCCCTCAGGCACCAGAAGAAAACAGATCATAAAGATTAGAGCAGAGCTAAGTGAATTAGAGGACAGAAGAACAATTGAAAAAACTAAAAAGACCAAAAGCTGATTTTTTGAAAAGATCAACAAAATTGACAAACTGTTGGCTAAGATTACTAAAGAAAAACACGAAAGGAAACAAATAACACAAATAAGAAATAAGAGGGGAGTTGTCATAACAGATCCAACAGAAATAAAAAATATCATAACCGTATACTAAGAAAGACTATTCCCTAACAAATTTGAAAATCTAGAGGAAATGGACAAATTCCTAGATTCATGTCACCTACCAAAATTATCACAAGGTGAAGCAGAACAACTTAATAAACCCATCACAAAGGAAGAGATTGAAAAACTCATTAAAAAAACTACCAACAAAAAAAAGCCCAGGCCCAGATGGCTTCATTGCAGAATTCTATCATACTTTTAGAAAAGACTTCTCTCCAATACTGCTTCGACTATTTCACAGTATAGAAAGGGATGGAATACTCCTAAATTCATTCTATGAAGCCAGCATAACTCTGGTACAAAAGCCAGGGAAAGACCCAACAAAAAAGGAGAACTACAGACTGATATCACTCAGGAATCTAGATGCAAAAATCTTCAACAGAATTCTTGCCAATAGAATACAACAACATATCCAAAAAATAATCCATCATGACCAAGGTGGATTCATACCAGGGATGAAAGTCTGCTTCAACATCAGAAAAACATTTAATGTGATGAACCACATAAATAACACAAAAGGCAAGAATCACCTGATTTTTTCTATTGATGCAGAGAAAGCGTTTGATAAAGTCCGACACCCATTCATGCTAAAAACTCTCAGCAAAATAGGAATAGACAGGTAATTCCTCAATGCAATAAAGGCCATTTATACAAAGCCAACTGCCTACCTCATCCTGAAAAGAGAGAGACTGAAACAGTTTCCCTTGAGAACAGGAACTAAACAAGGAGGATGTCCAATCTCACCTCTCCTATTCAACAGAAGTTCTAGCCAGAGCAATTAGACAAGATCAAGAAATCAAGGGCATCTGCATCAGCAAAGAAGTAAAAATCTCTCTATTTGCCAATGATATAATTATATATGCAGAGAATCATGAAGAATTCATAAGTAAACTACTCAAACTGATAGAATAGTTCAGCAAAGTCTCAGGATACAACAGAAACATAAGTAAATCAGTAGGATTCCTTTATACCAACAATGAGATTATTAAGGAAGAAATCACCAAGTCAATATCATTTACTGTAGCCCCTAAGAAGATAAAGTACTTAGGAATAAATCTAACCAGAGAGATAACAGACCTTTACAAAGAGAACTACAAGCCCTTACTACAAGAAACTAAGAGAGACTTACTAAATGGAGAAACCTACTCTGGTCGTTGCTAGGAAGACTTAACACTGTGTAAATGTCTATTTTGCCCAAAGCAATCTACTTATATAATGCAATCCCAATACAAATTCCAGTGATATTTTTTAATGAGATGGAGAAACAAACTACCAACTTTATTTGGAAAAGGAAGAAGCCTCAGATAAATAAAGCACTACTCAAAAAGAAGAACACACTGGGAGGCCTCTAACTGCCCAACTTCAGAACCTATTACACTGCCACGGTAGTCAAAACAGCCTGGTACTGGTACAAAAAGAGACAGATAGATCAATGGAACAGAACTGAGACCCCAGAGATGACACCATCTGCTTATGAACAGTTGATATTCAACAAAGGCCCTACAACGTTAAACTGGGGAAACAACAATCTCTTCAACAAATGGTGCTGGCAAAATTGGATATCTACCTGCAAGAAATTGAAACAAGACCCACAGCTTACACCTTATACAAAAACCAACTCAAACTGGATAAAAGACCTAACTATCAAATCTAAAACAATAAAGATCATCCAAGAAAAAGTAGAAACAATAATCGAAGTTTTAATGCACAACATAGACAGACTTCAAAATCTGTCAAAACACAAACAACAGAAAATAGATAAATGAGAACTATTAAGAATCAAACACTTCTGCTCATCCAAGCCCAGTCAAAGAGTTTATTAACAGAATTAAAAGACCACCTACAGAATGGGAAAAAATATTTGGCAACTATATGTCAGACCAATTCCTGATCTCCATAATCTATACTGCACTACAAAATATCAGTAAGAAAAAGATAAATCATCCATTTAAACAATGGGCAAAGGAGATGGATCGACATTTCTCTAAAGAGGAAATCCAGGCAGCTAAAAAACACGTGCAGACATGCTCACGATCATTAGCTATTAAAGAAATTCAAATGAAAACTACAGTGAGATACCATCTCACCCCAAGAAGGTTGGCCATTATCCAAAAATCACAAAACAACAAATGCTGGAGAGGTTGTTGAGAAATTGGAACTCTCCTACACTGTTGATGGGATTGCAAAATGATGCAACCTCTTTGGAAAGCAATATGGTGCTTCCTTAAAAAGCTGGATATAGCTTTACCATTTGACCCAGTATTCCACTGCAAGGACTATATCATGCAGAATCAAGGCCATTCACACCAAATGATGCATGCACATGAAAGTTTATTGCAGCAGAGTCCACAATAGCAAAAAGATAGAATCAACCTAGATGCCCAACAACAGAGGAATGGAGAGGTAAACCACGGTATACACACTCAGTGGAATGCTATGCAAAGATAAACAATGATTTTAGGAAACATCTCATAACCTGGTTTCAATTGGAGGACATTATGCTGAGTGAAAGTAGTCAGTGACAATAGGACAAATATTATATTAGGCCCCTATGATAAGAACTTAAAAACAGACTCATGCATAAAAGAAAAGACTCTTTAATGGCTGCAACGGTGGGGAGGAAGGGAGGGTAACGGGGGCAGGGTCTAGATTAGATAGTTGATAGAAATTTGGTTGGGTGAAATGTATAATAGCACACATTAGAAAGAAAATCAATATTAACTGGCCTTCAACATAACATGATTACTCCTCCCATCTTAATCCAACACTGCAAGGACAGAGTAGCTCGGGTGGGGGGCTAAGCACCATGCTCTCAAGGGAAACCAAGGTCAATTGGCACAACTAGCATTTTGCTAAGAGAGCCTACTGCACCTCACATTGGTGAGTGGTGTCTGGGATCTTAAAAGCTGCCAAGCTGCCATCTGAGGGTACAGCAAATTGTCCCAACTCAGCAGAAACAGATGATCACCGAGGACCAAAACGACATGGGGGAAAGAGAACCCAGAAGACAGAGAGACCCACGTGAATGGGTGACTACACTGACTTGTAACCAGAAGAACTGGATAGAGTCCAGCCACCACCAGTGATAGCTCTGATGGAGCTCACAAAGTTGATTCTCACTGGCAACACAAGAATAAAAAGGGATGCATCCTGAGATCTCCCTTTAAAGACTGCAACTGGTGGTCCACAGGCCTTGGAGTTTCCCTGGGAGCACAGCCCCTGGCCCTGATGCTGCGCCTGTCCATAAATCATAATGGAGGTCAACTGTCGGACAGGAATCAGTTGGACTTGGTGACACAGAGTGACCATGTCAAGTGCGCACTTTATGGTTCTGTGCATCTGTAGGATGTTGTACTGCTGACCTCTTACTGGAGGAAGTGGAGCTGGTGGAGAGGAGGGGATACGAGTGTGTTGGGAGGACAGGACAGGTATGGAGCAGAGAGGAAGAGTGTGCTGTTACCAGGCAGGGAGAGCAGTGGGAATGGGAATGTATACTTTCATTCAATAATAATAAGAATGATAAAATTTAGTACTACATAAACATTTTTTAAAATTGTATATCTCCATTTATATCAAGCCAATCTCTATTTACCTACAGCAAATTTGCTGCAAAAGATCTTTTTAAAGTGTTAAAAGGCAAAAATTGTCATTCTGAGGACTAAGGAGCACCTGACCCAAACCATGGTATTTTTAAACACATGTTGTCTCAAGCTGGGCTCTCCAGAGAAACCAAGCCAGTGAATCACGTCAAGCCAGAGGCTTCTCCTCACTCATGTAGCTTCAGGGGCTGATGAATTCATGATGGGAGGTAATATGGCAGGCTACTGGCTCAAGTGCCAAGAATCATACATCAGACAATGATGAGCCAGATGCAGGATAGACAGCCAGTGAGCTTTGCCAAACGCACAGATATACTGGAAGCAGGCCATGCTCCCAAGGAAACTCTTCTTACAACTGGTTGGCTGCTAACAGCAGATTTCATCACAGAGGTGAATACATTATATCAGATCCCAATATGAAGATGATTACATCATGGAAGGGTAATCAGTCCACTGTCTGCCAAATTACATCACTACACAACTGCCACACCACTGAGAATCATGGTTCAGTCAAGTCAGTCAACTTAGCCATCGCACAAGCAAAAGCTGGACAATGAGTAATGAAGAATTCATGCATTTGAATTATAGTGTTGGACAAGAATATTAAATACACCACGGACTGCCAGAAGTACGAACAAATGTGTCTTGAAGAAGTACTGCCAGAATGCTCCTTGGAAGTAAGGATAATGAGACTTTACCTCACATAGTTTGGACACATTTTCAGAAAGGATTAGTCCCTGGAGAAAGTTATCATCCCTGGTAAAGCAGAGGGTCGTCAAAAATGAGGAAGACCATCAACAAGATGGATTGACACACTGGCTGCAAAAATGGGCCTAAGCATAACAGCAGTAGTGAGGATGACGAAGGACTGGGTAGTGTCTTGTTTCGTTGGACAGGTGGTTGCTACGAGTTGGAACTGACTCCATGGCACCTAACAGTAACATTTATGTAAAATAAAAATTCATCACCTATAAATAAGTGTGATTATCAGATTATAGAACAATAAGTAAAGCATAATGACAAACACAAATACATATATTATGTGTGTACATATGACTGGATAAATATATATGCAGGAGAACACAGAACAATATGAAGAAGTCGTCTCTGTGGTTGAGATTATGGAAAGATTTAATTACATTCCTATACTGTTTTAAATAATAGAAAAGGAGCATATATAGTCTTGGAAATGAGAAAAAAATGAACATCTGTGTAATATTTATCTAATTACAAAATCCACAGAAGTATTCAGAAAGGGAAGACATATTTGTTACTCAAAAATGTATACCACTTTTCACTAGAGCTATTCAGGAAGCTTGGATACCACAGTAAAAATTTAGATTGACATTAACATGTGTGCCCTTTAAAACTACTTTATAAGACATTTCTCTAAAACTAGAATTCTCATTAGATAAAAAACATCAAAGATGAATATCAATAGAAATTTCAAAATGAGCAAGTACAGATACTTGGGAGAACTATATTCAATAAATTGAATCCCTGAAGATGAGATAAATACACTCCACAGAAATTGCCTCTGTAAACTTGTTTTGAATATGTTTTCATCCTAGATATGAACAAAAATAATGTCTCAAATACTAAAATTACTAACAAAATGCACTATGATAACATATGGTTTAAAAACATTATGTCTGGTGACTCATTTAGTATTTATCTCACCTCCAAAGGCATAAACTAGCATTCTGAATTGAGATAGTCTAATGCCGTGGTGGTGTAGTGGTTAAGTGCTATGTCTGCCAACTGAAAGGTCAGCAGTTCATATCCTCCAGGTGCTCCTTGGAAACTCTATGGAGTATGGAGCAGCTCTACTCTGACCTATAGGGTCACTCGGAGTCAGAATCGACTCAACAGCAGTGGGAATCTAAGGACTGAGGCACCTATGATTTGAGAATAGAAAACAAGTGGCAGCACATAATTTGTGATATTTTCTTTATCTTTGATATCACAAATATTCCATGCAAGACAATTGTTTATTATTTTAGCCCAATGTCTGCTATTTGTCACATTACAGGTTCTCAACACATTTTGGTTTTTGTTGCTGTTAGGTGTCATTCAATCAGTTCCAACTTACAGTGAACATTTGTGCTGCAGAACAAAACACTGCCCGGTCCTAAGCCATCCTCACAATCATTATGTTTGAACCCACTGATGCGGCCACTGTTTCAGTTCATTAAATAGAGTCTTCATCTTTTTCTCTAACTTTCTACTTTACCAAGCATGTTTATTTCTCCAGGGATTGATTTCTCCTGATAACACATCCATAGTATGTAAGACAAAGTTTTGCCAGCCTTGCTTCTAAGGAGCATTCTGGTTGCAGTTCATCCAAGATTTGTTCATGGTCCATGTTACGTACAATAGTCTTCATCAACACCACAATTCAAAGGTGTCAATTCTTCAGTCTTACTTATGCATTCTCCAGCTTTTGCATACATATGAAGCTGTTGAAAACACCATGGCTTGGGTGAGGTTCACCTTAGTCCTCAAGGTGACATCTTTGGTTTTCAACACTTTAAAGATGTGTTTTGCAATTGATTTGCCCAATACAGCATGCCTTTTGATGTCCTGACTGCTGTGTTCACGGGTGTTGATTGTGGATCTAAACAAAACGAAGTCCTTGACAACCTCAATCTTCTCTTCATTTATGCATTGCATTTCATTCTGGATCAGTTCTGATTTTCTTCAATTCATACTTCATACATTTCATGTTCCAATTACTAATGAATGTTTGCAGCTGGTTCTACTCATGTTGTCATGTCACATCAGCAAATGAAGGTCCAGAAAGCTTAACTCCATCCACATCATTAAGGTTGACTTAACTTTAACGAGGCTGCACTTCCCCCAGTGTATTTTGAGTGACTTCCAATCTGGTGGCTTCTCTTCCAGCACTGTTTCAGACATTTCACTATTGTTCTTAAGGTTTCCACTGGGTAATTCTTTTCAGAAGTAGACTGCTGGGTCCTTCTTTTTATTCTCTTAGTCTGGAAGCTCAGGTGAAACCTGTTTGCCATGGGTGACCCTGCTGCTATTTGAATACTTAGGGCATGGCTTCCAGCATCACAGTAACAAACAAGCAACACACAAGTCCCCAAAGTACCACAAATTGACAAACACATGGGGGCAAATGATCCCATGCTAAACATATATTGTTGGTTGTTGTTGTTGGGTGCGGTTAAGTCTGTTACACACATAGAGACCCTATGTACAAGAGAATGAAGCTCTGCCCTGTCCTGTTCCACCCTTACAGTCTTTGTTACGCTTGAGCCCACATTTGCAGTCACTTCATAAATCCATCTCATTGAAGGGTTTTCTCTTTATTTGATGACCATCTATATTACCAAGCATGATGTTCTCTGGCAGGGACTGGAACCTCTTGATAATGTGTCCAAAGTACATGAAATGAAATCTCACCATCCTTACTTCTAAGGAACATTCTGGCTGTACTTCTTCCCAGACATATTTTCTTGTTCTTCTGAGTCTGTAGTATATTAAATACTCTTTGCTGCTCTTTGCCAACACCACGTCTAGTTCAAAAGCATTGTTGTCCCTATTTTTCTTCCATAATTGTTATTGTTTTAGGATTGATACTTAGGTCTTTGATCCATTTTTATTTAGTTTCTGTGCAAGGTGTGAAATATGGGTCTTTTTTCAGTTTTTTGCAGATGGATATCCAATTTTGCCAACACCATTTGTTAAAGAGACTGTTTTTACATTATCCCAGTTTACAATCTTACGGCCTTTGTCAAATATCAACTGTTCATAGAAAGATGGTGATATTCTAGATTCTCTATTCTGTTCCATTGGTCTATATATCTATTTTTGTACCAGTACCAGGTTGTTTTGACTACCATGGCAGTGTAATAAGTTCTAAGGTCAGGGAGTGTGACGCCTCCCACTGTGTTGTTCTTCTTCATTAGGGTCTTATTTGGGATTTCTTCCCTTTCCAAACAAAATTGATGATTTGTTTCCCCATCTCGTTAAAAAATGGCATTGGAATTTGTGTTGGGATTGCACTGTATATGTAGACTGCACTGGCTAAAATAGAATTTTCACAATGTTGAGTCTTCCTATCCATCAGCAAAGTAGATTTCTCCACTTACGTAAATATCTTTTTGTTTCTTGTAGTGAGGTCTTGTAATTTTCTCTGTGTAGGTCTCTTCCATCTCTGAGTACTGATTTGGTGATTTCCTCTCAGATGGTCTGTTTGTTGGTGTAAAGAAATCCTACTGATTTATTTATGTTTATCTTATATCCTGATACTTTGTTAAACTCTTCTATTAGTGCCAGTGATTTACTTATGGATTCTCTATGGTCTTCTGTGTATACGATCATACTATCTGCAAATTGGGAGATTTTTACTTCTTCTTTGCTGACGTGAATGCCGTTTGTTTCTTTGTCTTGTCTGATTGTTCTGGCCGGAACCTCTAGCACAATGTTCAGCAGAAGTAGTGACACTGGGAATCCTTGTCTAGTTCCTGTTCTCAGGGGGAATTCTTTCAGTCTTTCTCCAATCAGGATGATGTTGGTGGTTGAGTTTGTATAGATGTTCTTTATTGTGTTGAGGAATTTTCCTTCTATTCTGATTTTGCTGAAAGTTTTTAACACAAATGGGTATTAGACTTTGTCAAATGTCTTTTCTGCATCAACTAATAGAATCAAATATTCCTACACTTTGTGGTATTCATGTGGTTGATCACATTGTTTTTCTGATGTTGAACCAACCCTGCATCCCTGGTATGAATCCTACTTAGTCGTGATGAACTATTTTTCTGAAATGTTGTTGAATTCTACTGGATAGGATTTTGTTCAAAATTTTTGCATCTAGGTTCATGAGAGATACTGGTCTGTAATTTTCTTTTTTTGTGGGGTCTTCACCTGGCTTTGGTATCAAGGTTATGCTGGCTTCACAGAATGAAACTGGGAATGTTCCATCCTTTTCTATGTTGTGGAATACCTCCCGTAGTATCAGAGTTAACGCCGCTCTAAAAGTCTGGTAGAATTCTCTGGTAAAGCTACTTTTTTGGTTGGTTCCATTTCTAACTTTTAAGAAAATATCATACTGTTCTCCACAGCAATTGTACCATTTTACATTCCCATCAGCAATGTACAAGAGTTCTAATATCCCCACACTCTCACCAACATTTGTTGTTTTCTGTTTTGTTTTTATTTTTTCATTTTTATCATTGCCAGTTATCGTCCATGTGAGGTGGTATCTCATTGTTGTTTTAATTTACATCTCTCTAATGGCTAATGCCACCATTCTTCTGTCAGAATAAAACTCCTCTGTAGTGTTTGGATAATCACTATGGTATAAACAACAAACCTGTTTATTGCTGTCAAACTGAGGAATTTTTAATAATGTCTTTGTAGGAGGTCATCTTGGATTAGGGTAGGTCCTAATTAGGAGTAATTAAATATAACAAATTGCCCTGATTTCTGTGCATGCCCACAGACTGAACACAAACTTTTCATAGTTCTACTTCCCTTTTTGATAAATTAGGGTGATGATAACCTCATGGGAATGTCAGACAGAAAGAGTTGCTGTCTGAAATGTCTAGCTCTCGTGCTTCTATTTCAAGAAAGCCCAAATTTGGCATGTTTGATTACTTGTTTGTTTTAATCAAAGTATTATACTCAGCTAAGGAGAGCCACATTACAGGTTGAATTGTATCCTACAAAAAGATACGTTGAAGATCTGACCCCTGTTCTTGTGGTTGTGACCTTAATCGGAAATAATGCCCTTGTAGGAGGTCATCTTGGACTAGGGTAGGCCCTAATTAGGAGTCAAACCCTACTCAATGGCAGTGGGTAATCCAAATTGACTAGTATCTTTGTAAGTAAAGAAGAAACAGACAGACACACAAAGAGAACACCACATCACTACAGAGAGAGAGAATGGAATGTTGCATCTGCAATTCAAGAACACTAAAGCCTACTAGCAACACCAGAAACTAAGAGAAAGGCATGGAGCAGGTTCTCCTCTAAATCCCTTAGAGCGAGCATGGTCCTGCCCACTCCGTGATTTTGAGTTCTAACCTTCAGAATTGAGAGAAAATAGATTTCTGTAGTCCTTAATCACCCAGTTTGTAGCAATTTGTAATGGAAGCCCCTGGGAATACATCACTCATAGGACAACAAATTGTACACTGGTTTGTAAATAAGCCATGACTTAGAAAGACTTAAGCTATGGCACTAGGTCACTTTATAGTAAACATACCCACTTCTGAAGGAGCCCTGGTAGCATAGTAGTTAAGGGCTCTGCAACTAACCCAAAGGCTAGCAGTTTGAATCCACCAAATACCACAGGGAACGATGTGGCAGCCTGTTTCCAAAACTATTTATACCCTATAGGACAGTTCTACCCTGTTCTGTAGGGTTGCTAGGGGTTGCAATTAACTTTACAGCAGCTGGTTCTTTTGTATTGTTTTGTTTGTTTTACACATACTTCTAAATTCAAACTTTCTTTTTGTTTCTTTAAATATAATAAATGTACTTGTTTTAATCAGTGCCAAAACTTGAACACAAAAATCATACTCAGAATTTTAGAAGACACGAGGTCTGACAATTAAGTTCACAAACTTGCCACTGTGCACTTACGTTGGCAGCACTGTACAAACAACTCAGTAAGGTTTCATAACCTAGGTATATCAGTGACTCACAGCTGTGTTCACGTCAACATCTGGCAGTGTCTTGCTGAGTGGGATTCACAATTGTTGTTGTGTGTTTTTTGTGTGCTACCACAAGAATGTCAGAGCTTGAATTAGGGCAACAAACAAACACTAAATTTCCTCTTAAATTTGGCAACAGTGGAAGTGAAATCAGGGACATGTTAGTTCAAGTTTATGGGGATACTGCCTCAGAGAAAATGGCAGTGTACAAATGGATTAAACATTTTTCTGAGGGGAGAGAAAGTGTCACTGATAAAGAGAGGTCAAGGTGACCAGAACTGACAAAAACATGACAAAAGTTCATCAAATTCTGTATCAAAATCTTTGGTTGACTGTGAGAAGCATAACAGACCAAGTAAACACTGATAAAGAGTCAGGGAAATCTTGTTGGCCTCCAAGGTGTGTGGAAAATGGTCTGTAAGGAGCTCACTGATGAACAAAAGCAAAGCAGAGTTGAAGTTTGCCAGGACACTTAGAAGAGGCAAGATGGTGTTTTGGTCTGTGTTATCACCAGTGATAACACATGGGTGTACGAACACAACCCTGAAACAGAGCCTCAAATTGCACAACGAAGATCAGCCAGTTCTCTACAACCAAAATGTTGCATCAGTTCAAATCGAGTCAAAATTATGTTGCTAACTTTTTTCATATCACAGGTATTGTTCACTATGAATTTGTACCAACAGGACAAACGGTTAACTAAGTTTACTATTTGGAAGTGCTGAAAGGGATACAAGGAAAAGTTAGATGAAAAAGACTCGAACTTTTAACCAACAATCATGGCTCTTGCATCACAACAATGCAACAGTTCACATGGCACTGTCTGTGAGGGAGTTTTTAGCTAGTTAATAAATAAGTATATTGGCACACCCGCCTTACTCACCTGACCTGGCCCCCAATGACTTTTCTTTACCAAAAGATAAAGGAAATACTGAAAGAAGACATTTTGATGACTTTCGGGACATCAACGGTAATATGACAGCTCTGATGGCCATTCCAGAAAAAGAGTTCCAAACTTGCTTTGCAGGGTGGACTAAGTGCTGGCATCACTGCATAGCTTCCCAAGGGGAGTCCTTGTAAAGTGACCACAGTGATATTCAGCAATGAGGTATACAGCATTTTTTTCTATCTTGAGTTCAAGAACTTAATTGTCAGACCTCATATTTAATTCAAGGACCTAATTATATAGGTTATGAGAAAGCTGAATGAGGAAAAAAGAAGATGATGAATAGTAATTTCAGAAAGCAGTGATGTTCTCTAGGGTTGCAGAAGCATAAAAGAAGACATGGTGCTACTACCTGTACCGAAAGGAAGAGAAGGATAAGCTGTGGTGTGTGGGGCTTGGAGCTCTGAGAGGGAACTGCAAGTTCTAAGCAGCACCTTGTGACTAATACTCAGGTGTCTGGGGTCTGACTTACAACCAGCGTGCAAGCCTTCAAAGGGACAAGGTCCCAGCAGGTGATTGGACCACTACGGTGTGGCTCTGTAACCTCTGAGCAGGGATGGCAAAGGTGGTGCTTAATGTCCAATGTGGCACCGCATACCTGTTACAGCTGAGTATGGGACTTCTGAGAACAGTGGACAGCTGGTGCCAAAAGATTCAGGAGGAATGACGACCTAAGCAGGAAGTGTGAAAACAGCTTATTTTATTTAACTCCTGACTTCCAATTTCCCGCCAGTACCACTTAAACTGCCACCTAGGGATGACAGTTGTTTTCTCCATGTAACAACTCAAAATTACTTTGGAGGTCCCATTCTGTTTCTTAAATATCCCATTAGTCCATTAGTCACTTAACCAATTTCCTATATTAAATTATTTCTGTTATTTTAACTGTTGTTTCTGTTTTCCTGACTGGACCCTACTGGTAAAGATTTCACGGACTCTGACTGACTTGGCCTGGATTACTAGTAGGGATTGCCCAATAAGCAAGATATGCACATGTTTGTTGTGCTTATGTACTAACCTGTAGCGCACAATTTCACATGGATGGTTTTACCACACATGCAGTTCCCAGTTTCACTTGTTTTCTATCACATCTAACATGTGGTGAAACCATAAACTATAGATTATTAAGTAAGCACAATTAAGCCCATGGGTAGCTTGCTTACTGGTTAATTCACTCCTGATTACTAGTTGCATGAACTAGTCACTGTGGCCTGAGGGATGCGGGGCTTTAATTGACATTGGTCTTGTTCACATGGGTGCAGGTAATGGAGGTGATTCCCACACAAATCACATGGATTAAAATTGGAATGTGGGTGGTTCTCGAAGCAAATGTGGATGTGGATGATGAGTAGGCAACACTACAGTTACCCATTAGCCACAATACGGAAAGTAGATTCTTCTGTTATTTTCTCCCTCATAGAACCCATCACAACCTGCAAGTATTCTGCTGGATGTTTGTTCCTCTCTACAATGTAAGACCTACAATTTAAAGCAAGCACTGTGTCTGTCTTATTTACCGTTGCCTGCACAGTCCCAGGCTCACAGAAGGTGCTCAGTAATTATTTGTAGACGACTCATCAAATGAACTGACAAACACATCACATCAGAACACATCACATGACAAACAAATATCAATCTGGAAAAAAAAAATCACTATTTTGAGATTAGCTGAGAGAATTACATAAAAGAAAAACAATGTGGTGGAATTTCCAAGCCAAATATTAAAATTACTTTTACATTAAAACTTTGTGGTACTAATGCAAAGACAGATAAAAGAACCAATTATCCCTAAAATCCAGTGCCAGCAAGTCAATTTTAACTCATAAATAGGACAGAGCAGAACTGCTCTATAAAAGTTCCAAGGAGTACCTGATGAGTTCGAACTTGTAGCACTTAACCACTACTCCACCAGGCTTTCCTATCCAAAAAAGGATACTTTTAGATGGCACTTCTGAAGTCTGTGTCACTAATCAAATTCTTTTAGCTTCTGATTTATTACACTTAAAAAGGTAAACACATTTTCATTCCACACAATTTAGAGCATCAGCCTATAAATTAAATTTTATGTTGTTGGTAATGTTAGGGCCACATCTTTTAAACAGTTTTAATACAGTACTCATGAACTCCATCTGATCACCAGGAAGTCACCAGAAAGGTACCTACGTGCCCTGTCACATTTAAAGAAAAATCTTTGAAGAACCTGAAAAGTCATTTGTTTACTGATCTCTTGCTACATTAAGACCACATTGGCCTGTCTCCAGCATATGTTACAGACCACACTCTACATGAGACCGCACTGGTCTGTCTCTAGGTTGGCTATGTTTAAAGAGCTACAGAAAAATCATTCATAGATCTTAAATACCCATCACAAGTCTTCATGGCATTTACTCTTAACGTCTGCATTTTAAACTTTTCTTACTCCTCTTGATGTGGAACATTTACGATAATTAACTTCAGTAACCATGTCTCAGTCACAAAACTGGACATTAAAAATAACCCAGTTTTCAAGTAGATGAAAAGAAAAGGTCTCTGTGTGTATCCAACTCTTGTGAGACTTGTTAGCAAAGTGTGTTAAAGGCAATTCTGTTACAGTGCAGATGACCAGTTGAATCAGTGTGATATATTTGGTGCAAAGGAATCATCATTGTGGGTATAAACTGTTGTTCTCTCTCCAGAATTCAGTACCACACAAACAAATGAGTAACGTTTGAAAAAATTTTTATACTTGTCCTCAATTGTAATCTATGCTAGATTTCTGATTATGTATGCTAATTTTATGTTCTCAGTGGTTGACTTATTTGGGAATGATTTTGATCAAATTTTAGCAGAACCAGACTTCCTACATAAACCTGGCATCTTAGATATTTTCCATATGGGTAGCCACTTCTTAAAAGCACAGAAAAAAAAAAAAAGCCTCTTGTTCCAAGTTCATGGAATAACAAAAGAGCATGGAATCAGATCTTTGGAATCAGATATAACCAAGTTCATCCTGGTTCAGTATGACCAAACTCAGATGACCTTGAACAATTTCTTAAGCCCTCTGAACCTCAATTTGTCATCTGCAGAAGTGCAGTAATAACATTTATGGTGAAAAACTGTGGTGAGAATAACATTAAATAGCATATGTAAACAAATCACTTAACATAGTGTCTAGTGTACACTGCCATAGTTAACTGCCATTGATCACCAACTCATGGAGACCCAATGTGTTTCAGAATAGAACTGGGCTCTATAGGGTTCTCAGTGACTGATTTTTCAGGAGATCACCAAGTCTTTCCTCTAAGGTGCCTCAGGGTGGACTTGAACCCCGAAACTTTCAGTTAATAGCTGAGTGCATTAACCATTTTTCCCACCTAAGGATGCTGTTGCTGTATTTACTATCACGAAAACAAATCTTGTAAAGAAGATAGTCGATGAATACCATTTAAATAATAAACTGGAAACATTTTATCTTGAACTTTTAGAAAAATAAAAATGGGAAAATATACCACTAACTGTAGAAATAAAAGATGATAGTAAATAAAAATGTTTTTTGCTTCCCTCCTAACAGTTTTGACCCTGTCTGGGAATCTGGAATCTCTCCTTACAAGGTTTTCCATTGTAACAGGAACATGGCTGCTCCATCTAGTCACTGAATTTTGGGCACCTGTTTCTATAACTGAAACATATGGAAGCAAATAGAATCACCCTTATCAGATCCTGTGGGACTAACACGGGATGATATATCTGAAGAAAGTAGTATAGCATTGGGAAAGTCAAATATTTGGTAACTTTGAATTACTCTCATGCCAATGACATCACATTCAAATACATAGTTCAAATGATCAACTTCTAACACCAGAAAGATTCAAAAAGTCTTTAGAAAACATTTCTCCAAAAAGAAATAATCTATGTAGTTAAAGATGATTAGCAAATACCTCTAAGTTTTTGTAAATTTGAGGATGAACTTGTACATCCACTTTGCCAGCTGTCTGCTTTCTGCGCTGATTTGGGTCATACATGTACACTGGTCCCAAATACACAAAACAGAAGGAATATATTGGTTTAAAGTGATACTGCATCTACTACAAGAATAATGCCAAATACTTGCTAGTTGATCTCTTTTAAATCACATTTTTTTCTAAAGTCACTGTTTTAGTCAGCTAGGGCTGCTCTAACAGAAATACCACAGAGTGGATGGCTTTAACAAAGAAAGATTTATTCTTACACAGTCCGGTAGGTTGCAAGTCCATATTCAGGGTGTCCGCTCCAGGGAAAGACTTTCCCCTTGACGGCTCTGGAGGAAAGTCTGGTATTGCATCAGTCATTGTCCAGGGAGCGTCCTCACACAAGAACCTCTGGTCTGAAGGACGTGCTCTGCTCCCAGTGCTGCTTGCTTGATGGTAGCGAGGTTCTCAAATTGTCCTTGGTTGTTTTTCCTTTTATTCCTTGCAAGCTAAAAGCATTAAGGGTGGGGCAAGCCATACTCCAGGGAAACTTCCCCCATAGCAGGAATTCACAGCCCCACCCTAATCCTGTAACATACAGGTTAGCAAAACCACACAATGGAGGACAGTCCCAAGATACTGGGAACCATATCCCAGCCACGTGGCTGCACACATTTTTGGGGGGACACAATTCAAACCATGACAGTCACTCTGTATGTCCAAGAAGCACACAGCAAACTTAGCAATAAGTAAGCAAAATCTAGGACTTGCTTTGATTACATATTTGGTATTTTGTAATTTTGATTTCCAGTCAACACTTTAAAATCGGATTCTCTTCACAGCATAGATAATGACATATATTTGGTCTTTTAGAAAATAATTCTAACATTAGGTAGAAAAATCAAAAGCATTCAATATTTTTAGCTTTTGTTTTCTGTCAGCAGCTCAGCCAGCAATACTCTCTGTGTTCTCAGGTGTCTCGCCCTGTTCAGGAACTCCAATTAATCGTAGATTTTTCTTCTTAATAGTGTCCTACATGCTTCTTAATGCTTCTTCATTTTTCTTGTTTCTTTTTTCTGATTTCTCCTCATAGATGTCTGAGTCAGCAGCTCTGTCTTCCAAATCAGAAAGTCTCTTTTCCATTTGTTCCATTCTGTTTCCTTGGCTTTGAATTGAAGTTTCTGTGTCTTTCATTTTGTTCTTGATTCGTTGGATTTCTGAGTACTGATGTTGCATCACGTCAAACAGCTTGCTTAATTTTTCGTTTTGCTCTGCTGCATTTTGTATAAGGTCTAGGAGGGCTCTCTATATAATCCTTTTGTATTCACCTTCTGATAGTTTCAGAAAAGCTTCTTCGTCTGGGAAGTTCTGAGGTGTTTTCTTTTGGGGCCTTCTGATGCCATGGGTGATTTCCGGATTACCATCTTCTCCAGCGTCTGCTACTTTTTGGGCACTATGTGGGTCAATAGAGGCTGGGACAGATGCTGTGAAGATGGACCACAATTGCTTCTCTAGGCCATCCTAAAATGAGAAGTAAAAAGTATTTGACAACTTCCAAAGTCAGTCAGGTTTTCAGGTGTATAGGTCCCTCTTCCCAGCCTGCAAAGTAAGCACCTCTGTATTGAACTCCAGATATTATAAACTAGCTCAAAATGCAGAAGGGCTACTGGCCTGCTGGCCTGCACTGTCACGCCCCAGCTGTAGGCAATACTGTGTTGAATTCTGCTTTTCTGCAGAAAACGGGTCTCTTCTGGATAGGCACTGCCTCCTAGCCCAGGAATTAGGTCCAGCTGAGGATTCTGTATGGATGACTCCACCTCCCAGCAAAACAAGATGGTGTCCCCTACAAGCGCGCCAGCTGGCTGGGACAAGGCTTCTGGCAGAAAGAGAGGCCAAGAGTGCCAAAATGCCCAGAGTCCACAGCCTCTGGTGCTGGGCCCCAGCCTCAGGTGACACTGTGCAAAACACCGCCTCCCTGTGGGAAAAGTACTCTCCCCCTGGCAGGTGCAACCTCCCAGCCCAGGAACCAAATCTGGCCAGGGCCTCCACCTGGGCTTCTCTGTTTCCCAGTGGATCAAGATGGCATCCTGCACAAGCACATCTGTATGGCTACCACATGGCAGAGGCAGAAAGATAGGCCAGAGGAGCTGAGATGTATAGAGTCCAAAGACAGGCTCTCAGAACATGTCAATTATGTTTGCCAGTCCCACCAGCAGTGCATCCGAGACCAGGAGCTAGTGAAGTCCTAGATCTGCCCACCGGCCAAGACAGAAGGAAAAAAAGTCAAAATGGTGAGTTACCTTCAGTCTGTGCAAGCCTGTGCTCACCGAGAGTGGGATCAGTGAAAGAGAGGAGGTTTTGCATTTAGTGGTATGAAATCCAAATTAACAGTCCTGTGCCGCATCCCAGGGCTCACCAGATGTTCAGAAGGCTCCATTTAATTATCATTTCAGGTCTTGGTTTCCAGAGGGATTTAGGAAGAGGTGCGTTTAGTTTGCCATCTTGACTCCGCCCCCTCTATCTTTTATTTTCATCAAAAGTGACATACTATCCTCCCAGTAAAATTGTGAGCTCTATGAAAGTTCAAGGTTTTAAAAATTATCTGATAATTTAGACTTTAGGAAAAATGCTGAATGGAAAACACGGTAATTTGGTACAATGACCATCTATTTAAATAATGAAAACTTACAACCTTTAAAAGAATAACAGACAAGTGTAAGAGGGAAAGGGTAAAATAAGCAGACACTCAGGAAGAGGGCATCTCCTCACTGTGCCTTGCAAGGGTGCACAGGCAGAGCTTGGATTCGAGCACAGGTTATAGGTGCCATGAATGCTATAGTAAGAAAAAACTCCTTTTGAATGGAGAAAAACCTAAGGCAAGCACTGCTATTTGTGATATGTAATGGGATTGTTTTTCATTTTAAAGCTGAAGACCAGGGAATTTCATTTAAATCAGTATATTAAATTAGTGTGACTAAACTAAAACTAGAAAAAAATCAATCAGTGAATGATTGCTAACAAAAAGGCAAACATCAGAAAAATTTTTAAATGGCTTCAGTGGAATATTTCTTGTCCAGAAATGTTGGTAAGTTACATATTATACTACAGCTTCTATTCTCCACGGCAATGGATTTGGTTTAGTTTTCTCAATGGTAGGGTACAAAACTGAAACCAGAAGGTGATATAAACTGGAAAACCCACTGCCATCGAGTGGATTCTTGACTCACAGAGACCCTATAGGATAGAGCAGAACTGCCTCCTAGAATTTCCAAGGAGTGCCTGGTAGATTTGAACTGCTGACCTTACGGTTAACAGCCATAGCACTTAACCACTATGCCACCAGGGTCTCCACAGACAGCAAAGCATATTCAAATACTTATTGTTCTATAGGGAGCTCTTACAATGTAGTGTAGGTGAGAACTCAGGCTGCTAACCAACAGGTCAACAGTCTGAATTCAATAGCTACTCCTTAGAAACTTCAAGAGGCAGTTCTACTCTGTCCTGCAAGGTTGAGTCAGAATCAACTCCATGTCCATGGACTTGGAATTGTTCTATAAAGGAGTATCATGGATTGAACTGTGTCCCCTCAAAAATGTGTGTAGCAATTTGTCTAGGTCATGATTCCTGGTATCATGTGGTGTTTCTATACGACAACTGCCCATTGAGTTCACAAACTCATCCTAGAAAAAGTGCTACATACCTCATTCCAGAATATCACTATAGTCACCTTTGAAGTACTCCCCTTAGGAAGCTATGCACTGACACCAGCACCTACTCCACCCTTCAAAGCAATTTTGGAATTCTTTTTCTGGAATGGTCATTAGAGCCATGATCATATTATTCTTGATGTTCTGAATGTCATCAAAATATCTTCCTTCCAATATTTCCTTTATCTTTGTGTAAAGAAAATGTCACTGGGGGCCAGATAAGGTGAGTAGGGAGGGTATTCCAACACAATTATTTGTTTACTGGCTAAAAAGTCCTTCACAATCAACTATACAATTAAGCTTGTGAACCTCCCTCTGTGCCACCATATGCAATGGCCATTTCAGAAAAAGTTCCAAGATTGCTTTGAAGGGTGGACTAGGTACTGGCACTGGTGTATATCTTCCCAAGGGGAGTACTTTGAAGGTGACCGTAGTGACAGTCAGCAATGAGGTATGTAGCACTTAAAACAATTAAGAGCAAGGACTTAATTCTGTATTATAAATCTTGCCACTATGATGTTAATGAGGGAAGATGGCAGGCAGTTGTCTTGGTGGGGCAGGACTCAGTGTGTAGGACTGCTTTGAGGCAATCTTTTGGGACATAAAGGAAAGAGAAACTAGTTGGGGACCTCATACTACCAAGAAGCAGTGCTGAGAGCAGAGGGGCCTCTGAAGCTCCCAGTTCAAAAGAAGTTCAATGACAAGAACTCTCCTTTAGAACCAACAGAGAAAGCTTTCTTGTGGAGCTGACACCCTGAATTTGGACTTGAAGTCTACTAACTGTGACAGAACAAAATTTCTTTTTGAAAGCGTCTACTTGCAGTATTTTTGTAATAGCAGCACTAGATGACTAAGATAAACAGGGAGAAAGGTATGTTGTTGGATAACATTGAGTTGATTTTTAACTTACAGAGACTCCATGTGACAGTGTAGAACTGTCCCATAGGGGTTTCTAGGCTATAACTTTTAGGAGAGCTGATCACTAGGTCTTTCTCCCACTGAGCCACTGGTGGGTCCTTACAAATGGTCCATATTTTCTTTATTTAAAGAAAAGTCACACAAATCCAACAACACAGTACAGCAGCTTTATTTATTTATTTGAAAATATGACCCAGAAATGCTGTTAACAGTGTAAAACATCTTAAGCAGATAGCCGGCTTACGTACAAGGAAGAAGAATCTCTAAATGCCAGAAACAGAGGGAACTGAAGGCCAGAGAAGCATGCATGTGAGCTGAAGCTATAAATATGTGGCTGAGGAGAAGTTGCCAGAGGGGCTAACACAGGCACCTAGTAGGAAATTGGCCCTGATAACATGGAATCTAACATCCAACCAAGGTTCCTGCTAAAGACAGGATCAAAAAAGCCATGTGTGCTCTGCGAAACAGGAACTAGAAAAATCCCAACGTGGTCAAAGAGTCAATAGTATAATACAATAAAACCTTCAGACAAGCAGCCTGGGAAAGCAAAACAAAACAAACAAGCAAGCACAAAACGTTTCAGGTATGAGTTCATCTGTGCCACATATTATGGTTAGGATTGTGTCAGCTTCGCTGGGCCATGATTCTCAGTGTATATATGTGATCACTCCCATAATTCCATCTGCTGTGAGTAGCCAATCAGTTTAAAGGAAGTCTTCTTGGGGATATGGCCTTCATCTGTATATAAACAGACGTTCTGGCTTTTTGGTTGCTTTGATTCCTGTGGCTGCCTCCTGTTTCTCTGACCTCCAGTTTATCTGCAGAACTTGTAATTCACTGACCTTCACAGTGTAAGAGCAGGAGCTCTTCCTCTTGAACCTTGGGTCTACCAGTCCTTGTGGCTATGTGAATCAAGAGAAACCTCCATCCTGATCCACAGACTCAGGATGTTCTAGCTTCTACAACTGTGTGAGCCATTTCCTTGATATAAATCTCTTCCTATACATATTTATACACTATTGGTTTTGCTCTTTGGAGAATTCAGGGGCTAAGCCACTGTACATAGATTCCAAGTCCAAACTTATACTACATATAGAACCAAAATCTTAAAAGCTCCTCTAAAATATAAAAATTGAAATGCACTCTAAGTCCAGTGATAAAATCTGGCTCCTCAGGCAGCAGCAACCCCAAACTGCTCCACAGAAATAGTTAACCAACCATTGGCTGACATAATACCCACAGGACACAAAGTCCCTGCTAAAAGAGGAACTCATAGCATAAATTACAATGAAACAGCCTAAAAAATATTCCACCATCAGGGGTGAAAAAAAAATTCTGAAACAGATAATATGTAAAAAAAGCTATAGAAAGCTTAAATAAAGGTGGTTTTTTTTTTTTAATGATTGGCATTTTTTTAAAATAGAAAGAATCCTATACAACCAATAGAAACCTTGGATGCATAGTGGTTAAATGCTACAGCTGGTAACCAAAAGCTGGCAGTTGAAAACTACTTGGTGTTCCCTGGAGGTCTGATGGGGCAATTCTACTCTGTCCTACAGAGTCGTTATGGATCAGAACTGACCTGCGGGCAGTGGTTGTTTTTGCTTGTATACAACCAATGGAAGTTAAAGAAACAAAAAATACAGTCATTAAAATTAGAAATGCAATGATCAGTTTAACCACAGATTAAATAAAGAAAACTAGCAAATTAGAATCAGTGTCCATGAAAGCAGCAGTAAAGAAATCAACTGACACAATGAATTAGGCAAATGCAAAAGATTATGTTTAGAGTATTAAAAAGCAATGGTGTCACTTTGAGAACTAAGGTGCACCTGACCCAAGCCATGGTGTTTTCAATCTCGTCATAGGCATATAAAAGGTGGACAATGAATAAGGAAGACTAAAGAAGAATAGATGTTTCTGAAATGTGTTGATGGTGAAGAATATACCATGAACTGCCAGAGCAACAAACAGATGTGTCTTTGAGGAAGTAAAAGCAGAGTGCTCCTTAGAAATGAGAATGGCAAGGCTTTGTCTCATACTTCTGACATGTTATCAGGAGAGATCGGTCCCTGAATCGGGATATCATGCACGGTAAAGTAGAGGACCAGTGAAAAGAAGGAAGACTCTCAACAAGATGGATTGACAGTGGCAGCAACAAACTGCTCAAATATAGCAGGGATTGTAAAGATGTTATAGGACTAGCTAATGTTTCATTCTCTTGTACACAGGATTCCTATGAGTCTGAACTGACTCAGTAACACCAAGAAAAGTGAACTAGAAAACAGATCTGAAAAAAATTACACAACAAGCAGTCCAGGGAAAGACAGGGTTAGAATATATAAACGAGTTTTAAAAAAGAGGAAAACTACAATAAGGAAATAAATGTAAGTCTAATAAGATTTTCAGAAAAAGAGATAATAAAGATAAGGTAGAATGCAGAGTTTTTTGGATGAGAAATTTGCAGAATTAAGAAAGAAATACATCATTAGATACAGGAAGAATAAGAGACCCTGAACAAAATAAATAAAAATTAATCAATATTTATATATATTAGTGAAGTTTTAAAAATTACTTTATTGTGTTTCAAGTAAAGTTTACAGTTGAAGTCAATTTGTCATACAAAACCTACACACACTGTCATGTAACTCTAGTTGTTCCCCCCACCTTGTGACAGCACACTCCTCCTCTCCACCCTGCATTCCACCACGTCCATTTAACCAGCTCCTGTCTTCCGCCACCCTCTTATCTCAGTTCTGGACAGGAGCTGCCCAGTTAGTCTCATGTCTTAAGCCTTAAGTCTTAAGCCAAGAAACACTCTCTTTACCAGTATGAGTTTATATGTTTATTTAAAGAGTTGGCTTTGGGAATGGTTTCAGCTCTAGGTTGATGGAGAATTCGGGCACCCTACAGTCTGCTGGATCATCAGGTCTGGTCATTGTAACTGAGCTCTAGTTACGCACATCCATTTCTCTCATACTATATCAGGGATTCTATGCTGTATTCCTGGTCAGGAGAATCATTGGTGGTGGCCAGGCACCATCTAGTTCTTCCGGTCTCATGCTGCTGTCGTCTCTGGATTATGTGGCCCTTTCTGTCTCTTGGGCTCATATTTTCCTTATACCTTTGATGTTTTTCATTCTCTCCCCTGCTCCAGGTGGGTTGGGATCAACTGAGGCTACTCATACAGCCACTTGCTAGCTTTCATGATCCCAGATGCCACATTACTCAAATTTGTGAACAACAAATGCCAAGATAAAATCTTACAAGCAACAAGGCAGAAAATATTAAGAGGCAATAAAGAATGATATTTAGACTGACAGCTGCATCCTCAACAGAAATAACAGACGGCAGAAGCTGCTACAGTAATACTGTGGGAGGAAAATAATTGCCAATGTACATTTTATACCTGGATTAATCATTTTACATTTTGTTCTGTTACACATAACACCACCGTGAGTTGAAACCAACTTGATGGCACTTATGAACAAACTATTTTAAAAGCTGTGTCTAAAATAAAGACAGTTACAGAAAAATACAGGCTGAGAATTTATCTCTTGTAGAATGACAGACCATCACTAAAAGTACTACTAAAAGAAATTTTGTTTTTAGCACTAGATTATAACCCTCCAACAGAGAGCAAGTGTTCCATCATATATAAAAGCACATCCTATTAAAATCGATGTCTTAGGCTGGGTTTTCTAGGGAAGCAAAACTAGTAACACGTGTAGGTACAAGGAAAAATTTATAATATACATAGATAGGTAGATAGACAGATACAGATATAGGAAACTGTTCACGTAATCACAGAAGCTGAATGTCCCAAGCTCTGGCACAAGCCTCACGTGGCTACGGAAGCTGAGGAACCCAAAGTCAGCAAGTCAGAGAGCAGAGTTCTAGATCACCGGTTGTGTAGGTCAGTGGATCCCAAGCTGATGGTGAGACAAAGCGACAGAGGCTGGCAAAACCAGGATCAGCAGGTCAGGGAGCAGGAGCGGCAGAGGCTGGTGAACCCAGGATCGGCAGGTCAGGGAGCAGGAGCAGGCAGAGGCTGGTGAACCCAGGATCCACAGGTCAGGGAGCAGGACTCTCAGGTGCTGACTGTAAGGACTGATGAGTCCAACAGCTGCTAGTTCAAGTCCCGGAACCAGACTCTGGAAGAAGAGAGCAGGAGCTCCTGGCCATGTGAGCAACCAGCGGCCATCATAAAAGGTTGCGAGATGAGAGCCGAGGGGCAGAGAGCCACCACAAACCCCGCCCTGCCACTTAATACAGCAGACAAATATGTAGTAGCCAAGTTGACATAATCCTGACCACCACAGTCCACCCCTTGTCAACTTGGCATCTGCACACATCGCACCTTACCATGTACAGTCTCTGAAGGAGTACAAAGTCATACTTATGTCAACATGATATAACTAACACATGCACAACTGAAAATGCATTAACCCATTTACATCTTATGTTTCATAAGTAAACAAAATATCCAATACACACATACAAAGCAGGAATACTCATAGCAATTACAGTCCTCGTTTCTGCAACTGGTCACGTGGCCGTAACTGATATTTAGAACTACCTTCTTCTACAACCCATTCTGTATTCCCCTTGTCCTCAGTAAGCGCCTCAGCTGGTTGTGGTTCCTTGCCTGGGAGGTGACCCAAACCTTCATTCCTGAAGGGTCTGGGCTGTTATCACTCATTGTGGAGTTGGGTTGCTGTAGTTCTCCATTGACCTTAATCACAGGACATGGTAGGACTAGGAGGCATCCTAAGGGATCTCTGCATTCCAAACATACTCTTCTTTACTTCCGTTATGTAATGTCAATCCAATTTCAACTTCATAGTAAGGATCAGTCACACCGGGCAGTATTCTTTGTCTGTTGATCCAGAGGTACAAGGAGCCCAAAATGGCCTGGTGGCAATTTTAGCTTCCAGTTCAGTGGAATCGTTGATGTCTCTCCAGGTGGCAGCATTCCTCCCTTAGGAACTAAGACATTTAATCCTGCAGAACATAAACTCTTGGGGACAGGAAGCAAAAATCTTGCAAGTGGGTCACTAGGGGTGAGTGGTGCCAGTGAGTAGTGCCACTCCCATTTCCACCCCTTGATTCCTGGACCCATGAATCAATCCTGGTGATAGGAGAAACAGCACCATATATTAGACACCGGTTTAGAGCATACACAGCCTCCTGGAGAACACTTCCCCAACCGTGCAAGGTAGTGCCACCTAGCTGGCAGTGTAATTGTGTCTTCAGGAGACCATTCCATCATTCTGTCAAGCCAGCTGCTTCAGGACGATGGGGAACATGGTAAGACTAGTGAATTCCGTGAGCATGGGCCCACTGCCGCACTTCATTTGCTGTGAAGTGAGTCCCTTGATCAGAGGCAATGCTGTGTGGGATTCCATGACGGTGGATGAGGCATTCTGTAAGTCCATGGATGCAAAAGCATGTTGTGCCGGGTAGGTAAATCCATATCCAGAGTAAGTATCTATCCCAGTAAGGACAAAACACTTTCCTTTCCATGATGGAAGCGGTCCAATGTAATCAACTTGCCACCAGGTTGCCGGCTGATCACCTCGAGGAACAGTGCCATAACGAGGACTCAGTGTTGGTCTCTGCTGCTGGCAGACTGGGCACTCAGCAGGGGCTGTAGCCAAGTCAGCCTTGGTGAGCAAGAGTCCATGTTGCTGGGCCCATGCATAACCACACTGTCCCTGCCACCATGACCACTTTGTTCATGGGCCCACTGAGCAATGACAGAGGTAACCGGAGAAAGAGGATGATTGGTTCCCACAGAACAGGTCATCCTATCCACTTGATTGTTAAACTCACCCTCTGCTGAGGTTACTCTTTGATGAGCATTCACATGAGACATAAATATCTTCACTTCTTTGGCCCATTCAGAGAGATCTATCCACATACCTCTCCCCCATAAATCCTTGTCTCCAATCTTCCAATCATGTTCCTTCCAAGTCCCTGACCAACTGGCCAAGCCATTGGCCACAGCCCATGAATCGGTATACAGCCGCACATCTGGCCATCTCTCCTTCCAAGCAAAGTGAACAACCATATGCACTGCTCAAAGTTCTGCCCACTGGGAGGATTTGCTTTCACCACTGTCCTTGAGGGAGGCCCCAGAAAGGGGCTGTAGTGCTGCTTCTGTCCACTTTCAAGTGGTGCCAGCATATCGCGCAGAACCATCTGTAAACCAAGCACGAGTTTTCTCTGCCTTGGTCAGCTGGTCATAAGGAATTCCCCATGGGGCCACAGGTACAAACTGGGAGACAGGAGGTAATGTTATAGGAGTGGAGACCATGGGCACTTGGGCCACCTCCTCATGCAATTTACTTGTGCCTTCAGGTCCTGCACGGGCCTGATCTCGTATACACCACTTCCATTTAATGATGGAGTGCTGCTGTGCTCGTCTAACTTTATGACTCTGTGGGTCAGACAATACCCAGTTCATGATAGGCAGCTCAGGACGCATGGTGACCTGGTGTCCTATGGTTAAGCGTTCAGTCTCTACTAAGGCCCAGTAACAAGCCAAAAGTTGTTTTACAAAAGGAGAGTAGTTATCTGCAGAGGATGGCAGAGCTTTGCTCCAAAATCCTAAAGGTCTGTGCTGTGATTCACCAATAGGGGCCTGCCAAAGACTCCAAACAGCATCTCCATCTGCCACTGACACCTCAAGCACAATTTGATCAGCTGGATCGTATGGCCCAAGCGACAGGGCAGCCTGCACAGCAGCCTGAACCTGTTGCAGAGCCTTCTCCTGTTCTGGGCCCCACTCAAAAGTGGCAGCCTTTCTAGTCACATGAGAAATAGGCTGAAGTAGCACACCTAAATGAGCAATATGTTGCCTTCAAAATCCAAAGAGACCCACTAGGCGCTGGGCCTCTTTTTTAGTTGTCGGAGAAGCCAGGTGCAATAACTTATCCTTCACTTTAGAAGGGATATTGCGACATGCCCCACACCACTGGACCCCTAGGAATTTCACTCAGTTGGAAGGTGCCTGAATTTTTGTGGGATTAATTTCCCACCCTCTAGCACGCAAATGTTTAACTAATAAGTCCAGAGTCACTGATATTTCTTCCTTACTAGGTCCAATCAGCATAATGTCATCTATGTAATGGACCAATGTCACATCTTGTAGAAGAGAGAAGCAATCAAGGTCCCTGCAGACTAAATTATGACATAGGGCTGGAGAGTTAATGCAGCCCTGAGGCAGGCAAGTGAAAGTGTATTGTTGGCCTTGCCAGGTGAATGCAAATTGCTTCTGGTGGTCCTTGGAAACAGGTATGGAGAAGAAAGCACTAGCCAGATCAATAGCTGCATACCAAGTACCAGGAGATGTATTAATTTGCTCAAGCAGTGAAACTACATCTGGAACAGCAGCTGCAATGGGGGGGTACCGCCTCATTAACTTTGTGATAATCACCTGTCATTCTCCAAGATCCATCTGTTTTTCCCACAGGCCAAATAGGCGAATTGAATGGGGATGTGGTGGGAATCACCACCCCTGCGTCCTTCAAGTCCTTAATGGTGGCAGTAATTTCAGCAATCCCTCCAGGAATACGGTATTGCTTTTGGTTCACTATTTTCCTAGGCAGTGGCAGTTCTAGCGGCTTCTATTTGGCTCTTCCCACCATAATAGCCCTCACTCCACTTGTCAGGGATCCAATGTGAGAGTTCTGCCAATTGCTGAGTATATATATTCCGATTATGCATTCTCGAACTGGGGAAATGACTACAGGATGGGTCCGGGGACCCACTGGACCCACTGTGAGACGAACATGAGCCAAGACTCCATCAATAACCTGACCTCCATATGCCCCCACTCTGACTGGTGGGCCACAGTGATGTTTTGGGTCTCCTGGAATTAGTGTCAGTTCAGAGCCAGTATCCAGTAGTCCCTGAAAAGTCTGATTATTTCCTTTTCCTCAGTGAACAGTCACTCTCGTAAAAGGCCGTAGATCCCTTTGGGGAAGGGCAGGAGAAAGATTAACAGCATAAATTTTCGGCAGAGTATCAGAATTCTTCCTCAAAGGGACCTGGCCTCCCCTTCATTCAAGGGATTGTGGGTCCTTAAACTCGCTCAAGTCTGGGAATTGACTGAGGGACCATGACTCTCTCTTCAGGCAATTTGAGTTAGACTGCTGTTCACCTGACCTAGAATTCATCCTTTCATACATATCAAGTAAACACTTAGTAGGCTGATCATCTATTGCACTGCTAAGGACACCATGACTAACTAGCCAGTTCCACATGTCCGCACGGGTCAGATTATTACGGTTACTATTTTGCCTCCGCTGTCCATTACTGTAAGCACGCCCACCTTGTCTTTGTCGACTGAGTGCAGCCACTTGACCCCTATCACCACGGGATCAAGTCAATCCCATTGCAGTTAGGTGTCCTAATTCAGCTAGGGCAGCTCCCACTGTCATATCTGATTTACATAAAATGGCAATCACAGCAGTCTTCAAGGATCCCAGAGCTCCCTTCACAAATTTGTTTCTCACGGTTGTGGTAAAAGTTGTGTCCTCTGTACATGCTATGTGTGGATTTGAAGGTCTAACCGAATAAATCCACTCTAGCATGCCAATCTCCCTAAGCCTTTGGATACCCTCTTCTACAGTACCTCAAGACAAGTCTGGCAATTCAACTTGATTTAATGTAGGCCACCGCATCAGCCATGCTTCAGCAATCCAGTCAAACAAACTATTAGGTCCTCTCCTAACTTCCTGAGCTGAAACACTGAATGAAGGATCTGTGCTCAGTGGACCCAGGTCAAGAAATTCAGACTGATCCAGCTTTATGTTCCTTGCACCATTATCCCACACCCTTAACAGCCATTCCCAAGCATATTCCCCAGGTTTCTGTTTGTATGTGTTAGAAAAGTCAAGTAGTTCCTTTGGAGTATAGTGTACCTCCTCCTGGATCACACTTTGTACTTCACCTTTTGGAGCCTTCTTGGACTTAAGTCTAGTTACAGGTCTAGAAGCCAAAACTGGCAGTGCTGAAGTGTTTTTAGAATCTTCAGCATGCTCTGGTAAAGCATCTGCCTTAGGCCGTGCCCCCAGCAATGGCTCTGCAGGCGCTCTTCAGCGGCTGGAGGGCTACAGCTAATCTCATCAAGTTGGATTGGAGGGGATAATGGCTTTACCGGGCGGGGCGGTTTCCGCAGACAAAGGTGAAGTAATCCCTTCATATGGGTGTGGTTCAGTTGGCAGGAGTGATTCACTGGAAGTGAGGGGCTCAGTGTCCCCAGCTTCCATATCATCCTCCCATATGTCGCTATTCCAAGTTTCAGGGTCCCATTTCTGCCCAATCAATGCCCTCACTTTAATTTCAGATACTTCTTGAGATTGGCAATTGAGCTGGTGTTGCAATGCCGCCACTCTAAGGACAAACATCTGGGTTTGGCTTTCAGCAGTATTGGCTCTGCCATTACAGGTAACGACGTTTTCTTTTAAAGCACAAGCAGAAGCTTTGTGGTCTCTTACACTACATGAAAGCTTTGATTCCAAGGCCCTGAGCTCATCTTTTTCCTTCACCAGCTTATCTAATGCAAGTAGGACCAGTCAACCAACTTCCTCATACTGCTCATCCGCACATAATTTCGAAACGTTATCACACATATTTTCACCCTAAGGGTCACATTTCACCAATATATGATCTATTGGTGGGGCTATTTTGCAGATGTGTACCGCCACCTCAGCTCACGGACTAGCAGAGCACTTTTTACCGACAGGACCAGAGTTAACAACAGTGTTACTACTAGCCAGACTCAAGAACCACTTGAAAGGATTCATTTTTACAATTTTGTTTCCCTAGAACCACTCCTGGTACCAAATTATCTTAGGCTGGGTTTTCTAGGGAAGCAAAACTAGTAACACGTGTAGGTACAAGGAAAGATTTGTAATTTATAGATAGATAGATACAGATATAGGAAACTGCTCACGTAATTACAGAAGCTGAATGTCCCAAGCTCTGGCACAAGCCTCACGTGGCTACGGAAGCTGAGGAACCCAAAGTCAGCAAGTCAGAGACCAGCGTTCTAGATCAGCAGTTGTGTAGGTCAGTGGATCCCAAGCTGGTGGCGAGATGAAGCGACAGATGCTGGCAAAACCAGGATCAGCAGGTCAGGGAGCAGGAGCGGCAGAGGCTGGTGAACCCAGGATCGGCAGGTCAGGGAGCAGGACTCTCAGGTGCTGACTGTAAGGACTGATGAGTCCAACAGCTGCTAGTTCAAGTCCTGGAACCAGACGCTGGAAGAAGACAGCAGCAGCTCCTGGCCACGTGAGTGACCAGCTGCCATCGTGAAAGGTCGCGAGATGAGAGCCGAGGAGCAGGGAGCCACCACAAACCCCGCCCTGCCACTTAATACAGCAGCCAAATGTGTAGTAGCCAAGTTGACATAATCCTGACCACCACAATCAACAACAAAGAAAAAAATATTTAAGGAAAAAGCTAGATGATGTCAGGAGCCCAGAGAACAAGCAGAGTACTGAATTCATCTCTGACCTTCGAGGCATTGTCAGAACCTAGAGACCTTAAACTTTCCCTTCAGTGGCCTTGTGGGGCTCATGTGGCAGTCAGTACACATGGAGTTTTTGTGGGTAGGAACAGGTCGGGGATGGAGAGTCTCACAAGAGTTGCTGCCATAAAGTCAGGTACACATACATCTCTGTGTAACAGTGAACTAGTAAAATAAAAATTAAAAAACTGCCTCCTAGAGCACTGCAAACAAAATTGCCTGACTCAAAATGAGACGTTAAACAGAGAGGGTAAAAATTGCCTAGGAACATTTCTAAACACAAACACACTAGCTTTCCTGAATTCATATTATAGGATGATAAGAAAAGTTTCAAGCCAAGAATTTAGTTTAAAATAATGAAGAAAGGCATTGATCTAGGGTACTTGGACAAAATAACCCCTAATACTTCCCAGAAGATTCATCTTCGTTCCCAGATTTCAAGCAATTCTCTCAGATAAAGATCCTAGCCCACAAATAAATAAATAAATAAATAATCACAAAAAACCATGAGAAAATATGTTAACATTATTGAAATTAAGTACCAATAACAGGCTTAGACTGATAAAGACTTCATAAAATATAAATGGACAAAATGCTGTAGTTAAAAGTCAAAAGTTAATTGGGATGTTCCATGAAACCATGACCCTGAACTTTCAATCAAGGAACTAAATCTCATGAGGTATTTGCTTGTACACAAGCAGACTCAGCAACTACTTTTTGGTTGTTGTTGTTTGGTTTTGTCACTATTGTAGATACAGCTGTTGCACAGTTTTTGGCAATTCAACTTTTTTAGGTGTATAACTTATTGACAGCAATTATAATGATAGGCTATGCACCCTACCCATAATCAGTGCTATTTTTCAACCACCATTAACCTCACTTTGCCCCTTCCCTCCCGGTAATGAGTAGTAAACTTTGAACTTGGTATATTTGCTATTTGTTGTCTTTCTATCTCAGTGAGGTCATACAACATTTGTCTTTTTTGATTGGCTTATATGATTTAGCACAATGTCTTCAAGCTCTACGCATACTGTAGTGTGTATCAAAATTTCATTTCTCTACCAGCTGAACAGTATTTGGGGTCATGATTTCTGAAGACATCCCAGGTAATTGGTCTAAATAAAGTGTTCAGTGCTTCTGCCCTACTTCCTAGTTTGTTGCATAATGCTTGGGAGTTTTAAAAGCTTGCAAATGACCATCCAAAGCACAATAGCTTGTCTCTATTAACCCGGAGCAACAGAGGAAGGAGAGTCAGGAACAGGAGGAGGATATGGAATGTGTGGTTAATTGCCTCCATGAACAACTGCTTCCTTTGCCATGAGAACAGAAGAACTACATGGTACCTGGTTACCATTACTGAAAATTTTGATCAATCCTGATCAAAAGGAGAGAAATGCAGAACAAAATCTCAATTCTTCATAGAGTTTTTGTGGGGGATAGGTGAACTCCCAAAACTTTTGCCTTGAGACACTCTTTCAACTTTAAAACAAGAATACCCACTGAAGTCATTTTAAAACCAAACAACAGTTTAGCTTAACTGGTAAGAAAAGGTCTACCTTGAGCATTCTGCTCTGTTAAGGACTATCCATATGGGATCAAATTGACAAAAGCAACCAAAAAGATTAGGTAAGAACCTGAGGAGGCAGTGAGTTTATGTTTAATACAGGAGGGACAACTCAGAAAAGGAGGCTACACAACTCGAAGAACATAGTGAACATCACTAAACTGTACACGTAGAAACTGGTAAATTAGTGCATATGGTATTATGTGTATTCTCAATAGCAACAAAATAAATAAAATTTAAGGAAAAAAAAGACAAATTACCAGAATAGACTTCAGAATAAATTTAACCACATGTTCTTTATAAGAAACACATCTGAAATAAAAGAATACATACAGGGTAACAGCAGAAGGATGGCTAAGCAGATGTTCTCTATAAGTTTGATCTCCTAGACTCTTATCATCTTTTTGTTATATGATGCTCCCTTGTTCTTTGGCTATTACCCTCAGTTACATTAAAAGTTTCCTTTTGCCTTTGCTAACAATTCTTTGGATTTCTCCAGGGGTGCTTCCTCCTCATGGGACTCCTAAGCATCCATTTAGAGAAATTCCAGGCTTTTTGTTCTGTTTTCTCAAGTGTCTCCAAGAGTATTCCCTGACCACCTACATCAGAATCACCTTTGTTAATTGTAAAAACAAAAAATCTCAAGCTCTTACCCAAGTATTCTGATTTCTAGAGGGACCTACTAACTGCATTTTAAACAAGTTCTACTAGTAATCTTATAGACTCTAAAGTTTGAAAACCCCTCGTGTGTGCCCTTTTCTTCAAAATATTCCTTCAAATGCCATTATTTTAATGGCTTTGATAGTTGCTTTATCCTAGTATCTCCAAATGTTCCTTCACCTGAATTACAGTTCTATACCCCTTTCTAGGTGGTATTTCTCCTGTGATATATGACAATTTGGTGTCAACTGGACCATCAATTATCTTAATTAAGAAATTATCTATGATGTAACCTCTCCTCCATTTATAAATCTAATTAGTCACCACCCCGTTATTTTCCTCTAAAATGTCTTTAATTCTTTCCTCTGTTTTTATTGCTGTCTCTTTAGTATGAACCTTATTACTTTACTCTGTATTACAATAGTTTACATATTAACATTTTTCTAGTCCTGTAATCCATCTGCCACACTGCTGCAAGGACAACCATCTTTAAATATAAATTTCCCCATGTCACTCTAATGTTCAAATACTCCTATCACTCCTTTGCTTCCTATAACACCAAGTTTAAACTTCTGTGGTGCTTTTAAATTCCTTGATAGTCTACGCACTCAATGCAGAAGGAGGGGGGAGAAAAGATCGTACTCGACAGGCACTACCATTACGTGGTGCAGTAGTTAGTTACTTTGCTGCTAACCAAAAGGCTGGCAGTTTGAACGCACCCAGCATCTCTGCAGGAGAAGTCTTGTCAGTCTGCTTTTGTAAAGACTACAGACAAGAAAATCCGAAGGGGCAGTCCTTTTGTGTCACATGGGGTTGCTATGAGTCAGAATCAACTTGATGGCATCCAATAACACTATGATGATTTAGCACTGGCAGTGTTTGAAATTTGCTGTCTCTTATGGGAGCTTCTATGACTTTTTTGGAGACACCTTCTAACCCTGGTGATATCTAATCTGAAGTGGACTTAACAAAGGTGAACACATCTCTATTCAAGCTGTTCACTGTCTGGTTCCTTCTCTTCTAGAAGACTGGCTTCTCCCTTTCTGGACAAGAAGCCCTCAGGGCTTCTCCCTTTCTGGACAAGACCTAAAACAACTCATGCCAGCTCTCCCTCACAGAAGAAAAGCAACCGAGTACTCTTGTTCTACAAACTCTTGAAGTGCAGTTTGTTCCATCTCAGATACTTCTCTTTTATTCCCTTGTCAGTCATTCCTCCATTCAGATTTCTCAGCGAGAGTCAGATACAAGTCTACAGCCCCAAACTTCAGGGTGAACACAGTATGTTCTCTGAGCAGTCTTGTTAAACTCTCTTTACATTAAGGCAAAGAGTAGGTGGTGTAGGTATCACACATACCCGGAGCCTGGAGGGAAACTACAATTCAATATCAGCTTTCTCCAAATCATCAACCCATTTATATTTTATCAGCCTTTTATACCTTTGACAGAACCCCGGTGGGGCAGTGGTTAAGAACTTACTTCTGCTAACCAAAACATCAGCAGTTTGAATCCACCATCCACTCCTCGGAAACCACATGAGGCAGTTCTACTCTGGCCTACAGGCTCACTATGAGTTGGAATCGACTCAACAACAATGGGTACACCTTTGACAAGGTCTGTAAAGTTTGGAAGAATAACAAAACTGGTTTTCAGATATCTCCTTTGCAAATCCCTCAGAAAGTCTAGTATCCCTGTGGAATGTGGAATAGACTAACTACTGGAGCCCAAATTCACATTTTAATTATCTTCAATAACAAATGCTTACTAATTTCCACCTCCACATCTTCACTTACATTGCTCACTTTTCCTGAACCACTACATGTTCATTTCACTCTTGCCTACCCAAATCAAGCTGTTCTGTCTGGTCCAGCTCAAATTCCACCTGTCATATCATCTCTTCCCTAACTGCTCTAGATTTTATACAGCTCTCTCCTGAAACCCTGTACTCTCTGTAGGCACTACTGCCATCAGTACATGGATCTTGCCTTCAGGTTTCAGTCATGCGCCTTACAAATAACTGGCAGTCTTCATTTATTTGGTGGAAGCAGGCTTACAAACTCATGAAACAGTATTAAAGTATTACCTACATCAGAATATTCTAAATACAAGAAAATGAAAGTCATGAAGAATTGTATCACTGCACAGTACAAAATCAGTGCATAAAACTGAACAATAGAAAAGATTCTTCTCTTAAACTGAAGAATGAGAGAATCTGTGCCATGTGACTTATAAAAAATCCTGAAACCAAATCCATTGCCATCAAATCAATTCCAACTCACAGTACCTGTAAGGGCTGAGTAGAACTGCCCCCTAGGGTTTCCAAAGAGAGGCTGGTGGAGTCCAACTGCTGGCCTTTTGGTCGGCAGCTGAGCTCTTAACCAGTGCGCCATCAGGGTTCCAGGTTAAAATACACACTCTCCATACACAAAAGGTTACAACTAAGCGCAGAGGCACAGCTACCCTTGTCTGGCAGTTTGCCTCACTCAGGTTATCCTTTTCTTTTCTACAGCAACTTGAATTTTGTGTATACCACAACTAAAGACAGAACAATCAACAAGCTAAGATCCGACTCGACGGCACTTGGCACTTGGCTAAGCATCCTAAGCTCCTGACAGCAGGGATTTATTTTTTTCTGCTTTGTTTACTGATATATTCCAATCACCCAGAATAGTACTTAATAAGCTCTTAATGTTTATCAAATGGATAAATGTGTGTCCCTTTTTTGTACTGGGTTTTCTCTGTATCATTAAATTCTATAAAAAGAGGAAAAACATCAGAATTTAACCAAAGTTAGTCCCAGTGAAAGGTATGGCCGGTTAGTAAGTGACCATCACAAGTGCCTGAAACCCAGCTGTCATCCTGAACTACTCTGAATTAGAAGTAAAATTCTTTCAGTGTAAAATTATTAAATAAAGAGGACAAGCATGAAAGCTAAAAGACTGCTCTTTTCAAGCCACTAAAGAAAAAAAACAAAGAAAAAATTATGTGTAGTTCAAAAAATGAGATTAGAAATCCATGGAAAAGAGCTATTAATAAACGTGTCTCTTACATTTCCGCCTTTCAAAACTCAAAACACTGTGGCCTGGCCCATGCCCACATCAAAGGAAACTAGCTAACTGAGACTAAGAGAAATGAAGGCTCAACTCAGTATCTTTCTCCCGGTGCCTAAACATATTTTACAAAAATGTTCTTTGAACCAACAACAAACTTAGAAAACCAGAAACAGAACGGGAAGACAAACCCACAAGAGAAAACAAACCCACAAGAGAAAACAAACCCACAAGAGAAAACAACTATGACATCGCCACACCCCTTCCAGTTTTATCCCATTTTTCTACCAGATGAACACAATAAGTCCAAGGGCTCTATTTTTAATCCAGGAAGTCTTGGTTGAGGCACAAGCAGACCAATGGAAAAAAAAAAACTCCAGTCTTCAAGAAATCATGAGGCTAAAATAGAAAGTACATAAGCTTATAACATAGTATGTCTGATATAACAATAATAACAACAAAAAAACTTGCTGCCATCAAGTTGACTCCACTTCATAGGTAGACAGGATACAATCGTCCTAACCGAGTTTTTTAAAGAGAGGCTGGTACATTCAAATCGCTGAAGTTTCGGTTAGTGCCCAAGCTCTTAACCACCGTGTACCAGGTCATCATGTCTGATATCAGAGGTGTTAAAATGAGTGTGTAAATGAACCACTGAACAAATGAATACAATTCTTAGAGTGATTCTTGGGTAGTGTGGAGCAACATGGAAGGCTGTCTTGCTCTGGCCTTCTGGCTGAGAGTGATTTAGCAGCCAAGGCCTTTCAGCCAGGAGCAGGCCTTCCAGCCAGGAATGATTTAGCTGATTCAGCAATAGTTACACAACTTGCTTATGACCTTAAGACTCCTGAGCTTTGCTGCTAACCACGTTTGTGAAAACAGTATATAAGGTCACTGCGCCATGAGCAGCTCTTGCTGGTCCAATGCTGTCCTGCTTCCTGCTATTGCATCAATAAATCTGCTGTGATCACATGTGCTGTGCCTTCACTGTTGCGTCTGCCTGAATCACAAATCTGCATTCCTAGCCTTGACTACTTGTGTTGTGACAGGTAGTTCATAAAGAAATGACAATGCATAATTTTGTCATTAATCATTAATATTCTCCTTAACTGTCCTCCCTATCTTTTCTCTGTAACCTAAGAAACCAACCTAAACTCACTGCCACTGAGTTGATTCCAACTCAAAGTAACCCTACAGGACAGAGAAAAACTGCCTTGTAATTTTTTGAGAGCAGACTGCCACATCTTTCTTCCAGAGGGGCAGATAAATTTGAACTGCTCACTTTTCAGTTAGCAGCAAAGCACTTTAATCACATAGCCACTAGGCTTAAAAAGTGAGAGTGATAATTTAAATGTGACTGGCTCGACAAATTCTCACTGTATAGGACAGGGAGTTTCTCCAGAAGAGAAAAGAAAACATGCAGAGGCAAGAGGAGATGAGAAAAGAAAAGTGATGGGAAAGTAAGCTGACGAGTCTCAGGAAAGGCACAGGAGGCCATCAGTGTCACTTGCCATGCTGTGATGGGAAAAGAGAATTTAAAATGGGGCTTTCCTCTGGGGTTTCAAGGAAACCCATTTGCAATTTCTTCAGGTGCTGTACTGAGGACTGAAATTACTTTTCAACTATTTCTACATGTTATTTACTCACTTTCCCACAAGCATTTATTCAAAGAGGTGCTTTCTTGAGAATGTTTATACTGGCAATCTCTGTTGGGAAAAGGCTCATAACGGAAGCAAGAAAACCCAGCTTTAAATAAGTTATAACAAAACAGACTGAGAGACAGAAAATATTCTTATAGTGCTCCTTGTTTTATTCTTCGAGAACATCTTGCTCTAAATTAGTTTCTATGCATGGCCTGGAATTCTATTATGTACAAAACTACCCATTTGACACAATAATTCAAACAGCTCTATTCTTAATGTATGAGTCTTGGTTATAGGAAATTGACCAATGGAAAATCTCTTGCCTTCAGGAAAACATGAGCCTATCACACAAAATATACAAGTTTATAAAATAATATGTCTGAGCCCTGGTCAGCAGTTCAAAACCACCAGTAACTACAAGGGAGAAAGATGTGGCAGTCTGCTTCTATAGAGATTTACAGCCTTGAAAACTCTATGAGGTGGGTATGAGCTGGAATCCACTTGACAGCACTGGGTCTGGTTTGGGGTTTTATCATGCATAATATTAACCATTGTAGAAGTCAAGCCGATTCCTACTCATGTAACCACTCTTTTCAGAGAGGAAATGCACTCTAGCTTTTCTGCCTGTAATCTTACAGAAGTAGTCTGCCAGGCCTTTCTTCTGTGGCACTTCTGGGTAGGTTTGAAGCACCAGCCTTATGGTTAGCAGTCAAACACAAACTTGACACCACCGGGGGGGCTTTATGAACAGTATTAATTATATGGAAGATGTGTTCTAAGTTCTAGTTAACCAAGAGGTGAACTTCTGGGACTCAGCTGCTCACACTGGAGATCTGTCTATTTATTAGATAACTTTCCCCACAGGTATTTGTGATACTGCTTGATCTTCTTCTAAAGACTAAATCATTACTCCGCCAATCATTACTAAGCTTTATGTATTTCTCATAAGTTGTGATTAAGTACAACCACATTTCAAGCAATGTTAGACAAAGAAACGTCTTTATACTAAATGCACCAGCATCATAACAGCCAACAACAATCATCTGAGGCTGCTTCCATGATGAACTTGGGCTTTTTGCTTTAAGAAAAAATGACCTTGATTCCCGAGATAATGACCCACACAAAGTGTTCTCCATGATTAACAATGGCATTTGCCTTACACCGTGTGCCAGGAACAGAAGCATGTGGCTGACCATAGCAACCAAGCTCTCTTCTAAAAACAGGATTCAGTGCAAATCATCCTTGAAGATCCTACAGGGGAAAATGGATGAAGAGTGTGTTGCTGTCTTTTAAAAACAATCTGCTAAAAGCTTTGAGATTCTATGCCCTGATTTTATTGCTGGACTATTTATTTTTGGCAATGCTGTGCCTAGGGAGCATGATGAGTTGACAAGCAGCTAAGATCTTTGGCTAAGACGAATTTTAAAAAGCCAAGATAAGCAGGCTACTTTCCTAAAAAAAGTTTTTCCCTCTGATCTTTGAAATGTTAAAAAGGAACATGTCAGTGGGTTGTTTTGAGCAAGGAAAGCTTTGCCTTCTAAAAACTTCCAGTGTAAACAGCTAACCCACTAGCCTACCACCAGCATGTGCCAGATGAAGCACACTTTCCTAGCAAAAGCAGAGACTCTCTACCTACCCCAACTATGTGAAAAAACAAACATGATAGATTACATGTCTCTAATGACCATAACTGTTGCAAACAATGTTGTGAAGATTCAGTAAGACAACACAAAGAGAAAGCCTAGAATAGCACCTGGGCAAAAGGGATGCACTGCCACCATCATCATAGTAGAAACCCGGTCCTCCTGCTGCTCAGATCAGGTGATTTAAGAAGAAAGGCAAAACAAAAATTTTATCTCTTTTTTTAAGAGAGCTCAGTTGTTATGGTCAGCCACATGCTTCCATTCCCCGCACAGGGTATAAGACAAACGCCATGTTAATCACGGAGAACAGTTTGCGTAGGTCACTGTCTAGGAAGTATCTTGGTCATTTTTTCTTAAAGCAAAAAGCCCAAATTCATAACGGAAGTAGCCCCAGGTGATTGTTGTTGGCTGTTACGATGCTGGTCCATTTATACTTCTTTATCTGTAAGTATATAAAAAATACAGTAAAGTAATACTGTACACTTGAGGTTTTTATATTTTCCTATAACCAAGTAAATTTATTTCAAACACTATTTTATTAGCAATAAACCAACAGAAAGGAGAAGTTAACCTCTTAAAAATATTATTTCTAAAAGACTCCCAGTTTGCCCAGTGGGCTTCTTTGGCAAATACATAATTGCCATTCCAGAGGAGGAAAAAGGGCTTTAGGTGTACCAGGTTTAAAAACAAGGAAACAGAGGCCTAGACAGGATGAAGTCATGCCTGACCTATGAACAAAAATGGCTGATGCTCTTTGCACTAGCATGATCTAATACATCGAAATGATGTTAAGCTCTTGATGATACAATTGTACAAATGGAGGGAAAGGAATGTTTGCAAAATACTGTTAGCAAGCTATTTCTCCATAGTTCACTGAGCTTTATCTTAACAAAAACTTTGAATGTATATACTATTATGCATGTTTTCAAGGTAAGGAAACTGAAGCCAATAAAGCTCTCAAGCCTAACAAGGGATACAGCTGGCACTCTGATTATGAGTCTGCCTACCTACTAAGCCCCAACCCTTTCTAAGATACCTCTCTGCCTTCTGGAAGTTGAGGTAAGAACTTTAGTATACCTCAGCTACTGAAAAGGTCACTTTTTCTCATTTTCTGGTTGTTAAGCAGCAGCTATGAATTTCAGAGACAAATTATTTTAAGATGACATACCTGTTGCAGAGTCAATGATAAAAAGGGACGACAGGTCTCTGGGAATGAGCTCATATTCCACCATTCCATATACTCCAGAATCCCTGTCAGTAGCATGAGTACTGACAATCTCAGTGCCCGGCTGGGTTTGACTACTGATGCTCGTCATATAGGTTGATGGGTTAAACACAGGTCGATTATCATTCACATCCTCCAGTTCCACACGAACAAAAGCCTGGGCACTTAGCCCACCCTGTTGGAGAAATGAACAGTGATTACAAATAAATCTCTGCTAAATGCCAAGATATGAAATAACTGGCAGGGATCCTAGAACACACTTCTCAAGCAACAAAATATATTGTATATTTGTATTACTTTTAGCCTGGAGATGAGGTGATGAGTAATATCACAGTATCTATACCCTAGCCCTGATTCTTAAACATTAATGAAATTATCCACTTAAAGCTCCTATTAGCCAATAATTTCAGAGCTGAGGCCAAAAATGCTCACAGAAAGTTGACCTTGTGTTCAAAAAAATATCATTTAAACTTTAAGGTAATTTTTTAACTGTGGGTAAGTAAGTGCTAAGGAAAAAATATATAGGGAGTATTGGTGAGGGATGTAATGTAAGTCTCCATGGAGCATCAGGCTGACTCTGACTTACGATGACTCCATGTGTGTCAGGATAGAATTGTGCTCCATGAGATTTTCGATGGCTGATTTCCTGAAAGCAGATCACCAAGGTTTTATTCTAAAGCACTCTGGGCAGACTCGGATCCCCAGTCTTTCAGTAAGCAGCCAAGCGGGTTAACTGTATGTACCACCTAGGGACTTCTGAAGGCTTCTTTAAGAAGGTACCATCAGAATGAAGATGAATTTATACGAGGTGGCTAAACTTCAGTTACCTAGAGGAAAAGCAGAGCAGACAGTGGGAAGAGCAAGTATAAGCCCCTGAGCAGGAATGTGCCTGCTTTGGTGAGGGAAAAGCAAGGAAGCAGGCTAGAGGGCTAAACTCAGAGAAGTGGGAGCAACAGGAAGGGAATCATAGAATGAGGTCCTCTTGCAAGTACCATGACTCTTGCTGAGATGCAAGGCCATTAGAGGGTTTTGAGTAGAGCAGCAGTGTGATTTGACTTAGGTTTTAATAACATCACCCTGGCTGCTGACTGAAAGGCAGCAAGAGTAATGGAGGGAGGACAATTAAGATACTGTTACAGTAATCAGCACTGGTGTGGACGGCTACCTAGACAAGGAGTGAAGCTGTTGATGTTGCTACTGGGTACAACTGAATCTATTTTAAACTCATAGAAACCCCATGTAACAGGGTACAACTGCCTCATAGGGTTTTCCAGGCTGTAATCTTTATGCCAGCATATTGCCAGGTCTTTCTCCCAGGGAGTAGCTGGGTGGATTCAAACCTACAACCTTTAGGTTAGCAGCCAAGTGCTTAACCACAGCACTACCAAGAAAGGTTGTCGTTTTTGTGTGCTGTCAAGTCAATTCTGACTCACAGCAACCCTGTCTTGGCAAAGTAGAAATGTCTCATAGAGTGTCCTGGGCTATAGTCTATGGAAGCATATACCAAAACCAAACCAAAACAATTGCTGTTGAGTCAATTCCAACTCACAGTGACCATACAGCGCAGAGCAGAACTGTCCCAGAGGGCTTCCAAGAAGCGTATGGTAGATTCTAACTGTCAATCTTTTAGTTAGCAGCCAGAGAACTTAATCACTATGCCACCACGGTGTTCTCTCCCAAGGAACCACTGGTGAGTTCAAACCACACTCTTTTTGATTAGTAGCTGAGGACTTAACCATTATATTGCGAGGGCTCCTGTCCAGGGAAGGTACTTATCCTGAACATTTGGGACTAAATTTGCTTTGTAACTGTGACTTTTTTTAATTTTTAGAAAACTAACATAATTCATATGATAGTGAGAAGTGGATCTCATTCTCTTTGTATTGTGTTCTCTCCATCCAAAAACAAGAATGAAAGAGAATAAAAAACAGAAAATAATTCTCTGCAGTTTTTATTCTTGTAAAGTAGAGCCTATGTTCCTATTTCAAAGCACAATTTTCCACTTGTATTTGGTACATTTTGACACTTTCATCTTTGACAAACGTCCTTGGTAAGTCACAAAAGCCTGCATTTTCTCACTCTCATATCCTCCCCCTCCTGTTTTTCTTTTAATGTGGCAGGAGACACTAAGAAAAGACGAAAAAGAAGTACAGTGAAGAAGGAGGCTTGGCAAGAGACCAAGGGCGGGCTGCTCTGGGCGGACATGGAGGGAGCTGAGGGAGGCCGGAGAGAGAGTACTGCCTGGGACAAGGTTCACACTGAGCCGGAAAACAGCTTTCATCCTCTGAGATTTCATGTGCCTCAGGTTTGGGAGGCTAAAAAAGAATTGAGCAATGTATCTTTAGTAACAGTATACTTTTCCATATTCTAATTTGAATTAATCATTACCCCTCATTCAGTCTATCATACTGCAGTAGCCTTGTGTGTTACTCTGATGCTAACAGCTACAGCACTGCTACTTCAAATACTAGCAGGGTCAAGCACGGCAGAGAGGTTTCAGCAGAGCTCCCAGACTAAGACAGACTGTGCAGAAAGGCTGGAAACATACTCCTGAAAATTAGTCCATGAAAACCCGTGAAGATCGCAGCAGAGTGCGGTCAAATCTGTAAGTATGGTCAGCCACTGGAAGGTGAGTCCTTAGGTTGGAAAGCCACAACAATGAAGTCAAAATTATCCATATTTCCCAGTCCTCCAGCCAGGATTCGGTCATGTTTCATTCTGTCATGTGCTGGAGCTGGCTCTGAGGCAAATGCAGCAACAAAGCTGAATTAAAGTGCTAAGACTACACCGGTTATAAATTACAGTGGGGGACATGGGGGCTAGCTACCACTGCAGTGACAACAATGGGAGTCGCATCCAGCAGGTAGGCTTAAAGGGTACTGCGATGGAGCAGAATAAGATGGAACTGCAGACTGAAGACAAGTGAATCGAAAATACTCGGTAACATCTGACCGACTGCTGTCCTTCCCAACTGCCTGCCTTCTCCGCTTTGCCTTCCTCTTTAGTTTCTTTTCCTCTTCCCTTTACATCTCTCCTAAGAGTTTAATTCCTTGATTGTCCACCAAAAACAAAACCAAACACACTGCCATAGGGTTGATTCCAACTCAAAGCAACCCTTTAAGTCAGAGGAGAACTGCCCCATAGAAGATTCAAGGAGTGACTTGCAGGTTTAAACCACTGACCTTTTGGTTGGATGTCAGAGTTGGTAAAGATGGCAGAGAGGAAAAGCGTGTCTACCATCTGATAGGACCAAGCCTTGGGCTGTTGATCTTGGTTCTCCTTACCCCTTTCAGGGTTAGAGGTTAGACACCACCACCAAGTCACTGTGACCGTGTTAGGTGTGTTTTACGTATATTTTTTTCGTTTTTTACAATCACCTTTTTTAGATTTTATTGCTTCCTTCTTGTTACACACTCTCCCCATGTCCAGGCCAGTAGATGCCAGAAAGTGGGCAGCCCCAGATCTCAGCTATCTAATCTGTGATGCAGGGTTACTGTCCACCTCAAAGGTATGCTGAAGGAATGAATGCTCTAATAAGGACGAAAGCATTTAAAATGGTTAATCACTAACAACATAAGGTCTTAGAGACCCCTTATCCTAAACACTTTGGATCAGATTTCTTTAAGAATTCTGACATTTCCAAGTTTTAGATAGGTAATACAGTGCATATATCTAGTTGAGTTTAGGGCTGCTATCAGTAGTCAAACAATATTCTGCAACAAAAAGATACGACTAGGCACACTTGAAAAACTAAAACCAAACCCACTGCTGTCGAGTCGATTTCAACTCGTAACAACCCTATAGACAGAGTAAAACTGCCCCATAGTTTCCAAGGAGCACCTTGGCAGATGTGAACTGCTGCCATTCCGGTTAGCAGCTATAGCACTTAACCACTACATCTCCAAGGTTTCCAGGCACACAGAGAGGTTAAAAAAACACAGTCTCCTGTCACTTCAGGTCAGTTTTCTCACCAAATGAGTGTGAAAAACTTTTCATTTTGAGAATTTGGAGATTTTATAACAAATAAAAGATTGTGGACTTTAAATATTTCAGGCATGGATGTATGCTAGAACCAAGCTATTAGATACTGAAAGGAGGTCAACCCTGAACACAAATAGTATCCATATCTGATTTAAAATACTGTTTATTTAACAAATAGATACTGTATATGAAAATAGCCTAGAAAATGTGATGATGAGGTTCAAAAATATGGGGAGGCGGTCTTGACATGTTTTAGGCAAGGTAAGCACACTAGTGTGCCCAGCAGGGAATAGGTATGTAGACGGTAGACAGGGTCTACAGAGGCTGGATCACTAGAGAGATCTTAAGTTGATTTAAATGCTGCAGAGGATAGGCTTTATTCTGCACATCGGTGGATTCCAGTAAAAAATGTTCTATGTGTACCACCTTCAATCACATGTTAACCAACTATCTAAACATTTACTACGCTAGTGTATCGTCTATACTGAAAACATCAAAAAGTAAATTAAGTGGACTACAATTCTAAGTTCTAAAATTTTCTTTCTAAGCCCCAACATAGGGCACTATTGCTGTCATTAGTGGAGTAAGATGATCAAATTTAGGCTCTAGAAAGATACACCTGGGTTAGCACTGAAGAGATGTTCCTTTTGTCCTTCTTTTTTTAAAGAGTTTCCTAAGTCAAAAAAATTTCAAAATGCTGTGTTAGCCAATTGAAATTTGTTCTCTGTCTCAGAACTTCTCACCGAGCCTTCTGTATGCAAAGTTTTAGAAGAAGATGAATATGAAGTATCCCACTTTTACTTGACCACAGAAGCCTCTTTGGAAGGAGTATCTTGGAGAGACCATTCTCCCACAAAAGATGATACGGTGAAAATTAGTCTAAGCTCACTTTCCGATGTCTTCTGAGTATTCACTTCCAAAGCAGTGTAACTAAACATACATGCAGCTCACAGACACTGTTCTGTTAATACAACTTCTGACAGAGTCTGAGACAGAACCACCCAGCTAAGCCCCTTCCAGATGCCCAAGCCTTAGAAACCATGTAAGGTAACAAACATTTGTTATTTTAAGGTACTAAATTTCACAATATATTTTTACAAAGCAATAATGAAAACATCCTGTAAATTCTATGCATAAATATGTCTTAACTTTGTCTCATCCTTTCTCTTGCCACCAACAAGTTCTGGTCCATGTACCCATCATTCAATTTTTGAGTTATGGTAAGAGCTTCCTACCAGTCTACCTGATGCTCAGCTGGCTGAAGATATGCTGTACAGGTAGAAGGAGTTCAGGAATCTCTTAAATTGGAAAGTACACAATATTTGAGGCAGGAAGATAGTCTGCGTCTATCAGTAAACAGGAAAATTTTTCAGTTGTCTTTTTCTACTTAAGTCATTTTTTACTTTCCTTTCTCTTTGTTTCTCCCTTCTGGGATTCCTAAGGAATCACAGAACATTTACGTCCTTCATATTTCTTAACTCTTGGAGCTAATGGTTTCCATTTCATTGCTTTCTAGTCTATATTCCATCACTGAATGACTAAAGCTGATGGTAAATGAGGTTCCAGTTTGTTAAGAAAAAAGCAGTAAGTTCTGGTATCACCAAAATTAAGAGAAGCAGTGCTCGATGAACAACTTCAAACTCACTGATATTTTGAGTAAAGTGAAAATAAGGAAATTAATCCTTGGATATACTAACAGATTGATGACTTTGATAAAAGGCAATTTCATTGGAGTGTGTCTTAGTATTAAGTGCTGCTATAATGGAAATATCACAAGTGGATGACTTTAACAAAGATAAATTAATTCTCTTACAGGGTATAAGGGGAGCAAGCTCAAGGGGAGGGTTTTCTCTCCCTGTAGGCTCAAGGAGCTGTTCAGTAAGGGACCCTTGGGCCAAAGGATGGGCTATTCTCCTGACCTGTTTCTTGGTGGTGTGAAGTGCCCTTGTCTCTCTGTTTGCTTCTCTCTTTTATATCTCAAAAGAGATTGATTTAAGATACAACCTAGTCTTATTGATTGAATCCTGTCTCATTAACGTAACTGCTGCTAATCCCACCTCACTAACATCAAAGAAGTAGGATTTACACACATAGGAAAATCATATCAGATCACAAAATAATGGATAGTCATACAATACTGGGAATCACAGCCCAGACAAGTCGACATACATTTTTAGGGATCACAATTCATTACATGACAGGAAGAATAGACCCAAGAAAGACTGAAAAGTGAGGAAACAGCTGCCAAAGAATCAATTCCCACTACAGCAACCAAGACTGCTAAAAAGGTATACAAAATCAAAAGAAGTTTTGTTTTGTTAAAAACAATTAACACACCTTGTATGCTTATGGGAGATATTCAGTAGGAAGAAGCTAATGATGTAGAAAAAGAGAATTACTGTAGATGTAATAACCTTGAGAAGGCTAGAGGAGATGGGACCCTAAGTAGTAGAAAGATATGCTTTGTATGTAAAGAGTGACATTTGTAATATGGCAATAGAAAAGAAGCCCAAGGATGTGAGCTGATATATAAAGCAGCTTAGCAGATTTGGTGACAGGAAGGTAAAAGGTTTCATCTCTTAAGTAAGTATACAATTTTTCTCCAGGCATATCAAGCTGCTTAGGTATAAATGCAGAAAAAGCAGATAGAAAGTTTTCAATGGGACTGAAGTTTTTGTTTTTTAATCAGGCACTGACAGGAATTTGCAACTAAAAGACTGCAATAATGGGTCGGCAAGTTGACAACCTTAATGTGAGAGAAAAACTACAGACTGGAGTAAGAGTACTATAGTAAGTGAGACAGTAAGACAAGAATGCTTGTCAGAATATGGCATACTTGAAAGCAGGATGTCAAAAGTGATGCAGTTACAGATAATGGTCCTTGGAAATAGGAAATTCAATGAACTAAGAGGCTCAGTGTTGGATGATTCCATAAAAGATACTGAAGTCTTCAAGAATGGTGAGTGTATAGTGGTAGAGAAGGAAGGCTGTGAGAGAGCTTGTCACACTTACGAGTGATAAGGAGGTTTGCATCATGACCGCAGCAAGGAACGGTGTCTGTGATGTAGTCTGATAACATGAACTACCAAAGGATATAATTTTTTGAGGGAGAAAGGAGTAAAAGTGATCTGGCTACAGTGACGGTCAACAAGGAGGACATATGCCTCACCATGTCCCCAGCTTGTGAATTGTGGAATATGGGCTTCTGTGTAAGAGATCCAGAGAGCAATTGCCATTTTCAGTAAACAGACTGTTTTTAATCAAGACAAGACCATAAAGGAACAGTCTGAGACCAGACTGAGTTTATAAGGCTAAATGGTGGGCCATGTCTCCAGAAAGCATGGCTAAAGAATCCGAGAGGAAGAAGATATAAGAGATCGGTTCAAATTAGAAGATGAACAGAGATGCATGGAATGAAAATACGGGTAATAATGGGTGGCTGAAGAGCTTAAACTTCCAGGGTAAGAATATGATAAAGTGGGACTTATTTAAGACGGCACTTGGCTTGGCTGGGTTGCATTCTATCATATATGGGATTGCTATGATGAGGAACTGACTCACCTAATAACAACAATAGTTGGAGCATGGGAGACCATCAGTTTGAAATACAGTCCAGACTATTTAGTCAGAAAACACAAGGCAACTAGACAACTACTTACTCCTGACACCAGGGTAGAGGAGAAGAGTGTCAATCAGTGCAATAAAGATTGGAATGAGCTCTTACTTAATTCTTAGCAAGTGTGAGAGCTTAATCTGTTAAGTTTAAAATGAGCTGACCCTTTTACTCAGCAAGTGTGCTTCTGGAAAGCTACCTATACTGCACACAAAATAGGCAGTACAACTTCAAAAGCCAATTGTTATCATGAATATATATATAATGGTGAAGGGCTAAATCAGTGTATTTTCTAGTATGGAGTGATGAGATAAAGTTGAAATAGCTTTATCTCAGGCAAACATTTCCGCTACTGATTTCAGAATGTAACAAAAATAGCAAAAGAATGTTAAACATACACTACTTATAGATTCATTTGGTGAAAATTGGTGGGAAAATGTATTAGATATAAACATAGAATAGTTAATAACTAATTATTGAGGTAATACATTTGTTTCTGTTGTTATTTTATACCACATTCACAACTTCAATGTGTAAGATAAAATAGCAACAGCAGTAGCAGCAAAAATAGATTTTTTTCAGAAATAGTAACAGTAAAACAGAAGTGACTGAGTTAAAATGCATACATACAGAGAGAGAGAAATCAAAAAGATAAATAAAGCAAAGACAAAGTACCCCAGAGCAGGTCTGGGGACCATGCTCTCAAGGTACATCATCAAGGCCACTTGGCATAACTAGCCCATTGCTAAGAGAGTCTCTGTACCCCATATTGGTGAGTTGCATCTGAGGTCTTAAAAGCTAGCAAGTTGCCATCTGAGGTACAGCAAATGGTCCCAACTCATCTGGAATGGAAGATCACCAAGAACAACAAAGACACGAAGGAAAGACAGTCCAGGAAACAGAAGGACCCATGCAAATGGGTGACTGTATCATGTCACCAGAAAAACCAGATGGTGCCTGGCCACCACCAAAAATAGCCGTGATGGGACACACAATGTCAAGACCCAGTGGTAACACGAGAAAAAGATGGGTGCACCTCAAGAACTCCACTAAAAGACCGCAATTGATTGTCTGGCAGCCTGGGGGTTCCTCTGGGAGCATGACCCTTAGACCTGCTGCAACCCCTGACCAGAAAACATTACTGAGGTCAACTATTTGAACAGGAATGGACTGGCATCAGGAACACGATGTGACCATACGGTGTGTGTACTTTATGGGTCTATGTATCTATAGGATACTGTCCTACTGGCCTTTTACTAGAAGGGACAGGAGAGAGTTAAGAGGATACGACATATATATAATGAAGAGGACTGTTCTGTCAGCGGACAAGGAGAGCAGGAGTTTCAGACTGGCAGGCATACAAATTTAATTTGGATTGTATACTTTCACTTAATCACAATTAAAAAAAAAAAAAAAGTACCCCAGAACACAGAGTGCATCTTACAAGAAAATTTCTTCTATTGACAGATAAAGATATCTTAGTAGTAGAGGCAGGGCCAAGAAGGCAGAGCAGATGGATGCTTCCTACAGCTTCTCTAACAACACAGACACAAAATAACAAATGAATCCAGTACATATGACATCCTAGCAGCCCTGAACATTAAAGGGAAAGTTAAGATATTGGGCTGAACAAATGGGAAGGGAGAATAGCACCAGAAGTACATAAGATTCCATGGAACTGGCCTGCTTGGAGGCAGCCTCGGCTGCCATGTGGTGGGCCCAACGTGGAGGTGATTGTCTGGAGAATGCACTCATGCCTCTGGAGCCAGTGACGGACAGTATCAGATTCTCAAAAGCTAAGTCACTGCGTAGCCTACTTCATGCAGATCTGAATCTTTCTTTCGGTGTGCACTTGTCTCCCTTCTCCGAACTATGCCTGGTGCTACAGTCTGAAGCCCTTAATCAAGCCTTAAGTGGAACTTTTCAAGCCCACCCTGAGCCATTCTCCCCCACTTCATTGCATTGCACCTAGCTCTGAAGTCTGATGCAATTAACTGAGGCAGAAGCAGAACTCCTTAAGACCACCTTGAACCGTTCTCTGAGACAGTTTAGTAAACTCTGAAGGGGGGGGGGAAAGAAAAAGTTTCTGCTGACTCTCCTAAGCTGGAAAACCAGGGCAGAAACTGTTCCTTTACCTAAATTCAGACATAAGGGGATACATCAACTTCACAGACACTCAGAGACAGCTGTTAATCCCCTGCTTTTCTCCATAGCTGCGGCCAGACACCTGAGCTTATACCAATCACCCCTGCTCATCTAGGATACTATGTGGGAGCCTGCACCACACACCTGGTGACAGACCACCTGGACACCTGAGCTGAATCCATACAACTGTATATTTTAAAAGAAGAAGCTAAAACACAGTAGGCAAACAGAAGTAACTATAATTTACCAATGGCTAGGAAACATCAGTCCCATTAAAGTATTTAACGTATTTCTCTTCAGAAAGCTCCCAAAACAAAGAATCAAATTTTCCACAGAAAGAGAACTGCCTAGAATTACCACAGGTAGATCAAAAGATTAACATATAGAATTCTTCAAGGGATGAGGAAGGAGATGACACAAAATGCAGCAGAGCATAACAACAAATTGAACAAGCTGCAAGAAAGCAATGAGCAGGAAGAATTATTCAGAAAGTTAATAATAAAATTACAGAGTTGGCCAATTCAATAGAAAGCCAAATGAGCAGAACTGATGTAACGGAAACCCAAATCAGTGAGACTGAAGATAAAGCACATGAGATCAACATGTTTGAGGAAAAATCAGATAAAATAATTTTTAAAAATCAAGAAGCACTAAGAATTATGTGGGACTCCATGAAGAGGAATAATTTATAAGTTATTGGAGTAGCAGAACAGGGTAGGGGGAGACAGCAGAGAATACAGAGAGAATTACGGTTGACAGAAGATTTCCCTGATATCATCAAAGATGAAAAGATATCTACCCAGGGCACTCATGGAACTTTACAGGGTAGATTCCAAAAGAAAAACACCAAGGAAAATTATAATCAATCTTGCAAAAAAAAAAAGATAAGAAAATACTTTTAAAAGTGACTAGGGATAAACAAAAGTAACCTACAAAGGAAAATCTATAGGACTAAGCTCAGACTACTCAGCAGAAACCGTGCAGGCAAGAAAATGGGATAACATATTCCAGGCTTTGAGGGAAAATAATTACCGGCCAAGAATTACATATCTGGCAAAACTGGCTCTCAAATATGATGGCGAAATTAGGACATTTCCAGATAGAAATTTAGGCAATTTGCAAAAACCAAGCCAAAACTACAAGAAATATTAAGGCAGCCCTTTAGTTACAAAACCAATAACACCAGATCACAACTCCAAACCAGAACACAGAATAGAGCAACTGGGTAACAACCCAAATAGGGGAACCATAAAAATAAATCATAGGTAAAATAATGAAAATAGGGAGACAGAGATGTCATTATGGAAACATTATGATAAAAAAGAGGCACCCAAAAGAAACTGTAGTCACAGATATTTGATACGGAAAGGAAGTCAAGGCAATTCGAAGAAATTAAAGACTAGCTTTTAAATTTAGAAAACGTAATAAGAAAAATAATGATAAATATTAAGGTAACCATAAAGAAACTATCAAGCCTCCAAATCAAAATAAAACACAAGTAAAACATGAAGTCTCAGCAAATAGAAAACCACCAACATTGAAAAAGATGTAAAGAAAAAAGACTCAGCACAGAAAATTAAATGAAACAAAGGAACTGTCCACAACACACACACAAAAAAACATCAAAATGACATCACTAAGCTCATATCTATCAATAATAATGCTGAATGTAAGTGCACTAATAAAGAGACAGACAGTGATAAACCAGGTGCCCATCAACAGATGAACGCATAAACAAACTATGGTAATTTAAAAATGGAATACTATGCAATGATAAAGAGTAACGATGATTTCAGGAAATACAGCATGGAATCATCTGGAACACATTATGCTGAGTGAAATTAGTCAGATGCAAAAGGACAAATACTGTACAAGAGCATTACTATAAGGACTTAAGAAAAGGTTACAAGAGTCAAGAGGGAGAGAGAGAGGTATTCATAGATTAGATAGCAGGTAGGAATTGGGTTAGGTGAAGGGAGTGACAACATACGGTAAAAGGAAGTTAACACATCTGGACTACACTGAAAGCTAAAAGGTTTCCTAAATACATTCCAGTATTTTGAAGGACAGAGTAGCAGGGACAGAGGTCCAGGGACTACACTTTCAGGGGACAACTAGACTAACTGGCATAACTAAATTTTTTAAAGAAAATGTTCTGCATACCACTTTGGTGAGTGGCATCTGGGGTCTTAGAAGATAGCAAGAGGCCATCTGAGTAGCATCGGTTGGTCCTACTTCACCTGGAGCAGAGGAAAACAAAGGATATCAAAGACATGAGGGAAATACGAGCCTAGCAGACAGAAGGTGTCATATGATCCAGGAACTACATCAGCATGAGACCAGAACAGCTAGATGGTTCCTGGCCACCAACAATGGCTGCCCTGATAGGGAATACAAAGTCAAATCCCTGAGACAGTGGGAGAAAAACAGGTGTGCAGAACTAGAACTCTATTAGACTAGACTTGATGGTCCATCAGACTGCAGGGCCCCCGGATGACATGGTCCCCAGATTCTTTGTTAGCCCAGAGCAGAAACTAACTCTTCAGACAAAAACAGGGCTGGTCTGTAAGACACAGAGTGATAGTAGTGAAAAAAATGCTTCTTGGCTTATTCATATATGTGAGGCTGCCTGAGTAGCTCCTCTCTAGAGGAAAGAAGAGAGGGTGGAGGGAGACAGGATTTGGCTGAATGAATATGAAAAGTACAGAGTGGGAAGACGGAGTGTGTTGTCACAGGGTGGTAGGTAGGGAGAGCAATCAGAGGTGCACAGTGGTGGGTTTGGGGTTTTCTATAGCAAATTGGTTTGGATTGTAAACTTTTACTTCAAGCACAATAAAATATTTTTGAAAAAATCTTGGTCACCACAAGCAAAATGGATTCTCTAATAATACCACCTTTCCCCAAAGGGCTTTCCAGACATACAAAACAAAAAGAACAGGTCATAGGAAAACCATCAATTGCCAAAGTAATTATGAAAAGTCAAAGGCCTTCTATCAAGGTGCAGTTTATGATGCTAAAAGAAATTCATAGCCTGGAATCCAACAGCTTCAACCTACTGTATCTTTCCTGAGTTAATACAAAGAAGTCAACCAGGCATTGTTTCTCCTTTTCAGTTGTGGGAGGGATCAGATGCAATAACTTATCCTTCATTGTAGAAGGAATATCTTCAATGCCCCATAACTCCAGACCCCTAGAAATTTCACTGAGGTGGAAGATGCCTAAAGTTTTGTCAGATTAATTTTCTACCCTGTAGCTCACAAATGTTTTACCAGTAAGTCTAGAGTCATTGACACTTCTTCCTTACTAGGTCCAAGTGGCATAAAGTCAGCAATGTAAGAAGGGCCCTTCAGGAAAGGAAAGACAATCAAGGTTCCTGCAGACTAAATTACAACAGAAGGCTAGAGATCTGACATACTTCTGTAGTAGAACAATGAAAGTGTGTTGCTAACCTTGCCAACTGAAGGCAAACTGCTTCTGATGGTCCTTCAAGACTGGAATCAAGAAAAAGGAACTGGCAAGATTAATCACTGTACACTGGGTACCAGGAGACAAATTAATTTACTCAAGCAATTAAAGGACACGTGGAAGAACAACTGCAACTGAAACCATTACCTAGTAAAGTTTAAGCTAATCCACTGTTATTCTCCAATATCTAATTATTTTTAGCATAGGCCATATAAGTGAGCTGACTGGAGACAGCGCGAGAATCATCATCCCTGTATCCTTCAAAACCTTCACCGTGCCAGTAATCTCTGCAATCCTGCCAAAAATGAGGTATTGCTTTTTGATCACTATTTTCCTAGATAGGGAACAGTTCTAATGGCTTCCACTTGGCTTTTATTATCATAATAACTCTTACTTCATTTGTCAGGAATCTGCCAGTTGCTGAGTATGTCTATTCCAATCATGTGTCCTGGAATTGGGGAAATCGCTACAGCATGGCTTCAGAAACACAATGGACCCAATGTGAGATGATACTAATCTAATATTCCATTAATAAACTAATTTCCACATGCCCACATTCTGAATAGTGGGTGACAGAGACATTTATGGTCTGATGGAATTAATGTCAGTTCAGAGTCTGTATCTAAAAATTCCTGAAAATTCTGATGAGTTATTTTCCCTTAATAAACAGCCATTCTTAAAAGGCTATAGATCCCTTTGGGGAAAGCTGGGAGAAAAAGTAGTGGAGTCCTTCCTCTACAGGACTTGGCCTCCCCTTTGATCAATAGGTTGTAGGTCTGTACAGCAGCTCAAGTCTTGGAATTGACAGGCAGCCATGACTCTCTGTTATAGTGATTCGTGTTGGACTGCTGTTCATTTGACCTAGAATTCTTCCACTTGCACAGATCAAATAAATATTTAGTAGAGTCCCCACACATTTCACTCCTACAGACACCGTGACTAAGTAGCCAGTGCCATAAATCCAGACAAAGCCGACTACTCTCATTACTGCTTTGACTCTGCTGTCTATTACCATAACCACTTCTGCCTTGTCTCTGTTGATGGAGTGCTGCCACTCAGCCTCTACCACTATGGGGCCCAGTCCGTGCCATCACAATTAAGCATCTTAACACGGTTAGGCAGTTTCCATGGTCAAATGTGACATACATAAAATAGCAATCTTAGCTATTTTCAAGGATGCTGGAAGTCCTTTAACAGATTTGTTCCTCAGCACTGTGGTGAAAGGTGTGTCATCTGGACACTCCATGGTTTGGTCTGGGGTCCAACCTAATGAATCAGCTCTAACATACCAATTTCCCTAAGCCTTTGGATATCTTCTTCTACAGCACAGTAGTAGAAGGCCTGGTTTTGTGTAGGCCACTGAATAATCCACACTTCAAGGAACCAATCTAATAAACTATTAGATTCTTTCCTAACCTCTCAAACTGAAACACTGAATGAAGAATCTGGGCTCAGTAAGCCCATATCAGTAAACTCAGACTGACGTAACTTTATGCTCTTTGCATCATTTCCCCAAACCCTTAAGCCATTCCCACATATATTCTCCAGATTTATAAACAGAAATATTAGAAATTCAAGAAGTTCTTTTGGAGTGTAGCAAACCTCCTCCTGGGTCATACTATGTACATCACTTCTTGGGGCTTACCGGAAGCTAAATCTAATTACAAGTTTAGAAGCAAAAATGGGTTGTGGGGATGTGTTCTGAGAACACTGACCAATGTTTTACGATGCATCTGCCTCAGGCACTGACTCAGACACTACCCCAGATTATATCTCAGGCAAAGACTGTTACGACCCAGCTGGAATAAGCTCATCAGATGTGGATGAAGGGGGCTAATGGTTTCACTGTAAACAGCGTATTAGAAGACAAAGGTGGAGTAATATTTTCACATGGGAGTGAGTAGGCCAGTTCTGCTAATAGAGGTCACTGAACAGAATTTAGAGGCTTAGCATCCCCAGATTCTTGATTATTTACCAAAATGTGCCATCTCAATTTGAGGATCCCATTTCTTCCCAATCAATGCCCTCACTTTAACTTCACATACCATTCATGGTTGGGAATTCAACTGGCATTGTAATTCAGCCACTGTTATGATAAGACTCTTCAGCACTATCAGCTCTGTTACTACAAGAAATAAGACTTTCTCCAGCAGGACTTGATGAAAGCAAGGTAATGGAAACTCCACAGACACATCCAAACTCTGTGAAAGACCGAATGACTGGGTTGAGGACTGTGGGGACCATGGTCTCAGGGAACATCCATTTCAACTGGCTAACAGAAAATGTTCTACATCCTACTTTGGTATTTGGCTAGTTTCTGGTTGGCATCTGGCTACCACCACCAGCTGCTCTGACAAGGATCAAAATAGAGTATGCAGAACAGAGCTGCAGAAAGATGTATAATAAAATTCTAACTCAAATTAAAAAAAAAAAAGAAGACCAGATTTTTCTGGTCTAGGAGACACTGGAGAAACACCATGAGTATGGCTCCCAGACATCCTTTTAGCTCAATAATGAAGTTATTCCTGAGGTTCATCCTTCAACTAGACCTTAGACAGGCCCATAAAACAAAATAACACTAAATGGGCACACCAGCCAAGAGGCAAGAATAATGCAGGAAAGGACAGGAAAGCTGGTAATAGGCAGCCTATGGTTGAGAAGGGAAGAGTACTGATATATCACGGGGTTGGCAACTAATGTCATAAAGCAATAGGTATAATATTTAATAAGAAGCTAGCTTGCTCTGTAAACCTTCATCAAAAGTACAATTTAAAAAAAAAAAAGGAAATAAGCCTTTCTTTCAAGGCACAAGTAAGAACTTTGAAGTCCGTCATGAAGCGCTTGAGCTGTGACTCTGAAACTCAAAGCTCTGTCTTTTGCCACTTTGACTAGTAAAAGTAGGACCAATAAACCAGCTTCCTTACAGTTCTCCTGACAAAACTGTAGACAAAACCATCAAACATGCAATCATCCAGTCTCACTTCTCACCAATACTTGATCTGTTGACAGTGGTAATTAGTGTATGTCTTAGTGCCACTTCGCATCACAGGTTAGCAGTTTCTTCTTTACTACTAGAAGCAGGATCACTGACATCTGTAAGACTAACCAGACTTAAGAACTAATTTAGAAAAGTCATTCTTACAATATAGTTTCTCGGAGAGTCAAAACCTGAGGGAAATCTGTCTCAAGGAAACAGTTTACAATGTTGTATAGGCCAGCAGATCCCAAGTCCACGAGTCAGGCATCAGGCTGGAAGCTTTCCTAACTCATGTTAGCTCCACAGGCTGATAAACACGAGGCTGGCATGTCAGATGCCAGGATGCTGCTCACAGCTGCAAAGGCTGATGAATTCAGTATTGGTAGATAAGAAAATAGGCTGAGGAAGCCAACAAATCCAAAGATCAGCAGACCAATGGTTCAAGCCCCAAGAACTGGAGATCAGATGATAATGAACTGAATTCAGGATCCAGAACAAGAAAAAGCCAGTGAGCTCTGCCAGAACATTCGTGCATCCTGGATCCAGACAACCACCCAGAGAAAACTCCCTTTCTAACTCCTTGTCTGACCACATCAGATCCACATAATGAGGATGACTACATTATGCCATAAACTGGAGGATAACTACATCATTATATAACTACAAAATGACATCATTACATACCTGCCAAAGTACAAATTACATAACTGCCAGACCACTGAGAATCTTGCCACATTACACTGACATAAAACCTTAACCATCACATGAACTTCTAAGTATGTCTTGAAAACTATTAAGAAAAGATTTCTAAAATGCTGGTTAAATACTGAGTTGGTTCCAACTCATACTGCCCCTGTGTACAAGAAATGAAACAATCCCTGGTTGTGTGCCACCTTCACCATTCTTGCTATGTCTAAGCCCAATGTTGTAGCCACTGTATCAATACATTTCATCAAAGGTCTTCCTCTTTCACACTGACCCTCCACTTTACCAAGCATGATGACCTTCTCCAAAGACTGTTTAGCCCTGAAAACACGTCCAAAGCACTTAAGATGCAGTCTCATAATCCTCTAGTCTACAGCATTCTGTCTGTACTTCTTCCAAGACAAATTTGTTCATTCTACTGACAGTTCACTGTACATTCAATAGTCTTTGTCAGCACCATAAATCAAAGGCATCAATTCTTCTTTACTTTTCCTTATTTCTCATCTGGCTTTCCTAAGTATAGGAGACAGTTAAAATCACCATGGCTTGGGTCAGGCACACCTGAGTCCTTAAAGTGACATCTCTGCTTTTTAATGTTTTAGAGAAGTCTTTTGTAGCAGATTTGCCCAATGCAATCCATCATTTGATTTCTTTCTTTTTGTAATAGCTTGCTGGATGAAAATCTGAAAAGCATAGGTTATGGTCTCTTCACTAGAAAATTTTTTTTACATTCTTTTTTTTCTTATTGTACATTAGATGCAGGTTTACAGAACAAACTAGTTTCTAATTAAATGATACACTTATTGTTTATGACATTTCTTAACAAAACCAGAATGTGTCAACATTCTCCCTTCTAAAATGTGGGTTCTCTACTACCATGTTTCCTGTCCCCTCCTGCCTTCTAGTTCTTGGTGGTGTGCTGTTTGGGTCTCATTTTGTTTTATGAGCCTGGCTAATCTTAAGCTGAAGAGTCAGGAATGACTTCATTACTGAGCTGAAAAGCTGTCCAGGGGCCATCCCCTCAGGGTTTCTCCAGTCTCTGTCAGGCCAGCAAGTCTGGTCTTTCTTTTTGCATTAGAATTTTGTTTTACATTTTTCTCCAGCTCTGTCCAGGACTCCTTATTATGATCCCTGTGAGAGCAGTCTGTGGTGGAAGCTGGGCACCATATAACTGTACTGGACTCAGCCTGATGGTGGCCATTGTAGATGTAGTTCATTAGGTCTTCATTAGTCATTAGTCAAAGGACTGATTTCCTTATATCTATACTTTTTCTCATTTTTCTTTGTTCCTGAAGGGAAGAATCCAGTGGTATATGCTAGATGACCGCTCAGGATTTTAAGACCCTAGATGCTACTCACCAAAGTAGAATGTAGAGCATATTCTTTATAAATTGTATTACCAGCTGAGCTAGATGTTCCCTGAGACCATAGTCTCCACAGCCCCTGGCCTAGTGAGTCGGTCCCTCCACGTGTCTATTGAGCTCCCATGACCTTGTCTTGGACAAGTGCTGGCCTCCTCAGGGTTATATACTGTTTTATCCTTAACAAAAGTTACCACTTATCTATTGTATATTTAGTGTTTTTCCATCCTTATCCCTCCTTTCCCCTGACCATCAAAGATTGTTTCTTTGTGTGTGTTAACCTTTTCACGAGTTTTTACAGTAGTGGTCTCCTACAATATTTATCCCTCTGTGATTGACTTATATAACTCATCATAATGCCCTCCAATTTCTGTCATGTCATGAGATGCTTCACAGATTCACCTTCCTTCTTTATCATGTATAATACTGCATCATGTATATGTTCCACAACTTATCCATTCATCTATTTATGGGAATCTAGGCTGTTTCCAGTTTTTGCTATTATGAACAATCCTGCAATTAACATGGGTGTGCATAAGCCTATTCATGTGATGACTTAATTCTCTGGGACATATTTCTGAAAGTGGGATTCCTGGATCACATGGTGTTTCTATTTCTGACCATCTAGGCAAGTTCCATATTGTTTTCCAAAACGGTTGTATCATTATATATTCCCATCAGCACTGTGTAAGAGTTCTAATTTCCCCAAAGTCTCTCCAACATCTATTATTTCCTGTTTTATTGATTCATGCCAGTAATGCCAGGGTGAGAGAGTATCTCATATGGTTTTGATTTTCATTTCTTTTATGTCTAGTGAGCACTGGCACTTCCTCATGAGTCTGTTGGCCACTTAAATGTCTTCTTGATTCAGGTATGTTATTTACCTTTGCCTATATTTTAATCAATTGTCTTTTTGTTGTAGAGGTGTTGGATTTCCTTGTAGATTTTAGAGATAAGACCTTTCTCTGATTTGCAGTAATCAAATTTTTTTCCAGTCTGTATATTTTCTTTTTACTCTTTTGATGAAATCTTTTCATGAGCATTACTGTTTAATTTTTAGAAGATCCTAATTACCTAGCTTATCTTCTGGAGTTTGTGTGTTGTTTATTAAGATTTATATACTCTTAACATGTGTATTAGGGTTTCTAGTGTTTATCCTATTTTTTCTTAAATGAACTTTACAATTTTTAGATTTATATATAGATCCTTGATCAATTTTAAATTACTTTTTACATGAGTTGGATCTGACTCGATGACACTTGGCTTTATATAGGGTGTGAGGTATCAGCCCTGTTTCATTTTTTTGCAGGTGGACATCCAGTTTTGCCAGCTCCATTTGTTAAAAAGACCTTTAGCCCTTGGACTTTGGGCTGTTTTTGAAGATCAGGTGACCATAGGTGGATGAATATATATCTGGTTTCTCAATTCAGTTTCATTGGTCAATATATCTGTCATTGTATCAGTATCAGGTTGTTTTGACTACCACAACCATATATTAGGTTTTGAGGTCAGAACCTACTTTCTTCTTCCTCAGTAATGCTTTATGTATCTGGGGCTTCTTCCCTTTCCATATAAAGTCAATGATAAATTTTTCCATCACTTTGAAGAACATTATTGGTATTTAGTTTGGGATGGGATTGTATTTGTAAATCAGTTTGAGTGGAACTGTCATTTTCACAAAGTTTAGCCTGTCTATGAACATAGTACATTTTTCAATTTGTGTAGATCTCTTCTGGTTTCTTGCAGTACTGTCTTGTAGGTCTCTTTATATGGGTCTTTTACCTCCTTTGTTAGGTTTATTCCCATGTGTTTTACTTTCTTTAGGAGTTATTTTAAATGACACTGTTTTCCTGATTTCCTTTTCATCATAGTCTTTACTGGTGTATAGGAACCCAATGGATTTTTGTATGTTTATCTCATATCCTTCAACTCTGTTGAATCTATTAATTCCAATAGTTTTCTCATGGAGTATTTTTGGTTTTCTATGTATAACATCATATCATCCACAAATAGAGAAAGTTTAACTTGTTCATTACCAACACGGAGGCCCTTTATTTATTTATTTATTTACTTTTCCTTGCCTTATTGCTCTACCTTGGCTTGGCTTATTGCTCTACCTAAGACTTCCAACACAATGTTAAATAGGAATGGTGATATAGGGCATCTTTGTCTTGTCTCAAGGCAAATGTTTTCAAACTCCTTTAAGAATGATGTTGGCTGTTGGTTTTGAATAGATACCCTTTATTATGTTAAGACATTTCCCTTCTATACCAATTTTTTTTTTGAGAAGTTTTCTCAAAATCAGTGCCAAACATTGTCAAATGCCTTTTCTGTGTTGACTGAGATGAAAGACTGTGATTCTTTCCTTTTATTTATGTGATGACATTGATTGATTTTCTACTGTTGAAACTTTCTTGCATACTTGGTTGTGGTGTGTATTTTTTTTTTTTTTTTTGGACACAGTACTGAATTATACTGTCTAGAATTTTGTTAAGAATTTTTGCATCTAAAGTCATGAGAGATGTTGGTCTGTAATTTTCTTTTTTTGTGGTATCTTTGACTGGTTTTGGTATCAGGGATGCTGACTTCACAGAGTGAATTTGGAAGTATCTCCTCCTCTTCTATGTTCTCCACTAGTTTGAGTAGTACTGGAGTAAGCTCTTCCCTGAATGTCTGGTAGAATTCTCCAACAATTTGATGTGGGCCAGAGATTTATTGTCAGAATTTTTTTTCATTTTTTTTAATCTTTTAAGACTCTTCTCTTAGTATGAGTCTGTTCATATTTTCAACATCATTTTGTGTTACTTTGTGTAGGTAGTGTGTTTCTAGAAATTTGTCCTATTTCCTCTAGGTTTTCAAATTTGTTGGAGTATAGCTTTTCATCATACTCTGTTATGACCTTTTGGTTTCAGTTGGGCCTGTTGTAATATGATCTATTTCACTTCTTATTCAGGTTCTGTCATGGATTGAATTGTATCCCGGAAAAAATGTGTGGAGCAATTTGACTATGCCACGACTCCTGGAATTGTGTGATGTTCATCTATATTATAAACCCAGCCTACATGATGTTAGTGAGGAAAGATGGGCAAAGGTGGTGTTAGTGAGACAGGACTCAGTGTGGAAGATTATACTGTCCCAGTGGCAGAAGCTGTGGACTCTGGGTATCTCAACACTCTTGGCCTCTCTTTCCACCAGGATCCTGGTCCCAGCCAGCTGGCAAGCTTGTGTGGGACGCCATCTTGTTTTCTGGGAGGTGGAGTCATCCCTGTGGAAGCCTCATTTGGACCTAATTCCTGGGCTGGGAGGTAATGCCTACCCAGAAGAGACTGTTTTTCCAGAAGAAAAGCAGAATTCTACACAGTATTGCCTATAGCTGGGGCCCAACAGTAGACATCAGCAGGCCAGTAGCCTTTCTGTATTTTGAGCTAGTTTGTAACATCAGGTGTTCAATATAGAGGTGCTTACTTTGCCAGATGGGAAGAAGGAAGTATACACCTGAAAACCTGACTGACTTTGGAAGTTGTCACATACTTTATACTCCTCATTTTAAGAGGCCCTAGAGAAACAACTGTGGTCCATCTTCAGAGCATCTCTCCCAGCCTCTATTGACCCACATGAATCCCAAAAATCAACAAACTTTGGAGAAGATGGTAACCTGGAAATGACCCATAGCATCAGAAGGCCCCCAAAAGAAACCACCTCAGAACTTCCCACACAAGGAAGCTTTTCTGAAACTGTCAGAAGCTGAATACAAAAGGATTATATAGAGAGCCCCTCCTAGACCTTATACACAATGCAGCAGAGCAAAACGAAAAATTAATCAAGCTGTTCGATCTGATGCAACATCAGTACTCAGAAATCCAATAGATCAAGAATAAAATCAAAGAGACAGAAACTTCAATTCAAAGCCAAGGAAACAGAATGGAACAAATGGAAAATAGACTTTCTGTTTGGAAGACAGAGCTACTGACTCAAGCATCTGTGAGCAGAAATCAGAAAAAAAGAAACAAGAAAACTGAGAAGCATTAAGAAGCATGTGGGACTCTATTAAGAGGAACAATCAGTGATTAACTGGAGTTCCTGAACAGGGCAAGACATCTGAGAACACAGACAGTAGTACTGCTGAGCTGCTGAAAGGAAACTTCCCAGAAATTATGAAAGAAGAGAATATAGATATCCAAGATACTTATCAAACACCGCTTAATACAGATCTCAATAGAAAGACTCCAAGACAATACTACAATCAAGCGTAACAAAATGAAACATAAGCAGAAACTCTTAAAGACAGCAAGACTAAAAGCAAAGCTAACATTCAGAGGGAAACCCTGTAGGCTTTCGTCAGATTTATCAGCAGAAACGACACTGGCACGGAGACAGTGGCATGACACATTCAAAGCCTTCACGGAGAAGAACTTCCAACCAAGAATCATATATCCTGCAAAACTGTCTTTCAAATATGAAAATGAAATGAAGACATTTGCAGTTAAACAGAAACTCAGAGACTTTGTAAAAGCCAAACCAAAGCTACAAGAAATACTGAAAGAATCTCTTGGCTTGGAAGAACAAAACTACTAACTTTATACTTTAGAAGGACACATTATCCAGAATCCTACTCAGTTAGGGAAGGCTCCAAACACAATCAAAGCTATAATAGTGAAAGAAACAATCTAAGGATCAAATCATGTCATATCATATCATATTAAAAAGAAGGATGTACTACAATCATTATAGTCCTTCCAGATGGAGAGGAAGTTGACAAGACTGGTAGCAATCAAAATTGGGTTTATATATAGTTTATTAAGCGGGATCATAGTGGCAGCCGTAAAGCACAATAAAGAAGCAACATACCATATCAACAACCACAAAACCAACCCTGAAAAAGGTGAAAAATCAACTCACAAAGAAGATCACAGAACAGATCAATAAGAACAACAGAGAAAACATTAACACAAAAATAAACATATCACAATTGCAGCACTGAACACACACCTATCCACGATTAGATTGAACATGAATGGACTGAATGCTCCAGTAAAGAAACATTGAGTAACATCCTGGATCAAAAGACATGACCCATCCACGTGTTGCTTATAAGAAACTCACATTAGACTTAAAGATATGAACAAACTGAAAATTAAAGGATGGAGGAATATATATCAAGCTAACAATACACCAAGAAGAGCAAGTGTGGCAATTCTAATCTCAGAGAAAATTGATTTTAACATAAAATCCACCATCGTGGACAAGGATGGACACTATTTACTGCTGAAAGGTTCAATACACAAGCAGGACTTAACAACATTAACTATTTATGAACCTAATATTAGAGCGCCTAAATACATCAAAGAAACACTGACTATACTCAAAAAGGAAATAGGTCACTCCACAATAATAGTAGGAGACTTCAACACTCCATTCTCAATATTGGACAGATTGTCTAGAAAAAAGCTCAAGACACATAAGACCTTATTGCCACAATTAACCAACTAGACTTTATCAACATATACAGAAATTTCTATCTATCAGTGGACAACGACACCTTATTCTCCAGCGCACATGGAACATTCTCCAGAATAGGCCATATGTTAGGACGTAAAGCAATTCTCAACAAAATCCATATCAAAACGACAATGAGATACCACTGCACCCCAACAAGGTTGAGCACGAGCCAAAACACACAACACAACAAATGCTGGAGAGGCTGTAGGGAGATTGGAACTCTCCTACACTGTTGGTGGGACTGTAAAATGGTCCAACCTCTTTGGAAAACAATCTGGTGCTCTTTTAAAAAAATGGATATAGATATACCATTTGACCCAGTAATTCTACTGATTGGAATACATCCTACAGAATCAAGGCCATTCACACCAACTGATAATGTAGACAAATGTTTATTTCAGTACAGTCTACAACAGCAAAAAGATGGAATCAACCCAGATGCATAACAGCAGAAGAATGGATAGGTAAACTATGGTATATACACTCAAGGGAACAGTATGCAATGATAAAGAACAACGATGATAACACGAAATGTCAAATTGGTTTCAACTGGAGGACATTATGCTGAGTGGAAGTAGTCATCAACAAAAGGACAAATATTGTATGAGACCCCTACTATAAGAACTTGAAAACAGACTCATGCATAGAAGAAAAGACTCTCTGATGGCTGCAAGGGTGGGGAGGGAGGGAAGGTGAGGGGGGGGAGGATTTAGATTAGATACTTAACAGAAATTTGGTTGTGTGAAATCGGTGACAGCACACATTAGAAAGAAGATCAATAATAACTGGACTTCAACTCAATTTGAGTATTCCTCCCATCTTAACCCAATACTGCAAGGACAGAGTAGCTGGGGTAGGGGGCCGGGGACCATGCTTTCAGGCAAAATAGAGGCCAACTGGCATAGCTAGCATTTTGCTAATGAGGACTCTTTGCAGCCCACATTGGTGAGTGGCATCTGGGGTCTTAAGAGCTGCCAAGCTGCCATCTGAGGGTACAGCAAATGGTCCCAATGTGAGTGGGTCCCAAAGTGAATGGACCCACGTGAGTGTGTCTCTACATCAACTTGTGACCGGAAGAAACAGATAGTGTCCAGCCGCCACCAGTAATAGCCCCGATGGAGCTCATAAAATTGAGTCTCACTGGCAACACAAGAATAGGGGTGCACTCTGAGATCGCCACTAAAAGGCTGCAATTGATGGTCCAGGGGCTTCAGGGTTCCCCTGGGAACGTGGCCCCTGGCCCTGATGCTGCCCCTGTCCATAAATCATAATGAAGGTCAACATCCTGGACAGCAATGGATTGGACTTGGTGATGCAGAGTGACAGTATCCTGTGGGAACTTTATGGTTCTATGCATCTATAGGATGTCATCCTGCTGACTTGTTACTGAAGGAAGGGGAGTGAGTGGAGAGGAGGGGATAGGAGACTGTTGGGAGGATAAGACACATATGGAGCAGAGAGGAGGGTTTGCCGTCACCAGGCAGGGAGAGCAGTGTGAGCTGCATATAGGTGAGCATGAGAATTTATATAGGAACGTACATTTTCATTCAATCATAATAAAAAAATAAACAAATAAGTTAAGAAAAGAATGAAATGGAAGACATAAACGTCGATATCCTAGGCATCAGTGAGCTGAAATGGGCTAGTATTGGCCATTTTAAATTAGACAATCATAGGTTCTATCACGCCAGGAATGAAAACTTGATGATGAATGCTACTGCATTCGTCATAAAAAACAATATTTCAAGATCTGCTCTGAAGTACAATGTTGTCAGTGATAGGATAATACCCATTTGGATACAAGGAAGGCCAGTTAATACAACTGTTACTCAAATTAACATGCCAACCACTAAAGCCAAAGATGAAGAAATTGAAGATTTTTACCAGCACCTGCAGTCTAAAATTGATGAAGCATTCAATCAATCAGGATACACTGAAAATTACTGATGACTGGAATGCAAAAGTTTGAAATGAAGAACGATTGGTAGTTGAAAAATACAGCCTTGGTGACAGAAATGTTGCCAGAGATCACATGATAGAATTTTGCAAGAACAATTTCTTCACTGCAAATGCCTTTTTTCACCAGTATACACAGAGACTATGCACATGGACCTCACCAGACAGAAGACACAGGAATCTAATCAGCTACATTTGTGGAAAGAGTCAATGAAAAAGCTCAACATCAGCAGTCAGAACAAGACCAGGTACTGGCTGCAGCACAAACCATCAATTTGCTCATATGGAAGGTCAAATTAAAACTGAAGAAAATTAGAGCAAGTCCACAAGAACCAATGTATAACTTTGAATATATCCCACCTGAGTCTAGAGACCAGCTCAAGAACAGATTTGACACACTGAACATTAATGACTGAAGACTAGATGAATTGTGGAATGAGATCAAAGACATCATCCATGAAGAAAACAAGTGGTCATTAAAAAGATAGGAAAGGAAAAAAAGACTGAATTAGATGTCAAAACAGCCTCTGAAACTTGATCTCTGTAACTGAGTGGTGTCGTAGATTGTGTCCCCCCAAAAGTATGTATAGAAATGTGGCTTGGCCGTGATTACCTTTATTTAGTGATTGCTCTTCACTTTGTGATTTTCCTATGTTGTAAATCCTAACCTCTGCCTGTGGGTAACAGATAGGATTATGTTAAAAGATTAGGGTGGACTACAACACCCTTGCTAAGGGAGCTTCCTCAAGTGTGGATTGTACCACTTCTTATCCTTTTATCCTACAAGAGATAAAAGGAAAGGAAAGCAAGCAGAAAGTTGGGAACTTCATACCATTAAGAAAGCAGCACTGGGAATACAGCACGGCCTTCAGATCTGAGGTTTCTGTGCCAAGATGCTCCCTGACCAAAGACTGATGCCACACAAGGACTTTCCTTTGGAGCTGACAAAGAGAGAAAGCCTTCCCCCAGAGTGGACACCCAGAATTCAAACTTGTAGCCTACTAGACTATATAAAAACAAACTTTTCTTTGCTAAAGCCATCTGCTCATGGTATTTCTCTTAGAGCAGTACCAGATGAATAAAACAAGTAGCTAAAGCAAAAGGAAGGGATGACGAAGTAAAAGTACTGAACCGAATATTTCAAAGGATGGCTTGAGCAGCAAAAGTATCATAATGACATGTGCAGAGCTGGAAAAAGAAAACCAAAAGGGAAGAACAGATTCTGCATTTTTCAAGCTCAAAGAACTGAAGAAAAAAAATTCAAGCCTCTAGCCACAGTAGTGAAAATGTTCAACAACTCAGGAAGCATCAAAAGAAGATGGAAAGAACATGAGAGTTATTATACCAGACAGAAATGATCAACAAGCTACCATTTCAAGAGACAGCACATGATCAGGAACCAATGATACTAAAGGAAGAAGTTGAAGCTGCATTGAAGGAACTGATGAAAACCAAGGCCCCAGGAATTGGTGGAATATCAACTGATATGTTTCAATAAATGCATGCAGCACTAGAAGTGCTCACTCATCTATGCCAAGAAATTTGGAGGACAGCTATCTGGCCAGGTGACTGGAAAAGATACATATTTATGCCTATTCCCCAAAAAGGTGATCCAACTGTATGTGGAGTATTGAACAATTATCAGTGATATCACACACAGGTAAAATTTTGTTAAGAATCATTCAAAAGTGACTGCTACAGTATATTAATAGGGAACTGCCAGAAATTCAAGCCAGATTCAGAAGAAGACATGTAACCAGGTATGTCACTGCTGGTGTCTGATGGATCTTAGCTGAAAATAGGGAACACCAGAAAGATGTTTACCAGTGTTTCATTAACTATGCAAAGACATTTGACCGTGTGGATCATGGGAAATTACGGATAACCCCGGGGAAATTCCAGAATGGAAATTCCAGAACACTTAATTGTGCTCATGAAGAATCTATACATAGATTAAGAGACAGTCTTACAAACAGAACAAAGGAACACTGCATGGTTTCAAGTCAAGAAAGGTGTGTGCCAGAGCTGTATCCTTTCACCATACCTTTTCAATATGCAAATACTCTGCAAAGCTGGATTATACAAATAGCAGAGCATCAGGACTGGAGGAAGACTCATTAACAACCTGCATTATGCAGGTAACACAATCCTGCCTGCTGGAAGTGAAGACAATTTCAAACACTTACTGATGAAGATCAAAAATCACAACCTTCAGTATGGATTGCACCTCAACAGCAAGAAAACAAAAAATTCACACAACTGGACCAGTGAGCAATGTTACGATAAATGGAGAAAGCATTGAGGTTGTCAAGTATTTCACTTTAGTTGACTCCACAATCAATAGCCATAGAAGCAGCAGTCAAGAAATCAAAAGACACATTGCATTAGAAAAATCTGCTGCAAAGGACCTCTTTAAAGTGTTGATAAGCTAAGATGTCACCTTGAAGACTAAGGTGCACCTAACCCAAGATGTCAATCCATCTTGTTGAGGGTCTTCCACTTTTTCCCTGACCCTCCCCTCAGACAAGGTATTTTCAGGTGTGGTATTTTCAATCACATCATATACATGTGACACCTGGACAGTGAATAAAGAAGACAGAAGATGAATTGATGCTTTTGAATTGTGGTGTTCAAGAATATCAACTGTACCATGGACTGCCAAAAGAATAAACAGATCTGTTCTGGAAGAAGTACAACTAGAGTGTTCCTTGAAAATAAAGACAGAGATTGTGTCTCACATACTTTGGACATGTTGTCAGGAGAGATCGATCCCTGGAGAAGGACAGTAAGCTTGTCTGAGGGGAGGGTCAGGGAAAAAGTGGAAGACACTCAACAAGATGGATTGACACCCTGGCTGCAGATGGGCTTAAGCATAAAAACTATTGTGGGCATGGTGCAGGATCTCACAGTGTTTCATTCTATTGTGCATAGGGTGGCTGTGAGTTGGAACCAACTCAAGGGCACTTAACAACAACAGCAACAGATGAATGAGACAGGTCACCTGCATCTTCTCCTGTTTGTCTTTTGTCGATGTAGCCAGTAGTTTGTTGGTTTTTTTGTTTCTTTCAAAGAACCAACTTTTGGATTTATTTTTTTCTATTCTCTATTTCACTTATTTCTGCTCTGATCTTTACTGTTTCCAGTGTTCTGGTGGATGTGGGCTTCTTTTGCTGTTCTCTTTCTATTTTTTCAAGTTGTGTGGTTAATGTTTTGACTTTATCCCTTTCTTCTTTTCTGGTGTGTGCATCTATTGCTATACACTAACCTCTGAGGAATGCACTGGCTGTGTCCCAAAGTTTTGGTATGATGTGTTCTTATTCTCATTTGATTCTGAGAATTTTTCTTATTCTGTCTCTCATTTCTTCTATTACCCAGTGGTTTTTATGCAAGGTGTTATTCAGTTTCCATATACTTGATTTTTTTCTTTGCTCTTCCTGTTGTTAATTTTGACTTCATGATGTTGTAATCAGAGAAGATATACTGTGTTATCTCAGTGTTTCAGGTTTTGTTGAGAGTTGTTCTGTGGCCTAAGACATGGTCTGTTATGGAGAATGTTCCATGTGCATTGCAGCTGTTGGATGGAGTGTTCTACATGTGTTTATGAGGTCAAATTGCCTGACTGTGCCTTCAGTTCTTCTACATCTTTGCTGAGTTTCATTCTAGATCTTCTGTACTTCACCAAGAGTGATGTGTTGAAGTCTCCTGCTTTCTTGTACAACTGCTACTTTCTCTTATTAGTGCTGTTACTTTGCTTTATATCCTTTGGAGTCCTATCATTGGATGCATTGTTGTTGTGTTGATAGGTGCTGTCAAGTCAGTTTAAATTCACAGTGACCCTGTGTACAACAGAACGGAACACTGACTGGTCTTGCACTATACCCACAAGCACTTTTATGCTTAAGCCCATTGTTGCAGCCACTGTTTCAATCCATCTCACTGAGGGTCTTCCTCATTTTTTGCTGACCTTCCACTCTACCAAGAATGATGTCCTTCTCCAGGGACTCACCCTTCCTGACATGTCCAAAGTATGTAAGATGCAGTCTTGCCATCTTTGTTTCCAAGAATCACTCTGTTTGTACTTCTTCCAGAACAGATCTGTTTGTTCTTTTAGCAGTCCATGGTACATTCAACTTTCTTCTCCAACACCACAATTCAAAGGCTTCAATTCTTCTGTCCTCTTTGTTCATTGTCCAGCCTTCACTTGTGTATGATGTGATTGAAAATACCATGGCTTGGGTCAGGTGCACCTTAGTCCTTTTCAATACTTTTAAGAGATCCTTTGCAGCAGATTTTCCCAGTGCTGTGCATCGTCTGATTTCCTGACTGCTATTTCCATGGGTGTTGATTTTGGAGCCAAGGAAAATGAAATCCTTGACAGCCTCAATCCTTTCTCCCTTTACGACGATATTGCTTACTGGTCCAGTTGTGAGGATTTTTGTTTTCTTGATGATGATGATGTGGTCCTTGATCTTCATCACTAAGTGTTTCAAGTCTTCTTCACTTCCAGCAAGTAAGGTGGTGTTGTTTGCATAATGCAAGCTGTTAATGAGTTATCCTCCAATCCTGATGTCTTGTTCTTCTTCATACGATCTGGCTTCTCAGGTTTTTTGCTCAGCATACAGGTTGAAAAGTTACAGTAAAAGGATACAACCCTGACACAGACCTTTGCTGACTTTAAACCAGGCAGTGTCCCCTTGTTCTGTTAACACAACAGCTTCTTGATTCATATACAGATTCCTTAAGAACACAATTAAGTGTTCTGGAATTCTGATTCTCCACAATGTTACCCATAATTTATTATGATCCACAAGTCAAATGCCTTTGTCTAGTCAATAAAACACAGGTGAACATCTTTCTGGTATTCCCTACTTTCTGACAATATCCATCTGACATCAACAATGATACTCCTGGTTCCATGTCCTCTTCTGAATCCAGATTGAACTTTTGGCAGTTCCTTGTCAATATACTGTTGCAGTCACTTTTGAATGATCTCAAGCAAAATTTTACTTGCATGTGATATTTATGATACTGTCCGGTAATTTCCACATTCATTTGGATCACCTTTCTTTGGAATGGACATCAATATGGATCTCTTCCAGTCAGTTGGCCAGGTAGCTGGTGTTCAGATTTCTTGGCACAGATGAATGAGCACTTCCAGTGATGTATCTGCTTTTTGAAATATCTCAATTGATATTCCATCAATTCCTGGAGCCTTGTTTTTCACCAGTGTCTTCAATGCAGCTTCAACTTCTTCCTTCTGTTTGTACATTGGTTCCTGATCATATGCTACCTCTTCAAATGGCTGAACATCAACCAGTTCTTTCCAGTATAGTGGCTCTGTATATTCCTTCCTTCTTCTTTTGATGCTCCTGAGTCATTTAATATTGTCCCCTGTAGAATCCCTCACTGTTTGCAACTCTAGGTTTGAATTTTTACTTCAGCTCTTTCAGACTGAGAAATGCAGAACATGTTCTCCCATTCTGGGTTTTCCATTTCTAGTTCTTTGCACATGTCATTATAATACCTGTCTTTTTGAGCTGCCCTTTGAAATTTTCTGTTTAGGTCTTTTACTTCACCATTCCTTCCTTTTGCTTTAGGAATTTGACATTCAAGACCAAGTTTGAGAGTCTCTTCTGACACCCAATTTGGTCTTTTGCTTTCCAGTCTTTTTAATGATCTCTTGCTCTCTTCATGGATGATGTCTTTGATGTCATTCCACAATTCATCTGGTCTTTGGTCATTAGTGGTCAGCAGATCAAATCTGTTCCTAAGATGGTCTTTAAACTCAGAAGTGATATACTCAAGGTTGTATTTGGACTCATGTGGATTCAAGTAAAATGAAATCCTTGAAAAGTTCAATCTTTTCTCTATTTATTATGATGTTGCTTACTGGTCCTGTTGGGAGGATTATTTCGCATTTCTTTACGTTGAGATGTGATCCATACTGAGAGCTATAGTCTTTGATCTTCATCAGAAAGTACCTCAAATCCTGTTCACTTTCAGTAAGCAAATCTGTTTCATCTTCATATTGTAGGCTGTAAGTCTTCCTCCAGTGCTGATGCTATATTCTTCCTCTTACAGTCCAGCTTCTTAGACTATTTGCTTAGCATACAGACTGTAAGGTGTGGTGAAAAGATATAACACTGAGGCACACGTTTCCTGATTTTAAAACACACAGTATCCCCTTGTTTTGTATGAACAAATGCACTGAGTTTTAAATAATCACAGATTTGAATAACTCCTGTTTTTATTCCTGTTCTTGTTTCCTACATTTTTTTCCTTACATAGAAATAAAGATTCCCGAAACCACCAATTGAAGTGTTGATCAAACTCTAACCAAATGGACATTGAGAAAACTGTATGTTTTATTACTGTTTTCATATTAGTCTCTACATCCTTATTTGTAATAAATACAATCTACTATTTTTTCCTCATCATGGCACATGCCTTCAGTAAGTCAGTTCTCTCACTAATTACAAAAGAGAAAGATTAGACTAGAGAGGCACTCGCAGTGTCTGTCCAAATAAAAGATTAGTGCACAGCTAATAAGGAAATAGAGTCTCCAAAATAGATTAAGTAAAAAAAAAAAAAAATTAATGTACAGTGTGCAGAGTATGTGCCAGCTTCCCTGAAATGTGATGGAAATTGTATACACTTATTCTTAAATATACTTAGAAGTGCAGTTAGTCGGGAATAGCCAGAGAAATCTTGAGTAAGAACAAAACTAGAAGAACACACGATATCATGATCTATTACTAAGTTAAAATAATCAAGAGAGTGTGGTGTTAGCACAAAAATAGATGAATAGATCAAAAGTAGAGTTCCAGAAACAGACATACACAGATACTGGTCACATGAATGTCATGGATTGAATTGTGCCTCCCTACCACACACACACACACACACACACACACAAAGAGTGTAGCAATTTAGCTAGGCCATGATTCCTGGTATTGTGTGATGTTCTTATGTGCTTTAAATCCTACCTCTGTGATGTTAATGAGGGAAGATGGGCAGCAGTTGCGTTTGTGGGGCAGGACTCATTGTGTAAGATGGTATTGTGCACTGAGGCAATCTCTTGAGATACAAAAGAAAGAAGCTAGCAGAGAGAGTTGGCGACCTCATACCACAAGGAAAGAAGCAGTTCCAGAAGTAAAGGGCATCCTTTAGAAAGGAACAGGGATTCCTGTACCTCAGAAGCTTCCAGTCCAGGGTAAGTTTGACAACAAGGACCTTTCTCCAGAACCAACAGAGAAGGATTCCTGAGCTGATGCCCTGAATTTGGACTTGTAGGCTAAATGGACTGTGACAGAATAAATCTGTCTTTATTAAAGCTACCCATTTGTTGTATTTCTGCTACAGCAGTACTAAATCACTAAGGTGATTTGTAACAAATGTGACACTCCAGTGCAGTGAAGAAAGAATTACTCTTTTAACGAACGGTGCTGGCTCAACTTAAAAAGTAACAATAAACATTCCTCCCAACAGATTTAAAAAAAAAAAAAAAACACTGTGAAAGGTAAAACTATAAAGTTTTGGAAGAGAACATCTTCATGTCCTAAGGTAAGCAAACAAACAAAAAAAATCACAAAAGCACTCACTGAAAATGAAACAAACTGATAAACTGAACTGTCAAAATTAGTAACAATTTCTCAAAAGATACCTTTAAGTGAGTGAAAAGACATTAGAACGGGATAAGATAATTCAGTAAGTATATCCAACAAGATTTTGTATGCCAACTATACAGAGAACTCATACAAATCTGTAAGAAAAAAAAATACAATAGCCAATGAGTAAATAATAATAGACACTTCACAACACAAGCTACACAAAGAGCCAAAGACACATGAAAACGTGCTCGATTCTGTTATCAAGTAAATGCAAAGTAAAACCCAGTAGTAGTGACATGCCACCATGAACATGCCAGAATTGCTATTATTAATAAGACTGACTACCAAATGTTAGTGAAGACACAGAACAAACAAAATTCTTATACTCTATTGCTTGTAACGTAAATGATTACAACCACAAAGTTTTTCAGCTTTCTTACAATCTATCAGCTACATTCCTAAATATATATTCAACAGAAATGTGTATATTCATTTACCAAATCACACATACAAGAATGTTAATAACAGTACTGTCTATAGTAGCCTAGAAATGGATGTCATCAATTACAGACTGGAAACAAAATTATGATGTACTCACACAAAGGAATACTATACAGAAGTGTGGGCTTGAGTGTTGCTATGGTGCTGAACAGTTTTCAACAGAACATTCCAGTCTAAGATGAACTAGGAAGAAAGGCCTGGCACTCTACTTCCAAAAATCGCTGACAAAAGCTGTAAGGATCATAAAGGTTCAGTCTGAAACTTATCTGATGGGACAGCAGAGGACCAGATGGCATTTCGTTCTGTTGTGTATAGGGTCCCCATGTGTCAGGGTTGACTTTATAGCAGGCAGCAACAATATAAAACCATGACAATGAATGAACACTCATGAATGATTTTCACAAATAATATTCAGCTAAAGAAATTAGGCAGAAACATGCTACATGGTTCATTCATTGAAAGTTAAAAAAAGAAAACTGTGAAAACTAATATTTGATGTTAGAAGTCCAACAGTGGTTCTCCTTAAAGGGCAGTGGAGAGCCTAGGGGATAGTTACAGCAAAAGGCCAAGAGAGCTTGTGGGCTACTGATGATGTTTCTTTATCTGGTGTTTCTTCCACAGATCTGTTAATTTTAAATCCAGTGAGATTGTACACTTATGATCTCCATGCTCTTCTATATGCATTTTATACACAAATAACATATTTACAAAAATAAATTAATAATAAGGACACAGTAGCAAAGTTAAACATGTTCCACTGGTCTAAGATGTATCAACTTGAACATCAGTAAAAGTCATCAGTGTACTGAAACACATCAAATATATTTATACCCAGGAATTTCTAACCACCTTGAGGAAAATATCATTGGTCATTTCTGGAGATGATCAATGCATTAACTCCCAAAATAAAAGCATTATTCCAAAAATATATATAGTCATAAAAAAAATAATCAAGTACTGTTTTTCCTTTCATATATGAAGTATATTTCTGGATAATAGATAATGTGAGAACATTCTCTTAGTATCAGAATTCCCAATAATAAATGCAAGGGGAACAATAGAAGGAGAAAAGTCATCATTATTTTTTCAACCTCTAATGAAATAATAGAAACCCTGATGCTATAATGGTCAGCTGTTAGACAAAAGGTCAGCAGTTTGAACACAACAGGTGCTCCTTGGAAATTCTATGGGGCAGTTATACTCTGTCCTGTAGTGCTGCTATGAGTAAACCTAATAAAATAACAGCAGTTAACAGTTTGGCAGCTAACCAAAAGGTCAACAGTTTGAATCTACCGACCACTCTTTGGAAACTGTGCAAGACAGTTCTACTCTGTCCTATTAGGTCACTGCAAGTCAGATTTGACTCCAGAGCACACACGAAGGACTTACCCCATCTTTGGCTTTCACCAAAAGATAATAGATGGCTGGGTCACTTTCCCTGTCAATATCTTGAGAAACGCAGATTCGTCCATCATGTGGGTCAATCTGGAATGCCTGAGGTACTTCATAGCTTTGGAATCCATCATAAAGAGAATACTCAACAAATCCATAGAGCCCTGTATCTGCATCAGAAGCTTTTACCTGAAAAACAGGAAGTTTATCTGTCAGGAAGTTGGTCATGAACTAGTGTAATGATTTGCACAGCCAGTTACTAATAAAGGTGGGCTTTGGCTTTTACATGGTATCTCTCTCCACAGGGTTGCTATGAGTTGTAATCTACTTAACTGCAGTGGCTTTTCTTGACTTGCCTTCTATCATGGATTGAACTATGGCCCCCCAAAAATGTGTATATCAGTTTAGCTCATTGTATAATACATTTTGAGGACTACTGCCTTACTAGCAATTCTCAGAACTGGTCCCTACCCAGCAAAATTAGCATCACCTGGAACTTGTTAGAAACACAAATTCTTGGCAGGGGCAATTTTGCCCCGTAGAGGACATTTGAAAAACCCTGGGGTTTATTGGTTAAATGCTATGGCTACTAAACAAAAAGCTGGAGGTTCAAATCCACCAGGCACTCCTTGGCAACTCTATGGGGCAGTTCTACTCTGTCTTACAGGGTCACCATAAGTCAGAATCAACTCAATGGCAGCGGGTCGGAGACATCTGGCAATACCTGGAAGCATATTTGCTTCTCACACTTAGGAAGGGGGTGCTACTGTCATCTACTAGGTAGAAGCCAGAGATGCTACTAAACATTCTACAACACAGCCTCCCACAGTGGAGAATTATCAGGGCCAAATGTCAATATTACTGAAGTTGAGAAACTCTGGGCTTGATGGGAGCCTTACCAATTGATCAAACTATCTCCCTCCGTTATTGCCTAATTTCTTCCAACTGATGACAACCTCTCAAATTAATCTTCACTCTCACTTCTCTCATATTCTGACAAAATTACTCATCTTGGGCAACCAGTGAGCATATTTGCAAGCTATTCTTTTCATCAGATGGACTAAACTAGGAAATCCACAAACTTCCCCTCTACAAAGACCCAAACTTCAAACAACTGGGTCTATTCCACTCTGACAGCTGTTAATAATTTAGTAGCTCCAGGTTTCCAAAGACACTAAATGTATTTTACAAACTCTATGCTATTCTCAACAATTTGGGCTTGTTTAGGAAACAAATATAACTTTGAATTCTAAAGCTTATTCTCATCTTTTAATAGCACATTATCAAAAGGTGAGGGAATCCTGGTAGTACAATGGTTAATGTGCTCAGCTGACTGAAAGGTTAGCAGCTTGTACCCACCAGCCACCTGCAGGAGAAAGATAATGACAGTCTGTGTCCATAAAGACTGCAGCCTTGGAAACCCTAAGGAGTGATTTTACTCTTTGTTACAGACTCACTGTGAGTCAGAACCCAGTTGAGGGCAGTGGGTTTAAGTTATTAACAAATGAATTATAAATTGTTTCCTGTCCACTTTGATAATCTTTTTCTTACATGGACTTTTGACAAAGCAAAATATAAGGAGTTCCAAGCAGGTTAAGAGTACTGATCTCAATTTATGTTAGTAGTTCAGATTCCAAACTTCAGAATAATAAAATATATATATATATATATTCCTCCCAGTTTTGGCATAACTCTAAAATTACTGGCCTAGTAGACAAGAACAACATATTCCAAAAATTAGTTCTTGAATGCCTAAAATTAATTTGGAATTTTTATGAATTTTAGATTTTCTAGTATCCATCAACTGGCATATAAAATTTATGGAATTTGAATAATAAAAAATGGAAATGTCTCTGCCAATGCTTGAAGAGGAAATCTTGATTCATAACAATTTCAGTGTGCCCTTGATCCAGAAATAGCTGCTTAAATTAAAGAGAGAAGCATCTGTCAGGGCTGTCTGTAATCACAATCTAATCTTGCTAATGGGGATCTAGAGGAGATTTGGGGAAGATCTTACCCCTGAGTCTACTCAAGAAGCCACATTATAGCACTTCCAGTATCATCCCCCATGTTCCTCATCCCTACACATAATTTATCTATTTTAGATTGAGATGAATCTGAGATTTTTATTAATTTATTCTACCTCTTAGGATTGTTCTCCCTGAGCCATAAACTTAATGAAGGCATAGTAAAAATGCAAAATATTAACATGATTCTGAATCCTTCATCAGCTTTCTGAAATCCAAAGGATTCATCATATTAGCATCTGGGTAGCTTCTGCCATATGAAAGTGGTATGCGGTCAGCAAAGGGAAACCACTGACCCTTGAAAGTATGTCTGCATGTTTTCTGCATGTTCTATAAGTAGAAGGAGTCAAATGCATTCCCTTTGCCCAAATGGATCCCCTTTACCAAGGAATGGAGTCTCTGGGTGGCACAAACATTTACTGCATTTGGATGCTAACCCAAAGGGTGGAGGTCCAACTCCACGCTGAGGATCCTCAGAAGAAAGAACAGGTGATCTAATTTAAAAAAATCAGACATCAGTAACCCTATGGAACACAGTTCTACTCTGACACAGTGAGTCAGAATTGACTTGAGAGGAACTGGTTTGTTTGTTTTTTCCACCCGAGAGGGTCTCGTCTTCAACAAGTGGAGAGCCTTGTGGAGAGGCCCCTGACCAGCCATTCAGATCAACCAGCTCCAACCTGAAAATAATAGGGTGACAGATGACAGGCAGCACTGGTGTGTACCTCTTTCTAGACAGTCATGTTGCTTAATTAAATGAAGTTTATAGAGAAGTCTTAGAGCTCATTCAAAGAAGTGAATAAACAAACAAAAGTCCTGGAAAAAAAACTGGCAGCACTTTAGATGGAATTTAAAATTAAATCATTTTAATTTCTGTTATCATTGTATGTCATTTGCAAGTTTCTACTCTGAGCATGTAACAGTTTATCTAAAGAAACAGTTATAGCACACACAGAGACACATAAATGCACACAATTTGAAATAGTAAAAGAAGTCACAAAATAGTTTTTTATATTCAAAACACTTGACAAACCACAGTCCCTGTGCCTAAAACGGGACATTAATATTCTAGTGCAAGTGGGATTCAGCACTGGGAACACAGGAAATGCAAGTTACGGCACTTTCTGAGTCGAATTTTGGCAAGTTCCCCAACCACCTGCTTCTCACCAAGTGTAACAGTCAACTCTCAGCCCTTGTTTTAAAAAACTACCCAGCAGTTTTTCCCACATCTCCTTATTGAAACACTCTGCTCATCAGACACCACACTCTGACTCTCCTCCCATACCTCCCTGACATCTCCAGTTTCCTTTACCTCCTAATGTTCTCTCTAGACCTGTAGTCATTACAGTGCCCCCAGAGCTCAGTCTTGGGAATGCTTCTCTTTTCAATCCACTCTTTCTCTGTAGTGGGCTCAGTGGAGATCCCCCTAAAAGATATATCTACATCCCAGAACCTGTCAATGTTACTGTACACAGCAAAAGATGTTTAAGGATTCTGAGAGGAAAAGCTTATCCTAGATTATCCAAATAGGTCTTAAATTCAAAGTAAGAGGGACATTTGATAGATGAGAGAGGAGGAGGCAAATTGACCTCAGAAGCAGAAGTTTAGTGATGTGGCCACAGGTCCAGGCATGAAGATAGTCACCAGAAGTTGGAAGGGGCAAAGGGCAGACACTCCCACTAAAGCCCGCAGAAGGAGTGTGAGGCCGTTAGATTTCAGATTTTGGGTCTCCAGAACTGTGAAAGAATAAATTTGTGTTGTTTTAAGCCACCAGGTATGTGGTCATATGTTATGACAGCCACAGGAAACTGATACACTCTCTGAGTCATCTTACTTAGGACCAGGACTCTAAACCATCTCTGATGCTTAATGTCATGTGTCAGCTTAGGCTATGATTCTCAGTGATGTGGCAGATACTGAACTGGTTGCTCTTCTATAATGTAATATAATTTTGTGATCTGATGTGAGTAGCCAATCAACCAAAAGGGGAGCTTCCTTGGGTGTGTGCCTGCCACTAGTATAAGATGGATGTTCTGGCAAAGCTCATTCTCTCTAGATCTGCACTATGGACATAAGCTTGAAAAGTCTCCAGCTTGCTGCCTGACCTGCAGATTTTGGAATCACCAGCCCTGCAATCCCATAAGCCAGCAAAGGTGTCTATTCTGCCACTTGACCTGTGAATTTGAGACTTGCCAGCCTCCAGAATTGCGTGAGCCATTTCTTTCAAATAAATATATGTATGTATATATGTGTATACATACACACACACACACACACACACACATATATATAGTCACGTGTTGCTTAATGTCCATTAGGACACTATGTGATTTGGACATTGTGTGAACATGGCTAAATCGTGCTTTCTCCCTTTTGCTTAACTTCCAAATTGATACTACCCTTTTTGCTCTTGCTGCTGTTATCAGTAGCACAGTTTTGAGGAATCTGGGAGCCATAACACACTTCATAGTAATATTTTTTAAAGAAAGCTCAGAGGAAAGATAACTCTACAATACTCAAGAAACACATGATATACAAAATTGGATGCTGCTGCCTACAAGATGGAGTATACACTGTTACATGGGTAACTTATTTGTAAGCAGACAAACTTCCTGTTAATGACTGAAAATACAATACATACATAAACCAGTAATGTAGTCACCTATTATGATTATCAAGACATATGTGTTGGGGGGGCAGAGTCAAGATGGCAGACTAAGCCCACGTCTCCTTATATCCCTCTGGAAACCAAGACCTGAACTGATAATCAAACGGAGCCTTCTGATCACCTAATCAGCCCCAGGACACGGCACAGGGCTGTTACTTTTGACTTCATACCGACTTCATACCTCCTCTCTTTCGCTGACTCCCGCTCCTGACTAGACCAGGCTCTCACGGACTGAAGGTAAACGCACCATTTTGATATTTTTTTCCTCCGTCTTGGCCAGGGGGCGGAGCTGGGTCCTGCCTAGCGGCTAGACTCAGACACACTGCTAGGGGGATAGGCAGGCGAAATTCCCATATTTTGAGAGCCAGCCGTGGGACTCTGTTAATCTAGCCAGTTTGGGCCTTTCATTTTATATCTGTCTCAGTGGGGTTTGTACAGAATTTTGCACTCAATGTGTGGGACGCCATGTTGGTACCGAGATTTCAGCAGGATCTAATTGTTAGCCTGGGAGCCAGCTCCTGCAAACAGGACAGCACTTCTCCGACAGAAAAGCAGTAATTTACCAAAGACTACCTACGTTTGGGGCCCTGCAACAGAATCAGAGGAATCACTACCTCTTGGCACCTTTAGCTCCTCTGTCTGCTGACTGTGTGGAGGACGCCATCTTGGATATGATGGCTGCACCTGGACCTAATTCTTAGCTTGGGAGCCAGAGCCTGCCCACAACAGAGCACTTTTCTACCACAAAAGCAGTACTCAACGCAGTGTCCCCTAAGTCTAGGCCCTGTCAGCAGAAGCCAACAGGGCAGTAGCATTGCTGTATTCTGAACTAGTTTCTTATCATCTGGGGTTGGATATAGTGGTGCTTACCTTGTCAGTTGAGAAGAGGGACCTCTACACCTGAAAACCTAACTGACTTGTGAACTGGTCAGATACCTTTTGCTTTACATTTGAAGATAGCCTAGAGAAATATTTGCAATCCATGCTCACAGTACCTCTTCCAGCCTCTACATACTCACATGGGACTCAAAAAGCAACAGACACTTGTGGCATACAAGAAATCAGCCATGGCTTCAGAAGGCTCCCAAACAAAGCAACCAAGGAGTTTTCCAGATGAAGAAACTTTTCTGAAAGCATCAAGAAGTGAATACAAAATGATTATATACAGAGCCCTTCTAGACCTTATACAAAATGCAGCAAAACAAAGTGAAAAATTAAGCAAGCTGTTCAATCTGATGGAAAAACAGTACTCTGAAATCCAACAGATCAAGAACAAAATCAAAGACATAGAAACTTACATGCAAAGCCAAGAAAACAGAATGGAATAAATAGAAAAAAGAATTTACGACTTGGAAGACAGAGCTACTGACTCCAGCATCTATGAGGAGAAATCAGAAAAAAGAAACAAGAAAAAGGAAAAAAACATTAAGAAGCATGTGGGATTCTATTAAGAGGAACAACCTTCGATTAATTGGGGTCCCTGAACAGGGTGAGACATCTGAGAATACAGAGAGTATCATTGCTGAACTGCTGAAAGAAAACTTCCCAGAAATCACGAAGGAAGACAATATAGACATCTCAGATGCACATCGTATGCCACCCAATATAGATCTCAAAAGAAAGACTCCAAGACATATTATAATCAAGCTTAACAAAATGAAACACAAGCAGCAACTCTTAAAGGCAGCAAGACTCAAAGCAAAGGGGAAACCTTCTAGGCTTTCATCAGATTTCTCAGCAGAAACCATGCTGGCATGGAGACAGTGGCATGACACATTCAAAGCCTTGAAGGAGAAGAAATTCCAACCAACAATTATATATCCTGCAAAACTATCCTTCAAATATGAAAATGAAATTAAGACATTCCCAGAGACTTTGTAAAAACCAAACCCAAACTACAAGAAATACTGAAAGAAGTTCTTGGCTCTGGCTTAGAAGAACGAAACCACTAACTTTATATTTTAGAACGACATACTACTCAATACTCTACTCATTTATGGAAGGCTCCAAAGTCAATCACAGCTTTGATACGGAAAGAAGCAATCCAGTGATCATCATGAAAACTATGGTGTCACCATAATAAAAAAAGGGATGTACTACAGTTGTTATAGTCCTTCCAGATGGAGAGGAAGATGACAAGACTGGTAGTAATTAAAATTGGGTTGATACATAGTTTATTAAGGGGGATCATGGGAGCAGCTGTAAAGCACAACAAAGATGTATCATACCATTTCAAGAAATCGAACAAGGGGTCTCAACAACTACAAAATCAGCTCTGAAAAAGCTGAAAAATCAACTGACAAAAAAGAGTGTCCCAGAAGAGACTAATAAGAACAACAGAGAAAACATCAACATAAAAATAAGCATATCACAATGGCAGCAGTGAACACATACCTATCAATAATTACACTGAACGTAAATGGACTGAATGCTCCAGTAAAGAGACACCGAGTGTGATCTTGGATCAAAAGACATGACCCATCCATATGTTGTCTACAAGAAACTCACTTGAGACATAAAGATAGGAACAAACAGAAAATTAAAGGTTGGAAGAATATATATCAAGCTAACAATGAACAAAGAAGAGCAGGGGTGGCAATTCTAATCTCAGATGAAATCAATTTTAATGTTAAATCCATCATCATGGACACAGATGGACACTATTTATTGCTGAAAGGTTCAGTACACAAGCAAGACTTAACTATATTAAATATTTATGCATCTAATACTAGAGCACCTAAATACGTCGAAGAAACACTGACTATGCTCAAAAGAGTGTTAGATGACTCCACAATAATAGTGGGAGACTTTAACATTCCACTCTCATTACTAGACAGATCATCTAGAAAAAAGCTCAGTAAAAATACAGAAGACCTCAGTGACACAATTAACCAACTAAACCTCATTGATATATACAGAACTTTCTGCCCATCAGCAGACAACTACACCTTCTTCTCCAGTGCACATGGAACATTCTGCAGAATTGACCATGTGATAGTCCATAATGCAATGCTCAACAAAATCCATACCATTGAATTACTGCAAAGCATCTTCTCAGATCATAAAGCCATCAAAGTTGAAATCAACAGCAGAGAAAACACAGATAGAAAGTGGAACTATTGGAAACTGAACAACATCTTGCTCAAAAAAAATGGGTTACAGAGGAAATCAAGGATAAAATAAAGAAATTCATGGCTTCCAATGAGAACGAAAACACTTCCTATCAGAACCTATGGGATAGAGCAAAAGCAGCGCTCAGAGGTCTGTTTATCTCCATAAACGCACACATCTGGAAGGAACCAAGAAACCAAATCAAAGGACTAACCCTACAGCTTGAATAAGTAGAAAGAGAACAACAGAGGAACCCCTCGGGCACCAGAAGAAAGGAGATCATAAAGATTAGAGCAGAGCTAAATGAATTAGAGAATAGAAAAACAATTGAAAAAATTGAAAAGACCAAAAGCTGGTTTTTTTAAAAGATTCACAAAATTGACAAACCACTGGCTAAACTTACTAAAGAAAAGGAGGAAACAAATAACTCAAATTAGAAAAGAGAGGGCAGTTGTCACCACAGATGCAACAGAAATCAAAACTATCATAACACGATAGTATGAAAGATTGTAGTGTAACAAATTTGAAAACCTAGGGGAAATGGAAAAATTCCTTGATTCATACCACCTACCCAAATTATTACAACGTGAAGCAGAACAACTTAATAAACTCATCCCAAAGGAAGAGATTGAAAAGGTCATCAAAACACTGCCAACCAAAAAAAAGTCCGGGCCCACATAGATTCACAGCAGAATTCTACCAAGCATTTAGAGAAGAGTTATCTCCAATACTACTGAGACTATTTCACAGTATAGAAAGGGATGGAGTACTCCCAAACTCATTCTATGAAGCCAGCATAACCCTGATACCTAAGCCAGGGAAAGACCCAACAAAGAAGGAGAACTACAGACCGATATCACTCATGAATCCAGATGCAAAAATCTTCAACAACATTCTTGTCAATAGAATACAACAACATATCAAGAAAATAATCCATCATGACCAAGTGGGATTCATACCAGGGATGCTAGGTTGGCTCAACATCAGAAAAACAATCAATGTGATAAACCACATAAATAACACAAAAGACAAGGATCACCTGATATTGTCCATTGATGCAGAAAAGGCATTTGATAAAGTCCAACACCCATTCATGCTAAAAACTCTTAGCAAAATGGATATAGACGGCAAATTCCTCAACACAATAAGGGCCATTTATACAAAGCCAATTGCCCACATCATCCTGAATGGAGACAGACTGAAAGACTTTCCCTTGAGATCAGGAACTAGACAAGGATGCCCACTCTCACCTCTCCTATTCAACATTGTGCTAGAAGTTCTAGCCAGAGCAATTAGACAAGACCAAGAAACAAAGGGCATCTGCATTGGCAAAGAGGAAGTTAAAATCTCCCTGTTTGCAGACAATATGATTGTATATGGAGAGAACCCCAAGGAATCTATAAGTAAAGTACTAAAATTGATAGAAGAGTTCAGCAAAGTCTCAGGATATAAGATAAACATAAGTAAATCAGTAGGATTCCTTTATACCAACAATGAGACTGTTAAGGAAGAAATTATCAAATCAATACCATTTACGATAGCCCCTAAGAAGATAAAGTACCTAAGTATTAATCTAACCAGAGAAATAACAGACCTTTACAAAGAGAACTACAAGCCCTTACTACAAGAAACTAAGAGAGACTTAGATAAATGGCAAAACCTACCCTGCTCATGGATAGGAAGACTTAACATTGTGAAAATGTCTACTTTACCCAAAGCGATTTATTTATATAATGCAATCCCAATACAAGTTTCAGCACCATTTTTTAATGAGATGGAGAAACAAATCACCAATTTTGTTTGGAAAGGGAAGCCCCGGATAAGTAAGGTACTACTAAAGAAGAAGAACACACTGGGAGGCCTCTCATTACCCGACCTTAGACCATACTACACTGCCACAGTGGTCAAAACAGCCTGGTACCGGTACAAGAACAGACAGATGGATCAATGGAACAGAACTGAGACCCCAGAGATGACACCATCTGCCTATGAACAGTTGATATTCGACAAAGGCCCTAAGACATTACACTGGGGTAAAAACAGTATCTTCAATAAATGGTGCTGGCGAAATTGGTTATCCATCTGCAATAAACTGAATCAAGATCCATATCTTACACCTTACACAAAACCAACTCCAACTGGATGAAAGAACTAAATATCAAACCTAAAACGATTAAGCTCATACAAGAAAAGTTAGGAATAACAAGGGAAGTTTTAATACACAATGAGGACAGACTCCAAAATCTGTCAAAGAAACCTCAATCAACAGAAGAGAAAATAGATAAATGGGAACTATTAAATCAAACACTGTTGCTCATTCAAAGACTTTATTAATAGAATTAAAAGAACACCCACAGAATGGGAAAAAAATATTTGACAACTCTATGTCAGAACAAGCCTGATCTCAATAATCCACAAGATACTACAAAATATCAATAAGAAGAAGATAAACCATCCCATTAAGCGATCGGCAAAGGAGATAGACACTTCACTAAAGAGGAGATCCAGGCAGCCAAAAAACACATGCAGACATGTTCACAATCTTTAGTTATTAAAGAAACTCAAATCAAGATGACAATGAGATACCATCTAACCCCAACAAGATTCGCCATGATCCAGAAAACACAAAACAACAAATGTTGGAGAGGCTGTGGAGAAAGTGGAACTCCTACACTTTTGGTGGGGTTGCAAAATGGTCCAGCCTCTTTGGAAAGCAATCTGGCGCTTCCTTAAAAAAATAGATATCGATATACCATTTGACCTAGTAATTCCACTACTTGGAATATATCCTACAGAATCAAGGCCTTTCACACCAACAGACACATGCACGAGAATGTTTATTGCAGCACAGTCCACCATAGCAAAAAGATGGAATCAACCCAGATGCCCAACAACAGAAGAATGGACAGGTAAACTATGGTACATATACTCAATGGAGCCCTACGCAATGATAAAGAATAACTATGATTCCAGGAAACATCTCCTAACCTGGTTTCAACTGGAAGACATTATGTTGAGCGAAAGTAGTCAGCGACAAAGGGACAAATACTGTATGAGACCTCTACGATAAGATCTCAAAAACAGACTTGTGTATAGAAGAAAAGACCCTTGACAGCTGCAAGGGAGGGGAGGGAGGGTGGGAGGGTGTGGGCGGAAAGTTTAGTTTAGACAGTTGCTAGAAATTTGGTTGGGAGAAAGTGGTGATAGCACACATTGGAAACAAGAACAACATTAAGTGGACTTCAGCGTAACTTGAGTACTCCTTCCTTAAGATGCAAGGATAGAGTAGCTGGGGCGGGGGGCAGGGGACCATGCCCTTAGGGAAAATCGTGGCCAATCAGCACACTAGCATTTTGCTAAGAGAGCTCTCTGCACCCCACATTCGTGAGTGGCGTCTGGGGTCTTAAAAGCTGTCAAGCTGCCATCCGAGGACACAGCAAATGTTCCCAACTCAGCAGGAACAGATGCTCACCAAGGACCAAAATGACATGCGGTAAAGACAACCGAGAAGACAGAGAGACCCACAAGAGTGGGTGCCTACATCGACTTGGGACCGGAAGAGCCGGATGATGCCCGGCCACCACCAGTGATAGCCACGATGGAGCTCACAGAGAGGAGTCTCACTGGCAACACAAGAATAAAAAGGGGTGCATCCTGAAATTTCCACTAAAAGACCTCAATTGATGGTCCAGCAGTTTTGGGGTTCCTCTGAGAGCATGGCCCCCGGCCCTGATGCTGCCCTTTCCCATAAATTATAACAAAGGTCCACTCTTTGGACAGGAATGGATTGGACTTGGCAATGCAGAGTGACCATATATTGGATGCACTTTATGGTTGTATACCATCTATAGGATATCATCTTGCTGACCTCTGGCTAGAGGAAGGAGAGTGAGTGGAGAGGAGGGGAAAGGAGTCTGTTGGGAGGATTAGACATGTATGGAGCAGAGAGGAATAGTGTGCTGTCACCAGACAGGGTGGGCACTGGAAGCTGCATATAGGTGGGCATGTAAATTTATATGGGAATGTACATTTTCACTCAGTCAGGTTAAATTAAAAAAAAAAAAATCCTAAAAAAGAAAAATACGTACATGTTATAGGTTATATATATACCATACAATTATATGCCTGACAGTACAAATACTCTATGTTCAAGAGACATGAGATACACTTATTATGTTTGGGAAACTGTTGTTTTTGCCATGCCTGATTAGATCCACTGCGTCCTATTCTCAGATTGGATTTTCTGAACTCTATTATAAGTTTATGGGACCATGAATGTATATGAAATTGGACATTGCCTGAACAGATGTCATGTGGCACATTAGGATATATACACATATATGTGTGTATATATGCAGAAACACACACACACATACATACACATAGACACATATACGTAATGGTTTCACTATTCTAGAGAACTCAAACTAAGACACCAACCTTTGTGCTGATGATTCCCAACTTGATCTCTATCCTTAGCTCCAAAGTTATGCATCCTACTGCCGATTAAACACTGAATTTTACATGACTAGGCATCTCAAATACAACATATCTAGCCAGGACTTTTGTTCCCATCATAACTGCGTACCCAGATCAGTTCATCTTCTAGTCTTTGTCACCTCAGCAAACGGCACTATCGTACACTTTTCAAAGCAGCAGCCAGAGATAAATAATGTTAAAGTAACATCACATCATGTCACCATCTTGCTCAAAATCTTTCAGCTACTTCCCATCTTACTTAGATTAATACCTGGATACCTTTTATTCTTTTCCTCTTCTCCTGCTCCCTGAGTCACTTACTCTGCTCTAGACACACTGGTTTGCTTGACTGTTCCACAATGTATCTCCCTGTTCCCATCTTGGGAGCTTTACAGTTGCTGTTTTCACTAATAGCCCATGCAAACCACAGTCTCTTCTAACCTGAGACTGGAAGAACTTCATGGTGCCTGGCTACTGCTATCAACTGTTCTAACTAGAGACACAATAGAATGCTCTAATTAGAATGAGAGAAAATTGTAGAACAAAGCTCAAGTTCATAAAAGTGACTAGACTTCATGGATTGATAGAAACTAGAGCAACCTTTGAGACTACAGCACGGAGACTCTCTTTTAACCTGATACTGAAGCCAATCCCAGAGGTCTCCTTTAAGCTAAATATTAGATTGGTCTGTAATACACACAATAATGCCTGGGAGGAATGTTTTCCTTTAACTAATCAATTATAGGAGACCAAACAGACAACATTTGCCCCAAAGCAAATGTAAGACAGCAAAGAGGGGCTGGGAAACAGGACAGATGACAACGGGGCACGTGGGGTGGAAAAGGTGAGAGTGCTGACACATTGTGGGGAGTATAACCAGTGTCATAGAAAAATTTATGAATTGTTGAATAAGAATCTAATTTGTATGTAAACGTTCACCTAAAATGCAATATTCTTTAAAAATTATTGTTCTCAGGAACACAATGTAGACTCTGACATAGTGACAGATAAACAGGTGTGGATCTAGAATTCTATTGTAAGACCAGATTTTATGGTCCAACACTCTTGGGGTCCCCCAAGAACAGAGCCCAGAGACTCACTGCTAGGCCACAGCTAAAATCAGTAGCAAAGACAACTCTTCAGACAAAGATTGGACTAGACTATAAGACATCAAACTGTGAAAGTAGGTCTTCTGTAGAAAAGAGATGGGAGGAAAGGGAGGAGAGGACAGGAGCTGACTGCATGAACACAGGAAGTAAGGAGTGAAAAGGAAGAGCGTACTGCCACAGGGTTGGGAGAGCAGCTACAGCTGCACAGAGGTGTGTATACAGGGTTTTATATGGCAATTTGCCTTGGATTATAAACTTTCACTTACACACATACAAAAAATTATTATTCTGGTTGCCTAGGGGAGTTTGCCCTCAGGCTTTAGTATAACTTGCTTCCTGTTTCTTTGAACTGTTTATAGGAATATCATCTAATTTTACTGATGGCCCAGCCTCATCTCTGTCAAACTTCACACCTTTACCTTCTTTGCTTTGTCTCAGAGCACATAAAAGCTACTTCACACTGTATCATATATTTTTTGGTCATTGATCTTTTCCACTAGATTTTCAGCTTTGAGGCAAATATTTATATTATCTTGCTCACTTCTACATTTCCAGCACCTACAACAATGGTGTCTGGCCAGTGCGGGTGTAAGAAATATTTATTGCATGAATATACAGATGCATGAATGAGTCTAAACTTGTGTGTGTGGTGCAAGGTTTTAGAAACATTTTCTAAAAGTAGTATTATTCTCTCTATTTTGACCTTTAGTGAAAACACATAATAACAAGAGGCTTCATAAAAGTCATCAAACATTCATTTAGGAATAATTTTATTATTCCTAAAACATAATCCATCAACCAAGCTATATTATCATAGAATAAAACTGATAATGCTTTCGCAAAACCTCCAAAAGCCTACAAATAAAGTCAGGCATGTGAAGCAAAAACAACAACAACAACCAAAAGCATATGAAACCATTAAGAGTCAGGAAAAAGAACTTAATTTTGTTTCACTTTTTGAAATATATTCTAATAGAAGTTGACAGAGCTACCAGATGACTAGGTTGACCATACGAATATGTCTTCCATTTAAAGCAAATATATATATTTACTGTTCTGGTAACATGTTATTCTCAACTGAAAAATGAGGTCAGGAGACCACAAGTCCCACTACTTAATTATTGTCCAGAAAAAGCAGCAACTTGAGGAAATTTTATGAAAACAGATTAACAAGGTGGGTACCTTATACCACTCACACCACCACTCATCCGCCAGCTTGTCACACTGTGGTGACTTGAATGTTGCGGTGATGCTGGCAGCTACCCTACACGTATTTGAAATATTCACAAGGTCACCTATGGTGGGTAGGTTTCAGTAGAGCATCCAGACTAAGACAGGGTAGGAAGAAGAAGCCCCTGGCTGTCCATTTCTGAAAAAAACTGGCCAATTAAAACCTTTGAATAGCAGCAGAACATTGTCGGATACAATGATGGAAAATGAGGTCCTCAGTGTGGAAGACCCTCAAAATATGACCAGGAAACAGCTGCCTCCTCAAGAGAGAGTCAACCTTAATGACATGGATGGACTCAAACTTTCAGGAAGGTCATTTGCTAATGTGGCAAGCTTCTAAATGAAAAGAAACAGCTGCACAGTGGCTGCAACGATGGTCTTAACAAAAGGATGACCATGAGGATGGTACAGGGCTGTGAGGACAGGACAGCACCAGTCAGGGTTTCATTCTGTTGTGCATAGGGTCATTATGAGTCAGAACTGTCTCAATGCAACTAACAACTTCCACTATGAAATACTAAAAAGTAAACAATAAAAACAATGTGGACCTAACAAAACAAATGATAGGTCGATCAGTGGAACACAAACTCAAGATCTAAAATAAATTCTGATAAAACTAAATTTTTTGTATATTACTATATGGAATGAGAACAAAAACACTGTATAATGACCCTTTGGAATGCACCTGTCAAAGAAATCTTAACCACAATTCTTTCTGTTCCCCTCTGTAGCCAAAACCACATGTAGCTCATGTGAAGATTCACTAGTACATGTTCCCACACTGACCTTTTGATGTAAAACAGGTTATTAACATACCATTACAGTACCCACCGGGCGGGGACCATCATGTAGTTGCTAATATCCCTAATGGCAGACCTATGTGGCACTACGTTGTCATCACTCCCATTGGACAACTTGCCTAACCCTAATTATCATATTACACCTCCCTCTAGACCAGGCACTCCTTTAATTACTCTGGGGGTCAGTTCCACCCTGGCCCCTAGGGTCGCCACAAGTTGGATCCGACTCAACGGCACTTGGCTTGGCTGTGGCTGGACCAGAACTAGTATGACCCAGGAGAAGGGGAATCCATAAAAAACCTGGCTGCCCCTACCACAGCCTGTCCAGCCAGCTGCCACTGGATGCAGTACTAGTGTCCCAGTATATAAGTTTCCCTTTAATGAATAAACCCATGTCTCTTAGATTGTCTCCTGATCCGTTGTTTGGACTCTTGGTAACCCCGTATTCAGAAGCATTCGCACTGCTGGGAATAGGTCCCATCAATCCAAACAATTACAAAGTAACACTAAACCACTGTGGAAAGTGGGTTTACTCAGCAAAAGTTGCTAGGAAAATTGGCAATGTACATGAGGAAAAATCAAACTTCATACTAACCTCATATCAAAATAAATTCTACATAGATATGCTAAATGTAAATAATTAAATCTATAGAAAAATACTTAGCAGATTTTCAAATTGAGAAGAAATTTCAAAGAAAAAATGAATTTTCAAACTAAAACATACATATAAATAATGAACTCAATAAATACACAAAGAATAAATAGGGAGTATTTGGATGATTCTTAAATAAGAAAGAAAAGGAATTTAAAAGCTAAAAGAAATAGCAAAAATCACAAAGGAAAAAATCATTATAGTGACTACATAAACATTTAAAATTTCACTATGACAAAAATACCACATAAATAAATTTAAAGGAAAATTAGGTACGCCACCTGCATCAAATATAAAAAAAGCTTAATGTCTTTAATAAAGATCTTTAAAAAATACTGATCACCAAATATAAAAAGAAAAAGCCAAAGAACATGGAAAACAATTCAGAAAACAAATAAATATATCTAAGATATTCAACTTCACTAATAATCAAAGAAATGAAAAAGAAAATTATTTCTGCCTAGCAAACTGTTAATCAAAATAATAATATTCTAAGGTGGTGTAGTGGTTAAGTGCTAGGGCTGCTAACTAAAAGGCTGACTGTCTGAATTCACTAGGCATTCCTTAGAAACTCTATGAGGCACTAGTACTCTATCCTATAGGGTAGCTATGAGTTAGAATCAACTCAACAGCAACCAGTTTGGATTTTTTGGAAATGTTGGCAAGGATTTTCTAAATGCACACTCATTCTTACAATCTGGAAAATAGCTTTGTTTCCTCCCATATATGACCCTTGGGGGCACAATGGTTAAGTGTCTGAGTACTAACCAAAAGGTTAGCAGTTTAAATCCACCCAGCAGCTCTGTGAGAAAAAGACATGGCAATCTGCTTCTGTAGAATTGTACTTTGTCACATGGGTTCACCACATACAGCAACATGTATGAGTGTTAAACATTCTTGGCAAAGCTAAAAATACTCTTTTTTGACACAGTCAAGCCAAGTGCCGTCGAGTCGGATCCGACTCATGGCGACCCAGTTAATATACATTTCTAGAAATATATACAGATACTTATATGAAAGAGACACAGTACAGCATTATTTATTCTAGATACTGTCTTAATGATTTTAAAAAAATAGCACTGAGTCAATTCCAACTCGTAATGACCTTGTAGAACAGTGCAGAACAACCCTACAGGGTTTCCAAGGAAAGCCTGATGGATTTAAAAAGCCAAACTTTTGTAGTCAAGCTCTTAACCACTGTACCACCAGGACTCCCCAACAATAAAATAATTGTTAAATAAATCACAATTCACCCATAACGTGGAAGTCAATTTTGATTTAAAGACACAGCAAAATGTTTACACTATACTTAGTAAAAAAAGGAATCTATAAGATTTTATATAAAATATTCCATTTCTACAAAAAGTATAAAATGTATAGAACAAAAGCTAAAGTCAAGCCAAGTGCCATCAAGTCGGACCTGACTCATGGCGACCCTAGGGGCTAAAGGAAGTCAAAATGTTAAATGACATAATGTGGGGAATATGATCACAAATGATTTTTATGGTTTCATTCCTGTCAATATTTTTGTGAAATTCTTGAAAACTGTTTCTTGGAAAAAAATATTATCAAAAACAGCTGAGCATCGAAAATATAAAACTTTAAAACAAAATAATATTTGGCAAGTATTTGCCACCCATTTAACTCAGCTATCCGTGAGTTCATCTTGGTGGTATTTCATTCCTACGCACCCATTAAGGTGCATAGCATTTGGAGTCACAGGGCCTACAGCATTACTGATTTCTAAAGTGCACATTTGCAAACTTCTTCCGTAAAGACACAAGTAGTAAGTATTTTAGCCTTGCCAAGCCTACCTACAAAAAATAACACCTATGGCAGTTAGTTTTTCTATTGACAAATAATGTCCCACAGATGGCTATGGAAACAGCAGTGGCCAAAAGAAACTCTTCCCTAGTGTCCTTCCTCAAGCAGCATTAGGACACATGCCTCACCTACCTTACCTTAGTTATGCCTCTGAGGGGCCATGCTGTCTTTGCTACAACTACTCAACTCTGCCATTTTAGCATGAGACAACCACAGAAAATACGTAACAGAATGGCTGTGTTTCAATACGGCTTTATTTATGGACACCAAAATTTGGATTTTGTCAGATTTTCACATCACAAAATATCTTCTATAGTTTGGTTTTGTTGTTGTTGTTGTTTTCCTACTATTTGAAAATGTAAAAGCCAAACTCCCTAAGGAATCAAATTACTTGGCTGAGGGTAGTAGGGACCATGGCCTCAGGGGACATCTATTCTAATTGGTATAACAAAGTCTACTAAAAAAAAAGTTCTATATTCCACTTTGGTGAGTAGCATCTGGGATCTTAAAAGCCTACGAGTGGCTCTCTGAAATAACTCCAGTGGTCTCATCCCGTCCGGAGCAAGGGAGAAGACTCAAAGACAGAGGTAAAACATTAGTCCAAAGGACTGGATCACAAGTACCACATTGTGTTCGGCACAACTAGATGGTACCTAGCTACCACCACAGACTTCTCTGACAGGGACCACAATTGAGGGTCCCACTCTCTGCACCCCACATCAGTGAGTGGCGTCTGGGGTCTTAAAAGCCACCAAGCTGCCATTTGACGGTACAGCAAATGGTCCCAACTCAACAGGAATGGACAATCACCGAGGACAAGAATGACATGGGGGAAAGAAAACCCAGAAGACAGAGACGTAAGTGGGTCTCTATATCGACTGGTGACTGGTTAGAACTGGATGGTGCTCGGCCACCACCAGTGATAGCCACGATGGAGCTCACAAAATTGAGTCTCACTAGCTACACAAGAATAAATAGGGGTGCCCCCTGAGATCTCCACTAAAAGACTGCAATTGATGGTCCAGGGGCTTCAGGGTTCTCCTAGGAGCATGGCCCCTGACCCTGATGCTGCCTCTGTCCATAAATCATAATGAAGGTCAACTTTTCGGACAGCAATGGATTGGACTTGGCAATGCAGAGTGATCGCATCTTGTGGGAACTTTATGGTTCTATGCACCTATAGGATGTCATCCTGCTAACTTGTTACTGGAGGAAGGGGAGTGGGTGGAGAGTAGGGGATAGGAGACTGTTGGGAGGATAGGACATACATGGAGCAGAGAGGAAGGGTGTGCTGTCACCAGGCAGGGAAAGCAGTGTGAGCTGCATATAGGTGGGCATACAAATTTATATGGGAATGTGCATTTTCAATCATAATAAAAAAAAAATTGAGGGTCCCAGACAGACCTGAAGAAAAATGTAAAACAAAATTCAAACTCACAAAAAAAAGACCAGACTTACTAGTCTGACAGAGACAGGAGAAACCTCAAGAGTATGACCCCCATACATCTTTATGAAACCACTCTTGAGGTTCATGCTTCATCCAAAAATTAGACCGGTCCATAAAACAAAATGAGACTAAATGAGCACACCAGCCCATGGACAAGAATGAGAAGGCAGAAGGCAGGAGCAGACAGGAAAACTGGTAAAAGGCAACCCAAGGTTGAAAAGCTGAGAATGTTAACATATTGTAGGGTTGGCAACTAATGTCACCAAACAATATGTGTATTGCTTAATGAGAAACTAGTTTGTTCTGTAACGCTTCATCTAAAGTATAATAACAAAAAGAGTAAAAGCCATTCTTAACTCACAGATGGTACAAAACAGGCATTGGTCTGGACTTAGAACCATGTGCCAAAGTTTGCCAACCCCTGATCTAAACTATAGAGAACAATCTTTAAATCAGAAAAACAAAGACAGTATTTCAGATCCACGAATACAATTTTGAAGGAACTTCTGTCCAATGCATGTCAGAGGCTCACCTGAGATCCTATACTCGAGCTAATCTATTGACTTGGTAACAACAGATTTGTTTTTAACGAGCTACGAGTAAACATACTCTTCATTCATCACCATGTCTATGTTTCCTTCCTATAAAAAAGAAAAACAGTTGTCACTGAATCAGTTCCAACTCATTGCAACTCCATGTGTATCAGAGAAGAACAGTACACCATAGCATTTTTTGGTGGCTGACTTTTCAGAAGTAAGTTGTCAGGCTTTTTTTCTGAGGTGCCTCTGGTAGACTAAAACCTTAAACTTCTCATTTAGCAACCAAGTTTGTTAGCTGTTTGAACCACCCAGAAACTCTTCCTCTACACCAAAACCAAAAGCCAAACCTGTAGCCACTGAGTTGATTCTGGCTCATAGAGATCTTACAGGATAAAGTAGACTGCCCCATAGGGAATCCAAGGAGCAGCAAGAGGATTAGAATTGCTAACCTTTCAGTAACCAGCCAACCTCTTAACCACTATACCACTAGGGCTCCCTTCTACTCCTAGAGTAAAGCTAACTCATTAAAACAAAGACCTAAACCATTTTATTTCAGGCCTTAGCCAAAATGACTTTATGCAGTCAAATTGATGTCATACCTTTGTGTTTCATAAAAGGATCATTTTAAGGATGTTTGTCTTTGGAAAAGCTAAAACTGAAAGTATTTTCAACTACAAGACTCAATGACTTTTTTATGAAGATTCTTTTAAACTTAAACACTTAAACACATACATACAGAGAGAGAGAAAAACCAAACAAGATGAAACTCTTACAATGTACCTGTGCTAAAAGATATCAAAGTAAGTTCAAGTTTGAGGAATACAGTCATAACCTCCACAGTCACATTTATCAAAGAATAATTTTTTGGTATTTACAGCATAAAAATTAGGCTGTGGGTAAATCATCTATTAACTGGTGCTTTAAGTATCAAACTTTCATTTGCTTTATTCACTTACTCCAGCAATCTGCTCAAGACTCTTAATTATCTTTAAGCCAAAAGCAGAAAAACAGATAGAAATACTGCTGTTAATTTTAAATAAACTAACTGACTCAATACTTACACCAAAAAATCAACTCACAACAACAAAAATATAAAATGGACAAAGGAGTGAAATTCACATTCTTTGAAGAGAACATGTTGTTATTATTGTTGTGTGCCACCAAGTCAAGTCCAATTCATACTGACAGAGAAGAGCTGCCCTACGGCGTTTCCTGGGATGTAATCTTTTCAGAAGCAGAGCTGCCAGGTCTTTTAGTCCTCGGAACCAGAGACAGCTTCCAAACACCAACCTTTTGGTAAACAGCAAAGTGCTTAATCTTTACACTACCAATTCTGTTGGAAAGCTGTTGTGTTGTTAGACACCACAAATGGCAATGAACACACTGAACAGATGTTTAAAAGAATTAGTCACTAGGAAAATGCAAATCAAAACCATAATGAGATATTCAGAAACAGTAGGATGGCTACTAGTTAAAAACAAAACAAAAAAAAAATATGTGTTGACGAGGATGTGGAGGAACTGGAATCCTTGTCCACTGTTGGTGGGAATGTAAAATTATGCGGCCTCTGTGGGAAACAATGAATGCAATGTCTCTTCAAGTTGTCTTTCCCAGCATAGTAGACCACACGGCAGTCCATTACAGCTCACTAATGCCTAGAACATCAATGTTTATTTTTTCCATTTCCTTTTTATTGACTTCTAATTTTCCCACATTCATACTTCATATATTCCACATTCTGATTGTTAATGGGTGTTAACAGAGAAGACGGGAGCATAAAGATTGGAGGAAGACTCATTAACTATCTGCATTAAGCAGATGACACTACCTTCCTTGCAGAAAGTGAAGGGGACTTGAAGCCCTTACTGATGAAGATCATAGACCACAGCCTTCAGTATGGATTACACCTCAAATTACAGAAAACAAGAATCCTTACAACTGGACCAATCAGTAACATCATAATAAACAGAGAAAAGATTGTGATTACTAAGAATTTCATTTTACTTGGATCCATAATCAACACGCATGGAAGTAGTAGTCAAGAAATCAAAAGACGTGTTACACTGGGTAAATCTGCTACAACATACCTCTTCAAAATGTTGGAAAGCCGAGATGTAACCTTGAAGATTAAAGTGCATCTAAGCTGTAACGTTTTCATTTGCTTTCTATGCGTGTGAAAACTGGACAAGGAATAAAGAAGACTGAAGACTTGATGCCTCTGAATTGTGGTGATGGAGAAGAATACTGAATGTACTTCCAAAAGATGAACAAATCTGTCTTGGATGAAGCAAAATCAGAATTCTCCTCAAAAGCCAGGATGGTGACATTATGTCTTACGTACTTTGAACATGTCATCCAGTAGTGATCAGTCCCTGGAGAAAGACATCTTGCTTAGCAAAGTAGTATGTCAGCAAAAAAGAGGAAGCCTCTTAAGGAGACAGTAACACAGTGGCTGCACAGTGAGCTTAATAAAGCATAACAATTGAGAAAATGGCACAGGACAGCAGGGTGTTTCATTCTGTTGTGTATAAGGTCATTATGAGTTGGAACTGATTCAGTGGTGCCTAATAACAATGTGGAAAACAGTCAGTTTCTCAAAAAAGTTAAACATGGAATTAACATATGACTCATGAATTCCACTTTGGGTATATATGCAAAAGAATTTAAAGCAGGGACTCAAACAGATCTTTGTATATTAAAGTTCATTGTAGTAGTAGTTAAAATAGTCAAAGGTAGACACAACCCAAATATCCAACAATAGATGAATATACAACATGTGGTGTATGTATCTACATACAATGGAATGTTATTTCACCATAAAGAGAAATGAAGTTCTAATAGATGACATTACATAGATGAACCTTGAAAATACTGTTGTGACAAAACTCAGACACAAAATACAAACATTGTATGATCCCACTTACATGACATATGAGATCCACCAACTAAATCCGTGCACTTAATTGTTCTAAGCGCTACATACCCTGTTGCAGAATATCACTATGGTCACCTTTGAAGTACTCCCCTTAAGATTTGCGCCAACACCAGTGCTTAGTCCACCCTTCAAAGCGATTTTGAAGCTCTTTCTGGAATAGCCACTGAGCACAATATCAAGCTTGCAAACTTAATTGTATAGTTGTTTGTGAGGTAGTTTTTAGCCAGTAAACAAATAACTGTAATGGAGCACCCTCCCTACTCACCTGATCTGTCTCCCAGTGACTTTTTTCTTTACCTGAAGATAAAGAAAATACTGAAATGAAGACATTTTGATGACATTGAGGACATCAAGGATAATTGGACAACAGCTCTGATGGCCATGGCAGAAAAAGAGTTCCAAAAGAGCTTTAAAGGGTGAATTAGGCACTGGCATTGGTGCACATATTCCTAAAGGGAGTACTTCAAAGGTGACCATAGCGATATTCAACAATAAGGTACATAGCACTTTTTCTAGGATGAGCTTATGAACCTAAATGGCAGTCCTCCTATTTTTTACATATTTGCAAACTTCAGAGAATTGTTTAGTGCTGATAATTCTACAACACTGGGAATGTGGTTAACGTCACTGAACTGTACACTTAAAATCAATTAAAATCAAAAATTTTACTACACACATTGTAACACAATTTAAAAAAAACTCATTTGAATACCACAAAGTCACCAATAACACACACACAAACACAAAAATAGTTCAAAATATACCTACATCATACTCTGCCACATATACTTGAAAAAGTTATGACTCCTACTTTTCAACAATTCTAACTGCATGTGTTTCAATGTTTTTGTCTGTTTATTATTAACACTACACAGGGAATAATGAAAGTAAAATTTTCTGAGTTAGTTCTCTTTCATTTGATCATCCATCATATACCACTGTTTTTTGTATTATTTCCACAAAAAAAAATACCTCAGTAAAACTTCTCTAGGTCTGTAAGTCAACTATCATTTTTAAATACTTTACATTACTCTTCATCACTAAAGTATAATAAAATAAAGGCAAAAAAAGAAAGCATGCTTCAAAAACAAATTCATCCTTAACTGTTTTCATAGCATTCTTATAGGTATCTAGCAAACACAAAGAATGATATGATTAGAAATACTTAATATTTTGTGCATCTAAATATGAATTTGGATTATAAATTCTATGTATTTATTACAGATACCCACTTAAATCCTTAAGTGACAAATTCAAAAGAATATCTAACTAAACACTTTCTCTAGTGTTTATTTCCCTGAAGCTCAGCCATAAATTCTTTGGCCAGTATGAACTTTATATGAGATTTGGCAGAAAACACAGGACTCATAAAAGTTGACACTCTATTTTTACTATTTCATTCTACCTCTCAGATTTCACGGTGGGATTTATTTTCCTACATGCCTCATATACACAGCTAATGTTACTTTCAAACCGCTTACCTTCGTTATTCCATGTGTAGTGCTAATAATAAACAGACAAAAACATTGAAACACATGCAGTTAGAATTAGTGAAAACTAGGAGTCATAACTTTTTCGAGTATATGTAGCAGAGTGTGATGTAGGTGTATTTTGAACTCGGTCTTCTTTTCTTCAAGCAACTTCTTTTCTCTGTCTACATTCTCTACTTTAGTGATCTCATTCAGTCCCAGGATTTTGAATATGTAGGACATGAGGACAAGGAGCCCTGGTGGCCCCATGGTTACATCCTTGGATACTAACTCAGAGGTTGTTGGTTCAAACTCACCAGCTGCTCTGAGGAAGAAAGATGTGGCAGTTTGTTTCCAAAGAGATTGTTGTTGTTGTTGTAAGGTGTCATCGAGTCAGTTACGATACATAGCCACCCTATGAGTGACAGAACCAAACATTGCCTGGTCTTGCACCATGTCCACAATCATTTTTATGCTTAAGCCCATTGTTGCGGCTGCTGCTAATCTATCTTGTTGAGGATCTTCCTTTTTTTTCACTGACCCTCCACTCTACCAAGCATGAAATCCTTCTTCAGGGACTCATCCTTCTTGAGAACATGTCCAAAATATGTAAGATGCAGTTTTGCTACCTTTGCTTCCAAAGAGCACTCTGATCGTAGTTCTTCCAGAACAGATGTGTTTGTGCTTTTGTCAGCCATGGTACAGTCAACATTCTTCTCCAGCACCACAATTCAAAGGCATCAGTTCTTCTGTCTTCTTCGTTCATAGTCCAGCCTTCACATACATATGATGCTATTGAAAATACCATGGCTTGGGTCAGGCACACCTTAGTCTTCAAGGTGATGTCTTTACTTTTCAATACTTTTAAGAGATCTTTTGCAGCAATTTCCTAATGTGGTGCATCTTTTAATATCTTGACTACTGCTTCCATGGGTGTTGATTGTGGAACCAAGTAAAATGAAATCCTTGACAACTTCAATCCTTTTCCCACTTATGATGATGTTGCTTACTGGTCCAATTGTGAGGATTTTTGTTTTATTGATGTTGAAGTGCAATCCCTACTGAAGGCTGTGGTCCTTGATCTTCACCAGTGTTTCAAATCTTCTTCACTTCTAGCAAGTAAGGTGGTGTTTTCTGTGTAACACAGGTTGTTATTGAGTTGTCCTCCAATCCTGATGCCTCATTCTTCTTCATGTAGTCCAGATTATTTGTTCAGCATACAGACTGAAAAAGTATGGTGAACGGATACAACCAACTTTCCTGACTTCATACCAGTGTCCCCATGTTCTGTCTGCACAAGACAGCCTCTTGATTCACGTGCAGATTCCTTTAAGAGCACAGTTAAGTGTTCTGGAATTCTCATTTTCCACAATGTCAGCCACAATTTGTTATGATCCACACAGTTAACTACCTTTGCATAGTCAGTGACACACAGGTAAACACCTTTCTAGTATTCTCTGCTTTCAGCCAAGACCCATCTGACATCAGCAATGATATCCGTGGTTCCACATCCTCTTCTAAATCCAGCTTGAATTTCTGGAAGTTCCTTGCCAATATATTGTTGCAGTTGCTTTTGAATGGTCTTGAGAAAATTTTATCTCCATAGACTGCAGCGTTGGAAACCTGTCCTATAGGATTTACTCTGTCCTATAGGGTCACTATGAGTCAGAAGCAACTTGATGACAATGGGTTTGGTTTGGTATATAAGAACATTCAGTTTTATATCTCCAGCATAAACTCTTTCCTTTTGCCCTAGATTGGCACTGGAAGTACCTATTTCATATTTCATGGGTATCTCACATTTAACACAGCCAGAACAAGTCTTTTGATTTCTTTCTACCTACTACCCTAGTTCAATCTTGGCTTGGCTGGCATCCACCTTAAGGCTCAAGCTAGCACTTTAAACTTTCTTCTAACGTAGGAAAAAAAATACCCAGTATAACAGTGGTAGACTAGATTTGGACTTCAGCCTAGGATGTAAAATTGTAGAACACTGAGGGGACAAATGTGATAAGAACAGGCCACTAAACACATATGAAAATACTTGACCTCAGTACTAATTATATCAACCTAATTCAAAATTCTTTTTGCTTTGTATTACTTATGCCTTTCAGTGAAAAAACTGGAAACAACACAAAGGTCCATCAAAAAGTAAGTGGTTGATGATATAGCTATATGGTACAAGAGTATGTATTTGTTAAAAAGAATAAAACAGATCTTCATGTATATACATGGGAAAATAACAAGAATATATGACTGTCTTAGTTATCTAGTGCTATTACAACAAAAATGTAAGAAGTGGGTGGTTTTAACAAACAGAAATTTATTCTCTCATAATCTAAGAGGCTGACTTGATGGCACTTGTCTTGGCAATCTAAGAGGCTGAAATCTGAATTCGGGGCACTGGCTCCAAGGGAAGCCTTTCTCTCTGTACCAGCTCTGCGGAAAGGTCCTTGTCAACAATCTTTCCCTGGATCTAGGAGTTTCTCAGCACAGGGACCCCAGGTACAAAGGACACTCTGTGTTCCTAGCTCTTCTTTCTTGGTGGTACGAGGTATGGCAATTAAGTTCGTGAACTTGCCTCTGTGCATTTACATTACCAACAGTGTACAAACAACTCAGTAAGGCTTCATAACCTTGGTATATCAGCATCTCACAGCTGTGTTCATGTCAACACGTGGTGGTATTTTGCTGTGTGGCATTCATTATTGTTGTTGAATGTTTTTGTGTGTCGTGTGAGAATGTTGGAGCTTGAAGTAGAGCAATAAATGAACATTAAATTTCTTGTTAAACCTAGCAAGAGTGGAAGTGAAATCCGGACGTGTTAGTCCAAGTTTATGGGGATAATACTGTGAAGAAAATGGCAATGTACAAATTGATTAAACATTCTTCTGAGGGGAAAGAAAGTGTCACTGATGAATAGAGGTCAGGCAAGCCAGTCTCAAGCAGAACTGATGAAAATATTGCAAAAATTGGTCAAATTGTATGTCAAAATTATTGGCTGACTATAAGAAACATAGCATACCAAGTAAACATCAATAAGAGAAACAGGAAAATCTCAACTGAAAATTTTGGCATGAGAAAGGTATGTGCAAAAATGATCCCAAAGGAGTTCACCAATGAACAAAAGCAAAGGAGAATCAAAGTTTGTCAAGACCTTTGGAGGGCAAAACGATGTTTTGGGGCTGTGTTATCACTGGTGATAAACCATAAGTGTACCAATATAACTCTGAAACAAATCGTCAAAATGCACAATGGAAGTCAGCCAGCTCTCCACGATCAAAAAAGTTCTGTCAGTTCAAATCAAGAGTCAAATAAATGCTGCTAACCTTTTTTTATATCAGAGGGATTGTTCATTATGAAGTTGTACCAATTAGACAAACAGTTAACCAAGTTTACTGTCTGGAAGTGCTGAAAGGCTTCACGAAAAAGACGAAAAGGACCTGAGCTTTTTGCCAAAAACTCATGGCACTTGCATCACAATTCACCAGCTCACACAGCATTGTCTGTGATGGAGTTTGTAGCCAGTAAACAGATAACTGTATTGGAACACCCTACCTACTCATCTGATCTGGCCCCCAATGACTTTTTTCTTTACTCAAAAATAAGGGAAATAATGAAAGGAAAACATTTTCATAACATTCAGGACATCAAGAGCAATATGATGACAGTTCTAATGACTATTCCAGAAAAAGAGTTCCAAAATTGCTTTGAAGGGTAGACTAGTGCACAGCTTGCAAGCGAAGTACTTCAAAGGTGACTATAGTGATATTCAGCAATGAGGTATGTAGCACTGTTTCTAGGATGAGTGCACAAACTTAATTGTCACATCTGGTAGGAGGTCTCCCACTCTCTCTCTCTATCTTATAAGATAAAAGGAAATGCAGGCTACCATCAGACCAGAGTGATCTGATGCAGGCCTGATTAAAGGTGTCATATCCCACCCTAATCCTCTTTAACAGAATCCAATCTTGTTTCATCAACCAGAGGCAGCAATCAGAATTTACAACACATAGAACAATTATATCAGATCAGAAAATAGAAGGTAATCACACAATACTGGGAATCATGCTTACCCAGTTGACACATATGAAGCTTGACAATTAAGTTCGTGAACTAATCCTAGAAATATACTACATATCTTATTGCTGAATATCATTATGGTCACCATCAAAGTACTCCCCTTGGAAAGCTAAACACTGATACCAGCATCTAGTCCACCTTTTAAAGCAATTTTGGAACCCTTTTTCTGCAGTGGCCATCAGAGCTGTCATATTACTGCTGCTGCCCTAAGTGTCATCAAAATGTCTTCCTTTCAGTATTTCCTTTATCTTCCAGTAAGGAAAAAAATCAATGGGGGCCAGATCAGGTGAGTAGGTAGAGTGTTCCAACACAGCTATTTGTTTACTGACTAAAAACTCCCTCACAGACAACTACACAGTTAAGTTCACAAACTTGCCACCTTGCCACAGTGCACAACGGCCATTCCAGAAAGAGTTCCAAAATTGCTTCCCAAGGGGTGTAGTGCTGTTCATCAATGAGGTATGTAGCACTTAGAACAATTAAGTTTGCAGACTTAATTGTCCAACCTCATATTCATGGTGGATACAATCCAATCCATGACAGTGATTAAAAACAAATATTGTAAAACTACACAGTTACACTAAGTACTTAGGTAAACTTAAAAGTAGGTACCTAATCCATAGGTACCCACTTTTTTGTTTTTACATTCATGTTTTTAAAACAACATGAGTTTATATTCACTAGTCACTCTCCCCAAAGGGGTAATGTTCTGGCTTCAAATCACAGTGGTGTCAATGAACAGCTGTTGCTGTTGTTGTTGTCATTAGGTACTATCTAGTTAGTTCTGACTCACAGCGACCCCATGTGCAACAGAACAAAACACTCCCCAGTCCTGCACCACCCTTACAATTACTGCTACGCTTGAGCGCACTGTGGCAGCCACCGTGTCAATGAACGTCACTGAAGATCTTCCTCTTTTTACCTGACCCTCTGCTTAACCACGCATAACGTCCTTCTCCAGAGACTGGTCTCTTCTGACAAACATGTAGAAAGTATGTGAGACAAAGTCCTGCCATCCTCGCTTATAAGGAGCATTCTGGCTATACTTCTTCAAAGACAGACTTGTTTCTTTTTCTGGCAGTCAACAATACACTCAATATACTTTGCCAACACCATAATTCAAAGGCATCAATTCCCCTCTGATCTTCCTTGTTCACTGTCCAGCTTTCAAAAGCACTTGAGGCAATTGAAAACACCATAGCTTGTGGGAGGCATGCCTTCATCAAATGTCACTTCATTAAAGTGACATTTCTGCTTTTTAATACTAAAAAGATCTGCAGCAGATTTGGCCATTGCAATGTATTGTCTGATTTTTTTTGACTGTGGATTCAAACAAAATTAAATCCTTCACAACTTTAATATTTTCTCCATTTATCATGATGTTGTTATAACAAAATAATAGAAATATAATGTCAAAATCATAGTGACTCTCAATTTACCATGACCCTTTAGATTAGGAATCAGAAATACAGCTACTTCCAGAGAAACCAGGAGGTGCTTCCTGTGTCCTTTCCTGTGTGGACAACTAGGGATGTTGGCATCTGGCCCTCATATAATTCTTGTCTTTTCTTTTCTTCTTCTCTCTGTGCATTAAATACTCACTTTTTAACTTATAAAGTAGTCTTTTTGGTAGAATGGTCCTATGATTCTGAGCACTGGAAGTAACAAGATTATGAAAACAGAAGGACTGCTATAATTATCTTCCAGGACAAGGCCTCTCAACATGCTGTGAAAAGTAAACTATTACAGGACGCCATATTGAGAGACGTCTGAGTATTCCGTGGGTTTTCCACAGGTTTCCCCAAGAGGACCCTTTTCCTCACCTCCACCTCAGGGCTAGAATCATCCTTTCAAAGACATCAAGATTCAAAGGGCTGAAGGAAAAGAAGAAAAGTTAAAAACATCAGCAGACTAAGGCCAAAGAATGCTTCTCCCAGAGACTGGCCATATGCAAATGGAACAAGAGCCCAGGCCACTGGGCAATTAGGCTAAGATCACTAGCCCCAATTTCTTGAAACCATGTATAAACTGGATTACATTACAAGAATTTAAAAGCAAACACTTTGGGAGGCATGTTTTGGGGCTCTATTTATGTGTTCCTTAGCAAGAGGTGAAATTATAATACTCTTTTCCCTGAGATCACCGGTAAACAACAGAAGATAAAGGCAATGGGTCACATGGTATCACTAGACCAGTTGAAAGGTCAAGTTTACTTCCTTTTGACCAATTTCTTAACTGAAGAGAGAACGCCATTGTGCAGAGTTACATAAATATTACTATATCCAAAAAACCCCACAAAGCTGAAGGATATTCTCCCAACTACTAACAGGTGTTCTTTCTTAGGGTGCAATCATGGGGGAATGTTCACTTTTTAAATTGCATGTTCTTGTAAGCAATGTTTTTCATTCAGCCTAATTTATTTTATACACAGGGAAGAGAAAAAAAAAGCTTCTATGTGTGTGATTGTTAAGGGCCGTCCTCTTCCCACTCCACCCTGAAGCAGCTATGAGGCCCAGAAAATAGAAATGGTTATACAATCCAAATGAATACAGACCAGACTAATAAAGACTTTTTTTCAAGCATCTGGGTTTAAAGTTCCTCATTCTTCTTCCTAAATGAAGTCTCCTAAATTCATAATAACCTGACTTTTATCTTTCAGTTACATCTTCCCTGCATATACTCTGTAAAACAGTATGTATAGAAGTCTTCCCACTGGAAGGCACCAACAGTGCATTTTCTCAGATAAATACACACACGAACAGGTGCACTCTACATTCAAGAAAGACTCATATGTTCAAATAGTCCCAACTAAAAGACAAATAATAGAATAGGAACACTGAGTAAAGCAACAATATAAACTTAAAAGCTGTGAGTTCCACTGCTGACTCTGACTACTCAGGAAAACAATGGAATACAGTGAACTGCTTCACTTTGCACCTTTAAAAGGGATCATAATCACAGTTGGCAGATGTTAAGGTTTTTAAATTTAGACTTAACTTAGGAAATTGTGATGGCATAGTGGTTTAAGTGCTACATCTGCTAACCAAAAAACGTTGGCAGTTTGAATCCGCCAGGCACTCCTTGGAAACTCGATGGAGCAGTTCCATTCTGTTCTATAGGGCTGCTATGAGTCAGAATTCACTTGACAGCACTGGGTTGTTTTTTTTTTTTTTTTTTTTTTAGCAGTTTTACTCTTCCTGAGGAAGAGAAAACACTGCACAGATGTAATTGCATGGAAGCATGGTCATACTGCTTAATCTCCCTGTCCCTGGTAGAATCACTTTTATGAAACTATATATTTACTGCAAACATACTGTTAATGGGATTTTCTATTATATTTCAGTGTTCCCTTTATGAAGAGCTACAGGAAAAAAAAGTCCCTGGAACATTAGTGCTGGTAAAAGTCAATGTTTTGTCACTTAAGCAGCAGAAAAGTTTCTATTTCAGAGACTAGAAGGTTGAACCTGTACTGGCTTAAATACACACTCTTGTGGAATCCATTTCCCTGTATTAAACTCTCCATGACTTCATCATATTCTTGTACTCACTTTCCTTGTGCCCTAATTTCCTTAATTTTATTTTCATCTTACTGAATTTCATATAGTGTTTTTCTATTTTCCCATATTATTTTTAATTAGGGGAGGTATGAAATATATTAACTTGGTAAGTATTATAGTACTTATTATAGCTACGTGATTAATAACCTACCAGAAAGGTAGAGTAGGAGACATTTTCAGATCCAATGGGCCAATACATTACTCTAAATGTGCTGATAAAATGAATTGATCACACAGCACAGCATAATCTATTCCTTGCAACATAGAACCTCTAAGTGGTCACTAAAGTCCCATTTGTGCAGCTGTTCAGTTCATCTCATGATGTTTAAAGCCAACATTTGTGCTTGAAAGTGTGAGCTTGGAAAGAAAAAAATGGGCCTCATATTTTAATACATATTCAAGGTGAGACAAAGACACAAAGAAAAAAATGATTACCAAACAACAGTGTCTCCATAATTTAATCAGATGTTGTATCTCACAGTGGCATATTCATGGTGTTTACCACAAATGATACTGGATATGTCTTAAAGATACTTTTAAAGTCAAAAGCAGTACTTTCTGGCCAAGACATCACACAGAGCAATTCATTATGCCACATGCTAGTCTAAACATTGCAGTTTTCCACAAATATTCTATCAGTTTACTCTTTCATCAATTTAGGATGACTTCAGTAACTCTGACATATTCTTCCTCATGACCTTGAAATTTAACAAGCACCAACCAGCTTGCTGTATCTACCAGTACATGGTGGGGAATAGTCCTGGACTCTCAGAATAATTCACATCATATTCTACAGTGTCCTAACTATACAGTAGTCATCCTAAGGTGACCTTTTTTATATTCTCAGGCTGTTAAGTCTCCCGAAATAAAGATTACATTTATATGGCCATATGGAATAAATTCACGAGTTTCAGTTATATCCATACCCAAGAATGTAAAATTCAATCTAAGTAAGAGCCATCATGCATTAAAAACAGGACAGACAAAACTGAAATTATGTTCATCCATTAAGTCCCTCTTCTTAGCCAAGTCAAAAGCTAAAAGGCAAGTCTGTAAAAAAGGTACTCTGTGCCATGACAGCACTTTGGTCTAAACATGTGCATATATAGTGTTGCCTCCCAGCTTCTATTCATTTTGCTAAATCTGCATAATCACAGGTAAAGTTGTGATGGTGAAGACTAGAAAAGTAGGAAAAGATGTACTCCTCTTCTGCGGCTCATACTGTTGTTGATAAAGAGGCTAGAGTACAGGAAGGCCTTGGGGACATCAGACTCTTACTCCAGGCCAGGGTAATTCAGTGCAACAAGCTCATGCTTAAAAATCTCCTTCTTGAAATGGAGTCAGTACTACCGCATTTATATAGACCAGAAATACCACCGTCTACAGAGATGTACTACAGCTTGGTGGTTGGGCACAAGGATCCTTAGGAGACACACTAGCTTTGAGAACTGATTTGCCCTCTTAGGAGCTGTCACAGATTGGATCATGTCCCTGCCAAAATACGTGCAGCCATGTGGCTGGGCCATGATTCCCAATATTTTGTGATTGTCATCCTCCACTTTGTGATTTTCCTGTGCTGTATGTTAAAGGATTAGGGTGGGACTGTAAATCCCTTCCTAGGATTACCTCCCTGCTCCACTGTAAAGGAAGTTTCCCTGGAGCATGGTTTGCCCCACACTTAATCATTTCATCCTACAAGAAATAAAAGGAAAGAGAAGCAAGCAGAGAACTGGGAACCGCGCACCATCAAGCAAGCAGTACCGGGAGAAGACCAGAGGTTCCTGCGCCAAGATGCTCCCTAGACAAAGACTGATGCAATACCAGATTTTCCTCCAGGGCCGACAAGGTAGAAAGCCTTCCCTTGCAGCAGACATCCTGAATGTGGACTTGTAGCCTACCGGACTGTGTAAGAATAAACTTTCCTTTGTTAAAGCCATCCACTCTGTGGTATTTCTGTTAGAGCAGCACTCAGTGACTAAAACAGAAGATTTGTGATTTGAGTAGCCATTTAACTTCATTGAGTCTCAATTTTGTGAAAAGTTAATAACCCAACTCTAGGCATGCTTTCCATTGCAAGTAACAGAAAATCAACCATTATGGATAGAATTGAGTCTCTCATAAGTATGAATCACCATCTTAACCTCTATAACTTTGGATCTAATCCTATTTGAAAACATAGTTATCTTTGTTGGTCAGTGAGATCACATCGATGTAGGGTGTATCATAAACCTAACACTCTCCATTAGAAAACACAGCATAGACACAGACAAGCAAGCACATACACGGGAAGCTAGATGCCACATGAATATTACCAAGGAACCTAGAAACTAAAGCTCAAACAGACATAAATCTTTGCCCATAGCTGACAGAGAGAAGGCCTGCCCCTAGAGGCAGTAGCCTGAATTTGGACATCTAGTCTCTAAAACTTTTCTTATGTATATCTCTGTTCTTTAAAATCACTCATTTTGGGTATTTCCGTTACAGCAGCACTAGGAATCTAAAACACCAACCAAAATATCATAAACAATAAAGGTATTTCTTCTCTCCTAACATGGAGACGGGCAATTCCAAGACTGGTTAACTCAGCAGCTTAATAATGCCGGCATACGAGGCCTGACAGGTCCACAAACTTAACTGTTCTAAGTGCTACAGACCTCATTAATGAATATCACTGCAGTCACCTTCAAAATACTCCCCTTGGGAAGCTATGCACAGATGCCAGCACCTAGTCCACCCTTGAGAGCAATTCTGGACTGTTTCTGGAACAGCCACTGTACACAGTAGCAAGGTGGTAAGTTGATGAACTTAACTATATAGCTGTCTGTGAGGAAGTTTTTAGCCAGTAAACAAATAGCTGTATTAGAACACCCTCCCGACTCACGGGATCTGGCCCCCAGTGACTTTATTCCTTACTCGAACATAATGGAAAGATTGAAAGGAAGACATTTTGATGACATTGAGGACATCAAGAGTAATATGATCACAACTGCAATGACCACTGCAGCGAAAGAGTTCCAAAAATTGCTTTGAAGGGTGGACTAGGCACTGTTAATGGTGCATAGCTTCCCAAGGGGAGTACTTCAAAATTGACTGCAGTGATATTCATCAATGAGGTATGTAGAACTTTTTTCAGGATGAGTTTACAAACTTAATGGGCAGACCTGGTAGTTCTAAGATCTTTGCATCTCACTCTGTCTACCCCTCCCTAACTCCACCCTACTGCCATACTTGGCCCTCTCAGCTTAGTCTTCGAAGGGGACCAAGTGAGCCGTTTGATGCCAAACATGATTTGTCAATAATAATATTCAGAAGTAAAACACAGAAGATATTTGTCTAACCTTCACATTTAAGTGTAAGAAACATCAGCCATTCCCTCAACTCTCAGGATTTCATAACCTGCCAAACCTCAACTACTTACTTGGCAAAGAGAATTAGACCACAATGACTGGTTTAGACCAATGATAATTCACATCAAGAGAAAGAACTACGGAGGCACCAAGAGAGATATGCCCGTATAGGGAAGGATGAAGAAAATGGGGATTCTGTAGCAAGAAAGAAGTGAGGAAGACAGACAGGTAACTACTTTGACTCTGTCACACAACCTCTTGGAGATACTTCAAGTTTTAAATGAGACAGTCTATGCAGAGCTCCTAGTATAATGCCACAATGCCTAGCAATTAACATTGTTGTTATTTGCGTGGGAGTCACCTCCAATTCATGGTGAACTTGTATGTAACAAAATGAAATACCACCTAGTCCTGTGCTGTCTTCAGGATCATTGCTATGTGTGAGTTCACTGTTGCAGCAGTGGATCTTATCGATGGCTTCCTTGTATTACGGATTGAACTATGCCCTCCAAAATGTTTATCATTTTGGCTACCCCACGATTCCAAGTACTGTATTTTCCACCATTTTGTCATCCACTGTGGTTTTCCTATGTGTGATAAATTCTACCTCTATGATGTTAATGAGGAAGGATTAGAGGTAATTATGTTAATGAGACAACAATCAAGTAGATTGGATTGTATCTTCAAACAACCTCTTTTCAGATAGGAAAGAAAGAAGCAAGCAGAGAGACAAGGAACTTCATACCATCAAGAAAGTAGCACCAGGAGCACACAACGTCATTGGGACTGCAGGTCTCTACACTGAGACACTCTTAGATCAAACAAAGGTTGATGACAAGGACCTTCCTCCTAGATCCAAGAAAGAGGCAAAGGCCTTCCACTGGAGCTGACATTCTGAATTCAGCCTTCTGGCTACTAGACTATGAAAGTATAAATGTCTGCATTTTAAAGCCATACACTTGTAGTACCTCTGTTCTAGCAGTAGTAGATAACTAAGACACCTCATTTTTGCTGACCTTCTACATAACCAAATGTGACATTTGTTTTAGTCATTTAGCACTGCTCTAACAGAAATACCACAAGTGGATGGCTTTAAAAAGAGAAATTTATTTTTTCATAGAGATGTAGGTTAAAAGTCCAAATTCAGGGCATCAGCTCCATGGGAAGACTTTCTTTGTTGCTCTAGAGGAAGGTCCTTGTCTTCAGTGTTCCCCTGGACTGGAAGCTTCTGAGGTACAGGTCTTTTCAAAAGGACATGCTCTGCAGCTGGCATGGTATGGGGGTATTGGGATGGTATGAGGGCCCCATTTCTCAGCCTGCTTCCTGTTCCTTGTATATCTCAAAAGACTGCTTCAAGGCACAATACAATCTTGTGCATTGAGTCCTACCTCATCAACACAACAGCCTGTCATCTTTCCTCATTAACATCATAGAGGCAGAGTTTATAGCATATAGGTATATCACATAATACCAGAAATCATGGCTTAGTCAAATTGCTACACACATTTTCAGGCCGACACAATCGAAGTCACAACAATGTCCTTGTCTAGAAACGGGCCTTTCCTGGTGACATGCCCAAAATAAACAAGGCCAAATCTTACCATCCTTACTTCTAAGGAGCATTCTGGTTACTTTTATCTAAGATTAATTTATTCACATTTGCGGCAGTTCACAGTATATTCAGCATTCATCACCAACACCCAATTTGAAACCATTAGTCCTTCTTCTGTCTTTTTGCTTGCATACAAGAGAATTGAAAAGACCATGCCTTGGGTCAGGCATACCGTGGTCATCAAAGTGGTGTCTTTGCTTTTTAAAACTTTGGGGGGAGCGGAGTCAAGATGGCAGGCTAAGCACACGTCTCCTTATATCCCTCTGGAAACCAAGACCTGAATTGACAATCAGAGCCTTCTGATCACCTAATCAGCCTCAGGACACAGCACACAGCTGTTAATTGGGACTTCATACCACTCAGCGAAAAACCTCCTCTCTTTCGCTGACTCCTGCTCCTGGCTAGCCCCGGCTCTCACGGACGGAAGGTAAATGCACCAGTCTGACTATTTTTTTCCTCTGTCTTGGCTGGCGGGCGGAGCTGGGTCTTGCCTGGCGGGTGGACTTAGACGTGCTGCTGGGGGGATAGGCAGGCAAAATTCCCATATTCTGACAGCCAGGCTTGGGACTCTGTTAATCTCACCACTTTGAGCCTTTCGTTTTGTACCTGCCTCAGCAGGGTTTGTGCAGAGCTTCGTGGTCAGCTTGTGGATGCCGGATTGGTACTGAGATTTTAGCAGGACCGCATTCTTAGCCTGGGAGCCAGTGCCTGCAAATGGGACAGCGCTTCTCCACCAGAAAAGTAGAGATTTTCCATTGTGCTGCCTAAATTGGGGGCCCTGTAACAGAATCAGAGGAATCACTAGCTCTCGGCACCTTTAGCCCATCTGTCTGCTGCCTGTGTGGAGGACGCCAACTTGGATATGGAGGCCACAGCTGGACCTAATTCTTAGCTTGGGAGCCAGAGCCTGCCCACAGGAGAGTGCTTTCCTATCACAAAACAAGTACTCGACGCAGTGTTGGATAAGGCTAGGCCTTGTCAGCAGAGGCCAACAGGGCAGTAGCATTGCTGTATTCTGAACTAGTTTGTTATCATCTGGGGTTGGATATAGTGGTGCTTACTTTGTCAGATGAGAAGAGGGACCTCTACACCTGAAAACCTAACTGACTTGTGAACTGGTCAGATATCTTTTGCTTTACATTTGAAGACAATCTAGAGAAACATTTACAATCCATCATCACAGTACCTCTTCCAGCCTCTATATACTCACATGGGACCCAAAAAGCAACAGACAATTGTGGCATACAAGCAATCACTCATGGCTTCAGAAGGCTCCCAAACAAAGCAACCAAGGAGTTTTCCAGATGAAGAAACTTTTATGAAAGCATCAGGAAGTGAATTCAAATTGATTATATACAGAGCCCTTCTAGACCTTATACAAAATGCACCAGAACAAAGTGAAAAATTAAGCAAGATGTTCGATCTGATGGAACACCAGTACTCTGAAACTCAACAGATCAAGAACAAAATCAAAGACATAGAAACTTCCATGCGAAGCCAAGAAAACAGAATGGAACAAATGGAAAAAAGAATTTCTGACTTGGAAGACAGAGCTACTGATGCCAGCGTCTATGAGGAGAAATCAGAAAAAAGGAACAAGAAAAATGAAGAAACATTAAGAAGCATGTGGGACTCTATTAAGAGGAACAACCTTCGATTAATTGTAGTCCCTGAACAGGGTGAGACATCTGAGAACACAGAGAGTACTGTTGACGAGCTGCTGAAAGAAAAGTTCCCAGAAATCATGAAGGAAGAGAATATAGACATCTCAGATGCATATCGCACACCACCCAATATAGATCTCAAAAGAAAGACTCTAAGACATATTATAATCAAGCTTAAAAAAATGAAACACAAGCAGCAACTCTTAAAGGCAGCAAGACTCAAGGCAAAGCTAACATTCAGAGGGAAACCCTGTAGGCTGTCGTCAGATTTCTCAGCAGAAACCATGCTGGCACAGAGTCAGTGGCATGACACATTCAAAGCCTTGAAGAAGAAGAATTTCCAACCAAGAATTATATATCCTGCAAAACTGTCTTTCAAATACAAAAATGAAATTAAGACATTCCCAGGTAAACAGAAACTCAGAGACTTTGTGAAAACCAAACCCAAACTACAAGAAATACTGAAAGAAGTTCTTGGCTTTGGCTTAGAAGAACAAAACGACTAACTTTATATTTTAGAACGACACACTACTCAATACTCTACTCATTTAGGGACGGCTCCAAAGTAAATCACAGCTTTGATATGGAAAGAAGCAATCCAGTGATCCTCATGAAAACTATGGTGTCATCATAATAAAAAGAGGGATGTACTACAGTCGTTATAGTCCTTCCAGATGGAGAGGAAGATGACAAGACTGGTAGTAATTAAAATTGGGTTTATAAATAGTTTATTAAGAGGGTTCATAGGGGCAGCTGTAAACCACAGCAAAGATGTATCATACCATTTCAAGAAATCTAACACATGAGTCTCAACAACTATACAACCAGCTCTGAAAAAGGTGAAAAATCAACTCACAAAAAAGAGTGTCCCAGAACAGACTAATAAGAACAACAGAGAAAACATGAACCTCAAAATAAACATATCACAATGGCAGCACTAAACACATACCTATCAATAATTACATTGAATGTGAATAGACTGAATGCTCCAGTAAAGAGACACCGAGTGTCATCTTGGATCAAAAGACACGACCCATCCATATGTTGTCTACAAGAAACTCACTTGAGACCTAAAGACAGGAACAAACTGAAAATTAAAGGATGGAAGAATATATATCAAGCTAACAATGAATAACAAAGAGCAGGGGTGGCAATTCTAATCTCAGACAAAACTAATTTTAATGTAAAATCCACCATCGTGGAGAAAGATGGTCACTATTTATTGCTGAAAGGTTCAGTACCCAAGCAAGATTTAACTATATTAAATATTTATGCACCTAATGTCAGAGCACCTAAATATGTCAAAGAAACACTGACTACGCTCAAAAGAGAGTTAAATGACTCCACAATAATAGTGGGAGACTTTAACACTACACTCTCATTACTAGACAGATCATCTAGAAAAAAGCTCAGTAAAGATAAAGAAGACCTCATTCACACAATTAACCAACTGAACCTCATTGATATATACAGAACTTTCCACAAATCAGCAGACAACTACACCTTCTTCTACATTGCACATGGAACATTCTCCAGAATTGACCACGTGATAGGTCATAATGCAATGCTCAACAAAATCCATACCAATGAATTACTGCAAAGCATCTTCTCAGATCATAAAGCCATCAAAGTTGAAATCAATAGCAGAAAAAACAGAGATAGAAAGTGGAACTCTTGGAAACTGAACAACATCATGCTCAAAAGAACATGGGTTATAGATGAAATCAAGGATGAATTAAAGAAATTCATGGATTCCAATGAGAACGAAAACACTTCCTACCAGAACCTATGGGATACAGCCAAAGCAGTGCTCAGAGGTCTGTTTATCTCCATAATTACACACATCTGGAAGGAAGAAAGAAACCAAATCAAGGAACTAACTCTACAGCTTGAACAAGAAGAAAGAGAACAACAGAGGAACCCTCAGGCACCAGAAGAAAGGAGATCATAAAGATTAGAGCAGAGCTAAATGAATTACAGAACAGAAAAACAATTGAAAAGACCAAAAGCTGGTTTTTTGAAAAGATCAACAAAATTGATAAACCACTGGCTAAACTTACTAAAGAAAAGCAAGAAAGGAAACAAATAACCCAAATTAGAAATGAGGGGGGAGTTGTCACCACAGATGCAATAGAAATCAAAAATATCATAACAGAATACTATGAAAGACTGTACTCTAACAAATTTGAAAACCCAGGGGAAATGGACCAATTCCTTGACTCATACCACCTACCCAAATTATCACAACATGAGGCAGAACAACTTAATAAACCCATCACAAAGGAAGAGATTGAAAAGGTCATCAAAACACTGCCAACCAAAAAAAAAGTCCGGGCCCAGATGGCTTGACGGCAGAATTCTACCAAGCATTTAGAAAAGAGTTATCCCCAATACTACTGAGACTATTTCACAGTATAGAAAGGGATGGAGTACTCCCAAACTCATTCTATGAAGCCAGCATAACCCTGATACCTAAGCCAGGGAACGATCCAACAAAGAAAGAGAACTACAGACCGATATCACTCATGAAACTAGATGCAAAAATCTTCAACAAAATTCTTGCCAACAGAATACAACAACATATCAAGAAAATAATCCATCATGACCAAGTGGGATTCATACCAGGGATGCAAGGCTGGTTCAACATCAGAAAAACAATTAATGTGATAAACCACATAAATAACACAAAAGACAAGGATCACCTGATTTTGTTGTCCATTGATGCCGAAAAGGCATTTGATAAAGTCCAACACCCACTCATGCTAAAAACTCTTAGCAAAATGGGCATAGACGGCAAATTCCTCAACACAATAAGGGCCATTTATACAAAGCCAGTTGCCCACATCATCCTGAATGGAGAGAGACTGAAAGACTTTCCCTTGAGATCAGGAACTAGACAAGGATGCCCACTCTCACCTCTCCTATTCAACATTGTGCTAGATGTTCTAGCCAGAGCAATTAGACAAGACGAAGAAATAAAGGGCATCTGCATCGGCAAAGAGGAAGTTAAAATCTCCCTGTTTGCAGATGATATGATTGTATATGCAGAGAACCCCAAGGAATCTATAAGTAAACTACTAAAACTGATAGAAGAGTTCAGCAAAGTCTCAGGATACAAGATAAACATAAGTAAATCAGTAGGATTCCTTTATACCAACAACGAGACTGTTAAGGAGGAAATTATCAAATCAATACCATTTACGATAGTCCCTAAGAAAATAAAGTACCTAGGAATTAATCTAACCAGAGAAACAACAGACCTTTACAAAGAGAACTACAAGCCCTTACTACAAGAAACTAAGAGAGACTTAGATAAATGGAAAAACCTACCCTGCTCATGGATAGGAAGACTTAACATTGTGAAAATGTCTATTTTACCAGAAGCAATTTATTTATATAATGCAATCCCAATACAAGTTCCAGCATCATTTTTTAATGAGATGGAGAAACAAATCACCAATTTTGTTTGGAAAGGGAAGAAGCCCCAGATAAGTAAGGTAGTACTGAAGAAGAAGAACACATTGGGAGGCCTCTCATTACCCGACCTTAGAACATACTACACTGCCACAGTGGTCAAAACAGCCTGGTACTGGTACAAGAACAGACATATGGATCAATGGAACAGAATTGAGACCCCAGAGATGACACCATCTGCCTATGAACAGTTGATATTTGACAAAGGCCCTAAGACATTAAACTGGGGTAAAAACAGTATCTTCAACAAATGGTGCTGGCAAAATTGGTTATCCATCTTCAATAAACTGAATCAAGATCCATCTCTTACACCTTATACAAAAACCAACTCCAACTGGATAAAAGACCTAAATCTCAAACCTAAAGCAATAAAGCTCATCGAAGAAAAGGTAGGAACAACAATGGAAGTTTTAATACACAATGAGGACAGACTCCAAAATCTGTCAAAGGAACCTCAATCAACAGAAGAGAAAATAGATAAATGGGAACTATTAAGAATCAAACACTTTTGCTCATCCAAAGACTTTATTAATAGAAGTAAAAGAACACCCACAGAATGGGAAAAAATATTTGGCAACTCTATGTCAGACCGATGCCTGATCTCCATAATCTATAAGATACTACAAAATATCAATATGAAGAAGATAAACCATCCAATTAAGCGATGGGCAAAGGAGATGGACAGACACTTCACTAAAGAGGAGATCCAGGCAGCCAAAAAACACATGTGGACATGTTCACGATCTTTAGTTATTAAAGAAATTCAAATCAAGACAACAATGAGATACCATCTCACCCCAACAAGATTGGCCATGATCCAGAAAACACAAAACAACAAATGTTAGAGAGACTGTGGAGAAAGTGGAACCCTCCTACATTGTTGGTGGGGTTGCAAAATGGTCCAGCCTCTTTGAAAGGCAATCTGCCGCTTCCTTAAAAAAATGGATATCGATATACCATTTGACCCAGTAATTCCACTACTTGGAATATATCCTACAAATTCAAGGCCTTTCACACCAACGGACACATGCACCAGATTGTTTACCGCAGCACAGTGCACCATAGCAAAATGAACCCAGATGCCCAACAATAGAAGAATGGATAGGTAAACTATGGTACATATACTCAACGGAGCACTACGCAATGATAAAGAATAACAATGATTCCAGGAAACATCTCCTAACCTGGTTTCAACTGGAAGATATTATGTTGAGTCAAAGTAGTCAGCAACAAAGGGACAAATACTGTATGAGACTTCCATGATAAGACCTCAAAAACAGACTTGTGTATAGAGGAAAAGACTCTTTGACAGCTGCAAGGGAGGGGAGGGGGGGAGGGGGGAGGGCTTAGTTTAGATAGGTACTAGAAATCTCGTTGGGAGAAAGCAGTGATAGCACACATTAGGATCAAGAACAAGATTAAGTAGACTTCAGCATAACTTGAGTACTCCTTCCATCTCAACCCAATATTGCAAGGATAGAGTAGCTGGGGCAGGGGGCAGGGGACCATGCTCTTAGGCGAAATCGAGGCCAATTGGCACAACTAGCGTTTTGCTAAGAGAGCTCTCTGCACCCCACATCGGTGAGTGGCGTCTGGGGTCTTAAAAGCTACCAAGCTGCCATCCAAAGACACAGCAAATGGTCCCAACTCAGCAGGAACGGATGCTCACCGAGGACCAAAATGATATGTGGTAAAGACAACCCAGAAGACAGAGAGACCCACAAGAGTGGGTGCCTACATCGACTTGGGACCGGAAGAACCAGATGGTGTCCAGCCACCACCAGTGATAGCCACAGTGGAGCTCACAGAGAGGAGTCTCACTGGCAACACAAGAATAAAAAGGGGTGCATCCTGAGATCTCCACTAAAATGGAGATGGTCCAGCGGTTTCAGTGTTCCCCTGGGAGCATGGCCCCTGACCCTGATGCTGCCCTTTCCCATAAATTATAACAAAGGTCCACTCTTTGGACAGGAATGGATTGGACTTGACAATGCAGACTGACCATATATTGGATGCACTTTATGATTCTATACATCTATAGGATATCATCCTGCTGACCTGTGGCTGGAGGAAGGAGAGTGAGTGGAGAGGAGTGGAAAGGAGGCTGTTGGGAAGATGAGACACATATGGAGCAGAGAGGAATAGTGTCCTGTCACCCGGCAGGGAGAGCACTGGAAGCTGCACATAGGTCGGCATGTAAATTTATACGGGAATGTACATTTTCACTCATTCATGTTAAATAAAAAATAAAAAAATAATTCCCTAAAGATACATGTGCATGAATGTTTATAGCAGCACTGTCCACAACAGCAAAAAGATAGAATCAACCTAGGTGCCCATCAACAGATGAATTAGTAAACAAGGTATTACATACACAGTGGAACACTAGGCAATGATGAAGAACAATGATGACTTTATGAAGCATCTCATAACCTGGAATAAACTGGAAGACATTATGCTGAGGGAAATCAGTCAGCTGCAAAAGGACAAACACTATATCAGGCGATTATTGTAAGGACTTAAGAAAGGACTCATGCACAGGAGAAAAGATTCTTTGATGGCCACAAAGGTTGATAGGAATTCAGTTGGGTGAAGGGTGTGACAGCACACAGTAGAAGACAGGTCAGCATAACTGGATTACACCACAAGCTAAAAAGTTTTCTAAATTCAACTCAACATTTCAAAGGACGGGATAGCAAGGACAAGGGTCTGGGGACCACATTTTCAGGGGACATTGAGGTCAGCTGGCATAAGTAGTCTTTCTCCATGAATCTTCTGTACCCCACAACGGTGAGTGGTGTCTGGGCTCTTAAAACCCAGCAAGTTACCATCTAAGGAACATCAGTTAGTCCCAACCCACCTGAAGCAGATGAAAACCGAGAATATCAAAGACACGAGATAAAATGAACCCATGAGACAGAAAGACCCTCATGACTGGGGGACTACATCAGTATGAGACCAGAGCAACCAGATGGTGCCTGGCTACCACCAAAGATAGCCCTGGTAGGGGACACTGGTAGAGTCCCTGATGCAGCGTGAGAAAAAACGATGTGCAAATCTAGAACTCTATTAAAAGACTATACTTGGTCCAACAACTTGGAGTGTCCCATGAGCACACAGCCCCTGGACTTGCTGTTAGCCCAGAGCTGAAACCAGTACTGAAGCCAACGCTTCAGACAAAGAATGGACTGGACTTGAGGAATGCATGTGGTAACTGTCTTTTATGGTTTAATATATATTTATGTATATATTAATAAATATATGAGGCTGTCCTACTGGTTTCTTTTTAGAGGGGAGAGGAAAGAGTGGAGAGGAGGGGACAAGTGCTGGCTGAGTGGATACTAGAAGAGTGAAAAAAGAAGAGTGTGCTGTGACAAGGAGAGCAAATAGAGATACACAGAGGTGGGTAGTTGGGGTTTTATATGGAAAACAGACTTGGATTGTAAACTTTCACCTAATCACAATAAAAAAAAATTAAAGTCAGATGAGGTCACAACCTCACTTAAAACTTTAAAAAAAAAAAACTCATTCAATGACAATGTTGACACAAAAGAAAAGCTCAATAAATATTTGTATAATATGAAACAGTTCATGAAGCATCAAAATACCTTAGCAAAGCACCAGTTTTTCCCGTCTTCAAATATCTCCTGCCTACTAGACCCTTCTCATCTGTGTTTAAACATGACTAAGTTTCTCCTTCCTTTAAAAATTAAACTTCTTGATTCTACCTTTTCTTCTAGCTATAGCCCTATCACTCTCCACCCTACCACAGCTAAATAGTTGCTTTTCCAAGTTCCCATTTTTCTATTTTGTCATGACTCACTCTCTCCTTAATCCACTCCAGTCTGGTTTCCAGTCCTATCACATCATTAAAATAGTACTTAATACATCACAAATAACCTCCAGGTTTGTCAACTCAATAATACTTTGCAATCCTTATTTTATTTTACCTTTCAGCATCATGCAACAAACTTTACTCCACTCTACATACTGATGACAGTCTCTTCTGGCTTCACTAAACCACACACTTTCAGTCTCCTTCCTACTTCCCTAGATAGTCCTTCTCAGTCTCCTAGGCTGACTCATCTTCTATCCAACCCATAAATGCTGGAGATTCTTGGAGATTTGGTCTCTGATCTCTGCTCATCCTATATTCTCTGCTTACACAATTTCATAATTACCATGTGTTACTGATAGAATTGTGTCCCCCCAAAATATATATTGGAATCCTCACCCCTATACCCATGGATGCAATGTCATTTGGGAACAGGGCTTCTGGCTACAGTAACAAGGCCATATCAGTATCATTTATCATTTATGAGCCATAAAAAGAGCAGACTGGACACAGGAGCAGGCACAATAGGGAGAAGATAGTTAGCCAAGCAACCAAAGAACACAGGGGTTACAGGACTGAAAGAGCCCTCCCCTAGAGCTGGTGCCCTGACTTTGGACTTCAAGCCTCCTGAACTGTGAGAATATACATTTCTGTCATTTCAAGTCACCCAATAAGGTTATTTCTGTTACAGTATTACTAGCTAAGACACCATGCATTTGCTGACAGTTACTTAAATTTATCTCCTGCCCAGAACACTTGAGCACTTACTCTATAAATACAACTCTTTGGCATCTCCAGTATCACCACTTTAAAGACAACAGGTCCTTCAAACTCTTTCTGCAAGTCAGAACCTATAAGTAATCCTTGATTCACTTCTCTTTACCCAGACACCCTTCCATCAGCAAGCCCTGCTGGATCTACACTCAAAACATGTCTTGAAACTTTCACTATTCTCCCACTCCACTGTTCCAGTTTCATTCAACTACTTTTGTTTCTTCTCTAGACCACAGAACTAATATCCAAAGGTCTCCCAGCCTCCATTCTTGTTCCTGATCCAATCCACCCATTCCCCATGCATAAGCAGGAAGGAGGGAGAAAGGTAAGGAGGTAGGGAGGGAGGGAAGGAGGTCTGTTCATGATAAAATCTCCTGAGCAATTATTTATTCTTAGCACACAGATCAAAATCCTGGCTATATCCTCCAAGCCCTTCATGACCTGGGCCCCACTGCCTCACTTTCTCATACCCTCAGCCTCTGTGTTCCATCGGACTAGCCTCTCAGGTATTCAAATATCGCATGTGTCTTTCAGCCATGGGGCCCAGACAATGCCACCCTACTGCCTAGACTGCACTGTGTCCCCACTGCCCCTGCCCAGACAATTCCCACTCATTCTTTAAAGTTTAACTAAAGGGACACCCAGTCTGAGAATCCCTTCCTGTCCTGACATGATGCACCCCACTACACATGCTCACAAGCATGTCCCGCCCAAAATCATTTTTAATAATTGAGTCATTAATTATCTTACCTGCTAAAATGTAAGTTCCATGAAACCAGGGACCATGTCTCATTCCTTTCTGTATCACACAGCCAATCGCCATTGAGTAGATTCCAACTCTTGGTGACCCTATAGAACAGAGCAGAACTGCCCTGTGGGGCTTCCATGCCTATAAATCTTTTCAGAAGCAGGTGGTCACATCTTTGTCCCTCAGAGCAACTGGTGAGTTAGAATCACTGACCTTTTGGTTAGCAGATACAAACTTAACCACGGCACCAGCAGGGCTTCTCATATCACACAGTGAGGTATTTAGAGATGATTTGGTGAATGACTAAGACATCATAACACTGAGCTTGGCTCAAGCCCTTGCAGGATGTCACTCCAATTTTGAAGGGTAAGAATCCAACTGAGCTTCTTTTCATCACTGAAATATTACAGTGCATTCTGCACTCTGTATTGTACCTTTTAGCAATGACTACCAAATAATTAAAATCCACTAATATATTCTTAAAGTTTTATCATACAATGCTATACATTCTTCTTAAACATTCATATCACACAAATCACCTAGGCATCCTGATAAAACTCAGATTCTGATTCAGTAAACCCCAAGTGGGCCTGAGATTCTGCATATCTAAAAAGTTCCTGAGAGATGCCGATGCTATTGGTACAGGGACCACAGTTTGAGCAGCAGAGTCTCTAAGCATCATATCTGATTGTCTTCATCTGCTGGCCTGATAAACCACTGTAGTTAAGACACACACAATAGAAGCTTAACAAATACTTGCTGAATTATTATTTAATAAGAATATAAATGGTCTCCAAGTGTAAAAAGATCCATATCCCAGTCTGTTTTGTGCATACAAATAATGGCAAGTAGGGCTGAGATAGCAAGCAGGTTTGAGAATAGAATTTAAGAAGAAAAAGAAGTACATCAGATCCTAAACAACTATGTTTAAGAGATTTAAGTAGAAGTAAGTTGCTAACCAGGATGTAAACAATAAAAATAAACCCAGAGAAACATTCTTTAACATACCCAGTAAATGTGCCTACCATCCAAGAAAGAAAATAAAAAGCTTCACTTGTCTCTACACAATTATAAGGAGCTAGAGAAAATATGGGATGTGAGAAAGCATAAAAATGTATAGAGGATAGCAAAAAATCACGCAAGAACAAAAAAATGAGCATCTAAACAAGTAAAATGAATTTTCTTTTAATAAAAGGCATTCAACTAAGTTACTAACTTAAACTAAATCTCTTGAATTTCAGGAGGAACAGCACAAATGCATGCAGTGAAGAAATGCATAAATACCATCACCAAGGAGTTTAAAAACTACAACTTAATAGAAGCATTATAGAATCTCAGTAAATTAGTTAGGCCAGTGTGCCTAACTAGGCATCCACCTCAAATCAGATGTCTGACAGAAGACAGAAAGGCAATCTTCATTCAAGTTCATCCTAGCCATGACTGCGGACTAGCTTTCTTCCTACACACAGGCTCCTGCACCAGGAGGTAACGCAGCTGGAGCACCAGAGTGCAGAACCACCCCTCCCTCCTGGGACACCGACACAATACTACAGGTGACAAGTGAGAAGATAATCCAGCAACACAGTGTTCATTTTTGGCAGCTCTATTTCTTCTTTAATTAACATGCTTTCCACACAGAAGAGGAGGCTCTGCGGCTGCAAGCAGATGGTTGATAAGCACACTCCAATAGCAACAGATAAACAGCATCTCTGAGCTGAGGGATCATGGCCATACAGCCAGTGACAGCAATGATTCACGGCACCTGTGCAGCAGGGCCTAGCGAAGGTTGGGCAGGCCCTAGATTTACCATCAAAGTCTCCCCAAAGTCACAGCAGAATGAAAGGACGAACTACTTTTCAAGAGCTCTGACACCATCAGAAAATGGTTGCTAACCGGAAGGACAGTGGCCCAACCCCACCCAGTGGCCTGTTGGGGAAAGGCCTGGCAATCTGCATCCAAAAAGGTCAAGAAACCCCTATGGAGAGAAGTTCTTCACTGTTAACCCGTGAGGTTGCCATGAGTCAGAATGGGTTTGGCAACAGCAGGGGGTTGGCTTGCTTTGGGATTTTAGTGCCATGAGAGGCAAAGGTCTTGTGTTAAGCCTGAGTTGTGTAAATGCTGGAAAATAGCAGTCCCAGTGATTCTCCCGCCCTGCAAGTGGCCTTTGGAAGATTCTTCTCTCTGTTTAAAATTTGTGAGCTGCATAAAAACTGCATTTCTTCCAAATAGAATAATGCAGTCTACTGAGACCACTTGTACTTCCCAATGTTGCTGAGAAACATCTAGTTGGAATATAAAACCACTGCTCTGTTTTGACACTAAATGACAACGAGCAGCTCTCCTTAATCATTAAAACCAGAGCTTCACGTCTGCCATGGTAGACAGTTAAATGCTAGTGAAAACTCGGCATTTTAACACTTAGCAGGAACTGAATTTCCATTCCACAAGATACTACGTCACGTTATACAAAGTGGATTTCTGCTTCATCAGGCTTCACTTAACTAGGAAAAACATATAGCTATGGAGGTAACTTCCAAAGCCACAGTGCTTAAATGAACTAGAACCCATTTTTAAACAGGGCTTTTTAAATGTAACATTGTCCTCAGCTTCCATCATGCCTGCACACCAGAGACTCCTGGCCTCAGCCAAGTGTCTCTAATTGTTCCCCGGCAGTGCCCACCCACACCCTGACAGCCGTAAGGGCATAGGCAAAACAAACAAGTCCAGGAAGGCTCAGTATCCACTCACTTTTACTTCCCAAACATTAGATTCTGATAGGCTGTCTTCCTGGCAATAGGATCCCTGTATGCTCTTTCCTTACTCCCTTCTCTCTATAAAAAAATGAAACTAAACTAAAGCCATTGCCTTCAAGTCCAACTCATAGTGACCCTAAATAAACATGGTGCAACTTCTCCATAGAGTTTCCAAGGAGCTCCTGGTGTATTTCAACAGTCAAACTTTTGGTTAGCAGTCACTATGCAACCAGAGTTTCCCCCTTTCCCTATGCTGTTTTTTTAATTCCCTTTTGTGGTTAACTTTTTGACCTTTGTTTGTTGTCAGGATTAATATCTAGCTTGCCTACAGCAGCACTGTACATCACACTCTTCCTGCAGCTTCAGTTGTTTTCCCTAAATCCCTATACCAACTCCAGCCCCTAGTTGGCTGTCCTATGGCCACTCGAGTCATATGACAAATAAGTGAGAGAAAATTCTATCTTATCTCATCTAAATATACAGTTACATACTTTACTTCTACTGTAATTATTTCTTGGTAGCCAGCAATGAAAGGGAATAGTAAACAACTAACAGAGAAAACATTTTCTTAGTGGTAACAGTGATAACAATGTGCCGTCAAGTCAATTCCAGCTCTACTGGGAGCAGCTGGTGGGTTCGAAGTTGCGACCTTTTAGTTAGCAGCCAAGAGCTTCAACGCTGTGCTACCAAGGCTCCGGACAACACCACAAACCCTTATAAATCACACAGATTTTATATTTTCCTCTCTTTAGGCCAGGAAGTATTCTACTCAACAGTGAAAATACTAGATAATGTAGAGAAATAAGCTGAAAGTCACACATCTCCTAATAAGACTTACATACAAGGAATCCTGATAGAAAATGCTGATCTAAAAAAGAAAGAAAAAGCCATGGGAAATCAAAGGGGTTGACCGTGGTGCAGTTATGAAGCCCTCAGCTCAGCTGCTAACTGAGTGGTCAAACCTACCAGTCACTCCATGGGAGAAAGATGTGGCAGTCTGTTTCTGCACAGATTCCAGCCTTGGAAACCCTAGGAGGCAATTCTACTCTGTCCTATAGGATGACTATGAGTTAGAAATGACTGAACAACAGTGGGTTTGGTGGATTTGACAGTGATCCAAGAACATTTACTAACAAAGTAGCATCTGTGTTAAGTCTTGAAAGATGGACAGGTTTTCTTGTTGTTCTTTCCAGCTGTCACTGAGTTGGCCTCCAGCTCACAGCAACCCCGTATGCAAGAGAACCAAGCACCGCCCGGTTCTGTGCCTTCTCTATGATTGGTTACAGACTGGACTATTGTGATCGATAACATTTTCATGGTTTGGTTTTCAGAAGTAAACATCAGGTCTCTCTTCTTAGTTCGTCTGGGTCTGGAATCTCCAGTGCAACTTGTTCAGCATCAGGGCAACACGCAAGCAACACTGGCAGACAGATGGTGGCTACACGTAAGGTGCACTGGCCAGAAATCCAAGCCAGGTCTCCTGTATGATAGATGAGAATTCTGACACTGAACCACCAGTGCCCTGTCTGTGTAAATTTAGGTCATAAGGAAATACAGGGAAATGGAATTCCAGAAAGAACTCACAAGAATGAAGAGGAAGAGGTGGAACAGCATACAAGAGCTCTTTCAGTTAGCAAGAGTGGGTTTCAAGCTCTCCTCTGGGTTTGAAGCTCTCCTCTGACACTGACTCTGATGATGACCTCGGGAAAGGTCCCATCGTGTCAGCTCTCTCTCTCTTCTCTTGTAAAGCAGGAAGAACAAAAACTTTTCACATACTATTGTGATAAAGACATATTAGAAGCCAAACAATTACTCTATACATTGTAGGCATTCAATTATGTATGTATTCAGTTACACAGTTTGGCTGGAGAGAACAATATGAAAATGATGAATGGAAAATCAGGTGGAGATGCAGTCTGGGGCCATATCATGCAGTGCTTCTAATTCAAAGGTAGGAGGCTAAAGCCATTGAATAATTTGGAATAATCTGACTGGAGCTGTGATTCAGGGTAGCTTAATTTGGTAGAAATTACAAAGGGAGGTTGGAAGAAGAGCAGACTATAGAAAAATCTAGTTATAAGTCATGCAAAAAATAACAAGTGAAAATAAGAAAAGGAGGCCAATTTTGCACATTAAAAAATACTTAATTCCTAGGATTTGGTAAACAAAGATATGCTAAACAAATGGATAGATCACTTAATATAAATGTTAGGGGAAAAAATAGCAAAGAGGGATTTGGGGAAAAAAACAATGCTAATAATAGAGTTAGAGAAACCAAAAGAGAGGTTAAATATGGAAAGAAAAGCATGACAAATGCAATTAACTTTAAGGTTTTAGCAAGACATGTGATTATGGTACTAAGCACTGAACATTCAAGAAAGTATTCAAAAATTACAGCACAATCTGGCAATGGCATTGGAACTTGATCATTTGTTTCCTGCATGTTTATAAGTTTAGTCTGGTTTACATATGCACACAATAGCAAATATGAGAGCTGTAATAACTATTCGTCATGGTTTGGCTGCTTAACATCTAAACTCCCTTCCTTTTGAGCAGGGTAGGGTAGCTTTTACTGTGTAGGTTTTGGTGGAAGCCAAGTCCTACCTCTCACTGCAAAAGCCAAAAGAGGCTAAATCCTCCCTCTCCTTGTAGTTGTCCTGGGCTTGGCCAAAAAAAATGTGTTTACAAAAGAATTTAAATTTTTGAGCAAGTGAAGTAAAGACAAGAGGAGAGTTGCGAACTCAGCCTTGGCCCGAGTGGCCAGGGGCTATAGTGTCTCACAAAGCTTGGGTGCACAAGAGGCTGTGGCCCCCCGGCAGCTGCTTACATAGCAGACCACTTCTGCAACCTGACCTAGCTCCCTTGGCTTCTGCCCAGCCTCCCAGCTTAGTTTTCTAGCCTTTGGGGCAAATATGAAAGCTACCCAAAAACCTCCAAAGAAATTTTTTTTTCCTATTTGAGTTAACTCATGTAAGTTTCTACTGTCACAGAACTACAAAACTTCTGTATATAATGAGAATAATTATAGTGTAATTAATAGCCAGAGATAGACTGACATAGTGGCTACAACAGTGAGGCAGACCTTGGCAGTGTTTCCTTCTGTTATACACAGGATTTGTCTTAGGCTGGGTTTTCTAGGGAAGCAAAACTAGTAACACATGTAGGTACAAGGAAAGATTTATAATATATAGACAGATAGATAGATACAGATACAGGAAACTGCTCACGTAATCACAGAAGCTGAATGTCCCGAGCTCTGGCACAAGCCTCACATGGCCATGGAAGCCAAGGAACCCAAAGTCAGCAAGTCAGAGACCAGAGTTCTAGATCACTGGTTGTGTAGGTCAGTGGATCCCAAGCTGGTGGCGAGACGAGGTGACAGAGGCTGGCAAAACCAGGATCAGCAGGTCAGGGAGCAGGAACGGGCAGAGGCTGGCGAACCCAGGATTGGCAGGTCAGGGAGCAGGACTCTCAAGTGCCGACTGTAAGGACTGATGAGTCCAACAGCTGCTAGTTCAAGTCCCGGAACCAGACGCTGAAAGAAGAGAAGAGGAGCTCCTGGCCACGTCAGCAACCAGCAGCCATAGTGAAAGGTCACGCACGAGACCTGCCAGTTAATACAGCAACCAAATATGTAGTAGCCAAGCTGACATAATCCTGACCACCACAGGATTACTTATGACTCAGAAGTGATTCACTGGCACCTAACAACAACAATAACAACAGCCAGAGTGTGTCATGGGGCTCCCCTGAGCTTCTCCCTAACTCTGCTCCTTTCTAGCTATGCCACCTTGTGCATACACTTGCCATCAGATACCTCAATTCTACATCTGCAAAATCAGGTTAGTAACAGTAACCTTCCTCACGATTTTGTTGTGAGAACACACTGAGATGATGTAAAGTACCTACTAGAAGTCTTGGCACAAAACAAACATAAATGTCAGCGCTGACTACAGTAGTGCTGCTGACAATAGTACAGGAGGTGCTCTACAAATAAGCCACAAAGTCTTCAGTATCTCTACCATCTCAGGATCTAATAATTAAAAAGGCAAAAGCATAGGTGAAACACTCCACAAGGAGAAAGGATGTCAAGGAATCCATGTGTCTGGCTCAGATGGGAGTGTACAATCTGCTGTGACACTTACAAATGTTCTTTTCCAAAGAAGCCCCATTTATATCACTGAAATAGTGAGTTATGTCCTAAGGTCATGAAAAGGTTTCAAGGTTAACCTAACAAATTGTTAGGGTCCGTGATTTTCAAGATGCGATGCTGTTACTTTAAAGGTTAAATTTTATTAAAAAATATGCCCAATAGGAACAATACTGGTGCACCAGGGACGCACCCCAAACTACACAGAGCAGGGGGCGATGACGAGCTTCCTCAGCACCCAGTATTTAAGTTGTGAGATTACAAAGCAGGGAGGGGGAAATGACCTTTACATTGATTGGTTAAGACCATCTGGAATTCCTGTTAGTTGTAAAATGTGGTCAAAGTCTAGGGGTCACTTGCAAGGCTGTCCCCAGGCTTGTCTTGTGACAGATGTTTTGTAAGACAAAGGTGAGATTACTCTATGGTATTTTCTGCTATTAAGTTGTTTCCTGGGGCTTTCTTTAATACCTTGAATTTTTACTGTGCCCTTCCTCAAAGGCTGTCACTTATGCCTGATTTCAACAAAATCACCACAAGCTGAAATTAAAAGAGAAAACCACAAAGGGACACTCATTTCAAGCCTGGACCATGTCAGGAGTCCAAAAGCACTCCTCAGGAAAGCACAGATGTTTCCATGTCCCCTCAGGGTTCTGTCTAATATAAGGAGACTACCCAGAGAATAAAATCCAAATATGAGCCCCAGAATCCCACTCAAACAAAGCTGGGAACTCATAATGCCCCAGAATCAAGAGTTGACTATAACCCAAAAATGTCTCTTCTCTGGGACAGAGAGTGCTATGGAAATATTGGACTTGCTCTTTCAGCATAAGTCTGATACAGTGAATATCTTTTAAAAATCTAAGCATGAATTATATGGTGTCACGGATGGAATTAAGTTCCCTAAAAATCTGGAGCAATTTGGCTCTCCCATAATTCCTGTTACTGTACAGTGTTCCTCTGTGTTGGAACTCCTGCCTCTATGATGTTAATGAGGGTGTATGGGTGCTGTTGTGCTGGTGGATCAAGATTCAACATGTAAGATTGTTGTGTGCCTTGAGGTAGCCCCTTAGGATATTTAAGGGAAAAGGAGGCAGGCTGAGATTCTGGGAACTCATACTCTGAGTTCTGAGACACCGGGGTCCCTGTGTCTCAGAATCTTTCAGTCCAGGAGAAGGTTGAAGACAACCACCTTCCTCCAGTGCAGGCAGAGGGAGCTGAAACTCTGAATTTGGACTTTTAATGTACTGGACTGTGACAAATAAAATTTCTCTCTTAAAGCCATCCACTTGTGGTATCTCTATTAAAGCAGCACTAGCTGACTAAAACACATGGTATTGCATCTATCAGTATTCTCTGAAAGTTCATACAGTCTCAGTATCATGGAATACAACTGCTTTAAGAGATTTGTTTTTCCTTTTTTTGGCCTATAAATTTCTAGGAAACCTGGCACAGTGATTAAGAGCTACATATGCTAACAAAAAGGTTGGCAGTTCACATCCAGCAGGTGCTCCCTGGAAACTCTGAGGCAGTCTGCTCAGTTCTATAGGGTCGTTATGAGTCAGAATTGACTCAACAGCACAGGGTCTGGTTTAGGTTTATAAATTTCTAACTGTTCCATATCATTTATTGAAAAATACTATCTTGCCCTGTGGCTGTGCAATACCACTTCTGAAATAAGTAAGTGTCCACATTGCATAAACCTGTTTCTAGGCTGTCTTCTGTTTCATTGATTGATTTGTCTATTCTTATGCCAGGAATGAACTACCTTTTATCTATTGTGGTTTTATAGGTCTTCTTACCTCCTAGTTTAAGTCCCTTCATCTTGTTCATCTTCAGTAGCGATTTGGTTGTTCTTGGTGTTTTCATATTTTTATACACTCTTTAGAATCAGCTTGTCAGATTCTACCAAAAACCCAGAGAGATTTTTATTGGGACTGTACTGAATCTAATAGATCGATCTAGGGATCTAGGTAAATGTTACCGTTTTTATAATATTGAAAGAGAAAGAATGAACAGAACTCACCAGGGTAGAGGGGGAGATTTAACAATAAATTGAGTTTTAGTGATTATGGGGGAGTAGGGATTTTGTTTACTGAAATAAGTCTATGAGTGTGATTTGAAGACAACATTAAGACTTACTACCTGAGAGTAACCAGAGAAGGCATGGACTGCTCAAGTTACAGTCAGATACAGGGAGGATCATTTTTCCTAAATACATTTTAAAGGAATGACCAGAGACAAAGCTATAGCTGTATTGTGAGCACAGCATAAGCCATGCTTGTTCAGCATACCAGTAACATCATTCAATCTCCTCTATATCAAGGATTTCTATGGAGGGGAGGAGGAAGCATCTTGGGCTGGCACCCAGAGAGAGGCATCTGGACTTTTACCTTCTCCTTAGAAACTGACCTTATCTCAGAATTTCTATGGGGGGTGGAGAGACGATGGTGCCCCTACCCTAATTTAGGCATCAGGCAGAAAGCAGGCATTGATTCGAATAAGGGTTGTGAAGTTCCTCCCAAAGCAAACTAGGGTTTGTGAAGTTCCTCCCAAAGCAAACTGGTGCCTTCCTATCTAAACATTATAACAAAGGCTACTTCCTCAAGTGAATTCACCTCTCAAGGAGGAAAGCACATAAGCCTGGGTGTGGGTGCAGAAGTCACATTCAGCAGGCCAGACTCATCATTTTAGAGGGTCTGATGTTATGCATTCCAGCTGTTTTCAGCTGTTTATAATCACTCATTCACAGGCTCACAAGCCCTGTCCCCAGGCCTTCTGGAATTTAAGTGGTATTTTCTTAAAAGCTTTTTCTTCCTCTCTCATTTTCCCCTTTGAGACTCCATAAGTATTTTTTTTTTAATTTGGGGTCTCATTATTTCTCTGTTCTTGTACAGATCAGCAGTCTCTTGTATAAAGCAAGTGTGAGGCTGTTCTTTGATTAATAACTGCCTTGATCATAGACCATATAGTTCCCGTTGTTAACGGGAGAAGGCAAGGAACAATCAGGTATAGCCCCATCGTGGCGAGTATTCTTTCCATTAAGGTCTTTATTGTTTTTGAAGGCCGAGAACCAACTTCCTCATAGATTTTGGGAGTTTTATACATTTTTTATCTGTACTGGGACACGGACTAATGTTTGAGTCTCTCTTATTATATCTGTTATGACTTTTCCCTGGTCATTAATTTTTAGACAGCAGTTCATTAAACTGAACTCTCTGCACATCGTTTTTTTCTGGGCCAGCAAATAGTCTAGGGCTAGGCTGTTTTGATAAATAGCATTTTGTATTTGGGACTGTTTTTGTGTTATGAGTGTCAGAGCTCTGCTCGTTTTATTAGTTATGAGTGTAAGTCTCCAAGTCACAGAATAACAGCATAGTTGTTAACTTTTGTCTTATCTTATTAGTGTGAATATACAAACTATACTCTTTTTTCTTTTCTTTTCTTTTCTCAAGGTCTACAGTCCAATTAAGAGGAGTTTTACGATGGACGTCCTCAAGCTTCGGCATGTGTAGACTAGCCAGGTTTGTGGCTGGGGCTAGGTCCAGACATGTTGTTACCTTGCGGGGTTGGTTGGATGGCCGGATGGCCTCTATCTCTCACTGCGGTGACAACACCTGTTTTAGTCTTCTGGGTAGGATGTAGAAAAACACTTTAGTCTCTAGATTAATTTTAGTATGGAAGATCAGGCAAGGATTTTTTAATTAAAATTTTATAAATTATTAGCACTTCTATTCTTCACAAAAGTAATGTCCTGGTCAGTAGCATGTTTTTACTATAACCATCTGGAGAGCTTTTATACTCAAAATCTTTATGGGAAAACAAGTGGAGGTCTTTTTTTTTGTATCTGTTTTATGTTGAGTAAGGGTGTAGGCCTGTGTCTTAGTCACCTGGTACTGCTCTAACGGAAAATACCACGAGTGGAAGGTTTCACGCACAGAAGCTTTTTTTGTCTCAGTCCGGTAAGCCACAAATCCATTTACAAATTGTAAGTCCATTCAGCAGGAGAATTTATCACAGTCCAGTAGGCTAAGTCCACATCCAGTGAGAGCAGCTCGACACAGGAACCTCGGGTCCAAAGGACATGCTCTGCTCTCAGTGCTTCTCTCTCAGTGGTATGAGGTTCCCAACTTCCTCTGCTCACTTCTCTCCCTTATATTCCACAAGCTTGTAGCTTGGGTCCTGCCTCACTAACACAACTGCAAACCATTCTTCATCATCAGTATCACAGAGGCAGGATTCACAACACATCCATGTTGGAACGCCAAACCAATTCAAATCAACACATACATGTTTGGGGAGACACAATTCAATCCATGACAGCCTGCTTATCTGAGTAGAAATTTCTCCTTGACAGCCAAGCCAAGCCAATGCCATCGAGTCGGATCTGACTCATGGTGACCCTAGGCGCCAGGGTAGAACCAACCGTTGACAGTGTCGGTCATTTGTGATGGCTGGGATAACAATTACTAAGCCCAGGGCAGGGATCATGAACACTATTTTATTTGGAACTGTTGACAACAATTACCAAGCATCAGTTGGGACCCATGAACACTATTTTCTTTGGGACTGTTGTAGTCTGAGAGATATAAGGTGGCTTGGAAACTCAGTTGGCTTGGAAACCCAGACTGGAGTTATCTGGTTTTATATCTTTTTCTTTTTCTATTTTTTTCTACCTTCACATCACTTTCTTAGTCTTTCTTCTTTTCCTTTTTTTTTTACTTTTTTTTTCCTTTTCTATACCTTTCTTACACTTTCTCAGTCTTTTTTTCTTATATGGCAATGTGTCAACAACTGTGACAACAAAAGCAACTTTTCATTTTAGATTTTTAGTCTAAGTCAATAATTACATAGTCTCTCTTGGAGAGTAGACTCATTTGGTAAATCAAAGTATAGAAAATGGCTATTGTGTCTAAGACAAATGTAATTTTTTTGCCTTCCACATCTAGTGTAACCCTTGGCTCTCTGATGTGGCCAGGAGGCAGACAGGCTTGGGGTCTCCATCAGTGGTCAGTTTTTCAAACTCTTCTTTTGAGAGAGTCATGAGGGCCTGCCTATCTAGGCGTTTGTTGCAGAGGTCTATGAACATCTTGCTGTAGGACATTTAGGACACTCTGCCTTAAAGTGTCCTCATTTTTTGACAGTACCTGTAATGACTGGGATCTGTATTTACTGGCCAGTGAGGTAGTTTAAGTCTCGGGCACCAACCCAGTTACCTGAGGTGGCAGCCAACAACAGTGTTTTTCTTTTTTTTTCTTTCTTTGTTACTAAATCTCTGATTAAACACCTTAAGTGTCTCCTCTACCAGTGGGAGAGTAGGGTCTAGGATTTTGTCTCAAGTTTTATAATCTTTGTTTTATGTCTGATGTGAACCAGGATAAAAATATATGACTGTAATAGCCTCTTATCACATTTAAAACTGGCACCAACATTTTCAAAAAGGCTTGGTGACTCCATCAGAGTAAAACCACTGCCTCTTCCTCTCCAGGTCTCTAGCTGAGAACTGTCTTTTATTTTTTTTATGTAAATCTCTCAGGTCTCTTCTTTGGCGAGGTGGGGGAGGACCATAAATTTGTAAACTGGGGCTTTTTTCTGTTTTGTCCCTTACAGTAAAACAGTTCAGTGGCTTGAGAAAATAGCTGAGTTGGGATGATTTGGTGTACCTCAGACAGCAGCTTGCTGGCTTTAAGACCCCAGATGCCACTCACCAATATGGAGTCCAGAAGACTCTTTAGCAATAAACTAATTATGCCAATTTGCCTCAATGTCTCCTGCGAGCATGGTCCCTGGGTCCCCCTGCCCCTGCTAGTCTATCTTTGCAATGTTGGGTTAAGACTGGAAGAGTTTTCAGGTTATATTCAAGTCCAGTTAAATTGATCTTTTCACTGTGTGCTGTCACAGCTTTCACCCAATCAAATTTCTGTCAACTATCTAATCTATAATCAACCCTCTCCCTCTCTCCTTCCCTCACCTCCGCTGAAGCCGTCAGTGTTTTCTTCTGTACATAAGTCTGTTTTTAAGTCCTTATAGTAGCAGTCTCACAATATTTGTCCTTGTGCTGCTTTCACTCAACATGATGCTTTCCAATTGAAAGCAGGTTATGAGATGCTTCCTAAAATCATTGTTCTTTATCATTGCATAGTGTGCCACTGAGTACATGTACCACAGTTTATTTATTCATCTGTTGTTGAGCATCTAGGTTGATTCTATTTCTTTGCTATTGTGGACTGTACTGCAATAAACATTCATGTGCATGTATCTGTTTGTGTAACCACCCTTGATTCTGTAGGATATCTTCCAAGAAGTGAGATTACTGAGTCAATTAGTATATCTATTTCCAGCTTTTTAAGGAAGTGCCAAATTGCCTTCCAAAGAGGCTGTACCATTTTTCAATCCCACCAGCAGTGTACGAGAGTTCCGATCTCTCCACAGCCTCTCCAGCATTTGTTCTTCTGTGTTTTTTGGATCATGGCCAACTTTGTTGTGGTGAGATAGTTTCTCATCATAATTTTGATATGGATTTCTTTAATAACTAGTGATCGTAAGCACTTCCTCGTGTGTCTTTTGGCTGCCTGGATATCCTCTTTAATGAAGTGTCTGTCCATCTCTTTTGCCCAGCACTTACTTGTGTTATTTACTCTTTTCTTGTTGATATTTTGCAGTACCTTGTAGATTATGGAGATCAGACGTCGATCTGACATATAGTTGCCAAATTTTTTTCCCATTCTGTAGGTAGTCTTTTAATTCTTTTGATAAAGTCTTTGGATGAGCAAAAGTGTGCTTGATTCTTAGTAGGTCCCATTCATCTATTTTCCCTTCTGTTAATCATGCTTTGTTTGTCAGATTTTGAAGTCTCTTTAAGTTGTATATTAAAATTTCCATTGTTGTGCCTATTTTTCTTTGAATTACCTTGACTGTTTTAGGTTTGACATTTAGGTCTTTTATCCAATTTGAGTTAGTTTTTGTGTGAGGTGTGAGATATGAGTCTTGTTTCAATTTTTTGCAGTTAGATATCCAATTTCACCAGGAACATTTGTTAAAGAGACTGTTTCCACCCCTGTTTACAATATTAGGGCCTTTGTCAAATATTAACTGTTTATAGGAGAATGGCGGCATCTCTAGGGCCTCAACTCTGTTCCATTGGTCTGTATGCCTCTTTTTGTACCAGTACCAGGCTTTTTTGACTACTGTGGCAGTGTAATAGGTTCTAAAGTTGGGTAGTGAGAGGCCTCCTAGTGTGTTGTTGTTCTTCAGTAGTACTTTGCTTATCCAGGGTTTCCTCCCTTTCCAAACAAACTTGGTCATTTGTTTCCCCATCTTATTAAAAAATCTCACTGGAATTTGCACTGGGATTGCATTGATGTTTTGGTTTTTTTGAATAAACCATTTTAGACAATTTTCCTAACTGCCCTTTCTTATAAATTTTGAAACCACAGATACACTGTTTATCTGCTTGTGTATGGTGACTATCTGGAGGGCCAAAAACCACTGTAGTATCTAAGATACTTTTGTTCTCCCACCAAAAAAAACTTTGCCCCCTTAAAGGCAATATCCACCCAATTAAGCATTCATGAACTAGATGTAATTCTATAAATGTTTGAACATACCTCTACTCTATCTTAATAAATCATAAAGTAATAAATCCTTGAGTTGGTTATACAAGAAAGGTTAATTCTTACCATCTTTCTCCCTACAGGCTCAAAAGCTGAAAGACCAAAGAACATACTATTAAAGAAGTAATAAAAGCAGGCATTTTTAAAAAATTACAGTTGAACCCTGTTCTTGCCATATAATTCAGACTTTTTCAATTTCAACAAATAATGTTTTTCATATGTTTATTACTTCACATGTCATTTTTAAAAAGGCAGGGTATGCCTAGAGTTCTAATGCACAAAAGCCACATATATGTGTCTCACCACTAAGTTGAGAGTTACTATGACATCTCTTTAAACTTCGCCAGCATTTTAGAAAAATGACTCCAACTTTAGCTGGCCAAGTACAAAAAGAAAGGCATTGCAGCACTTTCAGTCCTTTGATATGGAGTTGCTTTTAAAAGAAAGGATGCTAAGCCTTTGTTGGAATCATGTACTAAAATAGAATGGAAAACACTTCACTGACAAAAGCTAAATGAAAATTGGTTTGATCATGTTTTTAAAACTTTAACCAGAATTTCTTCAGTATGATAATATGGTACATTGAAAAGACTTCTGCATCAAATTTCTCAGCTTGTTGATGCACAGAGACCCAAAAAGATAACACTTGGTCAGCACGTGCATAAGCGAAAGGATTCCTTTGGAAAGGCTAGCTCATGAGTTGATTAAAGACAGTGGATTATTTTCTGTATTTTTCCTCAGCCTCCTTACATCAAGTATATACGTAAGCTCTACTTTTAAAACCAAAAAAGGTACAAAATAAATGTTATATGGTAAAAGTAAACCGAAAACTGGTAAAGTCTCTTTATTTGCTGAGATGATCAGTAGCAAATAGGATGATGAGAGCAAAATTTTTTCAAAATTGTTCCTTTGCATTCGTATTTTTAAAGCTTCTGTTATGTAGAACATCCTTTCTTTTTAAAACAAACAAAGCTCTAATATACCACTTACCAGTTAGCACAATTCGATCTGTTTAAAAATTTTGTTTGTATTGAATTATACCATCTTTTATTAGACAACTGTGCTTTTGTCCTTAATTGTGCTTCTACTTTTTTTGTTAACAGCTATTTGTTTATCATGAAACACAAATACCCAGATATAGTCAAAATGTTCTTGTGGATGTAAGGGTTGGGGAGAAAAAGGGCATGAATAGGGGTCACATGAGACTGTGTTAGGTGACCATTTTGATGAGTCATATTACCAGGAGGGACTCATCCACAGCTGGTAATCAATAATGATTGGGCAAATGAATAAGTTTTATTTACCAATAGCCCAGACAAATAAAATCTTTACATTCCTATCAAGTACATAATACTGTCTACTTCACATGTTTATTTATTCTTCATCCAGGTAATCTCTCAGCCTTGTTATCACCAGTGACAGATTTTGGGGGCAAGCCACACAGAGTTCCACTTGCTCCTAGTTGGACCTCATTTTTACCCCAACCCTAGCCCATAGTGTCCTTGCTGTTTTAACAGCCTAAATGACCAATCCCCAGGAAACTACAATTAGAACTCACCATTGATCTCTCCCAAGCAATCTTTAAGAAAGATCACATCATCATTCCTCCATCCTGTTGACCTTGGTCCCCACAGGAAGGCAGGGCCTCAATACCAGACTCTTTTTCCCCACATAACTCTGTACATCCTGGAACTGACTCGGACACAGCTTCCTTGGTCCCCTGAACCCCACCACTATACCAAATTTGTCATCAGGAAAACCCACGTACTCTCCCTCTTGTCTGAATATTGCCTTCACTTTCTTGGTGCAACTGAAAACTAGGTGTGCTCACACAAGGACACAGTCTCAAGAAGGCAGCTGTTTTCTCTCCTTATCCATAGAGCCAATGGGTTGGCAGAGAGGTGGCATCCCCTTCATTGCTCTCAGGCTATTTTTCCTTCCTCCTTTCTAAAACCTGCATTAGTGAGGCATATTCCATCATATCCACAAGCTGAATCTCACCTTATTACAAGTATCCACTGTGTCTTAGTCATCTAGTACTGCTCCAGTGGAAATACCACAAGTGGATGGCTTTAACAAAGAGAATTTTATGCTTACACAGTCCAATAGGCTACAAGTCTGAATTGAGGGTGTCAGTTCCAGGAGAATGCACTCTCTGTCTGTCAGCACAGGAAGAAGATCCATCAATCTTTCTTTGTACTGACAGCATCTCTGCACAGGAACATCAGGTTTGAAAGATGACCTCTGTTCTCTATACTGTTTTCTTGACTGTATGAGATCCAGCTCTCTGCTTGCTTGTCTTTCCTTTTATGTCTTGTACCATAAAAGACATGCAAGCCACTCTCCAGTGAAACTCCCTTTACATAGGAACAGGGAGGTGACCTTAAGAAGGGTGTTACAGTCCCACCCTCATCCTCTTTAACATAATCCAGTCTGTTAACTACAGGCAGAAACTAGGATTTACAGCATGGAAAAATCACAAAGTGAAGGGCAATCACACAATACTGGAAATCATGGCCCAGACAAATTCCTACCCACATTTTTTGGGGGGACACAACGCAATCCATGACACACTATATTTCTGAATGCTGTTGTTACCATCATTGAAACGGCCCCTGACTTGTGGTGATCCTATCCACAATAGAACTATCCAATCCTATACCATACCTATTATCAGCTAGAGAGTGGACCATTGTAACACTAAGGTTTTCACTGGCTGATTTTATGAAGTAGACTGTGTTATTGTAGATGCTCTCTGCTGAAACCTGCTCAGCATCATAGCAATGCAAAAGTCTCTGATAACAGATGCATAGTGGCCCAGAATCTAAACCAGGTCTCACACCTGTTAGGTGAGAATTCTACCACTGAACCTTTGAACATGATAGCTGCAGTTCCGTCTTTCTCTTGTTCACCAGTCCTATAGTGCTTAGTGACTTCGGATCTGTGTAGATAAGTCATCCAAAACCCCAGTTCAAAGGCTCATGCCCTGAGGGTTGCAGCCAACATGGCAGACTAAACACAAGTCTCCTCAGCTCCCTCTGAAAACTAAGTCCTAGATTAATAATTGAACAGAATACCCTGGACACCCAAGGAGTCCTAGGACATGCCATAGGGCTGTCATATTGGACAACATGCCACTAAACGGGAAACTAGCTCTCTCTGATGATGCAGAGTACTGAGCCCCACTCCTGATGACCCACTACTTGGTGCAGACTGCAGGTACTGACACTTTTTCCCTTTTTTTTTTTCCTTATCTGGGAGGCAGGGGATGGCATGACCCAGGAAATACGCTGAACCGCAGTACTAAAGTGAACAGTGAGTAGCACAGCAGAGACAGAGTATACAGGATAGCCAAACTTTGAGAACCTAGTGCCTGACTGAGGACACCACTGCCCCCTGCTGTCTCTTTTCTGAGCTATGCCATAGACTCTGCAGTTCTGCAGCAGAAGAGCAGCCCGGCCATGATGCCACCTTGGTCAGCCAACCAGAGGCCTCAGCAGGGGCTAATTCCCAAGCTGAGAAGCAGGGCCAATCTGAAATCACTTTTCTAGCAGAAAGTCTGTGTTTAGCACAGTGTTACATTATACGTAGGGCCCAGCTGAGGATGCCAGCAGAGCTGTAACTCCTCCCTGTCTTGAACTATACCACAGCATCTGGGGACAGCCGAAGTGATGCTTCCGTTGTCAGCCAGAAGGCAGGGCCTTCCACAACTGATGACCTGACTGCTTTTGGCAGCTGTCACATAGCTCCTGGCAGCTGTCACATAGCTCCTAAGTTTTCTAAATAAGATTGCCTGGAGAAATAATTGCTGAGTGGCCCAGTGGCATCTCTTCCAACCTTTACTGACTCATATCATAGTCTTGGTTGATGGCAACCCAAGTGACTCCACAAGTAGGGTGCCATCTTTTCTAGATAGGAAGTGAAGGCTGCCATGTCAGATAGTCCACCGTGTCCTGTCAAAAGAGTACACAGAGATGGATGGTGACCAACTCCACTCTCACAACTACACCTCAGATCCTGTTGATAACACCAGAGAAACTAAACAGTGTCTAGATGGTCTGAAGGTAACAGTCCATCTCTAACCATTTAAAGAAACAACCCACCATGGCTCCGGAAAACTCCCAAAATAAAGAATCATAAAACTACCCAGATGAATAAGGCTTTCAGAAACTATCAGAGGTCAACTACAAAAGATCTATACATAGAACCCTCCTAGAGATTAAACAAAATAAAGCAGAGAAAAATGCAAACTAAAGGAAACTGTTCATACTGATAGAAATAACGACAATCTGAAATCCAACAGATCAATACCAAAGTTACAGAGTGAGACACTTCAGTCCAAAGCGAAAAGAGCAGAATTGAGGAGATGGAAGTCAGACTTAGTGACCTTGAAAACAGAGCAGCAGACACCAGCATTTATGAGGAGAAATCAAAGAAATAAAAAAATGAAGAAGCATTAAGAAACATGTGCGACTCTATTAAGTGGAATAATTGGCAATTAACTAGAGTTTCTGAACAGGGAGGGATAGCAGAAAACACAGAGGGTATTGTTGTTGAGTTGCTGATAGAAAACTTCCCTGAAATTATGAAAGAATATAGATATGCAAGATGTGTATTGAATGCCACAAAACCTAGACTCCAAAAGAAAAGACACCATGACATATTATAATCAAGCTTAATCAAATGAAACATACAGATTCTCTTAAAGCAGCAAGGCTCAAAGTAAAGCTAACATTTAGAGGGAAACCCTGTAGGCTTTTGTGTGACTTCTCCATTGAAATGATGTTGGCACAGAGGCAGTACATTCAAAGCCTTGAAGGAGAAAAACTTCCAACCAAGAATTAAATATCCTGAATATTTGTCTCTCAAATATGAAGATAAAATTAAGACATTCACAGATAAACAGAAGTTTAGAGACTTAGTAAAAACCAAACCAAAACTACAAAAAATACTGAAAGAATCTCTTTGCTTAGAAAAACAAAATCATTAAGCATATATTTAAAGGAGGCAATGCAGGGCACAGCATTCAGAGATCTACTCAGTTAGGAAAGCCTCAGAATTTGTCAAAACTATAATACTAAAAGAAACGAACCAGTGATCATATCACGAAAACTATGACACACACAAAAAAGAGGGATATACTACAGTGGTTATAGTCCTTTCAGATGGAGATAAAGTTAAAAAAATATGCACAAGTTAAAACTGGGTTTAAACTTAGAATATTAAGGGGGACCATAGGGGTAGTCGCAAAGTACACTAACAATGCAACATATAAAAACAAGAAACATGATACAGGAATCTATACAGCCACAAAACCAACACCAAAAAAGATAAAAGTCAAACCATTAAGAAGGATGGCCCAAAATAGAATATTAAGAACATAGACAATACCAATACAAAATAAACACATTAAAATGACAGCACTAAACACATCCTATCAATAAGTACACTGAATATAAACAGACCAAACACTCCAATAAAGAGACAACGAGTGACATCCTGGATCAAAAGACATGACCCATCTATATGCTGCTTACAAAAAAACACACCCTAGACTTAAAGATATGAACAAATTGAAAATTAAACGGCAGAATAACATAACACACTAACAATATATAAAGAAGAGCAGGTGTGGCAATACTAATCTCAGATAAAATAGATTTTAATGTAAAATCTATCACTGTGGACAAGGATGGTCACTATTTATTGCTGACAGTTTCAATACACAAGCAGGACTTAATATTAAATATTTATGCACCCAATACCAGAGAGTCTAAATACATTGAAAAACACTGAAAAATAAGATAGGTCACTCCACAACATTAGTTGGAGACTTCAACACTCCACTTTTGAGTAATGGACAGATCATCTAGAAAAAAGCTGAGTAAAGACACAGAAGATCTTATTGTAACAATTAGCCAACTAGACATTGATATATACAGAATCTTTTATCCATCAACAGATAAGTACACCTTCTTCATGAATACACATGAAACATTTTCCAAAACAGAGCATGTGTTAGCACACAAAGCAAATCTCAACAAAATCCAAACAACTGAATTACTGTAAAGCATCTTCTCAGATCATAAAGCCATAAAAGTCAAACAATATCAGGAAAAAAGGGGGAAAGTTGAACTCATGGAAAATTAACAACACCTTGCTCAAAAAGCCACAGGTTATAGAAGAAATCAAGGAAGAAATCAAGGATAGAAGATAAATTTAAGTCAGTAGGATTCCTTTATACCAACAAAGACATCATCAAAGAAGAAATCACCAAACAAATACCATTTACTATAGCCCCCCAAAGATAAAATACCTAGGAATAAGTCTAACTGGATAAATAAGAGACCTATACAAAGAGAACCACAAGACCCCACTGCAAGAAACCAAGAAACACATAAACGGAGAAACCTACTCTGCCCACAGATAGGAAGACTTACATTGTGAAAATATCTATTTTACCCAAAGCGATCTACATATACAGTGTAATCCTAATACAAATTCCAGTGCCATTTTTCATTGAGATGGAGAAACAAATCACCAACTTTGTTTGAAAAGGGAAGAAACCCTGGATAAGCAAAGCACTACTCAAGAACAGGAACACAGTAAGAGACCTCACACTACCCAACCTTAGAACCTATTACACTGCCACAGTAGTCAAAACAGCCTGGTACTGGTACAAATGAAACATATAGACCAATAGAACAGAGCTGAAACTCCAGATGCCACCATCCTCTTATGGCCAATTGATATTCAACAAAGGCCCTTAGATTGTAAACTGAGGTAAAACAAGTCTCTATAACAAATGGTCCTGGAAAAATTGGATATTTATCTGCAAAAAATTGAAACAAGACCCATATCTCACACGTTACACAAAAACTAACTCAAATTGGATCAAAGACCTAAGTATCAAACCTAAAACAATAAAGATCATGCAAGAAAAGTTACGGTCAACAATGGCAGCTCTAATACACAGCTTAGACAGACTTCAAAATATGACAAAGTACAACCAATAGAAGAGAAAATAGGTAAATGCAAACTACTAAGAAACAAGCACTTTTGCTCATCCAAAGACTTTATCAAAAGAATTAAAAGACCATCTACAGAATGGGGAAAAGTATTCAGCAACTACATATTGGACCACCATCTGATCTCCATAATCTACAAGAAACTGCAAAATATCAGCAACAAAAAGGTAAACAACCCAATTAAGCAATGGGCAAAGGAGGTAAACAGACAGTTCACCGAACAGGACATCCAGGCAGCCAAAAGACATGTGAGGAAATGCTCATGAACATTAGCTATTAGAGCAATCCAAATCAAAACTATGATGAGATACCATCTCACCCCAACAAGGTTGGCCATGATCCAAAATACATGAAACAACAAATGCTGGAGAGGCTGTGGAGAGACTGGAACTCTCCTACCCTGCTGGTGGGATTGCAAAATGGTACAACCTCTTCCAAAAGCAACCTGGCACTTCCTTAAAAACTGGAAATAAATATACCATTTGACTCAGCAATCCCACTGCTCAGAATATATCTGACAGAATCAAGGGTAGTCACATGAAGAGATATGTGCACATGAATGTTTATTATAGTACAGTCCACAACTAAAAGATGGAATCAACCCAGATGCTCAACAACAGCTGAATGGATAAACAAACTTTGGTACATGTACTCAGTGGAACACTGCTCAATGATAAAGAACAATGATGATTTTGGGAAGCATCTCATAACCTGGTTTCAGCTGGAAGACATTTTGCTGAGTAGTGGCACAAGGATAAATAGTGCACAAAACTCCTACTATAAGGACTTAAAAACAGACTCACGTACAGCAGAAAACACACTGACGGCTGCAAGGGAAGGCAAGGAGGAACAGGGCTGGTCACAGGTTAGATAGTTGATAGGAATTTGGTTGGGTGAAAGCTTTGACAGCACACAGTAAAAAGAAGATAAACTCAACTGGATATCACCATAAACTGAAATCTCTTCTAATCTTGACCCAGTATTGTAAGGATAGAGTAGCAGGGGCAGGGTCTGGGGACCATGATCTCAAGGGACTTTGAGGCCAACTAGCATAACTAGCCTATTGCTAACAGAGTCTTCTGCACCCCTTATTGGTGAGTAGTGTCTGGCGTCTTAAAAGCTAGCAAGCTTCCATCTAGGTACATCAAGTGGTCCCAACTCAGCCAGAACAGATGATCATCAAAAACAACAAAGACATGAGGGAAAAAGAGCCCAGGAGACAGAAGAACCCATGGGAATGGGTGACTGTATCAACATGCGACCAGAAGAACCAAATGGTACCCAGCCACCACCAAAAACAGCTGTGATGGGGCACACAATGTCAAGACCCAATGGCAACATGAGAAAAAGACGGGTGCACCTCAAGGACTCCACTAGAAGACCACAAGTGACGGTCCAGTGCCCTGGGGGTCCCCTGGGACCATGGCCCTAGACCTGCTGCTGCCCCTGACCAGAAAACATGACTAAGGTCAACTCTTTGGACACGAATGGACTGGACTTGGGGATACAGTGTGACCATATGGTGTGTCTACTCTATGGCTCTGTGCATCTACAGGATGCTGTCCCCCTGTCCTCTTACTATAAGGGAAAGGAGAGGATAGATAAGAGGCGAGAAGAGATTATTAAGAGGATATGACATATATAGGACGAAAAGGAGGTGTGTGCTGTCACCGGGCAAGGACAGCAGAAGATAAGCGGGCATGCCAATTTAATTTGGATTGCATATTTTCAATTAGTCACCAAAAAAGGCCCAGGCCCTGCTTATTTCAAAGACCCTCCCTGTCTGCCAGCCTTCCTCAGCCATAGGTGCCTCTTCTCATGCCCTGATGCCAACTGCCTACAACTGCACCACTTACAGAAACTTCAGTTTCAACCGTCCTTTGCTCTGACAGCCAACTCTCCTCTCTCCATTGTTTGTACTCTAAATCACCTCCTTTGTCATGGATTGAATTGTGTCCCCCTAAAAAACGTGTACAGCAATTTGGCTCAGTCATGATTCTCACTATTGTGTGACTGCCCTCCACTTTGTGATTTTCCTATGGTGTAAATCCTAATCTCTGCCTGTGGTTAATAGACTGGATTATGTTAAACAGAGTTAGAGTGGGACTATAACACCCTTAAGGGAGTTTTCCCGGAATGTGGCTTGCACCACCTTTTAACCTACAAAAGATAATAAGAAAGAGAAGCAAACAGGTAACTGGGAACCTTATACCACCCAGAAAGCAGCACTGGGAATACAGTGCATCCTTCAGGCCTGAGGTTTCTGTGCCAGGACGTTCCCTAACCAAAGACATGCGACACAACGACCTTCCTCCAGAGCCAACAAAGAGGAAAAGCCTTTCCCTGGAGCAGACCCCCTGAATTCAGAGTTGGAACCTACTGGACTGTGTAAGAATAAACTTCTGTTAAAGCCATCCACTTGTGGTATTTGTTAGAGCAGTACCAGATGAGGAAGACATCCTTGTTTTGTTCTCACTTCCCTCTTGTGTAGGACTTCATCATTTGTTACCAAACCTAGAAAGGTGGCTCAGATTTGCCAATTGTCTAGACAACGGTCTTTGAGAAAGTAACTTTGTTGCAATGAACAGAGTAAGCAGCTGAGATGAAGTTCCTCAGATCCAGTTTACCAAGCTGTGGGGAAGCAGGGCTTATATGAGATTTTGGCAGCAAGACAGCCACCACATAGGTGTACTGGGGAGGGAAAATTCTAGATGGCAGCCAGAAAGAGGAGATGACACAGTTCTTGTCAGATGTCTTCACTTCAAAATAGGATCTGAGTGATGATTTTTCCTTCTAATTTATTCCTCCTGTTGCTGCATCCTTTGTTGAGGTCAATAACCCGACACAGCTGGACTTTCTTGGCACGTGCGGCAGGCCAATTCTGATTTGGTCTAATTTAAGGACTAGTGGAAATTTACTGTCATTATTAAGGTGAGGTTACACATCACTCTTAAAATGACCTCCTTGACCAAACCCTTAATTGCATTACCCCAAAACTGGTTAAACTCAACTCTTCACTCTTTACAGGCATTTCTGGAGATAAACACAGCTACAGAAAAACCCAGTTGCATTGGCTTATCTCCTTTAATTTTTTACCACGACCTTAAGTGAACTCTGAGGCAAGTCTATACTCCTGCCTGGTAGTGTAACATCCCTGATGAGTGCAGCTGTACACTCTTGGAGATCCATTGCACAACTTCTCCTAACCCTTCAAATGGCCTCATCCCCTCTACAGTCCAAGCTCTGCTAATGACCTTTATTCCTATTTCCCTTATAAAATAAAAAGTAATCAGGACAGAACTCTCATACTCTCCCCCGACCAATGCATCACACTCACATACTCTGCTTTAGCTGTTACAATAGATGGACCACACCTGCTTCACTATAGCTCTGGGTCCCATCTCCTCTCACCTACTCCAGGTCTCTGCTCCTGCAATTGTCTCTGAGTCTGCGGCATCATCTTTTATCCCTTTCCTCAGGATCATTCCTTCAGCTGCTAGTTTTCAAAGTAACTCCGATGAGCCCTTACTCTCCCCCAGCTGCCTCACTATTGTCTAGTCGTGTTAATGGCAAATTCTTTGCATGAGTCATGTATAAGTTGGGGGTCTCTTCTCTTCTATTCTGCTCCATTAAAGCTGCTTGTCAAAGTCACCGCTGAGTTGCGTATTGCTCCTAGTGAATTCCTAGCCCTTATCTAATTCCAGTTTTCAACATTATCTGACAGGATTGAGCAATCCTTCTTTCTTGAAACCCATCATTCTCTTTTCTGGTTTTTCTCCTTCCTTTCTAGTTACCCTTTCTCAGCATTCATTACTAATTCCTCCTATTTCCTGGTAGACTTTCATGGGGCTCAGTCTTTGCAACTCTTTTCCTCTCTATTTTCATTCTATTAATTGATCTAGACCAAAGGTTTAAATGATATCTATTAGTTGATGACACACAACGTACATCTCCAGTTCCAAACTCTCCACACACTCCAGATCATATATCCAACTACCTATCTGTAATCTCATTTAGATATCTTATAAGTATCTCAAATTTAGCATATCCAAAAGTCAACTCCTGACTTGCTCTCCGAAACCTGCTCCTCCTAGAGTTCTATAATTTAAGGTATTATGTCTCCATTGACCAAACTACTACTCAAGACAGACTCCTGAAAGAGAGCTATTATGTCACTCCTCACATCCATTCCATCAGAATCTTGTCATCCATACAATCATATGCAGTTCCAGATGCCTGCTACTCAACTTCAATTCATGGTGACTCTGTGTGTGTCAGAGTAGAACTGTGCTCCACTGGGCTTTTGGTAGGTGATTTTTTGGAAGTGGATTGATTGTTAGTGCTTTCTTCTCAAGCACCTCTGGGTAGAATTGAACCACCAACCTTTAAGTCAGCAGATGGGCATGTTAATTTTTTGCACCACTTAAGGACTCTGTACAATCAGAACATATCATGAATCTGAATCCTTCTCCCCATTTCCACCTCCACTGTTGCCACCCTGGGTTGAGCCACTGTTTTAGTCAGCTAGGGCTACTCTAACAGAAATACCACAGAGTGGATGGCTTTAACAAACAAAGGTTTATTCTTACACAGTCCAGTAGGCTACAAGTCCATATCCAGGGCATCCGCTCCAGGGGAAGGCTTTCCCCCTTGTTGACTCTGGAGGAAAGTCTAGTATTGTATCAGTCTTTGTCCAGGGAACATCTTGGTGCAGGAACCTCAGGTCTGAAGGACTCGCACTTCTTCTGGTGCTGCTTTCTTGATGGTGTGAGGTTCTCAATTCTCTGCCTGCTTCTCTTTCATCTTTTGTAAGATGAAAGGATTAAAGGTAGGGCAAGCAATACTCCAGGGAAACTCCCTTTACAGTGGAACAGAGAGGTGATCCTATCGAGGGATTTACAGCCCCATCCTAATCCTTTAACATACAGCATAGGAAAACCACAAAATGGAAGACAGTCACAAGATACTGGGAATCATGGCCCAGCCACATGGCTACACATAGTTTTCGGAGGGACACAATTCAATCTGTGACAGACACCTACATCTCTCTTCTACATTACTGCAACAGACTACAACAGATTTCTCCTTAGAATCCTGCCCTGTCACCACTACCATCAGACTATCCCTCCACACAGATTCCAGGTGATCCTTTTAAAATGCAAATGAGATCATGTTACTTAATAGGTCAAAGCTTCCTACTAACTCCCCTTTATATTCAAAATAAAATGCAGAGTCCAGGTCTCTGAGGCCTCACCCCTTCTGGCCCTTGACTAGCTCCCCAGATTTCTCTCTTCTGTGCTGACTGTTCACTACTCATTCCATTCCAGCCAACCGGCCTCCTTCTAGTTCTACAAACACAGGACGCAAGCTCCCACCTCAGGGTGTTTGCACTTGCTGTCTCTTCTGCCTGGACTACAGTTCCACAAAGACAGGCATGACAGCTCGCTCCTCCTGTCACTCAAACACCATCCCTTCAGAGAGGCCTTTCCAGGACACCTTACCAGAAAAGAGAAACTCCTGTCACTCTGTCTTCTCATCCTGCTCTGACTCTATTCACATTCTTTGTCACCACATGTCACTAATTGTCACTGCTTATTCTCTTTCTACCCTACTAGAATGGCTCTCTGAAGGAACTTTTGCCTACTGCTATCTCCAGGGCCCAGAATAGAACCTGGGGTCTAATAATCCCTCAGCAGTCAAATATTTGATGAATGAATGAATTTATGAAATCTCTTTAGTCTTTATACTCTGAGAAAAGCAATCTCATGTCAACAAGAACACTATTTCTCCAGGGCATTTGGAGCAGGAAGCAATCAGTTTCCCATGTCACATTTGCAAATAACCAAATGGAAACACAGAACTTTTTTTCCCGATGGTTTAGATTATTTATTTATTTATTTATTCTTTTTTGGAAACACGGACTGTTTTTAATATATATAATTCATTTCTCATGTACCTCCTAGCACCCCCCAGGACAGCCTCAAATAGATGGTTTATGAAAGTGTACCTATTCCTGCAATGGAAGTGTAGGTCACCCACCCTTTTAGCTAGACTGCCAGTATCCCTTGAACAAGAATTACTCCCTGACTACAAAATCCTAACTATAGGAAGGCATTTATCTATCACTGAAAGCTGACAACAAAGTCTCTCAGGACACAGTCAGGAAAAGAATTTCACTACTGTACTTATAGAAAATGAGGATATACTTTAGAGAGGTTTTACATTTGTTTTTTGTTGGTTTGTTTTGTTTTTGTTTTTTTAACACATATAATTTCAATTCCATTTTGCTGTCAGAAAGAATACACCACCTTCTTTTTCTCCAGTTCTCTAACTCTCCAATGTCAGACATGAGTTATAAACTCTTAATAAATCAGTAAAATTTCTCAGAAGATAAAGATTTAGAAGTCCAATCCATAACAGTTTACATTAAAAATCTGTAAACATAATCTTTAAAGTTTTTCCCACGGCTCTGAAATTGAAATATTTTATCAGAGTTAACCACCACTAGAAATCAAATGTAGAGCTATTTAGAGTCATACAAAAAGTTAAACAGGCACTGAAGTTATCATAGACCTGTCAAGAGAAATCTTTCCTTTACCCAGACTAAAGAGCACTCCCAGAAGTCTGTTTCTAGAATTTCCACCAGCAGATAGATTATGGTCACAAAAAAATAGCTCTAAATAAACACTGAGGACAGCTCTTACTTATACAATGCTCTTATTGAATCCTCGAAACAATGGTGGGAATTCTCAAAACAACTGTCACCATCTCATTTACAAAGAGGAATCAGATTTAAAGTAAGGTTGAGCAGCCTGCCTGGTATCATGGAGTCAGGGATAGAGCTAGAACCTGAACCCAGGTAACATGGTTCTGGTATCCATGCCTAATACTCTGCTCTACTAAGCTTATGTTACGGTCCCAACAGAGCTGCCTCTCAAAAACATTCTGAAATGACCAAATTTCAGAAGAAATGCAAGTTTCTAGATAGTGAAAAGGAAGAAAATAAACTCCCTGCATTCTTCCTTGAAAGATTCAAGTAAAATTTATCATCAACAATTCCAAATTGGTGGTGTACTGGTTAAGTGCTACAGCTGCTAACCAAAAGATTGGCAGCTCAAATCCATCAGACACTCCTTGGAAACTCTATGAAGTAGTTCTACTTTTTCCTATAGGGTTGCTGGGAGTTGGAATCAACTTGACAGCCACGAAGTTTTTGTTTTTATTCCGAGAGAGAGTTCATTCAAAAATTCCTGAGTATTGTAGATATGAAAACCTGAACATGCAAAAAAAAAAAAAAAAAAAAAACTGTATTGAGCATATTTAAGGGGAAAAAATAAAATATTTTGGGAAAAATCAGATAAAAGAATTTTTAAAAAATGAAGAAACCCTACAAATTATGTGGGATTCTATCAAGAAGAATAGCCTACAAGTGATTGGAGTGCCAAAACAGTCGGGTATAAGAGAAAATACAGGCAGAATTGTTGAAGATCTGTTAGCAGAAAACATTCCTGATATTGTGAAGGATGAGAAACTATCTATCCAAAATGCTCATAGAACCCCCTACAAGGTAGATCCCAAAATAAAGTCACCAGGACACATTATAATCAAACTGACCAAAACCAAAGATAAAAGAAATAATTTTAAGAGCAGCTATGGGTAGAAGAAAACAGATTCAGTAAGACTAAGCTCAGACTATGCATGTAAAAGGGAAATAGGATGACATTTAAAGCCTCAAAGGAAACAAAACTGCTTGCCAAGAATTATATATCCAGCAAAACTGTCTCTCAAATATGATGGTGAGATTCAGACATTTCCAGACTAAGAGAGGTTTATGGAATTCGCTAAAACCAAACCAAAATTACAAGAAATACTACAGGGTGTCCTTAGGTCAGTAAATGAGCAACATAATGATAAAAACTCATGACTAGAATGCAGATAAGGAAATCACAAAAATACATCAAAGCTAAAATGCTGAAAACAGGGAAACAAAGATTTCATCATGTAAAAGGTGACAACATTATAACAAAAAAGAGACTAAAAATGAGTCATAGATCTTTGATACAGAGAGGAAGTCAAGGCAATGCAAAGAAATAAAAGACAAAATTAAATTTAGAGAAAAGAATAAATATTAAGGTAACCACAAAGGAAACTTACAATCCTCTGTGTCAAAATACAAAACAAGAAAAACAAAGACTCAGCAAACACAAAACCAACAACAATAAAGAGATGAAATGAAAATACGTAATTTTCTGTGCAGAGTAATTTTTCTTTAAGTAGAACACAGAAACTCAACAATGCATTAAAAAAGGAATCAAAATGACAGCACAAAACTCACACCTATCAATAATTACACTGAGTGTAAATGGACTAAAAGCACCAATAAAAAGACAGAAGATGAAAGAATTAATTAAAAAACACATCTATGTAAGAACAGACAACTAAGTTTGTGAACTCATCCTAGAGAAAGTGCTACATACCTCATTACTGAATATCACTACAGTCACCTTCAAAGTACGCTCCTTGGGAAGCTATGCACTGATACCAGTGCCTTGTCCACTCTTCAAAGCAATTTTGGAACTCTTTGTCTGGAATGGCCGTCAGGGCTGTCATCGTACTATCTTTGATACCCTGAATGTCATGAAAATATCTCCTGTGCACTATTTCTTTTACCTTCTGGTAAAGAAAAGTCATTGGGGGCCAGATCAGGTGAGCAGGGAGGGTATTCCAACACAGTTATTTGTTTACTGTCCAAAAACTCTCTCACAAACAAACAGCTATACAGTTAAGTTTGTGAACTTGCCACCATGCCACCATGTGCAATGACCATTCCAGAAAAAGTTCCAAAATTGCTCTGAAGTTTGGACTAAGTGCTGGCATTGGTACATAGCTTCCTAAGAGGAGTACATCAAAGGTGACCATAGCGATACTCAGCAATGAGGTATGTAGCACTTAGAACAATTAAGTCGGTGGGCTAATCGTCAGACCTCATATGCTGCCTAAAGAGACACACCTTAAAGACACAAGCAAAGTAAAGGATGGAAAAAAAAAAAACACATCTAGCAAACAACAATCAAACAAAGCAGCAGTGGCAATATTAACTTACTACAAACTTTAAAGTAAAATCCACTGCAACAGGTAAAGAAGAACATTATATGATGACTAAAGGGTCAATAATCATGGAGGACACAATCATACTGACCAAACAGAGGTTGAACAGCTAAGTAAATCCATCACAAAAGAAGAGATTGAAAAGCGAATTTAACTCCCTCCCTAAAAAGAAACTCTGGCCTTAATAGCTTCACTGGAGAATTCTACCAAACTTTCAGAGAAGAGTTAATATCACTATTATTGAAGGTTTTTCAGGGCATAGAAAAGGAGAGAATACTCTCAAATTCCTTCTATGAAACCAGCATAACCCTGATACTCACACCTGGTAAAGACATCACAAAAAAAGAATTACAAACCAATAACATTCATGAACTTAGGGCTAAAAATCCTCAACAAAATTATAGCCAATATAATTCAATAACACATCAAAACTGAAACACATTGTAATTCACCATGACCCAGTGGGATTCATACGAGGGATGCATGGATAGTTCAACATTAGAAAAATAATCAATGTAATCAATCACAGAAGTGAAAGACAAGAACCACATGATTTTATCAACTGATGCAGAAAAGGCTTTTCACAAAGTCCCACACCAATCATGTCAAACACTGCCAGCAAAACAGGAAGAGAAGGAAAACTCCTCAACATAATAAAGCACATTTACACAAAGCCAGCAGCCAACATCATTCTAAACGGTGAGAATCTGAAATCATCTCCCTTGAGAACTAACCAAAAAGGATGCTCTTTGTCACCACTTTCATTAAACATTGTGCTGGAGGTTCTAGCCAGAGCAATTAGGTTACAAAAAAGAAATAAAACACATGAGGAACATACAATCTGGTGAGGAAGAAGTAAAAGTATCTTTATTTACAGATGATCTTATACACAGACAAACCTAAAGAAATAAAAAGGAAAAATTACTGGAACTAACAGAAGACTTCAGCAAACTATCAGGATACAAGATAGACATATAAAAATTAGTTGGATTCTTCTACGCCAACATAGAGAATCTCAGAGAGGAAATCACCAAATCAATGCTATTTACAATAACCTCCATAAAGATAAAACACTTAGGAATAAATCTAAACACAGATGAAAAGACCTATACAAAGAAAACTACAATATAATAATGCAAGAAACCATAAGAGACCTGTGTAAGTGAAGAAACATAACTTGCTCATGGATAAGATGAGTCAACATTTTGAAAATGTTTATTCTACCCAAGGCAATCCATAGATTCAATGCAATTCAACACAAATGCCAAGGCATTGTGCAATAACATGGGGAAACAAATCACCAAATTCATATGGAAATGGAAGAAGTCCTGGATGAGTAAAGCATTACCAAAGAACAAAGTAAAAGGCCTCACACTACCTGATTTTGAAAACTATTGCTATCTCCAGGGTACTCAAAACACCGTGGTACTAGCACAACAGCAGACAGACCAGTGGAACAGAACTGACAAATTAGATATAAAAACATCCACCTATGAGCAGCTGATACTTAACAAAGTCTGTCTACTGGGGGAAAGACCGTCTCTTTAACTAAAGGTGTTGGCAGAACTGGATACCTTATCTAGAGGAAAATGAAACAAGACTCCTACCTCACACCATGCACAAAAAACTAACTCAAAATGGATCAAAAGCGAAACATAAAATCAAAAACGGTCAAGATCATGGAGGAAAAACTAGTGACAATGCTAGGAGCCCTAATATATGGCATAAGCAGAGTACAAAACACCACTAACAAAGAACAAACACCAGAAGAGAAAATAGGTAACTGGGAACTCCTAAAAATCAAACACTTAATGCTTACCCAAAGTCATCACCAAAAGAGTAAAAAGACAACCTACAGGCTGGGAAAATATTTTCTGGACACAACAAAGAGGATCACCCTCTAATCTCTAAAATCTAAAAAGTACTGTAATACCTCAACAACAAAAAGACAAATAACCCAATTAAAAAACAGCTAAAAGATATTAATAGGCACTTCACCAAAGAAAACATTCAGGCTCTTAACAGGTACAAGAGGAAACGTTCATGATCATTAGCTATTAGAGAAATCCAAATCAAAACTATAATAACATCTCATTCCATCAAGGCTGGCATTAATCCAAAAAACACAAAATAATAAATGTAGGAGAAGTTGTGTAGAGATTGTAACATTTATAAACTGCTGGTGGGAATATAAAAGGTAAAAGCACATTGGAAATCGACTTGGTGCTTCCTTAAAAAGCTAGCAACAGAAATACCATATGATCTAACAATCCTACTCCTTGGAACATATACTAGAAAAATAACAGGTGTTGCATGAACAGACAACATCAACACCAGTGTCCATGCCACACTGTCCACAATACCAAACAGACAGAATCAACCTAGATGCCCCTCAAAGTATGAATGGATAAACAAATTACAGCATATTTATACAATGGAATACTATACATTATCAAGAACAGCCATGAATTAGTGAACTACCTTATAACATGGAGGAATTTGGAAGACATTATGTTGAGTGAAATTAGTCATAAAAGGATAAATATTATAGAGACCACTATTATAAGAACACAGGAAACATTTAAACACAGTAAACATTCTTCAGTAATTATGAGGGTGGGGAGGGAGAAAGTGGAATATTCACTAACTACATAGTAGACAAGAATTATTTTAGGTGAAGGGCAACACACAATACAGGAGAAGCCAGCAAAACTGGACTAAATCAAAAGCTAAGAAGTTTCCTGAATACAACCAAACCTTTTGAGGGGCAAAGTAGGAGGGGCTGGCATCTGGGAACCATGGTTTCAGGAGACACCTAGGTCAACTGGCATAACAAAGTTTATTAAGAAAAAGTTCTGCAACCCACTTCGGTGACTGGCATCTGGGGTCTTAAAAGCTAGTAAGCCGCCATCCAGGAAACATCAATTGGTCCCAAACCACCTGGAGCAAAGGAGCGTGAAGAACACCAAAGATACAGAAAAACATGAGCCCAAGAGACAAAAGGACCACATAAAGCAGAGACTATATCAGCACAAGACCGGAAGAGCTAGACTGTGCCTGGCTACCACCAATGACTACATTAATATGGAACACAACAAAGAGTCCCCAGCGGAGTGGGAGAAAAGTGGAGTACCCATGTGGCATGAAAGGTTAAGTGCACTACTACTAGCCAAAGGATTGGTAGTTTAAACCTACCCAGAGGCAGGCCTGGGGGCCTACTTTCGAAAGGTAACAGCCTTAAAAACTCTATGGTGCAGTCTTCTTTTCCACACATGGGATCACCATGCCTAAAAAATGACTCAAGGGCAGCTAACAACAGCAGCACCCCTGGGAGCAACACAAGGAGGTTGTTGGGATACAACAGTGTAGAGGGGAAAGATGAAGTAGATGAAATAACAAGCTCTTCTTAAGTAGGAAAGTTTGTCTCTCCCTGCCAAAGAATAGGGAGGGAATGCAGATTTTTTATGAGGTTTGCCTTGGACTTGGCTTCTCTTAAGTGCTAGAGAGTTTTAGGTAGCCTGGAATTCCTGCTTGGACTGTGCTGCTTTACATGAGACATGCTGACATGAAGCTTTCTTCCCCAGTCACGCGCCATAATTACAACAGTTATTCAGCCCTTACTGTGTGCCAGGCATTGCTCTAAACACTTCATAAAAAGTTCCTAGTACTTTAACACAGTAATCTAGCACTTGGGACACACTGTGACATACACACAAAATCTATGATGTCATTTATGATTATAGGTTTTATGTTTGTGTTCATGCATATAGTTTATCATATAGTTTGCTTCTATGGCTCAGCACAATACACAGAATACAATATGTTATGTATATCTTTTAAAAGCTAACAGAAATAGATGTCTAGCAAATATGAGCTTCTCAAGAATTCCAACAAGCTCTAAAGATTTAAAAGATTAAAAATTAAAGATTTAAAAAATTAAAAGTTGAGTTTTGTATCACGTATCTCAAAAGAGGACATCTAAAGTCACCCAGATGACTCTGAATCTGTTTTGAAATTAAACAGAATCTAAATAAGCGCTCCAGAAAAAAACCGAGTTCTCAGAATAAAAAGCTGTGCTTGTTACTTATTACAAAAACAAGTAAGATGGATCCAGGTAGTTGGAGGTCCTTTAATTTGCCTATGACAAAATCATCACATTCAGTAAAATGTCTTTACAAATACCACCTGAAAGGACACTTAGGAGATGGGGAAGCACTTCCACTTCAAGCAGTATGATCTAACAGTCCCTCAGACAACAGTTCAAACAGAACTGGGACTGGGTACAACAAAGGCCCTGCTGAGCTCCGAATGAGCTGTGAGCTGGAACTCAAGCCTGGTGCTCTAGGGACTGTGTGTGGGGACTTCTTGACGGCATCTTGGTTAGGCTGTAGATCGCCCACTCTTCTGTGGCTATGCACTAATCTAGCTACTGTACTACACGGTAATCTAATGTAAGTCATAGTGCAATTATAATACCACAAAGTAATCTCATCCAACACGATCAACCCATCAGTTGAACAGGGAGTCTCCCTAGCGTGTGTTCTGCCTCCGTATTATAAAGGGATATTTGGCCAGAACGTCACTTGCTACTCTTTCTGCTCTCTGATCTATGCCTCTTGGGATGGAATCCTCCAGATTCCTCACCCCCCTCCTGACCTCCAGACTGTGGGCTTCCTAGTCCCCCCGACTATCACATAAGCCAGCGGTTGTTTCTCTGGAGACTCCTGCCATTGACAAGGGACTGGACGCAGCCTGGTGGCAGACTACAAGCCTGTTTTGTCTGCATCAAGCCACAGCCCCTGAAGGAACCATATTTTTATATTTAATAGAGTTATTGTGGTGTAGTGGTTTAACAGCTCACCTGCTAACCAAAGGTCAGCAGCTCAAATCCACTAGCTGCTCCTTGGAAACACTATGGGGCAATTCTACTTTGTGCTAATAGAGTTGCTTTGACTCAGAATTGACTTAACAGCAGTGGTTTGGTTTTGGTTTTCTTTTAGGGACTATAACGCCAAGTCTTGCAACACTATTGGGGACAGAAATTAATAAGCATAGGGGCCATGCTGTGTCTTAAATGTGAAACCTACTCTAAAAAGGTGGGGAGGGGAGCAAAGATTGAAGGATCCCAAAAGGGTTATATTTGAGGACTCACAAAGATTTTTCACCATTTCTAGCAGAAGTAGGAATGCAGACCAGTTCACAGTATCCAGAAACAATCCCATCAGTGCTAACCCAGGACTGTGCGCAAGAGGTGGAGACACACTTGCAACTGGCAGACTGCTAATGCAGGCTAGTCCAAGAACGGCCTGTGCACTTCAAGTTATCCCCCTACTGTGAACTGTACAGGTCACATTAACAACAACAAACCAGACAGTGACGGGCACCAACAAATCCCTCTGTTGGCAAACAGAAATTTTATGGCTTCTTTTACAAGTCATTCCTTATTCCAGCTGGACTTCTTTTTGGCATGTGATTTAACTTGAATTGCTAACTTGATTTTATTCCAAATACTTAACCAATTTTTCAACTGGGGATGAAGGATCCAAACCGAAACAAAAGAGAAAAATCTGAGTATGTCCAAGTTTTTAAATTTCTATCCACTGAAAACTACCACAAATAAAATGAAAACGCAATGGAAAAACTGAAGAGGAAAAAGGAACAAATATAAATGGTTGATATACTTAACATCACAAGAGTCATTTCGAATCCACAAAACTCACTGCTGTTGAGTCAGGTCCAACTCCCAGCAACCCTCTAGGGTCATAGTAGAACTGCCCTACAGGGTTTCCAAGGAGCGCCTAGTGGATTCGAATTGCCAACCTTTTGGTTAGCAGACACAGCACTTAACCCACATTAGTTGTGAAAAACACTGATGTCCTCTGAAGAAAACAGGCAGACAGCAAGAAGGGAAAGAAGTTCATGGAAAACCACAAACAGACAAACACAGGAAATGTACAACCTAACTATTAAGAATTCTACACAATCTAACATTTTATATAATCACATCATAAAGGTATTTTTTTAAAACAATACAATGCTGATGTGGATTTGTTGAGTCAGGCGCTGACAGGTGAGTACACCAACATATTCCCTGAAAGCCATTCAGGGACATGCATCAAAGACCTTAGGATGAGAATATGCTTTGACGCAAACATTTCATTTTAGGGATTTATCAAAAATTTTCATTTTAGGTAATTATCTTAAAGAAATCATCAGCACATGATAAAAGACGTAAGCATAATTACGTCACCATACATTAAAACTGAAGAAAAAAAGAAGGAAAAAACCTAACCACTCATCAATAGGAGAATTAAGTACATATTAGCATACTGGTATGTATAGAATCTTGTACCTATTTAAAAATGCCATTTCCACAAAAAATTTAATGAGCTGGGAAAACACCAGTGCAATGGAATATTAACAGAAAAGTTAAACAATAAAAAATGATTTTCATTAACTCTCTTTCTCTCCCCACCCTGTCTCTCTTTCACTCACTCACACACACACTCAAAGTAGAAATCTCTGAGAAGATCCCCCCTCAGGCCTTCTGCGGGGCTTGGAGTCAGATGAGTAACAGTAACAGCTCGGCTTCAGTGGTTCTTGCCCAACTACTCATGCAGGAGCTCTGATGCCTGTAATGTTTCTGAATGTTTCCAACAAGCCGCCTGTGTGTTGCCCAATATTCCTGCTACACACAGCACTTCCAGTGACTGGGGTACCACTGAATATCCTTCATCCTGATAAGCATCATCCAAGTACCACTAAGTCTTGCTGCACACAGCCACTGCTTCACCAAGACAGCATCCCCACAACAGCAGGAACACAAGAGAGGTCTGGTCCTTGCAGCGCAACCTCCTCAAACCACAGCAATTTTGAAACAGGTCTTTCTGGGACCCAGACATGAATTCAGTGGCTCCAGACACTAAGAGACAGTAATTAGCCCTGGTGGTACAATGGTTAAGCACTCAGTTGCTAATGGAAAGATTGGTGGTTTGAACCTGCTAGTGGCTCACTGGCAGAAAGACCTGAAGATCTACTCTCATAAAGATTACAGCCTAGGAATCCCATGTGGCAGTTCTACTCTATCACACGGGGTCACTGCGGCTCAACAGCACACAACAACATAAATGACTGTCTCCAAGGGAGTCTCACCCTCATGAGGTCAGCTGGGGCTTTCTCGCTGGGGCAAGTTTATCCTGACAAAGCCTTTCCTCCCTTGGCATGAGCTCATTCCTTAGCCCCTACATCAGGAGAGCTGAGGGGCATCTTGCTGTGGCTGGAGTTTTCTCTCAGAAGATTCTTCAACCCATCCCACTAATTCAGTGGCTATTTGCAGACACAATTAACAATCCCTGTTCCATGCATCTCTTTTTAACAGTCATGGTGAAAACACTATGGAAAGTTAACAATGCATTAATTTTAAAGATTAAGAGTTTTTTTTTTTTTATTGTTCTTGAAAGTTTACAATGAAATTCAAATTTGCGTGCCCACCCATCTGCAGCTCCCTCTGCTCTCTTTGCCCGGTGACAGCACACTCCTCCTTTCCATTCCATACATGTCATATCCTCTTAACAATCTCTTGTCCCCTCTCTCCCCCCTCTCCACTCCCCTCTAGAAAGAGGCCAGTAGGACGACATCCTATAGATGCATAGAACCATCAAGTGTACACACGATATGGTCACTCTGTGTCCCTGAGTCCATTTCATTCCTATCTGAAGAGTTGACCTCAGTAATGATCTATGATCAGGGACAGCATCAGGTCTAGAGGCCACGCTCCCAGGGGAACTGTCAGATCTTCGACCATCAATTGCAGTCTTTTAGTGAAGTTCTTAGGGTGCACCCCTTTTTTTCTCATGTTGCCACTGGGACTCAACATTGTGAGCCCCGCCTGTCACAGCTGTCAAGGGTGGTGGCCAGATACCATCTGATTCTTCTGGTCACATGTTGATACAGTCACCCATTCACATGGGTCTTTCTGTCTTCTGAGCTCTTTTTCCTATATGTTGTTGCTGTCCTTGGCGATCATTAGCTCTGGCTGAGTTGGGACCATTTAGTGTTCCTCAGATGGCAGCTTGCTAGCTTTTAAGATCCCAGACACCACTCACCTGTATAGGGGTGCATAAGACTCCTAAGAGCTATTTTTATTTCCCTTTTTAAAGCTTTTTTATATTTCTGTTTTTTCCAGAATGAGTTTGTTTTGTATTTATAATTAGAGAAACAAAAAAACTCACTGCTGTTGTCTCAATTCCAATTCACAGTGACCCTATAGACCAAGTAAAACTGCCCCATAGAGTTTTCAAGGAGTGCCTGGTGGATTTGAACTGCTGACCTGGATAGCAGATGTAGCACTTAACCATTACACCGCCAGGGTTTCCAGAATTAAAGAAAGCAATTCATACTGTTTGTAAAGAAAACAAGAATTGCTAAAGACAAGCAAAAAGAAAAAGCCAACCCATTGCTGCTGAGTCCATTCTGACTGACAGTGACCCTATAGGACAGACTAGAAGTGCCCATAGTGTTTCCATCGCTGCAACCTTTATGGAAGCCAACTGCCATGTCTTTCTCCCACAGATTGGCTGGTAGGTATGAACTGCCACCTTTTGGTCAGCAGCCAAGTACTTTAACCACTGTGCCATCAAATCCGTTAGCATCGATTCAATTCCAATTCGCAGTAACTCTAGAAAACAGAGTAGAACTGCCACATAGGTTTTAAATGGAGTGCTCATTGGATTCAAACTGACAACCTTCTGTTTAACAGCCATAGCTTGAACACTGCACCACCAGGCCTCCCTAATCCTAAATATCACCATACCACACCACCCAATGCCATCAAGTCACTTCCAACACGTAGGGACACTATAAGGCTGAGTAGAACTGCTCCCCAGAGTTTCCAAGGAGCAGGTGGTAAATCTAAACGGCCCACCTTTTGGTTAGCAGCTGTACCACTTAACCATTATGCCTCAAAGGTTTCCATCTTAAATATTAACCAAAACTAAACTCACTGCCATCGAGTCGATTCCAAACCATAGCAACCTATGGGTCAGAGTAGAACTGCCCCCATAGAGAGCCCAAGGAATGCCGGGTGGGTTTGAACTGCCAACCTTTTTGGTTAGTGGGGTTTCTAAACCTTAAATATAGGGGATGATAAATATTAAAATGTAGTGGTAGTCGTACATCTTCAAATAAAATAAGACTAGCTCCTGAGTTTACAGAAAAAAATACAATTTCCTCTATAAAATCTATATACAAGATTATTCTGTGATTTTGATTGGTCCCGTATGTTTATAACAATTCTCAATTGTCACTACTATCATTTGCATCAGAATTTAGAACATCAGTTTCAAATCTTGATAATTAGTAAAATTGCTTATAATGTTACATAACTGAGGTAGCCATGAGGGTGCACTGCTTAGCTGTCTCTTCACAAGACAGCTTGCTGCGTGTCCTCCAGCTTTCACACCTTCAAGTTCTGCCACCACAGGCATGCCAAGGCCACAGCACTCCAAGCCTCCCCTGGTCAACGACTAAGCAGGGTGGGGTAGTAAGGCTGGGTCATTCCAACCCAATGTTGGACTCTTCACATGAGTAGGGTTTGCTGCAGTGGCAGGGGAGGGAGTGGAGGGCTCTCACTGGGATGACCAAAATTTTTCAAAGTTGCATTCAGTTTCTATCTCCTCCCACTCACTCCTGTTCCCTTTCCTCTGTGTCCTGTGCAGGCATGTCTCCCAATAAATCCCTTGCATATGTGATTCTCTGAGGAAGCCTACTTTTCAGAGCAACTGAACTATACAATAACAATATCTTTGTTATTTATTGTTTGTATTGTGTTATAAGAAAGGAATGCTGGTACTGTCATTCCAAAAAAATACCAAGTAATACCAAAAAAATTACACCCATTGCTGTTGACTTGATTCTGACTGATAGCCATCCTATAAGACAGAATAGAACTGCCCCATAAGACTTCCAAGGAGTGCCTAGTGGACTCAAGTTGACAACCATTTGGTTAACAGCCTTACCATTTAACCAAATACTCCACCAGGGTTTCCTGTGTATACATAGCACACTAAATTTCTTGAACACAACTCAAGTATTTTTAAAAGTATTCCTGTGATGATACTAATGTACTTCTTAGCTTTCTTACTATGAAACATTTAACATATATAATTGATACCCAAGCCCACTGATGCTGAGTAGATTCCAACTCCTAGCAACCCTATAGGACAGAGTAGAACTGCTCCATAGAATTTCTAAGGAGCACCTGGCAAATTCAAAATGCTGACCTTTTAGTTAGCAAATGTAGCACTTAACCACTAAGCCACCAGGGTTTCCCCTACAACTGATAAGAATGCAATATTAAGCAGAAACCACAGTTGTGTACATACAGTTCAATAATTATATATATTCTAATAGTTCAAACCTATGGAGCACAGTTCTGCACTAATACACCTGGTTTAGAGTAGACATGAATCATAATCAACTCTGACAGCAACTGATGCTGGTTTGGGTATCGGTTTGGGTTAGTGGTTCCAACAGCATTGATACACACACACACACAAAAAAAGAAAAACTCACAAACACACACATTCTTTCCAGGCTACTGACATACTTAACATAACGTGCACAGATCTTTCAAAGGTAACGATATTAACCAGAGAAATAGGTAAGCAGTCAACGTATTAATCACAAATCAAAACTTACAAACAACATTCCTCATATGAACTGGATAATTACTCCGCCTGTAACGTGAATTATGTCAACTATCATTGGACAAACATTTATTTAGTTTGTTCTTGTAGCACCCAGAACACTACAACCAGGCAAAACTGCAAAGAGCAAGTAAAGGTGCCCCTGAGCCCTCCCATTCATTTTCTGTCTTTCCAAGTCCCTGCTCCTGAGCCCTTAGGACTCTACCTGCCTCCTGGCTACTCTGAAGATGCAACCCTCATTCACCTCTCCACCCTCATTCACAGCAATGATCCCTCCTGGCCTTACCTCCTTAAAAAACACTTCAAGGCTTTGAGCTTTTCTCTTAACTAGTGCCAAAGTCCAGGTACTCTATTCTCTTCTGAATGTTTTTCTTTCAGATAAATACAAGCATAAGTTGTACCCTCTAACGTATTAACAAGTGACATCAGCTCATAACACAGCTATTTTACAGGAATAAAATATTCTGAGCTACAGTTGGCTACAATTGGCCTTCATGATACTGTAATGGCAGACACATGACTTGCATGCATTTGTCAAAGCCCACAGGACTCCACCAAGCCTATAACAACCCCTGCTGCTGACTTCTGGATTCCTTAGCCCCCATTAGGTAGTTGTGCAATATTTTTTCTTCTAAAATAAAAAAAAAGGTGAACTCAGGACTCACATAAAATGAACACATTAGTAATAACCCATAGGACTGTGTAACACAATGAAACATGATGTGAACTATGGGCTTTAGTTAATAATAAAGGATCAATTACAACAAATGTACCACAGGAATGCAAGATGTTTAATAAAAGAAACACTGCCAGGAAGAAGAGGGTATCTGGGAACTCTGCACTTTCTATACAGTTTTTCTGTAAATCTAAAACTGCTCTTGAAAAGTCTTTTTTTTTTTTTTTTTTTTAATTGACTCATCATGCTAACCCTGTGACCTGGATCTGAACATATCCAGAGACAAAGTCTCATAGATTTGACAATGAAATATAACTACCTTCAGCTTTTCCACTAAACTACAGCTTTATAGTGCTTCATTGTCAAAACGGGTTACCACAGGCTTTGTCCTCAAGTTTCTGTGAGGCAGCTGCTCAAGAACCTTGTGAAGACAAAATTTTTAAATAAGAGATATACAGGTAAACATTCAATTTGTCTGTAACTAAGTGAGAAATTCAATTTAGTAAACACTCTTTTATAAGTCTTATAAAATCCAGCCACTGTTAGACTCATCAGGTCTAGACTGACTTTCTGCTGTTTATGCTTACTTAATGATGTCTGATTTCCCTCTTGGAATTGGTCATTAACTCACCAACCATTCAATCTTGGTAACAAACCTCCTTGAGAAAGGTCCAGGCCAGCTCATGAGAACACTGGGCCATCTCATCTAAACAAAGGGTCATCTGACTTCAGTAACTGTCGTGGGAAATATCACAGGAATGATGAGACGGAAACAGAGAAAGAAAATACTTTGGGCAGTTGCCTGGACCTGCCTTTTTAAAATATAAGATTTTTTGTGATGCAAGTCCCTACCATTTTTACAAGTGATCCTTGTTTATTAAGTGCTTTTCACACACATAATATAATTTAATTATTAAAACAAGTCTTGCTACAGGTTTTTACTGGCTCCATTTTACAAATGAGGAAATGTCTGTGTGTGGATGCTTGGTGACCTGGAAGAGACCTACATATATGACATGACAGGCTGGACACAAGACTCTGAAAAAGAACCCTACTATGTAGCTTGTTTTATCATCGCAGTATTCCAAAGAGGCAGTAACAGCTACCCAAGAAAGGGTGTGTTAGTCACACAAGATTACCACATTATGGGACTACAAAAAGCAGCCCTAGCGGCGCACCTCTCAAGCCCTTGGCTGCTAACTGAGAGGTTGGCTATTTAAATCCACCCAGCAGCTCCATGAGACAAAGACCTGGTGATCTGCTCCCATGAAGATTACAACCAAGAAAATCCCATGGGGGAGCTCTACTGTGTCACATGAGGTTTCTATGAGTCAAAAACAATCCAATGGCAGTAACAGCAACAAGATTACAAAGGTTAAAAGCCATACAAGTGAGAAAAAAGATTTGTAAGTATCTGGCTAAAACCCAAAAGATATTCTCTAGCTGAAATACAACATGTAACACTTTCTCCTGGAAGTTCAAATGCTACCGAACTCAGTGTAATCAAAATGGTAATGCCAGAAACTCTAATGTAGTAAACACCACTCGTTACCATCACACATGAAATCTATCATGGGTCACAGTGTTCTAAGTGAATGTCTAAAATAAATTTTGTAACTGGAGTCCCTTCCGTTATGTAGGATATATTACAATAAAGCTCTGAAAGCAGTGCTGGTCTAGCAGTAGAATTCTCACCCCCAATGCTGCAGACCACAGTCTGATTCCCAGCCAATGCCCCTAATACACAGTCAGTGCTCACCTGGCAGCAGAGCCTTGCACGTATAGCTATGATGCAGAATAGGAGTCAGCAAAGCTTCCAACAAAGATGAACTAGGAGAAAGACCTGACAGACAGATCTTCAGGGTCTGGACCTGCCGTGCCTGTGGTCCCCATGGGGTGGGGAGCAGCTAACAACAGCCACCCACGCTAAAGCTCTAGCGCTCTCGAAACTAGAGAGCCAAGTTTCCACAGGGGTTGATGGTACTTCTATAATTTTAAATACTTTAAAAGTTCCTTTACATTTGAATGTTAATTTTCTGTTATAAAGTAACTTCCCTTTATTCTCCAAATTACTGCACTCTGGTGTTCTTTTCTCTGACTTCATAAGTTCCCTGTTTTGTCATTTGTTGCCACTGTTACAAGTCACTTCTCACTGCTATGCTGTTATGTCTCCAACAGGAAATTCTCTTCTAATATGCTATTTCCAAAAGACTGCAAGATTGGGAATCAGATGAGAGCATCAAATGCATTATTTAAGCAAATATTTATTGAGTCTCTATTACTTCTCCTCGACAGCATGCTAGGTGCCCAAGAGCCAAGCCCCATGAGGCGCGTTCCCCAACGTCCAGAATCTACAATCTCACTGAGAAGATGAGCAAGGAGAGGAAAGGATTCAGTAACGAATGCTCATGACTCTAACACAGGCATTGCCAGCCTATGCTGGGAACACAGGAAACGGAGGAATTAGCTAGGCCTGAACGGCTGGGAAAAGGTTCCCAGAAGTAGAACTTGGAATATAACATTTCTTAAGCAAATGAAAGGAAGTGAGTGCATTATATGTTCTAAAGAAAAGAGCATGAGGAAAAGCATGGGGGTGGTGAAAGGCACAGATTGTAAAAATTATGAGTCAAAGAAGACATCCTATAAAATCCCATTTTCACAGCTAAAGGGAAAAGGTGTGAGGTTTAGTAAATGGACTTACTGACTTGTTGATGAGGGTTTTCAAAGGGCCATTTTCTCACTTTTCATTAGACGTTTCTGAAACCGCCAGATAGCTGTGTTATAAGGGCCCAGCATCATTGCTACATGGGTCTCCTGTGAATTGTAATTTTTTCCACCACTTAGTCTCAGCTTACTTATAAGTGCCGAATTGAGAGTTTCATTTCTATCGTGTACATAACTGAGATGTAACCACACCCACCAGAATCTGACTCTATGAGGGTATGGGCTTCTTCCTTTGCTGATTCTCCAGCACCTGCAGCACGTAAATCTCAGCTGACTGAACAAAGGCATAAGTTACACTTACATAGTGTACATTACAATGTACAAATCATTTTTACATTTTCCTATTTATTACATTCTCTGATCCTACTAATACAACACAAACGAAAGCAAGCATTTTCACTAAATCAGGACATATTCTCCTGTGCCTGTGTCCTTTCTCTCATCACTCTGTCTTTGGTGCCACAATGGCAAGTCTTAAGAAATGTTTTATATATATATATATATATATATATATATATATAAAGCTCTGGTAGCACAGTACCAACACACTCAACTAACAACCAAAACATCAGCAATTCAAGCCCACCAGCCATTCTGTGGGAGGGAGAGGTGGCAGTCTGAGTCCATAAACATTACAGACTTGGAAATTCTGTGGGGCAATTCTTCTCTGTTCTTTAAGGTCTCCCACTGATCAAAATCAATTTAGCCAGTGGCAGTAGGTTTCCCTCTGGCCAAGTACTTAAGAGCTCAGCTGCTAAAAGATCAGCAGTCAGAATCAACTAGTCCTCCTTGGAAACTCTGTGGGGCAGCTCTACTCTGTCTTACAGGATTGCTATGAGTCAAAAATGACAGAGGTCAAAAGAAGCTAGTTCTAAAGTAAGTACTATAAATAACTTACCTCAAAAGCAGTCCCTCAATTTTTGCTGAGTGAAACGGCTTCTTCAAAATCAAACAACCAAAATTAGTGGTATTAATGATCTTGATTTTTAGAGTATGCCATCTTCTACTGATCTGAAGAGTGATAAATTCCATTAATTATTCCAGAGTTCTAAGAATTTCAGGAGTGCTCATTAAAACAAAGACTTCTGATCTTCCCACCCTTCGTTTCTGCTTCAAGTGGCCTGAGGTGGGGCCTAAGAATTTACATTTCCAACAAGTTCTCCAATGAGCTAAGGTTGCTGGTCCAGGCACCACACCGTGTGAACCACTGATCAGAAAAATCAGTTTGTAGATACTAGATGCAAACTGATGCTAACAACATGATTCCATTAGTATTGCAATTACATCAGTATGCCCTATGTGTCAGGGAAAGACAGTGCTTTGTTTATTTTTTTTTTTCGTATTGTTTCCCATCAATCCTCAGTCAGAGAAATACACATTTGTTTAATCATTTTGTCAAAACTATTTGTGTCATTCATCCTCTCAATTAGAAAAAAAAGCTGAAAGAAGAAAAAAATACGGAGCACAAAAGGTAATTGCAGAGAATTAGATAGCTTTATTTAAAGTTAAATATTTTAATTTAGAACAAATTTCCTTTGCCTAAACAGAAGCAGTAATTTGCTGAAGTTCCCAATCTGCTGTTTAAATAGAAAAAGCAGACTTGTATTCCTAAAGAATGGAATTTTCATTATAGAATCTAGTTACTCAGGTCATAAACTTGGAGGATCCAAGCTTCCTAAGGACAAACCAGAAAACAGCTGTTATGGTCCTTCTTGTCCTCTAAATCTTAATTTCATAGAGAAGAGCTAATATATCATTTATAATATAAGTGCTTCACATTATGAAATTTGCCTTGTTCTGAAGTTCAAAAGATGAAGGTTGTTTGATCAGGCAGCGCTTACAAAGTTCTAGCCTGGTGAATTCAGTTTTGAGATAAACATGCCATCTGCTGTATATACCACATTAAATCTAGAAATCTGTAGATAGTCATGAAGTGATCGTTTATATTGCAATCAAAATATCTACATACAACATATGTACATTATGTTATGCATACATACATGTACACTGAAACAGACTTAATCTTCTGTTTTTGTTAGAGTTGATAAATCGTAATGTTTCCTGATTCTAAAATTCATTGAACTAGTTACGGTATCAATTCAAATACTCCAGCATTTTCAGTTTCTCAGATGCATGTATGACTATTCCATATGTGAATGAAAAGCAAATTAAATCCCACAAAACAATAAAAACAACATTATAATTTGAGTTACTGTATCTTTCCTCAAAAACAAATAAGACTTTATGATAGAAAATACTAAAGTGACAAACTCCTTCCAAAATTGCCAAAAAATATTGTACACAATATTTTTAAGAAGAAAATTTCTCTGCAGCTGCCTACTGGAGGCTAGAACTGTACAGAATTCGTATTCCTTCTGCAGGAAGGTATGCCAAAAGTAGTAGTATCCATCAATGATATGGTATTTCTCAGTTAGAAGTGTCAAAGTTATTTTGGAATAACCTTTTAGGAATTCCCTTTAATACTCCTGAAAAGGAAGGTTAGAATTAAAGCAGATGTCCAAGGACAAGATTCCTGCCTTCAAACCCCTCAACCATAGAATGTACTAGGAAGAATGAGACTTTAAAGGTTTATAGAAAAAATTCCCAAAACCACAAGTTCTTGTCACAAAAGGGAGTGCAAAGATAAACAGTCTGAACACTGTCATGGAAAATGATATGTCAGCCATCTGCCTGCTTACCCTCAGATCTATTCCTACCCTCTCCCTGCTCTGTTCTGCATCTCACGGGGCTGGCCTGCAAGCTACGTTTCCCAGGTTTCCTTACCAAGCGACTTTTGGTTCGATTTTTATAATGGGGATGTGGCAGGAGACTGGACGGTCAAATACAGGGAAAACTGACAGTGTTTCAACCCTTCTCTCTACCTCCAGTGGGGTCTCTGGCAATGGTTGCATCATCTCTGTTGTCTTAGCCCCTTAAAATGCATGCATAGGCATACACACACAACACGCACAATTTGTTTCCAACCTGCAAAGCCCAATTCATACATAAAAGTAAAACCTTCAGGAACCTAAATGGATGCAATTACCCAACAAGAAGTAACTTGATATCTAAGTAGGGTGCTATCTTCATTAAATCTGCAAGGCCACCAATTACACATATGTCAGAAACCCTGGTGGCATAGAGGTTAAATGCTACAGCTGCTAATTGAAAGGTGAGCAGTTCAAATGTGCCAGGTGCTCCTTGGAAACTCTGTGGGGCAGTTCTACTGTTTATAGGGTCACTCTAGAGTTGCAATTGACTTGATGGCAGAGATTTTTGGTTTTTAACTGACAGCTGATAGGGCTTTGTCTTTGCCATACTAAGCAATATTATCATGAATAGCTGGGCAATAACAATGTTACAGATAAACCACTGGTAAATTTCTACTCTTACAAATAAATTAAAGTCTCATCTAATAAACCTGAACTTACACACTATTAATTATACTGACTTAATTTCCAGTAGTCTTCATTGGTTTAATTACAAATGTTTAGAGGAACAAATAAGATAAAACAAAACTTACTGCTATATAAATGCTAAGTATTGATGTCCCAACCTTTCATTCAATAATCTATTCTATGCTGATATGAAAATGTTCCATACACATGAGACTCAACTCCTTCCTGAGGGAGATTTACCACCTGAGAAAATTGTAAATCTCCCTAACATCTCCAACATGTGCATCTTGACTCTATCAGTTACTATCTATATAACCTTAGAGACTTTATATTCCAGCTCCAAGCATCAGCTTCCACATCTATAAGACGGTTTATCAATAGGGCCAACTTCATGGCGATGTGGTGAAGATTAAATCAGACATTCCATATAAGGCACATGGTACTGTCAAGCACACAGTAAGAAGTCAATGAACGTTAGCTATTATTTCATTGTCAGCTACAACTTCATGCCAGTAACTGGAAAAGAATATAATAAGAAATACATGCTGCCAAACATCACCTTAATTCTCTACCAGTCTAAAATAGCCACAGAACATATACAAACCCCATTTTTAGTCTTAGCTTTCCATTAAAAGGTATGATTGAATTACTGTATGCCAGTGTTACCTAAGGAAAAAGAAGGGGAAGCAACTCATTTGTGCAGAGGAATAAACATACAAAACACAGATTCTGACAAGTGTTAAATTCTCAAAAAAATAAAAAAGTGCTCCCTCTCAGTGTTATCAAGTCGTCATGCAGGCTCAGGCTGGAAACTTTACCAATTCCAGTTCCAGACCCATACTAAGCAACAGTACCACTAACATTCAAATACTATTAGAATTTTACATCACTGTCTTAGAAGCTAGAGATTTTCATTAAAAATATCTTTTTCTTCAATGAAATATTTTCTGTTCCCTTTCAGTATCCTTTTCTCATGCATCAAATATAGCTGCCAAAAACCAAACCAAACTCACAGACACAGCAGAACTGCCCCATAGAGTTTCTAAGGAGCACCTGGTATATTTGAACTACTGATATTTTGACTAGTAGCTATAGCACTGAACCACCAGGCCACCAGGACTTCCCAGAGTAAAACTGTCCCATAGGGTTTCCAAGGAGTGCCTGGTGGATTTGACTTGCCAGCCTTTTGAGCTCTTAACTACTGTGCCACCTAGCTGCCAAAGGCCTAGTTAAGTTGATAGGCACAGCTTTAAGAAACAATATAGCTCTGGAACCACAGAAGCAAATCACTGTCAATCGTGCTTCAGGAAGTATCACCCTGTGACATTTGCCAATGGGGGAATTATACTTGGCTGCCTTTTAAAGCTAACGTTTATTTAGGAGAGGGAGACAGGCGTGTCTTTTCAAGAGAAAGAGAAGGAAAACATAAAAATATTCTGAAATGGTATAAACGTACATCATAATTTAGGGTAGACGATATAAAAGATAATTGTTTTAGTCATCTGCTACTGATCTAACAGAAAAGACCACGATTGGATGGTTTCAGGAAGAGATAGAATCTTTATTGTCACAGTCTGGGAAGCCACAAATCCACTTACTAGTTACAGGTCCTCTCAGTAAGAGATTATCACAGTGCTGTGGGCTGAGTCCAAACTCAGTAACATCTCAGCACAGGAACCTCAGGTCCAAAGGACATGCTCTGCTCTCAGCACGACCTTCCTGGTGGTAGAAGGTTCCCATCTTCTGCTGCTCACTTCTCTCCCTTATATCCCACAGCTGGTAACTTGAGTCCTGCCTCATCGACACAACTGCTGCCCATTCTCCGTCATCAATATCACAGAGGCAGGATTCACAACACATGGGAGGAATCACACCATACTGGAACTCATAGCCAAGTCATATCAATACACACATTGGGGGGGACACAATACAATCCATGACAATAATTAAATAGAAAATAATTTTATAAAATAAAATGAAGCACACTATATGCATTCTAGGTTTAAATCCATGTATATAGTAAGAACAGCTGAAGATGCTGATGTTTTTCCTTTTAAGATGATTACCACATGGTTGCATCAGATAGATAGATCCTTAAGCAAATGCATTTATCATTTAAAAAAACATAGAGCAAGAACCTAGAAATTCGTAGTGGATCGTCCAAGAGGAAAAGTTTTCCATAACAAGACTTTCCCATGCCAAGCCAGCCAAGTGCTGCCGAGTCAGATCTGACTCATGGCGACTTGTTCAATTTCCATAACTTCCCAGAAAAGTTCTCCCCAAGGTCAGGAATTGATATTCAATGCTCTGCATTTTATGCTAAACTAATCAAAAGCAGTAGAGGTAGGTCACGCTTTTAAAATTCAGAGGAAGGAAAGGGACAGAAGCCACCTGGCAGGAATATAGTTTTTTCTCTCTCCCATGCCCACTTCCCCCTCAAAACAAAAAGAGATGTTTTTATTCTCTCCTTTCATGTGTAATCAATTTATTTAACTATCCAGATCTTTTACCTACTTAACATATAGTAGGAGTGCCTGGGTGGCACAAATGATTAACAAACTCAGTTGCTACCCTAAAGCTAGTACCCAGAGACAACTTGGAAGAAGGACCTGATGATCTACTTCTGGAAGGTCACAGTCACTGAAATACCCTAAGGAACACAGTCCAACTGTGATGCATGTGGGTAGCCAAGAATCAGAAGTGACTCAACAGCAACTGAGTTTCATTTGGGTTTTGGTTTTAACACAGGTTATTGTTTATGGCCTTATCCCCCTTCTTTTTTAGTTATAATGATACATTTACTTTATTTTCTTAGATTTTTGGCTTCATAAGTCCTATAGATTGGACATCTCAGCTCAGTAGTCTCTAGATCTTAGTCATCTAGTGATGCTCTAACAGAAATACCACTAGTGGATAAGTTTAATAAAGAGATATTTATTCTTTCAGAGTCCAGTAGGCTGCAAGCCCAAAATTAATGCGTCAGCTCCAGGAGGAGACATTCTGTGCTGGCTTTAGAGGAAGGTCCTTGTAATTTATCAGTCTTTCCATGTTCCAGGATCATCTCAGCATAGAATCCCAGGTGCAAAGGATACACTCTGCTCCCAGCGCTGCTTTCTTTGTGATATTATAGCCCTAAGTGTCTGCCTATGTCCATTTCCTTTCATTTCTTGTAACATAAAAGGATAAAAGGTGGCACAAGCCACACTCCAGGGAAACTCCCTTTACATGTGATCAGGGTATTAGATTCTCACCCTAATCCTCTTTAACATAACCCAATCATGCCCTATTAACCACAGACAAATTAGGATTTACCACACAGGAAAATCACAAAATGGAGCACAACCATGCAATGGTAGGAACCACGGCCCAGCCAAATTGTGACACACATTTTGGTGGGAGGGCGGGCACACAGTTCCATCCATGACAATAACTAACACTTTGCAAAGAAACAAAGGATGACAAATAATCACATCTTATGCTTGCAAGTTGTTTCACAGTTTTCAAAAGTCTTTCAGCACATTACCTTTTCTTCCTTAGCGAAATTCTGTGAGGTAGATGAGAAAGATTTCACATTCTACGGATAGAAAGCTAAGTGCCCCACAACAGTTAATAGTGATGATACAAGGAGGGTGGGGCAAACATGTCATCTATACAGACTTACCATAACATCCATCTGAGCCAATGCTAAACGCTAACTAAAACAGATACAAACATCAGTCCTGGAACTGTAAACATCAAGTGAGAAGATAAAGAGCTACATCAAACACTAAATGGAAGAAAAAGCTGACGGGAAACAGGGAAGGAAGAGAGACATACAATGAAAGTCCTCTGCCAACTAACATGGGTCAGTGTCATCAGCTTGAAGCACAGCCAGCAACAACCCCAGAGAGGGAATACGGGAAGGAAAATTCACAGAGCTCCCAAGAGAAGACATGGTTCCCAGTAACCACAGAAACATGCTTTCCCACCTCCCCCCTCCTTCTGCCCCATACACCACCCCTAGCCTTTCCCAAAAAGCCATGCGATGCCAATTGGCTAAAGAGACATCGGCCTATCATCACCTCAGGTTTACCCCACCCCTCCACCAGCTGCCTCATGTTTTTTTGCTTTTCTTTGTCCTTCCCACCTAGCTATGAATTCCATCCCTACCCCTTCCCATACTACCCTATTTATCTACAGAGTTACCAGCCTACCATCATCTTGGGTCTCCCCTGTTCCTGCTAACTGGTTCCTGTTGCATCATTTGTCTTTTTGGTACCTTTCTCCCTTTTCTATTTCCCTCTTATCTAGCCTTACTTGTCATCTCTAACCCTTCCCATAAAGCCATACCACAACACCACAGGTAGAGAACTACTGACCCACTACCATCCTGGACCCGCCCCTCACCACCTCCACCCACTGACCCAAGACTAACCATTATTTATTTCCTTTTCTTCCTTTTCTTTCTCCCTTCCAACTAGTCCCATTCTCCACCTCTATCCCTTCCCACCAGGCCGTGCTATATATACTGCTAAAGCTAGAGAGCCACCAGCCCATCGTTACTCCTGGTATACCACAGGCCTGCCTGCTGGCTTCCATTTGACATTTTTTTCCACCTTTTCCTTTTCTTTCTGTCTCCCACCTAGCCCCTTATGCCATGTCCACCCCCTTCCCACCAGCCCTCAGGTCCACCCTAATGCTACCTGCAAGCTAACCTATTTTTTGTTTTGTTTGTCTCTTTATTTTCTTTGTTCCTCTACATAGGCTCTGCATCACTGTTTTTCCCACCAGATCTTACCACTACTGCTGCTAGAGCATCACTGGCTCAGGGTTGAAATGCTTCTCCTCCACAACAAATCAACCAGCTGAGGAACAGAAGAAAAGAAGCACATACTACTCCCTATTCAACACTGTCACGTACATCTCAATAGATTGTGACTCCTTCTACACAGCTGGACAAACATCAGGAGGTAATCAGCATCTTCTCAGTCCTCACTCAGCAACCTTCCCAAGCCCATATCTTTTCATGACTACTACTGCCTTTCCCACCTGGACAAGATGGTGAGAGCTATCATGCCCACAGATGAGGAAGTAGCAAAGCATCCCTGGTCCACCCACACTGACATATCAAAACAAAACAAAGATATAAGATGAAACAAAGTAATACAAAATCAGTAAATACATAAAATAATGCCTTAGTATCTCAAAAACAGTAGGAAATATTAAAACATGAAAAAGCAGGACAAGACAGTTCCATAAAAGGTCAAAAATAACCATATGACCTTCTAGTACAAGAAAAGATAGGAGAAGTACCTCATATAGAATTTCAAAGACTAACTTTTAGGGCTCTCCGAGACATTAAAAAAGAGATCACAGAAAACAGACGAAAATCAACAAAAACATACTAAAACCAAGGAAAACACAGACAAAGCAATACAACAGTGTAGGAGAATAATACAAAAAAAAGTCAAAATAAACAAGTAGAAATCACACAAAAAATGTAACAAGCACGTCAAAAGACAAAAACAAAATTTCAGTAAAGGGTAACTCAACAGAAAGTTTCAGGAGCAATTCTGAAACAAAAGAAGACAGAATCAGTAAGACTGAAGACAAACACAAAAATGTTCCTCTGACTGAAGAAAATCCAGAAGAAAAAAATAAAGAAAAATGAAGAAAACCCAAGAATAACATGTGGCACAATCAAGAGTAAAAATTTATCCAACACTGGAGCTCCAGAGCAGCAGGAAAAAGTGGAAAACAGGGATATCATTGAATATTTGCTGGCTGAAACTCCCCAACTATTATGAAAGAAGAAAAGCTGACCACCAAGGAAGCTCAACAAACATCATACAGGAGAGACTCCAAAACATAGTTGCCAAGACATATCATAATCACCAATGACAAAGAAAGACTCAGAAAGGTAGACTGAGAAAAATGAGAAGTGACTTATTAAGGAGAAACAATAACTAAAGTCTGATTACTTGGTAGAAACTATGCAGACAAGAAAGCAATGGGATGATACATATAAAACCTTGAAAGAAAAAAAAAAGTGCAAACCAAGAATAATATACCCTGCAAAACTCTCTATTTCAAATATGATGGTGAAATTAACACATTTCAAGATAAACAGAAATTACGGAAATTTGTAAAAACCAAACCAAGTTCATAAGAAATATTAAAGAATCTTCTGGTTAGAGAACCAACAACATCACAATGACTGGAGTCTAGCACAGTATCACTCATACACCAACCTAAGAAAAAAAAACTTCCAGTAATAAAACCAAGCTATAAGACTTAAAATAAGGAAGTAGAGCATCAATTTGTAAAGGACAATAATGTTGACATGATAAAAGGGAGAACAAATGGTGTAGGTACAGAGTTTCTAAATGCAGAGGTAAGACTAAGTAAAAAAAGACTGGTTCAAACTTAAGAAAGATATGGTAGACTTAAAAGTAACAACAAAGAAAGCTAACATATCTACCTATATGTAAAATAGACTGTATGGTGAAATCCCACCACATGTATCTCAGTTTATCACACTGTGGTGGCTTGCATGTTACTGTGATACCGGAAGCTTTGCCATCAGTATTTCAAATACCAGCAGGGTCACCCACAGTGTAAAGTTTTCTGCAGAGCTTCCAGACTAAGAGAGACTGGAAAGTAGTACCTGGCAGTCTATTTCTGGAAAAACTAGCAAGTGAAAAACCTATAAACAGCAGCAAAACATTGTCTAAAATAGTGTTGGGAGCTGCAGGTTGGAAGGTAACCAAAATATAACCAAGGAAGAGTGGCTTTCTCAAAGTAGAGCCATCATCAATGATGTGGATAAAATTAAAGTGCAGCATTCAAGGATGCCAAGGGGAAAATATTAAATGACACAGGAAGCATCAAAGGAAGATGGAAGACACATAATTACTGTACAGAAAAGAAGTGGTGGAGGTTCAACCATTTCAGAACATAGACTATAATCAAGAACCAATGATAATGAAGAATGAAGTCCAAACTGCCCTGATAGTACTGGAGATAAACAAGGCTCCAGGAACTGATGTAATACCAATTGAGGTATTTCAAAATATGGATGCAGCAAAACTGCTACCAGGACTACTGACTGTAAGAGATCCATACTTGTACCTGGTCCAAAGGAAGATGATACAACAGAATGCAGAAATTATCAAACAATATCATTAATATCACACACAAGAAAAATTTGGCTGAGGATCATTCAAAAATAACTGCAGGAGGACATTCATATGGAACTGCCAGAAAGTCAAGCTGGATTCAGAAGACGATATGGAATAGGGAATACCACTGCTGAAGTCAGATGGTTCCTGACTGAAAGCAGAGAATACCAGAAAGATGTTTACCTGTGTTTTACTGACTATAAAAAGGCACAGAATATGTGAATCATAACAAATTATGGACAAACATTTAGAAACTCGGAATTCCAGAATACTTAATTATACTCACGAGGAACTTGTACTTAAACTAAGAGATAGTCATTTAAACAGAAAAAGTGGACACTGTATGGCTTAATGTCAAGGTTGTATCATTTCACTATACTCATTTAATCTATAAGCTGAGAAGCTCTACTATAATTAAAAAAAGTGGAGAATCAGGATTGGAAGAAGACTCATTAACAACCAGGGATATGCAGATGGTGTATCTTGTCTTGCTGAAAGGGAACAGGCTTGAAACATTCACTGGTTAATGATCAAACACTACAGCCTTCAGTATGGATTACACCTCAACATAAAGAAAATAAAAATCTTTACAACTGGGCTAATAAGTAATATAAAAAAAAAATGAAAAACATTGAAGCTGTAAAGGACTTATTTGATTTGAATCCAAGACAAGTAATCAATGTCCATGTAAGCAGTAGTTGAGAAATTAAATGACACATTGCATTGGGAAAATCTGCTGCAAAAGACATCTTTAAAGTGTTTAAAAGCAAAGACATCACTTGGAGGAGTAAAGTGGCCCCGACCCAAGCCATAGTGCTTTTAATCATTCATACGCACATGACAGCTAGATAATGAATAGGAAGACTGAAGAAGAATTGATGCCTTTGAATTATGGTATTAGCAAAGAATATTAAAGACACCATATACTGCCAGGAGACTGAACAAATCTATCTTGGAAGAAGTGCAGCCAGAAAACTGCATAGAAACAAGGATAGCAAGACCTTGTCTCACAAACTTTGGACACCTTATCAGGAGGAACAAGTCCCTAGAGAAGGACATCATGCCTGGGAAACTTGATAGTCAGCGAAAAACAGAAAGACCATTAATGAGATGAACTGACACCATGGTTGCAACAACATGCTCGAGCATCAAAACAATTGTGAAGATGACACAGGACTGGATGGTGTTTCATTCTGTTGTGTAAGAGGGCACTGAGTCAGAGCCAACTTGATGGTACCTAACAATAAAAATAATGCAAAATCAACCATAATAAGCAGGGAAGGAAATTATATAATGATTAAAGAGATAATCCACCAAGAACACATAACCTTAATAAATAACTACACATCCAATGACAGGGTCCCAGAATACATAAAATAAACTCTGATAGCAGTGAAAAGAGATACATACAGTTCCACAATAGCTGTAGGAGACATCAAAACATCTGTCTCAGTAACAAACAGAACATCTAGAAAGAAATTCAACAAATATACAGAAGATCTAATGGCCAAAACCAACCAGTTTGACCTCATAGATATATATATATATATAGAACACTCCACCTAATAATAGCACAGTATACATTTTTTTCTAACGTACATGGAACATTCTCCAGAGCAGACCACATTTTAGGCCACAAAGCAACTCTCCATAGAACCAAAACCAGTGAAATTCTATAAAACGTTCTCTCTAATCACAATGCCATAAAAGCAAAAATAATAGGAAGAGCGAGGGGGAAAAAATCAAATATGTGGAAAGTGAATAATACTTTGCTTAAAAAAGAAACACTGGGAGTAGAAGAAATCAAGAGGGAATAAAAAACTCCTAAAATCAAATAATAATGAAAACACATTTTACCAAAAATTCTGCAACACAGCAGAGACAGTGGTCAGAAGCCAATTTACAGCAATTAGCACACACATCAAAAATGACAAATGTGCCAAAATCAAAAGGTCAAACTTATACTTCAAACAGATACAAAGAGAAGAGCAAAAAAAGCCCATGGCCACCAGAAGAAAGGAAATAATAAAGATTAGAGCAGAAATAAATGAAATCGAGAACAGAAAAAACAACAGAAAGAATCAACAAGATAAAAAGGCAGTTCCTTGGAAGTATCCACAAAATCAACAAACAACTGGTCAGACTGAAAACAGAAAAGCAGAAGAGAAAGCAAATAGGCCAAATAAGAAAAGAGATGGGGGACATTACAACAGACCCAACTGAAATAAAAACTATCATAGCAGAATACTATAAAAATTTGTACTCCAACTCCTCCAATTAGAGGAAATGGACAAATTTCTAGAAACATACTACCTATGTAGGCCAACACGAACTGAGACACAAAATCTAAATAGAATCATGAGACAGGAAATTGAAATGATCACTTCAAAAATAATAATAATAATAACCTCCCAGCAACAAAAATGTCTTGGCCCAGGTGATTTCACTGGAGAATTACACCAAGCATTTAGAGACTAACTTGTGCTAATACTACTCACACTATTTCAGAGCATAGAAATACTCTAAATTCATTCTATGAAACCAGCATAACTCTGATAGCAAAGCCAGGCAAGGATACCACAAGAAAAATACAAAGAACATGATAGACTAGTATCTTTCATACATACAGATGCAAAAAAATTAACAAAATTTTAGCCGGTAGAATTTGGCATCATATCCAAAAAAGTAAGACATCATGATCAAGAGATTCATACCAGTTATGCATGGATTGTTCAACATTAGAAAATCAATGTAAAACCCAACCACATAATTAGAACTAAAGAATCACATGATCATCTCAACCGACACAGAGAATGCATCAGATTAAGTCCAACATTCATTCATGATAAAAACTCTCAATAAAATAGGAATAGAGGGGAAATTCCTCAACATAATAATGGGCACCTGACTCGACGGCACTTGGCTTGGCTTATACAAAACCAATCAAAATGCTGGTGGCATAGTAGTTAAAAGGTATAGCTGCCAAGAGTGTAGCAGTTCCAATCCACCAGGTGCTCCCTGGAAGCCCTACGAGGCAGTTTTACTCTCTCCTATCAGGTCATTATGAGTTTGAATTGACTCAACAGCAATGGGTTTGGTGTTCTGGTTTGTTATATATCATTCTCAATGCAGAGAAACTGAAAGCATTGTATTCCCCCTGAGAATAGGGACAAGACCAGGATACCCTTCCTCACCATTCATATTTAACACTGTGATGGAAATCCTAGTTAGAGCTATAAACCAACAGAAAGAAAGAAAGTGCATCCAAATTGGAAAGGAGAAGTAAAACTATTCCTACTGGCAAATGATACAATCCTACCCATACAGAACCCCAAAGATTCCACAAGAAAATTACTGGCACTAATAGAAAGATTCAGCAGAGTAACAGGAAATAAGATCAACATACAAAAATCAGCTGAATTCCTATAAGCTGAAAAAGAAATTTTTTTCAAAGCAACCAGAAAAAAGGAAAATCAGTTGAATTCCTATGCACCAAAAAAAAACTCTGACAAAAGAATAAATACTGTTACAGGGGGGAAAAGACAATCTTTTTAACAAATGGTACTTGCAAAACTGGATGCCCATCTGTAAAAAATGAAACAGGACTCATATCTCACCCCATACACTAAAACTAACTCAAAATGTATCAAAGACTTAAGCTTAAAACCTAAAATGATAAACATCACAGTATCAATACCAAAAAACGTGGACAATACTAGGAGCCCTAATGCATGGCACAAATTTGATACAAACCATAACTAACATTGCACAGACACCAAAAGATAAAGTAGACATACTAGGACTTCCTAAAAATTAAACACATTTATCAAAAGGTTTCACCAAAAGAGTAAAAAGAAAACCTAAAGACTGGGGAAAATAATTAGATACAACATATCTGATAATGGTATAATGTCTAAAATCTATAGAATCCTTTAACATTTCAATAACAAAAAACCAAATAAACCAATTAAAAAATGGGCAAAAGATATGAACAGACACTTCACCAAAGAAGACACTCAGGTAACTAACAGACACTTGAGAAAATGCTCATGATCACCAGCCATTAGAGAAATGCAAATCCAAACTCCAGGGAGATACCATCTCATCCCAACATTACTGGCACACCTGATAACCACAGAAAATAAGAAATGTTGGAGAGGCTGAAAGGAGATTGGACCTCCTATGCACTGCTGATGGGAACGTAAAATGGTATAACCTTATGGAAAAATAATATGGCATCTCCTTTAAAAGCTAGAAATAGAAATACCGTATGATCCAGCAATCTTACTCCTTGGAATGAATCCTAAAGAAATAAGAACCACCACAGAAATAGATACATGTGCACCTATGATCACTGCAGCACTGGATACAAGAGCAAAAAAATGGAAAGCAACCTACACGCCCCTCAACGAATGAATGGAATAACAAGTTTTGGTAAGTACACACACAATGGAATACTGCTTGTCATGGATTGAATTATGTCCCACAAAAAAATGTGTGTAACAATTTAGCTGGGCCATGATTCCCAGTAGTTTGTGACTGTCCCCCACTTTACAGTTTTCCTATACTTTAAGTCCTAATCTTCACCTGTGGTTAATGGATTAGATTATGTTTAAGAGGATTAGGGTGGGATTGTCTAAGGTCATCTTCCCTGGACTCTGGCTTGCACCACCTTTTATCCTACAAGAGATAAAAGGAACAGGAAGCAAGCAGAACGTTGGAGAACTCCAGCCATCGAAAAAGCAGCACTGAGAGCAGAACACTTCCTTCAGATCTGAGGTTCCTGAGCTAAGATGCTCTCAGACAGAAAGAAAACCAATGCACTACAAGGACCTTCCTCCAAGGCTGACAGACAGTGCATTCCCCTGGAACTGACACTCTGAATTCAGACTCGTAACCTACTGGATTGTGTGAGAACAAACATTTCTTTGTTAAAGCCATCCACTTGTAGTATTTCTGCTAAAGCAGCACTACACGACTAAGTCACTACTCAGTAGTAAAGAACAATGGCGAATCCCTGAAACATCTCATAGTATGGACTAATCTGCAAGGCATTATGCTGAGTGAAATAAGTCAATCACTAAGGACAAATGTGGTATGAGATCACAACTATAAAAACTCAAGTAAAGATTTACAGAGAGGAAACGAAGACAATCTTTGATGGTTATGAGGGAGGGGAGGACTGGGGAGAGGACATCACCAACTAGATAGAAAATAAGTTCTAACTTTTGTGAAAGAAAAGGCAACACACATAAGGGAAGTCAGCACAACTTGACCAAGGTAAAGTCACAGAAGCTCCCTAGACACATCCAAGCACTTGAGGGACCGATTTACTAGAACTGATGGTTGGGGACGATAGTCTCAGGGGGCATCTCGGTCTACTGGCATAACACAGTTCATAAAGAAAAGGTTCTACTTTGATTCTACTCCAATATTACCTGGAGTCTTAAAAGCTTCCAAGCTGCCATCTAAAATGCATCTGTTGGTCCCATCGGTTTCAGAGCCAAGGAGAATGAAGAAAACCGAAGACACAAAGAAAATCTCAGTCCAAACAACTAATAGACCACAAGAACCACCTCTACCATCAGTGACCACTCTGACAAAGATCACAAAAGAAGGCTCCAGCCACAGTGGGAGAAAAGTGTAGTATAAAATTCAAACTCACGCACACAAAAAAATGTGGTCTGACAGAGACTAGAGGTCTCTGGGGGTTATTACAGACTTACGGATCCAACAAAAACTGGAGGAACTCCTGAAACCATGACCTCCCAACACCCTGCTAACTCCAAACTGAAGTCATTCTTAAAGTCCACTTTTCAGTCAAAGATTAGAGAGGCGTATAAAACAAACAATAACACAAGTGAAGAAGGTACTTCATTCAGTCACGTATACGAGAACAAACAGATGACACCAGCCCAAAACCAAAAATGAGAAGGGAGAGAGACAGAAGTCATGAACAAATAGACACAGAGAACCCAGAGTTTAAAGGTGGAGAATGTTGACACATTGTGAGGATTGCAACCAATGTCACAAAACAGTCTGCATATATAAAAAAAATTGTATTTGAATTTTTTTTTAACAGTGACTACATAAGTATGGCTAGAGGGAAGGCTACAGGGACAGGGAATAGGTGGCTAAATTTCTTGTGCAAAGTCATGTAACAATGAAGTGGTAGAATTTAAGTTCCTTGTGTTCAAAATATGAAATATAATTTAAGAAGGTTTAGAGATTACAACGTACACAAGATCAAAAAGCCTTAAATACTTGGATCAAAAAAGCATATAATAGACTTCATTATGCATACTATCCATAAGTAAAGATAAATAATTCTATAAACCCAATATTTAGTAAGGAAGATGACAGAGATATCTAAAAACAGTATAAAAAGAAATAATTGCATAGCATTTCTTTATATCTAATTAAAGAAGTGTGCAACTAGAATAATATAAAGTGTGTCTACTGTGTTGTGCACCAACTTTGCTGGGTCATGATGCTCAGTGGTTTGGCAGTTACATAACAATGTGATCACCCCCATCACGAGATCTGACATGCGGTCACCTACATGATGAGATCTACTGTGAGTAGCCAATCAGTTGACAGTGAGTTTCCTTGGGAATGTGACCTGTATCCAAAACAGGTGGACTTTCTGACAAGGGTCATGGGCTTTTGCTCATTCGGCATCCTGCAGCTGTCTCCTGATTACCTGACCTGTTAAAACAGCTTAGGAGGGGTGTCCAACTTCCTTTAAATTCACAAGGGGGAAGAAGAACCAAGATTAACAGCCCAAAGTTGATTCTTATAAGCTGAGGATCAGTAATGTCTCTTCTCTCTGCCATCTTTACCAATTCTGATATCAACTGTCACTCATACATCACTCTTTAGTTTCCTGCTGAGTTCAATAATCCACTGCAATGGCCACAGAGAACTCAGAGATAATATGATTACGGAGTTTATTAGGGCAGTAATAGTTACAGGAGCCCTGGTGGCACAGTGATTAACAGCTTGGTTGCCAACCAAAAGACTAGTAGTTTGAATCCACCAGCCACTCCTTAGAAACCCTATAGAGCAGTTTTATAAGTTGCTATGAGTCAGAGTTGTCTCAACAGCAATGAGTTTAGGTGATTTTTTATTTGCTTCTTTGTTTAATAGGTTACAGTTCAGGCTCAGGAACACTAAGGACACATCAGGATGGCCTCTTCCCAACTGTGCTTACAGGCATCCCTCTCCCTGGCCCTGGGCTTCTTCCTAAAGGTAGTCAGCTTTCTCCTTCCATGGTCCCGGAAACCTGCTATACCGTCTCCTGCTGCCAGCTCTCTCCTGTGACTGCTTCTCACTGTCTTCAGGGTTATAGCTTGCTCTCTCTCATTCTCTCCTTCTGTCTCTATCTCTCTCTCTCCCTATCTAACTCATTCTCTCAGTCTCCTGCTGCCAGGAGCTGAGGTTCAAAGTATCCACTCTTCACTCCTGGCTATTCTTCCTCGGCAGTGCTGGATCCTCCTCTCTGCTCTGAAATTGGCTTTCATTTGAGGTAGAACTGACCAATCTCTTTGTTAGGCCACAATTATCCTATCACATGGTCATGCTTAATCACCTGGGTAGAAGTTACAAGACCATGGCTAGAAAAGCCACATAAGTGACTAACTGCACCACACTTGGGACTTGAGCAGTTTACCTGCCATCTTGCCTGCCATGGGATTCATTGGTCTCCACAGCCTGTGCGCCAGAGGTCTGGTGTCTGACCTAACCATCTTGGACCACAAGCCTCTGCAGCTACATGAGTCAGGAGAAGCCTCCAGCCTGACCCAAGGACCTGGAATGTTCTATGTTCTACAATTGCATGAATCATTTTCTTGATATAAATCTGTGTTTGGGTTCTCTAGAGAACCCAGTCCAAGATATCCATGTTTAGAGCAACTAGTGAACTGGAAAAACAATACATGAATAGGAAAATAAGTCAAAATAAAAGATACATAATAAAAAGTAAGTCTTCTCACACCAAATCTTAATTTTTCCCTCAGTTTCTTGTGTATCCTTCCTAATATTTTCAATGCATTTACAAGAACAAAACACACACACACACAGGTTTTAAGTGTCCATTCTTACTTTATTTTTGTAACAGAAATGGACAGTTGGACCAGTAAGTAACATCATGATAAATGAAGAAAGTGTCCAAGTTGTCTAGGATTTCATTTTAGTTAGATCCACAATCAACACCCATAGAAGCAGCAGTCAAGAAATCAAATGATGTATTGTACTAGACAACTCTGCTGTAGAAATCCTCTTTAAAGTGTTAAAAGGCAAAGACATCGCCTTGAGGAGTAAGGTGAGCCTGACTTAGGTCACAGTATTTTCAATTGCTTCATAAGCATGCCAAAGCTGAACAATGAATAAAGAAGACTGAAGCATTTATTTATGAATTATGAATTAATTTTTGAATTACAGTGTTGATGAAGAATATTAAATATATTATGGTGTTGATGAAGAATGTTAAATACATCACAGACTGCCAGAAGAATGAACAAATCCGTCTTGGAAGAAGTACAGCAAGAATGCACCTTAAAACCAAGGATGGCAAGACTTCATCTTACATACTTTGAGCATGTTGTCGGGAGGGACTGGTTTCTGAAAAAGGACATCAAGCTTGTTAAGAAGAGGGTCAGAGAAAAACAGGAAGACCCTCAATGAGATGGCCTGATACAGTGACTGCAACAGTGGGCTCAAATACAGCAATGATTGTGAGGATAGCAGGAATAGCAGGAACTGGTAGTGTCTTGTTTTAAATTCACTAGCAAGCCAAATCAGACCTGTCATCAAAAGATTATTCTCCTGAGTGTTAGATGGAGGCTACATACAACATTCCTATAGAATTCAGCAAACTACTACTGAAACACACCACTGAGGATGCTTTGCAACTTAAGTATTTTCAAGAAAACGCTTTTTTTTTCCATTAGCTTTAAAATAATCTGATTGGAAAATGAAGGTGAATTCTGGCTTCTACTTCTAATAACAATAATCTAAGTTATTCAGTCTCATCTGTGATAGGTGGTTGTTATTGTTGTTAGTTGCTGTTAAGTTGTTTCTGACTGATGGCAACCCCACGTGTGCAGAGTAGAACTGCTCCATAGGATTTTCAAGGTTGCTATGAGTCAGAACAGACTCTACAGCACCTAACAATAACAATACAAATGACAGAATATCAATCCAGCAATAACATTCCTTGGAATATATCCTGGAGAAATAATGGCCACTGCTCAAACAGATATACACAAGACAATGTTTATTGCAGCTCTCTCCACAATAGCAAAAAGATGGAAGCAACCTACATGTCCATCAACAGACAAATAGTTAAACAAACTGGTATGTTCATACAAAGGAATACCATGAAATGATAAGAAACAATGATGGCCTAGAGAAATATCTGCCAGTGTGGGATCATCTAGAGGACATTATGCTGAGCAAAATTAGCCAAACACAAAAGGACAAATTTTGTATGAGACCATTATTATAAGGACACAACAAATCACTTAAGCACAGAAGAAATCAATCTTTGATGGTTACAAGGGTGGGGAGGGAGGGAGTAGGATTTTTACAAGTTAGATAGTGGTTAGGATTAGGGTTTCACTGCAGGATGTCACAGCACATAGTAGAAGGAGGGTACCCATAACTGCTCAATTTCAAAACCAAATTGTTCCCTAAATGTGGCCCACCTCTTTGGAAGGACAGAGAAACAGGGTCTGGTATTGGGGGACCACACCCTCAGGGGACATTGAGACTAACTGGCATACCCAGGCTTTTCTCTTAAGATAATGTTCTGCATACCACCTGGGTGAGTGGCATCTTGGGTCTTAAAAGCTTAAAAGCTGCTATCTAAATAGCATCAAATGGTCCCAATCTACCTGAACCAGTGATAAACAGTGAACATCGAGGACAGGATGAAAATATGAGCCCACCAGATGGAAGGTGCCATATGAGCCAAGTCTGTTTCAGCACAGGACCAGAAGAACTAGATGGTGCCTGGCCACCACCAACGACCGCCCGGATGGGGTACACAGAACAGAACCCTGGACATAGCAGAAGGAGGAGTACAGGACAGAGCTAGAACTCTACCACAAGACCACACTTAATGGTCCTTACTACTAGAAGGCCCCCTGGGAGCATGGCCCCTAGACTCTCTAACCCCAAATCTCATCCAGCACCAGGGCTAGCTTCCCAAAGCCTGAACTGGACCATACAAAACATAGAGCGAGGCTGGCAACAAACACATCTTTGAACTTAAGCATGTACACGGGGCTGTCAAAGCGGCTCATTGATGGAGCTGGTTGGGTGAAGGAGGCCAGATCGCAGTCAAAAGGTCATGGGAAGTTAGGGACAAAAGGGGAAGCATACTGTCACGGGAGCAGGGGGCACAGCTAAAACAGAATAGCAGCAAAAGTCTGAGGTGTTACACGGCAAAATTATATAGATTGTAAAATTGTTCTTAAATCACAAGAAAATGTATTTTAAAACTAAAAAAAAAGCATATTATGCAACAGTCATTTTTTTGTCAACAAAAATATACCTCAGAGACTATTTTTTCTCAATCAACCTACACAGGTCTAGTTTTTAAAAAGTGGTCTTTGAAACCAACATAAGGTCTTAGGACCCCCCACCTATTAATTCCCTTAGCATATCATTTTTAAGGGATATTTCATTTTTTGCATGACTGGAAAAAGTACACTTTACTTTCATGAACTGAATTCATACCAATTCTGATACACTCCTAATAGAATAAATAAGCACACAAATAAAAAACAAATGCTAAAAAACTTGAAAACTTTGGAAGGAAGCCACTACTCATCTCTTCAAGGAGAGTCAGAATTTCTAGAAAGACAATGATAAGCTATCATAATATTAATAGTAATGCATTCCTTATGCCTTAGCACACATTTGTTGTAGAGGGTTGCTGTTGAGTCAGTTATGACACATGGTGACCTCATATGTAACAGAACAAAGTGCTGCCTGCCCCATGCCATCTTCATGTCTGCCATCATGCCTGAGTCCATTGGTTCCTTTCAACCTACAGGGCTCATCTTCCAGCACGATATCAGACAATAGTCTGTTGTAAGCCAGAGGGTCTTCACTGGCTAATTTTCAGAATTAGATCATCAGTCCTTTTTCACTAGTCTTAATCTGGACACTCCACTGAAACCTGTCCACTATGGCTGAGTCTGCTGATATCTGAAATACCCGGATATAGTTTCCAGCATCATAGTAACACGTGATGTACCACAGTACAACAAACTGAAGATAAGTGGTGATTACTACAGATAACAGAAGCAGACATCTTTTGGAAACTAAAAATGTTGTTTCTTTCTCTCCTCCTCTCCAAAGTTTATACACTACAAAAAAAACTATGTACATAAGCATAGAGATTTCATATGTGTTCCATGTGATTTGAGATTGTTATTTAACCCAGAACAAACTATTTACTAGAAAACATACATAAAAATTAAAACCATCAAGATTAATTTATAGAGAATGACAAGTAGTCAAAAAATAGAATGTTATTAGAAAACATGCTGTTTAGCTCCTTATTACCCAAGTACCCTAAAATAAAACCTTTGTCTACCAGAGCAAAGCTCAGAAAATGAAATAATGTCAGAGTTAGTAACTCCATGTCATCCATGTACGTGAGAAACAGCAACATCACCCTGTAAATTCATTCACAGGCCAAATCAGACTTGTCATCAAAAGATTACCTTTTGAGTGTTGTTAGAGGGAGGCTACACACAATATTCCTGTAGAATTCAGCAAACTACCACTGAAACATACCACTGCAGATATTTTGGAACTTAAGAAGTACTTGCAAGAAAAATGCCTCCTTCAATTGCTTTTAAAATTCTATGACTTAAAGAAAGTTCAGCGTCATTTTGATTTCTGCTTCTAATAACAATACTGTAAGACACCCAGTCCCATTCACTAATAAGTTATTGTTGTTATTGTTAGTTGCTGTTGTTTCTGATCCATGACAACCCCATGTGTGCAGAGTAGAACTGCTCCATAGGATTTTTAAGGCTGTGACTTTTCAGAAGGAGACTGACAGGCCTATCTTTCAAGGTACCTCTGAGAACTTAACTGTTTTTTGCCACCCAGGGTCTTTGTTTAATCCAAAACTCAAACCTATTGTCATAAAGAGGATTTCAATTCATAGCAGCACAAGAGGACAAAGTAGAACTTCCCCCAAAGTGTTTCCAAGAAGCAGGTGGTAGATTTGAGCTGCCGATCTTTTGATTAGCAGCCATAGTTCTTAACCACCATGTCACCAAGCCTCCTTCTTCTACTAGGAAAGTAGAAAAAGTGCACAAAATAATTAGAGAAATAACCACTTGAAGGTAGCAAAATGCCCAAAAGACAGTAAAGATTTACTGGGAAGATAGCAATAAAGAAGTCCAAACAAATATATTCCAAGTATTTCTGACTCACAGCACCTTCTTTCCCTGGAAACATACCACTTCCAGAGAGCAGAACTGGTAGGCTAAGAGGCTAAACAGGATTTGAAACAGATTTCTGGATCTCCAGCACAGAGATGGGTACTTAGCGCCCATAAAGGGCTAGGAAGAGTACAGCTGAGCTGCCTCACTTTGGGCTGGGACCCTTAAGGGCTATTTCTTAGCAGTAAGAGTGAATCACAACAAACCCTCAATGGGTCTACAATTCAGTTTTGTACTATCTCTATCCCTGCAGTTGGTAAAAGGTGATCCTGATACTAGTCTCTCCAGATGGCCTAGAACACTGCCACCAAACTAGCTGAATTATTCCTTGACAGCTTAAGACCCTAGACTACTTATACTTAAAATATTTACTTATCAAGAGAACTAGTGCTAAAGCTGGAGTTTAAGCAACAGATCAACAAATATAAGTATGTTGTACTTCTTATGATAAAAACAACTGAAGACTTAGATAGATTTTATTATGATTTCAGGTTTATTACAGCTGTCTTTACTGTCATATAAATAATAGTCAACAAAGTTTCAAAATGCTTAACTACCCAACAGATGTCAAGTGTCCTATGTATACACCTCTGTCATTGTCTGATAGATATAAAAGTTTTCTAAATATTTAATACAAGAACTATGAAGGTTACACAAGATTCCTTTTTAGAAAATCATTTGAGGAAAATATATAAGAAGACAGAGTCCAAATACTGCCCTTTATCACTACTCCTATTTAACACTGTGCTTAAAATCCTAGCTACAGCAATAAGGCAAGAAAAAGAAATAAAGGGCATCCAAATTCATAAGGAAGAAGTTGGACTGTTCCTATTTGTGAACATTATGATACTACACATAAGTGGAATGAATAAAAAAAAAAAAAAAAGATTCAGCAGAGTAACATGATACAAGATTACCACACAAAAATCATTTGGATTCATATACACCAATAAAGAGAACACAGAAAAGGGAATCAGGAAAATAATGCCATTTAAGATAGCCCCTAAAAAAGTAAAATACTTTCAAATAAATCTAATGAGAGATGTAAAAGACCTATACAAAGAAAATTACACAATACTCCTACAAGAAACCAAAACAGATGTACATAAATTGAAAAATATACCATAGGTATATAGACTTAACATTGTGAAAATGACAATTCTACCCAAAGAGATTTACAAATACAATACAATCTCAATCCAAATACCAACAACATTCTTTAAAGAAATGAAAAAAGTTATTACTGATTCCATAGGGAAAGGAAGGAAGGTCCAGTTAAGAGAAGCACTATTAGCAAAGAACAATAAAGTAGGAAAACAACCAATACCTGATCTCAGAGCCTACTATACAGCAATGGCAGTCAAAGCAGTCTGCTACTGGTATAATAACAGATACACTGACCAGTGAAACTGAACTGAGAACCCAGATATAAATTCTTCCACCTGTGTTCACTTGATCTTCAACAAGGACCCAAAGTTCACCAGATGGGGAAAAGTCAGTCTATTTAACATATACTGCTGGCAAAACTGTATGTCCATTTGCAAGAAAATTAAACAAGACTCATATAAAAAATTAATTTAAAATGCATCAAAGACCTAAATATAAAGCCAAAAACTATAAAGCTCATAGAGGAAAAAAAATAGGATCAACACTAGGAACTCTAATACATGGCATTAATGGGTGAAAAACCATAGCCAACAATACACAGACTCTAGAAGATAAGCTAGATAACTGGGATCTTCTAAAAATTAAACACTTATGCTAATTGAAAGACTTCATCAAAGAGTAAAAAAGAAAAGCTACCAACTGGGAACAAAAAATTCAGCTATTATAAGTCAGGTCAATCTCTAAATAAAGGTCAGTCTCTAAAATCTACAAGAAAATCCTATACTTCTACAACAAAAAGACAAACAATCCAATTAAAAAATGAGAAAAGGAAATTAACAGACACTTCACCAAAGATGACATTCAAGTGCCCAACAAACACATGAGGAAATGCTCACAATCACTAGCCATTAAAGAAATGCATATCAAAACCACAGTGAGATGCTATCTCATGGGACCTCACTGGCATGAATCACAGAAACAAGAAATAACAAATGCTAGAGTGGCTGCAGAGAGACTGGAACTCTTATGCTGTGCTGGCGGGAATGTAAAATAAAGCTAGAAATAGAAATATCATATGATCCAGCAATTCTACTCCTAGGTATAGAGAAATAAGAGTCACTGCATGAATAAATATCTGTACACTTGCAGCATTGTTCACAATAGCAAAAACTTGGAAGCAACCTAAATGCCCATCATCGGATGAATGGATGAACCATGGTACATACAATGGAGTATCATGGGACAACAAAGAACACTAATGCATCTGTGAAGTACCTCATAGCATGCAGGGAACTGGAGGGCATCATGCTTAGTGAAACAAAATCAATCTTAAAGGAAGAATATTGTATGAAAACACTATTGTAAAAATGCTTGAAAAAGTTTACACACAAAAGGAACAATCTTTGACAATTATGAGGGAGAGGAGGCATAGGATACAAAAACACTAAACAGACAATAGTTAAATGGTAACTTTGGTGAAGGGTAAGACAGTACACAACACTGGGGAAGCCAGCACAACTTACACAAGGCAAGGCCTTGAAAGTTGCATAAATACATCCAAACTCCCTGAGGGGCCAACTTGCTGGGTGCAGGCTATAGGGACCATGGTTTGGGGGGGAATATCTAGCTCAGTTATCATAACACAGTTTATAAAGAAACTGTTCTACCTTCTACTTTGGTGAGTAGCATCTGGGGTCTTGAAAGCCTGTAAGCAGCCATCTAGGATACACTACTGGTCTCACCCCTTCGGGAGCAAGGAAGAATGAAGAAACCTACAGATACAAGAGAAAGATTAGTCCAAAGGACTTATGGACCACATCTACAACAGTCTCCATCAGACAGTCCAGCTAGATGGGGCCCAACGACTACCACTGAGTGCTCTGACAGAGATCACCAGAGGGTCCCAGAAAGAGCTGGAGAAAAATATAGAACAAAATTCTAACGCTAAAAGAAAGACCAGACATGATGGTTTGACAGACACCCGAGAAACCCTGCGAGTATGAACCCTGAACACCTTTTCAGCTCAGTAATGAAGTCATTCCAGAGATTCACTCTTCAGCCAAAGACCGGACAGACCAATAAAACAAAATGAGATTAACGGGGCACTCCAACCTAGGGGCAAGGACTAGAAGGCAGCAGGGAAAGGAAAGCTGGTAATCAGGAACTCAAGGTTGAGAAGAGAGTGTTGATCTGTTGTGCAGCTGTTAACAATGTCATAAAACAATATGTGTACTAACTGTTTAATGAGAAATGTTTTTTCTTGTAAACCATCTAAAATACATAAAATAAAAAATATATATCTGAAGTTTAAATTATAATTTAATGCAAGATGAAAATACGTAAAGGCAGGCTTTGTAAAGCAAATAATACTCTGGAAAATAAGTGGACTTTTATAAATCACACTTGTTTGAAGCAAGGTATATCTTTATGTGCTTTATAAATATTTGCAGAACGACACAGAGTATCATAATCCCTGCAGTCTGATGAAATCATTCTGTCATATGTTCCTGCCAAGATTACTGAATAAACCTGTAAAAATTTTGAAGATGCAGGCACGTTCCATCACTGAGAACTGTAATACCCAGCAGGTATGTATCTAAATTCATCAGGCTACACAGAGTTCATCTGAATGCCTGACCAGCATTACCCTAAAAACAAAGTCTGATTTGTCTGTTAGCCAGCTGGTGTTCAGAGTTTTCTGTGATTACTTGTTTCATACACAAAAAAATGATTAAATGTGAGCAGTACTCCAGCTGGACATTCTTGTGCAATGACCAGACATTTTTCTATTGCACATACACGTTTCATGAGCAGTAGTATTAGGTTTTAAATGTTTTAGAATATTTATTTACCTCATCTAGATACAAATAATAGAACAATCAAGACTAAACTGTAGCAAAAATTACTGAATTCATAAGGCATAATCATACATTACTATACATAGAATCATTTAAGTATTTAATTTATAATTTTCTTAGGATTTTCTTAGGGCACTTGTGTCATCTAAAACTCTCTGAAACAGAATTTTCTCCCTTGGAATCATTCTTTTGCCTGTCCAAATCTCTAATTTAAATTTCCAATTTATTCACCAGGCACTCTTCCTTATGAATTTTCATTAAAGTTCTCATCTGCAATACAGTATAGAATTTCTCTCGCTCTCTCTAAAGTCATGTACTAATGGAGTATCATTTTAAATTATGTTATAATAGCATCCAGTTAAGTAAAACAAACTAAGTCTGTGTCCATAATAATATTTTTTATTGTTATTGATGTAATGGATTCTGTTCAATCCTATAGGTACATTAAGTCATTCCATCACTGATTCCTTTTCTGCATATCAGGTATTTCTTGCCTCTAGTTGGCTTAATAGTAAGGTTACTTCACTTTTAAACTCTTCATTAATTTTTCAAAACATTTATCTAAAAGGATCCCTAATGACTCAGTGGTTAAGAGCTTGGTGGTTCACCAAAAGGTTGACTGTTCAGATACAAAAGCTGCTGCTTGAAAACCATATGAGGCAGTTATACCCTGTCCTACAGGGTCACTATGAGTTAGAACTGACTTGTCAGGTTTGGTTTGTTTTCCGCTATGTGCCAGACACTGGTTTCCTAAGACTTAATAAAATACATGCTTCACCATTGAGACACAGCTCAGCAGAAAGGATTAGAAATGTTTTTTAAAAAATCATAACACTGGATATTAAGTGCAATAATCAAAGCCACTAAATTTCATCTCTTGATTTAGTTAATGTTTCTTTTAGCCAGTGATTGAAATTGCTTAGAAGTGGGCTATAAAAATAAATGCAATATAAACCCATTGCTGTCAAGTTGATTGCAATTCATGGAAACCCTATAGGACAGAGTAGAGCTGCCCCAAGGGGCTTCCAAGGGGTGGCTGGTGGATTCCACCTGTCAGTCTTTTGATTAGCAGATGTAGCTCTTAATCACCACTGCACCAGGACTCCACATGCAATATAAAAGTATATAAATAAATAAATTAGTAAGTTGCAACTAAAGAAAATTGTGGATAGATGATAAAGAAACAGTAAAGCCAACCATAACGTTACCATACCTTGCCATATATTACTCCTGAAGGTGCAATAAGGTACAGTCTCTTTGATGTTATTGTTCTTAATTACCACTGAGTCAATTCCAGCTCATAATGACCTCAAGTGTACGGAGTAGAACAGCTCCATAGCATTTTCATGATCTTTTAGAAGCAGATTACCAGTTCTGCCTTCTGAGGCACTTCTGGTTGGATTCAAACCATTAACTTTTTGGCTAGTCGTCAAGCACTTAATCATCTGTGATACCCAGGGACTCAACATTCTCTTCAGAGGAGGAAATTTGGCAATACCCATCAAGATACAACTATACCAAAATTATTTATTAAAATTACACTTTGACCCAGAAGTCCTACTTCTGCAAATTTATCATACAATTACATCCCACAAGTAAAAAGTGATGGATGAGTAAGGTTATTCATTGTAGTAATCTTTAGAATACCAAAACATAAGAAATAATCTGAGAGTCTACGAGGTCTGACAATTAAGTCCACGAATTTACTTCTTCTAAGTGCTACATAGCTCAATGCTGAACATCACTACGGTCACCTTGAAGGTATTCCCTTTCGAAAGCTACAAACGGATGCCAGCACCAAGTCCACCTGTCTTAGTCTGGGTTTTCTAGCAAAGCAGAACCAGTAACATACATCTGTACAAGGAAAGATTAAAGGAAACAGCTCACACAGTTGTAGACGCTGAACATCCCAAGTCCTGGCATGAGCCTCACATGGCCACAGGAGCTGGTGAACCCAAGATCAGCAGGTCGGAGACCAGAGTTCTAGATCAGCAGTTGCGTAGGTCAGCAGATCTCAAGCTGGCAGGCAAGACTGCAAGGTCTTTGCTGACTCATGGAGCTGCAGAGGCTGATGAACCCGGGATTGACAGGTCAGGGAACAGGACTCTCAAGCTCTGGCTGTAAGGGTTGATGAATCCAACAGCTGCTAGTTCAGGTCCAGGAACCAGATGTAAAACAGAGCAGGAGCTGCTGGCAAGTGAGTGGACAGGAAGCAGGTAGTGGACGGCAGAGAGATGAGAGCTGAGCTGAGGGAACCCACCACAGGCCCCGCTCTGCCACTTGATACAGCAGCCAAACATGGCAGTTGCCAAGCTGACACAATCTTGGCCACCACAGTCCACTCCCTGTCAACTTGGCATCTGCACATATCTCACCTTACCATCCATAGTCTCTGAAGGAATAAAATTACAGTCATACTTAAGTCTAACATGACATAACTAACACATGTACAACTGAAAATGTATTAGCCCATTGACATTATGTTTCATAAATAAACAAAAATATATGATGCACACATACAAAGCAGAAATACTAATAACAATTACAGTCCTCGTTTCCGCAACTGGCAAATGCCGTAACTGATACTTAGAACTACCTTCTTTCGCAATCCATTCTGTATTCCCTTTGCCCTCAGCAGGTACCTCAGCTGGTCATGGTTCCTTGCCTGGTGCCAAAGCCAAGCCAAGTGCCGTCGGACCCAAACCTTCATTCCTGAAGGGTCTGGGCTATTTTGGAAATGGGTTGCTATAGTTTTCCACTGACCATAATCACAGGACACGGTAGTACTAGGAGGTGTCCTAAAGGATCTCCTGCATTCCAAACATATCTTCTTTACTGCCATTATATAATGTCAATGCAGTTTCATCTTCATAGTCAGCATCAGTCACACCAGCCAGTATTGTAACTCCATTCTTTGTCTGTTGATCCAGAAGCACAAGAAGCCCAAAATGGGCCGGTGGCAATTTTAGCGTCCAGTTCAGTGGAATTGTTGATGTGTCTCCAGGTGGCAGCATTCCTCCCTTAGGAACTAAGACCTTTAGACCTGCAGAGCATAAGGTCATGGGGACAAAAAGCAAAAATCTTGCAAGTAGGTCACTAAGGGTAACAGTGAGTGGCACCACTCTCGTTTCCACCCCTTGATTCCTGGACTCATGAATCTATAGGAGAAACAACACCATATATTGGGCACTGATTTACAGCATATACAGCCTTCTGGAGAACATTTCCCCAACCCTGCAAGGTATTGCTGCCTAGCTGGTGGCATAATTGTGTCTTTAGGAGGCTATTCCATCATTCTATCAAGCCAGCTGCTTTAGGATGATGGGAAACATGGTAAGATCAGTGAATTCCATGAGTCCATGAGTGTGGGCCCACTGCCACACTTCACTTGCTGAAAAATGAATCCCTTGATCAGAGGCAAGGCTGTGTGAAATACCATGATGGTGGATAAGGTATGCTGTGAGTCCATGGATGGTAGTTTTGGCAGAAGCATGGAGTGCTGGGAATGCAAATCCATATCCAGAGTACGTGTCTATTCCAGTAAGGACAAAATGCTTCCCTTTCCATGATGGAAGTGGTCTAGTGTAATCAACTTGCCACCAGGTTGCCAGATGATCACCTCAAGGAATAGTGCCATGCCAAAGGACTTACCATTGGTCTCTGCTACTGGCAGATTGGGCACTCAGCAGCGGCTGTAGCCAAGTCAGCCTTGGTAAGCAGGAGTCTGTGTCATGACCTCAGGGGTTTGAAAGGGTGGAGCCAGGGCTTTCTGTGTTTCTAAGTGTGGGATTGCCACTCACTTGGCCTTAGGTTGCTCCTAAAGCTGATGGGGCATAAATGCTGTCCAAATGGGCCTTTCTAGGCAGAGCTGTAGCACAGGGCCAGGAGTCTCCACTCAGAATCCAGAAAGTATGGCCAAGTCCTAGAGTTGGGGGGGCAAGTTACTGTATAAAATGTCAGAAAGTGGAAGGTTATTTTCAAAGTTTGGAAGGCTAACGTGTTCTGCTGACCTGCTTGTTGCCTTTCATTGTCTTCTTTCCCTGCAATTTCTCCCATCTGTAACAGCATCTCTAACTTGTGCCCATTCTGTGCCTATACCTTTGGAAGCAGATAACTTATATTCTAGGTTTCATAGCTATAAAGGAATTCTTGAATTTTGGACTTGGAATTGATTTAAGACTTCTATCATATGGGATGGATATGATTTTACTATGATAGGATGAATGTGTCACAAGTTTCAAAGATACGGTTTTCGGGGTGCCAAAAGGTGGGATTGTCGTGGGTTGAATTGTGTCCCCCCAAAAAATATGTATAACCATGTGGCTGGGCCATGATTTCCAATATTTTATTATTGTCCTCCATTTTGTGATTTCGCTATGCTATATGTTAAAAGATTACGGTGATCCCTTCAAAGGATCACCTCCCTGCTCCACTGTAAACGGGGTTTCACTGGAGTGTGGCTTTCACTACCCTTTATCCTTTCATCTTGCAAGAGATAAAAGGAAAGGGAGGAAAGCAGACAATTGTAGACTTCACACCATCAAGAAAGCAGCACAGGGGGGAAAGTGCGTCCTTCAGACCTGAGGTTTCTGAGTCAAGATGCTTCCTGAACAAAGGCCAATGTAACACCAGAACTTTCCTCCAAAGATGGCAAGAGGGAAAGCCTTTCCCTGGAGGGGCCATCCTGAATTTGGACTTGTAGCCTATCGGACCGTGTAAAAAATAAACCTTCCTTTGGCTTTGGCTGGCTTGCTAAAGCCATCCACTCTTCAGTATTTCTGTTAGATCAGCACCAGCTGACTAAAACACCACCTTGAAAGAAATTTTGGAACTCCTTCTGGAATGAGCATTGTATACCATGGCACAGTGGCAAGTTCATGAAATTAATTGTATAGTTGTCTGTGAGAGAGTTTTTAGCCAGTAAACAAATAACAGTATTGGAACACCGACCCTATTCACCTGATCTGGCCCCCAGGCTCCCAATGGCTTTTTTCTTTACCCAAAGATAAAGGAAATATTGAAGGAAGACATTGTGATGACATTCAAGACATCAAAAGTAACACAATGACAGTTCTGATGGCCATTCCAGACAAAGAATTCCAAAATTGCTTTGAAGAGTAAACTAGGCATCAGCATCAGTCCATAGCTTCCCAAGGGGAGTACGTCAAAGGTGATGGTAGTGATATTCAACAATGAGCTATGTGGCACTTTTTCTAGGATGAGTTGGTGAATTTGTCAGTCCTCGTGTCTCAATAATGTTTGGTTATAACATGTTCACCAGAACTCTGGGTAGTACAAAGCATTAATCACTGGGCTACACACTCAAAGCCAGTGTTCAAACCTACCCAGAGATGCCTTAGAAGACAGCTCTGATCATCTGCTTTTAAAAGGGCTCACCTGGAAAACCTTATGGAACAGTTTTACTCTGAAACACATTGGGTTACCATGAGTCAGAATTAACTCAGTGGCAACTGGATATAACACACTTAGTGAAAACTGTATTCCACTGTGAAAGAGACTGAGAAATCTCTCTGTGAATAAATGGAGAAATACTCAGGCCCCATGGAAAGAAAGCAAGATGTAGAAGAACACACACATGTGCACCCACACGGAGTATGCACATACACGGATGTACAAACTCATTTCTCTTTGTGAAATGAATAGAGGGGAAGAGATAAAGGAATATTTACATTTGCTTCTGTATCTGCACATAGAAACCCTGGAAAGATATACAGGAAACTAATACAAAAGGTTGTCTGTAAGTAGTGGGAACAAATGAGCTAGGTAGTGACAAGATCAGAGCAAATCTCAATATATACACTTCCATACTGATTTTTACATTTGGATATCATTAGTATATTACATATTCAAGCAAAAAAATTTAAAAAGAAAAATATATACTACACAATCTTGTATAATCACTACAGGAAAGCTACAAATTAGCTATGAGGTGAATCACTCCCTACCCCCAGTGAAAAGTCAAAGTCACATCAAATGGGGAAACTCCGTTGCTACAAGATTCAAAGATTTAAAGTTTTTAAAAACTGTTTCTCTAATAATGATACCCAGCAGGAATTTCTCTAGTGCATTCTTATTAACAGGATACTCTGTGATCCTGGGAATGACAATCTCAGGAACATTTTAAAATGAATACTCATAAAGTTTCAAATCATATCCCTACTTAGAACTCTCCAATGTCCTTCTATTTAATCAGAATAAATTCAAATCTCATAGATTGGTTTTAGAGGCCTTGCCTAACCTGCCAGCTGCCCCTCACTCCTCCCAGTCCTCCTGCCTTTGATCAAGAAACTTTAGCCACATTGACCTTCTTTCTGTCCCTTGACCAAAACCGCCTTCACTTTGTTTCCATACTTTGTTCTTCCTTTCTGTCCTCAGTGCTCTTCCTGCAAGTATCAGTGTGGCTACTTCTGCATATACAGGTCTCAGCTGGAACATCAACCCCTTAGAGAAGAATTTCCTTCCTATTCTCACTTGAATGTGACCCAAGCCATGGTGTTCTCAGTTACCCTACATGCATGTGAAAGCTTGAATGATGAATGAGGAAGACTTAAGAACTAATGTCTTTGAACTGTGGTACTGGTGAAGAATACTGAATATCTATGGACTGCCAAAAGAACAAACAAATCAGTGTTGGAAAAAGTACAACTGGAATGCTCCTTAGAAAGAAGGATGGTGAGATTACATTTTACATACTTTGGAACTGTTATCATGAGGGATCAGTCCCTGGAGAAGGACAGCATGCTTGGCAGAGTGTCAGTGAAAAATAAAAAATCTCAAAGAGATGGACTGCTCTAGTGACTGCAGCAGTGGCTCGAGCATAAAAACAATCGTGAGGACAGTGCAGGACCAAGCAATGTTTCATTCTATCATACACAGAGTCACTGTCAGGTGGAACAGTCTCCATGGTCCCTAAAAACAACCCTCACTAACAGTACCACCTTGCTACCAGGTACTCTTTAGCCCATTACACTCTTTTGCACTTTACATAGTACTACCTACAGTCTGCTATTTTCTGTTTGATTATAGTCATTGTCCTCTTCCATCAGAGAAAAACCTAATTGAGAGTTGCTCCTTATAGTATACTGTATCTCCAGTGTCTAGAACAATGCCTTGGACATAGTAGATGGTCAATAAATACTAACTGAATTAATCAATTAATGGCAATGAATGAGTGCTGGAAAAAGAGGGAGTCAGGGAGGGAAGGAGGGAGGGAACAGTTCCTTACAATATTCTTCAATATAAGCTGAACGCACAACCAATTCAAAAGAAGCAACTATGAAAGGTAAAATATTTGGTCTCTTTTATGATTTGCTTGATTCAAGAATAAATTTTAGACTATCTAGAGGAGATACTACATATGCTTCCAGCAATGTTAATGAAATGTATGCTGCTATTTTGACAGCCAAATATTTTGATACAGAAATAGGCAGAGGACAGACAGATTAAAATATACCCACTGAATGGGAGTCATTTAACAATACTGGAGTGGAAGGCTACCCTACCTCCCCAAGCAAAGACGGGGCTCAAAGAGAGTCTACTAGCAGGACAAACATCATTCTCAGAAAACAAGCACAGTCAGCACCCACTGGACAAATTAGTGATAAAGATTCTAGCGGGTTATGTCACCAGGCACAGCTATAGGGAGGCCTCAAATAATTTCAAATTAAGTGATACTCAATGAGGTCATAAGAACATTTCAATGAGTCAAATTTTAGTCAATGCAGGTGAAGCCCGTCCCCAATGAATTAGGATGAAATTTCACTTCAAGTAAGGCTTTATAATCACACAGCATAGAAATCTCCAAGTCAAAATTTTTTAATATCTTAAATTACTCATAAAGCAAAACATCATGGTTTTGTTAATAAACTATAAACTGATGTTCTGGAAATACTGAATTAAGGAGCTCTTACCTAAAGCTATACAGGAATTGAGACCACTTCACCCTTAAAGAAACTATCAACTCTCCTTACAGTGAATGGGAAGGAGATGGAAAATTTTGAACAGCTCCTCTTTACCCTGCAAGTTACTCCATTTCATTTATTTCAGGCCTTATATTCACCCACTCAACTGCTCAGCAAATTGTTTGTGGTTCAGATCTACCAGCTGCCCCTTGGAAACCCTATGGAGCAGTTCTACTCTGTCCCACAGAGTCACTGTAAGTCAGAAGCAATTCAACAGCAATGATTTTTGTTTGTGTCATATACACTATATTAATCAACAGATCTCTTTTTTGCTGTGGAGTTGGCCCTGATCAGACAGAAAGTTTCTCAAAATTATGTTACTTTGATGCAGGTATAGTCTGAGATCTCAGTGGTTGTTAGTTATATTCCCAGGTAATAAGACTTTTGTCAGAGCTTAGACCTGTTTCATCAGGTGGAAACCCCTGCTGACAATCTGCATTTCCAACAGGTTTGGAAAATTCTCAGCAAGTGTTCTTGGCTCTGCCATGCACTAGTTATACAACTTCACACTTCAGTTTTCTGACTTACAAAATGAGAATAATAACGGGCCCTAAATCAGAGCATTGTAAGGATTAAATGAGATAAAACATAAAGCACTTGAAACCCAGTGACTGGGACATAGTTGCTGCTGCTGTCCAGTGCTGTTGAGTCTGTTATGACTCATAGTGACTGTTTTAGTCAGCTAGGGCTGCTCGAACAGAAATACCACAGAATAGATGGCTTTAACAAAGGAAGGTTTATTCTTAGACAGTCCAGTAGGCTACAAGTCCAAATTCAGGATGTCTGCTGCAGAGGAACGCTTTCTGTCGGCTCTGGAGGAAAGCCCGGTATTGCATCAGTCTTTGTCCAGGGAGCATCTTGGCACAGGAACCTCAGGTCTGAAGGACGCACTCTTCTCCTGGTGCTGCTTGCTTGCTTGATGGCGTGAGGTGCCCAGTTCTCTGTTTGCTTCTCTTTCCTTTTATCTCTTGCAGGATGCAAGGATTAAGGGTGGGTTAAGCCATACTCCAGGGAAACTCCCTCTACAGTGGAGCAGGGAGGTGATCTTATAAAGGAATTTACAGCCCCACCCTAATCCTTTAACATACAGCATAGGAAAACCACAAAAGGGAGGACAGTCACAAGATAATGGGAATCATGGCCCAGCCACATGGCTACATCTATTTTTGGGGGGACACAATTCAATCCATGACAGTGACCCCATATACAACAAAATGACACACTGCCTGGTGCTATATCACCTTCACAATCACTATGTTTGAGTCCCTGGTTGGAGCTACTGTGTCAGTCCATCTTGCCGAGGGTTTCTTCTTTTTTGTAGACCCTCTACTTTGTCAAGTATAATGTCATTCTACAGGGATAAATCCCTCCTGATAGTTGAGTGAAGTATGAGAGAAGTTTTGTTGCCATTTTTGCTACCAAGGAGAATTCGGGCTGTATTTTTTCCAAGGCAGATTTGGTCCTTACGGTAACTCATATTATATTCAATAGTCTTCACCAACATCATAATACAAAAGCATCAGTTCTTCTTAAGGTCTTTTGTGTTAATTGTCCAGTTTTCACACACATATGAGAGCACTGAAATACCATGGTTGGGGTAAGCGTACCTTAGTTTTCAAGGCAATATCTTTGCTTTTTAACACTTTAAAGAGGTTGTTTTGCAGTAGATTTGCCCAATGCAACTAATCGTTTGACTTGACTGCTGCTCCCATGGATGCTGCCTGCAGATTCAAGTAAAATGAAACCCTTGACAACTTCAAACTTTTTTCCGTTTAACTTGATGTTGCTTATTTTTCCAGTAGTGAGGATTTTTGTTTTCTATATGTTGCAGTATTATACACACTAAAGGCTGGGGTCTTCAAAATCTTCACTGGTTAAGTGCTGTAAGTCCTCTTCACTTTCAACAAGCAAGGTTGTGTCATCTAACACAGGTTGTTAGTTACTCTTTTTCCTCTTCTGATGCCCTTTTCTTCTTTACATAGTCCAGCTTCTTGGATTATTTGCTCAGTATACAGATTAACTAAGTGTGGTAAAAGGATACAACCCAGGCGCACACCTGACTTTAAAACACACAGTATCCCTTTTTTGTGCTCAAAGGATTGATCTTGATCTATGTACTGGTTCTTCATGAGCACAGTTAAGTGTTCTGCAATTTTCATATTTGACAATGCTATCCATAATTTTTTATGATCCATACAGTCAAATGCCTTTGCATAGCCAGTAAAACACAGGTAAACATCTTTCTGGTATTCTCTGCTTTCAGCCAGGATCCATCTGACATCAGCAACGATATCCCTGGTTCCATGTCCTTTTCTGAATCTGGCTTGAATTTCTGGTAGTTTCCTTCTGATACACTCCTGCAGCTGCTTTTGAATGATCTTCAGGAAAACTTTACTTGTCTGTGATATTAATGATTAATGATTAATCAATAATTTCTGCATTCACTTGAATCGTCTTTCTTACAAATAGGTACAAATATACATCTCTTCCAATCAGCTAGCCAGGTAGCTGTCTTCCAAATTTCTTGGCATAGATGAGTGAACTCTTCCAGTGCTGTATCTGTTTGTTGAAACATCTCAACTGGTGTTCCATCAGTTCCTGGAGCATTGTTTTTCACCGATGCCTTCATTGCAGCTAAATGTCTTCCAGTACCATTTGTTCCTAATCACATGTTACATCATAAAATGCTTGCACGTTGACCAGTTCTTTTTAGTATATTTACTTTGTGTATGCCTTCTATCTGTTTTGATGCTTCTTGCTTTAATATTTACCCCATGGAATCCTTTGATGTTGCAACTTGAGGCTTGAATTTTTTTCTCCAGTTCTTCCAGCTTGAGAAATATTAAGTGTATTCTTCTTTTTTGGTTTTCAAACTCCAGGTCATTGTACATGTCCTTATAATACTTTGTCTTTTTAAGACACCTTTTGACAACTTCTGTTCCATTCTTTTATGTCATCATTTCTTCCTTTTCCTCTAGCTACTCTGTGCTCAAGAGCAAGTTTCAGAGTCTCTTCCGACATCCATTTTGGTTTTTTCTTTATTCCTCTTCTTTTTAAAGGCCTCTTGCTTTCTTCAGGAAATTCTAATGGCACAGTGATGACCCAAAGGCCAGCAGTTTAAATCTACCAGACACTCCTTGGAAACTCTCTGTGGCAGTTCTCCTCTGTTCAACATGGTCACTACGAGTCAGAATTGACTCAATGGCAGCAGATTTGCTTTTTTCACCTATGATGTCTTGATTTCATCCCACAACTCTTCCAGTCTTCGGTCATCAGTGTTCAGCACATCAATTCTGTTCCTGAGATAGTCTCTAAACATAGGTAGGATATAGTCAAGGTCATACTCTGGCTCTCTTGAACTTGTTATAATTTTCTTCAGCTTCATCTTGAACTTGCATATGAGCAATTGATCATCTGTTCTGCAGTCAGCTGCTGGTCTTTTTCTGAATGATAATACTAAGGTTTTCTATCATCTCTTTCTACAGGTATAGTCAATTTAATTTTGTGTATTCTATCTGGTGAGGTCCCCATGTCACTGCTTAAGTTGTTGGAAAAGCTGTTGAAGAAGTCATTGGTTTCGCGAATTCCATCATGCTATCTCTGGCATCAAGCATATCAACAATACTGACCCTTCTTTGTTTCCAACTTTCACATTTAACTTACCAGTAATTACCAGTGCACCCTGACTACAAGCTCGGTCAATTTCAAACTGCGGATGTTGGTAGAAATCTTCAGTTTTTTCATGTTCGGCCTTAGTGGTTGATAGGTAATTTTGAATAATACTTATATTACCTGGTCTTCCTTGTAGGTTATGGGTATTTATCCTATCACTGTACTCCAGGATAGATCTCAAAATGTTCTTTTTTGACAATGAAAGCAACACCGTTCCTCTTCAAATTGTCATTTCAGGCATAGTAAAACATATGATTGTGTGATTCAAAATGGCCAATACCTATCCATGTAACTCCCAAATGCTGTGGATGTTACTGTGTATGACTTTCATTTCATCTTTGACAACATTCAATTTTCTTAGATTTATACTGCATATGTTCCACATTGCAATTATTAATGGATATCTATGGTCGTTTCTTTTCATTTTGATTCATGCCACAACAGCAAATGAAGGTGCAAAAAGTTTGACTGGCTCCATCCATGTCATTAAGGTTGACTCTACTTTGAGGAGAGATCTTCTACCATCATATTTTGAATGCCTTCCAACCTAACGGCCTCATCCTTTGGCACTACATCAGATAATATTTCACTGCTATCCATAACATTTATACTGGCTAATTCCTTTCAGAAGCAGATTTCTAGGTCTTGGTTTCCTGTCTTAGGCTAGAAGCTTAACTGAAATCTGTTCAGCACATGGGTGACCCCCCCCAATTATCTAAGTACTGGTGGCAAAGCTTCCAGCATCACAGCAACATGAAAACCCCCACAGTATGACAAACTGACAGATGCACGTAGACCCTCATAAATGTTAGCAATAATGACCATTTTGATGTTAGAGTAAGTGATGCGAAGTATACTCCTTGTTGATATAATCCAGAAGTAACACCAACTGTCTGTTCAGTAAGGGGAAGAATGAAGAGAGCCAGCCAAGTGCCGTCGAGACGGATCCAACTCACGGCTATTTTATTAACATAGCAAGGGCTAACGCATAAAACTTCTTCCAGAAACAGTACTAAATCATTAAGACACAACTGTAAAAAGTATAGTCAAATACTTTGCAAATACTTTGCAACAATCTCCTGATGCAGATTCAGTACAAGCACTAACAGCCCAGAAGTTGAATAAGTTTATACTTGTTCAGTGACCACTAAGTCAAATGAGACGTCATGAAGAACACAAAAAAGTATAGTATTTCTCCACCAGATTTCATTACCAAGTTAAAAAGGCTCGAAATTATAAGGTTAGCTGTGGAACAGCTGTACCTTCAAGCTTCCTGTTTTTCATACAGAATACTTACCCAAGAGAGACAGGCTTCCAATTTATACGGCAAATCAATACTGGAATACTGTTTTTAAATGTGTATCCAATAAAGTGATAGACAGGAGATACATCAGTACAAGGAAAAATTAATAACTGTCCCTGAGAAAGAAGAACAAGAGGAAGTATGACAGCCACAGCAAGAACTCAACACTGCAGATAAATTTTAAAAGACAATTAAAAGACGACCAGGTAGACAATGAGAAAAATTATTCTAAGCAGAGGAACCAGTAAAGTATAAAGGCTCAGCTTTATAGAACAGCTGATTTGGGACAATGAGTGTTATATGTAAGTACCCACTTCCTAATTCTATATTCAACAACAGCCAAACTGTGATGGCTAATATTAAGGAAAGTCTACTGGCTAACTCTGATACTATCTCACATAATATTTTTAGACACCAATGGCACAAGCACAACTTATGATGTCTACTTAGGGGTTCAATATTCTAATGATACCTTATATATACTCACTTATCTCATAAGCCATGACCCTCAAGAGCACTCACATCTCAAGCATCCTAAAAGTTTCACTACCACCTATATTTAGGTTGGGACTGCTCTGAGTTGATATTTTCCAAAGCAGACTCACACACACACAAACAAGAAAAAAAAATAAGGACTATGATTTCTGAAATGGCATTCACCATCACACATTTCCATTTTAAAACTTAAAGTTAAGTAAAGGTCACACAAGTGCACACAAAGCTTCACATAAGCTTTGGATCTGGGCAACTATACGTATAAATCAAGAGAACCTGGAAAACAGTCTATTCAACCATTAGACTTCTACAGCTGTGCTACAGAAAGAGTGTATCATTACAAGTTCCTTTCTTCCAGCCACTTCACAGCACTTGAAGTGAAAGAGTCTGCAAATGATTTCTATTAATCAGCCCAGAATATAACATTGTTTATTTGTGTACTGACTGGATTTCATAACTATAGCCATGTGGCTTCAGGACACACTGACTTACCTTAAAGTACACATTAAAAATGTCTCAACTCCATTGTCTCTGACAGCCTACTTTAGTATCAGAGCTGCACTATGTGCTAAATTACTTTTACAAAGCTTCCTCCTTATTATTTGGATCTGTTAAGGCTCATACCCAAACCCAGTGCCGTCGAGTCGGATCCGACTCATGGCGACCCTAGAGACCAGAGTAGACTGCCCCCTAGAGTATTCAAGGAGCACCTGGTGGGTTTGAAATGGTTAAGGCTCATGGGCAATATTTATTCCAGCATAGCTCTGAAATAGATTACAGTGCTTAAAAAAAAAAAGTCTTCCTGATAATGCTTTTTTCATATCACAGCATAACTGGTGTGAAAGGCTTCTAGCTTTTGATCAAATGCTGCTTTCCTTTATTTTCAAGGTCAGCTGTAAAAAGAATTATATTTCTTACTGAATAATAAATGCATGTGTCTCAGCACCTTACTGACTATCCTCAATCACAGATTAGTTTTACTTTCAATTAACATATTTAGGGTCAATATTAAGATCCATAGGCCCTCCTGAGGACATGTGCACAATCCATTTGAACACTGCTTAAGTTTTCAGATCAAAAAAATACATTCATGTTTGTCTTAGTTATCTAGTGCTACTACAACAGAAATACCACAAGTGGATAGCTTTAACAAAGAAAAATTTATTCTCTCACAACTTAGAAAGATATAAGTGCAAATTCAGAGAGCAAGCTCTCTCTGTGGGCTCTGAAGGAAGGTCCTTGTCATCCATCTTCCCCAGGTCTAGAAGTTTCTCAGCACAAAAAACCCTGGGTCCATAGGAAGTACCTGCTGATGGCCCTCCTTACTTGGTGGTAATAAGATCCCCTTGTCTCTCTGCTTGCTTCTCTCTTTTACATCTCCAAAGAGACTAACTCAAAATACAACTTGATCTTCTATTTGAATCCTGCCTCCTTACTATAATTGCCTCTAATCCTGCCTCATTAGCACCATAGAGGTAGGATTTACAATGCATGGAAAAACCAAATCAGATGACAAAATGATGGACAACAGTGGGAATCATGGCCTAGCCAAGTTAACACACATTCTTGGAGGACACAATTCAATCCATAACAATGCTCTTGTTTTAACAGTGATACCATTAAGGATTTTACTACAAAGACTGAACATCTTAAATCCTGTTATTCCCTAACAAAATCACCTTACTATTTAAAGTACAGCAGTGAGCAAACAAGGTGGTTTGAACTGCAAGCAGTTATTACTTAACATGACAGCAAAGCCTCAGGATATAAAACCACAAAGCAGTTCTCTGGCCAGCAGTCGAAGATGTCTCAAATATGTAGATAATCCACAGTTAACAACAGACCATTTTCTATACTTTATCCCCTTGACAATGATTGTAACTCTCTGTACTAAGATCTCTCCCAAGTCTAACATTTGTGACCACAGGACAATATGGAAGTAATATTGGTTCTAATTACCTTTTCTGAGTCTCAAAGTAATAAAAGCCTCCCAGAAATGACCTGCGGTATGTGGTGAAAAACAAATGAGATGCCATCAGCATGTCAATCTCAATCTACCATAAATTTCAGCAAGCAAGTAACACTTTAAGTTGAACTGGCATACTGGATAACCATACATGTATGTTCTAATGTTGTAGGTACAGGAAGTCCTGAGTTAAGACTATTCATACTTGCCCTTTAATGTTATATAAATTTACCCCCACTTTGAAATGACTGAACCAACCCCTACTTATAATAAATTCTCTCTTACAGTCACCTCCACTTGCTGCACATGCACATTTTAAATCACTGAAAAGACTTTGAGCCTTTTCTTGCGCTACAGTAGGGTTAAATAAAGACTGTATGCCCCTGCTCCAATTTACCTACAAATTTGACTTAAAGACAGTTAAGAACAGACCTAGTTCTTTACCTGGGGACTGCCTTATAGTTATTTTCAGGGCTTTGGAATCAGTTCATTTCTGCCTGAATCCCTGCTGAGAATTTGCATTTCTAACAAGTTTCCAGGAAGTTATACATAAGAATCAGCTGAGGATCATATGATTCTGATGCTATATAGCTAGAGTAGAAATGCTAACTCTCAGCAGCAAACTTGCTGAGCCCTGGTTTTTCTCAAGCCATTTTAAACAACACTATCTTTCCTGTCCACATATTAGAAACTTCCCACTCTTCCTCTAAAGTCTTGGCATACCTGATACTTGCAAGATATTTTTAATTAACACCTTTTGCAGGAAAATGATTTTAATGTCTTAAATGTACTCCTTTTCATAATGTGCATTCTTAATGAGCACCTAACACTAATGTAAGCAGGAAGACTTTGAAAAACTACCTTGTATCTCGAAATGATGTTAAACATGACATGCAACTCTGTTCACAACACAAACATGCCATACATGCACACACCACACATACCACATACCACACATGCCACACCTCACAGACACAAGACACCACATACCAGGGACACAACACACATATACATACACATCATATGTACCCAAAACCACAGAGATACACATCACACCACACATAACATACACAATACACATAACACACACACCCCACATATAAAAATGCTATCTTAGACTGCTACCATCTTTTCAAGCATTCTTACAACTAGTTTGAAGCACTCTTTCAGTGTGGCTGGCTCTAGCAACCATTCCATTTCTAAGTAGAAAAAGGAAAAAGAAAAAAAAAACCTAACCATCACCACCACAGCCCCCTCTCTGCACACATTACTGACACCGTGAATGATTTTATCTTTCACCTCCTCAAATGTACTGATGCCTTCCTCTGTCTCTCTTTCTCCTATCTCCAACTATATATATATATGTATATATACATATATATATATACATATATATACATATACATATATATACATATACATATATATACATATATATATATATTGGTTTTTTTTTCCTTTATATCCCTTCCCACAACCCTTCCAATTCGTCCCAGATCTCCAGTGTCCTGGGCTTTAGAGGGAACCCTTCAGTCATTTATTACATTAATTACATTAATTAATTTACTACATTAATGACATTTGGTTCTCAAGCACTGAAGGCTGTTTCATTTCCAGCAATTACCCTGTAATAAAGTAACTGCCTGAATGGAAAAGATGTCTATAATATCTTTGCAACATTTAACAGACCTGACAGAAACATGCACCAAACTAAGTTTGAACATTTTCACCAAGTGGACAAAGGGACTTGAAGGAAATATCGGTTCTGTGTGGTTTAAAGAAACAGTCAAGATGTTAAGAGCATGGACTTTGGAGGCAGACTGCCCGGGATGAATCCTGCCTCAGTGTAGTGAATGCCCAGATCCTCTCCTTCGTGACCAAGGCAGCCATTCCTCCGCTACCAGCAGCACAGCTAGGCCCCTTCCAAGAAATGCCCTGGCCAAAGTGAGCTGTAAGTCTTACGGTTACTTTGAAGCACCTAAGGCTACACCTCCATCCCCAAGCAACCCATAACCAATGACTACCAGTGTAGGGGTACAAATTTCTAGTCTCCTTGTCTCACTTTGGGACTATTGTGGGGAGTCATCCCATTCCCAGGGCTCCTAGAAAGATCAGCTAAGACCTTTGTTGCAACTATATAACCACCCAACTTTTCTCAATTCTGCTTCCTTCACTTTCTTATTAATTAAGATAATAATAATACAGTTGCTGAGAAGTGATTCCAGCTCATAGCAACCCCATGTGTTGCAGAGCAGAACTGTGCTCCACAGGGTTTTCAAATCTGTCACCTTTAAGAAGCAGACTGCCTTTCTTTTAAAGCACCTCTGAGTGGGTCCAAACAGCCAAACATTTGAAGAGTAATCAAACACTTAACCACGTGCCATGCAAGGACTTCCACTCTCTTACAGATGTTCTAAATGTGCTCAAAAGCACTCCCTAGTAAACTTTCTGCTGGCCAATCTCTGTCTCAGAAACTGTTTCCAGACAACTCAACCCTAGACACTTGGTACAAGGAGAAGCCTGAGGAAGTACGCTCTCAACAGGGGCTGGATTGCCTGCAGCCGCTGGCAGTAAGGGTCCCTCATGGTTAGTGGGTAGAATATGCACAGACTCTGGTATACAGTGGCAGGACAGCTGTCACAGCTTCCACTGGTGGTGAACAGGAATGAGGTATCAAAAAGGGGAACATACTGGCTGGTGCATTATCCTAAGCACCTGAAAGGTTTTAAGACAGCAATTTTAAGGACAGTGGGTAGGGGTAGCAGGGGAAGCTGCATATAAGTGGTCATGTAAATTTATATGGGAATACACATTTTCACTCAGTCATAATAAACAAAAAAGAACAGTGGAATAAGATGGCTGTGAGTGTAATCAATACATTTGTAAAAGAGTGAAACACTAAATGATAGATCAACAATTAAAGGAAAACTGAGCATCAAAAGAATTCCTTATCAGCATATTTCTATGAGGCTGTCTTTTCATGTGGCTAGAGAGCAGAAAGATCGGGACCAGAACTTAACAATAATAAAGGTAGCACATATCTAGAGGTTGCTAAAGGCTCCCTGCTAATGGCTAACTCTATCTTCTCCTTGAACATATTACAGAGGCCTCTTTTTTTCAAGACATCATAAACCATGCTCAGGATCTAATTTATTTCTCTCTGTCCTCCCAGCACCCAAACCTCTAATTTAAATTATGAAATAAACAAGCCAGGAGAGGGCTGGTCCTGCTTAAAGAAGAAAGAGACTCTACATCTTGAAGTAGTTGAAGGAGACAGCCAGTATGTTATCAGTGAGAAGCCTGGGTAGTATCTAACGGACTGAATCCTGAAGGTGCTGGATCAAGGTAGGCAGGAACCTTGCATAAGGGATAGTTCGATGCATAGGAAGCATTCTTTGTGATATACAATTTAACACCAGGGCAAAGACCCAAAGAGACTATGCTAACTTGCTGCTAGATGGCTCTTAGATGCTTAGGGAAAGGGCTGATTGACACTAAACGAAAAAGAAACGCCAGCACTGCTGTGGTAACAGTAAAAAAAAGGAGAGAGAGAACCAAAAGTCTCAGAGAAGTCAGCATACTTGAGTAGGTGTAGGACATAGACGAGAAACCCCAGAAGATTACGGCCCATGAAAGGATTTGGAGGACCTTCCATTTACCAAAACAGTATGACACACTAGTGAGGGGACACCAAAACCACTGAAAAGCTCAGTGGTGGTGTCTTGTACAGGCCAGGACAGACAATAGGAGATGCTGTTAGAAAACCGAGTTCCTAAAATCAACAGCAGAGGCCAGCAGGGACAGGACTACACCATCAAACGTAAGTTATTGCAATCAGTAGCAAAGTGAGAGTTGCAGCTAGCAGAAATTAACCTACAGAGAATAGCAGAGATGCTCAATAAACCATGGACAGCCAACAGGGGTTTTGATCAATCTATTTAAACAAAAGTAATCAAGGACAAATAACTAAGGCACTGATGGCAGAAGCCTCCATAAAAAGCCACAATCTTTTGTCCAGTTTCCAGAACAGAGCCAGTTTTCAATCCTAGATCCCTCTGACTGAAGTTGGGATGGCTGCCAAAAGGAAAAATTCTACAACACCACAACCATTTTACAAAGTAAAGATTTCCCTAGACCTTTTCCAATAGGATTTATTTAGTAAGGAAAAGATATCCAGATCTTTTCAGGATTTTTGGACACAGGGTCTAAACTGGTTTTAGATTTTGATACTCGGGTCCTGTCTTTCTGTCATGAATTGAACTGTGTCCCCCCAAAAATTTGTGCAGTAATTTGGCTAATTTGTGATTTCCAGTATTGTGTGATGTTCCTCGATGTTGTAAATCCTGCCTCTGTGATGTTGACGAGGGAGACTGCATGGCAGTTGCATCAGTGGAGCAGGACTCAAGGTGTAAGGCTGTACTGTGCCTTGAGGTAATCTCTTGGGATATAAAGGAAAGGGAAGCAAACAGAGCCAGGGACCTCATACTGCCAAGAAAGCAGCATGGGAGCAGAAAACATCCTTTGGACCTGGGATCTCTGTGCCTCAGAAGCTCCCAGTCGAGGGGAAAACTGATGACAAGAACCTTCCTACGGAGCCAAAAGACAAAGCCTTCCTCTGGAACTGGCACTCTGAATTTGGACTTTTAGCCTATATTTCTGTAAGAAAATAAATCTCTCTTTGTTAAAGCCATCCACTTGTGATACCTCTGTTATAGGAGCACTATGTGACTAACACAGTCATACATAAGTCATATATATGTGTATATATACATACATAGAGAGAGAGTGCAAGCAACTGCAGGTGCTGACAAGTCCCAAGCCCATGGGACAGGCTTCTGGCTGGAGGTTTCTCCTGACTCATGTAGCTTCAGAAGCTGATAAATCCAATCCAAGACTGGCAAGTAAGAAAGCAGGCCACTGGCTAAAGTTTCAAGTACCAGAGGTCAGATGATGACAATTCAGATGCAGGATCCAGAGTGAACTCTGCCAGAACGTCCATATACACAGGATGCAGGCCACACCACAAAGGAAATTCGCCTTACAACTGACCAGCTGATCCCACTGGATCACATCATAGAAGTTGTCATGGATTGAATTGTGTCCCCCCCAAAATTTATGCATTGATTTGACTTGGTTTGGAGTTCCAATATGGTGCCCTTCCTCCCATGTGTTGTGAATCCTGCCTCTGTGATACTGATGATGGAAAATGGTTTGCAGTTGTGTTAGTGAGGCAGGACCCAAGCTACCAGCTTGTGGAATATAAGGGAGAGAAGTGAGCTGAGGATGTTGAGAATGTCACAGCACTGAGAGCAGAGCACATCCTTTGGACCCAAGGTTCCTGTGCCGAGATGCTCTCACTGGATGTGAATTCAGCCTACTGGACTGTGATGGTTTCTTATTCTGAATGGACTTGTATCTTGTTAATTGACTTGTGGCTTATGGGACTGTGACAATAGAAGCTTCTCCTCAGGAAAACTTCCACTCATGGTATTTTCTGTTAGAGCAGTACCAGGTGACTAGGACAGAAGTGATTATATTGTACTGCAAAATGGAGGATAATTACATCAATACAAAGCTGCCAAGTTTTATTATTACATAATTGGCAAATCACAGAGAATCATGACCCAGTCAAATGTACACACAAACTTAACCATCACAATCTACCCCTTGTCAACTTAGCATCTGCACACATTTCACTAAACCATACAGAACCTCTAAATGCAGACAGGTATGTTTGCAACTAACATAAAACTGACATGCATACAACCAAAAAAGCACTATCTCAATATTTATCTTATATTTTATAAGAAAGAAAAACATAAGGCACACAAGGAAGATATATTCCTAACAATTACAGTGCTTTTCCTGCAACTGATCATATGGTTCCAACTGATACATTCAACCACCCATTCCATATTCCCTTTGCCTTCAGCAAGCACCTCAGCTGTTTATGGTTCTATGCCTGGTAGGTGACCTGGGCCATGAGTAGTTATGCTGGAACTGTTTTTCTGTAGTTTTCCATTCACTTTAACCACAGGGCACAGTAGTACTAAGAGACATCCTAAGGGATCAACTGTATACCAGACATACTTTTCTTTATTTCTATTACATAATATCAATCTGATTTCCTCTTGATAATCAAGATCAATCAAAGTATCCAGTACAGTAATTCCCTCCTTTGCCTGTTAATCTAGAGTCATGATGATCCCAAAGTAGTTGGGTAGCGTTCTTGATCTCCAGTTCCATGAAATCATTTTTGGGTATTGTGATGGGAGCATTCCTGGCTTTGAAACTAGGACCGCTAGGCCTACAGAGCACAGGGTTGTGGAGACAAGTAAAAACTGTATTACTAGTGATAATGGTGAGCGGTGCCACTCCAATTGCCAACCCTTGGTTCCTGGACCCATGAATACCACCTACGAAAGAAATAACAACGTGCACTGGATACTGGTTTAGAGCATGTACAGCTCTTGAAGAACACTTCCCCAGCCTTGCAAGGTATTGCCACCTAACTGGCACAATGATTGTTCATTTAGGAGGGTATTCCTTTGTTCTAACAAGCCAGTTGCATCAGGATGACAGGGGACACGGTAAAACTAGTGAATGCCATGAGCATTGGCCTATTGCTGCACTTCATTTGCTGTGAGGTGAGTTCCTTGATATGAAGCAATGCTGTGTGCAACATCAGGACAGTGGAAGTGGTATTTTGTAAGTCTCCAGATGGTAATTTTGGTAGAGGTGTTGGATGCAGGCAAGAAAAATTCATATTCAGGGTAAGTGTTTATTCTAGTATGAGCAAAACACTGCCTGTTTCATGACAGAAGTAATCTGATAAACCAACCTGCTACCAGGTTTCTGGCTGATCACGCCTAGGAAGAGTGCCACATCAGGGACTCAGTGTTGGTTTCTGCTCTTGGCAGACTGAGTACTCACCAGTGGCTGTAGCCAAGTTAGCTGTTGTAAGTGTCCATGTTTCTGAGGCCATGCATAGCCTCCACCCCAGCCACCACAGCCACTTGTTTCATGAGCTCACTGGGCCGTGACAGCAGTGGCTGGGGAAAGATAATGATTGTTTCCCACAGAACACATCGTCCTATCCACTGGACTGTTAAAACCCTCTTCTGCCAAGGTCACCCTTTGGTGAGCATTCATGAAATACGAATGTCTTCACTCCTTTGACCTACTCAGAGAGGTCTATTCACATACCTCCTTGTCTCCAGTTTTACACTCATGTTCTTTCCAAGTTCTCAACATCCAACCATCCCACTGGTCACAGCTTGCAAATCAATTCAATCACACATCTGGACCTTTCTTATTTCAAGCAAAGTGAACAACCAGGTACACTGCTCACAGTTCTGCCTATTGGGAGGATATCCCTTCACCACTATCCTACATAAAAGGATCTATAATGCTGCTGTTGTCCACTTTCAAATGGTGTCTGCATATCATACAAAACCATCTGTAAACCAGGCACAAAATTATTCTTTCTCAGTCAACTGAGTATAAGGAACTTTCCAAAAGAGAAGACAGGTAATGTGATGGAAGTGGAGACCACAGGCATTTAGGCCACTTTCTTGTACAACTGATTTGTGCCTTCAGGTCCTACTTAGGTCTGATATCATATATAACCCTTCCATTTAATAATGATGTGCTATTTTGCATGCTGACTTTATGGCTCTATGGGTCACACAACACTCTGTTCTGTTCATAGTGGGCAGCTCATGCTGCATGGTGATCTGGTAGTCCACAGTTATGCATTCCATTTCTACTATGGCCCAGTAACAAGCCAAAAGTTGTTTCTCAAAAGGACAGTAGTTATCTGCAGAGGATAACAGGGCTTCACTCCAAAATCCTAAGGATCTGGGCTGTGATTCACCAATATGGGCCTGATAAAGACTCAAACAGCAACTAAATCTGCCACTGACACTTTAAGCCACATTGGCTCAGCCAGATCTTACGGCCCACATGACAGAACAACTTGCATAGCAGCCTGAACCTGTCACAGAGTCTTCTCTCTTTCTGGCCCCCACTCAAAACTCACAGCTTTTTGAGTCACCTGAAAAACATCCAAGAGTAGTACACACAAATTAGGGATACATCGCCTCCAAAATCCAGAGGCCCACCTGGCTTTCTGCCTCCTTCTTAGTGGTGGGAGAGGCCAGATGCAACAGCTTGTCCTCTACATTAGAAAGAACACCTCAATAGACACTCCATGCCACGGGACCCCTAGAAATTTCACTAAAGTGGAAGGTACCTGAGTTTTTGTTGGATTACCTTCTTCCCCTCCTCTACTAAACAAATGTTTTAGCAATAAATCCAGTCATTGACACTTCTTCCTTACTAACTCTAAACAGCATAATGACATCAGTGTAATGGACCAGTTTGACATCGCATGGAAAAAAAATTCCACCAAGGTCCCTGTAGACTAAATTATCGCATAAAGCTAGAGAGTAGGGCAATGAAGGCACACTCCTGGGTCTGCCAGCTGAAGGCAAACAGCCTCTGATGTTCTCTCAAAACAGTAATCAAGAAAAAGCTCAGATCAATAGCTACATACCAGGTACCAGGAGACATATTAACTTGTTCAAGCTATGAAACCACAACTGAAAACAGCAGCTGCAAGTGGAGTCACCACCTGGTTAGGTTTACAATAACATACTGCCATTCTCCACGATCCTTCTGTTTCCGCACAGGTGAAACAGGTGAGCTGAGTACAGGTAGAGTGAGAAGCACTACTCCTGCATCCTTCGAGTTCTTTACGGTGGCAATAATCTCTGTACTTCCTCCGGAAGAGAGGTGTTACTTTTGGCTTTCTATTTTCCAAGGTAGGGGCAGCTCTGAAAAATTCCACTTGGCTTTTCCTATTACGATAGCTCTTAGGCCACTGGTCAGGGATCCAGTTGTGGGTGCTCTGCCAGTTGCTAAGTATATCTACTCCAGTTATTAATTTGGGAGCTGGGGAAATCACTACAAGATGGGCTTGAGGACACGCTGTGAGATGAACTTGTGGTAAGACTCCATTAACAACCTGACCTCCATTCAATTCTATTCCTTTTCATTCAATCATAATAAAATAAAATAAAATAATTCACGTACAGTGGACATATGGGGCTTCATTATACTGTTGTCTGCTTTTGTGTATGTTTAAACATTCTCATAATTAAATGGAAAACCTGACATCCTTATACCTCCACTCTGACTGTCAGGCCACAATGATACTTTGGGTGTCCTGCAATTAGTGTCAGAGCAAATCCAGTGTCTAGGAATCGCCCCAAAAGTCTGATTCATTCCTTTTTTCTAATGAATAATTACTCCAGTAAAAGGTCAGATTCCTTTGCAGAAGTTTGGGTAAAAGATTAGCAGTGTAAATATCTGGCAGTGTAGTGAAGTCCTTCCTCAAGGGAACCACCCTTTCCGTCAGGGGACCGTGAGTCAGTAAACTGGCCCAGGTCTGGGAACGGACTGAGGGGCCGTGGTTCTCTCTTCAGTAATACAAGTTAGATTGTCATCCACTTGACCTAGAATCTTTCTGCTTATACAACTCAAGTAAATATTTAATAGTTTTTTCATTTGTTTCACTTCTAGGAGCACCATGGTTAATCAGCCAATGCCATAAATCTCTGAGTCAGATTATTCTCATTACTACTTTGACACTGCTGTCCCTTATGGTAACCACTGCCACTTTGTCCATTGGATGCTGCCACTTGACCGCTACCTCCATGGGCTCCGATCTGCCTCATTATAGTTAGATGACTTAATTCAGTTACAGCAACTCTCACTGTCAAATCTGATTTACATAAAAAAGCAATCACAACAATTTTCAAGGATGTTGGAGCTCCCTTTACAAACTTGTTCCTCACCATTGTGGTAAAAGGTATGTCTTCTGGGAACTTTACATGTGAGTCTTTGAGTTTAACCTGATAAATCCACAATAACATTCTAATTTACCAAAACCTCTGGATATCATCTTCTACAGTATACCAAGTCAGGTCTGGTACTTCAACTTGATTTAGTATGGGCCATAGGGAAATTCTGGTGGTATAGCAGTTAAGTGCTAGGTCTGCTAACCAAAAGGTTGGCAGTTCAAATCTACCAGGCACTCCTTGGAAACTCTATGGGGCAGTTCTACTCTGTCCTATAGGGCCGCTATGAGTCAGAACTGACTTGACAGCAGGGGGCTTGGTTTTGGTCACTGTGTAAGCCATTCTTCAGTTAACCAACCAAATAAACTATTAGATCTTTTCCTAACTTCTTGAGCTGAAACACTGAAAGAACAATCTGTGCTTAACAGGCTGATATCAATATAATCAGACTGATTCAGCTTTATGTTCCTTGCATCATTATCTCACACCCCTAATAGCCATTCCTATACATATTCCCTAGGTGTCAGTTTGTACATTCTGGAAAAATCAAGCACTTCTTTTGGAGTGTAGTGTGCCTCTTCCTGGATTATACTCTGTACTTCATCTTTTAGAGATCTCTAAGATTTAAGTCTGGTTACAGTTCTAGAAGTCAAAATGGAAGAAGGTGAGGATACCTTGTTTGTAAGACATTGTGGCAACAGCTCAGATGCTTCCCCAGGTGATGACTCACATGCCACCTCAGGTGACAGAAAAGGCTCTTCAGATATAGCTCCATTAATCTGATAAAATTGGGGTAGAAGAGATAATGGTTTTTTTGACAAGGATGACTTAGCAGACAAAGATGGACTAAACTCTTCAGATGGGAGCAAATGGGCTGGTTCTCTTGGTAGGAGCAATTCAATGGAATCTAGAGGCTCAATGTCCCCAGCTTCTTGATTTCTGCCTGTAGACCCCATCCCAAGTTTCAAGATCACATTTCTTAACAATTAATGCCCTCACTGTAACTTGAGGCACCATTAAAAAACCAAACCCACTGCCGTCAAATCTATTCCAACTCATAGTGACCCTAGAGGACAGAACAGAACTGCCCCATAGAGTTTCCAAGATGTGCCTGGTGGATTCAAACTGCAGACCTTTCTGTTAGCAGATGGAGAACTTAACTACACCACAAGAATTTTCAGTAGGCATTACTAGAGGTTGGGAATTCAATAGGCATTATAATTCAACCACTCTTACGATAAGAACTTGGGCTTGGTTTTCAGCAATATCAGCTCAGTTACTACAAGAAATAAGGCTTTCTTTCAGGGCACAAGTAGAAACTTTGAGGCCATTTATGCAGTACTTGAGCTGTAACTCTGAAGTCCTAGTTCATCTCATACTTTCATCATTTTGTCTAGCAAAAGTAGGATGAACCAACCAGCCTCCTCATGCTTCCCATTATGACAAAATTGTAGATTTTGTCATAGGCCCTAGATCGCATGATGGGGGTGACTATATCACAAAATAGAGGATAACTACCTCACTACATAACTACCAAACTATATCATTACATAATTGGCAAACCACTGAGAGCAATGGCTCAGCCAAGGCTACACACAACATTAGCCATCACATACCTCAAACTCAGCTAAGTAGTAGTCCTGATTTCAGTGATAGAGTGAATGGTAATATATTTGCTAGAGCAGAAAAACCAGCTGCAAGTGTATAGTATGTAGTCAATGATTTCACAAATTTGTCCTTTCATCTGCTCAACAAGACAAAGAACCAGCAGAAGTTTAGACCAAAATAGAATGAACAACAGCATTCATATAAATACATCTTACTTTACAAATTTGTTGATTCTTCACTCTCTCTCACACACAATATGGTCTGACAAGACCCAGGCTGTCTCATTCCACAGAACATCACATTGTTAACATCAAAAGTATTGTGTAAACCATAATGAATGAAGAACTGACAAGCCCTTTGTAGACTTTGCTAAAACACATACTTTAAAGGGTGGAACTTAAACCCTATAATGACTTGGGAACTACCATGTCAGTAAAGTTTTCAGGGGTCTAGAAGTATAGAGCATGCCAAGACACACCTGAAGGACAGAGTATTTAATCTCGCACCTCCAATCACCAATAGGGAACCAACCACACACATGGTAGGCCTCCTTTAGTTCTAGAGGCAATGTATTCTACTTGGAACACAGGTTACAACCCATTCACCAAGAAAGCTACAAGCTTTCAGTGGGACCCAGGGCACTAAAGGCTCTGCAAAGGCCTTGGCTGTAGTACAAAACCATGCCACCTGGTAGATCATATAGTATTGGAGGTATTAGTAATAGAAAAATATTTCTCATAGAGCTTATGGCAAGGACAGTGAAAAAAAAACCACAACCACAACTTAGATGTTCTGGGTTCTAGAGCAAGTCTGTGCCATTATGTACAATTCAAACATACAAAAAAGCTCTTGACATACTACTGGGCCCTAAAATAAATGCCTAGTCATGGACATTAAGTGAATGCATGGCCAGAATTATTGACTGTGAACTGCATTCTCGCAGACCCACCAAGTACTAAAGTCAGGCAGACCCCAGAGTGATCCATTATAAAATAGTAGTGATTTACAGGGCACGAGAAGGGCCAGGAAATGATGTGGTAGTCCAAACACTCATATCATCCACTGTTGCACCAACTAGCACCTCTCTCTTAGCTCACATCTCTGGCCACCTGTAGAAGCTGGGGATCATGATCAGATGACACAGAAAGAAAAAAGTCAAGCTTGTTTCACAGACGTGTTGGCCGGGTATGTGAGTGCCAGTCAAAAACACATGGCTCCTGCACTACAGTCTCACCCACGAGTGGCTCTTAAAGTGAAGGGAAATTCTCCCAAATAGGACAGTTTAGGGCAGTTCACCCAGTCATACACCATATGTAGAATGGGAATTAAACAAAAGCAAGAATATATATACAGATTCATAAGTAGAGGCAAACAGTAAGACTGGACAGCCATCAATAAGGAAAATAAAAAAGACTGGAAGATAAGGGACAAGAGGACCTGATGAATAGGCATGTAGATGGTTCTGAGGTCACAGAGAGAAAGTATCAAAATCTTTGTATCCTGTGTAAACACCCACCAAAGAGTATTTACCATGAAGAGGCACTGACAAATCAAGCAGAGAGGATGACTCAGACGGGTGCCATCAGCTGGCCTTGGCCATCGATCACTTTTGTGCTACCCTGGATGAATGGGCTCAGCAGAATGACTACTATTCACCAAGACTGATCCAGCTACTGTCACTGCTAACTGTCCAGACTGTCAACTTCAAAGACCAACAGTGAGCCCCCAGTACAGCAGCATCTCTTGAGGAAACAAACTGGACACTTGTTGGAAGATTGATTATACTGGATGTCTTTCACCTAGGAAGGAGCAGCAACTAACCTTAAGTGCAAATGACACATTATAGGTATATGTGAGAACCCTGGTGGCTAAGTGGTTAAAGCACTCAGCTGCTACCCAAAAGGTCAGCAGTTCAAATCCACTAGCCTCTCCACAGGAGAAAGATATGGCAATCTGCTTCCATAAAGCCTTAAAAACCCTACGGAGGCAGTTCTACTCTGTCCTACAGGGTAGCTGTGAGCCAAAAGTGACTTGATGGCAATGAGTTTGATGTTTGCCTGTCCTGCATGCAGCGACTCAGCCAGAACCATCACCCAAGGGCTGACAGAGTATGAACGTAGGATCCTGCAAAACAACTCCATGAGCCAAGAAACCCACTTCAAAACAGAGAAGACACGGTAGTGGGCATGTGACTACAGAATGTATAGGTCCCGTCACATCCCTCACCACCAGAATCTATCGCTTGACAGAGCAATGTAACGGACGTTTAGAGACGGAAGTCAGACTGTCCGCACTTACTGTCACTCTCAGAGTTACCTGAGGAATTTATGCTTCCTATTCCCACAACTCCAAGTGTCTAGAAATCAGAGTTCCCAAGACAGCCCATGGGACACAGGAACAAGCCCATGAAACATTAGACAGCCGGCCATTTGCTTCAGTCTCTGTGCCAAGTGACCTGAAATAAAGCAGGAGTAGTGACCTCCTCCTAAGAGAAGGCACAGCTGACATTACACACTGCAAACAGGAAAGAATGCATTTGATACCCAGATAATACACTGTAACATTTTTTTGTTATTGTCTTGACCAGTTCTGACAAGTAAACAAATGCAGTAGACGCATGGTAAAGGTTAGGACAACCAAAAGCTAAGGACCCTCAGGGATGAAGTTCTAGGGCACACCTCATTTAACCAAAAGAAGTGCTAAAAGTGAGGGTAAGCAGAGTCTAGAATGAGTAGGAGAGTTAGGAGATAATTTATCCTTTGAAGTCCCCAAACCAGCTTGAGCAGCAGAGCTGTACAGTTTATCCAACTAGTTCATCCCATTGACCTACCTCTTGTAAGCCTTCCCAGGAAAAGAGAACAACTAGAATCCCGGAGGAACAGTCTTCAACAAATAAACTTATTACAGAGAGCAAATGGGCTTAAGAAGCACAAAGGTTAGGTTGTAGTTGATGGTGGAATGCACTACCCCAAACATCTTCAAGCCCCAGGTACAGCTACCCTCTGAGTCTCACTAGGAAATTACAGCCAAAGGGTTGGACAGGCTGCTTATCCATGGGCAGCCACTACAGGTCCATTCCAGAGAAATCTGAAGTGCTACTCTACCCCAGAGCTCCCTGTGATGCAGTGAGGTCTCTGCTGCTGACATCACAGTTCTCTCTCTTCCTCTGCCAGTCCCTCACTTCTTTAGAGTTGTTCACAAAAGCACTGCCCAATTAACTTCCTGCATGCAAATCTCCAACTCAGCATTACAGAGAACCAGGCCTAAGGCACTAGTCCATTTACAACTGGGGAATCTACAACATGGGGGGAGTACTAGTACTTACCACACAGGGTACTGTGAAAATAAAACAGTTTAGTCAAATCTTTTAGAACACTGTCTGGCATATAGTAGGTATTCAATAAAATTTTATTATGAGCTATTATAAGCTTATTTTCTTCTGTAAAAAAAAGCATTCATTAAGGGACGAATTAGTTATTAATATCAATTGTTTTCAATTTTCTGAAAAAGTTGTAAATCAGTAGGACAAAGAAGTTAAAAGCACTAAGTCATAGGTTACACTATTTCTGACATTCCAATTATAATAAAATGAATATATCATTGCTTTTTAGTCACTACTGCATTATCATAATTTCCACATTAGTTCTTTTTCAGCAAGATAATGAAATAAATTGCTTTTTATTCCTTATTATAAACATCAAAGAAAAAAGTACTTAACTTCTTCTGTATAATCACACATTTACTCTAAATTTAACAAATCAAACCAAACTTAAGAAAACCAAAAAGGAGGAAAACACAAACAGAAGCCTTGGTATTTCACAATAGCCTTGGATCATATGCATCAGGGCCTGATTCTACAGAGTTCTTCCCATCCAGGCAGTAAATTAACCTTGGAGCAGCATAAACTAAGTAAGTGCTTCATTAGTTGATGAATTAAAAGTGCTGAAATCATATAGTCATACCTTTTTTGTATTTAATGTAGTCATGTATCTTAAATTTCTCCTAGGGTTGAGATGTATCATTTATAGCCTAAGTCCAATACCATTATTTGTTAGGACAAGATGAATAAATCCTGGTAAGTCAGTGTTAGTAACTAATTAGAACAGACAGAAGACTTCCAATTCTCTTCCCTTTTACACTGTAAATGTTTCCCTTATCACTTCATGCAGAAGTCTCACCTAGTCAACTAAAAACCAATTCTAAGTATAATATCTGGTTTAGTTTCCAAGTTTCCACTTATAAAGCTGTTTTTTTTTTTTTTTTGGGGTTTTGTTGTTGTTGTTAGAAGCCTTCAAGTTACTTCTGACTCATAGCAACCCTACATACAACAGAATGAAACACTGCCCCATCCTGCTTGACTCTCACCATCATTACTATGTTTGAATCCACTGTTGCAACCACTGTGCCTGTCTATCTCATATAGGATCTTCATTTCTGATAATTCTCTACAAAGCGTGATGTCCTTCTCAAATAACTGGTCCCTCCCAATAACACATGCACAGTATATGAGGCAAAGTCTCACCATTCTTGCATCCAAGAAGCACTTTGCCTATACTCCTGCCAAGACAGATTTGCTCATTCTTCTGGTAGCCCATGTATATTTGATATCTTTGCCAACACCATAATTCAAAGGCATCAGTTCTTCATTGATTTCCTTATTCATGATCCAGATTTCACATGCAAATGAGGCAACTGAAAATATTACAGATTGGGTCAAGCGACATCTTTGCTTTTCAACACTTTAAGTGGTCTTTGGCAGACTGCCCAATGCAATATTAATCATTTGATTTCCTGACTGCTGTTTCCATAGGCCTTGATTGTGGATCCAAAGAAAATGAAATCTTTGACAAACTCAGTCTTTTCTCCACTTATCATCATAATGCTTATTGGCTTAGTCATGAGGATTTTTGTTTTGTTTATGTTGAAGTATAATCCATACTAAAGGCTGTAGTCTTTGATCTTTATCAGAAATCAGGGTTGTGTCATCTGCATAATGCGGGTTGTTAATGAGTCTTCCTCCAATTCTGATATGCCCATCTTCTTCACACAGTCTAGCTTCTTGGATTATATGCTCAGCATGAAAACAAAAAAATACAGTGAAAGGATACAGCACTAACACACACCTTTTCTGATTTTAAACCACAGACTATCGTCTTGTTCTACTCAACTGACTGCCTCTTGATCTATATACAGGTTCTGCACAAGCACAATCTAGTGTTCTAGAATTCCCATTCTTTGCAATGTTATCCACAATTTGTTAGGATCTACATAATTGAGTAAAGATGTTATCTCAAAGACTAAAATGCACCTGACCCAAGCCATGGTATTTTCAATTGTATCATATGTATACAAAAGCTGGACAATGAACAAAGAAGACAAGAATTGATGCCTTTGAATTGTAGTGTTGGAGAAGAATGTTGGATGTACCACAGACCACCAAAAAAACAGACAGATCCGTTCTGGAAGAAGTACAACCAGAGTGCTCCTTGGAAGCAAAGACGGCATGACTGCATCTTACATACTTTGGACATGTTGTCAGGAAGGATCAGTCCCTGGAGAAGGACATCTCATGCTTGGTAGAGTGGAGGGTCAGCAAAAAAGAGGAATACCTTCAACAAGAGGGACTGACACAGTGGCCACAACAATGGGCTTAAGCATAAAAACAACCGTGGACATGGTGCAAGACCGAGCAGAGTTTCATTCTGTAGTTCACAGGGCTGCTATAAGTTGAAACTGACTCGATGGCACCTAACAACAACAACACAGTTAGGTGACTTTGCACAGCCAATAAAACACAGGTTAATGTCTTTTGGTATTCTCTGCTTTCATCCAATATCTACATGACATCAGCAATGACATCCCTCATTTCACATCCTCTTCTCAATCTGGCTTGAATTTCTGGAAGTTCTGTCTAGGTACTGCTGCAATTGTTTTTTAATTACTTTCAGCAAAATACCCCTTGCCTGCAATTTTAATGACATTGTTTGATAATTTCTGTATTCCTGGGAATGGACACCAATAGGCATAAAACGAATGTCAGAAGAGACTCTGAAATTTGCTCTTGAACACAGAGTAGCTAAAGCTAATGGGAAAAAAATAAGTTAAGTAAATGAGCTGAATAGAAGATTTCAAAGGGCAGTTGACGAAGACAAAGCATTATAATGAAATGTACAAAGACCTGGAGTTATAAAACCAAAAAAGAAAAACACTCTTAGCATTTCTCAAGCTGAAAGAACTAAAGAAAAAATTCAAGCTCTGATCTACAATTTTGAAGGATCCTCTGGGTAAAATATTGAATGATACAGGAAGCATCAAAAGATGGAAGAAATACCGAGCCACTGACCAAAAAGAACTGGTCAACGTATAACCATTCTAGGATGTAGCACATGACCAAGAATGAATGATACTGAGGGGAAAAATCCAAGCTGCACTGAAGGCACTCCAAAAAATAAGGCTCTAGGAATTGAAAGAAAATCAATTAAGATGTTTCAACAAATGTATGCAGTGATAGAGGTGCTCAGTCGTCTGTGCCAAGAAATTTGGAAGACAGTTAACTAGTAAACAAACTGGAAGAGACCTGTACTTTACATACAACTTTTTAATCCTTACTATATGGTAGGTGCTTTAAAAATATTTTCTTCAATTCGCAAAATAACTCTTCAAAGTGCATATTATTATCCCATTTTGTAGATGAATAAAATGAGGTTCCAAGCATGCAACTTAAAAGATGCAGAGCCAAATAGATCCAAGTCTATCTGTGCCCTTTCCACCACCCAATGTCTCTCTGTGAGTACGTAACTATAAGTCAAGTCATCTTCTGTCTAAATGAGTTTAGAAAAACGCTTTGCAGTATTGGCATTACAAAACAAAAGAGAATATATCTACTGCTATTGCTTTTTATAAAGTTTTGCATTGCTCTGTTTATTTTTCAAGTTAGCAAATACAGAAAGTAGCCTGAGGTACTGCTACGTTCTCTAACTGGCTACCCAATTTCTTCACTAAGAATGAGGAATGTGTGCACTTCAAAATACAGGTTAAAGAACAGCAGATTTTTTATTTCAGACACTAAACAAAAATAGAGACTGGAGGGGCCCCTAAGACTATGGCCCCTCCTAACTCAGAAGTGAAGTCACTCTGAAAGTACATTTTTCAGTTTAAGATTAGACAGGCATATAAAACAAACAATACTATACATGAGGAATGTGCTTCTTAGTTCAATCCAAATGAGCAACTTTTGTCCAAAAGCAAGACAAAAGGGCAGGAAGAGACAGGAAAACTCTACAAACAAACACAAGGAGCCCAGAATAAAAAGGCAACATGCCGTCACACTTTAAGGATTATAACCAGTGTTACAAAATAGTTTGTGCCTAAATTTTTCAATGAGGAAATAAACTGTAAACTTTCATCTGAAACACAATAAAATTTCTAAGAAGAAAGAAATCGGGTGTAGAGAAAAGAGACACTTCTCTGACTGCCCCTTTGTACTTTCAGCATATTAAGTGGCAAAACAGGTTACTAAAGTGTATGTTCGGCGTTTTCTCATTTTTACCTAAAATCATACAGAATAGGACTGTAAAAGTATACAATAAAACAAAAGGAATAGTTAGTGCAAGGTATGGTGCAATTACAAGTGATCCCATTTCTTTTCTTTTGTACTCTCCAATTTTTTTCCCTCAATGACCACATAATTTCTAAAATCTGAAAACTAAACCAAGCACAGAAGCATTTCAGCTTGATAGCTAATTTGCCTGGAATCTGTGCTTCATTGTTACAGTGTGCATCATGGTTTGTTGCTCACTGGCTGTGTAAGCTTATGGAAACAGCTTGAACTTTCTGTGCCCCTGTTCCTTCATTGGTAAAACAAACATAATGATAACTATAAATTATAAACAGTACATAGAAGTGCGTGAATTTGTGTGTGTGTGTTCACACTCCTGGAAACTACTGCTCTGAGATAACTTAAACTTTAAAACAAAAATATCATCTGAAATCTTCTCAAAATCAAACAATAGTTAAGCCTAACTGGTAAAGAACCTGTGCTTTGGGCATTGTGTTCTTTTCGGAGTTATCTATATTAAATTGGATTGAAAACCAGACCAAGAAAACCTGAAACCCACTGCCATCAAGTCAACTCCAACTTATAGCAACCCTATAGGACAACACAGAACTGCCCCATAGAGTTTCCAAGGAGTACCTGATAGGTTGAAATTCTCAAATTTTGGTTAGCAGCCGCAGCATTTAATCACTACAGCCCTAGGGTTTCCAAATTGACAACAGCAATTCAAAATATTAGACAGGAAACTCAGGGGACAAAGAGTTTATACTAATAGGGGAGGAACAATTTGGACACAGAGGATGAGAGGGGTAAACACCTTGAAGGTCATCAGCATCAGTGAACTGCACACAAGGAAACTATTTTAAGAATATGCTGAGCATATTCTTAACAATAAAACAAATTATATTAAAGAAATAAACTAATACCATTTCTGCCAATATGCAAAATTTATATCTTCACTGTCTGATCCAATGTGTCATTTATTGAAATTACATAGTTTACAAGAAATGAGATCTGTCTGGTACTAAATTACACCACAAAAAGAATACTAGCTATCTTACTGTATTATAATGTATATGGTAGGTTTTTCAATGACAGCCCCACTTTTTAGAAGGCTATAAAAATGTAAAAGATTAAAGACAGACCTTCTCACTATTACACTGTAGGATGTGGCGAATTTCTGAAGCAGTCAACACTCATTTGTGTGGATATCATGTAGGTCTTTTTATTTTTACCACTTAACAAATTTTGCTGTTACAACGTACTAGGTATTTATAAGCAGTTAGTAGTAATCCAAAAAAAATAAGACTTCTACTCCCATCTCGTGAAGTAGATAATGGACAAGGAAGCACACGCTCAACAGTTCATCTGTGTGTCATGCTATAAAAATGAATTAGTGCATAATGCTTTTAAGCTAAAGGAGTTTATAATATAGAACTGCTATGGACTGAATTATGTCCCCCTAAAATAAGTTTGGAAACCCTGGTGGCATAGTGGTTAAGTGATAGGTCAACTAACCAAAATGTCAGGAATTTGCATCTGCCAGGTGCTCCTTGGTAACTCTATGGAACAGTTCTACTGTGTCTTATAGGGTTACTGTAAGTCAGAATGGACTCAATGGAAGTGGGTTTGGTTTTTTTGGTTTTAAAATATGTTTTGAAATCCTAAACCCAGGGGGGGAATCAAGATGGTGGACTAAACATACATCTCCCTAAATCCCTCTGGAAACCAAGGCCTGAACTGACAATTAAACGGAGCCTTCTGGACACCTAGTGAGCCAGAGGACACAGCACAGGGGTGTCTATTTGGTCTACATACCACCGAACAAGAAATCTTCTCTTTTGCCAACCCCCACCATTGTTGAGTCCCAGCTCTCAAGGACTGAAGGTAAATCACCATTTTAACTTTTTATTCCCTCTCCCTTAGCAGGCAGGAGAGGCTGAGGTGAATGGCAACAACGCTGAGACAAACTGCTGATGAAATCAGGCAGCAGAATTGCCACAGTTTGAGAGCCTGGCTTTGGGATCCGTTCAACTCGGCACCTCTGACCTCTCTCTCTCTCTCTGAATCTCCAAATCTCAGCCACTGGATAGACTTTTCCAAGGCTGCCACGGGAGCATATGGAGGAGGCCACCTTGATTAACTGGGAGGCGGATTTCCTCTAAGGAGGCCTCAGCTGGACCTAATTCCCAGGCTGCAAGGCAATGCATGCTCAGAGTGTTCTTTTCTGGCAGTAAAGCTTATTTTGCTACCTGGGAAGAAGGATTGGTACACCTGAAAGCCTGACTAATTTTGGAAGCTGTCAGATACCTTTTAATTTTCAACAGAGAAATAACTACAGTGCAACTAGATGGCTTCTCTTCTAGCCTTTACTGTCTCACATTATAGAGTCAGCTGATGGTTCCCCAGTGACTCTGTAAGTGGGGCTGTGTCTTAGCCAATCAGGAGGTGGAGCCTGCTACCCCAGAGATTCCACTGAGCCAAGTCACTGGAGTACATACAGGTGTCTGGTGATCAACTTCCTTTTCAGACTGAGCTTGAACCCCATTAAAGTAACACCAGAAAAGGAAAACAATCTCCACATGCCCAAAAAGCAACAAACTTTGGACTAGAACATTAGGAAGAATTTACCTATGTCACTTATGTCTTCAGAAGACCCACAAAGAAAGATCCAAAAAACTTCACAGAAAAAGAAGCCTTTCTTAAACTATCAGAGAGCAAGTACAAAAGGATTACATATGGAGCTCTCCTAGACCTTATACAAAATGCAGCAGAGCAAAATGAAAAATTAAGGAAGCTGTTTGATCTGATGGAACACCAGTACTTAGAAATCCAACAGATCAGGAACAAAATCAAAGAGCTGGAAAATTCAGTTCAAAGCCAAGAAAACAGAATAGAACAAATGGAAAATTGACTTTCTAACATGGAAGGCATAGCTACTGATTCCAGCATCTATGGGGAGAAATCACAAAAAAGAAACCAGAAATATGAAGAAGTATTAAGAAGCCTGTGTGACTCTATTAAGAAGATCAATCTATGATTAATTGGAGTTCCTGAACAGGGAAAGACACCTGAGAACAAACAGAGCATTGTGGCTGAGCTGCTGACAGAAAACTTTCCAGAAATTATGAAAGAAGAGAATATAGATACCAAGATGCATATCAAACGCCACTCAATATAGATCCCCCAAAGACTCCAAGACACATTATAATGAAGCTTAACAAAATGAAACACAAGCAGAAACTTAAAGGCAGCAAGATTCAAAGCAAAGCTAACATTCAGAGGGAAACCTTGTAGGCTTTCGTCAGATTTCTGTTGGTACAGAGACAATGGAATGACACATTCAAAGCCTTGAAGGAGAAAAACTTCCAACCAAGAATTATATATCCTGCAAAACTATCTTTCAAATATGGAAATGAGATCAAGACATTTACAGATAAACAGAAACTCAGAGACTTTGTAAAAACCAAACAAAAGCTACAAGAAATACTAAAAGAACCTCTTGGCTTAGAAGAACAAAACCACTAATTTTATATTTTAGGAGGAAATACAGGACACATCATCCAGAAACCTACTCAGTTAGGGAAGGCTCAAAACTCAATCAAAGCTGTAATATTACAAGAAGTGATCCAGTGATCATATCATGAAAACTATGATGTAATCACATTAAAAAGAGGGATGTACTACGGTTGTTAAAGTCCTTCCAGATGGAGAGAAAGTTAATGAGACTCATAGTAGTTAAAATTGGGTTTAAACATAGACTTTTAAGGGGGATCACAGGGTCAGGTGCAAAGCGCAATAAAGATGCAATATATCAAATAGAGAAATGTAATATAGGAGTCTCAACAACCACAAAACCAACCCTGAAAAAGGTAAAAAAATCAACTCTTAAAGAAGAATGTTCCAAAACAGAATAATAAGAACAGAGAAAACATCAACACAAAAATAAATGTATCGCAGTGATGGCACTGAACACATACCTATCAATAATTACATTGAATGTGAATGGACTGAACACTCCAGTAAAGAGACAATGAGAGACATCTTGGATCAAAAGACATGACCCATCCATATGCTGCTTACAAAAAACTCACCTTAGACTTAAAGATATAAAGAAACTGAAAATTAAAGTATGGAAGAATATATATCAAGCTAACAATACACAAAAAAGAGCAGGTATGGCAATACTAATTGCAGAGATACTAGATTTTTATGTAAAATCCAGCATCGTGGACAAAGATAGACACTATTTATTGCTGAGAGATTCAATATCTAAGCAGAACTTAACAATATTAAATATTTACACATTCAATACTAGAGCATCTAAATACATCAAGGAAACACTACACTCAAAAAACAAGATAGATCACTCCACAATAACAATGGGAGACTTCAATACTCCACTCTCAAAACCAGGCTGATCATCTACAAAATGCTCAATAAAGACACAGAGGATCTTATTGTCACAGTTAACCAACTAGACCTCGTTGACATATACAGAAATTTCTATTCATCAGCAGATAACTACACCTTCTTCTCCAGTGCACACAGAACATTTTCCAGAATAGACCATGTGTCAGGACATGAAGAAAATCACAACAAAATCCATACTGTTGAATGACTACAAAGGATCTTCTCAAACAACAAAGTCATTAAAGTCAAAATAAATACCAGAAAAAACATAGATAGAAAGTGGAACTAATGAAAACTGAGTAACACCTTGCTCAAAAAGCCATGGGTTATAGATGAAATAAAGAAATTTATGGATTCCAAAGAAAATGAAAACACTTCCTACTAGAACCAATGGGATACAACCAAAGCAGTGCTCAGAGGTCAGTTTATCTACATAAATGCACAAATCTGGAAGCAAGACAGAAACCAAACCATGGAATTAACTCTACAGCTTCAACAAGTAGAGAGATAGCAGCAGAGGAATCCCTCAGTCACCAGAAGAAAACAGATCATAAAGATTAGAGCAGAACTAAATGAATTAGAGAATAAAAGAACAATTGAAAGGACCAAAAGCTGGTTTTCTAAAAAGATCAACAAAGTTGACAAGCTAACGGCTAAACTTACTAAAGAAAAACAGGAAAGGAAACAAACAAACCAAATAAGAAATGAGAGGGGATGTCACAACAGAACCATCAGAAATCCAAAATATCATACCAGACTACTACGAAAGACTCGAACAAATTTGAAAACCTAGAGGAAATGGACAAACTCATATTCACATCACCTCACAAAATTATCATAAGGTAAAGCAGAACAACTTAATAGACCCATGACAAAAGAAGAGATTGGAAAAGTCATCAAAAAACTATCAACCAACAAAAGTCCTGGCCCAGATGGCTTCACTGCAGAATTCCATTAAGCTTTTAGACAAGAGTTATCTCCAATACTACTGAGACTATTTCACAGCCTCGAAAGGGGTGAAATACTCTACATTCATTCTATGAAGCCAGTATAACCCTGATACCAAAGCCAGGGAAAGACCCAATGAAAAAGGAGAACTACAGACCCAAACTGCTGACAAATCTAGATGTAAAAATCTTCAACAAAATCCTTGCCAATAAAATACAACATCATATCAAAAAAATAACTCAACACAACCAAGTTGGATTCATGCCAGGGACATAAGGCTGGTTCAACATCAGAAAAACAATTAATGTGATCAATTACACAAATAATGCAAAAGACAAGAATCATCTGATTTTGTCTACTGATGCAGAAAAGGCATTTGATAAAGCCCAACACCCATGCATGCTAAAAACTCTTAGCAAAATAGGAATAGATGACAAATTCCTCAGTGCAATAAGGGCCATTTATACAAGGCCAACGGCCTACATCATCCTGAATGGAGAGAGACTAAAGCAATTCCCCTTGATACCAGGAACTAGACAAGGATGCCCACTCTCACCTCTCCTATTCAACATAGTACTAGAAGTTCTAGCCAGAGCAATTAGACAAGATCAAGAAATAAAGGGCATCTGCATCAGCAAAGAGGAAGTAAAAATTTCCCTATATGCAGATGCTATCTATGACTGTATATGCAGAGAATCCTAACGAATCTGTAAGTGAACTACTATAACTAATAGAAGAGTTCAGCAAAGTCTCAGGATACAAAATAAACATAAGTAAATCAGTAGGATTCCTTTATACCAACAATGAGATTATTAAGGAAGAAATCACCAAATCAAAACCATTTACTGTAGCCCACAAGAAGATAAAATACCTAGGAATAAATCTAACCAGAGAAATAACAGACCTTTACAAAGAGAACTACAAGACCTTACTACATGAAGCTAAGAGAAACTTACATAAATGGAGAAACGTACCCTGCTCATGGATAGTAAGACTTAACATCATAAAAATGTCTATTTTACCCAAAGTGATTTACTTATATAATGCAATCCCAATACAAATTCCTGCGACATTTTTTAATGAGATGCAGAAACAAATCCCCAAGTTTGTTTGGAAAGGAAAGAAGCCCAGATAAGCAAAATAAGAACACACTGGAAGGCCCTGCACTACCCGACTTCAAAACCTACTACACTGTCACAGTGGTCAAAACAGCCTGCTACTGGTACAAAAAGAGACAGACAAATCAATGGAACAGAATCAAGACCCCAAAGATGACACCATCCTCCTGTGAACAGTTGATATTTAATGAAGACCATAAGACATTGAACTCGGGTAAAAGCAATCTCTTCAACAAATGGTGCTGGCCAAACTGGATATCCATCTGCAATACACTGAAACAAGACCCATATCTCACACCTTATACAAAAATCAACTCAAATTGGATAAAAGACCTACATATCAAATATAAAATGATAAAGCTCATTCAAGAAAAATTAGGATCAATGGAAGCTTTAATACACAAATTAGACAAACTTTAAAATCTGCCAAACCACAATCAACAGAAGAAAAAAAATAGACAAATGGGAACTACTAAGAATCAAACACTTAGGCTCATCCAAAGACTTTATCAATAGAATAAAAAGACCACCTACAGAATGGGAAAAAATATTTGGCAACTGCATGTCAGACCAACATTTGGTCTCCATAATCTATAAGGTACTACAAAATATCAATAAGAAAAAGGTAAATAATCCAATAAAGTGATGGGCAAAGGAAATGAACAGACACTTCTCTAAAGATGAGATCCAGGAAGCCAAGAAACACATACGGGCATGCTTGTGTTCATTAGCTATTAAAGAAATTCAAATTAAAACTACAATAAGATACCATCTCAACCCAACAAGGTTGGCCATGATCCAAAAAACGCAAAAAAACAAATCCTAGAGAGGCTGTGGAGAAAGTGGAACTCTCCTGCACTGTTGCTGGGATTGCAAAATGGTCCAACCTCTTTGGAAAGCAATCTGGTGCTTCCTTAAAAAGATGCAAATAGATATACCATTTGACCCAGTAATTCCACTGCTTGGAATATATAATGCAGAATCAAGGCCGTTCTCACCAACTGATACATACACACGAATGTTTATTGCAGCACAGTCCACAATAGCAAAAGGATGGAACCAACCCAGATGCCCAACAACAGAGGAATGGATAAGTAAACTATGCTATCTATGCTCAATAGAACACTATGCAACGATAAATAACAATTATGATTTTAGAAAACATCTTATAACCTGGTTTCAATTGGTGGACATTATATTGAGTGAAAGTAGTCAGCAACACAAGGACAAATATTGTATGAGACCCCTATTATAAGAACTTAAAAACAAATTTACGCATAGAAGAAAAGACTCTTTGAGGGCTGTAAGGGTGGAGAGGGAGGGTGGAAGAGGGTGAGGTATTGTTTAGATAGTTGATAGAAATTGGTTTGGGTGAAATCTGTGACAGCACACATTAGAAACAAGATCAATTTTAACTGGACTTCAATGTAACATGATTACTCCTCCCATCTTAACCCAATATTGCGAGGATGGAGTAGCTGGGGCAGGGGGCTGGGAACCATGTTCTCAGGGGAAATCGAGGCTAATTGGCACAAATAGCATTTTTTTATTATTTTATTATGATTGAATGCAAATGTACATTCCCCTATAAATTTGCATGCCCACCTATATGCAGTTTCCACTGCTCTCCCTGCCTGGTGACAGCACACTCTTCCTCTCTGCTCCATACATGTCCCATCCTCCCAACAGTCTCCTTTCCCCTCCTCTCCACCCACTCCCTTTCCTCCAGTGAGAGGTCAGCAGGATGATATCCTAGAGATGCATAGAACCATAAAGTGCCCACAAGATATGGTCACTCTGTGTTGCCAAGTCCAATCCATTCCTGTTCAAAGAGTGAAACTTCATCATGATTTATGGGCAGGGGCAGCATCAGGGCCAGGGGCCATGATCCCAGGGAAACCCCAAAGCTCCTGGATCATCAATTGCAGTCTTTTAGTGGAGATCTCAGGGTGCACCCCTTTTTATTCTTGTGTTGCCAGTGAGACTCAACTTTGTGAGCTACATTGTGGCTATCACTGGTGGTAGCCAGGCACCATCTGGTTCTACCAGTCACGAGTCAATGTAGTCACCCACTGACATGGGTCTCTCTGTCTTCTGGGTTCTCTTTCCCCCATGTTGTTTTGGTCCTTGGTGATCATCCGTTCCTGTTGAGTTGGGAACATTTGCTGTACCCTCAGATGGCAGCTTGGCAGCTTTTAAGACCCCAGACACCACTCACCAATGTGGGGTGCAGAAAGCCCTCTTAGCAAAACCCTAGTTGTGCCAATTGGCCTCGATTTCACCTGAGTGTACAGTCCCCGGCCCCCGACCCCAGCTACTCTGCCCTTGCAATATTGGGTTATGATCGAAGGAGTACTCAAGTTATGTTGAAGTCAACTTAATATTATTCTTCTTTCTAATGCGTGCTATCATCAATTTCACCCAACCAAATTTCTATTAACTGTCTAATGTAAACCCACCCCCCTTGCCCTTCCTCCCTCCCTCCCTGCCCTTGCAGCCACCAAAGAGTCTTTTCTTCTATGCATAAGTCTGTTTTTGAGTTCTTATTGTAGGGGTCTCATACAATATTTGTGCTTTTGTCACTGACTGCCGTCACTCAACATAATGTCCTCCGGTTGAAACCAGGTTATGAGACGTTTCCTGAAACCATCGTTGTTCTTTTTCATTGCATACTGCTCCATCAAGTATGTATCCAATAGTTTACCTACCCATTCCTCTGTTGGGTATCTGAGTTGATTCCATCTTCCTGCTATTGTGGATTGTGCTGTGATAAACACTCGTATGTATGCATCAGTTGGTGAGAATGGCCTTGATTCTGTAGGATATATTCCAAGCAGTGGAATTACTGGGTCAAATGGTATATCTATATCCATTTTTCAAGGGAGTGCCAGATTGCTTTCCAAAGAGGTTGGACCACTTTGCAACCCCAGCAACAGTGTAGGAGAGTTCCACGTTCTCCACAGCCTCTCCAGCATTTGTTCTTTCGCATTTTTTGGACCATCACCATCCTTGCTGGGGTGAGATGGTATCTCATTGTAGTTTTGATTTAAATTTCTTTAATACCTAAAGACCATGAGTATGTCCACATGTGTTTTTTGGCTTCCTGGATCTCCTCTTTAGAGAAGTATCTGTCCATCCTTTTCCCATCGCTTCATTCGATTATTTACCTTTTTCTTATTCATACTTTGTAGTACCTTATAGATTATGGAGCACAACTAGAGTTTTGCTAACAGGATCTTCTGCACCCCAAATTAGTGAGTGGCATCTGGTGTCTTAAAAGCTACCAGGCTGCCATTTGATGTACAGTAAATGGTCCCAACTGAGCAGGAACGGATGATCTCCAAGGACCAAAACGACATGGGGCAAAGAGAACCCAGAGGACAGAGAGACCCATGTGAGTGGGTGACTACATCGACATGTGACCAGAAGAACCAATGGTGTCTAGACACCACCAGTGATAGCCGTGATGGGGCTCACAAAGTTGAGCCTCACAGACAACACGAAAATAAAAAGCAGTGCACCCTGAGAGTTCCACTAAAAGATCGCAATTAATGGTCCAGGGGCCTTGGGGTTCCCCTTGGAGCATGGCCCCTGGCCCTGATGCTGCCCCTGTCCATAAATCATAATGGAAGTCAACTCTTCGGACAGAAATGGATTGGACTTGGTGACACAGAGCAACCATATGAAATGTGCACTTTTTCGTTCTATGCATCTATATGATGTCATCCAGCTGACTTCTTACCGGATGTCAGAGAGAGGTTGGAGAGGAGGGGATAGGAGATCGTTAGGAGGATATGACATGTACAGAACAGAGAAGAGAAGTGTGCTATCACTAGGCAGGGAGAGCAGTGGGAGATGCTCATTGGTGGGTATGCAAATTTATATGAGATTGTATATTCTCACTCAAGCATCATTTAAAAAATAAATAAATAAATAAGAAATCCTAACTCATAAACCTGTGGGTGTAATCTTTTTTGGAAATAGAATTTTCTTTTTTTTATTGATGAGGTTATATTAGTGTAGGGTGCACCCTAAACCTAATCACTTTCAAGTTATAAAACAACCAGATTAACCACAGTAGGTGGGCACATACTAGGGAAGACAGATGCCATGCTCAAGTGAAGATCACCAAGTGCCAAACAACATTTGGGGCTACCAACAAAGAAGAAATCCACACTGATTTTGTCTTGCAGTCTCCAGAACTGTACGAAAAAAAGATTTACGCTCTTTAACGTCATCCCTTTGTGTATTTGTGTTATTAAAGCATCAGATAAGAAGGGACTTACCATACAGTGGTGATGATGACGTGAGATGATTAGGTGGTCAACAAAGACTCCCTAACGACATGATCATTTAAGGAACAAGTAATAGTTACCCAGGGATAGGAGAGACCCAGGGCATAAAGGAAAAACAGAACATTTCAGGCAAAATGAAGAACCACAGGAAAATTCCTGAAGTGAGAAATACTATGGCTTTTCACAGACAACAAAGGAGAGTAAAAATTCTTTATAACAAGGTTGTAGAGGCAGGCAAAATAGATTAGTCAAGGATTTGGGGCTTGACCTTACAAGCAGTGGAAAGCCATTAAAGTTTTTTATACATGAGTACTATAATCACGTTTGTTACTCATGAGTTTTGAAAGAAAGTAATTATCAAAGGAAATGTCAGATTTTGTCACACATGTGGTAAGAGAATAAAAAGAACAATGTTCTGACGTGCTGTTGCTGTTGTTAAGTGCCTGTAAATCTGTTCTGACTCATAGCAATCCTATGTACTACAGAATGGAACACTGTCTAGTCTTGCTCCATCCTCACAAACACTGTTATGCTTAAGCCCATTGTTATGGCCACTATGTCAATCCATTTCACAGACTGTCTTCTGCTTTCTGCTGATGCTCTAGTTTACCAAGCATGATGTCCTTCTCCAGGGACTGGTCCCTCATAATATGGCCAAAGTCCCTGACACAAAGTTTTGCAGTGAGCATTCTGGATGTACTTCTTCCAAGACAGACTTATCCTTTCTTCTGGCAGTCCATGGTATAGTCGATATTTTTCACCAACACCACAATTCAAGGACATCAATTCTTCTTCATTCTTCCTTATTCACTGCCCAGCTTTTGCATGCATTATCAAGTGACTGAAATTACCATGGCTTAGGTCAAGCACCCATTCAACTCTTAAAGTGGTATCTTTGCTTTTTAAGAGTTTAAAGAGGTCCTTTGCAGCAGAATTGCTCAATGCTACGCATCTTTTGACTTCTTGACTGCTGTTTCCACAGGTGTTGACTGTGGATCCAAGTTAAAATGAAATCCTTGACAATTTTGATCTTTTCTCTGTTGAATGTGATGTTGCTTGTTGGTCTAGTTGTAAGACTTTTTGTTTCCTAATCTTAACACACTCTGTATCCCTTCATTCTGTTTGAATGTCTTCCTCTTGATCTATGTGGTAAAAAATAATTGTGAAATATTCTGGCTTCAGAGTTTTGACACATGAACACAACCCAGAAAAATTAGTCTTTACTTAGACATAAGTTGACTATACGTATTAAAACTTAGTTTTAATACTTTTTGACAAATCTTTCTTTGCATTTGCCCAGAGCTTGCTAAAGTCCGACTTTTCTCAAATGAATCACAACAAAATTGTATTTCCTACAAGTCTCAGTCAAACACAAATGACATGGCATTTGTAAGTGAAAATTACTACCAGCTTATTGATGAAGCTGCTTTCTCTTCCTACCTTCATCATGAAGAATTATCATTTGTCATTCAATATACTCAAGTTATAAAGACATGAAATTATTTGTTAAGCCTGGAAAAATTTACATGTGAATAACGATTTTAAGCTCTTAACATTTACTACAGTTAATCAAGAAACAATGAATCAATAAATTTTACAGCTATACACACAGGATGCTTTTCAATCATTATCTACTACAAAGGGAATAAAATTCTACAGCATTCATTTTCAAATGACTCTTATCATTAAGTCTTAACTATCTGAATCTCACAGAAGCTGAGGAAAAACCAAAAAACAAGGATTCTCTTTCTAGTATTGCTCAGTGGGCTCCTGCTAGTACCTTCTCTGAAAGATAACAACAAACTTTGAATAAGGAGGGGCGGAGTCAATATGGTGGACTAAACACATGTCTACCTAAATCCCTATGGAAGCCAAGACCTGAACTGATAATTAAACAGAGGCTTCTGTTTAATGAAGTGAGCCATATGACGCACGGCATAGGGCTGTTAATTTGGACTTCATACCACTGAATGCAAAACCTCCTCTCTTTTGCTGACCCCACACTTGGTGAGCATGGGCTTGAACAAACCAAAGGTAACTCACCATTTTGATTTCTTTTTTCTTCTGCATTGGCTGGCAGGCAGAACTTGGACTTGACTAGCTGCAGGTCTTAGACACACTACTCATGGGATCGGCAAATGCAATTGCCATGTTCTGAGAGCCCAGATTTGGACTCTGTGCATCTCGACTCCTTTGGCTTATCCTTCTACCTCCTCCATGTGACAGCCAGACGGATGTGGTGGAAAGCTTGTGCAGGACGCCATCTTGATCCAGTCAGAGGCTGAGATGCCCAGGCGGAGGCCCCAGCTGGACTTGGTTACTAGGCTGGGAGGCAGTGCCTGCTGGGGGGAGAGTGCTTTTCCAGCACAAAGGTAGTGTTTTGCACACTGTTGCCTGAGGCTAAGGACTGGCAACAGAGGCTGTGGACTCTGGGCATCTCGGCACTTCTGGCTTCTCTTTCCACTAAGGTAGCATGGTCCCAGCGAAGTGCCAAGCTTGTGCGGGATGCTATCTTGTGCTGCTGGGAGGCAGGGATTCTCACATGGAAGCCTCAACTGGACTTAATTCCTGGGCTGGGAAGCAGTGCCTGACCAGAAGGGAGCACTTCTCCAGCACGAAAGCAGAATTCTGCACAGTATCACCTACAGCTGGGGCCCAACAGCGGAGGCCAGCAGGCCAGTAGCCTTCCTGCATTTTAAGCTAGTTTATAACATTTGGGGTTCAACAGAGAAGGGCTTACTTTGCCAGCTGGGAAGAGGAATCTATACACCTGAAAACCTGACTGACTTTGGAAGTTGTCAAATACTTTTTAATTCTCATTTTAAGACATCCTAGAGAAATAACTATGGTCCATCCTCACAGCATCTCTCTCTCTGCCTCTACTGACCCACATGAAACCCAAAAAGCAACAAACTCCAGAGAAAACTGTGGCCAGGAAATCACCCATGGCATCAGAAGGCCCCCAAAAGAAACCACCTCAGAACTCCCCAGATGAAGAAGCTTTTCTGAAACTATCAGAAGCTGACTACAAAAGAATTATATAGAGAGCCTTCCTAGATCTTACACAAAATGCAGCAGAGCAAAATGAAAAATTAAGCAAGCTGTTTGATCTAATGGAACACCAGCACTCACAAATCTAACAGATCAAGAACAAAATCAAAGACACAGAAACTTCAATTCAAAGCCAAGAAAATAGAATGGAACAAATGGAAAAGAAACTTCCTGATTTGGAAGACAGAGCTACTGACACCAGCATCTATGAGGAGAAATCAGAGAAAAGAAACCAGAAAAATGAAGAAGCATTAAGAAGCATATGGGACTCTATTAAGAAGAACAATCTACGATTAACTGGAGTTCCTAAACAGGGTGAGACACCTGAGAACACAAGACAGTACTGTGGCTGAGCTGCTGACAGAAAACTTCCCAGAAATTATGAAAGAACAGAATATAGATATCCAAGATATGTATCAAACACCACTCAATATAGATCTCAAAAGAAAGACTCCAAGACATATCCTAATGCAGCTTAACAACAAACTTTGAATAAAATACAAAACAAAGCACTCTTGAGCATGACTAGCAGCAGGTAGATTACCATGAGAAGGTGAAAACTGGAAGAAGGGACAAGCATGAAATAAGTTCCCCATTTTGGGGAGATTTTGGTTTTTCAGGCTATCATTAGTCTGAAGGTAAGCCTCGGTTATGGAAACATACAAAAGGGAAAAGATTCTAATGGAAAACACACAATCCTTCTGGCTTGGAAACTCTGAAGACACTACCTGATTGTAAGTCAGAGAAACTTCATCCATCATAAAGTGAGGGAAGAATCCAAGAAAGGAAGAAGCTCTATTGGTAAGCCCCAAATTCCAAGTACAAACTCTTCTCAAATTTCTGACTGGCTCCTAAACTACACATGCATGGTGCATATGGCAAATTGTCCAGTTAGGAAAAAAGAGAACTGAAATGAGGTTTGTGCTGGCTCCCAATAGTCAAATTGGAGTTCAGTCAAGCTGTCTACTAAAACAAAAACATCAACACTCTTTAGAAGAATATAAAAAATTTCACATTCTCCACAATATAATATTCACTGTATCAAGGGTACAATGGAAAATTATTCAATATATGAATAACCAGAAAATGTGATCAATTTTTCAAAGGAAAAATAATTAACAGCGGTTAACCCCAGGATAACAAAGACACTGATGTTTGCTGAGAAAGACTTTCTAGAAGCTATTATACTATGTGAGGTAAAGGATAAAATGAAAACATTAGCAGAGAAAAGAAGCTATAAAATAAAACAAAATGGAAATTCTATGCAGAAAATACAGTATCTATAATATAAAACTTTCTGAGTAGGCTTAATAATATAGTGAAAATGATGGAGAAAGAAGTCATGAACTTGAGAATAGAGCAAAGTATGAAAAACAGAGAGTAAAAAACTGAGGAAAAAAAAAAAACAGAATCTTAAGACCTCAAATTAAAGTTCTAATGTATGTGTATTTGGAGTCTTAGAAAAAGAGGAAAGAAAGAATAAGGCAAAAATATATATATTTTAAAATAAAAAAAAAATCTCTAGGAAGGATCCTCATTTGTAAATGGAATAAGCTTCATTTCCTCACTTTAAAAAAAAACTTATCCTTGCAAATTACAGACAAAAGTAGTAATTGTACTTCATAAGTTAAATGTATTTAGAGAAACAGTGGTAAAATAGCCTTAAGATATTGTGAATTTGGATTAGCATACAATTAAACTTCCCTGTATGTTTGTCAAAAGTGAACATTATTTTCTGACTTCAATAAAATTGCATCTTCCTTTTAAAATGTATTAAGACTCAAGTAGGTGTATAAAATTTAATTTGTGGTATGCAAGGCATGCTATAATATACATGGTGATCTATGTTTTTAAAACCAAGCAAGTAAATTACCTAGAGTACTGTCAAATGTTAATTTATAAATTGCCCTTCCTATCACCTCTCTTCATCATGCTGCGTGCTGATAGAGGCAATGGAAGTGGAGCAGACAAAAGCATAATAATCAGATTTTGAATAAGAAAAAAAACACATAAAAATGCTTGTAAGTTTAGTCCAGGAAACAAAGCATCTGCCAGCATCAAAATATTGTATTCTTGTTTATGCATAATGGAACAGAACAGCCTTTGTATTATCTTTAACAATTTAGTTTAAAAAATAATCTATACTTCAAAAGCAAGTAAATGGAGCATGAGTTTAACCTCATAACTTGGCTCTTGTACATCAGACATTCTTAAGAACTAGACAAGTCCAACCTCCACGTAAACAATAGCTTCCTCTGTGCTTCCAAACATGGAAAACCAAAAGGAGTACACAACATGTCAAGTTTCTCACTGGACGACTGTTCAAAATCAAGTATTATTTTAAGTCCATTTAGAATAAGCCTAGAAATAAATACTTAAGCTCTTGAAAACTATCTGTCATAATGGTTAATTTAATACAGTTAACTTAAATCAAGAACATTCAGAATAATTAGAACAAGAGAGCTTTTAAGTTTAAGGCAGAGATGAATATCTTACATTAAACAGAATGTGTATTAACTGTCATCTATAATCAAGCTGATCAGAAACTTTGTGTCTTTTTTTTTTGCCCCTCTCTGCTATTCTCCTCAAAACAAAGCCATACTTCAATTTTTCTTTCCTTTTTGCCATAATGCATTCCCCAAAAGCATCAAATGGATGTTACTATCTTGTCTAAGGACTTGAAGTAAAATAAGCCATCAATTCCATTAAAGTGAAGAATCAATAATTAAAAACTATTACAGAAAACATATGCTCTGATTTCTGTAAAGGAAGCATAAACAATATGCTTCCTTTGGCCAGTGATTTGGCCAAACACTAGATTAGTTGTTATTTCCTAATGTAATCATCTTCCACAATGCAATTAATCTATCAGTTTAAAAGAGAGTTTCATTAGGGCTTGGTCTGTCTCCAGACTAAAAACAGATATTTTGACAGAACTCACTCTCTCTCCACTCTACACTCTTCCAGTCACCTGACCTACAGATCTTGAAATGTAAGCCTGCAAAAGTCTCTAGCCTGTCACCCAACATGCAGACTGGATTTGCCAGCCCCCACAATTCTGTGAGCCAATCTCGGTAGTAAATCTATCTGTCTGTCTGTCTGTCAGTCAGCTTGCCTGCCTTCTGTCAATCTTGATTATCTAGTGTTGCTGTAACAGAAATACCACAAGTGAAATGTTTCCAAAACCAGAAAACTATTCTTTCGCAGTCTAGTAGCCTAAAAGTCCAAATTCTGGGTGCCAACTTCAGGTGAAGGCTTTTTCTGTCAGCTATGAGACAAGGTCCTTGTCATCAATCTTTCCCTGGTCTGGGGGCTTCTCTGCACAGGAATCCCAGGTCCAAAGGATGGTCTCTGCCCCCAACACTACTTTATTTGTGATATACCCAGTGCCGTCGAGTCTGGTCCCCCTCTTTCTCTGCTCACTTCTCTTTTTTAACAGTTCAGAAAAGGTTGACTTGAGACAACCTGATCCTTATAAATGTAAACCACCTCACTAAACACAGCTGTCACTAATCCCACCTCATTTAACATCACAGAAGCAGGGAAATCACATCAGATGATAAAATGGTGGAAAATCACACAAATGGAATCACAGACTAGCCAAGTTGACACACATTTGGAAGTGACACAGTTCAATCCTTAATACTAGCTGTGTGTCTGACTTTCTTCCTATTCATTTATTCATCTACCTATCTGTTTATCCATTTAGCCATCTATCCAGCCATCACTGGGTCTGTTTTCTAGAGAACCCTAACTAAGACATTACCCATTAGGATTTTAAAAACAAGGAGCTGGCTAACACTAATTTTATTTCAGTCTCTCTTATCTCAACATTAATCAGTGCTCAAGTGAAGCCACATATAATGAAATTTCCTGTGAATCTACCACATATCATGCACTGCTCTATGCACCGTGTATGTGTTTTCTCATTCAATTGCCACAATAGTCCTATGAGTTACGTCCTATTCTATTAATGATAAAACTGAGTCTTGAAAAGGAACTTGCTCAAGGATGAACTACTATGTGGTAGAGTTGAAATTTATACCCAGGTCTATCCGGTTCCATAGAGCAAGCTTTAATTCACTTGGTCATTTTTCTAGACACCTGGAAATAATGAGAACTAGCAAACCATTCCACTCTTCTCTACCAAAGTTTCCACACACTTCATCATTGGAATAGCTGAGACATGCATTTTTATAGAAACGTGGTAAAGCCTGTAATGATGTTAACAGCTTAGGCTTTTTAAAAGAAAAATTCAGAATTGAGTTGTTAAGAAAAAAGATACAGTGTCCTTCCTACATAGAGCTGGGCTTGCATGACCAAAAACCACTGAATAAAAAGGTAAAAGCAACAGAATTATCTCAAAGTTCTCATTTAGGTAGAAATTTCTGACCATTCAATAGAATACCCTATTAATTCAACCCTTTGACTTCATTAGAAAGGTACCAGTTAATGCTGCAATGAACTACAGGCTGTAATATTAAGAGATGGGCAATAATAAATCCCACATGTCATTTCTTTTACTGTAGCAACCATATTTTCTACACAATTTCTCAACACTTAATAGAAGCCAAAGAAGATCATCTCTGCTTGACAGCTAAACAGGTACTGATCTGTCATCAAAGATAGCAGACACTGTGCAAAGCAGAAGCAGAGGCTTCCAGAACTGATCATGAAGTGGGAAAGGCCTCTTCCCATTGGACCAAGACTGATAGAGATTGGCTTACCAGTAGCAGACATTAGTTAATACAGGGCACTCAAGAAAGGAAGTTGAGACTCAATCTGTAAATAATGCAAAGAGGGGAGATTTGTATTATACACTAAAGAAAAAGAAGAAGTATAGATGGGGAGGACAAAGGTATAGGCAAAAAGAGATAATTGAGAAACAGTGTTAGAGATGATGGGAAACATAAAATATAGGGGCCTAGCCAATGTGACAAATAATTGACTTCCAAAGTTTGTACCTCTAACCTTGATCATTATTTATGAATCTCTAAATAGCCATCAAGATATCTTTTTCTAGATTAAAGAAAGGCAATCAGTTGCTGTCAACTCCACTCTCAGTATTGGAGATTCCCATATGTTTCAGAATAGAACTACACTTAACAGAGTTTTCAATGGCTGTCATCTTTTGGAAGTAGACAGCCAGAGTTTTCTTCCAGGGTTCCTCTCACTGAATTCGAACTGGCAAACTTTCAGTTAGCAGCCAAGCCCATAAGAATGTGTGCCATTCAGGAAGCCATGACATTAATTCTTACTTAATATATCAAAACTCAACAAAGCAAGCATGTTTCTTCCAAAATTCTCATCTCCTCCAGTTTTTTTATTCATCTCATGGACCCAGAAAGATGTTTATCTGTGTTTCATTGACTTTGTAAAGCCATTCGACTATGTGGATCATAACAAATTACGGATAACATCGCAGAGAATGGGAATTCCAGAACACTTAATTGTGCTCATGAGGAATCTGTATATGGATCGAGAGACAGTCATACAGACTGTACAAGGGGACAATGCATGGTTTAAAGTCAGGAAAGGTGGGTTGTATCTCTTCACCATATCTTATTAATCTGCAGGCCAAGCAAATAATCTGAGACGCTGGACTATATGAAAAAGAACAAGGCATCAGGATTGGAGAAAGATTCATTAACAGCCCATGTTATGCAGATCATACAATCCTGCTTGCTGGAAGTGAAGAGAATTTGAAACACTTACTGATGAAGATCAAATATCATAGCCCTCAGTATGAATTGTAGCTCAACATCGAGAAAACAAAAATCCTCAAAACTGGACCAGGAAGTGACATCATAATAAATAAAGGACTGAGGTGTCAAGGATTTCATTTTACTTGTTTCCATAATCAGCACCCACAGAAGCACCAATTAAGAAATAAAAAGACACACTGCACTAGGAAAATTGGCTGCAAAAGACCTCTTTAGAGTGTTAAAAAAAGTAAAGATATTACCTTGAAGACTAGGGTATGCCTGACCCAAGCCATGGTGTTTTCAATCATATCATACGCAAATATTCTCACTTTACACATGTCAGTTTCTACTCAAGAGCCTCCCATAGCTCTTGCCTGCTTCCAGAACAAAGGACAGACTCTAGGAAAACACCGCAAGTTCTTCACAGGCTACTGCTCACCTACATCTTCAGAACTGTCTTTCAGTACTTTACCACAGGGACCAGACACACTACAATTATTCCAATGCATACTGCCACATGGATTACTGTGTAATACTAAATAGATTTTGAACTGATTTGTATTTGTTATTGTATTTATCTGATCGACTTACTCTACAAAGCACATTCCCCCTTTAAATGCAGATTTTAATGCAAGAAATTTTTTTAAAATAACCTGGCATTTGTAAGAATGATCTCGCATCACTTCCCTAATGAGTTATAAAAGCAGAAATTATCTCAGCAGTTTTTCACTTTTCATTTATAATTCAGAAGGTGAGAAGCTATTAGTAGAGTCTGGGTTTTAGTTGTTAATAAACTTAATTTATGGTCACAGTTCAGTTCTTAGAGAAAGGAAACTTACCAATCATAACTTTCATAAATTCATCCTAAGTGATTCTCTTTAAGACCTGATCATGCCTAGAAATGCATTATACATTTTTATACCAAAAAATAAAAAACAATGTGACCCTTTAGTGGAATGTATCCATGACAGGCTGTAAATTAAAACATATAAATCACAACAGTATACTACCCTGGAAGGTCCACATCTACTGAAACCTGAATAATCACACAAAGAAACCTTACCCAACACCAAGAACCCTAACTCTTTCATATTTAGTACTTTCTACCACATAAACTCAAAAAACTAAAACTCAGTGTTGTTGAGTTGATTCCAACACACGGCAACCCTACAGACAGAATATGACTGCCCCATAGAGTTTCCACGGAGCACCTAGTGGACTTGAACTGCTGACCTCCTGGTTAGCAGCATAGCAGTTAGCCACTATGCCACCAGGGTTTTCTCTACCACACAGTACAGGTTGTATGCAGTCCTTACAACCATGTTGTGTTGAGCTGTGTTATTTCATTTTCTGGATAAGGAGCTGAGGCCTAGAAAAGTTACCATTCATAGTAAATGCAGGAGTCAGAACCTGAACCGATGTTTTCTAAATTCACTGCTCTCTTACTCCACACTGCCTCAGGAAAAGATGTCAAACAGTAATAACTGCTACACAAAAGAAAAGGCACCCTGTAGGAGAGCACCATGTCCTGCATAACTAAGTAGGGTCATATGCAAGCAATGAACCTAAGCCTTGTGTGAGTGTCCTAAGGTGGAAGACCCCTGAGGATACAGGGATCTGCCATGCTGAGGCCCTGCACGCCAGCTGATATCACACCATCCAGTCCCTCTAAGGATCTTCACCATGCTAGCATTTCTCTCCTAAGAAATCACTTGGAGAAGTTGTCTGAACATTCCTCAAGATAGAACGGATTCTATAAAATCAGAAGAGAAGGACGTACAAGCTTTCAAAGTAAGTAAAACACATTTCAGTTTTGCTGTCAGCAACATATGTATCTAACTAAAACCTCATACACAGATTAAATATCTTTATTTAAAACTTCATACACATCTAACTAAAACCTCATACACAGTTTAAATCTTTCCACACAGGAGAATCTTTATTTGGAACACCATTTTTAGTTAGTCCTCAGTCTTTTCTGCATCAAACTACACAGTTTCTTCATCACTTCTAGAAGTCTTATTTACTAACATTTAATAATATATGTGATACATATCATGCACTCACTATGAATCAACTACTGTTTCAAGCATGTATGTATTGATTCATTATTCACACAGCAACCTGACTGAGTTGACAATGGTTATCCATACTTTACTGGTGCAGAAACTGAGACGCAGTGCTCAAATTCACACAGCTCCCTGAAACTTAGATGAAGAGAGCCAACAATAAGTAATAAATGCTCTCTCCTACAGTCCCAGCTTGGAAAACTGATTGATAAAGGACATGGCTTTGTCCTTTACCCTTGTAATTCTCAACCCCCACACAAAGACAAATATGAAATGCACAAGCACACCCAAAGAAGGAAGACATTTAAAAAAAAAAAAAAGGAAAGTTATGAAAAGGAGTTGGTTAATGAAGGTATTAAAAAGAAAAAAATTAGAAAGAAAATGAGTTCATTTTGGGAAATGTTATATTTGAGGTGCTAAAAACAACAGACCAAAGAAATGAAAGGTAACCTGGAGCTTATAAAAGAAGTTGACTCCAAAGATGTGAGAGGACAAAAAATTACATCTAAGAAGTATAGATAGAAATGAGAGACAGAGCCTTCAAAAATGCCTCTATAACACTGACAGGAGTGGCCCAAGAGGAAAGGAGGAATTAGTAAGAGAAAGAGACAGGAAAAGAACGGAGTAACACAAAAGACTGCGATGGTAAGTTGAAAAGAGAAGTGGGGAACAGGACAAAAGCTTCAGAAAAGATGAGGGACGTTAAGACTAAGAAAGCCCAAAATTTGACAATAAAAGGACTAGGGACCTTTTACTGGTATACCTTTTGAGAGACAGAATTCAGTTCACAGATGGGAGAAAGTCAGATTACACAATGATGTGGAGTGGTCATCAAGTAGTGACAAAGGCATGATGTTCATAAGGGCTGAATGTACCTGACAGAATCACGTCACAATTTCAGAAAGAGTTCTAAGGACAGGAGTAATCAAAACTCACATAAAAGGAAAGAAGGTAAGAAGGTACAATTATAAAGAATTATGAAACACAAAGGAAGGACATAGTAAACTCTAAGCTGTTAGCATAGAGACCTTGCCTGTCTTGCTCACTGCTGCATCCCCAGCACTTAGAACAGTTCCTAGCATGTAATTAGGAAAAAAAAAAGAAAGAAATCTGTTGCCAACTCATAGTAGGCCCTATAGGACAGAGGGTAGAACTGCTCCATAGGGTTTACAAGGAATAACTAGTAGCTTTGAACTGTCAACTTTCAGGTTAGCGTCAAGCTCTTAACCACTGTTCTACTAAGGTTCACTGACATGTAATAGGTACTCAAAAACTATTTGATCATTGAATGATGTTCACTGAATATGCCAAGCCAAGCCAAGTGCCGTCGAGTCGGAAGTTCACAAACTTGCTGCTGTGCATTTACACTGGTAGCACTGTACAAACAACTCTGTGAGGTTTCATAACTTTGGTATATCAGTGACTCACAGCTGTGTTTGTGTCTACATGTGACAGTATCTTGCTGAGTAACATTCATTATTGTTCTTGTGAGTTTTTGTATGTTGTCATGAGAATGTCAGCGCTTACATTAGAGCAATGAACAAACATTAAATTTCTTGTTCAACTTGGAAAGAGTGGAAGTGAAATCAGTGACGTGTTAGTCCAAGCTTATGGGGATAACGGCATGAAGAAAACGACAGTGTACAAACGGATTAAACGTTTTTCTGAGGGATGAGAAAACGTCACTGACAAGGAGGACCCAGGGCAGCCAGTAACAAGCAGCAGTGATGAAAACATTGCAAAAATTCATCAAATTGTGCATCAAAATTGTCAGCTGAGTGTGAGAAGCATAGCAGACCAAGTAAATATTACTAGAGAAACAGGAAAATCTTCACTGAAAATCTTGGCATGAAAAAGGTGTATGCGAAAATGGTCCCAAGGGAGCTCACCGATGAACAAAAGCAAAGCAGAAGACTTTTTATAGAGGCAAGACGCTGTTTTGGCCCACATTATCACTAGTGATGAAACATGAGTGTACCAACACAATCCTGAAACAAAGCACAAAAGTGCAAAATGGAAGTCAGCCAATTCTCCACAACCAAAAAAGCTCTCAGTCCAAATAAGTGTCACAACAATGTTGCTAAACTTTTTGGTATCAGAGGAATTGTTCTTTATGCATTTGTACCAACTGGACAAATAAGTTAACTAAGTTTATTAGGCTGCATGAATAAGTTAAACAAAGATCACCTGAACTTTTCACCAACAACTGATGGCTCTTGCATCACGACAATGTACCAGCTCACATGCCACTGTCTGTAAGAGAGTTTTTAGCCAATAAACAAATAACCGTATTGGAACACCCTTCCCTATTCACCTGATTTAGCCCCCAATGACTTTCTTTACCCAATGATAAAGGAAATATTGAACGTAAGACATTTTGATGACATTTAAGACATCAAGGGTAATAACACAACAGCTCTGATGGCCATTCTAGAAAGAGTTCCAAAATTGCTTTGAAGAGAGGACTAGGCACTAGCATCAGTGCACAGCTTTCAAAGGGTCATACTTTGAAGGTGACCATAGTGATATTCACCAATGAGATATGCAGCACTTTTTCCAAGGATGAGTTCGCAAACTTACTTGGCAGACCTAGTCGAAGCCCCCTCCTTCCCTCCATTTGCTTCTCTCTCTTTTTAGCTCTTATAAGATAAAAAGTGATAACAGTAGGTATTTGGGAAAATATTTGGGTATGAAGACTGGGGTCATTTTAGGGTCTCACCGTATGATAAAGCCTGCAAGTGCAGCTCATACCCTTGTACACAGTGTGGGATGGAGGGCAGATGTCTCACTAGATGTTAAAGTGAATCTTTTCAACAGTGATCTGAGGGCAAACAGAATCATTTAGTCCAGATGCAAGAACTGAGGAAATAAACTTAGAGCACCCATAGAGTGGAAATCTTTCTCTGTCTTGTCCATAAAACTGTCCAGAGGTATTGAAACGAGCTCCTGAATGATGGGTTGCTAACACGGCACTCTTTATACAGGGCAAGTAAGAGCAAGGAATTAAGAAACAGGCAAGTGCCTGCAAAACTGTGTAACCCCTTTGAAGCCAGAAAGTACATACTACCTAGGGCAGGTAATGCTTCTTGTACTCTGTGTTAATATGTTTCTGCTGCACCACACTTAAAGTCTTCAGAAAATTCCAATTTAGGCATCAGAGTATGAATGATCAGCTAGTATAGTATAGGGAAGGGGAGATAACAGGTGGCCAGCAGTGGGGTAGCAGCAGAAACAGCAATAATGGAAGAGCACCAAGGACTAGGGATGTTAAATGATGTTTAGTAAGTTGCTTCTACCAAGACGCCTTGAAGGTTCAAGGTTTTGTTTTTATTAGATATGGTATTCCATTTCAAGGAATACAGAGGGAAAAAAATGTACTTTTTCTATCACTTCTCTTTTTATTAAAAAAAAAAAAGATTTGCATAGATATGAGGTCTAAAAAGGAAAAACTGGTATACAGCAAAAGAAAGATGATAAGAAGGTATAATTATACAGAACTAATGAGATATAATTGAACAAACCCTAGAAAATTTGCGAGGCCACGACATTCAAGGAGTAAGGGTTAGATCTGCAAAGTGGTATAAAGAAAGATTGGGAGTACTGGGATGAAAGGGACACAAAAGATGCTCCTGTGAAGCCTGCTTAGAAATTAAGGGGCTAGGATCAGGTAGTGAGGCTTACAGAACACAAAAAAAGTTTCCATTGTTGCTGAAAAGGCCAAGAAGCTTAGTGAATAAAGGGGCTCCTGTAACTCTGAGGGGCTAGATCACAGGAATTTCCAGAAATTCTAATCAGCATGACTTAATACTATCTGCAGCAATATTTGCCAACCTAGAATGATTTTTTGTGGTAGTTACAGGTGGAGCCACACACCTGAGCCAAGTTCACTTCACCCGATGGATCTACCACACACCCAGTCATAACAACAGGAAAATTCACTCTTGCTGTCATAATCACCTGACAACTTTGGAAACAGCTCCAAATACAGGTTTTAAGCAAAAATATCACAATAATCCAGCTTGCTTATTTTCCCCAAAGTGAGCCACGGTGCATTATTCTATAATGAGATCCTTCCAAATGGAACAAATTTTGGAAACCATGTAGTCCAAGCTCTCATTTACAATGACATCATTTTTAGAAATCCATCATAGAAACTATCCACATACACTGGCCATCTATGTGCTCCTCTAAATTTCCTAGCCTTCTTTGCACTACATCTGAGAATATACGGCTGAGTTCTGGCCAGCGAGATGCTGGTAGAAGTGATGTAAGTCACTCCCAGGCCTGGCTCTACCTTGCATGCATGAGGTCCAGCCCCTCTTCCTCACACTGCACTTTGCTTGAGAGAGATACACACTTGTGTCAGACAATGATATCTGCATACTCGCCTATTGTAGCAGCTAGCATTAATTAATTTTCAAGATTCTTTTTTAACAACCTAGCAACTCAAAGAGTTGACATCATACCAGATAAAGGTATGGTGACTATTATTACCCACATACCCAAAGGAGTTAAAAAAAAAAATACACTTTCACTCAGTCACAATAAACAAAGAAAAGAAATACATGGAATCAGTCTTTAAAACTCATTTTTACAATACGGTAGAAATTACTATCTAAATAAGTGCTTATCTGAAGTGTTTTTTGTCTGCTTTTGTTTTTTGTTTTATGTAATTTATAAAGCTAAAGCTTCAATGCCCTCAGAACCAGAAAGTAAGCAATGCAAGTTTTTAAACAACTTGGCCTGCAGCTTAGTAAAGCTCTTGAACTTCAATCACCAGTTGGCCCTTAGGTTTTATTTATGAATTTACTTCACTCCTAACAAACCTGGAGATCTAGCTTGTTAAATCACATTAGATAAGAAAGAGGAAACTGGAAGCAGTAAGAGGTGGTGCTGGAAGGAGGCACCTGAGAAGAGCAAACACGGCACTCATTTCTGATAGTGCAGAGAGATATGAGAACCCCAAACCCCAGCATACCCAAACAAAAAGCAGAACAGAGCACCTCATTTTTATAAGGAGTAACTCAGGCCCCGTGTTCTTCAGAGTCCACAGTTGATACTAAGAATGACAAATGGATGTCCTCAATCTACCATTGTAAGCTTCTAAAGAAGATTAAGGAGTCTCTGCAAACGGTTACCCAAAACAATTCTAGTGTTTAAAAGCATATGCTTGGTCCTTTGAAAAACTTATTTGTGAGGACCATCTTATTTTCCTAGAATGGCACATAACTTTGGTTAAAAACACGCCATTGCTTTTTGCACAGTGGTCAAGAATGAGCACTTCTTTCTGAACTGATCTAGGTGAGCAGAAGGAAACCAGATTTCAATAAAAGCAACAATGATATTCAAACTCTACTTCATATGAAATAGGACCTTATAATCAAGAACTCCAACCACCTGACGGTACTACTAGCTGATCAAGAGTGCACACAACACCCTGGACAAAGAACTAGCTGGTGAACAACTCCCTGCTTCGGGAGCCAGGGTATAAACACACACATCACAATTCTTCCTTCGACATACAGCTTCTCCAATCTTTCCCACGGCCTCCCAGTACATTCACAAGCTTGATGCGCTCACCTGAAGAAAGCAGTGTCCGACTGGGGTATGCTCGGCAATGGTGGCATCGTACACCTGCTTCCAGAAGATGGGCTCGTGGTCATTCACATCATCCACGGTGATGCTCACCAGGCAGGTGGCAGAGAGCGGGGGCTCTCCGAAATCATGAGCCACCACCTTCAACTCCACTTTCTCTTGGACCTCTCGGTCTAGGGTCCACATGGTGCTGATCACACCGCTTTCGGGATCAATGGTGAAGTACGGTCCGCACCCCACCGTGGGCGACAGAGTTTCTGGAATGCAGTGAGCCGGAGGTTGGACCAACGTATAGCGCAGCCGGACGTGGTTGGTGCCAGGTTCGTCCGCATCTGAGGCGCTGATCCATACAACTGCAGTGCCAGGGGCTGCAGCCTCAGAAACTGAGGCGTGGTAGTGCTCCTGGCTGAACACCGGTGGCTGGTCGTTGATGTCAGCGACCCGGAGTAGCAGCGTCTCCTCGGTGCTTAGCGGTGGGATCCCCGCATCTGTGGCATCCAGCCGCAATTCATAGAGGTCACGGTTCTCCCTGTCCAGGGGCCCCTGGACGCAAAGAAAAAATACTCCGGGGGCACCTCCGGGACGCAGCGAGAAGACTCCCTCCCCGCCCTGCAAGGACAGAGAGATACCCCCGCCTCCAAGGCCCACATCAAGTTCTCCAGCGACCTCCTCTTCCTTCTCCAGGTCATCATCCGCATCTGACACCGAGATGCGAGCTACATAGTCGCCAGGTCGGGCGCCTTCAGACACGAAGGCGGTGCCGCCCTCTGTGAAGAAAAGTAAGTGAATGGCAGGTCGGTTGTCATTTACCTCCAGCACGGCTACGGACACGCGCGCGGTGGCGACTTCAGGCTCGGGGCCTCCGTCGCGGGCCTCGACCACCAGCTGGTGCCAGGCCTGCGCCTCCCGGTCTAGGGGCCGCCGCACTCTCACCACGCCACTCAGTTCCTCCACTGAAAAGTAGGCCGCGTCACCCAGGGGCTCGCCTCCCATCCTGGGCGCTTGCTTGTCACGGAGGCTGTAGCGCACGTCGCCGTTGGACCCCAGGTCGCGGTCTGTGGCACGCACGTGGCAGACCTCGGCGCCGAGGGGGGCGTCCTCGCGCACAGCTGCGCGGTACTCGCCTTGTTCGAAAACTGGAGGGTTGTCATTTTCATCCAGCACCCGCAGCTCGACCCGCAAGTGGCCGGTGCGCCGCGGGTGGCCGCCGTCCCACGCCTCGATTTGCAGCTCATGCACAGCCGTCGTCTCTCGGTCCAATCGCTGCAGCAGCACCAGATCGAGAGGCTCCAGGGGCGATGAAGAGCCTAGTAAGGGAGGAGACGGTGGCCCCGAGGTTCCATAGCGCAACTGGAAGAATGTTTCTTCCAGGTCCCCTGAAAGCTCGGACGGTTGCAGCAAGGTGTAGCCCTGTATGCTGAACGGCCCGGCATCCGGGTCGTGGGCACCTGGCAGACGGAAGGCGGTACCTGGCGGGGTGAGCTCAGAGACATCGAGCTGCAGGAAATCTCTGGGAAAAACCGGCGAGTGATCGTTCACATCGTTCACGCGGATCTCCACCTGCACAACGGCGCCCAACAGCGTGGCTGCCACGAAGCTGTAGCGGTCCCTCCGCTCGCGGTCCAGGCATCGTGCAGTGCGGATGATGCCCGTGTCCGGGTGCACGTGGAAGTCGTCTAGCAGCGGGGAGTCGTCTGAGTCCTCAGACAGAAAGAAGCCACCCCCCTCCTGTTGCTGTGCTCCGGGCAGTCCGGAGCGGATGTCACCCACCAGCGTGCCCGGGGGAAGCCCCTCGTCCACGGAAAGGCTGAGATTGAAAACGTGGGCAGATGAGCCCGAGGCCACCCACAGCCACACCTGCAAGAAAAACCTGAGCAGGATGATTTGCGCCCTGACACCAATGCCGCCGCCGCCTGTACGCCTGCGGGGTGACCCCTTGAGGCAACTCCCAGAGGCAACTCGGTGCTCCTGACGCCCTTCATCCATCCTCCACCCAGAAGGGCTCATTTCTCCGCCAGATGCCTGGTAACTGCCAGCTTATGGCAGGGTGACAGAAAAATCCAGGAAACTCTTAAAGTGTTTGAATCAAAGAAGAAAAGACTTGATTTGGCAAACAAACTGACAGACCCAGGAGTTCCCGAGGTTACAGCTGCACCTGTTGAAAATGTCCTCCGCCTGCCTGCAGCTCACGCAGAGAGGAAAGCTCCAGCTGCTTGTGACGCTGCAGCCACCTTTTCAGCCCCTGGATTTCTCCCAACGAATCTGGTCTCTTTTTCTCTTTCCTTTTATTTCTTTTACATCTGTTCCTTGTTCTGCTCGGCTGGTTGTTTCCCGATAGTAAAGTCAGGTGCATTTTTCTTTTTCTTTTTCCAAAAGGGAGGAAATCTTTTAAAGCGCGCACACACTGCAAGAGGAGGGGTTCGGGCCGGGGAAGGGGGTGGAGCAACTGCCGTGAGGCCCGGTGTGAGGGCGCCGGGCGGGGAGAGAGAAGGAGGGGAAGTCTCTGGCTGCGGCCGTGTGAATTGCTCCGGGGCTGCAGCTCCTACGGCCTCTTGGGGCGCAGGGACAGCGCGACTCCTCTTCCCACCACTCCCGCCGCCTCCTCTCCCAGCCTGGTGACGTTGTGCATAGCGGTGGCTCTACATCAAGGCACATCTGTGGTCCAAAGGAGTACAAAGCCTGCAGATTTTTACTCCAGGGCGCGCGGAAGACGCGCAGCCCCTGCCTCTGCTCTGGTTTTCCGTGGCAATGTGGCGATGGACGAGGGCACGTGAAGACAGCAGCCTCTCCCCACCCTCCCTTCTCTGTCCACTTGACGACTTCTCCAGCGGGCCAGATACTTGTCTCTGGCTGAGCCGAGAGGGCTGGGGCTAGAATCACTTTGGGGAGCCAAACTTGTGTTCTCCATTTGGCGAGAGGCTCGGCCCCAGCTGGAGGACAGATGGAGTCAAAGGCCCACGCACAGCTGGGGCCAGGATGACTGCGAACAGGGGAAGGTGAAACTTAGGAAAACGTTCCAGAAATCAGTGATACACACGTTACAAACCGTGCTTTATTGTGTTCCGCAACGTGTGGGCGTCTTGTCACTCCCCTCTGCTACTAGGGATGACTACAATAGATTCCGATTTAAGGATCCTTTTTATGCATTCTGCGCCATCGCGGCACTTCAGTATGTCTTGTGATGTGATTTATAGATAGAAAGACCCGGAGCATTAAGGCCACCACCTCCCAGAACTGCATCAAGGCCCCTAGACAAGGAAGTTCACAAACAGGGTTCTACTGATACCACTTTCAAAACTAGTTTCCATCTCAGACCAAAGAAGAAGTCAGTAAATTACCAGAGGTTCAGGTTTCCCTTTAACTGTTAGGCTGAAACCCAAGCCCCCTCCCCCAACCATTCCCTGGAAGGCCCAAGTCCAAATGTCTCATTTGCCCGCTATACCGGAAATTCCATTCAAATGAAGACTAGCTACCAGCTTCTTCCCCATAGGCTCAACTAGACCTCTCTTCAACCCTACTCAACTGAAACAGCATCCCCTATGTTAATTAAGCGATTCTAATTGTTCACAACCCCATTGGCTACTTGCCACAACAAGGTCCGCTGCCACCCCTTTATAAACCCCCAACCCCCTGGCCAGCACTGAGTTCTACAGACTCCCATCTGAGAACTCTGTAAAGCCACCCGGGGTGCAAGTACTCTTCCTTTTTCTTTCTTTTCCTCTCTCTGGTTTTTCTTTTACTACATAATTTCGATTAAATGAAACCCACTGCATCCAAAAATCTATAACATTTGGTGCTGAAACCCACGAGGGTCTATGGCCATGTCCCCATCCCTCACCCTTTTGTCTCCTTCTCCCTCCTGACCTTCCCCCATTTCCCTATTCTTCCTCGGATGAACCAGGAACCTCCGGCCTCCTCCACTCACCACTTAGGGTAAGTAACCAATCCCCTCAACCAGATGCATCCTCTCCCCACCTCACCCTCCTAAAACCCCTCTCACTCCGGTCAGATCCTGGGCGAGTTGTGGTCCACCTAATTTCCACCCTTCCGGTGTCTCTGTCCCCCTGCCTGTCCAGAAAACTGTGGTACCACGTCAGAGGCACCCACTGGGCTTGAGTCTCAGAAAAACACAGTTGGGAGACGTCCCCTGTGACCTCTGAGACTGTCCATCCACGAGACCCTTCCTGAAGGAGTGAGACACCACCCTCTTCAGAAGGTTCTTTTCACGGGGTCTGGAACCATGAAAAACCAGAAGTCAAAGCCCGACCTGTCCACTCCTTTGGGCTGCCTCCTACATAACCTCCAGGCTCTGGGGTTAGCTCAAGACCTGCGCCCTAAGTGCCTAATCTTTTATTGCACCACCACCTGGCCTGCGTACCCACTAGATAATGGGTCTAAATGGCCCCAACAGGGAACCTTTGATTACGGAGTGCTAATGGACCTCAACAGCTTTTGTCAGTGCACAGGCAAATGGCCAGAAATCCCCTACATCCAAGCCTTTCTCTATCTGAGCTCCGGTCCTTCACTCCTCTCCACATGTAACACCACTCAAATCCTCTTAGCCAGAGAAACCCCCAACCAAGCTAACAAAAGGATAGACCAAATGGAACCCAACCTCCCACCCGAACTAACCTCTTCATTCTCTGACTCACCAGAGTCCCTCTCACCTCCTCCCCAGAGACCCCCACCATGCCCCGAGCCAACACACCCAACAGCTCCCCCACTGTCGCCTCTACCCACATCCCCGGACACCACCATACCCAGTCCTCCTTTGCCTTCCCCAGTCAGTAGCCACACCTGTTCCCAGCAGCAGAGCCAGCCTACACAAAGCCAGCCTCTCCTTTGCTACTCGAAGTGGCGGGAACTGAGGGAGTGGTCCGAGTTCACGTCCCTTTGTCTCTAACAGACACTTCCCAGACTGAAAAGAGGTTAGGTTCCTTCTCAAATGACCCTACCAGTTACATAAAAGAATTCTGTTACCTTACACAGGCCTGTGACTTAACTTGGCATGACCTGTGGGTCCTTTTCTCTTCTACCCTAAACGCAGATGAAAGAGAGAGGGTCCTCAGGGCTGCCCGGGAACATGCCAAACAAGTCCACCTAAAAGACACAACCATGCCAGTGGGCTTAGAGGCAGTTCCAGGGCAAGATCCAGGCTGGAATCACCAAACAGACATCCAATCTGGGCTCAGCGGCCGTACCCGGAGAGACAAAATGGTTCAGTGCATCCTAGCTGGACTATAAAACATATCCCACAAGGCAGTGAACTTTAACAAACTAAGAGAAATCACCCAACATGCAGATGAAAATCCTGCTGCCTTTCTCAACCGCTTCACCAAGGCACTTACCCAGTATATCCGCTTACATCCTACCTCCCCAGCAGAAGCCACTGTCTTAGCAACCCACTTCATAACACAGTCCACCCCAGATATCAGAAAAAAACTAAAAAAGGCTGAGGACGTTTCCCAAACTCCCATACAAGATCTGGTTAACATGGCCTTTAAAGTCTTTAACACCTGAGAGGAGCGGGCAGAGGCAGAAAAGGAAACCCAGACTTGCCTAAAGGCACACTTACAGGCCCAAGCCTTGGTGGCAGCCCTGAGACCAGCTAGTGAGACAAAAAAGAACAAGCCACACTCCATCAGGAGCGTGTTTCAAATGCAGCAAAGAAGGACACTGGGCCAAACTTCGTCCACAACCATGGCCACCCACCACTCCATGCCCGGCATGTGGTCAGCGGGACCATTGGAAGAGTGACTGTCCCTCTATGAAGGACCATGGGGGGCCATCCTCTCCATCCCCAGACCTGCCACTAGCTGTCCTGGGACTGGCAGCTGAAGCCTGAAGGAGCCCCAGCTCATCGACCCCACTCACTCTCACTGAGCCCAGGGTAACTCTCAAGATAGCGGGTAAGACATTGTCATTTTTAATCGACACGGGGGCCACCTATTCTGTTTTCCCCTCCTACTTGGGCCTAACTTATTCTTCCCCAATCTTGGTTATGGGAATTGATGGACAGCCCTCTGACCCACTGATGACGGGACCCATTTCACTCCCGTTATACGATAAAAGTCTAACACACTCCTTCCTACTAATGGCCTCCTGCCCCACTCCACTCCTAGGCAGAGATCTCCTCTCTAAACTAGGAACTGCTATACAAATCACCTCAGACCCCTCAGCTTCGCTCATACCCTCTTTAATAGCTGAACGCCCTCACCTACCCTCATACCCTCTTTAATAGCTGAACGCCCTCACCTACCCAACCTTCCCCTACCCCCAGACCAAGTAGACCCCAAAGTTTGGGACACCTCAACCCCAACTATTGCCACCCACCACCAGCCCGTCATCCTACAACTAAAAGACCCCTTACACTTCCCATCCAGACCGCAATTCCCCATCTCTCCCACTCACAGACGGGGACTAAAACCCATCATCCAAAGACTACTCACAAAGGGTCTCTTAATACACATCCACTCACCATACAACACCTCTATCCTGCCAGTAAAAAAGTCTGACAGCACTTACAGGCTAATATATTAACAGCTTCTACTTATCAAACTTTCAGATGAGGAGATTTGTTAGCTCAAATTCTCCTCCTTCCCATTTGTTCATTATCCTAAGTTGAGAGGTACTGGAGGTTTGGGTAGTACTGACAAATTTGGGGTTACAAAGCTGACAATTCAATGTCCTTCCTTGACAGTACAAATTATTGATCACATATTTCAGGGCTTGATAGACTCTGGAGCTGATGTTACTATAATTGCAGAAAATGACTGGCCAGCAGATTGGCTCTGTAACCTTGGTCTCCCCCTCTTCTTTACTCTTCTAAGAAATGGCCTTCAGCCTGGAAAACAGAAGCTAGGACGGCTGGTCGGCATTTTATGTATCCACAACTTGCTTCCTTGTTCCTTATCTCTGTCAGAGTGAACTTGGCAGACAAGTTTCACTAGCTGAGAAATTTTCTCGTAAGTTTTGTCTTTGCCTGATATAAACAACCTGGCTAGAGTTTCTTGTGACTACTTTGTGATATATACAGTTATCTGTGGGACCCCAAGTGTGACAAATATGAAGAGAACATAAAGAAAGAATAAGCAAGTTAAAGAAAATAAAGAGGATGTAGAAAGAGAGAGAAGATAGCTAGAGAAAAATAAAAAAGGAGACGAAAAGAAAATGCAGGAAAGAAAGAGAGGAATCTGAAGAAAGAGGCTCATCCACTGGCCTCTGTTCTGGGATCACTCAGAAGAAAAAGATGAGACAGAGATCAGGACAGGCCCCGGTAAAGAAAGCCGTTATATGAAGCTGCAATAAAACACTGCAGTGGGTCCCTTGCAGTCACCACAGATAACCAAACAGGCCTTTCACAGCCTTCTCAGCCGCCTCCTGCAGTTGTCTCCCCTACATCTTCCTAACCCCAACAAACCGTTCCCCCTGTTTAGCAATGAAAAGAAGAGAATTGCCCTAGGAGTGCTCACCCAACCCCTAGGCCCCACACTCACCCCAATCGCATATCTCTCAAAACAGTTAACTCCAATTCTAACACAAGTGTCCAAAAATATTCCCAAACAGAACAGGTCCTAGAAAACCGAATCTTCCAAACAACCACACACAGCACAGCTGTCCTCTTGGACACAGATGATCGAACACACTTTATCACTTTTTAATCATTCTCAGATGCTACCCAATATCACCAACTGTTTTCTCTGTGCTTCACTTCTGCGACCCCTACTCCCAGCAGTCCTTCTCAGCTACTCCTAGTCAGCCCATACCTCCTCAAATACCCATTCCTGCACTACAGGTACCCCTCTGCCGGTCTGAAATCAATAATGAGACACAACCTCCCTGAATCTGCCTCATGACCAGCAACACTGTAACCACAGCACTGAACTACATCCAGAATACCACCATACAGGACCAAACTAGCCCAACACCGGGTACCTACTTTTGGTGCAACAGAACTCTACAGAAGTGCTTAAACTCCACCACACCAGGGCCTTGCTTCCCAGTCACCACAGTGCCCCAACTAACCTTGTATACAGAGTCTGAACTGGCCTGGCTAATACTTACCCCCTGAATGAAAAGAGCTGCATTTCTATCCATCATGACAGGCCTCACCTTTGCATCCACAGTCTCGGCCACTGGGTTTGCAGGTGGAGCCCTCGGACACAGCATAATCTCAGCTCAAGACTTCCAAAAAACCTACAAACAGCTCTTGAAACCACTGCTGACTCCCTAGCATCCCTGCAGTGACAACTAACTTCTCTGGCCCAAGTTACATTACAGAATCGGAGAGCCTTAGACCTACCTACAACTGAAAAAGGAGGAACCTGTCTCTTCCCGAGAGAAGAATGCTGTTACTACATCAACGAAACTGGCCGAGCAGAACAGAACCTTGATACCCTAACTCGCCTGAGTGACGAGCTGAAGAAGAAGCATCAAGCCAAAACATCCCCATTCGACTGGTTCCAGTCACCCTCAATGGCATGGCTCGCCCCGATCATTCGGCCCCTGATACTAATCAGCCTCTTTTTCAGCTTTGCCCCTTGCTTTCTCAGGTTCCTGAAAAACCACATCAAAGAAATGTCCAGAGTCACCGTAAATCAACTACTGCTACATCCCTATACCCGTCTGCCCACTAGCCCACCCCTCGCCAACTCTGGCCTGTAACTTCACTCCGCCCACTCTCAGCAGGAAGTTAGACAAAGACAGAATTTTTCATCCCTTATCACCAAAAAGGCCAGAATGTTAGGCTCAAACCCAAGCCCCCTCCCCGAATGATTCCTGGGACAGCCCAAGTCGAAACGCCTCATCTGCCAGCTATTCCGGAAATTCCATTCAAATGAAGACTAGCTACTGCTTCTTTCCCATAAGCTCAACTAGACTTCTCCACACCCTATTCAACTGAAACAGCACCCCCTATGTTAATTAAGCGACTCTGATTGTCTACAACCCCATTGGCTACTTGCCACCCACAACCCCATTGGCTACTTGCCATGGGCGCTGTCCTCAACAAGGTCTGCTGCCACCCCTTTATAAACCCCCAACCCCCAGACCAGCACAGGGTTCTACACACTCGCATCCTGAGAACTCTGTAAAGCCACCTGGGACGCAAATAACCTCTTCCTTTTTTTTTCTTTTCCTTTCTCTGGCTTTTCTTTTACTGCATAATTTTGATTAAACAAAACCCACTGCATCCAAAAATCTCTAACATTAACTACACAAAACAAGAGGTAGAAAATGATAAATGACCTTGAATAGAGGATGCCTGAGGAAGGACTGTCTGCCCTCTTAAGAATGACTGCCCGTATTCAATAATTGGTTTCTGCAGTTTTGCATTCAGGCCAAAGGGAAGAATTAATTTTCTAGATAGTATTCCTGTCTGAGGAAAGACCAGGAGCCCTGCCTAATGGTTCCCTGCAGCAAGAGTAAGGTGCTTTTTAATACAAGACAGGGTTATGTGTAATTGCTAATCCACAGTCGCACCTTCTATACCACTGACAAAAGCATTTATTTTATGGCAGATTCGTTGCATGTAAATGGCCAAGCCAAGCCAAGTGCCGTCGAGTCGGATCTGAGGCATTATTAAAATAAGTTCAGCTTCCTTTCACTAATGAAGTCTGCCAACAATTATGAAGATCTGTTGTCTTTCCAGTCTTGCACCTCAACTGCTCCAACTTTACCATAACAAATCCTCCTGACTTCGTGTCTCTTTACAAGTAAATCTCAGTTGTACCCAGATTGCTGTTTAAAGCTAAATCAAATTATGCTTCTCCCCCGCCTCCACACTTAGCACCTGTCAATCTGTCTCCATTATATTTGGATTGTTGGACTCTTTCAGGTGATAGGAGACTCTGCCTAACTTTGACCTACCCATCTGTCTGACCTCATCACATACCATTACTCTATACAGAGCCGCACTGACTTCTTTCTGTTCCTGGTAACTTTGAAATCTAAGAGCCTTTCTGGGCCTGGGAGGTCTTTCTTCTGCTTTGCAAAGATTTGGCTGGCTCATTCTCACTTGGCTGCTAACAAAAAGGTCAGCGGTTTGAAATGACTGGCCACTCTGTAGAAGAAAAATTTGGCAGTCTGCTTCTGTAAAGATTATAGCTTTGGAAACCTATAGAGCATTTCAACTATATCCTACAGGGTCACTATGAGTTGGAGTTGGTTTGACAGCAGTAAATTATTCACTAAGTGTGTGCTGAATGACTGGATGAATGTTTCATCAAACTGATGGGTATACGGGTAGATAAGCCTGTTAAAGGTGGGATGTGAAGCCATAAATCAGAATTAATTAACCTTCAGAATCCTCATTGTGATGACTTCATTGTCTCTTTGCAGTCTTGCTCATTTTAACCATTTCATAGGGCTTCTTGAGCTATCTACTTACTGAAAAATACATTGTTACCAAGTGGTTGCTTGAGTCTAAGAGTACCTCTACTAATTTTTCTCCATCCCCTGACACATTTTTTATAAACAGTTGTTTAGAAACAAATGAAAAATCAGGAACTTAAAACATTTATTTCCACATTTCTTTCTATGTGTTATAACTCAAGCATGTGCATTTCAGGCTCTCCCGCTCACCTCCCAATCCCTTTCACTAAGCGTCCCGGGTAGCATTCTAGAACTGAAGATTTGGTGGTTTGGTGGGAGAAAAGAAATGCGCATTTCAAAAATACACAGAAAATAATTTTAGACAGAACAAGAACCAACAGCCAAACAGAAATAAGGTTGATCCTTTGGAAGGAAGCATCATGGAGTAACTGACAAGAGGTCTGACTTTAAAGCCAGGCAACTTTGGTTCTGCTTTATGGCTTTGAGCAAGTTATGTAAATCTTGTTAAACTTCTTACAAAGGCCCTTGAGTGGAGCGAATGGTTTTTATATAAAATACACCATTAATAGAGTAAAAATAAAGTGGAAGAGGATATTTGTAATATATCAAACAAAGGACTCCGTATAGAGAGAATAATAAGACACCTACAAATCAGTAAGTTCCCTTGGTAACACGAACAGTTAAACTCTCAATTGCTAGCCAGAAGGTTGGCAGTCTGAACCCACTCAGAGGTACCTTGGAAAACATGTCTGGGGATCTGCTTCTGAAAGGCTGCAGCCTTGAAAACCACATGAAACAGTTCTACTCTGCACACTGTGGGGTTGCCGTGAATGGGAATGTATCCAACAATACCAAAGTCTCCTTTTAAGCCTTCCCCTCTTTATTGGGGATCACAATATCTATTTGACAGAGATATTATTACCTTAAATTAGTATGCAGAATAACACATGGAAGGCATTCAATAAGTATGACTTCTCTTGTTCTCTGATGTTAGTGTGATGAGGTATTCTGGGATTCTCAATAAAACCAACTCTTATACTGCTTAGCCTCTCCTAGGATGTGTGGAGAGGGAAGATGTACAACTCCAGGGTCACAAACAGAAACTGTCATGTACAGAAGGGCTTTAAGTAGCAGAGGAAGTCCATCTTCAAAAACATCTTTCAGACTGTGAATAGTCTTTAGCTTTATAAAGCTAATGTAAGTAGTTAGTGAGTGCCACACACTGTTCGAAACACCTCCATTTTACAGATGAGGAAACTGAAGTTCAAGGGCATTACAAGCACCTGACATCACATAAGTAGAAGTGGTAGGGTGGCAGCCCCGTTCCAGTGCTCCCCAGTCATCATTTATTCTCTCTGTGATTTTCTTTAAGCACATTGTCTTGCTTCTGACTTCTTATTGAAATCTATGCAGTGAGAGAATAAGAGAATTGAAAAGACCCGGGAGACCTGTTGAAAGAGGACTCATGGGCAGAGCATTTGCTGCAAGGGTGAAGAAACATAGAAATATAGCCACAAGGAAATGAGTGCTTGGGAATGCAACATAAGAAACCAACTATTTGAAATGGTGCTTAGATCCAAGTGAGCTAAATCAAATGGAACCCTCTTGTTTAGACTTCCTACCCATCTTTTCTCTGAGGAAAAGTCTTCTGAGAGATAGAAGTAACACCATGACAGTTCAAGTGCTGTCAGTCTCAAAATATCAGAGCAAAAGCATGTTTGAAGCTTTATATGAATTGGTAATGTCTTAGTGTAAAGTATTATAATCTACATCTCATAACAGTATGACTTGTATGTTATTCAAGACTTGAAATCAGAATCCTGGACCTAATAGAGATCTCAATAAGTAATGAAGTCTACTTTTTATTTACAATCTAAATCTTCCAAGAGAGGTGATAGTTTTCTTCCATTTTCTGATTGTAAGAACTAATGTCACAGAGACTTATTCTATTTTTTCAACCTATCGGAATGTGATTACATTTTGTTGAGTGTTAGTCTCTGTTTCTGGTAGAATTGCCCCATAGAGTTTCCAAGGAGTGTCTGGTGAATTTGAACTGCCAACCTTTTTGATCAACAGCCATAGCACTTAACCACTAAGCTACTAGCGTTTTCTTTCTGATAACTACATGCATTTATTTCTTCTGATTCTTCAGAAAAATGAGAAAAACTGGTCAGTAATTTCTTTATGCAAATATTTCATTATATAATTGACGAAGACATGGCTTTTCATGAATCAGATTTAGACATATAATATCAAATCATATTTCTCAAATCTAGTGGAAACCCTGGTGGCATAACTGTAAGGTGATATGTCTGCTAATCAAAAAGTCAACAGTGCAAATCCACCAGGTGCTCCCTGGAAACACTGTTGTACAGTTCTACTCTGTCCTGTAGGGTTGCTATGAGTCAGAATCAACTCAATGGCACTGGGTTGGGTTGGGTTGGGTTGGGTTGGGTTGGGTTGGGTTGGGCTCATGTGACCATCAAAGATCTATGAAACCTCAAAACCATACAGCCTCTAAGATGTGGCTTCTCTAACACTGTCTTTGGTATTCACTCCCCGTGGTGCCTCCTGAAAGCCTTAGGTGAAATAATCCCAGCTCCTCCATCTCCTATCTCTTTAATCTTTGTTTCATTTTTTCTGTTCTCTGAACTGATTCCAGTTTCTTTCTCTATTGTATAAATTGTAAACCAAAACCATATACCATTTTCTAACAGGGCCTGTGCATTGCCAAACCTAGAAGGCTGATTTCTTCAATCAATAATGAGAGACAAGTCCAGTAGGTTCTTAACAAATAGATGTCAGAGCAATTGTGACACCTCCATTTCAATAAAGTAACAGCTTCTTGGTAGATACTTATTCAGTGTTGAAAGGTAATTTATTTGCTTTTCCTCAAAGGGGTTTTCAGAATATGCATGTATTTGTATAAACGGTATCAAGGATGCAGCTAGTGAAGAAAACAATAAACATCATTTAATTCTGTCCATTTTTCTAGGTGTAATTGCTTTCTGTGTACAGTAAAGGAAATCAATCCATTTCCCAGGACAAAGAACAGTTCACTTAAATGCATGTCTGTGTGTGTAGTGTATGTTATAATAATTCTAAGCAAGAGAAAGCAAATACCCAGAGTCTTGCCAATTCCACAAATATTCAGTGAGAAAAACACCTGGATTCTCCCCAAGCCACATCTGCTCAGTTGGAAAATGCCTGGATCCTATTGAATCAAGGCAGTCAGGGAAAAAGAGCCACGTCCAGCCCACTGTGTCTACTTAGTGTGACTTGCACACACGAGTCTTATTTCATCAAGACACACTTATTTTGGAAATAAATAGATCCTGCTGGATTTGGGCACAGTTCACCAGTAGCACACATGGAAGGGGGAATGCTGGGTACAGATACAAATACAACAACTCCTGAATACGCAGAAGGTTGGTAAGAAGACTTGGGCTACAGAATTTGGACTATGTCAATGTCTCAGTTATGGTTTTCAAGGAACATATGTGGATCTGGCAAGCTCTGCCTTGATTATTCCTGCCTGGATCACACTGGATCTGGGTGTTTCCATTCTGGTTCTTTAAATCCAGGAGTGTATCTATGTCAAGAGAAATGTGAAATGGAATAAGTCAATCTTGTTTTCTATTATGATGTATTATCAACAATGCAGTAGCATAATCACAATAGACATGTTCCAGACCTTTCTATTTCTGATCACACATGAACAGGAAAAAACAAAAACAGAAATCTTTGTCTCTATCATTACAATTTATATTTTCCCAAAATTTTCCTTTCTCCCTTTTTTTTTTAATTAACTTGTTTCTTTTGTGGCTAATGAACATTTTCACTACATTTCTCATACAATTTTTTTTATGAATCCATGACAAAATTACTACTCTTTGCCCCAAAACTAAACTAACCTGAAAATTAAGCATATAGTCTCAAGTACTATGTACTTTAATTAAGTAATCAACACATTTGAGAGTTACTTATGTTAGGAAAGGCAGAGGTTTGATGTGCTGTTGTTAGGTGGTGCCAAGTTAATTCTAACTCAGCTGACTGCATGTGTGCAGAGCAGAAGTGCTCCAGAGGGTCTTCAAACACATGACCTTTTGGAGGCAGATCACCAGGCCTGTCTTCCAGAATGCCTCTAGATGGCTTTGAATCATCGACCTTTCAGCTAGAAGTTGAATGCTTAAGCATTTGTGCCACCCAGGGACTCCAAAAGGATTTGTTTTAATTTATAAGAATTTAATCAATCTTAGTATGTTTTTAAAAATGTTTAAAGACCAAAGTAACCCCAAGGAGAGAATCTATCTACTATAAGATGTCACAGACCTTAAGTTTGATGATTCTAGAATCCTTTGGTGGTGGGACTGTGTCTTCCACCCAGTGACATCCTCCCAGAAGACAGGATTGCCATCCCTGGAGAGGTTATGGAGCTCTGGTGGCACAGCATTTTTAACAGCTTAGCTGCTAATTAAAAGCAGTTCTAATCCACCCGCTGCTCCTTGGAAACTGTGTGGGGTACCTCTACCCTGTCCTAGAGGCCTCCTATGAGTCAGAATCAACTAGACAGCAGGGGATTTGACTTCGGTTTGCAGAGGCAGTGGGAGAAACAGCTTCATGAATTCGGTTGCTCCTTACCTTTCCTCTGTTGGCCACCAACTCCCTATCTGCTGTAATTATTTTAGCAAGCACACACACACACACAGAGAGAGAGAGAGAGAGAAACAATACTATGAAATTCCAGCTCTTGGGCTGGCAAGCTGCATTCAGTTGATAAATCATACCCTGACAAGAAAGCAGGCCTAGATCCTCTGGTCAAAGATGCCCGTTTTGACCACAGCTGCAGTGTAAGTGTTTAAGCCATCAAACTGAACTCCAGGGTGTCTGCTACGAGTAACTTTACATTTGCAGGAGCTTCTCTTCAAATGCTGCTTTCTGTGTCTGCAAGTGTATATATATTTTTTCCTCTGCCTTCATAGGTTTTTACTCTCACATTTTATTTATTAGCACAGCTTCCATGTTTTTTCTGGGTGTTCTCTATTCAAGACCTCCTTTGAAGGCCCTCAGCCCTCTTTTCATGCTTTTTTTCCTTTTCCCTTTTGTCTAAATCTCCAGGCTGCCCTGCTTCATCTGTGAGTTGTATTCACTGTTCTTCTGCCTTTTAAGCCCTAGTCTCCAATCTAGGCATAAAAGGGAAGCTTCAAAATAACAGCCATAAAAAAGATAAGGACTTCAGTGGGCATAGAAGAGTGGCAAATGCTGAGAAGCAACAACCAGCAATCAGAGATGTAATCACTCATTTTTTAGCAAGTGTGTTATACAGCCTATCAGGAAAAAGGCAGAGCTGTACCCAGCTGCAGAGAGTGGCCACAGCTGCCAATCTTCAGACTTTGCAGGTGCTCAGAGGGAAGCAATCCAGTAACTTGAGCCTTCCTCTGCAGAACGGTCACCAGCAGCACAGTCGCACTCACAAAACAAGGCAACCAGAAAGATTATCTGTGTCTTAGTCATCTAGTACTACTCTAACAGAAATACCACAAGTAGACAGTCTTAACAAAGAGAAATTTATTCTCTCACAGTCAGTAGGCTACAAGTCAGAACTCAGGGCACCCACTCAAAGAGAAAGTTTGTCCCTCTCTGTTGGCTCTGAAAAAAAGGTCCTTTTGTTGTTATCAGTCCTTCTTCGGTCTGGGAGAATCTTGCTGCAGGAACCTCAAAGCCAAAGGATGTGCTCTGCTGCCAGCACTGCTTCCTTGAAGCAGTCCCCAACTTTCTGCTTGCTTCCTTCTCCTTTTATCAGTCATAAGATAGAAGATGGTACAAGCTACCCCCCCAGGGACGCACCCTCAGTAATACTACTAGAATCTCGCCCTAATCCCCTTTAACATAATCCAATCTCACCTCATTAACCACAGAAAGTAATTAGAATTTACAACACAGGAAAATCACAAAATGGAGGGCAGTCATACAATACGGGGAATCATGGCCCAGTCAGATTGCTACCCACATTTCTGGGGGGACATAGTTCAATCCATGACAATCTGAGACCTCCTTTTCCCTTGCTTCTGGACACCCATTCTCTTGGTTTTCTGTTACTGTTGTCCTTGTTAGTTGTCGAGTCAATTCTGACAGGTGGCAACCTGTGTTACAGAGTAGAATTGCTCCGTAGGGTTTTCTTGACTGTCACCCTAATGGATGCAGATTGTCAGGGCCTGTCTTCTGCAGCACTACCGGGGGGAGAATCTGCAGTAGCATGGTCGTTAAGCACAGAACTGCTAACTGAAAGACTGGTGGTTCAAATCCATCCAGCTTCTCCTCAGGAGAAAGACCTAGTGATTTGTCCTTGTGAAGAACATAGCCTAGAAAGCCCTACGGGGCAGCTCCTACTCTGTACCTTGGAGTCCCTGTGAGGTAAAATTGACTCAGTAGCACCTAGTAACAACAATAACTGATGGGATTTGAACTGACAACTTTTAAGTTAGCAGTTGAGCAGGCAGGTAGAATAATGTTAGGCACATCCTAGTCCTTGGAAGCTGTAATCTTGAAATTACAGCTTGAGATTCCCTCTGTGGGCCTAATGTAATTTTAGGGGTTCACATAGTAACTTAAAGAGGGAAGCATGGTGGTCAGAGTCAGAGAAGGAGATGACACAACAGAAACTGAAATTCATGTGAAGGGGCTGTGGATCAAGGAATCTAGATGCTGGAAAAAAGCAAGGAAATTTCTTCCCAGAGATCCAGAAGGAAAACAGCCCTGTTGATGCCTTGATTTTCTTGATATGGCATGTTTTTTTTTTTAATGTGCTTTATAGCTGCCCCTATGATCCTGCTTAATAAACTATATGTAAACCCAATTTTTATTGCTGTCAGTCTTGGCAACTTCCTCTCCATCTGGAAGGAGTATAACAACTGTAGTACAGCCCTCTTTTTAATATGATGATACTATAGTTTACATGATGTAATCACTAGGTTGTTTCTTTCATTATTATAGCTTTGATTGTGTTTGGAGCCTTCCCTAACTGAGTAGGATTCTGGATAATGTGTCCTTCTAAAATTCAAAGTTAGCAGTTTTGTTCTTCCAAGCCAAGAGATTCTTTCAGTGTTTCTTGTAGCTCTGGTTTGGTTTTTACAGAGTCTCTGAGTTTCTGTTTATCTGCAAATGTCTTAATTTCATTTTCATGTTTGAAAGACAGTTTTGCAGGATATAGAATCCTTGGTTGGAAGTTCTTCTCCTTCAAGGCTTTGAATTTGTCATGCCACTGTCTCTGTGTCAGCATCATTTCTGCTGAGAAATCTGATGAACGCCTACAGGGTTTCCCTCTGAATGTTAGCTTTGCTTTGAGTCTTGCTGTCTTTAAGAGTTTCGGCTTATGTTTCATTTTATTGAGCTTGATTATAATACATCTTGGAATCTTTATTGAGATTTGTTTTGAGTGGTGGTCAGTACGTATCTTGTATATCTATATTCTCTTCTTTCATAATTTCTGGGAAGTTTTCTGTCAGCAGCTCAGCGACAATACTCTCTGTGTTCTCAGGTGTCTTGCCCTGTTCAGGAACTCCAAGTAATCATAGATTGTTCTTCTTAATAGAGTCCCACATGCTTCTTAATAGCTCTTCATTTTTCTTGTTTCTTTTCTCTAATTTCTCTTCGTAGATGCTGGTGTCAGTAGCTCTGTCTTCCAAGTCAGAAATTCTCTTTTCTGTTTGTTCCATTCTGTTTTCTTGCCTTTGAATTGAAGTCTCTATCTCTTTGATTTTGTTCTTGATCTGTTGGATTTCAAAGTACTGATGTTCCATCAGATCGAACAGCTTGCTTAATTTTTCGTTTTGCTCTGCTGCATTTTGTGTAAGGTGTAGGAGGGCTCACTATATAATCCTTTTATATTCACCTTCTGATAGTTTCAGAGAAGCTTCTTTGGGAAGTTCTGAGGTGGTTTCCTTGGGGGGCCTTCTGATGCCATGGGTGATTTCCGGGTTACCATCTTCTCCAAAGTTTGTTGCTTTTGTGGGTCCATGTGAGTCAATAGAGGCTGGGAGAGATGCTGTGAAGATGGACCACAGTTGTTTCTCTAGGCCATCTTAAAATGCGAAGTAAAAGGTATTTGACAACTTCCAAAGTCAGTTAGGTTTTCAGGTGTATACATTCTTCTTCCCAGCAGGCAAAATAAGCACCTCTATATTGAACCCCAGATATTATAAACTAGCTAAAAATACAGAAAGACTACTGGCCTGCTCACCGCTGCAGTCAGGCCCCAGCTGTAGGCAATACTGTGTAGAATTCTACTTTTCTGCTGGAAAAGTGGTCTCTTCTGGATAGGCACTGCCTCCCAGCCCAGGAATTAGGTCCAGCTGAGGCTTCCATGTGGATGACTGGCTGGGACTAGGCTCCCAGTGGAAAGAGAGACCAAAAGTTCCAAAATGTCCAGAGTCCACAGCCTCTGCTGCTGGGCCCCAGCCCCAGGTGACACTGTGCAAAACATCATCTCCCTGCTGGAAAAGCACTCTCCCCCCAGCAGGCACCACCTCCCAGCCTACGAACCAAGTCTGGCCGGAGCCTCTGCCCGGGCTTCTCCATTTTCCAGTGGATCAAGATGGCGTCCCTCACAAGCGCATCTGCATGGTTGCCACATGGCGGAGGCAGAAAGATAGGCCAGGGGAACTGAAATGTATAGAGTCCAAAGCCAGGCTCTCAGAACATGGCAATTGTGTTTGCTGGTCCCACCAACAGTGTGTCTGAGACCAGCAGCTAGTCAAGTCCCAGCTCCGCCCGCTGGCCAAGACAGAGGGAAAAAAAGTCGAAATGGTGAGTTACCTTCGGTCTGTGCAAGCCCTCACTCATTGAGAGTAGGGTTAGTGAAAGAGAGGAGGTTTTGCATTCAGTGGCATGAAGTCCAAATTAACAGCCCTGTGCTGCATCCCAGGACTCACTAGGCATCCAGAAGGGTCCGTTTAATTATTATTTCAGGTCTTGGTTTCCAGACGGATTTAGGAAGTCGTGCGTTAAGCCCACCATCTTGACTCTGCCCTGACACCTTAATTTTAACCCAGTAACAACCACAGTAGACTTTAAACCTACAAAACTATAAGGAAATAAATTTGTGTTGTTTTAAGCTACTAAATTTGTGGTAATTTGTTACAACAGCCATATGAAACTAATACATCCTTCTATAATGTCGAGACACTTTTTTCACTCCTTCCTGTGTTCTCTGTAGTGAATACTCACATTTCCTAGCACCCCTGTTGTCTCTAAAACACCTCAGTTCTCATTGCAAAGAAGGTGGAAATTGTCACAGCACTGGATTTGTTTCCAGCCAACAGCATCTCAGGGGATCAGTTCCACCCAGAAATCTGGGCAGATACTTTTCAGAAAATGTGTTTTGTACAAATGTCAAGAGGAATTTTTTTTTTTTTATTTAAAATCATCCCTCAAAGTTTTATCTTTGTATAAAATGTTTTAGAAAAATAACTGTGACAAAATACCACTCCTGCTTAAAAGGTTAAAGAAATACTCAGGAAATAAAACACAGTAGTGATTGTTAAAACATTAGTTACCTGTGCATTTGGGGTACAATTGAGATGTAGCCACAATTTGTCTGTGGGAGAGAAAGCTAGCCTTCAGGAAAAGATATTAATGATATAGAGGTTCTTTTTAAAAGAAAGTGCTTGACCCAGCACCCAGAATATAGATTTCTGGTTATATTGTGAACAGAAGTAAATCCAGATGGTGAAAACAAGTTTAAGTTTTATATAACTAGCCATGAAATCTACTTAGTGGCAGTCATGGGTCCAAGAGTTAGGAAACTTGCTAATACAGACAGGTAGAGTCTATCACTTTACATCTCCTTATACCGAAATTCAAATGTAGTGCCTTTTAAACTCTTTGGACCCACCATTAAAAGTACATTTGATATCTCATAAGCCATCACACACACACACACACACACACACACACCAACACACATACCAACAATACACACACACACCCCAACACACAATTTAACTGAAACAATAGTTTCATGAAGCACGACTTACCTTTACAATGCCAGACATATTCTGATGTTTCCTATTTTGTTGCAATTATTTTCTGTTGTAATTTGTTTTATTTGCTGGTGGCCAAGACTTCTAATTAGTTGTAAACAGCAGCTTAAAACCACGATTTCAACAGTACTATTTATCACTAAAGCAGATATTTTCTTCTCATTCTCTATTGAGTCTACTCATTGTTACCTAGTAATGTAAAATCAAATAATCAAAAAATAATAATGTAAAATGAAATCAAAAAAATTTAAGATGTTTTTTGACTCTCTGATTTAAAATTTTTTCCTTAGGGGGAAACATTATTTTATCCAAAGTTTTTTTTGTTAATACAATGAAACAGGAAAGATGGTGACTAGGAATCATTTGCAACTTCGTTTAACAAACAGTTTTTTTTTAAAGATAATTCTGATTCTTCCTTATGCTTCAGTAATTCATTTTAAATTCTAAACTCATCTTTCCAATCGAAATCAGGGATCACTGAAAATATTATCATATCTCTTTCATCATGGAGACACTGATGTCTGTGAATTTTGATTTGAAGAATTGGGGAAGCAGAGTCATTCTTAAAGGATAAAGCATTTTGAGTCACTTTCAGAGACCATTTGATTTATGATCCAATACAGTACCATCTTGAAAACCGCTTCTCCTTCTCATTGCTCAAATAGCTGAAGGCAGATAATGCCAAAGTCTTACGACTTCCAGAAAACTGCTATCACTTTGTTTTCAACAATTATGCTACCCTATGCACTTCTCAAATTTTTGCCTGTAAAACAGGAGTGACACTTAACTATCAGTGCTGAGGAATAAACTAATAAACTGCACCAGCCCTAAAGAGACGCAAAGCAATAGCAATCACTCATCAGTTTGCTGCGAGGTGACAGATTCCAATTTCCCATTTTTCCAGAGACACTGTCCTCATTACCAAGCAAAGAGGGACCAGTTAACTTGCCCAAGATCTATAGCTTGCTGCAATGGTCTTATCGGTCTGTGTGCCTGATGGGGACTCAAGCAGGTTGAGTGAAGAGCAGAAAGCTGACATACGGAGACACATTGCCTAAGTAGGCTGATCTGCCAGGCCAGTTAATTTCCCTTCTATTTTGAGAAGTGCAAGTATTTTAAATTGTCGCATATATCAGAATGACTCTTGCCACTAAAATTGAGCTAGCCAATAAACTATAATGCAAATGAGTATCTCTGGCACTTTGACTAAAAGAGAAAAAAAGAAAGAAGCAGCCAGCCCTTCTCACTTGATTTAAAATTTAGGTTGTATAACAATTCAAGGCTTTATAATATTAGGCTGGTCTATATACAGACAACAAACTCTTACTGCTTTGGAAGTCTTTCGATATAGAGTTCCTGGATGGTACAGACAGTCAAGGTTCTTGGCTGCTAACTGAAAAATTGGCAGTTCAAGACTACCCACAGCCTCCTTGGAAGAAAGGCCTGGTGACCTACTTCTGAAAAATCAGACATTAAAATTTTGACACACAGAACCTTGTCCTGAGTCAGAGTAGATTCCACAGCAGCTGTTTATTGTTTGTTTGTTGCTTTTGTTATAAATGTATGTACAAGAAATATATATAACAAACATATGTGTGTATATATATACACATACATATTTACTAAGACTACTTCGTATCTTTTTTTATGAGAAAGGATATGGTCTCTTTTACAGTAGACCCAAAAATAAGGATGCTGGGAAATAAATGTTGGATATAAGACAGCAGCTGGGAAAATATCAGTAAATCTTCTGCTGATGTCAAATATTTACTGGAAGCTAGTGATACAACAGGAAAATGGCAGTTTTGAACCCAGGAAAAATTTTACATGCACAACCCTGACATGGGTAAAACTAGGTCTTAGGCTAATATTCCCTTGGAGATATAGTTTATTGGAGAAATGTACTCAGAATTCCAAAGAAGGGTTTTCAAGGCAAATGTTAATATCTATACATAGATTTAGCAACCCCTAAGGGAAATGAGTGTTGATTTATGAAGCAGAGAGACTTCATCAGTAGCAGAATGTTAAGGACACGTTGTCAGAGGGTGCTTTATCCCCAAATTGTGTGGAATGTCTAGGATCTTCAAGAGCATTAATTTGGAATCATAAGATCGTAGATGCCCAAATCTAGTCAAACTTAGGAAGTACCTTACCCATTACTTGGAAACTAGTGGTTAAGTGCTACATCTGCTAACCAAAAGGTCGGCAGTTCAAATCCACCAGGCGCTCTTTGGAAACACCATGAAGCAGTTCTACTCTGTCCTATAGTGATGTTATGAGTTGGAATCGACTCAATGACAGTGAGTTTGGTTTGCTTACCCAGTCCTTGGACTATTTGATTGTTAGCCACAGACATAGCAGTGGAAAAGAGACTTTAAAAAGTAGCTAGATTTTATTAAATCTTATAGTGGTTCTCTAGGAATATCTGTTTTATGTTTTTGAGTTTATCATGAGCTCGTTTTGAAATAAAAAGGCATTTAAAATAATAATTGAATAAAAAGTCTGAAAATCCTTTTATTAATTATAAAAAGCCTGGCTCTCAAACTACAAAGCCATAGTTAAGGTATATAAATCTATATATACTTTCTCTTTCGGGCTGCTCTTGCAGACACTTGCAAACAGAAATGTAAAACAATAAGAACAATACTTGAGGGTGGAAAAATGCGTAATTACCATCTACATTGCTGGAGGACTAAGTTACTGAATGCTAAATTATCCTAACCTCTTTTTCTTTAAATTTGAATAAAGATTGTTTTTCTTCCTTTCAAAGTGGGCTGCTAAACACCAACTCAAACTATTCCTGAGTTCCTCTTGGTTTCTTCAGCAGTCTTTAAACAAACACTAACTAAACAGTTTAAACCACTGAACTCCGTTTTATTCCTTTTGAGCTTTTATCCAACATTTCTCTTCTCTTGTACAGGCAACCAAGTTGCCTGGCCTTTTATGGGTCTGGTCACCTAGTCCCTGCACCAGCACATTTGGTGTATGGCACTTGGCTTTGGGTTTGGCTACATTACCATAGGAGGGAGGGAGAATCAAATTTTTCCAGAGGGTATTCTAGAAAGAAACCATCCAGGCCTTAATATGCTAAGAATTCAAGGAAGAATCTGGTAGGATAAGGTTCTTTCCCTTTAAGAATCCATAATCTGGGCAGGGAAGTAGATAACTTAAAAAGTAGCTAAATGACAAGGCAAAGGTGCTACAGTTAAGGTATGAAAAAGTATAATGGCTCAGAGGAGGACTGCGCTTTCTGAAATGAATGTTAGGCCTGGTTGGCAGTGTTCATCACTTTAATCATCTCTTAGCAAAAACCTTCAACTAACATCCTTGGCTCCTGGTTCTCCTGATGTACTGTCTCCTTCCACAGCCTTCTGGCTCCCCACCCCACATCCTTTTGCATTAATCCAAGCATGCTGTTTCTCTTATTTGGCCTCCACTGAAGTTCTAACTGGAGTCTCTGAGTCATATAAATCTTTAAGTACTTGACTACTAGCCATAAGATTGACAGTTCAAACCCACCCAGAGGCACCTCCAGAGACAAGTCTGGAGACCTGCTTCTGAAATGTTACAGCCTTGAAAACATGATGGAGCAGTTCTACTCTGCACACTTGGGGTCACCATGAATTGGAATCAATTCAACCGCAGCTAACAACAGAGATGCTAACTCTTCTCTAGGTAATGGTCCTCTCACTTTGTATGCAATCACTATTGTTTAGTTCCTTCTTTAATACATCACTTTCTGTAAGTCTCATCTTTATTTAGTTATGTGTTTTTTTTCTGCCTTACATCTAAAATGTAAAATCCTTGTGCATTGTATTCACCTCTCTGTTGACAGTGCCTGCAACAGGGTTGAATGGATTTATGAATTAATGCAGGTTGACACCATTTCAAATCTATAGTTCCTTGGGTCTCAACAGCTGTTCATTCATTCATAGGAGCCTCAGGTTGTAAGAGCCTCACTTGTGACCATTCACTGCAGCAAATGACCTGCCTTCCCATCCCTAGTGGTAGTAGTCTCCTAAGGGCTTCAGTGGGTGTCTAGCAGCCTAGCTGTCAGCCACTAACCCAAAGGTCCACAGTTCAAATCTACCAGCTGCTTCTTAGAAACTCTGAAACAGTTCTACTTTGTGCTTTAGGGTTGCTATAGTTTGTGATCTAATCTGTATTTTATTTGACTTCTCTTTGGCATTAGACAATGCTGACTTACTTTTCCTGTAGCTTACACAGAAACCCTGGTAGTGTAATGGTTAAGTACTATGTCTGCTAACCAAAAGGTTGGAAGTTCTAATCTGCCAGGGGTCCTTGGAAACTTGATGGAACAGTTCTACTCTGTTCTATAGGGTCTCTGAGTCTAAAGGGACTTGACGGTACTGGGTTTGGTTTGATTTGATTTCGTAGCTTACAAAACCGTTCTCTCCTGGATTTCCTTCACCAGATCTCCTAAATCAAAATCTCCATGGGCAACACACAAGCAAGCATTTTGTTGTATTTTTCAGTCACAGGTAATTCCAGTGCACAGACCGGGTTGACAAACATGTTTCTCTTACTTGGGTTACAGATCCCTGATTGATGAGTAGGACATGTTAACCAAAATGCCCTTATTCACAGTTTACATGAAGGCAATTGTTGTAAGCTGCACATATTCATGATTTACACAAGACTCAGCAAATATCAGCTGCCACATGGAAGAATATCGTTGGTAACATGATGATTACTATTTGAAGGAAAAATGCTTCCACACTGTTGATATTTGCTCTCGCTCATTCTCATCACTTCAGCTTTCAACCTAAACCTGAGGGACGCTCAAACCTGTGTGACTTAAAAATCATGTGCTCACTCTTTCTCACTCAAACTGCTGACTACTAGATGTTTCCTACCGATACTTCACATGCAGCAAGGACCTCAAATCCAGTATCCTATTTCTTCCCCAGACTTTTTTTCCTCTCTCTGATTTAATAACTCATTTAGTTATAATAATCTCCCTACCCAGTCACCCAGTTTGGGACTCTCTCTGCCCTATCGACTAGACTTTTAAATATGGCTTAGATCTCTTTCATCTTCCCAGTCTTCTTGTCATTTCTTTAATACAGTTAGTTCAATCTTGTTTAAACCATCGAAATTGCTTCTTGAAAAGCTGGCCTATTTCCAGCATCAAACTATATGTTCCTTCCTCCTATTGTCAACTTACAAAGTACTGACATAGTGGTCTTTCTCAAGCAGCAATACACAAGCATGTATTTTGTTGTGTTTTTAAGTCACAGGTAATTCCAGTGCATGGACATGGTTCACAAACATGTTTCTTTTATTTGGGTTACAGAACCCCTGTATATCCCCTTTGTTTAATTAAAATCTTTAATAGGTCTCCCATGGTCTGAGGCCAAGCCAGCCATTGTCTGAGGACTAACATCAAATCTCCTGAGTACAGTACGGGGGAGCTTTCATGACCTAGCCCGAGCTTACCCTCCAGCCTCTGGACCTCCTTCTTTCCGCAGCCCCTACCAATTCTCATCTTTAGGGTTCCAGAGAAGGCTACTAGATATAAACTTTGAAATACAGTAAAGACCTAGGCATAAGCTCACCCTCCAGGAAAGCAACCTCTTCAAGTATCAGCTTATCTTTGTTTGCTAGTTAGCCTGAATTCACTTTCTAAGGATCTTCCACAATATTTATTCAGATTTATCTACCCAAATCTATTTTAAGTAGAAGTACAGGGGCAGCAAAGCTCAGAAATACTGCCATCTTGTGATTACAGGGGAAAATGGAAAGCAAGGGGGTTCTCCCTTTATGAATTCTTTTTTTTTTAATAAATACAGAAGCCAAGAACTGAAGAGTGTCTTTCGCTGTTTCCCCTTCCTAGGCCTCAGAATTAAGTCATTTGATTACCTCTCTAAGCTGAGAATTCTAAATTACAAAACTCGCTTTTAATGACTGTTTTTTACTGACTGTTTTGTAGAGTTCTGTTGATTCCCCTTAACCATACAGTCCAAGGATATTGAAGGACATGTTTGTTTAAGCCACTCACAGGTTTGAGTCTCTTTTTGATCCAGAGAATGTTCTACAGGTTTTTATTCTAAGGAGCTATTATGAGCTCCAGACCATGACTGTGAGCTCTACGAGGGCTGCAAGGCCTTGACCGTCTTTGTCAATATAAACCCAAAAGATGGCACACACAGAGTCCTCAAAAACTGCTTATTGAAAGAAAGAAAGAAAGAAGGGAGAGGGAGAGGGAGAGAGAGAGAAGGAAGGAAAGAAAAAAGGAAATACAAGATACGGTGACAACTTTGGAAGTGGAGGGAAGTGTTTTTCCAATATATTTTTAAAGCAGTCTTTTTAGTTTGAAACACTGAGTCTGTCCTTCAAAAAGTGATGTTTCTTATAATTTTGATTACATAAGAATCAACACCTTAGAACCTGCTGCTTTTAAGGTGAGTTTGAGAAAAATAAAGGAAGTACAGAGAGCTGAAGTATATATCATGGCATACCAAAATTAGATCCACAGCAATTACTCAAGGGCAGTGCAATGAGGGAGCCTGAGGGAAGGTACAGTGAGTGAAACTTACAAGATTCATACTCTTTCTTGATGTTCCTTTGAAAAAAGCAGCTTTGCCTAGCCCTTTCCCTTTTTCATCTTTACTTCTCTGCTATTATTTCACCCCATATGCTGGCTTATTAAAGACAGAAAAACAGTCTGTTCTCAGAACGATTGTTTTCAAATGACTTGAAGTAGATTTCTCATAAGTAGCATAGTAGCCACTTGAGCCTTCTGCACACAGGTATAGACTGAACTGTTCTGAAATGCGATCAGTCATTCCACCACTCATTTGTATCATGCAACATCATAGAATAAATGCTTTATAAACAATTCATTTTTCACACGGTCAGTAACTAATTACCAGTTCATGCCCTATATATAAATCAATATGGAAAGTAGGTCTAAGCAGACTCATCATGGAAAGGATTGGCTGGTTGACCAGACACCAAAGCCAGGAGCTAGCCACTTGGCTTAGGCATTCTCTTTACATTTCTTCTTTAAACTCTACCCACTCCATTGTTATTATGATACAACATGGAAATGTCAGGGGAGACAAGGTTAGGAAGAAACGCGGACTTAAAAATAATTGATCCTAGAAAATGTTTTTGACTTTTGAGTTATGGAACAAATTCTGTGACACAAAACAGAACTCATAGAAAGTGTCATGTTGGACAGCTTCTTGCTTTTCTTTTTTTCTTTTCCAAAAAGAAAAGTATTTGCAGTATAAAATCATGACAGTGATATTGTCGGCATTTCCTCTAGTTTAATGTTTGAAACAACTTGACATTGTCTCTAAAACCCAATTTTCCTTCTTACTCTCCTTCAAGAACCTTTAATACTTGAAAGAATTAATCAAAGTTCCCAGACAAAGGGAACTATTTTGCTCACAGTAAGGACTACAACTCCCTGAATGGCAAATACTGGAAGAAATCTCATCATCTGGGTAATCATTCCCTCTCGCTCTCGCGATGCCTGACATGTTTCTGTTATTCTTGGTAAGTTGTCTCTACCACTTGTGACTTGCTTCTCCATCACAGAGCAATTCTGGCTGGGCTGGGGATTTGTCAGGAGCCGTGGGTGAGCCCCCAGGCCCCGACATACAGGAAGCTTGTAGGGCTGAAAAAGCCCGCGCCCGCGAAATTCAAAAGGCCCGCACGCGCGAAAAACTTCCTACCTGATGTCACTGCCTTAGTCCTATGTATATCCAATCCCCAGCCGACAACTACCTCACTCCAAATGTCACTCCATCCCTACGTCACTTGATCCCTCCCTTTATTCCTACTGCTATAAATATACCTCATTTTAATAATAAAACTGAGGCTTGATCAGATTCTTGTCTTGCCTTCATTTTTCCGCCTTTCCTGCTTTACTTTCACAGGCTTCCCCTCGTCCTTTCGTTGATTTGTCCCGCGGGCCGGGGCAAAACTGGCGCCTCAACGTGGGGCCCGAGGTACGGAGCTGCTGAAAGAAACCCACCACGGAGAAGGAAGTCCTGGCCAGGCGTCCTGAGCGACCGCACCGGGTGTGAGCTTGCTCAACTGAAGTTTCCACGGGAAAAGCTGCCCGTGAGTCAAACTTGTCCTGATCACCGCGGGAGTAGCTGCCCTGCGAGTTGGTCTGAGAGGTAAGTGGTGGTTGGTAGACATGGGACAGGAATTAAGTTCGCATGACTTGTTTCTTACCGGCATTGAAAAATCATTGGATAGGCGGAAAATTAAGGCAAAAAAGAAAGACTTAGCTCAGTTTTTTATGTTCCTATCAGACATTTGTCCGTGGTTCTCACAGGAAGGCACCATCAGCCCGCAAATCTGGAAACGGGTTGGAGATTGTCTGAATGACTATTATAAAACTTTTGGACCCGAGAAGGTCCCAGTCACTTGTTTTTCTTATTGGAATTTGATAAATGATGTCCTCCAGAGCTCTCATAATGCTCCTGATGTTCAACATCTCGCCCAGATGGGTGAAAAGGTTATAAAAGAACGGTCCCGTCCCCCCTCAGTTTCTCCTGATATTCCAGAAGAACCTCAAGCCTTTGGAACACACACACTCCCGCAAGGGAGTCATACTGATCCCCCCGAGGTCCTTTACCGGCCCCTGAGAGCTTTCGTTGATAAACCCGATTCTAACGCATTGTCCCCTGAGGGTCAGACCACTCTTGATGAAAATACTGCTCATTACCATGAGAATGCCTACCCCTATACCCTTACGGCCCCTGCCTTTCAGAGACCTCCTCATCCTCCAGGCCCTCCTAACCTGACCGCCCCACCCCTTGGCTTGGAACCCAGCTGTCCTCCCCGATCGACTGAAAACTCCCTTGATCAGGATATATCAACGCTAGAAAAACTTGTAGCTAGCAGACACAGACAGTTAGATCTCCAAAAGGAGCTCCAAGCCCTTGAGCAAGAGCTTAACTCACTCCGCCTAGCCCAGGATCCTAAAACTCGATCCGGGAACAATGTGTCAAAAGGTGCCCCAGGCCGTCCTAGGACTCTCCTCACCTTTCCGGTAACTCGTAGCCAGCACGGGCAGATAGAGACTGAAATAGAGAGTGAAGAAGAGCAGGAAAGCCCTGAGATAGAAGAGGAAGAAACTGAGAATCCTGATATAGATGCTGTCCAACCTGACAGCCTTAGCCCCCAGAAATATCGCCGCTTAAATGTGAAACATGTTAAAGACTTAAAAGCGGCTGTCAATAACTACGGCCCGACAGCCCCTTACAGTATAGCATTGCTTGAGAGCCTTAGTGACCGATGGCTTACACCAAATGATTGGCATTTCTTGGCTCGGGCCTGTTTATCACGGGGAGACTTTGTTCTCTGGCGTACCGAGTTTGCTGAACTGTGCCGGGAGACGGCCCAGCGTAACGGAGAAAGCAGGACCTCCCGCACCTGGACGAGAGATAAACTCTTGGGGAGGGCTCCATATGACACCAATGAGAAACAGGCAAATTTTCCCCCTGGTTTATTATCACAAATACAAAACGCCGGCCTTAGAGCCTGGAAACGTCTCCCCCCCAAGGGCGCAGCCACCACCTCATTGGCTAACATCCGCCAGGGACCCGATGAGCCGTATAGTGAGTTCGTCAGCAGATTAACCGATGCTGCCGAAAGGCTAGTGGGAGAAGGTGAGACTGGCAGTGCCTTTATCAAACACCTTGCCTTTGAAAATGCTAATCCCTCTTGCCAAGAAGCCCTACGACCTCATCGCAGAGGAGATCTCTCCGATTATGTCCGACTTTGTTCGGGTATTGGAGCCTCTCACGCTATCGGCGTTGCCATAGGAGCAGCGCTTAAGGGCTTGAACCCCAGCTCATTACAAAAAACTTGTTTTAATTGCAAGCAGCCTGGCCATTTTGTGCGCGAATGTTCCCTGGGAAAACAAAATCGTGGGCCTCCCACCTCAGTGTGCCCCCGATGCAAAAGAGGCAAGCATTGGGCTGTAGATTGTTATTCCAAAACTGACATCAACGGTCAGCCTCTCCCCCCGAAACAGGGAAACTCCCAGCGGGGCCAGCCCCTGGCCCCACCCTTGGAACAGAACCTAGGGGCAGTCAGGTTTGTTCCCCAAAAGCAGACACAGAGACAGGTTTCAGCTCCCTCTGTCGCGCCACCCCTGGAAGTGCAGGGTTGGACGTACGATCTGCCATCAGTGCAATACTAACCCCTGAACAGGGCATTCAGGTGATTCCTACAGAGGTCCGAGGACCATTACCCCCAGAAACGTTTGGATTGATAATAGGGCGTGGCAGTTCCTCTCTGGCCGGTCTTCAGATCCTCCCAGGAGTCATTGACAATGATTATACAGGACAGATATCTCTTTTAGCTTCTGCCCCCTCAGGGCCGGTATCCATACATGTAGGTCAAAGAATAGCTCAAATCTTGTTGCTCCCTTTATTACCCACACCCCATAGGCATTTAGTTCCCCGGCGGCCTGACGTCGCCTTCAGGTCCTCAGATGCATATTGGATGCAACCAGTCACACCCGATAGACCAAAACTTACTCTCCAGTTAGATGGCAAAGCCTTTGAAGGAATAATGGACACAGGAGCTGATGCTACAGTAATTTCAGCTAAATATTGGCCTTCCAACTGGCCCTGTGAGAACTCAATAACTCATCTTGAAGGCATTGGTCAGTCTGTCAATCCTAAGCAAAGCTCAAAAATTCTTACTTGGAGGGACTCTGAGGGTAACTCAGGACAAGTTCAACCATACATTGTTCCGGATTTGCCTGTTAATCTGTGGGGTCGTGATGTCTTATCCCAGCTGGGGGTCATCATGTGTAGCCCAAATGAAATAGTTACCCAACAGATGCTTAATCTGGGCTTCCTACCGGGACAGGGATTGGGAAAGAATAATCAAGGCATGAAGCAGCCTCTTCTTATAACGCCTAAAAATAATCATTCAGGCTTGGGAAGCGAAAATTTTTCGTAGTGGCCATTGACTCCCCTGCACCCCACGCTGATAAAAGTAAGTGGAGATCTGAGTCTCCAGTGTGGGTAGATCAATGGCCCTTGACTGAGCAAAAACTCGCAGCTGCCACAGAGTTAGTGCAGGAACAGCTGGCTGCTGGACATTTAGAACCAATTACCTCTCCTTGGAATACTCCTATATTTGTGATAAAAAAGAAAAATGGGTCATGGCGACTCCTTCAGGACCTCAGAGAAATTAATAAAACCATGTTTACAATGGGGGCTCTCCAACCTGGACTCCCCTCCCCCGTCGCCATTCCAGCTAATTACTTTAAAATCATTATTGATCTCAAAGATTGCTTCTTCACTATCCCTCTTCACTCACTTGATAGAGAACGCTTTGCGTTTAGCCTCCCAGTTATTAATTTTAAAGGACCAATGCAGCGCTATCAGTGGAAAGTTCTCCCTCAGGGCATGGCCAATAGTCCCACTCTGTGTCAAAAATTTGTTGCTCAGGCTGTAGACCCTCTTAGGCGTCGGTGGCCTTCCATTTATATCATTCATTACATGGATGATATTTTACTGGCGGGGGCCTCCAGCTTAGAGGTACTTAGGTGCAGTCAGGACCTAACTTGCCAACTAACTTCCCTTGGACTTCAAATTGCCCCGAACAAAATACAACTTGCTGACCCTTATTATTACCTCGGTTTCGAATTGAATAATAATCAAATCACCACTCAAAAGCTTCACTTAAAAACCTCTCATCTACACACACTTAATGATTTCCAAAAGTTCCTGGGAGATATTAATTGGCTCCAACCATACCTCAAACTTACAACTGGGGAATTAAAACCATTGTTTGATACTCTTCATGGAGATGCCAGCCCCCTCTCTCCCCGCTACCTCAATCCGGAGGCAAAAAGGGCCCTTCGCATTGTTGAAGAGGCCATACAGCAACAACAGGTTACCTTCATAACTTATGAACAGCCCTTTGCCCTTATTGTCTGTGCCACACTACATACACCCACGGGGGTTTTGTGGCAGAATGGCCTTCTCCTGTGGATACACCTATCCTCCACCCCGACTAAAGTTCTCCTCACCTATCCCTCCCTGGTGGCCAAACTTATAAGACTAGGCCGAGAAAAGAGCCGCCAGCATTTCGGCAGGGACCCTGATCAGCTTATCCTTCCTTACACCAAGGAACAAACAGACTGGCTCTCTCAGAATGATGATGACTGGGCAATTACCCTAGTCACATTCCAGGGTACTATAGATAACCATTATCCTTCACACAAACTCCTCCAGTTTGCCCAGAGGCACCCCTTCATCTTCCCCAAAATAACATCTACTCAGCCCTTGAAAGGAGCCTCCCTGGTTTTTTCAGATGGATCTTCCTCTGGTATTGCCGCGTGGGTTATAGACTCACAGGAAAACAGTGTCCAGTCTCCTTACAGGTCTGCCCAGCTTGTAGAGCTTTTCGCTATCTTACAGGTCTTCACAATACTACATGATGTTCCCTTCAATCTTTACACCGACAGTGCTTACATAGCTCTCTCAGTCCCAGTGTTGGAAACTGTTCCTTATATCAAATCATCTTCTAACGCTGTGCCTCTTTTTCAACAACTTCAGGCACTCATCCTAAAAAGACAACACCCCTTTTTTATTGGACACTTGCGTGCCCATACTGACCTTCCAGGACCCCTCTCTGAAGGCAACAACCTTGCAGATAAACAAACACACTTGGTCCTCTCAGCTACCCTAGAGCCCATTACCAAAGCCCAAGAGGCTCATGCTCTTCACCACCTCAATGCTCGTACACTCCGCCTTATGTTTAAGATTACTAGAGAACAGGCGAGACAAATTGTTAAAAACTGTCCTGCATGCGTAACTCTTCTGCCTCTCCCCCACCTAGGAGTTAACCCAAGGGGCCTGCTCCCCAATGAAATCTGGCAAATGGATGTTACCCATATTCCTGAGTTTGGTAACCTCAAATATGCCCATGTGACCATTGATACCTATAGTGGGTTCCTCCATGCCACCCTCCACAGTGGTGAGGCCTCTAAAAATGTTATAGCACATGTTCTCCAATGTGTTGCCATCATGGGGAAGCCCCAACAAATCAAAACCGACAATGGACCAGGCTATACATCACAAACCTTTAAAAATTTCTGTAGTCAATTCCAGATCAAACATGTAACTGGCATTCCCTATAATCCTCAGGGACAGGGTATAATAGAGTGAGCCCACCAGACCCTTAAGTATACCATATCCAAACTTAAGACAAACACTGTTTATTCCACTAAAGGTTCCCCTCGTAACCTCCTAAATCATGCATTGTTCATCCTTAATTTCCTACAACTAGATCTTAATGAAAAATCTGCGGCAGATAGTCTTTGGCATCAAGAGACTAAAAATCAATATGCCAAGGTTATGTGGAAAAATCCCATAACCCACAAATGGCACGGTCCTGATCCGGTTCTTATCTGGGGAAGAGGCCACGCATGTGTGTATGATACTGCAGAAGGGGCCCCTCGGTGGCTACCCGAACGTTTGTTAAGCCCATCAATGATAACCCCACTTCCAGGGAAAATACCCCTGAGAAGCCTTCTCCTCTTTTGTAGGCTGTGAAGGCCACCTGTGTCCGGCATTGCTGGAGTAAAATGCTGAGAAAACTCTGCGATATGGAAGTCAACAATCCATCACAGATAAGCTTTTTAACCTTCTTGTTAATCATTTTTCTTACATATGAAGGATTTGCCCCTACCAACCCCCATGTTCCTTTTAGCCTTAAATGGGCTGTTATAAACCTAAATGATAATTCCATACTTTATAATGCTAGTGACACCAAACCCTTAAACACTTGGTGGCCTGACCTTTCCTTTTGCCTTAAAGATGTCATCCCACGCATAAAAGAATAAGCCTCTAAACACGTGTGCAACTTCGGGCTTTATGTTTGCCCCAACTATAATAAAGGCGCTCACTGTAGGACAACCGATTCCTACTTCTGCGCCAAATGGAGTTGCGTTACCTCAAGTGATGGAAATTGGAAATGGTCCACACCTTCTTCAGACCTCTTAAGTTTCTCCTTTACTAAGTATTATGATAAAATCAAAAGATTTAGTTCCTCTAAACTATGTAACAAAGACAGATCATTCAGGGGTCATTAAGGACACTATGACTAAACTCAGAGAGCAATCTAATCAAAGACAACGAGAATGGGGAAGCAGCTCAGGACCGCTTGATTTTAACTTTACCGGAACTTCATGGCTTACTAATCTATTTCTCAGTTTTGCTGGCCCTGTTTTAGGAATATTACTGTTCCTGACCTTCAGCCCTTGGGCATTCAGAAGAATAACAAGCTTCATCAAACAACAAATAGATGCTGCACAAGCTAAACCTATTCCAGTTCACTACCATCGCCTGGCAGTTGACGAAGCTTATGCCACTGAAATGGGGTACCCTAGCTTCCTCCCCACGGGGACAGCATAAAAAGTAGAGGCATGCTTACCTCCTTACCAGTCCGGCAAGAGAGGTATGGGTACTGGTGCAAGTGCGAAGCAAAGCATTGCAAGGGAAAGTTAACACTAACTCCTCTACGTTTCCCTGGGGCACACCTGGCTTGCATAGAGGTTGGTATCTATCTCAACATCAAAACGGCTCTGCCTCTCCTCCTCAAAAGATACCAAGAGCCATAAATTCTACACGGAGGAGCCTTGGTCAATACCCCCTCGCCCAGTTAAAGCCCACCTCCCATCAATTAAAACAAAAAGGGAGGAGATGTCGGGAGCCGTGGGTGAGCCCCCAGGCCCCGACATACAGGAAGCTTGTAGGGCTGAAAAAGCCCGCGCCCGCGAAATTCAAAAGGCCCACGCGCGCGATAAACTTCCTGCCTGATGTCACTGCTTAGTCCTATGTATATCCAATCCCCAGCCGACAACTACCTCATTCCAAATGTCACTCCATCCCTACGTCACTTGATCCCTCCCTTTATTCCTACTGCTATAAATATACCTCATTTTAATAATAAAACTGAGGCTTGATCAGAATTTTGTCTTGCCTTCATTTTTTTCCGCCTTTCCTGCTTACTTTCACAGGCTTTCCCTCGTCCTTTCGTTGATTTGTCCCACGGGCCGGGGCAGGGATTCCAGTTTATGCTCAATAAAACACCATCAGTTGGGGTGTAGCCAAACAGGGAGATTTTTATAACTGCTGAGCCCTGGATAAAACAAAATGCTGCCCAGTAGACTTGAAAGCCAAAATAAAGCTATAAATAAAATGAGCAAGAAGAAAGCTGCAAAGCCAAAAGGTTTAAGGATGATCTGACCAGAAGGCCCAATAGCTCCCACAAGACACATCTGGTAGAACCTGGGTGCCCTAAAATTCTGATCACAAGATGCTCCCCTGAAATGCTCCTTTTCCACATTTAGTCATTTACCATCCAGATAACACGTCTAGCATAGCTTCCAAGCTGCCCTGGGATAAAGTGGCAAGCCGTCAGAGGCCTTGAACACACAGGGAATCTTGACTGCATTAATCTCGGGTCTCAGATGGTATAAACATTGAAACTGACATAACAATGGCATTGAGAAACTTCCATCAGCTTTTCAATTTAAATGGGATTTAGAGGCTTCAGGGACTGAGAACAGCTCTGAAACTAAAATTAGTGGTCCACTCACCACTCTCTGCCTTCTCTAAATTTCTCTGTCTGTTGTGTGCTGAAAACCAGCCAAATCCCACAGCCTCCATGAAAAGGACAGCAAGCAAAGCGAACTGCTAACAGTGGAGACAGTTTTGCTGAAATGTTTTCAGGAGCTAATTAGCATCATTCAGTATTCCATGAGTCTCTTTATATGAACATACAGGAGACATTTTCTGCAGTTGGTAAGACTGCTGTGGCAATTCCAACTAGCTAACAGAATATAATCGAACCCAGTAGGGCTGTTCCTACCACCCACTGGCCGGTTTGTTGCATGGTGGTAGCTTGTATGTTGCTACAATGCTGAAAGCTACAGAATGGGTATTTCAAATACCAGCAGGGTAACTCATGATGGACTGGTTTTAGCAGAGCTTTCAGACTACCTCAGACTAGCAAAAAGGCCTAGCAACATACTTCTGAAAATCAACCAGTGAAAACGCTATGGAGAAAAACTGAATATAGTCCAACATAAAGCCAACAGATAAGCCCCATAGGTTGGAAAGCCCTCAAAATACACAGTGCCTGAAAAAAACAGACTAGAGCCTACAGCAGACATGAAGATGACAGTACTGAGGCAAGGCTTCTTCCTGTTGTGCGTGGGGTTGCAGGAGCAGAAGTGACTCAACAATGGGGCTTCTCTCTCTGCCCTTAAACATACAACCATAGTCTGGCATCACTTCTTGTACAGCACCCAGGCTTTTCTGGTTTGCCTGCAGAAGCCCAGCACCTATCACTTGGGAAGTGCTCTAGGTGACATATAAACAGTCCAGTAACACACAGAGCACAGTGAAGGGTTGTTCAGCAGATGCCCCCATGTGCTGTGCACTGCTCTCTCCCTAAAGCTGCAGGAAAGGCACTTCATTCCCACACACTGTATTTTCCTGGCACATACATTCTCACACTTCAAGTTTCCCACTGACAATTTGCAAAGACCATATGAGTAAGAAGACATTTCATCCTTTTTTTTTTTTACTTTTTGCAGAACTGTGAAATGTAGCATTGTCAAGGAAATCAGCAAACTTTCCCAGACAAAGTTGACCCTGTGTCACGTGAAAATACATTTTGCCATTGTGAATGTTTTGGGGATATATATTTTAACGCATCACTCGTGTGCCTTTTTGAATAGTGTATATTTACCAAACTTTCCAGGATGAAATCTTTGATGAGATTAAGAACATCACTGATTTTTCAATTCCGTGGTGCCCTGAGCCCTTACTGAAGTGTAAGGAGCTATTTCTTGCTACATAAAACATCTCTAGACTGAATTTTCTAAGCTGCCTTTCTTTATTTTAAGATAATTTCTTGTCTCTTGGAGCCACTTAGGTTACAATGAATGCCCTTTTACGTATTCTAGATTCTTACCTTGCTGTGTTGTTGTTAGATGCCATAGCTTCTCTATTTACAGCAGAACCAGTGTCCAGGCCTGTGCCATCTCCATCATCATCAGTATTTCCAGCTGTAATGGGTGATTACTTTACCGTCACTAGTACATGCACAGAAGTCGTGGGGTGTAGTGGTTAAGTGCTATAGCTGCTAACTAGAAGGTCAGCCAATTCACCAGGCACTTCTTAGAAACTGTGTGGGGCTGTTCTACTCTGTCCTGCAGGGTCCCTGAATCGGAATTGACTCAGTGGCAGTGGATTTGGTTTAGTTTTGGTTTAGTACATGCTACAAGCCCTGGTGATGCAGTGATTAATAGCTTGGCTACTTTCAGAAAGGTAGGAGTTTGAATCTACCAGCCTCTCCTTGGAAACCCTATAGGGCCATTCTACATTGTCTTTTAAGTTCGCTAACAAGTCAGAATCAGCTTGATGGCTGTAGGATTTTTTAGCACATGCTGATCTATATGCTGAGAAAGTAACTGAGAAGCTGGACTATACGGAGAACTATATGGCACTAAGATTAGAAGAAGACTCACTAACAGATAAGCAGATGACACAATCTTGCTGGCTGAAAGCCAAGATGACTTGAAGCACTTATTGATGGAGATCAAAGACTACAAGTCTCCAAGGTGGATTACACTGCAACATAAAGCAAACAAAAATCCTCACAACTGGGCCAAAAAGCAACATTATATCCACTGATTAAATGAATAAAAGTTATCAAAGATTTCATTTTACTTGCATCCACAACTAATGCGCATGGAAGCAGCAGTCAAGAAATCAACGTATTTACGCACTGGGCAAATCTACCACAAAAAGACCTCTTTAAAGAGTTAAAAAACAAAAATATCACCTTAAGTACTAAGGTGCGCCTGGCCTAAGCCATGGTATTTTCAATTTCCTCAAGTGTATGCAAAAGCTGGAGAATGAATAAGGAAGACCAAAGGAAAACTGATAGCTTTGAATTATGGTGTCAGTAAAGAGTATTAAATGTATAATGGACTGCCAGAAGAACAAACAATCTGTCTTGGAAGACGTACAGCCGGAATGCTGTATGTGACTTCATTTCATGTACTTTGGACATGTCATCAGGAGGGACCAGTACCTGGAGAAGGAAACCATGCTTGATAAAGTAGAAGGTCAGTGAAAAAGAGGAGGACCCTTAATGTGATGGATTGACACGCTGGCTACAACAGTGGGCTCAAACACAACGATGATTGTGAAGATGGAGGGAACAGGCAGTCTTTTGTTCTCTTGTACATAGAGGCAGTATGAGTTGGAACCTAACACCTAACAACATTTTTCTAAATATTCTAATGGTATATGATTTCACTGTCAATATATATGTATAAGAGTTTGCCTTCATGATTAGAGAACAAAACTTGGAGTTGTGAGTGCTAGGGGCTGACTGGCTAACTCACTAGTGGCTCCATGACACAGTTTCTCAATGTGTAGGATTCAAAATAGGTACTTAACAAAATGGAAAACAGCCACTGGCCACATTTCCAACGTTAGATCTTAAAATGGCCAGAATGTAATGTATTATATTTATCATTTTATATCTATAATTGCACATGAGAATAGTGGTAACTCGAACATCCTCAGGGGCCAGCATATAATATAAATAAATGTGGACCGATCAAGCATAAGACAGCAGGGAGTGGGTGAAGCAAGCAGCATGCAGTCCTCCTAACAATACCTTTGAAAATACTGCTGGCTCAGATAAACACATGTGCAAGGCAGATACGGCCTCCAGATGGCCCCTTGGCAGCCCTGGGTTTATGGTTTCATTTTTAAGCCTATCTTCAGTTTTTTTGTTTTGTTTTGTTTTTAATAGAAGGATACGGTCACTTTAGAAAATCAGTGGGATAGCTTTTAGTTTCTGCACACTCTGCCATCATTTTATCACAGGGATTATGTCTTCTTTCATAGTGAGAAAGTAGAGTGAAATTGCTTTGATAGTTTTTTATAAGTTTCTACTGTAGCTTAGGGGATATTCAGGATACCAAGGGAGGAAGGAGTATGTGGTGGTCATCAACAAGAGCCCTGAAGCCACATTACACAGCTCCATGTCCTCTCTTCCCTCGTTCCCAGCTGGACAATCCTGTTGCCTTTTCAAGTTTTCCGTGGTACTCAGTTTCCTCACCTGCACAGGAAGATGGGAAAAGCGCCTACTCCACAGAATTGCTGTGACGATTAAAAGAGACAAGCAAAGAAAAGTTTTATAAAAGTGCTGGGCAGGTAAAAAAGGTACAGTCAGAATATGACGGCTATCCCTGATGTCATCCTTAGAGCAAAATACTATTTTTGACCCAGTGTTTTCTTCATTCCTTGTGAGCGCTGGCAGTTCCTGGTTGCCCCTGGGGTCTCCAGTCAATGAATCAATGGCATTCATTGTTTTCAAGAGGACAATAAAAGAGACTTAGAAAAAAAGACACTAATCAAAGCATTAAATTAATTCTTAAAATTTATAACAGAAATTAAAATGCCTAGAAAGCTAGACATTCATTTGCAGGACACTGCCTTTACCAAGAGAAACTGGATTTGTGCTTCCAAAGACCCCAAATCAGGATCACTGGGCCACTAAGTTTACTCTATTGAGTTAGGGAAAGAGGAAGAATCACAATGGTGTAAGTGTAGTTGCCTTCATGCTGCGGACAGAGAGCAGCCCTCTCTGGATTGGCAGAAGAATAGAGAAGACATGAAGGAGAGAACAAAGAAAAGGGCTCATCATTGCTCCACACCCCACCCGCAAACCTTATCATCAGAAAAAGGCAGTATTGGAATCCTAAACATGTTTGGGTATCCAAAAGCACAGAAGAACCATGCCCTGATTCCGGTCTGGAATTTCACGACGACCACTTCAGAACCCAAAGGGGAAATGTAACACGGGAAAGAAGAAAAACAAAGCTATGTTTCAGCACAGAAAACAAATGCGTGGACAGCTGTGTGTACAAAGCTTGGGCAGTCGGGGGCAGGGGACTGGGGGCGCATGGAAAAGGGCAGAGCAGAGTCCGAGGGAAACTCTACTTGAATACATTTCAATCTTGACCTATTTCACACCAGAAGCAACTGAATTTTAATAAGCAGGATTCTTTCTTCTTCTTTCCACTACCAAATAGAAATAAGGCTTGAAAACAAAATTGTTTTTTGATGGTGGTGTGTCGATTCTGACTCACAGCAACACCATGTGATAGAATAGAATTGCTCATACTGTTTCCTAGACTGTAAGCTTTACAGAAGCAAATCACCAGATCTGCTCCCTCAGGTTGCCGTGCAGGTTTGAAACAACACCCTGTTGGTTAACAGCCAAGCATTTAACCTTAGCACCACCAGGCCTCCTTCCACAACTAAGTTTGCTTGCATAAAAATAAGGTAATTGAGCAAACTGCTTTTTGTAACTGCTTAAAATCTTCTCTTTGCACTATTAATTACTACAATAAAAACTGTGAAAGCCAGAATCTGTATAAGGTCGACCCTTGTCAGACATGGAAAACTCAAATACTTTCCGTTAATAGAGAACAACAGGAAAGTGGTGAGATTACACCCTGTCAAAGGTGGAAAACTCACAAGACTTTGAAAAACAAGGCAGTTTTGACCAGTTCTGGCTCTCACAGATTTCCCTGCAGTTGATTTTCACGCTTTGTTTCCCTTTCCTCGACTCTGGGTTGTTGGCTGCCAGCTATAGTTATTAAGAAAACAAGACCAAGAACTTGTAACTTAAAGTCTCCCAACCAGGTCTACTCCTCTGGCTGTTCTCTGCCACGATCTCCTCTCTGCACCCTACAGCCATACGGAAAGAGGAGTATTCTTTGGCCTCCACTAGTGATGTGGGTTCAATTCTTATTTGAGTTCTAACTTAAAATCAGTTAGCTCCTGGAGGGCAGGAGTAAAGAGTACTGTATCACTTGCTATAGTGGTTAAGTGCTACAGTTGCTAATTGAAAACTTGGCAGCTCCAGTCTCCCAGGCACTCCTTGAAAACTCTAATGGGGCAGTTGTACTCCATACTATAGGATTGCTATGACTTAGAATGAACTCAGTAGGAATGGGCTTGGTTTTTGGATCATGTGCTAAGGACCCCTGATTGCACAATGATTAAGCATTTAGCTGTTAACTAAAAGACTGAGGTTCAAACCCACCTAGTGACTCTATGAGCAAAGACCTGACAATTTGCTTCCATAAAGATGACAGCCAAGAGAACACTATGAGGCAGTTCCACTCTGTCACATGGAGTCACTGTGGGTTGAAAGCACTTTATTCAGATTACCAGCAACCTGAGAAGATGGTGGGTCAGTACCCTAAGAACCATCTTAACATCTCAATCCAGAATGGTAACTTTTATAGAAGGGTTTAGGGGAAGGAAGGGGGCCGGTGAGGGGTACAGGCATGTAGGTGTTCCGAGGAGGCAAGGTTGGTCAAGAAACACAATGCCTTTGTTTTTAAGACAAATTTCCTTGATGTCTGCAGGCTGGTTACTTTTCTCAGTAACAGTGTTGCTTATTCTGAGTAGTGGGCTGCAAACTGGCATCACTCTGTCCAGTTATTGGTGAAGAATAGTCTGGAAAAACAAACTTAAATTCTTGGTACCAGTCCACAGGGAAGTTACAATTTTCGGTATGTATCAGCATTCCTAAGGAAGAGATAGGTTGTTGCATTAATGAAGAATCTAGCTAAGAATTTTTCTACAGCTATTAATCCTATCAGATTTAAATCTAGAGAAAGTATCAGCTGTGCAAAAGAACTTGTCCTCTCACATGCTTCCTTTCTGTAACACTTAGTTACACTCATAATGTAGCTTGCTAGTTATCAAAATTACTTTTCCAATTTTAGAGAACAAATAAATAAATAAAACTAAACCAGTTGGCACTGAGTTCATCCCAATGCATGGTGGCGCCATGTGTACAGTGTATAACTCTACCATAGACATTTTAAGACCATGACCTGTTGGAAGCTGATCTCTAAGTCTTCCTTTCAAGGCACCTCTAAGCTTCTGGGAAATCTTGATGGAGTAGTGGTTAAACACTATGTCTGCTAAACAAAAGGTCAGCAGTTCACATCTGCCCGACACTCCTCCAAAACTCCATGGAGCAGTTCTACTCTGTCCTGTAGGGTTGCTATGAGTCATAACCAACTTGATGGCAGTGAGTTTGAGCCTCCGGGTGGGTTCAAACCAGGAACCTTTCTGTTAGTAGTCAAGTGCTCAATCTTGCACATCACATAAGACTTGGTGAGGACTACAGGAAAAAAATATCAAATATGAACAAAATGCTAAAGATGGAGATAAAACTAGGGGAAGTAAGGTCAAGGTTCCTCATGCAAGTAAGCACCCACTCCTCTCTGAGCTTTCTCCATCCAAATCTGGTCTGCTGACACTATCTAGAACAGGGCTGTTCATTGACCATTGGGGAATGACGAAAATGTTCTAAATCTATTCTAATATGGTAGCCATTTAGCCACATATAGAAAAGGGAACACTGGTGGCATAGTTAAGTACTTGGCTGCTGACTGAAAAGTTGGTAGTTCAAACCCACCCAGTGGCTCCTGAGGAGAAAAGGCCTAGTGATCTATTCCTGTAAAGTTGGCAGTCCAGAAGAACCCAGGAGGTAGCTCTTTCTACCCATGGGCTCGCTGTGAATTGAGGACAACTTGACAGCACCTAACAATACCAACAGCCACTTAGGGCTACTGAGTACACGAAATGAGAGTCATGTGACTGAGAAACTAAATATTTACTTTTGGTTTAATTAATTTAAATTTAAATAGACCCACGGCCATTGGTTACTAGTTTCCATTTTGGACAGTACAGCTCCAGAGGATTTCCAGGCCTAGCTCATAAAAGATGTTCCCTTAGAAAGGGTAAGATAACTAGATGAGAAAGGAAGGAGCCACCAACACCAAGTATAGACATAAGGCAAGCCACTATTTCAGCCCTTGTTGGTAACTCTGCTTGAGGCCTTTGGGTCCTAAGTAACAACCCTGGGAGAGTGGAAATGGGCTGAGATGCCCTTTATGATTCTCTTCCAGGATCAAGGGAATTCTGCTCTATTCGCTGAGTCATTGTAGTCTCTCCCTTCCTCCAGACATTTTTCTCTTGTGGAGAAGTGTTGGTTGCTAGGAAACCAAGTTGCCTTTTCAAGGGGAGTTCTTCAGAGACACACAATTCACATTATTTTTCTCTGTAGGTAAATGAAAATTTATGAAATGTTTGCAAAGTGTGGTGACAGAGTCAAGGTTTTGCAATTCTTTGTGTGTTTGTTTTAGCAATCGCTGAACTTTTCATTTGTTTTTTCTACTGCTTTGTGCTCCAAGAAAGCAAACAAAAAAACTGACTGCTCTGTATGTAGCATTTCTTAAGAAAGAATAACATTCCCAGATTTGCTCCCAGGGATGGAGGGATCAGTCCTACTTGCCTCACAAGGGAGCTATGAATGAGAATTCAAAATAGTAACATTTACAATGAAAACCATAGAGCACTATCTACCTAAAACACATTAGTTTGTACCTAGCAGCCATAGTTACATTCAATTATTTCTTCTTACCATGATTTTCACAAAGTTATAGAATCATTGAGTCTGAACATATCATATAGTAAATGATGAAACCACAGTTTGGAGAAAGAATAAGTTCTCCTAAGTTTCTCACTTTCAGGCTAAACATGTTCTATTACATCACAGCAACTTTTCTGGCAATGGGAACAAAACTCCTGTAAATGTTCAGGCTGTCTCTTATAATCTCTGTTAACAACATCTGAACCCCAAAGACAGTCATGTGAATTAAATGAGGTTTCCTATGTAGATCACCTGATACAATGGCTAGAACGTAATAACCCAGAAAACCCACTGTGGTGGAGTCAGGTCTGACTCATGGCAACCCTACAGGTCAGGGTAGAACTGCCCCACAGAGTTTCCAAGGAGTGCTTGGCAGATTTGAACTGCTAACCTTTTGGTTAACAGATGTAGCACTTAACCCACTACGCCACTAGGGTTTCCTGAAACATAATAGTTGCTTTATTAAACAGTACTGATGCTACTGATGATAATTTAGTTAACACATTATCTTTCTCTCACATTTCTTGGTTCTTCTGTGAAAATCCAGTTGTACCAGGGTTTCTTTTTCTTTCTATTTTTTTTTTTAATTAGCCAAATGTAGAGTTGGGTTTTGTTTAAGAAATCTGGAAATGTTAATTAAAAATTTGAAGTTATGGGGTTCCCCTCCTTGTATATCTGAACAGGAGGGGGTTCTCTGATGTGAGAGTACATCCATTTACTTCATAAAGGAAGATTTTATCATGTAAAAATGGCATGATTCAAAGAACCTGTTTTCAAAAAAAATCAAATCTGTTGCCAGTGTGTCTATTCTGACTCATGGCGACCTTAATAATGAATGTACTCAGTATCGACATCAAGGTGCCATTTTTTACAAATTATCTACGGCCTTTGAGAAGGCCAGGCTCCTTGGCACTGGAGTGCACTTGGACAGGGGGTGGCGGGGGTCCTTCCCCTAAGAGGAACTCAGGCACACATGCTCTGAAGGATAACAACTAGATTACATACACTATCACACAAATACAGTCAGTTGCATATGGCTCCACTGTCTCCTGATCTACCTCTGATCCAGAGGCTCTCATCCCTGGTTGCATATTAGAACTACTCGAAGGCACTTGGCTTGGCTTTAGGCATTTAAAAAAATACTGAGGTCTAGGCCCCTCCCCATTCCAATCAGTCCCAGTCTCTGAGAGGTGAGGTCCCTCCCCAGTCCAATCAGTCCCAATCTCTGGGAGGTAAGCCTGCTTCAGGCAGTTTTCAAAGCTCTCTAAGTAAAGCAAACATGCACAAAGCCTTAAGAACTAAAACCTACACCATTCTGGTTTCAGATTCTTCCGGTTTAAATCAGCCCTTTAGGCTGGTAAACCAAAACCAAACCCAGTACTGTCAAATCAATTCCAACTCATTAGTGACCCTGTGGGACTGGAGTAGAACTGCCCCATAGAGTTTCCAAGTAGACCTTGGATTTGAGCTGCCAGCCTTTCAGCTAGCAGCTGTAGTACTTAACCACTGTACCACTAGGGTTTCCTTAGGCTGGTAGTGGAGTACAAACCATTAGCAGCTCAGACCCACCTGACACCCCAACCTGGCACACCCTCAGATAGTTAACTAACTATACTGTGGCATAAAAAGTAACCACTGTTGACCTGTGATTGGCTGCTGAGGGCAGCCTCGGGCTGGTTTAACCATAACCTTTGCTATAAGCTCTTTTTCAGAGTGATTTGGCTATTATGTATCGATTTGCAACAATTTCAGCTCCAGGTTACTTCTCAGGATGCAAGCCTGGAGGGACATTTGACCATTATATGACCTTCCTGCGGTGGCAGTACTGAGCAATCCTTCATCTTGGAACAATGGAGATTGTGCAGACAAAAAATTGCGAGACCAGCATTAAGGGAAAAAAAACAAAAAACAGTGCCATCAAGTCCAGTCCAACTCATAGCGAACACCTGGCAGATTTACACTGCCGACTTTTAACCGCTTGTCTCCAGGGTTTCCTGTTCGCCTACAGAGACCTCCCTTAATGTGATTAGGTGTAACTTTCATCCGACCCGGCGGCACTTGGCTCTGGCTTTGAGCACATAAAAAACCTGGTTAGTGCACCCTGTTTTTGGAGATCGCTTCTTTGCAAGAAGATCGAGGGGGATAGGAAAACGGCTAATAGGGAACCCAAGGTCAAGAAAGGGAAGTGTTGACACATCTGTGGAACTGGCAAACAGTGTCACAAAACAATATGTGCATTAAGAAACTAATTTGCTCTGTGACTTCATCTAAAGTACAAGTTTAAAAAAATTATACTAGAAAGCATTTGTTTCTCTGTTTTTTATCTAAGTGATCAACGTATTTTTAATATTTGCACTCAGCAATTGTTCATACCCTTTCTATCTCCCCTCCTTGAGCTGAAATTCTTTCCCAGTCCTCCCAACTCCCCACGGTTGTTCCAGGAGGAGAATTCAAAAGCTGAAATTTACAGTCTGCTCTTATTTTGAAATACTTAACTCTTTCTCCACCTAGCTATCTTGTTTGACCCCAGAAAGAGCTAGCTTAAAACTAACATACAGAAGAACCTAATTCCTTGAGAATGTTGTAAACAAATGTATGCAGAAAGGAATTCAGTATCAGGAATTTTTTTAAATAAACAAGAGGAAGCAGAATTAGTTAGCTAACTAAAAGTAGTTAGGCCATTCCAGGTTCCCTGGGCTTTTGTTAACTGATTCAGGAACCAAGACACAAAGATGACAATATTCTTTGCAAACTGCTTCCTGAATCTGAATAACCAATTTATTATATATGGCACAAAGCCAGCAAACAGTTGCTACTTGATAATCGCTGTTTCATGAGCTCTGAATTGTGGATTGCCTAAAAATGATGGGAGGTCAAGCGTGCTCTTTGAACAAATAAGATAATTTTGCCCTAAGAAGACTGTGGGATTCTGGAATTACCTTTGCTAAACTTTAGGTAACCAACATTTCAAGATTTGAGGATGAAAGAAGCCAAAGGAGAAGGTACATACTGGGGCCTGGATGAACATTTCCATCTTCCCACCTCCATGGAATAAGCACTTTCAGCAGCTGTCACCCTTTGCTAAGGCCTCCTGTTGCTATCCTCACCAAAACAAAAACTCATTGCCATGGAGTTGATTCTGACAAATAGTGACCCTAAGACACGGTAAAACAGCCCCGTAGGGTTTCCAAGGAGCTGCTGATGAATTCTGACTCCCAGCCTTTTAACTGCAGCCAAACACTTAACCACTGTACCACCAGTCAGCCAATATTTTAAAATAATTCTTATTTTACTTAGGTAAAATTCTCATAAAGAGTATGCTAGTACTGCAAAGTCAGTAAATCTTTATTGAATCAATAACACTTATTTTAAAATATAAATTTGACAGTTTCAAGACGGTGACCACAGAGCATTAAACTTTAGGTGCTGGGGCACTTCTAAGTGTGGGGTGCCCTTTGCAGTGGTGCTGGCTGCTTGAAACCACTCCATTTCCACCATAGGGATGTGAAATCAGAGGCCTAGAAAGCATAGTTCTTCTAGCAATAGAGGGAAACTGAGGCTGGATGCCTGAGCAGCTTTGCTACAAAGCAATTGCCCCAACCCCCCTTGGGAAACAACATTCACATTCCATAGGGCCTAGATGGCCATACTAAGAGGAAAACTCACAGCTTTGACAAACACTGGCAAGAACTCAGCAACTTCACTGTGGGTTGGGAATAGTCTCTCCTGGCCTTGTAGCTGGGCTCCACGTGAGTAATTGGGCTTCAAGCCAACAACTGACGACTTCAGAGAAGAAACTAGGGAGGGCACAAGCCAGTGATTTGAGTTTTCCCTTCTAGGTGGCTGAACTGGCATCAGAACCTATGCTCACGGCCCTAAAGACTGATAATGGCCTGTGAGACTGCAGGACCAGGTGGCACCTAGTACCTTATCACTCCAACAGCCTCGAAAGATCAAAAGGATTGAAGAAGCCTATATTCCTCTTCAAAGCATATTCCCTAATCACTTGAATTTCCTGTCTGATTTTAGCACATGGCCTCGCCCTTTAAAAACTCTTGCATGAAACAATAGGTTGGACAGATTTTTGGAGGAGCTGTCCTCTCTGTCAATTTGCGTAAGCTAGCACACAAATAAAATCGTTGATTTAATTCCCCCTTAACCTCCTGTCTCAGTGGTTGGCCTTGCAGCTGGTACGAGCAGATGTTTTCAGTCTTCTTGGGTGGCTACCTAGGAATGCAATTGCTCAGGCAAGTGCGCCCTTTTTTTTTAGTATTTTATTTTGCCTTGTTGAAAATCTGCACAGCAAAACAGGCACCAGTTCAACCCGTTCTGTTCAGTTCAATGACGTTGATTACACTGTTGAATTCTCGCAGACCTCATCCTCTTTTTCTGAGTTGTCCTTCCCCATCAGTATAAACTCACTGACCCCCTAAGCTTCTCTGTAACTTTTACTGTTGTCAGTTTGGTCCCATGTAGGTAGTTCTTTAAATCCCATGTAGATAGCTCTTTACAAGGGAGCAATGCTCAAAGCAGACATTCATTTACTAATTAAGCTAAACTTTGCTGGGTTTAAAGAAGATTTTAGGGAATCTTTTTGTTTTAGGTTTAAAGATTATCTGTGGCAGTAGTTTTAGAGGCTCAGCCTGCCTCAGTGGCTCCCGAAAATCTGGTGAATCTATACCATGCCAGCATCTCAGTTATCAGTTACCTGCCTATCTAACATCTTGTGTTTGCAACAGTAGTAAACAATCAAACAAAAATCTGCTTTCAGACTACTTTGTGCATTTGCTAGGAGCCAGGCTAATGGGAAGAGGAAGAGGGGGGTGAAGCTTGGCACAGGGAGCGAGGTTGAGCAGCCATAGGCAGCTGGAATTATTGGGGTCAGGCCCTCAGCTTGCAGCCAGGGAAGGGCAGGTGTTTGCGGGAGTGGGATCCCAGGCCACAAAGAGGGTACTGGAGCTGGGCCCCTCAATTCAGGAGGAGGTTGCAGGGCTATGCTTTCAAAGAAGCCTCTCTCTGTTACCTCTGCAAGCTTCCACCGGGCCCAGGTGGCTGGACCTTACTAGCCCACAGGCTTGGAAGCCACTCACAGCTAAGAGCAGTCTTTGGGACTAGGAGAATGGGAAGGTGGAGAAGCTTGACTCCTCTGAGCAGAGGCACGGAGTGCAGCTGGGTGACGATGGACCCTGTGGCTCTGCTGCTCCAGAGGCAGAAGACAGTCCCTGACCATCCCTCTCCCCCAAGACATTCAGGTGGTGACAAACTGGTGGAGGAACACCAGTGCCAAAAACAAATAAAGGTCTGAACTCTCTCATAAGGCAATCTTTGCCTGATGACCTGGTCTTTTGGAACGCAGTCATGTTGATAAGTAAGCAGTAGCATGAGCTTTTTTTTTTTAATGTTCTCTGCTATTAAAAAGGCCTAGAGGATCCATGAAAGACATGCCCCCCAGATTCTGAAACCATTCCTGAAGCCAGCTCTTCAGACAAAGATCGGAAACCTTAGTTGCTTAATGGTTAAGTGCTACAACTGCTAACCAGAAGGTAGGCAATTCAAAACTACCAGGCATTCTTAGGCAACTGTATGGGGCAGTTCTACTCTGTTTTATAAGGTTGCTATGAGTCCAAATAGACTTGACAGCAATGAGTTTGGGCATAACACATAAATGATACTGGTAAAGAGTGTGCTTCTTGGCTTAAGTAGGTACATGAGGCTAACAGGGCAGCTCCTGTCCAGAAGCCAGAGGAGAGGGTGGAGACAAGAGTTCATTGAATGGACACAGGAAATACAGGGTAGAGAGGAAGAGTATGCTGTCACAGGGTGGAGAGAGCAGATAGAGTTACACAGCAGTATGTGTAACCAGATTTTGTAGACAAACTGACTTTGATTGTAAACTACACTTAAAGCATAATAAAATACTTTTTAAAAAATGTTCTCAGTGAATTCCAGTTCCTTTAATGGCATTTTACCAGGGAAGGCTATTGTTATAAATATTGGTTTCTAAATTCTGAAAGCATTTTGTTTACCTGGACATGTAAGAAGACTTTATTAGCTAGGCTGCTAAATCCTGGAAATTGTCTCCCCATAACTGACATAAATTATCATAGTCATAATTTAAATAATTCTCTGCATATTTGCATGTCCACATACACACATCCTCATATAAGCTAGGCAAACACTAAATGACTACACTGCATACAGTGTATGAATTCTAAATCTTCAGGGCCCAATGCACATAAGAATTTCATTTTGTTTTCCAGGACAGCAAGGAGACTGAGATTAAGTCTTGCTCACACATATAAATCTTCTGTGCAGACATTACTCCCTGGTCATCCAGAGCTGCACTGTTAGTGCTATTTAATTTTAATAGCCTGCTCAATTGCAACTCCTACTCACAGAACGGGTTCATGCTATTTCACGCTTGACTCTTCTGCACACCTGGGAAAAGTTTATTATTTTGATTTGCATTCAGAATATTTAAAAAATGCATCACTCTGAAAACAACTTATATCTGAAAGCACAACCAAATAGACCTTCTCTTCCCATTCACAGCACCCAGGAAAACCAAGATAAGCAAATATGGCTATATGCTCCAAGCCTCAGCTTGGGTCTCTCTTTCTTTGGGATCAAGGTTTTCCCCTTGAGAAGCACAAACACATTATTTTTTTGCATTAAATTGGGTCCATTATATAGCACTAAAATATGCTCCAATGTGTAGGTACACATACCCATTGCTATTGATTCAATTTTGACTCACAGGGATGTTACAGGAGAGAGTAGAACTGCCCCATAGGGTTTAAGGCTCTAATCTTTAGGGAAACAGACCACCCCATCTTTCTTCTACAGAATTGCTAGTAGGTTTGAACCACCATCCTTTCAATTAGCATCAAGTGCTTAATCACTGGGTCACTAGTACTCCTTTAGAGGTATACATGGCCAAGTAGAATTCAGAGCTGCTAAAGAAGCTAGCCTAAGTAGGACAACAGCAAATATATTTCTAATGGTCATTAAGTAAATCTCAGGAATGAGGGTATCTAAGAAGATCCAATTCTTGGATCAGTGTAGGAAAAACATGGTTTTAAGAAACCAAAATTAATGTGTGTCTTTCTTGGATTTAGTGCAAATTCTCTCTAACAAATTGATAAATTTCACGCTGCAGTGGTTGCTAGGATACCTTTCAAAATCTGTCAGAGTAAGGTCATTTCTTGAAAAGATTGGGAAGAATTTTCATTATTTCAAAACAACACTGAACATCATGATGTGTGTTATACTAAGTTTCATGGAACTGAACCGGTGAATGAATGTTTATTCATTTGACAATAACACAGTTATCAAAAAAAGAAATCACTGTTTCTCATCTGATTTCTTTTCTTAAAAGTAGGCTTATCAAGGAGGTATAAATTCTCAGCCATGAAATGAAGGAACAAAAATCAAAGGCCAAATGGAAAATGAAAACTTCTTTGGGAGTACTTATGGCCTGTTGGAAATCCTAGTGACAAAATGGTTAAGGTCAGCAGTTCAAATCCACCAGGTACTCCTTGGAAATTCAATGGGGCAGTTCTGCTTTGTCCTATAGGGTCGCTGTGAGTCAGAATCGCTTTGATAGCAACAGCTGTGGTTTGCTCTTAAAGGCCTATTACTGCAGGGTAGGAAATTTACATTTATAGGGTTGTCTATTATTTGTCACTCACCACGGTAAAAGTCCTTTTCCTCTAGCTTTGAATATAGTATATAGGGATCAAGAATTTCCCTTTTTGAATTCCTGCCAATGTTGTTGATTGCAGCTGTTTGGTCTCCAACTCATGGCAACTCTATGCACCAAAGAATGAATCAGATCCCTGTTATTCAGAGTGTTTTCATTAGTTAATTTTGGGAGGTAGATTTCCAGGCCTTTCTTCCTAGTCCTCCTTAATCTGGAAGCTCCACTGAAACCTGTCACCATAAAAACCCCAAATCCTGTTTCTGTCATGTTGATTCTTACTCATAGAAACTCTATGGAACAGAATCAAAGTATTGGAGAGAGTTTCCAAGGAGTGGCTGGTAGATTTGAACTGCTATCCTGTTGGTTAGCAGCTGAGCTCTCAACCACTGCACCACAGGGACATGCAAATCCCTGCTGACAGTAAGTAGTGGCAGTGCATGAGATGTACTGGCCTGGAGTCAAACCCAAGCCTCTAACATAGAATGTGAGAATTCTACCCCCAAATCACTACTGCCTTCACTTTCTGTCATTAACTATTAAAAATTCTGTAAGCCTTTCTGCAAAAAATATTCATAATTAGTTTTGCTGTGAAGAAGGAAATCTTGACCAAAAAAAAAAAAAGATGAGCCATCTCTACAAGAGAACTAGGTTCATTTTTCCTAGGCCTGAGGACAGACCTTGAATGTTCAATGGATGTTCTCTTGCCTCCTTTAAAACTGCTGATAAAAATTCCAAAGTCAAAAGAGGTCTTACATTACTAAAAAGGAAAGAGTGATGGAAAGTATAGGATTTTAAGGACAGAGGCTTCAACTGTTGAACATAATATACAAAGCGAGGTCCTAAATATCCCAGGAAGAACATAATCCTGAGCACATCGCCTGTGACAGTTGGATCCTGATCCCTGTGTGCTAAACCAAGTCTAGTAAGATGTAAAGTTTTTATGAAATGCAAACATTGGCAGGTGTCAACAACCAAAAACGGATTTCAGTCCAAGAACAAGAAGTGACAAGCGGAGGCCAAGATGGCAGACTAGTCACACGTCTCCTCAACTCCCTCTAAGAACTAAGGCCTACAAAAACAACTGAGCAGAACACAGTGGACATTTTAGGAGTCCCAAGACAGGCAGAAAGTTGTGAGATCAGATTGGGTAACAAGAAGGGGAACAACTACCTTTGTTGGAGGCAAGATGGCAGGGAAAAAGGTTCCACTTCTGCTGGTGTGGCTGTGGAGAGGTTTACAGGTACAGATGCCTTCTTTGTCAGCAGGGAAACTGGGACTAGGGCTTCTGTGCCTGAGAGCCTGGCTGGGGCCAGCTGCCACACTGAGTAGCAGTGCCTCAGTGGACAGCATCTTTCTTAGGAGAGAGGCTGTACTGAAGAGAGACACATCTACAGAATGCATTGGCAGCTGTTATCTGAGTGCAGACATATCCTTACCCCTTTTCTTCTCTGAGCTTCACTGTAGATTCTACCGGTATGACACAGGAGAGGCAGCCCAAGTAGGACACCATCTTTGCCAGCCAGAAAGCTGGGTCTGCTGCACCTGAGGGCCTGTCCAGAACCAGCAGAGAAGCTGTTTTTAAGACAACTGCACCTAGAGAATGGAGAGGCAGCTAGTGGCAGAATGCAGCAGAGACTACACAAACAGGTCACCATCTTTGTCAGCAAGGAGGCAGGGTCTGCCTCACCTGAGAGCCTGACTGGGGCTGGCCGCCATGCTGGGCAGTAACAGCTGACTGGACAGCACATCTCTCAGCAGAGAAGCTATACCTAAGATAGTCACACCTAGAGAACTCAGTTGCAGCTGTCAGCCAAGTGCAGCAGTGCCCTTTCCCCCTGCCATCTCTGAGCTATGCCATAGCTTCTGCTGGTGCTATACCAACAAAGCTGAACAGCTTTCTGATGGCTTGTAGATAACAATCAATATCTAACCATTTAAAAAAGCACACAGCCATGACTCTGGTGAACTCCCAAAATAAATAATCAAAAAAATTCCCAGATAAAGAAGACTTCTTGAAACTACTGAAATACAAAAAAATTATGTATAGACTCCTTCTAGATCTTAGGATGGAGATTAGGCAAAATGTAGCAGAACAAAATGAAAAATTAAAAAAGTTATATGAATTGCTCGAACAAGTATCTAAGATTCAGCTGATCAATGATAAACTTACAGAGTTAGATAATTCAACTGAAAGCCAAAGGAGCAAAATTGAGGAAATGGAATGCAGAATTAATGAGACTGAAGATAAAGCAACTGAAACCAGCATTTGTGAAGACACATCAGATAAAAGAATCAAGAAAAATAAAGAATCATTAAGAATTATGTAGAACTATCAAAAGAACATGAGTCGGATCCGACTCGACGGCACTTGGCATCAAAAGAACAATTTACAAGTAATTGAAGTTCCAGAATAGGGAGGGATAGCAGAAAATACAGAGAATTATTGAAGAGTTACTGACAGAAATATTCCCTGATATCATGAAAGAAGAGAAGATAGTCATTCAAGATGCTCTTCAAACTCCACAAAAGGTAGATCTCCAAAGTAAGACATGAAGCTTGATGTATTAATCAAGCTTAATAAAATGAAACATAAACAGTGGCTCTTAAAGGTAGCTAGGCTTAAATCAACACTGACTTATAAAGGAGAGTCCATTAGACTGAGTTCTGACTATTCAGCCAAAATCATATTTGCTCAAAGACAGTGGGATGACACATACAAAGCCTTGAAGGAAAAAGCCTTCCAACCAAGAAGTATATATCCTGCAAAACTGTCTCACAAATACGATGGTGAAATTAGGGCACTCTCAGATAAACAGAAGCTTAGAGACTGCAAACACCAAACTAAAATTACAAGAAATACTGAAGGAAGTTCTTCAGTTAGAAAATCAGTAACACTAGATGTATACTCAAGGGTACAATGCAAGACAGCACATTCAGAGTCCTGCTTATTTTTGGAAGTCACAAAGCTCAATCAAAGCTAAAATCAGGGAAACAGAGATCTCAACATGTAAATTATGATATTACACTATAAAGAGGGACATATTATTGTATTCATAGACCTTTCAGATAGAGAGGAAGTAAAGGAGATATGAAAAAGTTAAAGACTGGTTTGAACTTAGACCAAAGCAAACTAACAAATTACGTATCAAAACAAGAAACAAAATATAGAAGTCTCATTAGACACAAAGCCAACATTGTAAAGGATGAAAAGAAAATTCATAAAGAAAAATGACCCAGAACAGATTAAGTGGAACAAAGAAATGTCAACAATGCAAAAACAAAGGCACCAAAAATAACAGCATCAAATACATATATATCAATAATTACACCGAATGTAAATGGATTGAATCCTCCAATAAAGAGGCAGAGAATAGCATGGATCAAAAAACAAAATCCATCTAAATTTTGCTTACAAGAAACACACTCTAGACTCAAAGATAGGAACAAACTGAAAATCAAAGGATTGAAAAACATATACCAAGCTAACAACATGCAATAAAGAGGAGACGCAATATTAATCTCAAATAAAACATATTTTAAAGTAAAACCCATCATCATGTGCAAGGATGGTCACTATTCCTTAAAGGTTGAATACATAAGGAAGACATGACAATATTAACTATGCACACACTCAATATTGGACTATCTAAATAAATCAAACAAATGTTGACACTGAAAAATGAAATAGATCACTCTACAATAATAGCAGGAGACTTCAACACTCCACTTTCTGTAGTGGACAGATCATCAAGAAAAAACTCAACAAAGATACAGAAGATCTTATTGTGACAATCAACCAACTGAACCTCATAGACATAAGCAGAACTCTTCACCCACCAACAGGTAGGTGTACCTTCTTTTCCAACGCACATGGAACATTCTCCAGAACAGACCATGTGATTAAGCCAGAAAGCAAATCTCAACAAAATCCAAGCCACTGAAATAGGACAAAGCGTCATCTCAGACCATAAAGCCATAAAAGTTGAAATCACTAACAGAAAAAACATGTGGGTAGAGTCCTGAAGTCATGGAAATTGAACATCTTGCTCAAAAATTCATGGTTATAGAAGAAATCAAGGATGTGATAAAGAAATTCATGGAACCAAATGATAATCAAAACACATCCTACCAGAACCTACAGCACACAGCAAAAGCAATACTCTGAGGTCAATTTATTTCATTAAATGCATACATACAAAATGAAGACAGGGCCCAAACCAAAGAATTAACACTACCACTTGAACAAATAGAAAAAGAACAACAAAAGAACCACTTGGCACCAGAAGAAAATATGTAATAAAAATTAAAGTAAAACGAAATGAATTCTAAAACAGAAAAACAATTGGAAAAAAATTAACAAAACCAAAAGCTGGTTCTTTGAAAAGATCAACAAAATGGATAAACCATTGGTGAAATTCATCAAAGAACAGCAGGCCCATCCCAACAACAGGAGAAGAAACAAATAAACAAGTAAGAAATGAAATAGGAGATGTCACAACAGGCCCAACGGAAATTAAAAGAATCATAACAGAACACTATAAAAATTCTACTCTAATAAATTTGGAAACCTAGAGGAAATGGACAAATTTCTAGAATCACATTCACTAAGTAGAACAACCTAATAAACTCATCACAAAAGAAGAGATTGAAAAAGTAATTAAAAACCTACCAACCAAAAAAAGTTCTGACCCACAGACAGCGTCACTGGAGAATTCTACCAAACTCTTAGAGAGAAGTTAATGCCAATCCTACGAAAGGTATTTCACAGCATAGAAAAAGGATGGAACACTCCCAAATTCATTCTGCAAAGCCAGCATAACACTCATACAAAACCTGCATAAAGATAGCACAAAAAAGAAAACTACATACCAATCTCTCATGAACCTAGATGCAAAACGTCCTAAACAAAATCCTAAGCAATATAATTCAACCACATATCAAAAAAATAATTCACCCTGACCAAGTAGGATTCATACCATGGATGCAGGGTTGGTTCAATATCAAAAAAACAATTAATACAATCAACCACATAAATAAAAAGAATCACTTGATTCCATCAATTGATTCAGAAAAGGCTACTGACAAAGTCTGACATTGATTCGTGTTAAAAACTCTCAGCAAAGTAGTAACAGAAACGAAATCTCTCAACACAATAAGGTGTATTTACCCAAAACCAACAGACAACATCAGCCTGAATGAAAGGAGACTGAAAGAACTTCTCCTAAGAACAAGAACCAGACAGCGATGCCCACTGTCACCACTTCTATTCAACATTATACTGGAGGTTCTAGCCAGAGTAGTCAGACGAGACAGAAATAAAGAGCATCTGCATTGGTAAAGAAGAAGTATCCCTATTTGCAGATTATGTGATCTTATACAAATAAAACCCCAAAGAATCCATAAATAAACTACTGAAACTAATAGTTCAGTAAAAAATCAAGACATAAGATAAACATAAGTAAATTGGTAGGATTCCTTTATACCAACGAAGAAAGCATGAAAGAGGATATCAGCAAATCAATACCGTTTACTGCAGCTCCCAAGAAGATGGGAATAATATCTAGGAATAATTCCAACCAGAGAAGTACGAGACCTATACAGAGAAAATTACAAGGCCCTACTGCAAAAAACCAAGAGAGATTTACATAAGCACAGAAATCTACATTGCTCATAAATAAGAAGAATACATGCTGTGAAAATGTCCAATTTACCCAAAGCAATCTAAATATGCAATGCAATCCCAATACACACTCCAGTGTCATTCTTTAATGAGATGGAGAAACAAATCATCAACTTTGTTTGGAAAGGGAAGAAATCCCAAATAAGCACTACTGAAGAAAAGGAACACAGTGGGAGGCCTCACACTACCTGACCTTAGAACCTAGTACACTGCCACAGTAGTCAAAACTGCCTGGTATTGGTACAAAAAGAGACACATAGACCAATGGAACAGAGTACAAACCCCAGAAATATCACCATTCTCTTACAAACAGTTGATATTTGGCAAAGGCCTGACTGTTGTAAACTGAGGTAAAAACAGTTTCTTTAACAAATAGTGTTGGCAAAATTTTAGATTCATCTACAAAAAACTGAAACAAGACCCATATCTCACACCTTACACAAAAACTAACTCAAAATGGATCAAAGATCTAAATATCAAACCTAAAATAAAGATCATGCAAGAAAAAATAGGGACAACAATGGAAGTTCTAATACACATCTTAGACAGACTACAAAATCTGACCAACAAGGCACAAACAACAGAAAAAAAAAACAAAACAGATAAATGGGAACTACTAAAAATCAAACACTTGTACTCATCCAAAGACTCTATCAAGAGAGTTAAAAGACTAGCTACAGTTCTCTCCTCTGGACAGGAGCTGCCCGTTTAGTCTCACATATCTACTTAAGCCAAGCAGCACGCACTTACAGTCCAGTCTTATCTCTAAAGGAAGCAACAAAATTCTCAATAGTTGTTTCTCTGAGGAGGGAAAGAGAAAACAGGAGTGAGGGAACCAGTGTCCAAAAGGGATTTTAGCCACATCTGTTCTGTTTTGTTTATTTTGAAAGGAAAAGATCTAAATAAATACTGCAGGAAGTTAACACCTGTTAAGATTGTTAATTCTCAGTCATAGCCATATGAATTCTTGTTATACTGCTGTCTGTATTTCTCTGTATTAAAACTTTTCCATAAAAAAAAAAAGACTAACTACAGAATGGGAAAAAATATTTGGCAACTACATGTCAGACTGATGTCTGATTTCCATAATCTACAGGGTACTGCAAAATATCAACAAGAAAAAGGTAAATGAGCCAATTAATTGATGGGCAAAGGAGAGGGACAGACACTTCATCAGAGAAGACATTCAGGTAGCCAAAATACACACAAGGAAATGTTGATGATCATTAGCTATAAGAAAAGTCCAAATCAAAATTGCAATGAGATACCGTCTCACCCCAGCAAGGTTGGCAATGATTCAAAAAACACAAAACAACAAATGCTGGAGAGGCTGTGGAGAGATGGGAACTTTCTGACACTGCTAGTGGGATTGCAAAATGGTACAACCTGTATGGAAAGCAATTTGGCACTTCCTTAAAAAGCTGGAAATAGATATACCATTTGATACACTAATCCTACTGCTCAGAATATATCTTACAGAAACAAAGGCTGTCACAAACAGATACATGCACATGAATGTTTATTGCAGCATAGTCCTCAACAACAAAAAGATGGAATCAACCTGGATGCCCATCAACAGATGAATAGATAAACTATGGTACATATACTCAATGGAACACTATGCAGTGATAAAGAACAATGAGATTTTAGGAAGCATCTCATAACCTGGTTTCAATTTAAAATAGCCTTATGTACATTATTATGATGAGTGTCTTAGTCACCTGGTACTGCTCTAACAGAAAATACCATGAGTGGAAGCCTTCATGAAGAGAAGCTTTATTGACACAGTCTGGTAGGCTGTAAATCCATTTATAAATTGTAAGTCCATTCAGTAAGAGAATTTATCACAGTCCAGCAGGCTGAGTCCAAACCCAGTGAGAGCATCTCAGCACAGAAACTTGTGGTCCAAAGGACATGCTCTGCCCTCAGTGCTTCTCTCTCAGTGGTATGAGGTTCCTAACTTCCTCTGCTCACTTCTTTCCCTTATATTCCACAAGCTTGTAGCTTGAGACCTGCCTCACTAACACAGCTGCAGCCCATTCTCCATCATCAATTATCACAGAGGCAAGATTCGCAGCACATGGGAGGAAGGGCACCATACTGGGACTCATAGCCAAATCAAATCAACACACACATTTTTGGGGGGACACAATTCAATCCATGACACTGAGTGAAATCAGCCAGTGGCAAAAGGACAAACATTGTATGAGACCCCTACTCTAAGGACTTAAAAATAGCCTTATGTATAGAAGAAAAGACTCTCAGACAGCTACAAGGGTCAGAAGGGAGGGAGAGGGCTAGTCGTAGATTAGATAGTTGATAGAAATTTGGTTGGGTGAAAGCAGTGACAGCACCCAGTAGAAAGTATATCAGCTCAACTAGACTTCACCATAAACTGAAAGCTCTTCTAATCTCAACCCAATATTGCAAGGATAGAGTAGCAAGGGCGGCGTCTGGAGACCATGCTCTCGAGAGACGTCGAAGCCAGTTGGCATAACTAGCCTATTTCTAAGAGAGTCTTCTGCATCCCATATTATTGAGTGGCATCTGGGGTCTTAAAAGCTAGCAAGCTGTCATCTGAGGTACATCAAAAGATCCCAACTCATCCAGAACAGATGATCACCAAGAACAAACACCTGAGAACAAAAGAGCTCACAAGACAGAAGGACCCACGCGAATTGGTGACTGTATCCACATGGGAGCAGAAGAACCAGATGGTGCCTAGCCACTACCACAGACAGCCATGATGAGGCACACAGTGTTGAATTGCTGTGGCAACAGGAGAAAAAAGAGAACTCTACTAAAAGACTACTAAAAAGAGAACTCTACTAAAAGACTACAATTGATGGTCCAACAGCCTGGGGGATCTCCTGGAAGCATGGCCCCTAGATCTGCTGCTGCTCCTGACCAGAAAACACAACTGAAGTTAACTTTTCTTACAAAAATAAACTGGACTCGGGGACACCAGGTGACAATATGGTGTGTGTATTTTATGGCTCTATGCATTTATAGGAGGCTGTCCTACTTGTCTCTAGATGGGAGAGAAGAGGGTGGAGATGAGAGCACAGTAAATTGTTAAGAGGATATGACAAGTATAGAATGAAAAAGAGGAGTGTGCTGTCGTGGTGCAAGGAGAGCAGAAGGAGCTGCAGATAGTCAGGAATGCAAAATTAATTTGGACTGTATACATTCACTTAAGCACACACAAAAGAAACTAAACAAGGAAGTAACCATATCATATTTACTAATGTTCTTTGTAGACTTTAGATTAGAATTTAATTCTTCATAAATTTAGAAACCATAAAATAAAACCCACTGCCATCAAGTCGACTCCAACTCATAGACACCCTATAGGACAGAGTAGAACTGCCCCATAGTGTTTTCAAGGAACGCCTGGCAGAGTTGAACTGCCAAGCTTTTGGTTAGCAGTCTTAGCACTTCACCAAAATGTCACCAGGGTTTCCTAAAATAAAACCGTGGGGGTAAAATCTCAAGTGATTCTGGGGCATTGTAGAATCTTTAAACAGTAAGCTGTACCAAAAAGGGGAAGTAGAGGTTGTAGTTTTTTCAAAGAAGAAAATTCTGCAGCCATCGACTGGGGAAACAGCACTGCAAACACGGTGAGACTGTAATTGACGCTTCCCAGTTCAACTGAATCTCATTAAAGTATCTTCCACATTTGGGAATCTGCCATGTGTTAGGTGTTGATTGCATTTTAAATCTACAAAATGTAAATAATCCTCATTAAAATACCTTTCACACCCTATTGTTTAAAAATTCATTTAATAATTTACTTTTATAATAAAAGTTTTTTAAAAAACAGTCAAATCAGGCCCCTGGAAGTTTTTCTATTACTGGACATTTCTGGCTTTGATCATCTAACAAAACAATTTGAGTACCTACTGTGTAGGTAGGAGCCCTGGTGGAGCAATGGTTAAGCACCTGACTGGTAACCAACATGTTGGCAGTTTGAATACACCAGTCTTGAAGGAGAAAGATGTGGCAGCCTGCGCCCATAAACATTTACGACCTTGGAAACCTATGGGGGAGGCAGTTCTACTCTGCCTGGAGTTGGAATTGGCTTGATGGCAATGGATTTATTATGCACTGGACACTGTTGTATTTCCTAGAAATGCATTAGTGAATAATAGAGTCATGCTCTTTTGTGACTTAGATCCTACCCGCAAAACAGACAAAAATAAACAAATAATATCAGAAAACGACAAGAAAAAAAAAGACAAAGTAGGAACAGTGAATGCCATGCAGTTTAGGGGAGAAGGCCAAAACTTTAAATCAGATACGAAGTATACCCATTCTCTGAGGAACTAAATGTTCTTTTTTTCCCCAGTTAAAAGGTAATATATGGCCTTTATGTATCAATGATTTCTGTTTGAGACACTAAAATAATTAGATAACTGAGTCTTAAAAGCTCGTAAGCTTTTCAGACTCAAACAGAACAAACTTGTATTATAGATATTATATAGTCTTAACAACAAAAAATAATTTAAAAAAAGTGGGAAGACATCGAAAAAATATTATACCATTTAAAAAAGAATCATACATATCCTACTTCATCAAGCTGCAAAGAATGGTCCAAGGTATTTTACAAGGAGTTGAACCCAAGTGTGTGTACGGAATGTCCCTACAGCATCCACAGCCTGACAACAAATTGCACATAGCAGAAGTATAAACAAATTGTATATACCAGAGCTGTAAATGTATAAACAAAAATATGCCCTGCATTTGATCTCCACAAGTAGATCTTAAAAAAGTAAATGAAAGAGCAAAGTCAAGAGAGAAGAAGAAGGCTTGAGATTCAACTGCAGGCATGTATCCAGTTTAGGAAGAATTATTAAGGATCCAGTGTTTCTATTGAGAGAAAATAGACTTAAAAATTGTTAGCCACCGTTACATCCTCTGGCTCTGCTATTAAATGCTCAGCTCCTAACAATAAGATTTGTAGTTTGAATCCACCAGCTGCTACTTGGAAACCACATGGGACAGTTCTAACCACATGGGACAGTTCTAGTCTGTCCTATAGGGTCACTGTGAGTCAGAATCAGCTAGATGACGATGGGTTGGGGTTTTGTTTTACTTCCCATCATTCGTAGTTTATGATGCTTAAGGGTTTAATATTTGGCTAACAATACTGCAGATTTTTTACTGTTTCTTCTAGTGAAAACTGGCGAATCAGTTCTAAACCACTAGGACATTTATCCTTCCCGAGGCCTTCTGCAACGTAGCTTATTGTTTTAGGTACAAACCAATATGTGTCTGGAGAACACCATCCTGTTGTCAGGCGAGTGTTCAGTTGGGCACTGATAGAACAGGTGGTTGCAGCCTTGGAAGGGGATCCCATGTGATTTGCAGGCTTCTCTTAACCATTCTAGGCTTTTCTTCTCCCACAGAATGCAAATTCATGAAGTTACTAAGTTTGACCATTTCTCTTTTGATAAGTCAGGTTACCTTTAAACTCAAGGTTTGTGGGCAATGCTTGTGGCTGCTTTCAGAGCATTGCGTAGCCAAAACTGAACCACGCCTCTTTTCTACCTGACTTCTTGAGCCAGTATGAGGACTATTTCTTACTCCTATAGTTCTATAATATGGACTGTGTCAAAATGAGTTACACGCATTGCATTAAACATCCTCAGAAAATTATTATTTTTTATTTCTTCTGCTCTCAAACATTTATTCAAGTGATAAAATACTTATTTATCGCTAGCTCAGTTTTTCTCCTTAAGTTGGAAAATTAAGACTTCATACATAAACTTCTGCAATTCCTATTAAAGTTACTTTTATTTTATAGGTTTTGTTTGTATTATGAAAGTATTTTTGAGACATATCAAACTGCTCATTCATGCTATCACAAAAACTTAATTTTCGTGTATTGCATTTTTCTTTTATAGACTAATCTTACAAGGCACTTGCATTAGTTTTAAGTTTTTATGTTGCTTGCTTTATATGCCTGCCTTACCTAGAAATGATTATAACTTAACATTTATTATTTCTTATCCTGAGAATACAAACTTCTAGAACTATATTGAATGACAGAATGAAAACAAACCTCCTCGTATACTCCTGGCTTTAATTACCCCTGTGCCTGTGTGTTCCGCTGTGCAGAGATTTAATGTTCCTTCGCTGGTGACATAGTCGTTAAGAGCTACAGCTGCTAACCAAAAGGTCAGCAGTTCGAATCTACAAGGTGCTCCTTGGAAACTCTATGGGGCAGTTCTACTCTGTCCCACAGGGTAGCACAGAGCGGACATTGACTCGAGAGCAGTGGGTTTGGTTTGGTTTTCCTGGTAATTTCTCTTTAAGATATCACTGTCCTTTCTCCACTCCCTTCCCAGTTGTAGATCCCATACCAACCCAATTAAAATTTCCTTCTTCATCAACCAAAATCAGAAGTAGCTAACAACACCAAAAAATCCAACTGTTGCTGAGTGGATTCCAACTCACGGAGATCCCATATATGGCAGGGTAGAGCTATGTTCCATAGGGTTTTCAATGACTAATCTTTCAGAAGTGGATCACTGGTTGTTTCCTCCAAGGTACCTCTAGGTGGACTCCAACCACCCACCTTCGTTAGGAGCCAAGCACAGTAACTGCTGGCATCACCAGGGACTTAATGAATCAGGTAAGACCATGTTCACTGCTGCTCACTCTCGCGTCCACTCTGCCATCTGTTTACGTGCTCCCCATCCTTCAAAGCACAGTCTAAGACTCAGCTCCTTCACAAAGACTGCTATTCTTCCTTTCCTGGTGTGCTCATGGGATCTACCATCCATTTAACACTGAAATTTATCCTCTGGTGGCAAGAAGCCTTTCATGTTCTTTTTGAATTTAAGCATAAGCATTATTTTATTCCTTGATGAAAATGAAGCTCTCAGAGTGGATACCACATACTGCAATGCAGGGTTATCTTCTAAAACACATGTCAAGTGTGAACTGTATATGAATTCATCAAAAATTTGTTCAATAAGCAGGTATCCTCATATCAGTGAGTTACTCTTCTCCTAAAACCTTCCAAACCTCCCTATCTTGAAAGAATTCAGAAGAATCTAAGTAACAAATACTAATCTATGAATATGCATTTCTTTAGCCTCAAAATTTAGACAGATGATAAAGAGACAAAAATAAATTTAAAAATACACTGTGTAAAATTGAATATGAGTTGCAGTGAACTCTATGGCAACTGGTAGTGGCAAGCTGGAATAGTTGGGAAGTATACAGACTGACAGCATTGCTAGAAAGAACCAATCTTACTTTTGGCTAATTAAGAATGCTTACAGAACTCAGGTGATAGTATGAACATTTGCCTTACTTTTATTCCAGAGAAGTCTTTGGCTGTACTAGATTCTCCTTTGAGTTGACCCTTACGGTGTATGTGATAACTAATTAGAAACTGTAAGAAGACAACATAGTTTCTTACTAGGAACAAGGGGATAGAGACAAGAAAACTTGGAAGAAGTACAGACAGGATATTCCTTAGAGGCTAGGATGGTGAGGCTTCATTTCACATACTTTGGACAGGTAGTCAGAAGCGACAGATCCCTACAAAAGAAAACGTTTAGTAAAGCAGATCAAGGGAAGAAAAAAGAGGAAGACCCTTAATGAGACAGACTGACAAAGTGGCTTCAACAACAGACTCAAGCTTAACAACAGTAGAGGATGGCTCAGAACTGGGCAGCACTTGGCTCTGCTGTAGGGTCATTATGAGTCAGAAACGGCACAGCATCTAACAACAGTTCCAAAAAGTCAGTTTAATTCCACCCCCACAAAAAAACTGTAAGTGATTTACATAAAGTTGACATCATGAAATTCCTACACCAAGACCATAATATGCCTTTTCACTTGACCAAGCTTTCAGTTGAATCCCAAAGGAACACTTAAAATGTTTCTTCATATAGAATTTCCATCTTATTAAATTTATTCTATTTTATCTTTGTCTTTTATAAACCATCTTCTTTCATTAGATCTTGTATTTATTTTTATGTATTAGCTTCGTACCCAAGTACCTTACTGAATTTATGTTTATAGCAGTTTTTAAGTTGATTCTCTTAGATTTTCCAGGTATATAATCAAATAATCTGCCAGTAATGATCATTTTATTTCATCCTTTTTTATGATTAGTGTACTTCTAATTTCTCACTTGAGTCTAAAATGTGTTAGTTGTTTCAGGAAAAGTTAAAAGCTTGTGATGGTGGATATTCTTACTATGAATGCTTTTACTGTTTCCCAATTTGAAATAATACTTATTTACAGGTACAGTAATTGTATTTATCAGGGTTAAGGAAGTGACTACTTACTCCTATGTCTTTTTAACCAAGAATGAACTGTAAGTTGAAATACCTCATTACCATCTATGAAAATGCTCATATAATTTTTCTCCTCATATAAATCACTAGGAAACCCTGGTGGCATAGTGGCTAAGTGCTACAGCTGCCAACCAAAGGTCAGCAGTTTGAATCCACCAGGCACTCCTTGGAAACTGTATGGGGAAGCTCTACTCTGTCCTGCAGAGTAGCTATAAATCAGAATTGACTCAACAGCAATGGGTTTGACTTTTACACATCAATAAATCAATATGATACATTACAATTAATTTATTGGCTAGCATGGGACAGTGTTGCATTCTTTTAATAAATTCCATCTGAGTATGTGCTACTTGATTCTTTTATTATACATTATTCATTTCTGAATCATATTCTTAAGTGAGATGAACCATACTATATTTATGCTTCCTTTATTTGATTTGGATATCCCTGCTATACTCACTTTAAAATACATGAAAGCTCTCCTTCTTTACCTAGGCCTTAGAACAATTTAAAGAATACTGAAGCTATCATAGAATTTTATTCCAAACTTCTCAGTTTGATGACATGTATGAAGATGGTGATGGTAGGGATAACTTCAACAGTTCTGTTTCTTCTATGGTAATTAATCTGCCTATGTTTTGTGTCTCTTGTATAATCACTCATGGAATGTTTTTAATACTAACTTTACCCAGCATTTAAATAGCATAGAATCAGTCTTTTTTTTTTTTTTTTAAATTTCTCCCTTATTTATTCGGGTATTTACCATTTTGCGTAACTGGATTATCCAAAGTTTTATCTATTTTAACAGATTTCATTGTTTTTATACTGGGAGGGTTTGAGAGAGTAGCAAGTGAGAAATAGGAAATGAAAATTAATACGCTTTGTAAGAGTTGAGCTTTAAAAGAGAATGGAGAAATGGGTGCACACTTACAGGAACTTTAGGTCTAGTATTTTAAGATGAGCAGTACAACATATGTGTAAGTTGGTAAAACTCTTGTATAAACCCAAAACTAAATCCACTGCCATCAAGTCCATTCCTATAGTGCTCACTATGAGTTGGAATCCGCTCAGCAGTACAAAGGGCGACAATGAATGGTGCAGTAGAGGAAAGGGTTAATTGTTGGAGCAGTCTGAGCAGACAATAATGTACAGCACCAACTGTACATCTGGGGGAATTCTTCCTAACAGAGTTCATCTTCTGTAACAAGACAGAGTATATACATTCTAGAAACACTGTTACATACTTACTGAGGAAGACCCACTTCAGGTTTGCAGTCATAAACCAAATCTGAATCCAGTAAACACAGCTGTTTTTCTCTTGGTATCACTTTACAGCTTCAGTGTAGCTATGGCACAGGCAGAGTAAGAGGTTTCAGGTAAGCCCGCTGAGGTAGGCTGCTCCTTTTCTCATCTCCTTGTACTAGTATTTCTTCTTGGTCCTTCAGAGTGGCACACTATTTACCTCTATTTTCTTCTTAAGAAGCATATTAGAATCTCTCAAGGATGCTAAAGTGTTTTTTAACCTTTATTTAGGTTTACAAAATACATGCTTATATAGAAAATTAAAACATTATAGAAATATATAAAGCCAATCGTGAAGTTCTTCCATGTCACTTCCTCACAAAACCAGCTAACAGTGTGACATTCTCTCCAGTATCATTAGAGCATTAACAAGTTATTTTACAAAACTGCTATACAATTATTTTTTTTACAAAATAGTTAAGTTCGGATAGCTTGCCCTACCAGCCCAAACATTCCTCACCCTCTTTAACAGGTACATAGAAATAAGTTGTATGAAGGTACAATAATCTATTAAAAATCAACCTCTGTTGATGGGACATGTGGGCTACTTTAATTATTGAAACACAAAGCGCAATGGACTGCTTGTATACTCTTGCCAGATTATTCTCAGTCGGCAGTTTCCTAGAAGTCTGTCTCCTACAGCTCAAGCTTTTCAATAAATTTCATAAAACTACACTCCTAACAGCTACAACAATTGTATTCCCACCTACAACATGCAAGATGGGATATGAATAATTTGGAAATGCTTCTTGAAAAGCATGGTGCAACCTAACTTTTAAAGTTTAAAAACTCTCCTTGCTTTTTAACTACAGGAAATGAAGTATGACAAAATCTTGAGTGATGCTGAATAAGGACCCCAAGGGTACAATATTTGAAGAGGTTAAGTATAAGACATTTAACACTTTTCTAAAAAAATCTCCAGAAATTGTATCCTTTCCTACATATTCAAATGCCTCCAATGTTCTCTTCAGTTATTTTCCCCAAGTTTCGACATCTATCTTAGCATCCTACTGCTTGGAGAAGAGTCCAAATTCAAAGTCTGAATTTTTCTCATCACTAGCCAGCTTTATTTCCAATTATTTAACTACAGCAGACAATTCCTGGCTTGTAGAATACACCGCACGCTTTCTCATCGCTAGTTTCATTTCCTTGAAGTCTCAATCTTTTTTTTTTCTGCCCTCCTTCACTGCAAGGCTCACCTCAACAGCCACCTAACCTACAAAGTCTTCCACAGTCCTCCCTCTAAAAATCTAAGTTTTTGCTTGTGTCCCCACCCCCCAACATTCCACCTGCACCTCTATTATAGGATGTCTATAATAGGCTTGAGCCTTGGTAGCACAGTGGTTACAAGCTTGGCTGCTAACCAAAAGGTCAGCAGCTCTAACCCACCAGCTGTTCCTTGGAAACCCTACGGGGCAGTTCTACTCTCATCTACAGGGTCACTAAGTGTGAATTGTCTTCATAGATAATTGGCTCTTTTTGGCTATGATAAGCTACTAAATTGGCTATCCTGAATGATAGAATCTAGTGCACTACTTTGCAGAACATGTACTCAAAAACTGCTTGTGGAACAAACATTCTTCAAGTAAGATTTCAAATCTTCAAATCGCGAATCACCATATAGGCATTAGTTTAAAAAAAAATTTTTAAACTTCTGCTTCCCTTAAAACATGCCCCATTATAATAATCAGTTTTCTACATTAAAAAAAAAAGGGGAGGTTAGTGGTCTCCCAATAAAATAAACTTCTTTTTTTCTAATCTTTAGAACAGTTAGGGTTGAACAGATGTGTAAGCTTGAAACCTGCATCTTACTGCCTAGGACTTGTTTATTTTAGGAAAAAAAAAAAAACATGGGGGTTGAAGAGAGGGCAGGGAGCAGTTTATTACAAAATGTGATGAACCAGCAATGATTTGAGAAAATGAGTTTCTGCCTTACATTCCTAGTCAGAGCCCACAATGACTGGAGATCCTCATCAAAGTCAAGATAAGGAAGATAAGGAGGCAGAACCACCAGGAAGCCCATGTTCCTTTAGAATCTCTTTCTCTTGATAATTTCTGGTTTCCAGCTGACTGGATGGGTTTCTTCTGTCTAAAATACAGAAAATATAAGATAAACGGTTAGTCTGCATCACATTAACAGACTTCTAATAAAAACAAGGTATTTATTCTAAATCATCTCTCTCAGCATGATAAAGGTGGCTGTTCTTTGACAATTTCAAGAATAGTTCAAACTCTGGTATTATCTGAGTCTCTAATAAGAATGGTAAGCAGGTCATTACAAGCTCAGTTTGAGACAGTTCATCTAAAATTAAACTACTACTTAGATATTCTAGTAGCATCAAGACTTATGGTTCTGGAATTGCAGAGCTTTGCCCGTAAGCTGCTGTTCTTAACACTCAGATTTTCCCACTGCCTGTCACAGAGAAAGATGGAACAAAATCGGAACAAATCTATGGCTTCACTGGCTTCAACAACATCAGCCCAGAAATCTCTGAGGGGTCACTACCAAGATGAACAAATATCTTAATATTATAGACCTTTTTCCCTTGATATTTTAATAATTTGAAAATGAGAAAACACATGCAAAACTGGTGTGATTTATTTAAAAGTATATGTGAAATGGAGACCTTACCGCTGTATCATCCTCTCTGTACACTTTAATGGTTTTATCAGCCTCTGCTGTTAATAATCGACTTTCAGACTGATCAAAAGCACAAGCAAATATTCCCGATTCACTGTCCAATGACCCAGGCTGCACAGCTGCGTGAACTCTCTGGAAATTGTAGCCAGTTCTCCAGTCCCAAAGATGCATAGTGCCATTGTCAGCTTAAAGGGAAAGACATAGTTAAAACTGGTATCCTTTTAACAATTGAGTTTGACATTTACTAAACATTAATCATCAGCCAAGCACCGTGAAAATAACTAACAGCTATAAAGATATTTAAGACACAAACACTCAAGCTTCTCTTAATATTAGTTTGCTTACTTTCCATTTTGCTTAATTCAAAACTGATTATAAAGCTCTCAGAAAGAACCACAAAACCTGACGACCACTTCTAGCTTACCCAATGCAGCTTAAGGCAATTTACAGTATAAACCCAAATCTGTACTATGATTAGGTAGGACATGTTTTTTAAAAAAAAAAATACCCAAACCAAACCCATTACTGTTGATTCAAACTCATAGTGACCCCACAGGACACAGCAGAAATGCCCCATAAAGTTTTCAAGGAGCACCTGGTGGATCTGAATTGCTGACCTTTCGGTTGGCAGCTATAGCACTTAACCACTTTGTCACCAGGTTTCTAGGATGTATATACGACCATCCACACATGCACTAATCAGGTAAGTTTCACCGTAATACCTAGGTATGATGGCTTAAAATATTTTCTATTTGAAATAATGAAAAGAAAGAAGTCACATACGTAACATAAAAATCTTGTTTACCTCCAGATACCAACACTCCATCAGAATTCACTGTCAATGTATTAATAATAGCATTGTGACCAGAAAGATTTTGAATGAAACTTCCATCAGGGAATTTCCACTGTTTTATGTTATCTGGAGAACCAGATGCAAATGTGTAACTGGAAAAAAAGATCAAAAAAGAATGAAAGTAAACCAAGTAAAATGTTAGATTTGAGAAGCCTATTACGGTTGTAATTCTGCAATACAGGTATGTACTCAATGATGTTACACCACTTTACTATTTCTAAAGTCATACCGAAGATAAGTTATCAAGACATTTGTTCCAAATTAAATTTGATTTTTGGAATATTTCAAATGCATTTTAAATTCTGGGTTAATGTTTTATTCTCCCGTCATTTCCCCAAAGCTCTACAGACCTGGAACAATTAATGTGTAAACTAAAAACATCTAATGTCACATAATCGGCAAGGAGACAGGGGAGGCGGACAGAAGAAAAGGAGAGAAGGATAGGGACAGAGGGGGAAAGGAAGAGAGAGAACCCGAGAACATGGCACATGATGAGTGAGGGAGAAAAGACATGAGTATGAACAGAAATGTGCAAGAGGTGACCTGATACACCTAGTAATACGTTGTAATATCATGTGCAACCTCTCTGGACATCATGATTGTATTGTCATGGCTACTACTAATTTTTTCTCCTACATATATTAATTTCCTCCTTAAAAATTATTCTATTTATACCTCAGTATTCAATAATATTTATGTGTCATCTAGTTCAAAAACATTATTCCCAGCCACTTTTACGTCTACTTTGACATGTAGATTTTAACCATGATTTATTTATATCATCTCATAGAACATTTTGAGTTTTTACTTACTGTCTTGGATGTAAAACCACAGCCCTGACTGATTTTTTGTGATTTGTTAGTGTGACTCTTGTTTTTCCAGCCACCAAGTCCCATAATCGTATTGTAGTATCATGGCTTCCTGTAATGAAAATACACACGTACAAAACTGAAACGTACATCAGGAAAAATAACGCAAAAGTTAAAATGTAATAAGTGATATATTCTTTCAGACACATACACTAAATGAAAGTCAGCTCATTTCTTCATAGCTCCAGAAATCTATGTTGATTTCTGAATTTGTTGATTTTAAATTTAACTCTTTAAAAAATATAACGGAAAGTATGAACCAACGTCAACCACTTAGCCAAAAGAAAGGCAAATAAAACAAACATATCTGTTTATCCGTGGCAGACGGAAAAAACTCCAATGAATCTCTGCTCAATATAATATGCACAAATGAAATAATTATTTTCTATTTTTAAAGAAACATTATTAATCTTATTTTAAGATGAACAAGACCCAATACAAGCTCTAAATGTTACTGATCACAGGGTATTTTATCTTCTAACTTCAATTTCCTACACTGTGTAATATTTCTTAATTGTATCTAATAACATCATTTTTTGGTCACACATTGTAAGACACTATGACACACACTGATTTGTAAAGTGTGAAATAAACACAACTGAAAGAAGTGTGACTACAATAAAATTCAAATACCTATGACTAAATTATGTAATCATGACACAGAAACAAATACAGTACAAGTCAAAAATCATAGTGGCTATACACAGTGCATATATGATTATGATCCATCCTTACATGACCCAACTATACACCTGGAAAGTATCTCTCATACCAGTAATGATTTGTGGTTCTGCAGCTTGACATCGCACTGTAGCAACTGCATTTGTATGTCCAGACAATGTGTGTACACTGGCTTTAGTTCTTACATCCCAAATCTATAAAAGCACAAGAGATACAGTGTCAAAGGGAACAGGGATTTGTATAGCAGGCAAATAAAACAGGTCAATCCAAGGCTGGGAATTTTCTAGACAACTGAGCTTGAATATAATAAAGAAAGTATTCCAATGAGATATAATGATCTTTAAGTTAGTGGGAAAACAAACACAGGACAACTGACAGAAACAAAGAAAGCTGAAGGATCATGGGACTGTAGGTGTACAAACGGGCACACTGGGATTACTGAACAAAAGACCTAATAAGGGAAAATAGTTGTGGGAATCAAATGGAAGGTCAGAACACCACACTTCACCGGTGGGGCGCCCCCAACAATGCACATGTTGAGGGCACAGCCACATGACTGAGGACTGAGGCAGAAAAACGTACAACTCAAGTAACTGAGGGAGTAGGGCACTGCGGAGTCAAACAAAACATGACTCCAATACTAAATCTGCACACTGTAAGATGAAATATGTTTATGGATAACTCACAACTCTGTCCTATTTACCCGTGCAGTTGAATCTCGACTACAGGTTACCAGCACATCTATTGTTGGGTGCAAATCCAAACCATACACAGCACTAAGATGTCCATGATAGTGTCTTATAACCTAAAGAGAAAGTACAACACTTCAAATTTCTAAAATTAGAAAGACAAACACTGGCTAGACGTTTTAAATCCTTACCCTCAAGCTTACCTTATTGTATTCAAGATCCCAGCATTTGACTTGTTTGTCTTCTCCACAAGAGAACAGGTATGGGCTCCTTGTGCTTACAATCACACCACGCACTGTACTGATATGGCCTGTCAATGACAGTTTTAACTTGCCACTAGCCAAGTCCCAAATCTGCAATGGAAGAAAACTTCACTTTCCTTTTTGTTGGTTACAAGGCAAATATTCACAATCCTGATGTTCAAATTAAGTCTTCAAAAGCAAATGAGAAAGAGACAAACATATACAACAACCAAAGTGTGTACGACCACCACCCTCCAAAATAAAACAGGAAAATACAAAAAAATTAAAGGTCCAGTCAAACTGGAAAAATATTTGCAATAAAAGACAAAACAATATTCTTAATATGTAAATCACATCACTGACGACGAAAACATGAAGTTGTGAAGTATTACATTAACCAAAGACAACAGCAACAAAGTATAAAAACTTTCAAAATAGCCAATAAAGACAAGAAAAATGTTCAGTCTGACTAGAAATTTTATATAAACAGTTTCAAAAGATCAGGTGCTCCTTTTTGCTTATCTCTTGTATATTTTATAAGAGACACACAATCAATGTGGTGAAAAGGAGCACACTCCAAGTATCAACTCATTCATTTTTGAAAAGTGATTTGTATTTCAGGTATCAACCTCAAAAATGTTTGACCCATTAATTCCATTTTTGGGAATCTAACATAACAAAACAAAACACATGAAAAGGTTTGTGCACAAAGATTAACTACAGTGAGTATTAGGAACAACTTTAATTATCAAGAATAAGACTAACGATTATAGAATATCTAAATGATAGATTTTGGTACCATTTAAAAAGAAGTCAAATAACCTTTCAGTTAGCAGCCAAGTGTTTAACAACTGTACCACTGAGGCTTCTTATGGAAAATATAAAGCACTGTAAAAGAACATAAAGTCATCCATAATCCCACCACTATTAGATATTTGAAGGCATTTCTTTTTAAAATTTATTTCTATTCATGTACATCAGTATGTTCCCCTTTGAACCTTTTTTCTGTGTGTATAAATGGGTGTTTTTAAAAAGTTACGCTTGACATATTGTTTATATCTTTCACTCAGCATTGTATCAAGTTAGCAGCTCGAGCCCACTAGCAGCTCTGCTAGAGAAAGATGTGGCAGAATGCTCCTGCAAAGGAAGCCAAGGAAACACTATTTAGTTCTATCCTGTCCTAGCGGATCACTATCAACTGGAATAAACTTGACAGCAATGGGTTTTGGTATATTTTCCATCTTCTCTACAAATGAACATGCTTTAATTTTGCATTTGTGATAAACAGCATTTATTTCAGGAAGATAATTGGACCAATTCAAGGCTATGTACTGGCTTAAATTTACTGATTGCTAACTATTAAACATGATTTATTTTGAAAAACTTAAATGCTATATAAGAAAATTAACTTCTGCTCAGACCTAAAAGCATAGAGAATCTGCGGAAGTTAAAAAGTCTCACAACAGGAAATACCTTACAACAGGGTAAACTTAAACATGAGAAGCACAGTTACATTTATTTTTTAATTCCCTTTCTCATTACCTTTATCGTTCTGTCAGCAGATCCAGTAACAAACCACTGATTTCCAGGTTCCACAGCAATACAGCGAACCCAGCCAAGATGCCCACTGATGACCTGGGTGGGTAGAAAACCATGTGAAGATTCAATGATACTGTTCAAATTTATTCAATTTTAACCACTACCAGGTTTGAAATGCACCTCCCATATTTTCAAATTATCAATTACGAGATTTTGACAGGTAGGTTTTGGAACAATAATTAAGAAATAATCTTCACTGGGTGAAAGGACACAAACTAGAGAACATCTATACAACGAAACACATTAAGAATAAAAAGGGATACATTATTAATACATGCAATAACTTAGATGGATCTCAAAAATATTCAGCTGAGTCAAACAGATCAACTGCAAATGGCTGCACACTCTATGATTCCATTTATGACACAGAGTCAAAAAGCCAAAACTGTATCAATGGAAAATACATAAATAGTTGCTAGGGGTGTGGAAGAATACAACCATAAAACGAGTTTTTTATGAGGTGACAGAATGTCTATATCCTGACTGTGGTAATGTTTACTCAAGTCTATATAGCTATTAAAATTGATGAAAACTGGAAACCAGAGAGAAGTCCATTTTACTATAATTTAAAAAATAAAATTAAAAAAATATATAAAATCATACCCAGCTTTTTTCCTGCTATATACTTCTTTATTTTAGATTTGATGTATTCTGAGTCATTTTTATTTATTATATCTGAAAAGATAACTTATAAGTCCAAAGAAATTTCTTTGTATGGTGTTCATGCCCCTGGCCTTCATACCTCAACCATCTTCCTAAATTTGTCTCTTCTGCACTCCACATTCACTAGCTTTCCATTAATATTTTACACTGTATCTTACACAAAATACAAATAAGCTTAAGGAAGTCTCCTTCCCCAAACAGCTTTTAATACAGTACCTAAACTCTCTCCCAACTCCCCTCATATCACTCTATGAGTTCTCACATTTATTCTTTCTCCTTGTTCTTCTATTCTTCTGGCTTTGCATAATGGAATAATAGGCAGATTAACTTACCCTGTAGAGTTTCCAAGGTGGGTGCCACTGGGGTTTCGGCATCGTAGGGGCTTTTTTGGCCATCAATGCAGAGTTCTTGGTATTGCCACTCTCCAAAACAACCTAGATACAGAACAGATTATGTTACCATTAAAGATACCATACCTATCATTTCATTTTACCAAAGGAATAATGGATGCTAAAACAGGGCTTAAAAAATCAGTGAGTTAATTTTTTTATAACTGGAGAACAGGTCTAAGAAGTCTCATCAGAACTGTGTTTTCCACAATGTGTCAATTTTAAACAGCAATTTAAGAACCCAACAGACAAAGACTATGTAAGTGTTCAAAAGCACTGATGTCTGTGTATGGTTTCAGATCTCAGCTTGGGTAAAAATTACATCTGTTCTTGTAAAACGGGGATAATAATGCCCACCTCATAGGGTTATGATGAGTTTTCAATTCTACTTTAAAAGGCATACCAGCTGACACAGTATCAGCTGTTTCCATCTTGGAAAAAAGTCCTGGCAATCTACTTCCAAAAAAACGGCCACTGAAAACTCTATGGAGCACAGTTCTACTCCAACACACAAGACTGCCCTCAGTGACAAGTGACTGGACAGCAACTGGTCACCATCCATTCATTCATTCAGAAATGTTTAAGCCCACACTCATGCAAGTACTGTTATTAGTGCTAAGGAGACACAGTGAAAATAAAACAAAGTTCCTGTCCTCAAGCTTACATCACATCCTCCTAAGGCAGTAGAACGCCTAAACAGAGACACCTGAAAATGCAGGTTAAAGGAAGAAGCATGGTGTGAAGGCTACAAAACCATCTGCTTCATAAAGACAGGTCACTCATTTCAACTGATAATAAAGTTTCTATTAAACTAAACTGTCTATTTTCAGTGCATTCTTTCTAAAACTACTTTCACAAATAAACAGCGGCCATTTACTTACACATGAACTCACGTTATTTCTAAATGCTCATTTATAAGAGAATAGTTGTACAGCCTGTGAATAATATAATGCTAACACCACTCGTGGCACAGCAGTTAACATCTACAGCTACTAACCAAAACGTCAGCAGTGTGAATCCACCAGCTTCTACTTGGAAACCCTATGAGGCAGATCTACTGCGTCCTATAGGGTCACTGTGCGTCGGAATCAACTTGACAGCAACAGGTTTGGGTATTCCTCCCCTCCCCTCAAATAGCACTTGATTCTAATTACGTAAACCAACTCAAAATTTTGTTAAAAAATACTTTTCAGTCTAAAACACGTATGACAATTAAGTTCGCCAACTTATCCTAGAAAAAGTGCTACATGCCTCATTACTGAATAAGCACTATGGTCACCTTCGAAGTACTCCCATTTGGAAGCTATGCACCAATATCAGAGCCTAGTGTACCCTCCAAAGCAAGGTTGGAACTCTTTTTCTGAAATAGCCATCAGAGTGCTGTCATATCGCTCTTGATGTCCTGAATGTCACCAAAATGTCCTCCTTCTGATATGTCCTTTATGTTCAGGTAAAGAAAAAGTCACTGGGGGCCAGATCAGGTGAGTAGGTATAGTGTTCCAACAGTTGCTTGTTTCCTGGCTAAAAACTACCTCACAGACAGTGCTGTGTGAGCCAGTGCATTGTCGTGATTCAAGAGCCATGAGCTGAAGGCAAAAAGTTCAGGCTGTTTTCACTGAACTTTTTCACACAGCCTTTTCAGCACTTTCAAATAGTAAACCTGGTTGTTCGTCCAGTTGGTACAAATTCATAATGAACAATCCCTCTGATATCAAAGTAGGTTAGCAACATCACTGTGACTCTTGATTTGTACTAACATAATTTTTTGCTCATGGAGAACTGGCTGACTTCCACTGTGCACTTAAGACGCTTTGCTTCAGGGCTGTATTGGTATACCCATGTTTCATCACCAATGATGCCAAGCCAAGTGCCGTCAAGTCGGATCCGACTCATGGCAACCCTAGATAACACGGCTGAAAACACTGTCTTGCCTCTCAAAATGGTCTTGACAAACTTCAATTCTCTTTTGCTTTTGTGTTCATCAGTGAGTTCCTTCAGGACCATTTTTGCACACCCTTGAAGGTACATGGCTGGCTTTCTCACGCCAAGATCTTCAGTTTAAGATTTTTCAGTTTATCAGTGTTTACTTGGCCTGCTATGCCTCTTACAGTCAGCCGATGACTCGGACACACGATTAGGTCAATTTTTTAAATGTTTTGTCAGTTCTGCTTGTTACCAGCGGCCCTGACCCCTCTTCATCTGTGATGCTTTCTCTCCCCTCAGAAAAACATTCATTTGTACACTGTGGTTTTCTTCATGGCATTGTCCACATAAACTTCAACTAACATGTCCCTGATTTCACTTCTACTCTTGCCTAGTTTAGTAAGAAATTTAATGTTTGTTCACTGCTCTACTTCAAGCCCTGACATTCTTGTGACAGTACACAACAACACGCAACAATAATGAACACCACCCAGCAAGAAACCACCACACATCAACACGGACACAGTTGTGAGATACTGATATACCAAGGTTATGAAACCTTACTGAGTTTTTCACACAGCACTGCCAACACATACACATGATGGTAAGCTCACGAACTTGTCTGACCTCATATATTAACACCTAATACAAATTTCCAAATACTCCTATCATTTCCAATAACAGATAATAACACTTCATTATCTTTACCAAATGTATATTATCTATAATATGCAAGAATTATAATATCTAAATTAGCAGAATTCTGAATTCTAAAAATATGGCAATTCACTAACAAACCAAGTATTAGGATTATGAAACCTTAACAGTTAACTCAAGCTGGTATCTACTTTAGTAATTCCAAACAAGTGTTCATTTCTTTACATTTCTGGGACGACGAGAAATAAGATGGCATGTCCCAGAAGCTAGAGACTGTCCACATTATCTGGCACAGGAACACTTACTGCAGTTACCGCTGCAGGCTGTGACCGGTCAGAGGATCCAGGATGTCGGTATTCACTTCCACCGGGGGCAGTGCGATTTGCATCAACTCTGAAGAAAGAGCATACCATATTCTAAGTAACTACTGCCTCCACGCATGTGTTTATGCAGAATCAACTTTTTTTAAAAACACTGATACAGAAAAATGTCACACAATACATAATTATACATAAACATTTTAAAAACAAGGAAAAATGTGAACAGTGAAATATGTTTTCAAAATCTTCATAAACAGAAGCATAAAAGTATTTCATACCTGGTCTGAGAAGAAGGTAATGCCACAGTTAAAGACTGTGCAGCTGATTCACTTGGCATTCTTTGAATCTTAGTATCTGCTGTCAAAGCAACACCTTATTAAAATTTAAAGAAAAAAAAAAGAATTCCTTTTATTAGCTATCTTTTTTTTTATTTACACACATTTAGAAATACAAGAGAAAAATACACGCCAAAAAGGTAACAGTGATTATCTCCAGATAATGCTAACACAAAATTTACCTTTTTCCTTCTTTCTCTTCCACCTTTTCTTTTTTTTTTAAATAAACAATCATTGGTTGTAACAAATAATAAATACTGACTGGTACCACATACCTCAACTCGGGTTTGATCAGTTTAATACTGAAATAGCCCAAGAGTATAAGTTACATTTTTATTATCTGGGGACATTACCTTCAGATGGAAAACTTAAGCAGTTTTCCAAATACTAGCTGAGGTTTCCAACAATGAAAGTAAATCACTAAAACAAAAAACACCAAATTCACCCATACTTTTTTTTTTTTTACTAGAACTTAGCCATACTATATTTTTTTGTCTACCACTTTGCTATACTGGCCACTCATGTGTGCGCCAACCCCTACGTACATACACTCAGCACACAAAAACGGACACATGCACACACAAACACAGCCAGGACACATTTCTGTGATATCTACTTTTATAATCTCTATCATTGTTATAAGCTTATTGATATGCACTTGTCTATCTTGACCACCAGATAAGCTTGACTAGGCTAGGCCTAGTTTTCCTTAGTGTCTTTAAATTCCTAATACCAAAACCAAAAAAACCAAACCCAGCGCCATTGAGTTGATTTCAACTCACAGCAACCCTACAGATCACAGTAGAACTACCCCATAGACTTCCCAAGGAGCAACTAATGGATCTGAACTGCCGACCTTTGGTTAGCAGATGTAGCATTTAACCACTGGCCACCAGGAAAAGTTTGCTAATGGAATGCATGTGATACTAAGTATCAGTTAACTGTCACCTAAAAAGCTATGTCTGTACGCAGAGCTATTAGACTTACGTTATATTTTATAGGCAATGGGGATCATCTGTCATATATGTCACAATATGGCATTTTCAGTACATGACAGCTGACTTACCAGGTCCCGGTGGGTATGGATGTGTACCTGTCACCAAATATTCAACTTCTTGTCCTAAAGAGGAAAGGTGGAGAGGAACAAAGCTGTCACCCTTCATAAGGTGAAATTTTCCTATATATAAGTATTACCTATTTTAATGAACCAAATAACATTAAAGCATCAACAGTATTTCTCAAATTTCCCAATTGAACTCAGGTCTCAGAAATACAGGAAGTTGATCATCTTTGTTTCATGCCTAAAGACCATGTACAGAGCTATTTCCTTGCCTCTCTGTTGATACAAGATCAATAAAGCTTATGCACTTAGTATATAGCAATAGTAGGTAGAAACATCATCCTACCTGGTTAATTCTCTGCTTTTTGTTTTTTAAGCACGCAAATGTTATCCTTGGGAAATCTTGGATTCTCATATTCATTACTATTTTAACTCATAATAGTACTTAATACCATCTTTCTGACCTACAGTCAAGACTGATGTTCCCTCTAGTTTAGGAATATTCTCCAAATTTTTCCTTTAGTTTCCACTGTGACCTCCTCCACATACTAAGAATGTCTGCCATTATTATACTATCACTTTTACTTCTTATAAAAGAGAAACCATCAACTAATAATCTAGGAAATCAAAACTTCCAGTATACTACTGATATGAGCATTAAATACTGTATAGCTCCACAATTAGTTCTTCTAGAAGGAATGTTAACAAGACATTGTATTTGTTCTTCTAATTTCAAAATTGACATTTCAAGTCCTGACATGTATGATAACAAACATCATATTTGTTCTTTTAATTTCAAAATTGACATTTCAAGTCCTGACATGTATGATAACATCATACCCACCTTGACTGGCAGGATACTGTTTGTGACCATATGAATCCGATGAATTCTGAAGGCCTTTCTCTTTAAAATTTTCTTTTGAAGTAGGCATATGCAATACAGGACCATATTCATTACGAAGCTTGATCGCCATTTTTCGCTTGTGACTATTTAAAAAGCATAAATATAAGAATGCATTTTTAAGTACTTGAAATATATGCACTAGTGCAAATGTTTACAGATAGCCTGAGAATAAATATGTAAATAAGTTTGCCTAACCACGTTAAGATTTTAAAGTTAAACACCATTCTAACTTTAATTTAAAAATTTCCAAGTGCAATTCTTTATCACATATTTTGTTCACATTCCGCCACACAGCATCCATTTAAGTCTGTGCAGTATTTTAGCTTGTTACCTAATAAAAGTCTTTCATGATGAGTTATAGAGTCCAACTGATCTAAACACATATAAAGACTGATATTCTAAAAATTTCAAAGTCAACATACTTTCCTTCACATATTTCAGTATAAAAATATAGCAAAATCTTCTATAACAACTTTCACTGGACTTATCTAAGGTTAGAACTAATCAAAGTGCTTAATTAGTTTGACATTTTAAAAAGAAACGCACTTATATCATTTTTAAGTACAGTCCACTTTATAAGTTAAATGTTTGAGCAATAAGATTTTAAAAGAAGGGTAAAGGACACAGAAGGAACACTGCACATAATGCAATCCTAACTGGAGCTGGAGATGCAGAACCAAAAATATGCCATCACTCAAAAATCTTCATCATACTAACGAGAAAAGGTGGGAGTAGAAGTACTGGCCAGGTACAATTTCAGCTCAGCAAGGCTCTGAGAGCAGCGGGAAGCTGAAAGCACATACAAAGTGATTTGATTATAAAATTAAACACCTATAAGTGGCTCTCCTAATTACTGGGTATTTGTAAAATGCAATTAATTAATGGGATTTTTACTGTGAACATTAGGCCAAAAAATAAAATAAAATAAATCAGCTTAAATTACACAAAAGCAACACACATTATTGCACAGCAGTCCTATGAGTGCTAGTATTATCAATTATTTAAAGGATTAAATAGTTACCCTCTTCCCCAAATGTCAGAAGTTTATGTAGTCTATCGATTGGGAAAAAAAACAAAACAAAAAACACTATGCCTACCTCTCTTCATCCAAAGGCACAGGCTTTCCATTATCAGCTACAAACATGTCATGGGTCCTCTTCAACGACCTGAACACAAGTGTGTGCACAGAATGTTTCTGTACTTCCTGGAAAGAAAGCGTACAATTACACATCTAGCTACACATCAAATGTCATAACCTAAATTAAAGCCAAACGCTGTGCACTTCACATGTTTAAATACATATGACGCTTAATATCACCCATGACTGCTCCTAGTAATAAGCTATAGAAGTCAGGTTTAAAAAAGAGGAGAAAGCTGCTCTTTGGCCCATATACATCAGGATTCCAGATATACCAACTGTGTAAAGCCTGAGATTAGCCATTTATTCAGCGCACACTGCAGGCCTGGCAGGTACTGTTAAAAGCTACCAAAAGGATGAGGAGAGTCAAGTTCCCTTTGCACAGGGGAAAGGGAGAAATAAAAACAAGCAAAATAATCCTACATTTCGATTAGTACTGTGAGGGTAACAAGCACAGGACTAAAACATAAAAAGAAAGGAAATTGCTTTATGTAGGATGATTAGGAAAGATCTCTCTGAAGTGCCATTTAAGTAGAAGGGAGTTATCTAACAGGAAGGAGGTACAAGCAGTTCAGATGAAGGGAAACTCTCTCATACAACGATGCTTAGTGAAGTAATGCCAGGAGCTGCAGGACTGCTGTGTGTGTTGGGCAAGAGAGTGGATTTTGTTGCCAAGATGAGACTGCAAGAATAGACAAGGTCCAGATCACGTTAGGTGCTTTTTAAACTATTACAACAATCTGTATGCTTGTCCTAGCTGTAACATAAGGACAGCAAAAGGTTTTTTGCAAGGAAGGTGTAACCAACTTATACTTTAAACAGATTAAGCTGGAGGAGCACAATCATGGAAGCAAGGAGACCGACTGAGAGCTAACACAAGAGTCAAAGCAAAAGATGATGCTAGTCTGAAATAAAGTAATTGCAGTGGATACGGCGAAAAGTGAAGAGAGTCGAAATATTTCTACCGCAGACAAGACCTGCTAAGAGAATGAGTACTGAAGCTGGGACAATGTACAAAAACTCAAGAATGGCAGGTTTTCCTCGGGGAAGGGCTGCGATAAGAGGTCAACTGGAAGCAAGACTGAGAAGACCATCCGTCTTTTTTAGGATCCAGAATTACTGACACTCCCATGCAGACGGCGAGTACCAGTTGTCGAACATCAACAGAAGCCTCATCTACGGGGACAGTGTTCATCTCCTAAGGGCCAAATGAGGACTGAATAAATTATTTCAGGTTTCTCGTCTCCTATTCGTGCTCTCATCTGGCCTCTTCCCTCCCTGAAAACCTTAAGACCACCCAGCCTCGGTCAATCAGCCTTCTCTCGCACCTCTCTAGCCTCAGATTCCCAACACACGCTGTCACCCACGCTCGCCACCAAAGAAAAGCAATCCAGAGGCAAACGACCCCTCACTTTACCTCTACCATGATGCTGGCACGAAATCCGCCTCTCCCGCAGAAAAGATAGTCTAACCACCAGCACAGAAGCCGCCGACACAACCGTGCAACCTCTTCCGCAATCGTGCTCCCCGGCGCCGGATATGACGCAAAAATGCGCAAGCGCGCTGCGGGTCCGCGAGAGGTCCTGGGCACAGGGGTTGGGCCTTTGTCCTCAGAGTCTTCTGTGGGGGCGGAGTCTTGGAACCAACGAGCGGAGGATCCTCTAGGTCACCGCCCAGCTTTCTCAACTGGAGAAGAAAGCTCAAAATGAGAATGTTTTCTGCTGCTATCGCTGCTTTAAAAGTATTGCATTGGCGCCGTATTGCTTGGCAACATTTTTTTTTCTCCATTTATTCAGAGAATCAGTGAAGTTAGTTTTAGGAAGGTCTAGGAATCAAACCCCTCTAATCGCCACTGAAGCTCGTCTAAGGTCTTACCCTCTTTGGGGATCTCTTCGCTTCCTGCCGCCTGATTCTACTGCCTTGCTGGAAGCCTTTAGTCGCCGTTGTAGCCTAAAACAGTCCCACTTATATACCGTCCCGTAAACTTTTAATGAGTCAATGTCTCTGAATAATTGTCTCCATTTGAAAATTTTGAGGGAGGTGATATACGAAGGAATTTTGCATTAAGAAACAAGCAAAAAAACAAAACAAAACAAAAAACCCGTTGCCGTCGAGTCGACTCGGACTCACAGTGACTGCGTTGGGCAGAGTAGAACTGCTAGCTCCATAGAGTTTCCAAGGAGAGCCTGGCAGATGCCAACTGTCTACCTTTTGGTTAGCCGACACAGTACTTAACCACTATACCATCAGGGTTTGCGTTAAGAGGATATGACTGGTTCCAACTCAGCAGGAACAGATGCTCACCGAGGACCAAAACGACATGGGGAGAAGACAGACCCACGTTAGTGGGTGACTACCTCGACTTGGGACTGGAAGAATCCGATGGTGCCCGGCCGCCACCGGTGATAGCGGCAATGGAGCCCACTAAGTTGAGTCTCACTGGCAACACAAGAATAAAAAGGGGTGCACCCTGAGATCTCCACTAAATGGCACCAACTGATGGTCCAGTGGCTTCCGGGTTCCCCTGGGAGCATGGCTCCTGGCCCGCATGCTGCCCTTGCCCATAAATCAGAACGAAGGTCCACTCTTCGGACAGGAATGGATTGGATTTGGCAACGCAGAGTGACCATATATTGGATGTGCTTTATGGTTCTATGCATCTATAGGATATCATCCTGCTAACCTCTGGCTAGAGAAAGGGGAGTGGGTGGAGAGGAGGGGAAAGGAGACTGTTGTGGCCACTGTAGTGGCCAGCCAAGCCAAGTGCCGTGGCGTCGCATGTCCCTCGCCATGAGAGATGTATGAAGTAGAGAGGAATAGTGTGCTGTCACCGAGCAGGGACAGCAGAGGAAGCTGTGTATAGGTGGGCATGCAAATTTTCACTCAGTCATAATAAAAAATTTAAAAAAAGAAAAAAAAAAGAGGATATCACAAAGTCTTGAATTTATCTTGTATTACGTAAATAAATTTTCTGAAGCAATCTCTCAAAACTGCACAATGCTTGGTGTTTCCGAATAATGGGACTTCACCAAAGTTAGGTACAGCTTTTCAAAGCGGATGGAAGGAGATCGACTGAAGACTTAAAAACTATTTTTATTTCTATGAATACTCTGGTGCTGAAGTTCTGATAATTAGATTTGCTTTTTACCCAGGTAAAATCTTCGGTTTTTTGTCACTACTGTTCAATTATTTTCATATGTGAAAAGAAAAACTGATGGAGTTGGGTATTTGCAAACTTAGGTAGACAAATATTTCACTAGTGGTTTCTTTACCATAATCATTTCCACACAGCAAACTATATACTCCTTGAGGGGAGGGGAAAAACAACTACCGAAAGTATACCAATATGATTGAATTTCATTTAAAAATTAATTGATTTTCATTCGTTGAAACATCAAGGTCATGATTTTACATGAAAAAAAAATCTATGAATTTCAGTGTGAGTTTGGCCGAAGAGCTAATTTTCTATAAAAACAATCGCTGATGGTGTGCTCTGTAAGGAACTGCCATGATTATAAAAAATACACTCTGGAAATAAAATCATATTATAGCTCACCCTGGTGACTCAGTGATTAAGCACTTGGCTGCTAACCAAAAGGTCTGTGGTTCAAATCCACCAGCCCCTCCTCAAGGGAAAAATGTGGTAAAGGTTCAAACCCCAAAACCAAACTTGTTGCCATCACATTGATTTTGACTCATAAAGTGACCCTCTAGGACAGGGTTGAACTGCCAAACAATGTTTCCAAGCCTGTAAACTTTATGAAAGTAAACTGCCTTATCTTTCTCCCGCTGGCATTTCACTTAGCAGCTGAACTCTAAACCACCATGCCACCAGGGCTTCTACTGTATCGATGCTTGGTAGGTGCTGTAGAGTTAGTTTTCACTCCTAGGGACAACTCTGTGTACAACAGAACAAAACCATGTCTGCTCCCGTGCCATCCTCACAATTGTTGTTACGCTTGAGCATGTTGTTGTAGCCCCTGTGTCAGTCCATCTCATTGAAGGTCTGCCTCTTTTTCAATGACTTTCTACCTTACCAAACATGATATCCTTCTCCAGGGACTGATGCCTTTTGATAACTTATCCAAAGTATGTGAGACATAGCCTCTCTATCCTTGCTTCTGTGAAGCATTCTGGCTATACTTTTTCCAAGACAGATTTGTTGGTTCTTTTCACAGACTGTGGTATATTCAGTATTCTTCACCAACACCATTAATTGAAAGGCATCAGTTCTTCTTCTGTCTTCCTTATTTATTGTCCAGCGTTCACATGTGTATGGGCCCATTGATAACACCATGGCTTGAGTCAGGCTCACTTTAGCCTTGAAGGTGACATCTTTGCTTTTTTAAAACACAAACAAATAAAACCACTTTAAAGAGGTCTTTCACAGCAAATTTGCCCAATGCCGAACGTCATTTGATTTCTTGACTACTGCTTCCATGGGTGTTGATTGTGAATCCAAGTAAAATTAAATCCTTAATGACTTCAGTCCTCACTCCATTAATCAGAAGGTTGCTTACTAGTCTAGTAGTGAGGATTTTGGGTTTTATCATTTTGAGGTATAATACATACTGAAGGCTGTGATCTTTGATCTTCGTAAGTAAGTGCTTCAAGTCCTGTTCACTTTCAGTAAGTAAGATTCTGTCAGCTGTATAAGGCAGGTTGTTCATGAGCCTACAAACTTGATGTTGTGTTCTTCTTCACTGGGTCCAGCTTCTCAGATTATTTGTTCAGCATACATATTAAACAAGTATGGTGAAAAGATATGGTCCTCACACACACCTTTCCTGACTTTTAACCACAAAGTATCTTGTTGTGTTGAAATGACTGCCTCTTGATTCACAGACACATTCCTCAAGAACACAATTAGGTGTTTTGGAATTCCCATTCTTTGAAATATTATACATAATTTGCTATGATCCACACAGTTGAATGCTTTTGCAAAGTCAATAAAACACAGGTAAATATCTTTCTGATATTCTCCGCTTTCAGCCAGAATCCATCTAACATCAACAATGGTATCCCTGGTTCCATGTCTTTTTCTGAATCTAACTTGAATTTCTGCCACTCTGTTGATGTACTGCTACAGCCACTTTTGAATGAACTTCATCAACATTTTACTTACATGTGGTATTAATGATACTGTTTCTGCATTTGGTTGGATCTTCTATCTTTCAAATAGGTATAAATATGAATCTCTTCCAGTTGGTCATCCTGGTAGCTGCCTTCCAAACTTTTTTGTCATAGACAAGTGAACACTTCAAGTCCTGCCTCCATTTGTTCTGATATCTCAATTGGCATTCCCTCAGTACCTGAAGCCTTGTTTTTCAACAATGCCTCCAATGTAGCCTGGATCTCTTTCTTCAGTACTGTGGGTTCCTGACCATAGGCTGACTCATCCTGAAATAGTTAAACGTATGTCAATTCTTTTCAGTACAACGACTATGTGTATTCCTTCCATCTTTTGATGCTTCCTGTGTAGTTTAACATTTTCCCTGTAGAATCTTTCAACACTGTAACTGGAGGCTTGATTTTTTTTTCCATTTTATTTATTTATTTATTTTTAGTTTAGTTCTTTGAGCTTGAGAAATGCCGTCAGATTCTTCCATTGTGGTTTTCTATCTCCAAGTCTTCACACACATCATTATACTACTTTTCTTTATCTTCTTGGACCACTCTTTTAAATCTTCTATTCAGCTCTTTTACTTCATTTCTTCCATTTATTTTAACTACTGAACATCCAAAAGCAAGTTTCAGTCTCTTCTACCATTCATTTTGGCCTTTTCTTTCTTTCCCATCTTTTTAATGACCTCTTGCTTTCTTCATGTACAATGTCCTTGATGTCAAATCTATAATGATTACAGCCTTGGAAACTGTGGGACAGTTCTACCCTGTCCTATAGGATAGCTATGATTGAGAATCTACTTGATAGAATTTTTTAAAAAATATAGGTAGCTCATCCAAAGACTTTATTAATAGAATTAAAAGAACACCCACAGAATGGGAAAAAATATTTGGCAACTCTATGTCAGACCGACGCCTGATCTCCATAATCTATAAGATACTACAAAATATCAAGAAGAAGAAGATAAACCATCCAGTTAAGCGATGGGCAAAGGAGATGGACAGACACTTCACTAAAGAGGGGATCCAGGCAGCCAAAAAACACATGCGGACATGTTCACGATCTTTAGTTATTAAAGAAATTCAAATCAAGACAACAATGAGATACCATCTCACCCCAACAAGATTGGCCATGATCCAGAAAACACAAAACAACAAATGCTGGAGAGGCTGTGGAGAAAGTGGAACCCTCCTACACTGTTGGTGGTGTTGCAAAATGGTCCAGCCTCTTTGGAAGGCAATCTGGTGCTTCCTTAGAAAAATGAATATCGATATACTCAATGGAGCACTATGCAATGATAAAGAATAACGATGATTCCAGGAAACATCTGCTAACCTGGTTCAACTGGAAGACATTGTGTTGAGTGAAAGAAGTCAGCGACAAAAGGACAAATACTGTATGAGACCTTTATGATAAGATCTCAAAAACAGGCTTGTGTATAGAAGAAAAGACTCTTTGACAGCTGCAAGGGAGGGGGAAGCGGGGAGGGGGAGGGGGGAGGGTTTAGTTTAGATACTTGCTAGAAATCTGGTTGGGAGAAAGCAGTGATAGCACGCGTTAGAAACAAGAACAACATTAAGTGGACTTCAGGGTAACTTGAGTACTCCTTCCATCTTAACCCAATATTGCAAGGATAGAGTAGCTGGGGCAGAGGGCAAGGGACCATGCTCTTAGGCGAAATCGAGGCCAATTGGCACAACTGGCATTTTGCTAAGAGAGCTTTCTGCACCCCACGTCGGTGAGTGGCGTCTGGGGTCTTAAAAGCTGCCAAGCTGCCATCCGAGGACACAGCAAATGGTCCCAACTCAGCAGGAACGGATGCTTACCGAGGACCAAAATGACATGCGGTAAAGACAACCTAGAAGACAGAGAAACCCACAAGAGTGGGTGCCTACATCGATTTGGGACCAGAAGAACCAGATGGTGCCCGGCCACCACTGGTGATAGCCACGATGGAGCTCACTAGGTTGAGCCTCACTGGCAACACAAGAATAAAAAGGGGTGCATCCTGAGATCTCCACTAAAAGACCTCAACTGATGGTCCAGTGGTTTTGGGGTTCCCCTGAGAGCACGGCCCCCAGCCCTGATGCTGCCCTTACCCATAAATTATAACGAAGGTCCACTGTTTGGACAGGAATGGATTGGACTTGGCAATGCAGAGTCACCATATATTGGTTGCACTTTATGGTTCTATACATCTAGGATATCATCCTGCTGACCTCTGGCTGGAGGAAGGAGAGTGGGTGGAGAGGAGGGGAAAGGAGGCTGTTGGGAGGATGAGACATGTATGGAGCAGAGAGGAATAGTGTGCTGTCACCGGACAGGGAGAGCAGTGGAAGCTGCATGTAGGTGGGCATGTAAATTTATACGTGAATGTACATTTTCACTCAGTCATGTTAAATAAAAAATTAAAAATTAAAAAAAAATAGGTAGCAATAACAATGCTAAGAATGTGATTTTAAATGGCAATAAAGAGTTTCTAATATATGGCAACTATCTAGTTGAGAAATGCTATGGTGGAACAATGCTTAAATGCTCAGCTGCTAACCAAAACCTTGGTGGTTGGAACCAACTCAGATGCCTGGCAGGAGATAGACTTGATGATCTGCTTCTGAAAAAATTACAACCTAGGAAACCTTACGGGACAATTCTACCTTGTCCTATGGGGTAGCTGTAAACCGTGAGTTGAAAATCACAAAAGCATCTGGTTGGGCCCATTAACTAGTTCATTCTGGAAACATTTTGTCTATAATCTTTCATAAACACATAAACCCACTGTACTGATAGAGGTAAACTGTACTATGTTCTAGCAAAAAGACTGAAAGTTCCAACCCACATAGAAGCACCTCAGAAGATAGGCCTAGCAATCTGCTTCTGAAAGGTCACAACTTCACAACTCTGAAAACTCTATGGAGCTCAGTGGTACCCAGGGTCACTCTGAGTTGGAATCAGCTCAACAGCAGGTAATAACACCTTTTCCTGAGTGTTAGCTCTCGTAGGCCCTCGGGCTGCGCAGTGGTACAGTGCTCGGCTGCTAACCAAAATGTTGGCAGTTTGAACCTAACTGTGGCTCCATGGTGACAATCTGCTTTCATACAGGTTACAATCTTGGAAGTCCTATGGGACAGTCCAATCTATCCTGTTAAGTTAATATGAGTCAGAATAGACTCAAGGGCAACGGGTTTTGTTTGATTTTGTAAGTTCTGTTCTTTTGAATCCACAAAATTGTATCAGCCTCTTGAAAATTTATTTTAGATAAATAAATAGAACTCAAATTCAAAATCCAAACTCATTACAGTAGAGATGATTCTATTTAAAGCAACTTACAGGACAGAGTAAAATTGCCCCATAGGTTTTCAAGGAATGACTGGTAGATTCAAACTGCTTTCCTTTTGTTTGGCAAGCAAGCTCCTAATGCAAGGATCCTTGAATTACCTGAAATGGTATGCAGGTTTTTATTTATGTAAGAACCTGATTTCTTTTCTTCCTGGGGAAGGGATCTGTAGGTTTCATTGAATTTGTAGTGTGGTCCAGAAAAGTTTAAGAATCCTGGCCCTGACACCCAGAACTGCTTTATTTGAGCAGTAGGTGTCGCTCTTGCTCTTTATAAAAGCTCAGAGGGCTTCCCCTACCTCCCCCCCATCCCCTTTCGGGAAATTAATATTTCTTAAATGTAGAAAAGTAATTTATAAGTATAAATATTAAGTCAGTGAAAAGAATACTACCAATTTTAAAGAAAGCCTCCCTTTATGAGGTAAGCTAGTTCTTTGTTTGTTTGTTTGTTTGTTTAACTAACCAATACAGAAGATCTCTTTGTTTTGCAAAATGTGCCCTTGAACAGTCAAAGGAGAGTTTTTGGAAGCCTTTTCTGTTAGCGTTTCTCAAATACGTGTTAGGTAATCAGTGTGAGATTTCTGTTTCTTACACTCATTTAAAAAAAAAAAAAGACCAACAGTGATATTTCTTCTTCCTGTTTCCATCAGCTTAGAAGTTAAAACATGCAACTTCTTTAGACAGTACTCTATTAATACACAGCATTTTCTAGAGTTGTTTGGTGCAATATGTTCTGCCCTTCAATTTCAAAATTTGTGAAATTCAAGTAGTAGAATTACTGGGTCAAATGGTATATCTATATCCGTTTTTTTAAGGAAGCACCAGACTGCTTTCCAAAGTGGCTGGACCATTTTGCAACACCACCAACTCCACAGCCTCTCCAGCATTTGTTGTTTTATGTTTTTCGGATCACGGCCAACCTTGTTGGGGTGAGATGGTATCTCATTGTACTTTTGATTTGAGTTTCTTTAATAACTAAAGATCATGAACATGTCCACATGTGGTTTTTGGCTGCCTGGATCTCCTCTTAAAAATTTGTGAAATTCAAAAGAGCGGAATGATAGGAGTTATGGTTTCTTAACTGAATTTCTGAGACAAGAATCTGTAAAAAATAATGAATGTGTATTCCTTCCAGGAGTGTGTTTGGTCTTTGTTTATTACAACATTAAGAATTGGCCCAAATTCCGAGGTAGAGTTAGTAGATGCTTTTTGGTAGCACAAAGGGAATGCTTCTGGAACTGTACGGGACAGGGAGGGAGCTGTTTTCCTAGATAATGCCTGGGAAGGTCTGGGAAATAATTAAAGTTATAAGTGTCTTAGAAGATGTGTGTGCATTAGAAAATATTATAAAGGTCTTATTTATAATAGCAGGAAATGAAAACTTAGATTTCAAAAAAATGCAAAGGACACTAGAAAGACTTGAGTCAATGAAAACACATATCTTGTTCTTTGATGTGAAGGCTCACTTCTAAAAGCTATGTATGTATTTGCATACATATTTTCATATACATATCTAATGATAGAATATACATATTACTGGGGAAATTCTGATGGCATAGTGGTTAGGTGATATGGCTGCTAATGAGAAAGGCAGAAGTTTGAATCTGCCAAGCTCTCCTTGGAAACTCTATGAGGTGGTTCTACACTGTCTACGGGGTTGCTATGAGTCAGAATAGACTTGACAGCAGTGGGTCTTTTTTTTTTTTTTTTTTGGTATATGTTACTGGGCATATATTCATAGAAGAATATGAAGATATACATAAACAGATGATCATTTTACTGGAGTAGGTATAGTACATCAATAGAATCAAGAGAATAGTTTCGTTTATAATAGTAAGAAACTGCCCCTCCTAGTAGGGAGAGGCACAGAGTGAGCAGCCAGGCTGGCCTGACTTCCCTTCTTCTCTAGAATTTACAGTCAGTGTCACCTTGGGAAACTGTCTTGCTTTTGTGCCACATATCTCCATCTGTATAATAGAAATACTACTGCTACTCTAGCTCACAGGGTTGTTGTAAGGATTAAGTGTAATGTACCAGGAGTTGTGACTGATGTAGAAGTAATTGCTTCCTAAGTGTTAGTTGTATTTTGATCCTATTTTTGCTATGAAAAAAAGGGAAAGCTGCAGAAATGTAACCTGGATATCAGAGGTCAGCTGTCCCATACAAGTAGCTCCCACTTTCATCCCGGTCTAAGTGTGTCTCAGCATCTTCCAATGAGAAAACTAAGTCCACAAAATGTTAATTACTAAAGAATTCACAGTGGAGGTGGGGAAGAGGCTGAAGCAGAATTTTAAGTTCTGTATCCTACAGCACATTTTCTGTCTCCATTCATCTTGGCTGCTCTTCCACAGCTTGTCCTTACCCATTTACAGCATGAAAGGAGTGGAGGTTCTTCTTCCCTCCTTACCCCTTTCACTAACAGACTATTTGTTTCCCTACAAACCAACTTTTCTGGCTTTCTTTCCTAAATATCTGAGTTCAGTGTATTTCCAAATACATGTTTCCCTTTTTCTTTGTGTGTGTCTATTTTCTTCTATAGGAATCATAATACTCTCTCGTCAAGTTATAAATCTGTTCATAAAAAAACTACTAAGCCTTTGATTGAACCTTGGTATATTTTACAGAGATTGTTATTAATTTAACTCTAGTTACTTTAAATGAACTTTTTAAATGAACACTGTTTAAAATGCTTCAAAACAAAGTATTCATTTTATCCCACAGTTTTATGCCAATACCAAATTCTTAATGTGTGAAAATTTTCCATGATCTATTGCATTGTTTAAAACTGTAGCTTCTCTCAGATGATGCTTAAAAATCAAAGGTAGTATGATTCCTAGAAATTTAACCTTAAGTTTTGGTTAATTCAGTGAAACCCCAGAAACTATCTTAGCCTAACTTAGCAAAAGTTTCAAGGGGCTAGGTACTATTATGAGAACTCCAAATGTCTCACACGTTCTACAGAAGTTAAAAAGTTGTGGTTGCTTATGCTATTGAAATTAGTAGGCTTTCTCTCTACAATGTTGCCATGAATGTGTTATCAGGCCAATTGACCTTCTTCTGTGCTTCTTTCCTTTGCAAATGTCAAATTGGGAGAGAGAATGATAGGCTAATTTGAGATAAGGATCTACCGTGTAGCATCCTAGGGACGAGGAATACACTAGCGAACAATACAGGCATAGTAGACACTTCGTAAATAATTGCAGAATCGATGCCTAAACTAGCCTTCACTGGCACTAACCTCAAATGCCAAGTTCTGGTAGTCATTGATCGTATTTAATTCTTAAGACCATTACGTTTTATACATGATGCAACTGAGGCTCAGAGAGGTTAAGTAAACTACCCAAGGACGCACAGGTATGTCGGTACTCAGACTTGCACCCGAGTCCGCTGACCCGGCAGTTGCTGCTCCTTCCTTCCCACCTTATTGTCTGACAAAACTTAAACATCGTAAGGAATTCATCTGGGCCTTCTCATTTTTCTGCTGTTGTTATTTTGGTGTTTGTTTGGGGCAAGCTCACCATCTTGGGACTGTAGTGTCTCTGACTGGCAGGTTCACTCTTAGTCCCGATTCCTCTCATACGTGGCTGGAGGTGTAGGGTATTCATGCCTGCGTGAAGGGCACGCCAGTACAGTGATAACAGCTCTAAGATTCTTTAATTCTTGTTCTTACTACTTTTTTATTTCTATAGAACTGGTTTTCTCCTAAACTGTAGTACAGTTACAAAGCACTCTGAAGTGCCCAATATTGCAGAGTACTATTTTATCTTCAAAGAGAAGAAATATATTTGCAAAAATTCTAATTAGTTAAAATACTTATGCCATTGGTGGAGTGGGAGGGAGTACTATTTGTTCCCTTATGTTTTCAGGTCAATAGTGCAGTGCTTTGTGTATTGGCTGACACTGTGGCATAAGTCAAGGACAGTAAATCAGTGACAGGAAAAGCAAAGTAATCTGTCCTGCCAGATAGTGCTCTGGGGAGAAGGGCAAAGTATGGGTACTGATGGTCAAGGAACTTGATGTTGCTACTTTTGCAACAGTATATACAGAAAAAAGCAAAGTATGTCCATCAACTATTAATAGAGCACCTATTATGTGGCAGATAGTATGCTAAATTTCAAGAATACTTTGGTGAACAAAATAGCCAATGACTCTGAACTTGTGAAGCTTTATCTTTTGCATCGTTTTCTCAGGGGAATGTCTTTATTGCTCAGGGAGGTTAGGTTCCTAGGTTATTGTTCCAAATGCCCCCATCTTCTCCTATTTTAGGCTTATCACATGTTATTATAAGTAACAATAAACTTTTCTGTCTCCCCTCTACATATAAAGCTTCACAAATACCCTGGTGGTGTAGTGGTTATGTGTTATGGCTGCTAACCAAAAGATCAGCAGTTCAAATCTGCCAGGCTCTCCTTGAAAACTCTATGGCCCAGTTCTACTCTGTACTGTAGAGTTGCTATGAATCCGAATTGACTTAAAGGCGCTGGTTCTATATGTCTACGTATATAAGTGGCTTTTAGATTTGAATCTTATTATTTGAATGACTATGAGGTCTGACAATTAAGTCCACGAACTTAAGTGTTCTGAATGCTGCATACCTCATTGTTGAATATCACCGCTGTCACCTTCAAAACTGGAAATTGGAAATCTATGTACCGACATCAGTGCCTAGTCCAGCCTTCGAAGCAGTTTTGGAACTCTTTCTGACAAGGTGGCAAGTTTGTCAATTTAATTGTATAGTTGTCTGTGAGGGAGTTTTTAGCCAGTAAACAAATAATTGTATTGGAGCACCCTCCCTACTCACCTGATCTGGCCCCTAGTGACTTTTTTCTTTACCCCAAGATAAAGGAAATATTGAAAGGGAGACATTCTGATGACATTCAGGACATCGAGGGTAATATGATGACAGCTCTGATGGCCATTCCAGAAAAAGAGTTGGAAAATTGCTTTGAAGGACAGTCCTCATATATGGTTTGTATTGTTTGCCTGGCACATTAACCAAAAAATGCAACAAAACATTGCAGTTAAATTGCTCCCAACTCATGGTGACCCCGAGTGTTTCAGAGTAGAACTATGTTGTATAGGGTTTTCAGTGGCTGTGATGGTTCAGAAGTAGATCATCAGGTCTTTCTTCCACAACAGTTCTGGGTATATTCAAACTGCCAGCCTTTCGGTTAGCAGTTGAGGAGTGCTTAACTGTTTCTACCACCCAGGGACTCCACATTAAAAAGAAAAAATCTAAGCCCATTGCCATAGAGTTGATTCCAACTCATAATGACTGCAGGACAAGTAGAACTGCCCTACAGAGTTTCCAATGACTGGTGAATTCCAACACTTGTCTTTTGGTTAGCAGTCATAGCTCTTAATCATTGTGCCACCAGGAATCCAGATAGTACGTATTTAATAAATACCTGTTGAAAAAGTGTGTGAGTGAGTAAATGACTGAATGAAATACTGAACTCATTATCTGAATAGGTATAGCTGTTGAGATGTTTTACTAAAACACTGTTAGTATCAGTGCGTATTTTGTTTGTATAACACTGAGTTAAAGTTTGAAAACCATTGTCTGGTGAAATTATTCTTAAGAAGTTCTGAGGCCAATCTGAACAAGAGCTTTGATGGGCAGTGAGACCAGTGCAGCTTCACCGTCTTGAATTGGAAAGCATGTCACAGGGAGGAAGAGTAAGGGCTAGCACTGCCTCTTGTGGAACATTTTTGTTGTAGACTTAGAAAACATCACTTAGCCTTCATTGTGGGAATGGACGTACAATATGGCAGTAATTAATAAGTAGAACAGCTTCTTCTACCAAATACGGATGGCATGAGCTAGTGAAAAGGCAAGTATTTTCTGCTGCAGTCACACACACACACACACACACACACACACACACACAAGCAATTCCTGTGGAGTCAATTCCAACTGATAGCAACCCTACAGGACAGAGTAGAACTGCCCCATAAAGATTGTAAGGAGCGCACAGCAGATTTGGACTACTCACCTTTTGTTAGCAGACATAGCCTTTAAGTGGTTAAGTGCTTCTGTCATTTGATGCTCAAAAACACAAAAGGTATAATGAATACCTTTTAGAATGTTGCTGGCTTCTCTTGGAAAAACCTCTAAAATAAAGACATAGGGATCTAGTGATCCTGTCAGTACAGTGTACCCTGACCATTTTGCCAAAGGTGGTAGAGCCAGTCTATGCACTCCTTCTACCAACATTTATGCCTGTCTTATTAACCAAGGCACCCCCAGCCACAGTCAGACTGTCTGCTATATAGGAAGGCTGTTATGAATTATTTGCAGACTGAATGGTAGGTCTCTGCCCTTAAGGAACATGCATTCTAGTTTCCTTCCACCTTCCTTCTGACAATAGCAAGAATGTCTGTCAGAGTCAAACAAAGCGGGAATGTAGAGGAGCTTTCATTTTAATACTGAGCAAGATTCTATTATACGCTAGAAGAAACTAAAATAATAAACTGTGTAAAATTAAATGATGGTTCTATTGTAACTGATGAAATTGTCAGTGCTTGAAAATGAGGGAATCACATGAGAATGTTATCTTGAAAAATAGAAAACCTTGTTTCGGTCTTCTTAACAGATAGTTAGCATTTTATATCAACCAGAACTTGTTCACCACTAAAATAAAACCCTGCTCATATCATTAAAGGAATCTACTCAGCTATTTGTATTTTGAAAATATTTTTGCATCTTATTTTCATTAACACACATATTTATTTGCTTTTTCAATATATTCTACAAAGAATTAAAACTAAAGTTTACTCAGTACTAGTAAAGAAGACACAATTTTGGAAAATTTAATCAAGTGTTTTTCTAAATTTAACCTTATACTTTGTTTCCATAAATCTGAGTTAAATTTTTTTGATAATGTGGCCCCCTGCTACCAAGAAAGAAATTTAGTCAGTCTCATGCCATTATCAAGATTCTGCTTCAAAGCACAGTTTAACAAATAACTATCTTGATCCAAATCTATATAAGCTGTTGTCTTTCTAATGAAATAGTTTTTAAAAAATTAACAAGAATGTGTCACTTTCTATACAAAACAGAGTACTGTAAAGCAACATACTGTCTGGGATTTGGGTCGTGGACTGCTTTCCCTGTTGATTCTTGCAGGAGTTGTTAATTTTGATTGCAACAAACAAATGAGAAGATGAGAGAATTGTATTTATGGCTTGCAGGAACTGATGAAAGGAAATGGCCACATTTGGCGTGTGATCATACTAATTAAAAAAGATATAGTAAGATACACTAAAACTTCTTTACAAAAACTTGAGACAACAACAGTATATAGCTCATGTGGAGAGGTATCACTCAACTTTATATATCGAATCACCATAACAATAATTTTGATTTAGAGATCTGTAATTCCCTGGTAGCACAATTTGCACTCAATGACTAACTTATTGCATAGCCATTTAAACCCACTCACAAGCGCCGTGGATGAAAGCCTTGTGATTCGATTCAGCCAAGATTATAGCCAAGAAAACCTTGTGGAGCTGTTCTACTTTGTAAGACATAGGGTCTCCTTGAGTCAAATAGACTTGATGTCAACTGTTTGGTTTTGGTTAATCTACTAATTATTTTGCTAGTATTTAGAACTTGCTGAACATTTTAACTTATGTTAATAAATGACAAAATATGAAAGCTGTTGCTGTGTGCCACTGAGTCAGTTCTGACTCATAACGACCCTCTGTACAAGAGAACAAAATACTACCCGGTCCTACACCATTCTTGCTAAAATCGCTCAGAGCAAACAGGAAACCTGGACATTTTCTTTCTGATATTTGTCTACCAGGGCATAAGGAATAAAGGACTATTTTTATATTTTGATTAATTTCTAAGAGAAAGGATAACACACGATGATATAACATTTCTCTTGATTTTAATGGCCCTCTGTAAAACTGAATTGCGTGTAGCTCTAAAAAAATTATGGTACATCTTTAGTGAGCTCAGTGTTGTAGTAGAGACATTAACGAGAGCAACTTTTGTGCTTGGATTAATTTTTTTCCCCCCGTTACACATTTTTGAGAGCCTGTGGAGCATCCACATTCATTTACAAGAAATGTAATGCACATGTCTGTGAGCAACGTCATAATTTCCCATCATTTTGCCCAATTAAGTGAATTGAGGAACTTGAGAGTTTCTAAATCCTGCCATCAGAAAAAGAAGAGTTCTACGACAGGTAAATAAATCTTGCTGGGAAGATGTTGCTTAAGTGATAGAATGGTTCATCCAGCAAGTGAACTGGAAAATAAAACATTAACTAAGGAAGGTAACCATTTCTAGTCACAAGTAGCAGAGGAGCTGGGTATATATAGGATTAAAGATCTCTCAGCTAAGTGCGTGAGCAAAGGGTGGATTCTTGGAGCTTCCAAAAATCGAAAACCATGAAACTTCTCTTATTGCTGCTGTTGTGTGCTTCGATAGTTAAGTCCGTATCTCCCACAGACTACGAAGATGAGGTGATTGCTTTAAAATACTGTTATATTATTACCAGTCGTATTAATATAAAATGGAATAAGAGTCATAATCGTAAATAAATACTTATTTTAATGCAATTAGCTTTTATTTTTAGTTACAAAATTGAATTGTTAATTTCAGGGACCCTTTTTAGTTAAAGAATGTTTTATAATGTTTCTTACATAAAAACAAATCAATAATTTTTGCTTTCTGATTATCCCCTTTATTTTCTCAGGACGATTTCAGTGGGGCTCCGGTAAGACGTGCTTTCTCCACTTGTTGTTATCCTAGGCACTATGATTTTCAGTTAGTTCTGCTAACACATCATTACAATTATAAGGACAAAATCAGAAAATTTTGCAGACTATAAATAATTAAAATTATATTGAAAAGAAAAAGCTAGGGTAGGCTGCTCTTTGGTAACAGAGGATATCAAAGAGCTCATCAAATGATTAGCTATCTATGAATCAGAATTGTGACCTAAGTCCAAGTGTAGTGACAGAAGACGAATTAGTGCTTTCCTCAGATGAGCAAATTAAAATCATTGCTAATGTCTATTGCTGTTCTTACAGTTGTGAATACATTGTTCAATCTAATTTTATTCATTTGAAAAACAGTTTTTTCTCAAGTACTGTCTTTGCTGACTTAATGCTGTTGGCTTGAAGTTATCAAAAATACAGAAGTTTATACAGGAAAATTTGAATTTTATTATCAGATAAATCATGGTATATAACAGTGTCTTCACAGTAGATGTAAGAAAACACAATAGTCTTGAAACACAATGATTTGTTTTGGATACTTTGTTGAACTTGAAGGGGACTAAATTGTTCTGGTTATCGGATGGTACATACAAAAAGATAATTATCTGGTTGATTGCTTTGGCTAAGAAAAATGTGAAGAATTTATAAGAGTAAACGTTTGTAAAGGACTTTGCAAAGCACTTTCATATTTTTACTCACCAGTCAATCATCACAGAGACAGTCTAACAGTTTAGATAGGAAATGGATTGTCTAGCTTTTGTTATTTCAGTAAAGTCAGACCATTGGTACTAATATTCTATTGGTACTCTAAAACAAAAGGAAAAATATTATTCCTCTGTTGAATTTGGTTTGTAATAAACAGGCGAATTGTATCTCATACGATTTCTGTTAGATCAGATGAGTCTTAGACATACGTGCCATATGTATATTTCCCCCCAATCTTTATACATTAAGGATGTAGAGTTCAGTAGTTAGATAGGGTTTAAACAACTTGGCTGGGTTTAAATCCTAACATTTCCAAGAAATGTTAAATACTATTGTAACTGAATAAATAAGTGAGAATAAAATTGGGAATAGTCATTTGATGACTTCTAAGGTCACAAAACTAGCAAGACAGCTGCTTAAAATTTAGTCATTTGTTCTTTTGTCAAAAAGTAGTTACTGACAAAGAACATGATCTAATATGGGTACTTTAAGTCAACATTTTTATATTATGTTGCATATTTTCCACTACACTATCTTTTAATGTAATTTTTAAGTTAACAAACAATTTTAATGGCATTACATATACCTTGCAAATTACTTTACACACAAGAAAATCATGGTGTTGATAGATTTCTTGAGAACATTTTATTAAATAATTTCATTGATAGAAGATAACAGTCAAAGTGTAATCAGTAATGGAGAGCCATGTAACCTATAGTATCTATCACTTGTGGTTTCAGTAATATTACTAATGAATGCCTGCTATGTGTTTTGTGTTGTTCTGAGTGAATCACAAGCAATAAACCAATCAATCTTTACAATAGTCTTATAAAGCAGATTCTAGCTATTATTGTCTATATTTTACAGAAGACAAAACGGGGGCACAGACTAAGTAACTCGCCCAAGTATTTTGAGACTGTTTTGTGTACTCCAAATTATAGGTTTCAAGAATCTGAAGTCATTACTATTTATAGTCTGACACAGCTCACTTTTGTCTTATGACCTTTCTTTAAACACAATTGAAAGTGCAATAGCTTTTCATAGAGCTGTTCTTTCTACTGCTACTGAACCTACCAATATACTACACAAACTGGCCAACTGATGTTGAAGCAAAATCACCAGGCTTGTGATATTCTTGTTTATGAAATGAAGATGTCAGAATAATTACATCTCAAATATACTCTAACGGTGTGCATTTTGTTTACCTGGTTTCCTGAAGCCCTCGGTGGGTGTTCGTGGTCATCGACCCCTTGACAAGAAGTGGGAAAAGGCGCCCAGCCTGAGGCCTGCTCCACCTCCCATTAGTGGAGGTGGCTATCGGGCTCGTCCAGCCAAACCAGCTGCTGGCCAAAAGAAAGTGGAAAGGAAACCCCCCGATGCTGACGGCTGCCTTCATGCTGATCCAGATCTGGTGGGTGCACTGATGCTTCGTGAGTCGTGAGGCTCCCGTGCAGAGAAAGCTTATATCTATCATGGGTTCCTAATGCTACCTTGGCCCATTATTGCTATTTTGTCTGTTTATTTGAGCAGTGTAATGCAAAGCATAAATGTATTGTGCTTTTGATATTGGCTTTCCTTCTAGTTTTCTTTGGCCTGGGCCCAAGATTACAAATTAGGACATGAAAGTGATGTCTTCTACCTTTGTGCTTTACCTACTTCCTTTGTGAGAGTAATAAAATTTTTGTAGACTAATTGCATTTCTTTCATGGTAAGGAATATTTTTAATCTTTGTGAAACATGATGATAACTGTAAGATTTCTGGTTTTACATGAAGAAAAATGAATTATAACTTTCTATATTGACTAGTGATATCATTGAATTCTTACCAGGGCTTTGAATTAGTTCATTTTGACTTGATCCTTCGCTGAGAATTTGCATTTCTACCCTAGATATATAACAGCATCCCTGGGTGATTTTTATGTGTCCGTAAGAATCACCTTAGGAGCTTGTTAAATGGTGGATTCTGATTCAGTATATCTGGGTTAGAAATTAAGAGTTTCAGCAAAGGGTTGAAACAGATTGAACTGGCTTGAAGCCCTGATTTTTACTTTGTGTTCTTTTAACTAATATTCATCCATAACCCAAGTCCTTCATCTCATGCCTGGTATTCTTTGTTTACAGGGAGTATTGTGTCCTACAGGATGTCAGTTACAAGAAACTTTGCTGAATCAGGAAAGACCAATCAGAAATAGTGTTAATGAGCTAAGTAACAATGTGGAGTCTGTCTCCCAAACCACTTCTTCCACCTTCCAGTACACAACTCTGCTAAAAGACATGTGGAAGAAGAGGCAGAAGCAAGTAAAGGGTAAGTAAATATCTTTGCGTTTTCCATTTGGTTCTTGGTAATAAAATTATAACTGTTGCACTGTCATGGGGATGCATGATTATGAGAAGACTGACATTTCTAGATTAGCCTATATAACCTTTGTACCACTCTTACTGTGAGTCTGATTACCCCAAGGTCCTTAATTAGTTGCCCTTCTCCTGAAACTTACCCACTGTGGCATCAGTAAGTAAGATTTTCTACAAAAAATTTCACTGTGATTTCTTCTTCATTTTTGGCCTCCGAGGAACTTGTCTTGTGACTTGGAAGACAGTATTCATGGTGAAACACTTTAGTATTTATAGATCTAGTATTGAAGGTTTTGACTATACCCACCATACCCATTGCGATCAAGTTGGGTCTGACTCATGGTGACTCTAGAGGTCAGAGTAGAACTGTCCTATCGAATTTCCAAGGAGCATCTGGTGGATTTGAACTGCCGATCTTTCAGTTAGCGGACACAGCACGTAATCCACTGAGCCATCAGGGTTTCTATGAGAGAGTAATCTGTGGTATATTCAACTGTACTGGGGATGATGATACCTCACCTTAGAATCTTGAGTGCTGTTGAGTGCTGTTGGCTTTATGGTTAGGAATCAGTTAGTGAATCAGCCTAGTGTAAGCCTCTCAGAAACATATCCATATTTGGAGATTTCTTTCAAAGGAATTGTGCCATCTGTCTTTTAAATGGCTCTATTCATGTGGGATATGTAAGAAGATAAAAATGCATCCACTTCATAAGAATTTGAATTTCTTAAATGGAAAACACAAATACTACTTTCTCTTCTTTTGTCACTAAGAATTAAGCAACCTATTGTATTTATTATTGGGCATGCTTTTTATCTTATACACAGAGACTACATGGCAGTGTGTATACAGTAGGGACCAAACAATTTCCCCCAGACACAAGTACAATAATATGGTAGCATGCTGATAACTTAATGTCTATTGGTTTATTCTCAGAAAATCAAAATTATAGGTGAATATATTTCATCTTTTTTATGAAATGAAAATGCTAGCCATTCATAATATACTTTCATTTCTCTAGATAATGAAAATGTAATAAACGAATATTCTTCAGAGATAGAAAAGCACCATTTGTATATAGATGAGACTGTGAATAATAATGTCCCTACTAACCTTCGTGTGCTCCGCTCAATCCTGGAAGACCTGAGAAGCAAAATACAAAAATTGGAATCGGATGTTTCAGCTCAGATGGATTACTGTCGCACACCATGCACTGTCAGCTGCAACATTCCTGTGGTGTCTGGCAAAGGTAACTAGTTAATAAACATATTTCCATAGGGTTCCAGGAGAAGTTAGGCCTTATGAAAACATGAGAACCAAAGAAAAAGTCCAGGGGTTTTTCCAACAGTTCATAATGACATTATAACCTGTTGCTGTCAAGTTGTTCCTGACTCATAGTGACCTTATAGGACAGAGTAGTAACAAAGGGTAGTGTTTCCGAGAAATGGCTGGTGAATTTGAATGCTGACCATGTGGTTGGTAGCTGAGCTCTTAGCCACTGTGTCACTGAGGTTCCAATGACAAAGCATGTATGACTATCATGAAGACCTTCCTGAAATGTTGTGTTGTGACTTAACTCAATCCCTGGGCCACTTTTTAATGAACAAGGTGGAGTAAAATGGAGAGCCTAGCAGCAGCAGATATGTACACGGACCCGCTGGCGTGAACAGGTGACAGGACCACAGATAAATGTAGGAGTGTTTCTATGCCTTGGAAGTTTAGGGATATCCCAGAGCTCAAAAGGAAGACAAGGACTTTTTCACCCACTTAGCAGAAAGAGGAAACCCTGGTGGCAGAGTGGTTAAGAGCTATGGCTGCTAACGGAAAGTTTGGCAGCTGGAATCTACTAGGTGCTCCTTGGAAACTCTATGGGTCAGTTCTATCGTGTCCTGTAGGGTCCATATGAGTTGCAGTTCATAGCCATGAGTTTTGGCAGAAAGAATTCTTCAAAACAGAGTCTGATTTTCAGTAATAGGAAGATCTGATTTCTATAGTATTATTTTTAAATGTCTAAGAAACATTCCTCAGTAACCTATATAATCATTTACTGTGTTATACAATTGGTGACTAAAGACTATGTGATGAGGTTGTAGATCCTTTAATATAATATGCTTTTGTATTCAATTCATGTTGCAGAATGTGAGGAAATTATCAGGAAAGGAGGTGAAACATCTGAAATGTATCTCATTCAACCTGACAGTTCTATCAAACCGTATAGAGTATACTGTGATATGAACACAGAAAACGGAGGTAAGCTTTTGACAAATGTCAACCTATATTCTGTGATTATTAGGAAACTATAAAGGGCCAGGGAATAAAAGCTAATTGCAATGTAACTAACAATCAGAAGTCATATTTGGAACTTGCTCTGATATTTTTTGAAGTTGTAGAATGTCACTTTCTATTATTCACAATGTGGGATGAGATAGATCACTTTTTGTAAAGATTTTGTGGGTTTTTCTCTCAAAATTATTACATCTATATTGAAGTACCAAACATAGGTAGGCATGAAATAAATCAAATGGACAAAAGACTCAGACATTGCCCTCAAAGTACTATTATCAATTGCTGGTCAATATGTACTGTTTTCATTTACTTCAACCAAAGGATGGACAGTAATTCAGAACCGTCAAGATGGTAGCGTTGACTTTGGCAGGAAATGGGATCCATACAAAGAAGGATTTGGAAATATTGCAACCAATGCAGATGGCAAAAAGTTCTGTGGCCTACCAGGTAAAGCTGGGAATAAAAAGCAAAATGACAACATTCAAATCATTAGGCTTCTTTTTCCACTAAAAAATAAATAAAATGTTGGAAGTCTATTTGCAGGAGTTTCAAAAGATTAAGGATAATCCTGGTGGTGTAGTGGTTAAGAACTATAAGCTGCTAACAAAAAGGTCAGCACTTCAAATCCACCAGGCACTCCTTGGAAACTCTGTGGGGCAGTTCTTCTCTGTCCTATAGGGTCGCTGTGAGTTGGAATTGGCTCAATGGCAGTGGGTTTATTTTGGTTTGGGGAGATTAGTAGAAATTTAATTACAAAACAGTGTAAACACTAAAGACTAGGGAAGAAAGGTAGGGTTTTTTTTTGTTTGTTTTTTTAGTTTCCAAATGTTTTGTTTTTCGGTGAGGTCTCATTTTATTTTTACCTTTAGGTGAGTATTGGCTTGGAAATGATAAAATCAGCCAGCTTACCAAAATGGGACCCACAGAACTTTTGATTGAAATGGAAGACTGGAAAGGAGATAAGGTAAAGGCCCGCTATGGGGGATTCACTATGCAAAATGAGGCCAGCAAATACCAGCTCTCAGTGAACAAGTATAAAGGAACAGCCGGCAATGCCCTAATGGAAGGAGCCTCTCAACTTGTGGGAGAGAACAGAACCATGACCATTCACAACGGCATGTACTTCAGCACCTATGACAGAGACAACGACGGCTGGTATGTGTTGCTTTCATCACTCTTGCTTTCAAAGATCCTATTAATATGACACTCAAAATCATTTGTAATGGCTACAGTCATTAATAACTAGCGTTTCTTGGCCAGTTGGGTCCTGTACAGAGCTGTCTGTATGTCACACTTAGGCATTTTCAGCTGTAAAGTTGGTATTATTGTTCTTATTTTGCACAAGAGGTAGAGAAAGTTATTTACTCAAAATAATACAACTACTGAAAGACCGAAAACTCTGGTGGCATAGTGGTTAAGTGTTATGGCTGCTAATCAGAATATCGGCAGTTCAAATCTGCCAGGCGCTCCTTTATGGGGGCAGTTCTACTCTGTCTGCAGGCTTGCTATGAATTGGAATTGACTCAACGGCATGTAGAATTAAGCCAATTACTTTCTGAATAATGAGCGTTTAGAAAATTATCTATGCCTGCATGTTCTAGTGGGAATATTAAAAACTTTTGTTTTCCAGGGAAAGCTATCATTACAATATAAGATAACAAATGTAACCTGTATGTGAATTTGTCCAATAGGCCTAGCTCTTTCTTTTTTGTGGTATAGGGCAGAAAAGACTTTGGAGTACTAGTGTGACTTCGTTTGTAAAAGCCAAGAGAAAGAATGCTGTACCCATGACTGAGCGTAGCAATCTTCTGTGGGTACTCTGCAAAGAACTGAATTTCAGCATTGTAGTTCTGTTTCTAATAATCCCAAACATGTTTCTTTTCAGGATAACTGCAGATCCAAACAAAGTGTGTGCTAGAGAGGATGGTGGTGGATGGTGGTATAACAGATGTCATGCAGCCAATCCAAATGGCAGATACTACTGGGGTGGACATTACAGCTGGGACATGGCAAAACACGGCACAGATGATGGAGTAGTTTGGATGAACTGGAAGGGATCATGGTATTCAATGAAGTCTTTGTCTATGAAGATCAGACCCTTCTTCCCACAGCAATAGTACCCCAGCATAGATTTTAATTCTGTATGTGACAACAGTTTTCTACATTATGCTATTGGGATTTTCTTTCATACATTGCATCCCATAAAAACTGTCAGAAGATTGTGAGTGTGACTTTTTGGAAAAGGTCGTTAGAATAAAATGATACTAAAAATAATACAGAACTTTCTTTCGTATTCTTCATTTTTATTGCTCACCGAGAAGAAACTAAAACTAAAAGGATAAGTGTGTTCAAGGTCAGTATTCAGAATTTCAATTCCAGTTGATCATGCAAAATTTCAAATGAGGAGCAGCAATTTTCCATCCTCATGGAAAACTGTGAAGCCAATAAAAACTTTAATTTTAAAAAGCCTAGTTAAAAAACTATTTATTTATGTAAGACCTGTCACAGAAAACTTTCAAAAAGATATGTCAATCAAACCAGTCTCTGTTGCAATGAATGAATGCTGTCTTAGTTTGTAATGTACAGAGGCAATGAGTAAGGCATTGAACTTGAAAGAAAAGGGATACGCTCCCCGTTTTAAATGTCTGCTAAACTAGCTTTGAACATTTAAAGATTTAACATCTTACTCCTCACCTGGGAAAAGCTACACTTAACCACACATTGAGGTCAGAGATTCCAAGAGGACAATCAGGATCCGCCCTGCTCCATTTGTTTTACTTATATTTATTTATTTATTGATTTGTGAAATGGGGACTGTTCCCTTGAAAATTAGGCCTATTGGCTTCAACTGTGTTTTTGTTCTCCCTTTTTACACAGTTACATCGCAACTAAAGTACAAGTGGATTTTCCGTTCTTTCTGTTTCTCCCCATAAAATGAGGTATGCCGTCTCTCAGCATTTCTTTTACCTTAAGTTTTCCCACTATTTCTCTCCAGCTGCCCTGTGTAACCCAGTGGCCCTAAATCTTCCTCTTCTAATGTAGCCCACACGGCGCATCATCGCTGGGCTTTGTTTGTTCTCCCCCCTCCCCCCCAGGCAAGATGATATTTACTACAGAAAACTAAATGCTTTCAAGCATTGTGATGTTCTGGGAAAGTGAAGATCATGGAACGTGATTAACAGTGTCAGGTACATTGCAAGCTTCCAAGGACTCAAAGGGTCACAAACTCAGGAAACAGATGCCAATGATCACATTTTTCTTCAGCAATACCAAAAACCCAAACCCACTGCCATCCAGTCAATTCTGACTCATAACGAATGCTTGGAGGCACTGTAAAACCTAATGTTTGCCATCTTCCCAAATGATTGCCGGCCATGGCTGAAGAAACTTTAACATGGTTTTCCCTCTCTTCTCCTTCTAAATCCTTCATAAGTGCCTATCTGCTGATGTTTATGGAGGTCTATTTTTCCAAACTTAATTTCTGTAAACTGCTCTCATCTTTTACATTTAAACAGTCCATAATTCTTTTCTGTAATATTTTCTGTCTTAGAAATGCTGCTGCTGTCTTAATTACTCTTCAAATCCAATTTCAACTTTTATCTGGTTCCCCTGTCCCACTCTTAGGAAATGTGTCACATGTAAGTCTGTTTCTCTCACCCCATTTCTACTCCATCTATCATTCTGCTACTGTATCTATTATCCTAAAAATAGAAAACTCTGACCAAGTCACCCTCCTGCTTAATGTTAGCTTCCTGTTATTTACAGAGAATTCTTGGTTGGGCTTGAGAATGGTTTACTAACTGGTCCCGGTGCCATCTTCTGCTTCCATGACTACACACCTACTTTTCTTTGGCAGTGGATATTCTAGCGTTCCAGGAGAAATCAGACATCTGGGGACTCTTCTTTGACACATGATGCTCCTGTTGTCAACAATGCCTTCCCCGAATACCCTTCTGCCAATTATTACTTGTTTTCAAGCCTCGTTTTAATTGTTAACACCCAGTGAAGCTTTCCTGAGACCCTTGGGCAGTGTTAGTCCCCTTGTAAAAATTACCGTTTATAATTTATCTGTTTATACACTCTTCTCCCTTACTAGTCTGTGAGCTATGTGAGTCAGTCCATTCCTTATTCATTGCTGATACCAAAATCAGCCCATCAGAAGGGTGAATGTTCAATAAATGTAGAGTGACTAAACCTGTCATCAAAATTTTCCCATTGCTGTCTGGGGTCTTAAAGGCTAGAAAGCTGCCACCTGATGTATACCAAATGGTCCCAACTCAGTTGGAACACATGATCATCAAGGACAAACACGACATGAGGGTAAAAGAGCCCAGACGACAGAAAGACCCACATGAATGAGTGACTATATCAACATGTGACCAGAAGAACTAGATGGTGCCCAGCCACCACCAACCACAGCGTGATAGGGCTCACAATGTTGAGTCCCGGGGCAACATGAGAAGATAAGGGGTGCACTCTAAGAACTCCACTAAAAGACCACAATTGATGGTCTGAAGGCCTGGGACTTCCCTTGAGAGCACGGCCCCTAGACATGATGCTGCCCCTAATCATAAATCATTACCGAGGTCAACTTTTTGGACAGGAGTAGACTGGACTTGGGGGCATGGAGAGACCATATCGTGTGTATACTTTATGGTTCTATGCATCTATAGGATGTTGTCCTATGGGCCTCTGGAGGGTGGAGAAGAGGGGACAGGAGATTGTCAAGAGGATATGACATGTATGGAACAGAAAGGAAGAGTGTACTGTTACTGGGAAAGGAGAGCAGAGGTGGCTGTAGATAGGCGGGTGTGCAAATTTGAACTGTATTGTAAACTGTCACTCAATCACAATTAAAAAAACAAAACAAAACTTCCCATTGCTGTCTCATGGTAACCCTGGGAGCAGAGCTCTTTCAAGGCCGTAATCTTTACCAATGCAGACTGCCACATCTTTCTCCTGCTGAGTGGTGGTTTCCAACTGCCAACCTTTTAGTTAGTAGCCAAGCACTTAACCATCAGGCCACCAGAACTGCTTATTAAAATGTTGGATATCCCTGTTTTAAAAACATAGAACTCATTTTTCAATAAAGGCGCACATAGAAAGTCAATCTGCATAATACATGACAGTAGAGCTTTTGAGGCAAGGTTGAGAGTATCAAAAGCCCGTTGAGTCAAGACTGGGTGGTGAGTGGCAGGAGCTCAACCCAGAACCATATTCATTAGACTTTCCACAACTCCCCTGTGAACACACAGAAGAGGTAATGAATTCCTGAAGATTGCAGTAAAGCCACAGACTTAGTTTAGAAATAGCAACTAGGTAATTTTGTCATCAACACTGAGTTAATATACAAATAGCAGAAACACACAGAGCAGTCCTGGTTAGTATATAACACGTAAGTCTATTTAGAAAGAATAAGCCTTATTAAGGTCTCATTCCATAAGAAGTTCTACTTATCTAATTTTGCTCATTGCAGCATCACAATTCTGGGGATGATCATTAGGGACCTTGTCCCAGTATACATAAAAGTATCCAAAAAGTTCTTTTAACTCATGACATTTTGAATACAATAGATTAGTTGAAAAGTTGTTGATCCCAAATACAGGCTAACAACTATAATGTATGTTGGGATACAATTAATTTGAGGCTGATTGTATACAGCTAACTATAAAGGGTATACTTGTATGTACTTAGGCCTTATGCTTTCAGTTTCTTTGGACTTAGGATCCAAGAAAATCAACTAACCAACACAACTAGGGATTTTGTTTTAAACATATTCAGTTTTCCCACATGGGGAAAAACCATGGAAGACACAGCATACTACCAGCTACCCCATCTCAGCAAACACTTCTGTTTAACCACCATACACTTAATACTATGTCTGCCCTCATCAAAACCACCTACAGAGCTTGCTTAAAATACAGATTTCCTGGCCCTAATCCAGGTTTACTACATCAAAGTCTCTTCATGGACAGTGTCTAAGGGTCTCCATTTTAAAATAAATGACCCGAGAGAGTCTAATCACTGGCTGGATAGTGGAATCATTAACATAGGCTATGTTTGCATTCATCTGGGATTCCTTTTGTCTTTCTTGCCAACAACACATTTTACTGAAATGGTGACCATCATATAATATTTTAAGGGAGGGGCACCTTGAAGTTACTGAGATTTTCTAAGTTACCATTGCTTATGTTTAAGACCAAATTGGAGTTTAACAACATTGTGTCCAAATTCTAAAACTACTGAGACTGATGCCGCTTGGTCTCAGGTGATACACTGAACTGTTAATTTACACACCCCCATATACCTGCTCCACCATATGAAGAAAAGTAGAATAGCTAAAAATACCTATGCCAGATGTTTTATATATTTATTATTTTTTTAAACCTTGGTAACTATGTTATTAACAAAACATTCACTATTTCAACATAGTTTACTTTTTTTGTAGAGAAAGAAAATTAAGATGCTACCTTCCATTCATACAGAGAGCTGGAACTTTGATTTTTGAGTTTTATCCCTCCCCCTCACTGTTACCGAGTTCCTATATGGTACAAATGACTAGCATTTGATTAATAACTGAGAGGTTGGTGGTTTAAATCCACCAAAAGTGCCTTGGAAGATAGGCCCGGTGATCTGTTTCTGAAAGATTATGGCCTTGAAAACCCTGTGGAGCAGTTCTGCTCTGCACATACTGAATTGCCATAAGTCAGAATGGACTGGGCGGCAACTAACAGCAACCACAAGACTCACTGTCACCTGTGATTTGATATTCCCTGCTTGAACTGCCACTGTTGCTCAACTCCGCCCCAAGTAGCAAGGTGCAAGCATGTACTTACAAATACATACGGCAAATGGAACAATTTCTACTTATTTTATCAACATCATGGTCTTATGTACTAAAAATAGTGTATACTCTTTTTAAACATTTTGGGAAATATAGAAAAAAATTAGAAACACTTATAATTTCATCATGAACAACAAAAGTTCAAATCTTGTTTTATGCTCTTTTTGTCATGTTTTGATACAAGCTTTGTTTTCACGTTGTATCATCACTTAGTGCCGTAGATTAAATTGCATTCCTCCTAAAATGTGTAGAAATTTGGCTGATCCATGATTCCTGATATTATATACACTGTAAAGCCTGCTTCTGTGGTATTAATGAAGGAGGATGGGCAGCAGTTTTGTTGGTGGGAGAGAATTCAATGTGTAAGACAGTTTTGTGCCTTAAGGCAGTCTCTTGAGATTATTGAGGAAAGCTAGAAGAGACATTGGGGGGCCTCCTACCACCAAGCAGCTGCGCCGGAAGCTGAGTACATCCTTTGGCAAGGACCGGGGTCCCTTCACCTCAGAAATTTCCAATCAAGGGGAAGATTGGTGACAAGGACCTTCCTCCAGATCCAGCAAAGAAAACCTTCCCCTGGATCTGACACCCTGAATATGGATCGTTAGCCTATTGGGCTGTGACAAAATAAAATTTCTCTTTTTAAAGTCATCCACTTGTAGTATTTCTGTAAAAGCAGCACTAGCTGTCTAAGACACTTAGTTATCTAGTGCTACTGTAACAGAAATATCAGAAGTGAATGGCTCTAAAGAACAGAAATGTATTCTCTGTGCTTTAAGTGTGTGACCAAGGAGCTTGCTGTCCAATTTTATATCACACAGACTATCTTTCTGGACTAGTAAAAAGGTCATTGTGTTCTCTCATGTCAGTTTGGTTTATGATGTCAGAAATTGCTGCAGTGTCTCCATCCACCAGCAGCTCAATTTGCCATTTGTACCACAGTGGTCAACAAACTTCTCAAAGCCTTCTCCAATTTCACTGTAACATAAGGATGAAACAAAGCTCTTAGAAATACTAACTCCACCCTAAGGATTGAACCAATGAACCCTCCTCCAATTCACATTTTACAATGTACAATAATCCAACGCTGCCTACCAGCATCACCCTGATGAATAGCTAAAGGCAATCCTGAAGTTTTCCAAGTGTACTTTCCACACACTTGTCAGGAATCTAAACACAAATCCACTGTCAGTCAGAAAGAGATCATCCAAATTAGTATAGTTGGATTTACCACACAAAGCACGTATTCATAAGCAGCACACAAAGTTTTTCTAGAGAAAACAGAAAATATAGAAAAACTCATATGTGACAAACAAGGCTTCACTAGAGAAGACAAAATAAAATTTTAGATTTAAGATTATCAAGATAACAGAAGATGGACCAATCCTGTTGAAGGTCTTGAGTTACTCTCTAAAACATAGTAAATGTTCTTCCCAAGGGAAGCTGCCCCTCCTTGGGTTAACTGCTAACAGTTGTGGGTCATTGTCTCAGAAGCAAAAATGAAAGCTAAGACAAAATGGAGTCAGAACCGTGAGGCCAATTTCTTCTGAGAAAGCCTTCCCCTGGAGTGGACATGCTGAATCTGGACTTGTAGCCTACCAGACTGTTTATTTAAGATCCGTAATTTTCTGTATACATGATTTCAGTAGACCAAGAGGGTGAGAGTTTGATTATGAACATCAGGCAACTATATCATACTACGTTGTCTGGAAGACTGATTAAACTATTTACTTATTCAACATAAATGTAGCTTTCAGTCTGACCTTTGGAGTCAGTTTCACAAAACAGATTGAATTCATAAAAAAAAAAAAAAAAAAAAACAATGCCCAGAGCAAAATGGTTCTATTAGCTCATCTGGACCATTGTTTGAGTCAAAGTAGCTTGAGAAACCATTTTTTATCTCTCGAAGTTCAAAAGGATAGCCAAAGGCATTAGCGTGTGTGGGTCATCCTAATCTCCATGAGTGTCAGAAATCTAAATTTCAGAAGAGTTACATCCAACTCTTTCATGGTTCCCTTTTTTGGATCGTGATCTTACCATACAATCTTTGTTCAAAAATGTCCAATAAATGTTAATTGAACACCATCTGGTTTTTAAGATCCCAGACAAGATACAGTGAAGTAGGTAGTAGAATAGAAACACTAACAATATTAGGCCAATTGTCTGAAATAACCAATGAAACTATGATCCTAAGTTCTTTGAACTAGAAAATAAATCTTATAAGGTGACTAGTTATGTGTAAGCAGCATTAGTAACTGTTTTTCATGTACCTCAGCAACAAATATATTCTGTAAAACCTCAATTTGTATACGAATATAAATAAAACAACATTTATCTATTAATGCACAAACAGTTTTCTGATAGAATAGAAAACGTAATTTTATTTCAATTTGTAAAATCATAGCTCAAATTTCAGGTACTTCTCTAATTATGACAGTTGCAGCTTTGCTAAGTTTACCAATAGAAATTTCTAATTTGAGAAATCTGAACCCATTAGTTAAATAATTTAGGAGAAAGGGAAATAGTTTTTTTCATACCTGGAAACTAGGACCTTAAAACACTAACAGTATTCCCACATAAACTCATAGCATTTGTCATGAATTGAATTGTGTCCCCCCAAAAATATGTGTAGCCATGTGGCAGGGCCATGATTCCCAGTATTTTGTGATTGTCGTCTGTTTTGTGATTTTCCTGTGCTCTGTGTTAAAGGATCAGGGTGGGGCTGTAAATCCCTTCATAGGATTGCCTCCCTGCTCCACTGTAAAGGGAGTTTCCCTGGAGCATGGCTTGTCCCACCTGTAATCCTTTCATCCTACAAGAGATAAAAGGAAAGAGAAACAAGCAGAGAATTGGGAACCTCACACCATCAAGACAGCAGCATCGGGAGAAGAGTACACCCTTCAGACCTGAGGTTCCTGGGCCAGGATGCTGTCTGGGCAAAGATTGATACAATACTGGAATTTCCTCCAGAGCCTACAGGGGGGAAAGCCTTCCCCTGGAGTGGCCATCCTGAATTTGGGCTTGTAACCTACTGGACTGTGTAAGAATAAACTTTCCTTTGTTAAAACTATCCACTCTGTGGTATTTCTGTTAAAGCAGCACTAGTTGACTAAAACAGAATTACCTTTTGTTTATTCATTCTTATGTGGTTATTTTCTGTTCCACATGATTCTAAATCAGCCTTAGTCTTCAAATCCACCAGTTTTTGCATAAAAGTTTGAGAAATCTCAAGTCACAGTGCTTTCCACAAGTTCAATATAGACCTTCTTTCTGTTGAGTTATTCTGGTCAAAAATCAGCAAAGTGAAAGCTTATCTGTAGGTGACAAAACTTAACACAGCTATGGTTAATGTACTAAAATACTCTTAATAGTGAAAAGATCTGATATAAGTTAATTACAAGCAACATGTAAAGCCCAAATAAAGTCAAATCTGGAGACAAAAAACTTTAGACAACAGTATTTCTAAATATAACCATTTAATCATACTTTTAAAGGACTTCAGAAGTCATATATAATCATCTTGAAGCTGGCTTGGCTTGGCATACCAAGAATATATATACTAAGATTATCAAGTTTCTAAGTACCTGAACAGTATAAAAATAACTTCATAAGTAAATAATTTGAATTCCCTAGTCAAAGTATTGGCTTTGCCAAAGCCAGCCAAGTGCCATCGAGTTGGATGATGGCGAATTAAAATAAATAAATAAATATATAGTCAAGGTAGCAATTAAGAAATAGTAACAAAACTATGACACAATATTATGCACTTGTTATATAACACAATGCAAAAATGTGTGAGGAAATAGCTGACATAAATTTAAATCCAAAGACAATTACTTCTCTTGATTTTAACCCAAAACCCATTACTGTTGAGTTTGGTCTGACTCATAGTGATCCTATAAGTCAGAGCAGAACTGCCCCAAAGAGTTTCCAAGGAGTGCCTGGTGGATTTGACCTGCTGACAATTTTAACCCAAGCTGTGTAGTTTATTAAATAAAACCTTTTAGCACCTTTCTTTTATAAAAAGATATTTGTAACTTTTCCATAAAATTTTGGAATTGTCAGTAGTTCACTACATTTACCCCAGGTTAACAGGAAACAATAAGTAAGTTATTTAATCAACAATCTTAAAGTAAAAACCTTTGCTTTTATTTGTTTTTTTCCTAAAAGCCTGTGGCTTGCTTTTTGGCTCAGAAATCTTGTTCCAACAAGAGGTCAAACTATTTCTCTTTAAGACAGATTACACAAAGAATAAATTAACCCTTACTCAGAAATTAAAAAGAATTTTGCTATCTAAACAGTGAAAACCCAATTCTTTGTTTTATATTTTGTCTAAAATTAAGGTTCTTAAAAACCTAATAAATTAAACAAGCTTTTGTCAGACAAAACTTTTGACCACATCAATTTTTTTTCAGTAAACTTTTTCTTTAACTCATCCAGGGCAAAAGATTAACAATTGTTTATCAAGCAGCCCAGAGGTCAATCTTTGGGGATGTTAGACTTTATGCCCATTTTATATTTCTTATATTCTGCAAATAAAGTTTGCATCCCGTCCATGGCGTAATGTTCTGGAGCTCACACAAACAAATACTAGTACAGCAAAGATGACACTATCTGTCAGAGACTTTTCACAGATAATTATAAACCTGGGGCCCCACAAACTTCCCATATAAGTAAGGGCTTGAAAAACAGGGGGCCAGACGGAAGCCCAGCAAGAAAGGAAAACACAGAGAGGACAGATACATGCTGCAACCCACTTTAAGAGAGCTGGAGTTTCTTGTCTTTCCTAGTAAAACACCACACATGCACATCAACCAGGTGACAAGCTCCACCTCACTCCCTGGGATCAGGAAACCTTCCAGTAGTAGCTCAAAGTGAAGATCCCTGCTCCCTGAGGTTCATAGGAAGGCATCCTTTGGACCTTGGGGTCAATAAGACTCCTGACCAGAGACCTTCCTAGACCCTTCAGCAGTGACTCCAGCTCCACCAGATCAAATCTCTTAAGGTGGCAGGAGCTCCCAGGTTGGCCTGACCTGGGCAAGTTGCTTTCAACCCAAGAATCTTCTATTTTCTGAGGTCCAAAAACCTTTCAATAGTCACATAGATATCTATTAAGCCTTGGATGCACAGACTTCACCAGTTCCTTAATTGTACCCATTCCTTACAAGTTCTTTACAAGTAATGTGGAAAGGCGTGTTGGTTCCTTACATTTCCCAGGTCTTCAAAGGAAAATAGGAAAAAAAAGACCGGAAAGCTTAGTCGTGAGGAAAATAAACCTATGGTTGGATCATGAGGAATTGGGGGAGGAAGGAGTCCTTCCCAAGTGGAGAAATGTGAGAGAAGTCAATCTTGGCAAGTGCTCATTGGTTCGCTGGGTAAGGTAACTTCCCTCTCCAAATTATCTTGGGACCAAGGACAGGACACAAAGGGTCCCTGAACTCCTCCTTCCTGGTTTGCCAAAAACTGTTACCAGAGGTCTCAGATGCCACAGACATCTCTGAGTTTCTTGGGCATCACCCAGACCAACTGTATAGTCAGAGTTGAACTCAAAGGAACACATCTGCTGGCCCCTGAGGTACAGAGATGATAGCTAAGAGAATCTTGAAAAAAATATCCTTAGGGAAAGTCGGCAGTTGGAATCCTCCAGGCATTACTTGGAAACTCTATGAGACATTTCTGCTCTGTCTCTTAGGGTCACTACGCTTTGGAATCAACTTGACCGCAGTGGGTTTGGATTTCTTGGTTTAACGTGAGGAACACGTGCAGTGGTGTCAGGAGTAGGCACTGTGTGAACGTCTAGCAGAGACACGAAAGAGCATAAAGCTAGGACTTGAACTGAGATCTCAAAGGACAGTGCAAGCACAGCATTCCATAATATGTCCAGCCAATGCTTCCCAGAACCCTTTGCTGCTGGTTCCTTTTTTGTAAAAAGAGGTATGTGCAATCTAATTTCCCTAGCCCCTCCACTTCCGAGAAAACGTCGTCTCCAATACGATCCTTCCTTCACCAAATCCTTTAGAAGTCCTGACAAAACTTTTGTTCAAGGAGGCAAGGGTAAGCTATGCCCACGCCCTTCCCATCTCCGTTTGCAAGCTTCTTTGATAAAGTTTTACTTGGTGTGGAGAGATTTTCTGTGTCTCTGTTTATTCTTCACCAGTGAGGAGCAAGAACCTAAATCTATGGCGTCTGAGACACCTGGTAACAATATGATTCTCAATAGCCATGTTATATCCTATAAATGTACTCTTAATGTATGAAAGTCAGTCTCTGTTGTTTAGATTTTTCCAATTTCTTTTAATCAAAGATAATACCGAAATTAATATCCTTCTACATAAACCTCTTTGCATATATCTTATTATTTTCTTCTAGCACAAGTTCTCAGAAACAGAATTTCTGGAAGAAATAAAGGATTTGGGACATTCTAAGAACATATAGGAAAGCCTGGTGGCATGGCGGTTAAGATTTTTGGTCATACTGAACTACATACATATATGTGTGTATACATATACATACATATACACACACATACACATAGATGTGTGTTTTGCATATCCAGAAATTCTAGTAGTGTAGTCGTTAAGTGCTATGGCTGCTAACCAAAAAGTCAGCAGTTCAAATCTGCCGGGCACTCTTTGGACAGTCTATAGAGCAGTTCTACTCTGCCTGTAGGGTTGCTCTGGGTAGGAATTGGTTCCACAGCAATGAGGTTGGGTTACATATATATCTCCAAAAGATTTTATCAATTTATTATTGACATACAGAATTACAAGAATTTTTATTTTTCTTTGCATTCACTAACACTGAACATTTTAATTAAGTATTAACAATAACTTTAAACTTCATATTTTTAATTGCTACTATAAGTAAAAAAAAATTAAGTGTCAAAAGTCCACTTGGCTATCTTCCTTTGTGAATTGCCTATTTATGTCGTTTCCCCAGTGTTATAATTATCCTTTATATGAGTTAGTAGCTGTTCTCTATGTATGCAGGATAGCTATCAAGAACATAATATTACCATCTATTTGTGCAAATCTCTTTTCCTCTAGCTGACAACACTGGGAGTGTCTCATACTTAAGCAATAATCTTGGCTGGTGCCAATATCAACCGCTATACCTTTTTTTCTTCTTTTCCCAACTAAGGTGAGATGAAAAGACAGAAATCTATCATTTGTGTTTTGACTGAGTTATATTTAATTCTCTCCCCAACTTTTTATTTGCAAAAGTTCCAGACCTACAGAGAAATTGTAAGGATTGTTCAAAGACTATCTCTATGACCTTCACCTAAGCTCATCAATTGTTTGCTACATTTGCTTTATCTTTGAAAAGGAGGTACTTTTAATACTATTTTCCAGCAGCTTATGTAAGGCATGAAACCTTGAGGTCATGGACTCATGGGGGATGGAGTCAAAGGTGATTTTAGCAAATCTTTTCCAGAGAGCTCTGTTGCAATCAACATGTGTCTTCTTTCAGCAAAGTGCTGATGAGTAGAGAGAGGACTAGCACAGCTGAGCGTTTCTCATCTCAAACATGGCAGTCCTTTTAAATTGAAGATTAGCAAGCAGGGTGACAAATACGTTATCCTGTCTCTGGTTTCAAAGTGTTGCTCTTTTACTATGTGGAAATGGAAAAGATTGTGGCCAACTCTTGTTTAAGATTTAATTTGAATTTCCTTTTCAAGTGCAAATTCTTCACAACTTTACTTGTTCCTGTGATGTCTGAGGCCCTCTCCCTTGCCAGACTAACTAAGGATTCCACCCTGCCCCTTCAGTGAGATCTGTTGAGGACTTGGAAATTCAGTTTGACGAACAGAATAAGTGAGTTAATGAAAACATAGCCAAGCCAAGTGCCGTCGAGTCGGATCCGACTCATGGCGACCCTAGGGGCCAGGATATAATGAAAACATAAGTAAATGAATAAAATACAAGTCCTTTCAATATATCTCTTAAATGACTTCTGTGCAAAGTTTATTACCTTCATGTAACTTACATTACTTTTAAGGCTACCAAAGCCTAAATATGTTGCTGCTTCTCCAACTGTTCTGGCAAATAATAATGACTGCTGTGCTACTTTGTTCAGGAACCAAAAATATTTAATTTATTAATTTTTGCACTCTGTATGTACTGGTATTTATGTGCTGCTGTTCCAATGCAGCCTTTCTAGATGTTATTTGAGATGAGAGAATTCAAATGAAGAGTCCTTTACCAGTTGCCCTGTTACCATCAGCTAATTAGATTTAAAATATATTTTGTTGGTTATAAGAACAATCTGTACAACTAAATCAGCTAAAATCCAACCATACTTGGGAAAATAATTAAAAACAAATGCTGTATCCAGTAATCTCATGTTTATGACCTATGGTATCATTATCCCAGGAGCCGTAATAAATTATGTATAGGGTCACTATGAGTTGGAATCTACTCTGTGGCAAGGGTTTGAGGTTTTTTTTTTTTTTTTTTTTTTAACGTAAGTGGTTTACAGCCTATAAGAAACAGGTTGTGCATTTTATCCTTAGGTGTGTTCTTTATTATCAAAGCATGTAGCTTCTCTAAGCTGCCATTTTCTTGTCTAAAAAAAACAATTTGTGGTGAAACTTACGAAAACCAGAACTCAATGAGATGGCCTTATTTTTATGGGTCTTGAAAGTTTTCCACTTTTGACAGACTACCTTCTTACCACTTTGCTGTCTCCTGTCTTAGTGGAAAATATTTGACTGTTCCTGCTCTGACAGGTTTCCATGTTACACCGGTTCTGGCTTCAGCAGGTTTTACTGTCTACAAATGCCTTACCTGTATTAAAATAACTGTGGTAATTTTCAATTAAATGAGTCCTTATAACAATTTTTGGGAGATTGCCATACTTTATTTTGAAGGGTTTTCCGTACCTGACAGTATACACCTTAACAGAATAATTGACTCAAAAGATAATTTATTTTAATAAAATTGAAAATAATGTTTTAAATTAACAGCTACAGAAATGTTGCATACATTCAGAAGGAGATTGACCTAAAAGACTGTTGAAGTTCACGCGAATAGTTAGATTCCTTAATTTACCAAAACTTATTGGGTGTTTACTCTGTCCCAGGTCTTGTACTAAGTACTGGACATAAAGTACAGTAACTGTATTTTAGAAAAGAGGCATTAATTAAAATGTTTCTCAGCTGTAGCAAAGGATGACATGAAAGACAGCTCTGAGCTAAAAGATCAAGACTGATTTACCTATATGTAAAGTTACAATAGAGCTGGATAGTTTTACATTGACTGGCTCAAGTTCAAAGCCCTGAATTCAGCACTTTTTCCCCCCAGCAGAAATATTTAAATATCATAAAATGTCTTGGAAACACTTTCATGTTCATAACTATTTTATTCATCTACCCATTTGTGTATTCATTCATTCAACTAGGGGCCATTTTGAAATGGGAAACTTAGAACTTTCAGGTTAAGCAGTCAGAGAAGGAACATGAGTGAGCAGAAGTTAAGAAGACGGAAGATAGAAACAAAATGTAAACAGTAAATATAAAATATAATTGGATTTTTTTTAATTCACCTATTATCTATTAAAAAATCCAAATACAGTGACATGGTTTGAAAATAAAGAGGCATACAAAGAGTTAAGGAAATAAAAAAAATGTAAAATAAAAAGTAACTATAGAATAAAATTGACTTTAAAATTATTTATTATTTCTAGAAAAGTCTTCCAAATAAAATGATACAGAGATGTCGAAAATAAAGGGACATGTAAAGATATCTAAGCAAATGCAAAGAAAAAGAATGTGGATGTGATGACAATATTAATATTAGACAAAGTCTGGCTTAACAGCATGAAACAGAAAAAAAGGCATCACATAATATAAAAATATACAATCCATAGAAAAGGCATAATGGTCACAAATTTTCATGCACTGGACAATATCTCAGTCAACTATACAAAGGAAAATTTCTAGACTACAAAGAGACTACAAAAACAAAAATCAAAAAAACTATTGCCCTCCGCTTGATCCCAACTCATAGTGATGTTACAGGACAGAATAGAACTAACTGCTCCATAGGTTTGCACGGAGCACCTGGCAGATTCAAATTACCGACCTTCTGGTTAGCAGCCGTATCTCTTCACCACTATGCCACCAGGATTTTCAAAGCGATTACACACACACACATAAAATCAACCACAGAGCAAAATCTGAATATTTGCATGTAGAGACACACACACACAAATATGACTTGATGTGTGTGTATGTATATATTCATATATATGTTTCAGAATAATGATAGATTATATAAAATGAGGAAATACATAGACTACTTAAATAATCCTATCCACAGTTTCCCAAGAGACCTAGTTGGACAATGGTTGAAGTACTCTGTTGGCTAACCAAAAGGCAGGTGGTTCTGCTAACCAAAAGGTCAGTGGTTTGAACCCAGCAGCCACTCAGAAGGAGCAAAATGTGACAGTCAGCTTCTTGGAAACCCTCTGGGGGAAGTTCTGCTATGTCCATTAGGGTTACTATCAGTTGGAACAGATATGAAGGCAGCAGGATTGGTTTGGTTTTTAGGTATCCACAATTTTACACCATGAAATTTTTGAGTATAGCTTTTGGATGAAGCATTATATTCTGCCCCTTCCCTAGTCCGAAAAAGTTTACTTTAAATTTTTTCCCTTAGGGGCAACTTAGAAAATCTTTTCTTAATTTCTAATCAGTTACATTTTTAGGAGAATAAGAACGAGTTAGCTTTTAATTATTAATTTAAAATATGTCTATCTGTATTTTAAAACATGTAATTTACAAATCTGAAAATTTTAAAATGGGTAAGAAAATACAAGCACAGGAGTGGAAGTCTATATTTGGCTCCAAGGGAGTTGCTAGACAACAAAATGGGCCTTCAACTCCTTTGGCAAAGAATGCTTTCTTTAATAAATGGTCTTAGCTATCCATTTACAAAGAAATAAGATTAGGCCCTTCCTTCATAATGTGCTAAAGCTTCCTGGGTGGTGCAAAAGGTTTCAGCTTGGCTACTAACCTAATAGCTGATGGTTCAAACTCTCAGTGCCACTACTCACAAAAGGTCTTGATTTGAAACACTACAGCCAAGAAAACCCTACGGAGAAGTTCTACTCAGTAGCACATGGGGTTGCAGTGGGTTGGAATCAAGTCAGTGGCAACAAATTTTTTGTTTGTTGTAGTTGTTGTAACAAACTCCAAATAAATGAGTAACTATAAAGGCTGATAAAGGGAAAAAAGGTGTTTTTTTTTACTTGTCTGTATAATCTTATAGTGGATGAAACATTCAGAATTCACAATGTAGCTGTATAATAAACAGATATGTTGGAGTTAGAAATAGATTGTTATTTTAGAGGTATGAACAAGAGTAATAACTTCTGCTTGGCTGGGCATTAGGGAAGAGTTTGCAGAAGGAACATTGGTTTGGTTTCTAGGTATCTACATTTGCTCTACATTTTTAGGTACCTACATTTGCTCTATATTTCAGAGCAAAGGACTGCAGAGACTGAAAATGAAACAATCTGTGAATAGCTTATAAACAAAATTAAGATGTTTTAGCCTACCCTTAAAAGAGGACTTCATTCAGAAGAATGTTGGTTGCATCTATTTTTTAGAAGATAACTTTGTGAAGCACAAATCCATGTGTGTAAAGATAAGCTGTTAATCCATTGCAAATGAGTTGATTCCAACTTATAGTGACACCTTACATGACAGAGTAGAACTGCCTTATAGCATTTCTGAAGAGCATGGTGGATTTGAACTGCTGACATTCAGTTAGCAGCCACAGCCCTTAAGGACTGTGCCACTGCTGCCAAACCAAATCAAGTTCATTCTGCCTGTCACTGACAGCCAAAATTCAGAGACAGGGATAAAACTTCAGTGTTTTATTAGTAGACAAGCATGCAGGCCTCGGAGACAGTGAGAACAACTTCTCCAAAAATTGTCCAACTTGGGTTACAATTCCCGCACAGCCAGATTACAAGGAGATTTGCATCTGGAAAATGTCAAAACTTGTCACAGGATAGAAGAGGGTCACAGGTTCCTTTACATCTTATCAAACAACATAAATTCGTTACCTCCCTGAAGGTTGATTTACTACCCCAGAGACAGGAATATAAGGCTATAGAGCCAGCTGGGACAGGGAATAGAATTTAGTTTAGCAGCCTAGATCACCTTGGACAAGTCCCAGCTGCTGACACTATCGGGGTTTCCAAACACTAACATAAAATCTGGAAGTGTGATTAGAAAGGAGAGGCTGTGTTAGGGGAACACGGAAGTAGAAACTAAGGAGAAGCCTAAGTTTTCTAGTCCCAGAAACTAGAGGACTAAGTGTGCTGCTGATTAGGACAGATAATACAGAAGACACAGTTGGTTCTCATGGAAAGAGAATAAGCTTAATCTTAGCCACTTTAATGAGAAATATCCAACTGGATATGTTTAGTTTGAGTTGGAGGGACAGAGCTGAAGATCAGGGCTAGAATCTTAGATTTGGCTAACATCATCCTGTTGGTGGTGATGGAGCTAGTAATCGAAAACGTGTTGACTAAAATTCTTGCCTAAGCATTTATAGGATGTTTTCCTACTAGCCGCTTACTAGAGGGGAGTGGAGAGGAGGGGAGAGGGGATTGACATGTATAGAACAGAAAGGAGGAATGTGCTGTCAGGAGGCAAGAAGAGCAGAAGGAGCTGCAGATAGGTGGGCATGCGACTTTAAATTGAGTTGTACACTTTCACTCAATCACAATTAAGTGAGGAAAACAAAACTTCTTGCCTGATCTCTCAGGCTGACAGCTAACTAGGAAAATTACAGTGACTAACAGGGAGACTGTGAGATTTATTTCAGACCTTGCCCCAGGGCCTGAGACTGTTCTTCTGAACCACTGATCAGAAAGCTACAGACCACCCCCCAGATCCAGATAACACCAACGACCTTGTGACTCCACACCTTGCCCAGGGACCTCGGAAAGCTACAGACAACATCACAGTTTGTCTAATAACCCCACTGTGACTCTAGCTCACCTTGTGACTCACTTTACTAACAACCCCCTGTGACTCTGGCCGGCCTTGTGAGTCAGCCTTGTGATTAACAACCCCTGAACCCTCCGGCTTGAGGGGAGAACTTAAGAGACTGCCCAGATAGCATCACAGATGCTAGAAGAGATGTAACTCACCGTTCTGACAACATCCCTTATGACTAAACTCCCCCATCTGGGCAGCTGGTCAACATTCCCTTTTTTTTTCCCTTTAACCCTTCCTCCTTCTTCCTGTAAAATCCTCCAGCTTGAGATGAGATGGTAAGATGTTTTTTAGGGTGCTAATTCACCATCTTCTCAAATTGCCAGCCATCTCAATAAAGTACTCTCCCTCTCCATCCTTATTCTATTCTGGCTTTATGGTGATGGGCAATGCAAAGCTGTGACTGGGTTTTCCAGTTACAGCAGCTGTTGAAGTCACAGTGATGGGCAGATCAACCAAGCAGAAAGCGTACTCTCTACTGAGTGAGAAAAGTCTATTTGACCAAGACTGCTAACTACCTACCCCAACATCTACCCTTTCTCCTCCTTATCTCCAGAATTCTAATTTTATTTAGTACAGCTTTGTATCCAAGCTAAGAGTCATGAGGTTTAAGCCTCTCCTCCAGTTAGGCATGTCTATGGGAATAAAGTAGAGATGTTGTATATCCAGGAAAGTTCCTTAGAAGAGAGAAGCTACACTTTTTCTCTTCTGTCTTTCCTCCTTCTTCCAGCTGTTGCAAGGTTATCATTTTACCCGGAGGACAGAAAGATTCACTAGGATAGTGGCTTCCTGAAGACTATGCCTTTAGCCTATTCTGAGAACAAAAAATAAATTTCTTCTTTGCTTAAGCCACATGGGCCATACCTAATCCTAACTGATAAAAATGAGTTGGAATGAGAAACCCCTATGTTTAAAGAGTGGTCTGGAAAGAAACTAACAGTTAAAACAACAATAACAACAAAAACCCGGTGTCTTTATGAAGCAGGAGGGAGTAGAGTAGAAGAAACAGAAAAAGCCAGACTCAAGAGATAAGATTGCTGCAGTAGTAATAGATAGTTAAGAGCGATCAACTGGGAAGAAGCTTGACTGCCAAGGTATTAACTTTAGAATTATAAAATTGCTGTTGACTTTAAAGAGAGCTGTTTCAAGAGAGGATCCCTAGTGGTACAATGATTTCAAGAGAGTGGTAGCAGTGGCGTGAATGAGAATTTCAGGAAGGAAAGGTGGATCCAAGTACTGCTCTTGAGTTGATTTTGACTCACAGTGAGGTAGAGCAGAACTGCCCCAGAGGATTTCCAGGGAGTGGCTGATGGATTCCAACAGCTGACCTTTGGGTTAGTAGCCATCACTCGACCACTAGACCATCGGGTTCGAGCTGTATCTTCTATTATCATGATTCTGCTAATATAGGCTACGGTTTATGAAATTTAAAGAGGTTTATCTAATCATTTGCTAATAAACTCAAAGTTTTCAAAATACATTAGAAATAAATGGCCCTTACTGTTCAGAGTAGCTTTCATTATGAATCCTGGTTCTGTCCATAACAGTGTGGTTATTTGGAAAATAAAATATTTCCTATTTACAATTCAAATTCCATGGACAAATATGCATGAAAATAAGCAGGATGTCGGTAGAGATAGCTGTGGAGTTTTGATGCCTGAAAGAAGTGAAGGCTGTTTTAATTCTGAAGAAGTTTTTAATCTACTATCCAAGATTACTTATTTGTGTCAAGGATTTTCAATCCACAAAAGGAATGCAAAATACTGAGTCTTTGTGGTGTGATTTGTTTATAAGCTCTTAGATCTCTCTCTCTTCCCCTTCCTTTCCTTTTCCCTTCCATCCCTACCTCTCCCTTCCCTTCCTCAGCTACTCAGGATCTAGACTCCAGCCCTAGCTTCCTCCCTCGCTGCCTTGCTGCATCCCTCCCTCCCTCCCTCCCTTTCTTACTTCCTCTCTCCTTCCCTTCCTAATGGAAAGAGCCACACAAGTGAGGGAAATGGATTGCTCCGATGGATTGCTCGGAGGATTTTACTACGTTTGCTGAGGTAAATGGCAAGTAGTTCTTAGAAAATTATGCATTGGGCAGGAAATCATTGCTTTAGGGTATCTAAGAGTTAAAAATCTGGGCCAGGAGCAAAGGTCAGAAAGATTGAAAATATGACTTGGATCAAATAAAATAGCTAACTAATGTAAGTATCTTCATTCTATGAATATGGCACAAGTCATATTTAGTGAGATGTTTTCAAATAAATCTCTCTTTAAAACAACTAATGTATCACAGAATAATACTCTTTCTGGCTGGTAGACAATGCAGTTAAATTAATGCTGGGGGTTGTTTAACGATGTGTCTATTAACTGTTTAATGTTTTTAAGTATTTCAAAGATTATAAGAGTATTTTTCCATATATTTTTGAAAGAAGTTGATTAGACTATGGGGAAAAACAGTAGAAGTGTATGTGTGTGTGCGTGTGTGTGTGTGTGTGTGAGTGTGTGTGTGTGTGTGTTATGGTCTCCCGCAGAAGAACTGAAGAACAGAGTTTTGTTCCTATTAGGAAGGAATGATACTCCTGTCCACCTGGTTTGCTTGCTTACAGCAGAAGAGTTGAACACACTTTATAAATTGTAAAGTCCTCTCCAAAGGCCAGCATTGTTCAAGTCAATAACTTTTAACTGAAAATATTGTTTTAAAATCATTCCAGTGGAATAAAGTAGAACAATCTTTTTGCTTTACAATGGCTTTAAGACTTTGGGGAGGAGGAAAAGTTGCAAAAAGGTCATTCATTTGACATTCTCTTTCTGATGTACTACATGTCCCTTGACATAACTGTGATAATTTAAGAATCCACAGAGCTATTTTAAAGATAAAAATTCATATAAGTTTATTTTTTTTAAGCACCGATATGTCTCAGTTACATTTAGCTACAGTACAAAGAAAAATGGAACAGCACCTGGGAATATTTTAGTGAACTGCAAAGAATCTTGACTGCTTTATTTTTCCTTCAGTGAGCAGACACAATAGAATGTTCCCTCTCCTGCTCTCTTCCGTCTAATAAGTCATTAGCGGCCTGATTTTCATGCGGACAGCCCTAAGGGAATAATCTGCTCCTCTGAAGGGGACCCAGACCACTCCATTCTCAATCTCATAGGGACTGTTGTCTCTTGGATCATAGAAGCCCCCAGGATAGTAGATGCCGTTGAGATTGGCCGCTTGGCAGTTATTGTACCACCAGCCCCCTCCGTAGACTTCCGCACAGTTCTCTTCCCACTGGTCTGCATCCCTGTCAAAAGTGCTGAACTGCATGCCTGCGTGAGAAGTGTACTCTGGCCCTTCTTCTTCAGAACCCTCAACCAGGGCATCTCCCGCAGTGCCCTCATAGGAGGAGACATAAAGGGTATAGCCTTCAGCCTCGGGACCTACCCGGAAGTGATATTCTGCATAGGCCCCTTTGCCCTCCCAGTCCTCTAATTCAACCCGAAGGACAGAGCGCCTTAGGGTTAGCATGTGGAGGTATTCATTGCCTAGCCAGAATTCTCCTTCCCCCTTGTCATTCAGGCTGCCGAAACCTTTCTTGTAGTCTTGCCAGGTCCGGTTAAAATTCAGTGATCCATCCATTCTTTGCTGGATCAAAAGCCATCCTCCCAAACCGGTCTCTTGATCACAATAAACAGAAAAAATCTTACTGGATTCCGGTATCTTGATACTGAAAATGCCACTTTGGGCACCTGAAGGATGTGTTTGGAGGACATCATCACAGTCTAAAAAAAAAATTGAGCTGGTTGGAAGAAGTTACTTTCATTTAACTTTAAAAAAATAGGCCCAGTTTAAATGAAGGCAGTACTGGCTTCCTTTTCCTTATTTCTTTCCTTCCTTCTTTCCTTATCTGAGGAAATGTTGCACTAACTTTGGAATAGATCTATCCCAATGCATATGTCACAGTTTTCCTCAGCAGAATTGGAATTTCACTTACACATAAAGCAGATAACCAGCAAAGATATGTAGGCATCAGTTAAGAAGAATATAATGTTTTTAACCTGACCTAAATGCCAACTGAGACATACACTAAAACTAATTAATAAAATGAGTGACAATTACAACAAATGCACATTTTGAATGGTGAAGGAATTTGGCTAAAAAAAACTCAAAATGGAGTTTCAAAAGGATTCATTCATGCATTTCACTTGCGTTTATTGAATACTGCTCTTCGCACTGTTAAGCATTTGGAAATACAGACGTGAGCACAATAGACAAAGCCCCTGTCCTCATGGAATTTACATTCTAGCAACAAAACCAGAGAAATAAAGGTGTAATTTCTATAGAGTGTAAGAGTGTTAGGGAAAAAGAACAAAGCACTAGGGAGCACACTGCAAGTACAACAGTCTAGGGGGTCAGGGAAGGCTTCCCAAAAGGAGAAGTGTCGATACCTCTGGCTTGACGAGTTTTAGTGTGGCTTCTCGAGGTGCTATGCACTCCTCTGAGAGCTTCACTTCCGGTTTCGTCTGACATTTTGTAGGCTTTGCTTTCAAACGTGGAGCCTCCTTTGCTGAAAGTTGTGGTAGTAGTTATAGTTTGTTTGTTGTGGCTTGAAATTTTACCACTGGAAGGGAACTCAGGTGTCCCCAAATCTGGGAAAGTGTCAGATTCTGAGCCCCCAAACTCTTTCTGTAAGAATGTTTTTCCTTTTGAGCTAGTCTCAAAGAAAGCAGCTTCATCCGGGTGCCTGAGACGAAAGTCATCCAGGCTACCTCTGCCAGTCAGAGAAGGGAACATGCCTAGGTCTATTGTATCACCACAGTCAGAACCGTCTTTGGAGCTCACCTCTTCTTTGATCACTTCTTTGCGTCCGTCAGCACCTATAACAGTCTTAGTAACGGTTCTGGAGCATGAACGAGTGGTGGTTGTGCCAGAGGTGACCTTCTCACCACCAATCAGGAGCTCTTTATCTCCTTTAGAAGTGACTAGTTTACTTGTGGGGAACTCTTTCCGTGTCCCTGAACTTACACTTCCTGAGACCTCTTCAAATTCACCCCACTCTGGGTTAGTAGGTCTGGTATGCCCATGCCCTGAGCTGTCTGGCCTAAAACTTCCAGGCTCAGAGCTCCCAGAATGCCAGTGTGTACTGCTACCATGTCCAGAGCTCCCAGGAGTCCAGTGTCCAGCACTACCAGATCCAGAGCTTCCAGGAGTCTGGTGTCCAGTGCCACCAGGTCCAGAGCTACTAGGATTCCGATATCCAGTGCTACCAGATCCAGGGATCCTGGAACTTTCACGTTCTGTTCCTGTTCCGTGAGATGTAGAGTCTCCTCGGGCATTTCCAGGTCTCTCTAGCTCCATTCTCATCTGCTTCATTTCTGCTAGTGCATTCCATTCTGGAGGACCCCTCTGAAGTTGGGTTTTGAACTCTCCAGGAATCAAGTCTGGAACTGGGCTCATTTTTATTAGTGGTAAGAATTGCCTATCTCTTGAGGGAAGTAGGTCTCTGGCAATGACCTGGTCAAGTTGCCTCTGCTGATCTTCATAGTCCTTTAGATTTACCTCACGAGATAAAGACCTACTACACGATCCTTTGCAAGATCGGATCTTAATATCAATGTCCACCTAGAGATAAAGAAGGAAAGATAAAGAGAAAAAGTAGATATAAATAAGGAAACTATGTCTATAGTATCCCACTAGATGGCACTCAGCCTGGCTGGTGTTGAGTTCCTGGGAGTTAACTCAGTTTTTGGAAACGAGCTTCATTTCTTCAGTTTTGAGATCTACTAACCAACACTTACTTATTTTCCACTATGTAATACCCAATAAAAGAGATGCTGAGTAGTGGTGTCTTGCTCCCTGTAAGGCTAGTCACAACAAGCAATAGGTGTCACTTGGATTCATCTTAAACTTAGAATGGAGCAAGAATAAGGTGCCATTCCCTTTGCAAACAGCAAAAACATTGCTGTTGTTGAGTGGATTTCCGCTCATGGTAACCCTGTAGGGCAGAGTAGAACTGTCCCATAGCATTTCCGAGGAGTTATTGGTTGATTTGAACTGCTGATCTTTTGGTTAGCAGCCAAACTCTTAAAAACTATGTCACTAAGACTCCATTCTCTTGGAAAAGAATCTCCAGTTAAGTGAGTCATGTTGAAGACTCAGAAGTAGGGTGGTGTGACTCACAGAGCAAGGGCTTTGCAATCATTCAAACAGGGACTTGATGTTTTCTTTTCCAATTTACTATACATGGGCCCTTGGAAAGTTTACTTAACATCTCTGAACTTCTTTCTTCATCTACAGAGCAGGTAAAGTCCTTGGGTGGCTCAAATGACTAAGTGCTGGACGAGTAACCAAAAGGTTTATGGTTCAGCCTCACCCAGAGGCACCTCAAAATTGAGGCCTGGCAATCTGTTTCCAAAAAGTCAGTCTTTAAAACCCTCTGAGCAGTTCCACTCTGCATACATGAAATTGTCATGAGTCTGAATCTGCTCAGTGGCAACTAACACCAACAGCAACAAATATAACACTTAGCTCTGCATATAATATACATTCATTAAGTGATTATTGACTTCCTTTTTCCTGCTATTCAAAAACAAGGAAATCTAGCCTCTGAGTCATGTGCTTACCTCCAGTCTTTTCATGTCTATCAGCTGGGCCTTGACATTCTTCTGCAGAAGCTGGATACGCTGTACTTGTTCTATAACTTTGCGCCTCAGAACCTCAATTCTGCTTCTCAGATCTTCTGACACTTGGTTATATGTATTATCATTGTCTGAAAAAGGAAATGTGGGTGATGAGGTAGCTGCTGAGTGCTTTGCTTGTTTGTAATAGCCAGCAAAAAAAAAGTAAATGTGCTTATAAATATTCCCCACTTTATTTTTATTGTAGTCTTCATGGATACCTAATTTGTGAAATCCAGGTCGCCATGAGTCGGATCCGACTCGACGGCACTTGGCTTGCCTGGCATACCTATTAAAACCAAACCCACTGCTGTCGAGTCAATTCTGACTCACAGTAACCCTACAGGTCAGGGTAGAACTGTCCAACAGAGTTTCCAAGGAGTGCCTGGAGGATCTGAATTGCCAGCCTTTTAGTTAACAGATGTAGCCCTTAACCATTATCCCACCAGGGTTTCAGGCATGTAATTTTTGTGTAGTGTTATGTATCGCTGTCACACATGCACGCCACATAAGATGTCTTGTTAGCAATTAGCAATACAAATAAATGAAGAAGGAATTTCTTTGGAAATCTGAAGCTGTATTAAGGGATAAAGCAATCAGTTCTATTACATTTCAATTATTTTATCATACCCTTAATCAGGACATTTGAACTTATTACTGAATTTTCTTGTTAACACCTTTTTGCTTCTATCTCTAGATTTGAAATGCTTCTTAAAAGTTCCTAAGGTCAACACGTAGAGGTGTACCCGAGTAAGGAGTGCCTAGGGACGATCTCTAAATTGCAAGCCATCCACCCCCCATTCAAGTTTCTCCTTCTGAAGAAATTCCTTCTCTCTTCTTGTCCAGCTACCTCATTTAGGCACTTCTCATATTTGTGGAAGCCTTGAAAGGTTATTCAGCACCTCATCTGGCCCCTTCTGGACTTTTGACCTGGGGCAAGTGCCCCCCTAGCCCCCCACCCCCAAGTGTCTGTCAATAGGGTCACTTCCTTACCAACTAGTATGGTACCACTGATTGACTTTAAAGAGTTTAGTTCTCTCCTAAGGATACAATTCCCATGGTTTTTATTGAAAAGTTACTGTCACTTAAAAATTATTTAAGGCCTTATTTTAAAGGCCTTACCCTAGTTTGCCATTTCTGTTTTCCTGTGGGAGTCTCATTTTCTCTTTAGAGTCAAAACAAAGACTCAGGAATTGAGACCACAATAAATTTACTATGCCCAGGGACAAATCTGATGCTTCTTATTCCTAATGTGCATCTTTATGGTTGAAAAGAAAAAATTAGCAAGTTTATCCAAATGAGTGTCCTATCAGAAAGATAAAGCTTGAGTCTATATTTTAAATACAAAAATATCAACATTGTCAGCTGGGTGATATCTACGGATTCTGATTCCAGCTCCATCACACGGCAGCTTTACGTCTTTGGGTAATCTTTTGACCTCTCATTTTCTTCCTCTGCAAGATGAGAAGAAACATATCTACCCCAAAACGTATACTCAAAGAGACTTGTCCATTTCCTTGTGGGTATCCTCTTTTGAAAAGAATACACATACGTTCTAGTCTTCTATCTAAAATTCTGGCTTGCTTTGTTATCTTAAATGATTTAAATTAAACTTTTAATGTTATAAAAATAACAACAACAAAAGGTCCTTGTTAAGATTCAGGGATGTAAAGAAGCAAATGTTTCTACACTAAGTTCTTTGAAACTAAATCTCAGTAGCTATAAGGAAACATACTTAGGATTTTTGCTTTTTTAAAAAAATTCAAAGTAAAAATTCGTAATACTTACTATTGGAATTGGCAAACTCCCCTCTCAGAATTTCCATTATATTCCTGGTGACTGAACTAGAATCCTTATTGCTCTTTTGGTAATCAAGCAGCGCATTTTTGAGCTTATTAATTCTGTTCGTAAAGTCTTGATTAACTTCTTCAATTAATCCTTTCATCCTACAGCCAGATGGACATTTGTAGTGCTGTAAGGGAAAGGGAAAATTACTTTGGATCTAGAATGGTTAAGAGAATGGGTTAGAGTCCATGGAAAAAGCACCTAGCCGTATATTAATCCATTGCTATTGGGATGATTCTGATTCATAGTGACCCAGAAAAGACGGAGGAGAACTGCCCAATAGGGTTTCCAAGGCTGAAGTGACTCCACCGCAACGGGTTTGAGATTTGGTTAATCTTTATGAACCAGACTGCCACATCTTTCTACTGCAGTGATGGTGAATCCAGTCGCTGACCTTTTAGTTATCAGCAGCTAAGAATTAACCACTGGACCATCAGGGCTCCTTTGACCATGTATTAAAACACCCCGCCCCCAAAAAACCCCACTGCAGTTGGGTTAATTCCAACTCACAATAACCCTATAGGAAAAAGTAGAACTGCCGTATAGAGTTTCCAAGGAGCACCTGGTAGATTCGAACTGCCAATCTTTTGCTAGCAGCCTTAACCATCCTGTCACAAGGTTTCCGACTGTATATTTAAAAACAAACAAAAACAGTAACATAGATTCTGACTCATAGCGACTCTATAGGACAAAGTAGAACTGCTCCATAGAGTTTCCAAGGAGCGCCTGGCGGATTCAAACTGCTAACTTTTTAAGAAGCACTTAACCACTACACCACTAGGCTTTCTGACTATATGTTTGGTGCCAAAATCTTGAAGCTACATCACTTAAATTCCTAGTGCTTGCCTAAATGTACAACTTAAATCCAATCCATTAATTCCACTAAAGATCCAGCTTGGATGGTACAAATCATTTTGATAACTGTAACAGTAATCTTGAAACCAGGTTTCTTTTCATCTGTTGTCTTTAGTTTGGCATACAAGGAACCATTAGATGAGTTCTTGTTGGGAAGATTTTCTGTGCTAGCTGATCACGGAGCACTATCAGCCCCACAGGGAAGGAACCTCCCCCTCCGCGTTCCTGTGCCCTTCCGTGCCCCGCCCTATCTCAGATGCTCACCCAGTCCTCATCGGAGCAGAAGGGCCAGTCTGTCTCTTTGCAGGCAGATGGGTGTCTTTCCACAACTCTCGGACCACGCGCACCTCCTCCTTCAGTTATAAATTCATTTTCCTCTTTCACTGAAGTCTTTAAAGATTCATACACAAGAGTGAGAAAGTAGTTAGCCAGCTAAATAAGAGACAACACTAGCAGTGCCTCTAAGTCCCAAGGAAGAGAGGAGACTACGCGAGGTTAAAGCACTGAGCATCCTCTGGCTTTGGATCCTTCCTCAGTTTTGCACTTTTCATCTTTCAGATGATAATCTTAATAGCCAAGCCAAATGCCCTCGAGTCGGATCTGACTCATGGCGACCCTAGGGGCCAGGGTAGAACTGACCCCCAGAGTATTCAAGGAGCGCCTGGTGGATTTGAACTGCCGACCTTGTGATAATCTTAATAGCCATTAATAAAAACTAACTGACGTAAAGTATACAAATTTCTTAATTGTGCTCGACACTCAGCAAGCATGTAATAAATGGTAGACATTGTAAAGAATACATTATAAAAGGAAAATTACTTGAATCAACAAAACTAGGTCAACTTTGCCTTGCCGTTTCATTAAGTCTGGTGATAGAAAAATAGTTGGAAAATTCAGAGTTCTTTTTCCTGCAATTGCTAATTCAGCAGAAAAAAACCCACACTGCCTAATTTAATCTTTTATCCTTCAAATTTCTGCCATAACCTTTAGAAATGAATCAGTAATTCGAGCAAAGACACAATTGTGGCCAATTTAGACTCAGGAATGCTTTTTAGGATACTCGTTCATACAATGCTTGCTTTTTGTTTGAAATGAAGAAAGTAGAGTAACAGCAAAATAACAGTACATGAATCACAACTTTTTAATGCCTTACAATTAGAAATGTAGACCGTTTTAAGGCTTCTACTGTGATCTACAAAGTAAAATAAGATACAAATAATTCCTCCAACCAAAGCTTTACGTTCTAATAAATGATCGTGAATTTTAGGCATTAAGCTATTTTTATTCTATGTCACCAACATAAGTTTTGTTTTTATTGCCTTGGTTCTTTAACCTGGAGTAGTTTTATCTGGTAATTGGTTAACATTTGTAGTCTTATTCAAATTTTCTTAAAAATTCAAATGATAGTAATTCAAGGAATCAAGAACTATTTATTTAAAGGAATAATTACAATCCTTTTATCTAAAAAAGAAATCAAGAATTTCAAGTGTCTTTCAGAAGAAATGGTTCAGTAACAAAAAATCTAATCAATAGCTGCTAAGGAAGACCAAAAAGCATACTGTTGTAGGGTTAATTCTTACTCATAAGGACCCTATACCTTAGAGTAGAACTGTCCCTTAGAGTTTCTGAGGAGCACTTGGCAGATCTGAACTGTTGACCTTTTGGTCAGCAGACATAGCACTTAACCACTACACCACAAGGGTTCTTGCTAAAGAAGAATGGTGAAATAATTGAAACCTATGTATAACCCACAATGTCACTTTAGCAAATGATTGCTTTATTCCTAAGAAAGTTTTTCTTTATTATTTTAGTATAAAGGAGAAAACTAAATTAGAAAACCTTTGGTTTTTATCTGTTTACTATCTGGTATTATGAGTAGTGAAGGGCAGGAAATAAATTGGAATAATTAACATCTTGAATAACTAACCAGGAGGTAGCTAATTTTCTTCAGTATAGTTGCCACGGTTTAGAAGCCTTGGTATTGAAGCTTCTCTTTTCTTACACAGTTTTCTGGAGTCGTTAGAAATTATTGCAAAATTAGAAGTTTCTCAAAAGGATATAATTGCTTCCAAAGTAATAACATTGCCTCATCAATTTACCTCCTGTGCTTTTGCTATGTAATATGTTTTTGAGGATAGCTTTTTTTTGGTTTTGTTTTTTTTTTAATCTTCGAAGAAACAAAAAAAAACAACTTTTCAGAAAAACTGTATTAAAACCAGCTATTTGCTTATTGTGGGCAAATAGCAAGAAATTAACTAAACAGAAATTTCGTATTCTTTTACCTGGCATTATAATGGAATTAAATACTATTTATAATTTTAAAGACTTAAGACTATAGCAAAGAAGATGGCACAGATTTCTTGCCTTTTTTTTTCTTAAAGTGATGTTGTAAGACTAAGTTACAGATATAAAGGTTCCCATACAAATTTATATGTTCTTAGGGTTACATTAAACTATACTCTTGAGGAGTGAAGCCCATCTAGGAACTTGTTTTGATAGTCTAGAGATTCCAAGGCTGAGTGTGTCAGGAAAGAGAGGTAGGGTGGACTCAGACCTAAAGCTCCTTGTTGAATAAACACCCAAGAGATAGAAAACAAAGGGATCATACCCATACTGTGCCCACCACACTCAGGAACAGGCAGAAGATCTTCAGAGGAACCATCTTTTCCAAGAATGAGACTGGCTCATCAGGTGAACTGCTGAAGGAAAGGTTTGTCTTCACTGCTGGTCACCATCTCATTTAAATCTGCAGGAGGTTTACCTAATCATTACCTTTGTCCTGTTTAGAAGGCCAAAGCACACTCTGCAAGTCTTGTATACCAGAAATCCTTGCTCAATCCTCTCTGTGCTCTTTTGCTTCTGATAAGCTGTAGCAAAGGTGACATTGGATTTTCCAGCAAGCAGTTAGGGGGAGATCCTACATTCCAAGAAACGGGTGATTTTGAAATGCAAAGAACACAGGGGAACACATCCATGCTTCCGTACTGGAAGGAACACGCAAAGTGTGGCTGAGGCAGGCTAGTTGCAGCTCAATGCAAAGTAGAGATTTTGCAAATAACGTTTTGCTTTATGTAGGAATTAGGTTGGGATACTTGACTTCAAAAAACAATGACGACGGTGATAGGCTGACACTGCAGTCCTTCTAGAAGTTTACCTTAACAGATTAGTTTCATGGATCATCTTAAGACGGCTGCCTGTGGAGCCAAACAGCCTTGGTTCATAATCCTGGCTTGACACTGTCCCCGTTCTGTACTCTTAGGCAAGTTACATTACCTCTGTATGCCTTAGTTTCCACATTTGTAAAATTGAGGGTAAAGATAACCCACCACATAGGTCTTTGTGTAGGGAATCACTGGCATATAGTAAGCATTTACTAAGCGTTAACAGTTATCACTGGAGAGTATGCTTGGCTATGAAAATTACTATTTCTTCCTTGTTTCTGTGCCTGTAAACATGCTAATTTCCTTTCCCTGGTCTTCAACTCCATATCAAAATTCTCTTCAGGTGTCAGCTTTAGCAAATAAAAACAAGACTGACAGCTAATTCTGAATGTCAGTTAAACAACAGTTTGCAGTATACATATTTCCGTTACAATCCTGCTCAAGTGACATCTCCTCAGAGAGACCTTCTTCCAAACAGGCCTACCTAAATAGCAGCTGCCCTCAGGTACTATTTCATTAACATTACTTTTATTTTCTTCATAGAGCTTTATTATTACTGAACAATATACATTTGATGAGCTATTTGCCTGTATTAATGACTCTGTCGCTGTAAGCTTTCTGAGGCCACCACACTGCCTAGTACAATGCTGGACAGAGTCCTACAGTATTTGCTAGAAGAATGGAAGGCTGTCACATGGTACCTCACTGTGGTGGAAAACTAATGGGCTTTGCAGAAATTGGGAATCTACCTAAGTGACGTGAACAAATAGCTTACGTTCCTTGAGCCTGTTTACTTACGTGTAAAATGGGGATGACAATATTTATCTTGCAGTGTTGTTGGAGAGTCACATAAAATTACATGTATCACGTGTGTGTGTGAGCTTGTGTGTTGTTGTTGTTGTACCTTCCAACTCAGAGCAACCCTATGGGCAGAATAGAACTGCCCCGTAGTTATTTCTAGGCTGTAATCTATATGGGAAACCCTAGCGGCATAGTGGCAAAATGCTACAGCTGCTAACCAGAAAGTTGGCAGTTCAAATCCACCAGGCTTTTCTTGTAAACACTATATGGGGCAGTTCTGCTCCGCCCTGTAGGATCTCTGTGAGTCGGAATGAACTCCACAGTACTGGGTTTGGTTTGCTTTTATTCTTCATGGGAGCAGATCGCCATGTCTTTACCTGTGCAGACCTACTGGTGGGTGCGAACCACCAACCTTTCTGTTAGCAGCTAAGAGCATAAACATTGTGCCCCCACATAAAATAATGACACATAATATAGATGGTATATAATATACACTGCAAACCTTGGTGGCGTAATGGTTAAGTGCTACAGCTGTTAACCGACAAGTCAGCCATTCAAGTCTACTAGGCACACTTTGGAAACTCCATGGGGCAGTCCTACTCTGTCCTATAGGATCGCTATGAGTAGGAATCGACTTGATTGAAAGGAGTTTTGTACACACACATACACCACATAGTGAGAGCCCCAGAAATGGTAACTTTTGTTGTCTCTGTAATGGTCCAATGTCCCAGAATAAGAGGTGTCCAGGTTCTCTCTAGAACCATAATTCCTTAACCAGGCATCTTTGCTGAGTGTTCTCTGGGCTTGGCAAAGCAGGGCTGGACGCTAGGCATGGCTCTCTTCCCCAAGGACCTGATATGTTGGAAGCTATCGTGGAGGGAGTTTTCTTTCATATGGAAAGTCACTTAGATGAATAGGCAACAAAGTAACAACAGAAAAAGTATATATATATATATTTTTTAGTGTCACAGTCAGGACATCTTTACAAGCCTACAAATAGAAATAAGAAATTTGCTGTAACAACAGCCTGCTGCATATTGTGTTTTCCCCAGAGATGATTTTATCTTATTTGCTTTATTTCTAGTGTGAGATAGGTTTCATTAATTTATGCTTTTGTAATTAATATGATGTTCCATAAATTTTGAAACCTTGGTGGTTAAGAGTCTAGCTGCTAACCAAAAGGTCAAGAGTTCAAATCTACCAGGTGCTCCTTGGAAACCCTATGGGGCAGTAATACTCTATCCTATAGGGTTACTACAAGTTGGAATTGACTCGATGGCAACAGGTTTTGGTTTTCCACAAGCTTAGAAATAATTCAGTGCAGGAATTCACAAATTTATTATAGCCTAGCCTTTGGCAAGAATTAACTGAGTTTTTGTTTTTCTGTTCTATGATAGAGTGCCTGGTTGGTGCAAATGATTAATGGGTTCACCTGCCAATTGAAGGTTTGCTGTTCAAGTATACCCACTGGTGCCTAGGAAAAAAATCTTGGCAATCCATTTCCAAAAAATTGGTCATCAGCAGCCATATGGAGCACAAGTCTCCTTAAGTCAGAGCTGATCCAAAGACAGTTGGTTTTATGATGTATCTAGATACATTGAAATCTACTCAATGGTAATTGTTTTGTTTGTTTTAGAAAGAATAGACATTAAACAACTGTAATTATGTCTCAGTTTTAAACTGTTTCTACAATTTAAAATTCACAGATGAGTTTTAAAACATATAGCCAAATGAAAAAACCTAAACTCATTACCATCAAAGTGATTTGATTCATAGTGACCCTATAGGTCAGAATAGAACTGCTCCATAGAGTTTCCAAGGAGCACCTGGCATACTTGCTGCTGACCTTTTTGTTAGCAGATGTAGCACTCAACCCACTAGGCCACCAGGGTTTCCAAAAGATACAGCTAGTCATCTAAATATTTGCCATTATGTAAACACAACTTAAAAATACAAAAAAGACAAAAGCCCAATTTTTTTTGGAGTATTTGTCCTTTCCTAGCCTGTGTTATATGCCAGGAAAGTAGAGAAACATCCCACTCCTTACTGATTTATCTTCAAAAGTATTTAATTCTGAGAGCAGTTAATGCATTTATGTGTCATTTAAATTCAGCAGTCATTACGGTATGCCCATTATTTGTCAAGTCCTGTGTTTTAGGTACCATAGATCGGTAGGGTAGATCGTACAGTCAGTTCCTTGTCTTCAAGTTGCTTACAACTAGTGAACAAGTCAAATATATAAGGTGCTAAGGTTTAAATTGACTCATATGAAATATCTGCAATTTTATATAATGGAATCTAATACATAACAGTGAAGAAAATTCTGTGAGGTGCATCCAAAGGGTTGTTAAAATACAGAAGAGAGACTAATATATCATTTCTGCATTGCTTTTTGTAATATTTTGGGTAAAATATTCTTTACAAAATTAAATTTATTTCAGCTCTCAAAATGCAAGATTCCTCTAAAAACACTTCCTGCGTCTTCTGGCATATGAGAATTTATGATTTATTATTTTAATTTATTATTGTGATAATGATAAAACATAATGGCACTTTAACAGGAAGTAGAACCTTGGATGTCCAGTGGCTAACGGTTTGGCTATTAGCCAAAAAAGTTGGCAGTTCAAATCTACTAACTACTTGTTGGAAGCTACGGTGTCCTATAGAGTTGCTAATCAACTTGAAGACAAGAACTTTGTTTTCTTGGTTTAACAGGAAATGCTTTGTTGAAACAATATTTTATTTTTAAAATGCAAAGCTCTCAGGAGGTTAGATGGTTTCCCTGAGTGTTACAGCTGTAAAGAGAAGATGAGAACTTCCCTAAATGTATAGAAACAGTGCTGAACAGTTGTTAAGAAAGTGAGAATTTAAAAAACAAAAAAAACTTTTCTTTACCTTGCTTGATTCTGTCACTCTGCATTTCTCTTTAATCTCCTTATTAAGAAAGAAATCTACTGTATTTCTTGTCATTTTATTGAAGTCTAAATTATTATTAATTTAACTAAAAACTTTTAAGCATTTTTGAAATTAAGTTCTATAATGTTTTGATAATTTAATAATTATCCCACTCATTTTTTGCCCTTAGGCATAATTTTATGGTCTTAGACTTAATTTTTACACAAGTTCCCACTAGGTAATTGTGGTTTCGTAAATGTGTTTCGGTGCATGAGACAGAGAGAACAGAGAGAGAGAGAGACAGAGAGAGATGGAAGGGTTCCTGAGTTTTCCCACTTTTTTTAACTGTGTTACTGATAAATAATTCATTTTTAAGATGGCTTACTTTACCTATAATTTACTTTTTCTACATTGCTGAATTTTTGTGTTTAATATGGATTAAAGCATAAATGCTATTTTTGAAGTTAAAACCATTATTTAAATACATAAGCGTTGAGGTTGTACTAATATTAACAATGGGTTCATTCTCACACTACACTGTTTAAAACCATTCAGTTCTGCTCACTCACTTCTGTTGGCTTCACAATGGGCCGTAAACTAAAAAATAGTGAACACCTTGGTACTGATTCCACAGGCTGTACAGAAATCTGGGGAAACAGCATCTCTAAGGCACTTAGACTTTTCACAAGGGAAGAATTATGTGAAAATTATGGTGCATCAGTGGATACAAAGAAAACTCTGAATGACATGGATTGATCCGATAGCTTCCGTGATAGGCTCAAACGTATCAAAGATCACAAAAATGACTTGGGCGGGGCGGAGTCCAGATGGCGGACTAAGCCCATGTCTCCTTCTATCCCTCTGGAAACCAAGACCTGAATTGACAATCAAACGGAGCCTTATGATCACCTCAGCAGCCTCAGGACACGGCACAGAGCTGTTAATTGGGACTTCATACCACTCAGCGAAAAACCTCCTCTCTCTCGCTGACTCCTGCTCCTGGCTAGCCCGGGCTCTCACGGACGGAAGGTAAACGCACCATTTTGACTTTTTTTTTCCTCTGTCTCGGCTGGCGGGCGGAGCTGGGCCTTGCCTGGAGGCTGGACTCAGACATGCTGCTGGGGGGATAGGCAGGCGAAATTCCCATATTGTGAGAGCCAGGCTCGGGACTCTGTTAACCTAGGCACTTTGAGCCTTTCGTTTTGTAGCTGCCTCAGTGGGGTTTGTGCGGAGCTCCGCGGTCAGGGTGCGGGACGCCATGTTGGTACCGAGATTTTAGCGGGACCTCGTTCTTAGCCTGGGAGCCAGCGCCTGCAAACGGGGCAGCGCTTCTCCAACAGAAAAGTAGTGATTTTGCACAGTGCTGCCTATGTTGGGGGCCCTGTAACAGAAGCAGAGGAATCCCTACCTCTCGGCACCTTTAGCTCCTCTGTCTGCTGCCTGTGTGGAGGACGCCATCTTGGGTACGGTGGCCGCAGCTGGACCTAATTCTTAGCTTGGGAGCCAGAGCCTGCCCACAAGAGAGCGCTTTTCTATCACAAAACCAGCATTCGACGCAGTGTTGGCTAAGGCTAGGCCCTGTCAGCAGGCCAACAGGGCAGTAGCATTGCTGTATTCTGAACTACTTTGTTATCATCTGGGGTTGGATATAGTGGCGCTTACTTTGTCAGATGAGAAGAGGGACCTCTACACCTGAAAACCTAACTGACTTGTGAACTGGTCAGATACCTTTTGCTTTACATTTGAAGACAGCCTAGAGAAACATTTGCAATCCATCCTCATAGTACCTCTTCCAGCTTCTATATACTCACATGGGACCCAAAAAGCAACAGATAATTGTGGCATTCAAGCAATCACTCATGGCTTCAGAAGGCTCCCATACGAAGCAACCAAGGAGTTTTCCAGATGAAGAAACTTTTATGAAAGCATCAGGAAGTGAATTCAAATTGATTATATACAGAGCCCTTCTAGACCTTATACAAAATGCAGCAGAAAAAAATGAAAAATTAAGCAAGTTGTTCGATCTGATGGAACACCAGTACTCTGAAATTCAACAGATCAAGAAGAAAATCAAAGACATAGAAACTTCCATGCAAAGCCAATAAAACAGAATGGAACAAATGGAAAAAAGAATTTCTGACTTGGAAGACAGAGCTACTGATGCCAGTGTCTATGAGCAGAAATCAGAAAAAAGAAACAAGAAAAATGAAGAAGCATTAAGAAGCATGTGGGACTCTATTAAGAGGAACAACCTTCGATTCATTGGAGTCCCTGAACAGGGTGAGACCTCTGAGAACACAGAGAGTATTGTGGCTGAGCTGCTGAAAGAAAACTTCCCAGAAATCATGAAGGAAGAGAATATAGACATCTCAGATGCATATTGTACGCCACCCAATATAGATCTCAAAAGAAAGACTCCAAGACATATTATAATCAAGCTTAACAAAATGAAACATAAGCAGCAACTCTTAAAGGCAGCAGGACTCAAGGCAAAGCTAACATTCAGAGGGAAACCCTGTAGACTCTCGTCAGATTTCTCAGCAGAAACCACGCTGGCACAGAGACAGTGGCATGATGCATTCAAAGTATTGAAGGAGAAGAACTTCCAACCAAGAATTATGTATCCTGCAAAACTATCTTTCAAATACGAAAATGAAATTAAGACATTCCCAGATAAACAGAAACTCAGAGACTTTGTAAAAACCAAACCCAAGCTACAAGAAATACTCAAAGAAGTTCTTGGCTTTGGCTTACAAGAATGAAACCACTAACTTTATATTTTAGAACGACACACTACTCAATACTCTACTTATTTAGGGAAGGATCCAAAGTAAATCACAGCTTTGAGATGGAAAGAAGCAATCCAGTGATACATCATGAAAACTATGGTGTCATCATAATAAAAAGAGGGATGTACTACAGTCATTATAGTCCTTCCAGATAGAGAGGAAGATGACAAGACTGGTAGTAATTAAAATTGGGTTTATAAATAGTTTATTAAGGGGGTTCATAAGGGTAGCTGTAAAGCACAACAAAGATGTATCATACCATTTTAAGAAATCTAACACACGAGCCTCAACAACTATAAAACCAGCTCTGAAAAAGTAAAAAATCAACTCACAAAAAAGAGTGTCCCAGAACAGACTAATAAGAACAACAGAGAAAACATGAACATAAAAATAAACATATCACAATGGCAGCAGTGAACACATACCTATCAATAATTACATTGAATGTGAATGGACTGAATGCTCCAGTAAAGAGACACCGAGTGTCATCTTGGATCAAAACACATGACCCATCCATATGTTGTCTACAAGAAACTCACTTGAGACCTAAAGACAGGAACAAACTGAAAATTAAAGGATGGAAGAATATATATCAAGCTAACAATGAACAAAGAAGAGCAGGGGTGGCAATTGTAATCTCAGACAAAATCAATTTTAATGTCGAATCCACCATCGTGTACAAAGATGGACACTATTGCTGAAAGGTTCAGTACACAAACAAGACTTAACTATATTAAATATTTATGCAGCTAATGTCAGAACACCTAAATATGTCCAACAAACACTAACTATGCCCAAAAAAGTCCGGGTCAAGATGGCTTCACGGCGGAATTCTACCAAGCACTTAGAGAAGAGTTATCCCCAATACTACTGAGACTATTTCACAGTATAGAAAGGGATGGAGTATTCCCAAACTCATTCTATGAAGCCAGCATAACCCTGATACCTAAGCCAGGGAAAGATCCAACAAAGACAGAGAACTACAGACTGGTATCACTCATGAACCTAGATGCAAAAATCTTCAACAAAATTCTTGCCAACAGAATACAACAACATATCAAGAAAATAATCCATCATGACCAAGTGGGATTCATACCAGGGATGCAAGGCTGGTTCAACATCAGGAAAACAATTAATATGATTAACTACATAAATAAAACAAAAGATAAGGATCACCTGATTTTGTCTATTGATGCCGAAAAGGCATTTGATAAAGTCCAACACCCATTCATGCTAAAAACTCTTAGCAAAATGGGCATAGACGGCAAATTCCTCAACGCAATAAGGCCCATTTATACAAAGCCAATTGCCCACATCATCCTGAATGGAGAGAGACTGAAAGACTTTCCCTTGAGATCAGGAACTAGACAAGGATGCCCACTGTCACCTCTCCTATTCAACATTGTGCTGGAAGTTCTGGCCAGAGCAATTAGACAAGACAAAGAAATAAAGGGCATCTGCATCAGCAAAGAGGAAGTTAAAATCTCCCTGTTTGCAGATGATACGATTGTATATGCAGAGAACCCCAAGTAATCTGTAAGTAAGCTACTCAAACTGATAGAAAAGTTCAGCAATGTCTCAGGATACAACATAAACATAAGTAAATCAGTAGGATTCCTTTATACCAACAACGAGACTGTTAAGGAGGAAATTACCAAATCAATACCATTTACGATAGACCCTAAGAAGATAAAATACCTAGGAATTAATCTAACCAGAGAAACAACAGACCTTTACAAAGAGAACTACAAGCCCTTACTACAAGAAACTAAGAGAGACTTCGATAAATGGAAAAACCTACCCTGCTCATGGATAGGAAGACTTATCATTGTGAAAATGTCTATTTTACCCAAAGCAATTTATTTATATAATGCAATCCCAATACAAGTTCCAGCATCATTTTTTAATGAGATGGAGAAACAAATCACCCATTTTGTTTGGAAAGGGAAGAAACCCCAGATAAGTAAGGTACTATTAAAGAAGAAGAACACACTGAGAGGCCTCTCATTACCCGACCTTAGAACATACTACACTGCCACAGTGGTCAAAACAGCCTGGTACTGGTACAAGAACAGACAGATGGATCAATGGAACAGAATTGAGACCCCAGAGATGACACCATCTGCCTATGAACAGTTGATATTCGACAAAGGCCCTAAGACATTAAACTGGGGTAAAAACAGTATTTTCAACAAATGGTGCTGGCAAAATTGGTTATCCATCTGCAATAAACTGAATCAACGTCCATATCTTACATCTTATACGAAAACCAACTCCAACTGGATAAAAGACCTAAATATTAAACCTAAAACGATAAAGCTCATCCAAGAAAAGGTAGGACAACAATGGAAGTTTTAACGCACAATGAGGACAGACTCCAAAATCTGTCAAAGAAACCTCAATCAACAGAAGAGAAAATAGATAAATGGGAACTATTAAGAATCAAACACTTTTGCTCATCCAAAGACTTTATTAATAGAATTAAAAGAACACCCACAGAACGGGAAAAAATATTTGGCAGCTCTATGTCAGACCGACGCCTGATCTCCATAATCTATAAGATACTACAAAATATCAAGAAGAAGAAGATAAACCATCCAATTAAGCAATGGGCAAAGGAGATGGACAGACACTTCACTAAAGCGGGGATCCAGGCAGCCAAAAAACACATGCGGACATGTTCACGATCTTTAGTTATTAAAGAAATTTAAATCAAGACAACAATGAGATACCATCTCACCCCAACAAGATTGGCCATGATCCAGAAAACACAAAACAACAAATGCTGGAGAGGCTGTGGAGAAAGTGGAACACTCCTACACTGTTGGTGGTGTTGCAGAATGGTCCAGCCTCTTTGGAAGGCACTCTGGCACTTCCTTAAAAAAATGGATATCGATATACCATTTGACCCAGTAATTCCACTACTTGGAATATATCCTACAGAATCAAGGCCTTTCACACCAACGGACACATGCCCAAGAATGTTTACCGCAGCACAGTCCACGATAGCAAAAAGATGGAATCAACCCAGATGCCCAACAATAGAAGAATGGATAGGTAAACTATGGTACATATACTCAGTGGAGGACTACGCAATGATAAAGAATATCGATGATTCCAGGAAACATCTCCTAACCTGGTTTCAACTGGAAGACATTATGTTGAGTGAAAGTAGTCAGTGACAAAGGGATGAATACTGTATGAGACCTGTACGATAAGATCTCAAAAACAGACTTGTGTATAGAAGAAAAGACTCTTTGACAGCTGCAAGGGAGGGGGAGGGGGGAGGGTTTAGTTTAGATAGTTACTAGAAATCTAGTTGAGAGAAAGCGGTGATAACACACATTAGAAACAAGAACAACGTTAAGTGGACTTCAGCATAACTTGAGTACTACTTCCGTCTTAACTCAATACTGCAAGGTTAGAGTAGCTGGGGCAGGGGGCAGGGGACCATGCTCTTAGGCGAATTCCAGGCCAATTGGCACAACTAGCATTTTGCTAAGAGAGCTCTCTGCACCCCACGTTGGTAAGTGGCGTCTGGGGTCTTAAAAGCTGCCAAGCTGCCATCGGAGGACACAGCAAATGGTCCCAACTCAGCAGGAACGGATGCTTACCGAGGACCAAAATGACATGCGGTAGAGACAACCGAGAAGATGGAGAGACCCACAAGAGTGGGTGCTTACATCGACTTGGTACTGGAAGAACCAGATGGTGCCCGTCCACCACCAGTGATAGCCACAATGGAGCTCATAGAGAGGAGTCTCACTGGCAACACAAGAATAAAAAGGGATGCATCATGAGATCTCCACTAAAGGACCTCAATTGATGGTCCAGTGGTTTGAGGGTTCCTCTGAGAACATGGGCCCTGGCCCTGATGCTGCCCTTTCCCATAAATTATAACAAAGGTCCACTCTTTGGACAGGAATGAATTGGACTTGGCAATGCAGAGTGACCATATATTGGAAGCACTTTGTGGTTCTATGCGTCTATAGGATATCATCTTGCTGACCTCTGGCTGGAGGAAGGGGAGTGGACGGAGAGGAGGGGAAAGGAGGCTGTTGGGAGGATGAGACATGTATGGAGCAGAGAGGAATAGTGTGCAGTCACCGAACAGGGAGAGCAGTGGAAGCTGCATATAGGTGATCATGTAAATTTATACGTGAATGTACATTTTCACTTAGTTATGTTAAATAAAAATGAAAAAAATAAAAAATAAATTTAAAAAAAAATGACTTGGGACTAGGCAACATTCTCTTCTGTTACACACAAGACCACCATGAGTCAGAGTCATCTGCAGGTCAACGAACACCAGTGGAGTAATTTAATTACCACAATCCATTTAATTCTCTGTGGCTTTTACTGGAACTTGTTTTTAATGGGCCGTTCTAGAAGAAAACAAGGGCAACTCAAAGTAGGTGTTTGGGTGAAAATTAGTAAATAAGAATCAACAAAAAATATTTGAGAAAAACATCAATTTGAGAGCCAGTCTAAAAAATACCTAGCCACTGTGCCTGAGTATAGGATTCCCTGAGTGGTACAAATGGTTAAATGATGGACTGTTAACTCAGAGGTTGGTGATTCACACTCACCTAGAAGTGCCTCAGAAGTAAGGCCTGGTGATCCACTTCCTAAAGGTCATAGCTTTGAAAATATTATGGAGTACCGTTCTACACTGTGTACATGGGATCTCCACGAGTCTGAATCTACTCAACAGGAGCTAACAACAACATACCAGAGTGTACTCTTCCACACTGTCAAGGTCATGGGGTGGGGTGGGGGAAGCACTTTAGTGTGAAAACTGATGAGATCTAGAAATGTGGAAGTTAGGTAATGGTAACATACAATTTCAACTTTGTTTTGTCAAAGGTACCATGGTGACATAGGATGCTAGAAGACATCCAGGGATGGGGGCACTGACGAGTTAGCAGCAGAAATCTCACTTTTCCTATTGGAGATCTAATTTGAGTCTCAGCCAACACAGCTCATGCACAGCCAATACCTGTTTGCAGTGGAGGTTTCTGAGTGGTTATTAGGCTGACTAGGTCTCAATGGAGCTTCAGACTAAGATGGACTAAGAAGAATAGCGTGGCAATCCACTTCCCCAAGCAGCATTTCCTTCCACTGCACCTAGGGATCATTATAAGACTGGAGACAACTCAGCAGCAGTTAATAGCACCAAATGAGAGGTGTATAGGAACTCTATACTATCTCTGTAACTTTTCTGTAAACCAAAAATTACTCCAATGGAAAAAACTATAGAAAAACAAAAGTCAAAAGAAACATTAAAATTGTGTTTCCAAATTTAACTAATATCAAATTCAAATCCTGTGAATTGATAGCAATCTTAACAGCAAAAACAACCAGTTTTCTTTCTTTTTTTTTGTGCTGTCTAGAGCACTTTGATGTTATCCCATTTGACCGTTAGAGCCTGGTGATACAAGAAGAGCAGATTGCGAATGCAAACATTTCCAGTCCAAGGTCTCTTAAATAGTTAGGTCATATTTTTTTAAAGTCACATTTTAACTATTCATTCCTGAGGATTCAAAACAGGCCACCTCTGAGTAGAATCTTCTGTTTGTTTGTGGAGAGACAGCATTTAGGTTTATTTAGGGACGATTCTCCATCTGACTTCCCACTTCTGAAGTTGTCAGTAAAAGAAAACCTGGGTGAGGTCCAGGGAAATGGGAAAGAGGGTCAAAATTTGGGAAACACATTTTGATGCAGTGGTAGACCTGATGAAACGCCGTGATCCTGAAGTTATCTTAGTTTGTGCCTTCAAATATTTCCCAATGAAACTTGTGAGCAAGGGCTTGAAATTATTGCAGCCAGCCTTCCCAGAAGGCACTGAAACCTAATTTAGAGCAGTGCTCCAAGCCAGTGGTCTTACCTGCTGTGAGTGCTTGTAATGAACCAGTGACTAACTACAGTGCCATCTAGGCCAACCATTCATGGTTACAGGGTCAACAACTTTATGTATTTAAAACAAACAAACAAAAAAAATCACTGTCATCAAGTTGGGTCTGACTCATAGCAACCCTGGAGGTCAGAGTAGAACTGGTCCATAGAGTTGCCAAGGAGCACCTGGCTGGTTTGAACTGTGGACCTTTTGGTTAGCAGACGTAGCACTTAACCCACTATGCCACCACTGTTTCCTTATGTATCTTTAGGTTGTTTATTTTCTTTCTTAAGAGAGAGAAAAGAAAGAAAAATAGTTTTTACATATGTAGATCATTATTAGAAAATAAATTATGGAGTCAAGGACTTCTCAGATAATTCCTTTGTCTCCAAATTGTTTGTAAAATGTCTCCCAAGAATCAGTTTCATCAAGATTAACTTCTCAGACCGTAACACAATAAGCTTAGAAATCAATTAAAAATGCACAGTTATAAAAATCACGTGTTAGAACCACATAACATTCACTCAATAAACTTTAAGTTCTAAAAGAAAATTATAAAACAGATTGTAGGCAGATCATAAAATGCAGTGCTGAGTGAAAACAAGCAAGAAATGTCATGAATTCCTTCTCAAGTTGTTTATGGCAAAGGACCAGTGTTATTACATTTCTAATTGTCACTCATTGCCATCGAGTCAATTCTGACTCATGGTGACCCTTTAGGACAGAGTAGAACTGCCCAATAGAGTTTCCAATGAGTGCTTGGTGAATTTTAACTGCCAACCTTATGAGTAGTAGCTGTAGTACTTACCCATTACACCACCAGAGTTTCCAATCTGTCACAGATCTATTTATTTATAAATTACAATAAAAAATAAATATTAGGAAAATTAAATTTAAAAGCAGTGACATACAAAATATAATCTCCCAGTTTTTTCTTATTACACTGAAAAGACCTAAGATTGCATTTCAATAAATACAATCTGATAAAAGCATAACCGGGACAAAGTTTCTAAATGTGAACTCTCTATTTTTGTACTTAATACGGTGGTAATACAGAGTATGGGAACCAACAGTCTAAGTAACATTGATTTATAGCACAATGCCTTTTATAAATATACATACACAAAACATCAATCCAAAGTTTAGAAGAATGCATACAAATAAATGGGTTGCATATTGAGGGGAGGAAGTAGAAAAAGTGGCATGCAAATAAAAGAGAATCAATCAATCAACCAAAGAATCAAGACAGTGACCCAGCACAGATTAATTGAGAATTGCAACAGGAAATCCTGGTGGCATAGTGAAGCCTTGGAGACAAAGTAGTTAAGTGTTATGGCTGCTAATCAAAAGCTCAGCTGATGGAATCTACTAGGCGCTCCTTGGAAACTCTATGGGGCAGTTCTACTCTGTCTTATAGGGTCCCTATCAGTTGGAATAAACTCAATGGCAGTGGTTTTGGTTTTGGTTTACAAGTACTAGAACTGTGATTAACTCAACCTTCAGTCCCCTGAGGGATGCAGAGAGAGAGAGAACAAAAAGGCTAATTAAGCAAATCTTCCTCCTTCACCCTAAAAACTTCGTTTCTTTTATCACCAACTTACTATTTTCTACCTACTTTAAACCCTTCTAACAAGCTTTAAATTCCTTGTTTCACTCTTTTTGATCTGTATCAAGATGATAAAAAAACATCAGGCAGACGTATTTTCTCCAATGTTAAATGTGTTCCTTGATTTTCACCTCTATCTCAGTAAACCAGAGATACCTACAATGAAGGGTTGCGCTAGTAAATACTGGTTAGAGTCAGAATACTAGATCTTCACAAGCTTTCAAATATCTTGTCTATGCTTCTAGGTAATTTCCCACTCACTTTCAACCCACTCCGCAGCTAAAACATTGTCTTTAAAGTGTGACTACTAAACGTAAAAAATACAAAATCTAGAGTACTTCAGAGACATATTTTAAAATCTTGATATTTGTGCAGTAAACAATCACTCCTGTCTGCTGATTTAAGGATTCTGCTCTGTAGTTCTGTGAACTGAAGTCATAGTGTTACCACACCTCTGACATAGTTTAGCTGTTAATGAAAAATCCCACAGATCTATTCTGACATGAGTTGGAGCCAACTCAGTGGAAACTGTAGTCAGTACCAGCAGACATACAAGTTATCCAGAAATGCGGTTTTAGCTTATTATTCTTTCTTCCTCGCCAAGCCTTCTTAACAAACCATGAACAAGGGAAGAAAATGGACAGGTTTCCCTCTGTATCAGTCAAGAGAAGTAGGGGCAGACTTCTTTGGGATGCAGAGGAGGTATTTACTTCAAATTCATCTGAGATAGATTTTCCAGTTCCAGCCTCAGCTCAGCATATACCTAGGCCATCTCTGAAGTCAAATTCTCTAAAGAGAACTTCTCGTTATGGAGAAGCTGTGCTTGGATCCTTTCCTCCTGATCATCCCATGGGATGACCCCTTCCCTTTGTATCGCACTAGACTTGCACATACCCTGGCCCTGTACTCTTCTTCCACTTTAGCTGCTCGCATCATGTCCACTGCCCAGATGCCTGGTAAATACACAAGCTATATACTCTGCAGAAAAGAAAAGAAAAATTCCACTCTGTAGGTTTTTTTAATAAGTGTGTGAATTTACACACTCTGCACTTACTTGCTCCTGTTTAGTTGATTCTGACTCATAGCAGCCCCATTGTGTATCAGAGGAGAACTGTGTGCTCTAGTGTTTTTTAATGACTCAGTTTTCGGAAGTAGGTCAAGACATCTTTCTTCAGATGTGCCCCTGGGTAGGCTTGAACTTCCAGCCTTTCAGTTAGCAGTCAAAGACATTTTGGAACCCCTGCTTCCTGCTTTTGAAAGAAAGTCCTAATTGACAGTTCAGAAGAAGCAATGGACAAATGATCATAAGAAAAATTAGAAATTTTGATCTCTATATTTTGCATTTTAGTATTTTTATTAAATTTTACATTATAGATATTATAGATATACATACCATTGCTAAGTTAGGAGTGGATCAATAGCTATAAGTAATGCATATTTATAATGCATATGTTAATATATTCTGTTAAAATATATATGCGTATATACTTCTTACACAATTACAACTGTAGAATTATCTCTCATTTTATATTATTTTTTCTTATTCTGATTAAGTGAAAGTATATAATCCAAATCAATTTTGCGTGCCTGTCTGTCTGCAGTTCCATCTTCTCTCCACTCTCAATGACAGTAGATCCCTCCTTTTCACTCTTTACTTCTGATATCCTCTTAATGAGCACCTGTCCCCTCCTGTCCACCTTTTTCTATCCCGTCTAGAAAGAAACCAGTAGGACAGCCTCTTATAAATGTATAAAACCATAAAGTACACACACCAAGCGGTCACATGGTGTCCTGACATCCAGTCCATACTTGTCTGAAGAGTTGACCTCAATAATTGTTTCTGGTCAGGGCGAGAAGTAGGTCTAGGGTCCATGTTCCCAGGGCACCCTCCAGGCTGTTGTAGTCTTTTAGTAGAGTTCTAGAGCAGATCTCTTTTCCTCATGTTGCCTCAGGGACTCTACATTGTGTCCCCCATCACACTGCCTTTGGTTGTGGTTGGGTACCATCTTGTTCTTCTGCTCTCATGTTGATATAGTCTCCCATTCATATGGGTCCTTCCGTATCCTGGGCTCATTCTTTCTCCAGTCTTTGATATTCTCAGTCATCATCAGTTCCAGATGAGTTGGGGCCACCTGGTGTACCTCAGATGACAGCTTGCTAGATTTTATGATTCCAGATGCCACTCTCCAATGTGAGTTGTGGAAGTCTGTCTTACCAAAACGCTAGTTATGTCAATTGACCTCTATGTCCCCTGAAAACACAGCCCCTAGGCCCCCATCCATGCTAGTCTATCCCTTGAAATACTGGGTTGAGTTTAGAAAACCTTTCAGTTTATGGGGTAGTCCAGTTATGTTGATCTCCTCTCTACTATGTGCTGTCGCTGCTTTCACCTAACCAAATTCCTATCAGTTATCTAATCTGTAGCCCACTTTCTTCCTAATGCCTCACATTTGTAGCCATAAGAGCCTTTTTTTCTGAATAGAAGTCTCTTTTTAAGTCCTTATAGAAAAGGCTTCACACAATTTTTGTCTTTTTGCAGCTAACTGATCTCAGTCATCATAATGTTTTTAGTGGAAACCAGGTTATGACATGCTTCCTAACATCATCATCATTCTTTATCATTGCATAGTTTTCCATCGAGTGTATGTACCACAGTATTCTTATCTATTCATCTGCTGATGGACACCTAGGTCAATTCCATCTTTTTGCTATTGTGGACAGTGCTGCAATGAAAATTCACGTGCATGGGTCTGTTCATGTGACTGCCTTTATTTTCATAGGATATATTCTGAGCAGTGAGATTGTTGGATCATACGTTATTTCTATTTCTAGCTTTTTAAGGAAGCACCAAATTGCTTTCACTATTACAGCTTAACAGTTTCCTGCTCTCATCGTTGTTCTTTATCATTGCATAGGGTTCTACTGAGTGTATATACCATAGTTTACCTATCCATTCCTCTGTTGTTGGGCATCTGGGTTGATTCCATCTTTCTGCTGTTGTAGACAGTACTGCAATCAACATTGCAAGTATCAGTTGGTGTGAATGGCCTCGATTCTGTAGCATATATTCAAAGCAGTAGAATTACTGGGTAAAATGGTATATCTATATCCATTTTTTTAAGGGAGTGCCAGATTGCTTTCCAAAGGGGTTCCACCATTTTGCAATCCCACCAACAGTGTAGGAGAGTTCCAATTTATCCATAGCCTCTCCAGCACTTGTTGTTTTGCATTTTTTGGATCATGGCCAACCTTGTTAGGGTGAGATGGTATCTCATTGCCATTTTGATTTGAATTTCTTTAATAGCTAATGATCATGAGCATGTCTGCATGTGCTTTTTGGTTGCCTGGATTTCCTCTTTAGAGAAGTGTCTGTCCATCCCCTTTGCCCCTTCCTTAATTGGATAATGTATCTTTTTCTTATTGATATTTTGTAGTACCTTGTAGATTATGGAGTTCAGGCGTCAGTCTGACATATAGTTGCCAAATATTTTTTCCCATTTTGTAGGTGGCCTTTTAATTTTATTAATAAAGTTTTTGGATGAGCAAAGTGTTTGATTCTTAATAGTTCCCATTTATCTGTTACCTCTTCTGTTTATTGTGGTTTGTTTGTCAGATTATGAAGTCTGTCTACGTTGTGTATTAAAACTCCGTTGTTGATCCTACTTTTTCTTGGATGAGCTTTATCATTTTCGGTATGATACTTGGGTCTTTTATCCAGTTTGAATTGATTTTTGTATAAGGTGTAAGGTATGGGTCTTGTTTCAATTTATTGCAGTTGGATATCTCGTTTTGCTAGCAACATTTGTTCAAGAGATTGTTTTTACCCCAGTTTAATGTCTTAGGGGCTTTGTCATGTATCAACTGTTCATAGGCCGATGGTATCATCTCTGAATTCTTGATTCTGTTCCATTGATCTATCTGTCTTTTTTTGTATCAGTACCAGGCTGTTTTGACTACTGTGGCAGTGTAATAGGTTCTAAAGTTGGGCAGTGAGATGCCTCCCAGTGTGTTCTTCTTCCTTAGTAGTGCTTTACTTATCTGGGGCTTCTTCACTTTCCAGACGAAGTTGATAACTTGTTTCTCCATCTCATTAAAAAATGTCACAGGAACTTGTATTGGGATTGTATTATGTAAGTAGATTGCTTTGGGTAAAATAGACATTTCCACGATGTTAATTCTTCCTGTCCATGAACAGAATAGGTTTCTCCATTTATGTAAGTATCTCTTAGCTTCTTGTAGTAAGAGTTTGTAGTTCTCTTTGTAAAGGTATGCTATTTCTCTGGTTAGATTTATTCCTAGGTACTTTATCTTCTTAGGGGCTATGATAAATGGTATTGACTTGGTGATTTCTTCCTTAATAATTTTGTTGTTGTTATAAAGGAGTGCTACTGATTTACTTATGTTTATCTTGTATTGTCAGACTTTGCTGAACTCTTCTATCAGTCTGAGTAGTTTACTTATTGATTCTTTGTGACTCTCTGCATATACAACCAAATCATCTGCAAATGGGGACATTTTGACTTCTTTTTTTGCTGATGCAGATGCCCTTTATTTCTTGGTCTTGTCTAATTGTGCTGGCTAGAACTTCTAGTACAATGTTGAATAGGAGAGGTGAGAGTGGGCATCCTTGTCTACCTCCTGTTCTCAAGGGAAACTGTTTCAGTCTCTCTCCATTCAGAATGATGTAGGCAGTTGGCTTTGTATAAATAGCCCTTATTACGTTGAGGAATTGGCCATCTATTCCTATTTTGCTGAGAGTTTTTAGCATGAATGGGTGTTGGACTTTATCAAATGCCTTTTCTGAATCAATAGACAAGATCAGGTGATTCTTGTCTTTTGTGGTATTTATGTAGTTGATCACATTAATTGTTTTTCTGATGTTGAACCAGCCTTGCATCCCTGGTATGCATCCAACTTGGTCATGATGGATTACTTTTTGGATATGTTGTTGTATTCTACTGGCAAGAATTTTGCTGAAGATTTTTGCATCTAGATTCATGAGTGATATTGGTCTGTAGTTCAGTTTTTTTGTTGGATCCCTTCCTGGCTTTGGTATCAGGCTTATGCTGGCTTCACAGAATGAATTTGGGAGTATTCTATCCCGTTCTATACCATGAAATAGTCTCAGTAGTATTGGAGATAACTCTCTAAAAGCTTGGTAGAATTCTGCAGTGAAGTCATCTGGGCCCGGGCTTTTTTCGGTTGGCAGTTTTTTGATGACTTTTTCAATCTCTTCTTTTGTGATGGGCTTATTAAGTTGTTCTGATTCACTTTGTGATAATTTTGGTAGGTGATATGAATCAAGGAATTTGTCCATTTTCTCTAGGTTTTCAAATTTGTGAGAGTACAGTCTTTCACAGTAATCTGTTATGATATTTCTGATTTCTGTTGAATCTGTGATGACAACTCCCCTCTCATCTCTTATTTGGGTTATTTGTTTCCTTTCCTGCTTTTCTTTAGTAAGCTTAGCCAATGGTTTGTCAATTTTGTTGATTTTTCCCCAAACCAGCTTTTGGTTTTTTCAATTGTTCTTTTATTCTCTAATTTGTTTAGTTCTTCTTTAATCTTAATGATTACTCTCTTCTGGTGCCTGAGGGGTTCCTCTGTTTTTCTCTCTCTACTTGCTTAAGCTGTAGGGTTAATTCTTTGGTTTGAGTTCTTTCTTGCTTCCTGATGTGTGCATTTATGGAGATAAACTGACCCCTGAGCACTGCTTTGACTGTATCCCATAGGCTATGGTAGGAAGTGCTTTTGTCCTCATTGGAATTCATAAGTTTTCTTATTTTATCCTTGATTTCTTCTATAACTCATGGCTTTTTAAGCAAGATGTTGTTCAGTTTCCATTTCTTCCACTTTCTAGCTATGTTTTTTTCTGCTATTGATTTTGACTGTTATGGATTTATGATCTTAGAAGATGCTTTGCATGAATTCAATGGTATTGATTTTGTTGAGAATTGCTTTATGTCCTAACACATTCTGGAGTGTGTTCAATGTGCACTCAGAAGGAGTAGTTTTCTGCTGATGGATGGAAAGTTCTGTATATGTTGATGAGGTCTAGTTGATTATGGTAGTGTCTTTATTGAACTTTTTTCTGGATGATCTGTCCAGTATTGACGTGAAGTGTTGAAGTCTCATACTAGTATTGTGGAGTGATCTATCTCCTTTCTGAGAGCAGTCAGTGTTTATTTGAAATATTTAGGTGCTCTAATATTAGGTGCATAAATATTTAATATTGTTAAGTCCTGCTTGTGTATCGAAACTTTCAGCAATAAATAGTATCCATCCTTGTCTATGATGGTGGATTTTACATTAAAATTGATTTTATCTGAGATTAGAATTGCCGCATCTGCTCTTCTTTGTTCATTGTTAGCTTGATGTATATTCTTCCATCCTTTTGTTTTCAGTTTGTTCATATATTTAAGTCTAAGGTGAGTTTCTTGTAGGCAACATATGGATGGGTCATGTCTTCTAATCCAAGATGTCACTCAATGGCTTTTTACTGGAGCATTTGGCCCATTCACATTTAATGTAATTATTGATAGGTAGGTGTTCAATGCTGCCATTGTGGTACGTTTATTTTTGTGTTGATGTTTTCTCTTTTGTTCTTATTAATCGGTTCCGAGACATTCTACTTTGCAAGTTGATTTTTCACCTTTTTCAGGGTTGTTTTTGTGGTTGTTCAGACTCCTGTATTACATTTCTTGATATGGTATGTTGCATCTTTATTGTGCTTTATGGCTGCCCCTGTGATCCCCCTTAATAAACTATGTATAAATCCAATTTTAATTACTACCAGTCTTGCCAACTTCCTCTTCATCTGGAAGGAGTATAACCACTGTAGAAACTTCTCTTAACCTGGTTTCAAACGGAGGACATTATGTTACGTGAAAGTAGTCAGCGACAAAAGGACAAATATTGTATGAGACCCCTATGATAAGAACTTAAAAACAGATTCATGCATAGGAGAAAAGCCTTTTTGATGGCTGCAAGAGTGGAGAGGGAGGGTGGGAGGGTAGGGTTTAGATTAGATGTTAGAAATTTGGTTGGGTGAAATTGGTGACAGCAGGCTTTAGAAAGAAGACCAATATTAACCGGACTTCAACACAATCGGAGTACTCCTCCCATCTTAGCCCAATATTGCAAGAACAGAGTAGCTGTGGTGGGGGGCCAGGGACCATGCTTTCAGGCAAAATCAAGGCCAATTGGCACAACTAGCATTTTGCTAATGAGGACTGTCTTCACACCACTCTAGTGAGTGGTGTCTGGGTTCTTAAAACCTGCCAAGCTGCTATCTGAGGGTACAGCAAATGGTCCCACCTCAGCAGGAACGGATGATCACCGAGGACAAGAATGACATAGGGAAAAGAGAACCCAGAAGACAGACAGACACATGTGAGTGAGTGTCTACATCGACTCGTGACCAGAAGAACTGGATGGTGCCTGGCTGCCACCAGTGATAAGTGTGATGGCGCTCACAAAATTGAGTCTCACTGGCAACACAAGAATAAATAGGAGTCCACCCTGAGATCTTCACTAAAAGACCACAACTAATTGTCCAGGGGCTTCAGGGTTCCCCTGGGAGCATGGCACCTGGCCCTGATGTCACCCCTGTATATAAATCATAATGAAGGTCACCTCTTCAGACAGCAATGGATTGGACTTGGCAACCCAGAGTGACCATATCTTGTGGGCACTTTAAGGTTCTGTGCATCTGTAGCATATCATCCTGCTAACCTCTTACTGGAAGAAAGGGAGTAGGTGCAGAGGATGGGATAGGAGACTGCTGGGAGGATAGGACACGTATGGATGAGAAAGAAAGAGTGTGCTGTCACTGGGCAAGGAGAGCAGTGGGAGCTGCATATAGGTGAGTGTGCAAATTTATACGGGCATGCACATTTTCATTCAGCCATAATTTAAAAAAAAAAAAGATGTACATCTAGGTTTATGAGCGATATTGGTCTGTAATTTTCTTTTTTGTGGGGCTTTTCCCTGGCTTTGGTATTAGGGTCTCAGAACCTAAGATACCCTAAGATAGTTACCCTAAGATAGCAGCTTGGCAGCTTTTATGCTGACTTCATAGAAAGAATTTGGGACTATTTCATCCACCTATATGCTGTGAAATAGCCTCCATAGTATTCAAGTTAACTTCTCTCTAAAAGTTTGGTAGAATTCTCCAGTGAAGCTTTCTGAGACAGGACTTTCTTTGGTCAGTATTTTTTTTTTTTTTATTACTTTTTCAATCTCTTCTTTTCTGATGGGTTTATTAAGTTGTTCTATTTCCCTTTGTGATAAATTTGACAGGTGACCAGAATCTGGAAACTTGTCCATTTCCTCTAGGTTTTCAAATCTGTTATAGTTTTCATAGTATTCTATTATGATGCTTTTGATTTTGATTGGGTCTGTTGTGACATCTCCTGTCTCAATTCTTATTCAGGTTATTTGTTTCCTCTTCTGTTTTTCTTTTGTAAGTTTAGCCAGTGGTTGATTTAAAAAAAAAAAAAAAAAAAAAAACAGCTTTTGGCTTTGTTGATTCTTTTAATTTCTTTTCTATTCTCTAATTTATCGAGTTCTGCTCTAATCTTTATCTGCGTTCTTCTGGTGCCTTAGTGGTTCTTTTGTTGTTATCTTTCTACTTGTTTGAGTTGTAGGGTTAATTCTTTGGTTGGGGCCCTGTCTTTATTCCGGATGTGTGCATTTACAGAAATAAATTGACCTCTGAGTACTGCTTTGGCTGTGTCCCAGAGATTCTGGTAGGATGTGTTTTCATTCTCATTTGATTCCATAAATTTCTTTATTGCATCTTTGATTTCTTCTGTAACTCATGGATTTTTGACCAAAGTGTTAAAAAGTTTTCATGAATCGTAATTTTTATCCCTGTATTTTCTGCTGTTGATTTCAACTTTTGTGGCTTTGTGGTCCAAAAAGATGCTTTGCAATAGTTCAGTGGTTTGGATTTTGTTACTCTCCACCTCTTTATTGGAGCATTCAATCCATTTACATTCAGTGTAATTATTGATAGATATGTGTTTAGTGCTGTCATTTTGATGCCTTTATTTTTCTTTTGTTGATTTTTTGTTTGTTCCTCTTAAAATTCTGTTCTGGGTCTTTTTTCTTTATGGTTTAACTTTTCATCTTTTTCATTGTTGGTTTTGTGTTTGTTCAGACTCCTGTATTATGTTACTTGTTTTGAAATGTAGCACTGATAGTTTGTTTTGTGCCTGTCCCTTATATCCTCCTTAATGTTCTAATTTTAAACCAATCTTTCACTTCTGTATATGTCTTTAATTTTTATCCATCTGAAAGACTTGTAACTACAGTAATATATCCTTCTTTATAGTGTGATGATGTCATAGTTTTCATGTTAAGACCTGTGGTTTTCTATTTTTAATATTGTAGCTTTGATTGAGCTTTGTGACTTCCTAACTTAGTAGAACTCTGGATGCTCTGTCCTTCAATGCATCCATAACTATACAAATGATGTTTTTGTTTTTGTAAACATATAGCTTCTTTCAGTATTTCTTATAGTTTTGTTTTGGTTTTTGCAAAGTCTTTAAGCTTCTGTTTGAGAATATCTTAATTTCATCATCCTATTTGGGAGACAATCTTGCAGGATATATAATTCTTGGTGGGAAGTTTTTCTCCTTCAAAGGTTTGTATGTGTTATGCCACTGCCTTCTTGCCAGCATGGTTTCTACTGAAAAGTCAGCAGAGGGCTTCCATGTGTACTTTAATTTTGTTTTAAGCCTCACTGCCTTTAAGAGCCTCTGTTTATGTTACATTTTGTTAAGTTTGATCATAATATGTCTTGATGTCTTTCTTTTGGGGTTTCTAGTTTTTGTAGTGTTCAATAAGCATCTTCTTCTTTCATGACGTCAGGGAAGTTTTCTGTCAGCAATTCTCTCTGTATTTTATGCTATCCCTCCCTATTTAGGGACTCCAGTTATTTGTAAATTATTCCTCGTGATAGAGTCCCACATGCTTCTTAATGCTTCTTCATTTTTCTTGTTTCTTTTTCTGACTTCTATTCATAAATGCTGATGTCAGTTGCTTTAACTTCAGTCTTGCTAATTCTGCATTCCATTTCCTCTATGCTGCCCTTTTGGCTTTGTGTTGAGTTGTCTAATTCTGTAATTTTATTATTGATAGGCTGGATTTCAAATCATTGATGTTGTAGCAGTTCCCACAGCTTACTTGATTTTTTACTTTGTTCTGCTACATTTTGTTCAATTTCTAGAAGAACTCTGTACATAATTCTTTTGTATTCTATCTCCAGTAATTTCAGAAAGGTTTCCTCATCTGGGAAGTGGTTTAAGTCTTCATCCTGGGAGATTTCCAGAGCCCTTGTGGTCTGCTTCTTTAAATGGTTAGGTATCTATTGTTCTCTTCATACCATCCAGAAGTCAGTTGTTTATTTTCTCAGTTGTTACACCAACAGGAGCTGTGGTGTAGGTCTAAGAAGAGAGTGAGTAAGGGCACTGCTTGAAATGGTCACCAGCTGTCACTGCATGCTCTAGTTACAGCTGACTTATGTATAGCTTCTGTGGCAATACTCTGTCAAACTCCTCAGTGCTGCTCAGTTTGGTGGATTGGCCCTCAGGGGTTGCAGGCCCTGCCTCCTGGCTGATAAAGGTGGTGAGCCGCTTTTGTCAACTCTCTGGTGTCACACCAATCAAGACTATGGTGTAACTCAGTGAAGGGAAGAGGGAGGCATGTCATCACATTTGGCCACCAGGAACCACTGCATTCTCTAGACGCACTTAAAAACTGCTTTTCTGGTGAGAGGGGCACTGTCCAGGAGCAGCAGAAAGCAACCAGGCCCACAGGGGTGGTAGACCCTGCCCTCTGCTTAGCAAAGATGGCACCCTACTTATGGAGTCTCTAAGGGGCTGTCAGCTGATGCTATGACATGTCTTAGTAAAGGGTGATGGAAATGGTGCCACCACAGTCTGCTGCCAGTTACCTCTGTGTTCTCTCACTGCTCTTAACTTAAAAGCCACTTTTCTTCTGAGACAAGCCTTGAACAGATGCAACTGGCCTTGACCAGATGCAGCTGATAGGATCCAGGCCTTCAGGGGTGGCAGGCCCCACCTCCTGGCTGACAAAGACAGCACCTCATAGGTAGTCTGTAGATGCTGTAACATGGCTTAAAAAAAAAGTGATAGGATAGGGCACTACCACACTCAGCCATCAGCCACCACTACTTTCTCTAGGTACAACTGTGTTAAAAACAGCTTTTCTTCTGGGAGAAGCACTATCCAGACAGGCACTGTTGCTCAGCATGGGAATTAGCTTCAGCTGAGCCCTCAGGCATGGCTGATTCTACCTCTCAGCAGACCAAGATGGCATCCCACCTGAATCTCCTTTCTTGCAATATATCAACAGTATCTATGGTTTACCTCTAAGAAAACATGGGCGAGGAGCACCAGTACCATCAGTCACCAGCCACTGCTGGGTTCTCTAGATGTGGCTGTCCTAAGCACAGTCTCTCTGCTGTGGGATATACTGTGTTTGCTTCGGCACTGCAGTTCAGCATAGTGGCTGGTCTGTGCCAGGCTTTCCGGTTCAGCAGTCCCAGTATCAGCTTCCCAGTTAACCAAGAAGATGTCTGTACCTTTAATCATATTAGGCACTGTGCCAGCAGAAGCAGGACTCACTGTGCCACTGTCTCACCAACAACAAGGTAGTTTCTCCTTCCTGTTGCCCAGTCTAATCTTACAATCCTATACCTGATCTTGGAGTTCCCAGAATATCCACACTACTTTTCTAGGCCTTAGTTCTCAGAGGGAATTGAAGAGATGTGTGTCTTGCCCGCCTTCTTAGTACAGCCTCCTTATTTTATAATTTTGTTTATTGTTGTTTTGTAAATGTTTACATGCTCATACAGGTATGAACAAATACAGGTGTTCTGTAATTGTTGCAATCTCTTTCTTCTACTACGAAATCATATCATTTACTCCACTGTTAATTTTTCCTGTATTTCCCACTGTCTTTAAATGTATGGCTGTATTTATATTTCAGCAATAGCTATTTTAAAAAATATGTTTCCTTGAGATGTTGTTACTGTTGTGCATCATCAAATCAGCTCTGTCTTATATTGACTCTATAGGACAGAGAAGAAATGCCCCATTAGATTTCCTGGCTGTAATATTCACAGGAGACAAATCTAAAAGTCTTTTTTCCTGTGTAGCCAACGTTTTGATTAGAACCCCAATGTTTAATTATTGTGCAACCAGCACTGTTATAAATTACTAGAGTGATACTATCACATCAAAACTTAGGAATATTTACATAACTCTTCCTACCAAATTGCTTTTCAAAGGATTGCATTGGTTCACTAAAATGAAATTGTTTATATTCTGAGCTTAGAAATAGTTTGGAGCATGACTAGATGGGAGCAAGCATGATTGGAGGCAAAGAGAATAAGCATAAAGCTATTGCCATTATCATGGCAAGCAGTATTGTGGATCCCAACTAGAATGGTGGCAGTAGCTATGGAAAAGGGCATGACTACAATGAATGTTTATCCTTGCTTTTTCTTTTATTGATTTCTACTTAAAGTACACTTGTTTGCTGTTGTGTGGAGTGTTCTGTATGTGTCTTTGAGGTCAACTTCGTGGGTGATGGCATTTAAATCTTCCATGTCTTTACTGAGCTTTTTTCTGGATGTTCTGGTATAATGAATAGTTAGGAGGCAGATTTGACTTGTTTAACAAGTAATTGGATATGAGGAGGAATAAATAAGGAAGAATCAAGTATGAGTCATTGAAATTTTAGAATTTTAGAATTGGATAGAATAAAACAGTTTGAGGAGAAAGCATGACATTATTCAGTAAATCCTCAATATACAGCCCAATGAGTAATATGAAAACTTTCAGAAAAAACTAGTTGAATGAATGCTTCATGCATGCATGAATAAATGAATGCTACAATCAATGTTCTTATTTCCCAAAGATTCACAAGTATTTGGCTTTACAATAGAGGTTGATCTAGTATTTTTGTCTCTTTAGTGGAGCATTTTAAAATCAGGAATCTTGAGACAAAGAAAGTGAGAGAATTAGGAAAGAAGCTGTAAGAAGGTCAGTGACAAGAAAGTAGGGTTTAAGAGGGTGAACTTAGGCATCCATGTGTAGTCCATTAGTTCACTGCAGTTTGCATTGTCATGTAAGCCCCTGGCATGGAACCACTATTGTCCACCACGACTATAAAATCTCTGCCCTTCTATTGTGGGTTGTGGAGCTCTTCTCTGGTTCTGCTATCACCCAAACCATCATCTCATGTGTAAGTTTCCCTAATATATTCCTGTGCTGCCACAATGGAGTTGCTCTCCTTTTTCTTTAGTCTGTCAGCATTGTTCATTCTGGGAGGCAAATTTCTTTCAAGTTACTGGTCCATACTTGGACAACTGGCAAGCCAGCTAGGAGAATGATGAATAGGTGTGAATGATCTGGAGGGGAAATCCTGGGCTGACCGACAACCTTTATGTGGGGAGGTCTGGCCCATATGCCTTTCTGTTGAGGGGAAAATCCCAGGATGGCCAGAGACATCTATGTGGTAAGCTCCAGCCCATATTCCTTTTTGTGTGTGGAAAATCCTCATCGGTGAGCAATCTCCAAGTGGAAGGTCTGCCCCATGTGTCTTTCTGTGGGGAAAATCCTGGTTGACCCTGAAGCCTAGTTAGCTGCTAAAGTACATATAAGAGCTTTGTGGGAAGAGACACCGTTGAAAAGGAATGTGTAGCAGTTGTGTAAGGCCACAATTGACATGTTAAGCAGCTGTGAACAGGATGAGCAACTAGAAACACTCACCTGCAAGTTTGCAAAGATGAGAGATTCAGGGGCTAAAGGAATAATTCTCTAGCCGTTGCTCAAAGCCCTCCAACAATGTGGCTGGAGACAATTCGAGGGGCTAAGAAGGTCCCTGGTTCTGAAAATATCTTGTAACACCCAGAACGAAGCAAAAATGAGAACACCAGGAGGGAAGAAAATGCACTTAAAGACAGCTTGTGTTGAGCAGCCCTTCTGAAGAGACCTTAAGAGGCCCTCTCTGAAGTTCTCTGATAAATGCCCCTGCCAAGATAATCAAGCAGAAACACAATTACAACTGCTGTAGTAAGGGGAAAACCAATATAGGAAGGGCTACCTCCATATTATTAGGTAACTGGGCTAAACCTAGGCTTGCCCTTGGTACAGTGGATGCATGGCTCCCCATATAACTGAAACATTTGCCCACTTTGCCCAAATCTTCTGACCTTCCGAAATAATTAAGACTGAAGAGTAAGCCTAAGTACCTCTGTTACCAGGGATGACCAAAGGCCTTATGTTGCAACATAAGAGTTCAGTGAAGAAATAAAACATTCGAGTTCAGTGAAGAAATAAAAACAATTGTATTTCTTGAGTTTTTAGATACTAGTGCATAGGTGGTTGTGATCTCTGTATAACACCTGGCATCAAAATGAGGAAACTTTTTGTTCTGTAGTCACCATCACTGAGACCCTTGACCAAGCCTGACTATGAATAAGTCTCTTTGAGGCCCTTACAAAACCCCTAGTATATGCATTGATGATGTTGACATATGAAGGTACACATTTATAAATTTTTATCTCCCATCTCTGGTAGGAATTGATACAGTTACGGCTGTTTTAATGAGGCACATGGAAATTATGACATGGGCTATAGCTAATAGCCTGGCCATTCAATCTGGCCACTGACAACTCTAAAGCTGGCATATAAAGCAAGCCCTTCTGGAGATGAGACATCTGGACCAAAAAAAAAAAAAAAAATCAGTTCACCTCCTGATGAGCTCTTATTACTTGTGTGGATGGTCACCAGAAAGGCCCATATGCAATGATAATAGCTTCTTCACTTGTGCTGAGAAAGAGAGCTTTTATATTACTTGTACTAAAATGCGTAGTGCTCCTATAATGTGCTGTGTTGAGAGACATATGCTGTTTTTATACATATAAATGATGATAAAATGCAGCCCTTTGATCTATTCAGTTGGCTTGGATTAGGTCACAATTGGTGTGGTTAGTTTGGATGTCTCCTTCAAGCAGCCCTGGTCGACCTGCTGGGGATAGTCATACTAGTAACGCTCATTAAATGCTGCCTCAGATGACGCACAGTTGTTAGATCCAGCAGGGTTATACAGCAAACCACAGATAAGCAGTTCAATGTTCAGAATGGGTGATGGGCATGTTAGGCATTGGTACGGCTTTGTTTCTTTTTCTGGCACCCTGATGGGGGTCGGGGATTGACCTGTTACGGGAATGATATGCCTCTACACCTCCTATCCAAACTGCTTAAGTAAAATCTTTGGGCTCAGAACATTCTCTGATAAGGAGGCAGGGAACTGGATTATCTTCTCTCTCCCAGCTCCTTCTCCTAAAAAGCTTTCCCTCTGTTCTTGGCACACAGTAACTTTTTTCTCTGTCTTGCATATGTACATTGCGCTGGGCCAAGCCCATTTCTATATCTGTTCCCACTGGGGAGGAAATGAGTCTCCTATACTATGGCACAAGAGGGAGTGCATACCAGATTGCAACAGTTGGCCTGGAGGAGTGGCCTGAAGATGAAACAGCCTTTGCAAGGCTGAATATAGGTGCTCCATGTGGTCTGCTAGCTCACTACAGTTTGTATCTGGCATAGAGCCACTGTGGTTCACTACCACTATAAAACCCCTGCCTTTCTATTGTAGGGTGCAGAGGTCTGTTGCCACCCAGGATTTGGCTTCATATGTACATCTCCCTAATATGCTCCTTTGCTGCTACACTGGAGTTGCCCACCTCTTTCTGCACTCTCCATTTTAGGAGGCAGATTTCAAGTGACTGGTCCTTTTCTGGACAGACAGGAATTCAAAGTTCAATATCTCAGAACAACCAGATGCTCCCCACATAAAATTTGTCAATTAACTTATGCAGTCAGCCTTACATCAAATAATATAAACTTAGCTATTCTCACAGAAAGTTGGTAATGCCTGAACTCAGGCGGCTAAAAATTCAATTATCTCCAGATTCAGAATGGAAAAATAGGTTCCTTTCACTCACTTCACAGTTCACCAGTTAGGGACTGAGCCACTTGTCCCCTAAATCCCTCTATTCTGAGTTGCAGTCCTCTCAGAGTGCTTGGGTAGGTGCAGATATCTGGAGCAAAGAAGAGCCTGGTAGGAAAATTCCCAGAGAGCTTTCTGTCTCCATCTGCACTTGGGTTCCATGCACCTTAGTTACGTGATTGTACTTGTGCTTATTTGTACTATTACACCAAATTTTATCACTCTGGGTTACGAATTTATCTGCATTTGTCTTACCTGCACTGAAGATCGAAAGTTATGATTTCTATTTCCTTTGTAACTCCCCAAGACTCAAGTATAGTGTTTAGTATAAAGAGAGGGTTCAGTAAGTAGTGGTGGTTGTGTGACTGTAATTACTAAATTAAAGAGACTTTAATGGTCAAGAAAAGGCACAATGTATCTGGGCTTAGGAAACAAAATCTTTATTGAAATGGCATGTAGATAAATTATTATCAGCATAAAACTGCTAGTGGAGTTGTCAATGTGGGTTCTTCTTACTTTTAAAATGAAATGAGGTTTTACGAGTCCATTGCCCCATAGGAGAAAACATTCTATTTCTCTGTTCAGATAAAGTCCTTTAAAAAAGCAAATCACGTTTGAAATGGTCTTTTAAACGTCTCCAGCCTATGACCAAAAGAGAAAATATATAAAAAAGATACAATTTTTCCATCCAAAAGGAAGAATTAAATATGAATGACTTAGGGACTACAAACATGGAAAAATATTTAGAATTTGAAGTTTTAAAATTTATTCCTATTTTACTAGTGTGCTAAATTATTTAAGAACTAATAAAGACAAACAAAAAATCACAATCACATGCAGTCAATGAAATGCAAAACATGACAATAGTTTTATGTCTATGAAATTACATAAAACACTCTTCCATCAAGTAAACAAATTTTAAATAACTCTTAGTTCACTAATTTGGAAATACAATCCAAAGCGAGCTTTAATTTCCACTTATGGCTAAATAGCATTACTGGAAGTCTTAAAATGTTAAATATATTAAGAGGAAATAGAAAAATTTTTAGAAATGTTTCTGAAACTTTGAAAGTCAATAGAAACTAGCATGCTAATTATTTAAACAATTAATTCCAAGTGAAAAATGATTTAGTCATATTCTACTTCAACATGGTGCTCAAGTCCAACCTGTTTGGCTCCTCCCAGGTGATGCTGCTGTCCTTCTCCAATGGAGAGTCTGTTGAATGGGATTATCTTCATGGTAGTTTTCTTCATGGAATACCACCGACCTTTCCAGGTAGCCCAAATAATGCCATTATCATAACCATTAGGAGTAGATGCTTTTGAGTAAATGCCACCTAAAACAAGTTGTAGATGTACAAAATATATATTATTGCCCTTGAATAACCTTATCTAAGCAAGTGTATTTTAAAAAAATTGTCATTGAGTCAATTTTTGACTCAGTGAGCCCCCCACAGCAGAGTGGAACTGCCCCATGAAGTCTTCAACAAGGGCCTGGTGGATGTGAACTGCTGATCTTTTGGTTAGCAGTGGTAGAACTTAACCATTCACCATCAAGGTTTCCAAGTCTATAAAGAACTATTATAAAATCTATTGCCACTTACATTAAATTTATAGTATTATCTACCAAGTAAAAATATTCCCAAAGATTCTTAAAATGTCAATTCACAATTGAGATAAATACATTATTAAACAGCACCACATATCTGTATTGTGCTTCATGGTCATTTCTATACTTAAATTTTATTCACTAGTGACAGGACTAGAGCTCCAATACTATCCAAATAGCCCCTCTCCCTAAGCTTAACTAGCCTGAAGTCAACAGTTGTGAATCACCTTTCCTTAGGCAGGCCACAATAGTAGGAGCTACAAGATTCCTGCTCAGATGATTTCAGTTTAGCTGAAAACACAGTTTTACCAGAGAATGGGAACACACATGAGGGGTTTTAGAAAAATGGTTCTGGAATTTTACTTTAAATTTCCATTACAAAATGAAGTTTAGGTTAATTTGCCTTCTCCTGGTCACTGAGCACCTTCTCTCAATTAATTTTATAAGGGTTGTCTGTCTTTGGTACTAGACTGTACCAGAGGCTGTCGATGTGGCTATCTTGGAACAGATAGATTAAGTACCTTCTCTGAGACCTTCTAATTGTGGGGTGTGTAGATGGAAGGGTAAGCTAGGCTTCTAAGGAAAAAAAATTTTTGAAAACTCAAAGATAAATTTAAATAGTCTTTGATAGAATCCCAAGTGGACTATTGGCTAGGACACTGCCCTTAGAAGGAAAGGTTGCTTATCGGTAGATGAGATGAGTAGCCGTATTAAATGACTCTTAAAGGATCTTTAGCCTCAGCAAAGCTTCTCACACATAACTGTTGGACAGTAAGTAAAACTAGTCTTCATAACCACTTCAGCTTTATAGCAAACTATGGACCAACCCCTCCCATCCTAAAATAAGTGTCTACACACACACACACACACACACACACACACACACACTTCTGGATTCTTCTCCTCTCAAACTTTCAGGAATCCTTACCCTCACTAATAATTCCCTACTTTTTAATGTACTCTTCCTGACACTTGATCACTGGTTGTATCTAATGTGTAGTTAATGGAAACCTGAGTCAGGCTAATAGGCTTACAAACATTAATGTGGCAATGTTAGTCCATCCAGGTAACATATATTTTACATCTAAAGGTCATCCAGAAACCACCGTGGCCAGTTGTAGGCGAAATACAAACCACAGGATATTTTTCAGAATATGAGTTTCTTGTAGAGGGATCAGTTTTAGATGTAAGCTTAGTATCTCCACAGCCGGTTTCAAATAAAGAGTTACAGAGTAAAAGCCCCACTATCTTTACCAATTATTGTCAGTTTATTTTTTCTACTTATTAGCTTTTGCAAAAACATAAATTATATGTTAATTCAGAAATCCAAGAAAGATAACCATACCTGTGTAATAAACCCCATTGAGGTGGCCAGCATGGCACTTGTTCATCCACCAACCAGATCCATCCTGTTCAGCACAGTTGCCTTCAAACTTATCATTGTCATTGTCCCAGGTACTGAACTGCATGCCATTGTGAGATGTGAAAAACTTGTCACTAGGATCATCACCAAAATCAAAGCCATCAAAGGAATCTCCAGCATCTCCACCAATGAAGTATGCATATGTCAGGCGATATTTGTCAGCTTCAGGCCCCACCTTGAACGTGGAATAGTCTGCAGTACTGTGAAGAAGAGAATAGATGCATCAGTTTCTTGAGCCCTGTCAATGACCGAGGAAGGTTGTTTTTTCAAAGGACAGTTGTTTGGAGTTTCTAATTTTGCTTCTTGTGGCTGAAATTGCTCAGAGTGGGGTTTTCTAAAAATCTGGGAAAAGGCAATGGGTGTGTGAACCAGTTCACAGCTCACTGAAATCCAGGATGGGTCTAGATTTCAGAGCACAGCCCAAATAAAACAACAAAGTTTATCCATCTGAATATGTATTTTGCCCATAAGACCCTCATAGCAAATCATGGTGTTGGGATGGACCTGGTAAACTACACATTTTCTACTTTTACTTAAATGCTAAGTACTATGTATACAGTTTTGAAAGACGGGGGCAATTATCTGACCATGAGTAATCGTTATGAAATGCACCAGGCTGGAAGGAACTGCAGCACCACTCGCCATCATACCACCTGAAGGGTACAGTCCTGAAAGAATTCTTCTTTCAAGAGCTACTATTAGGATGGCAAGAAAAAGGGCCTTCAGGAGTATCACAGAAGAGAAATGTTCCCTGTCTGGCCCACAAGATATGAGTTATGAGAGTCTAAGTGAGATTCTCCCCTAGGAAAAACCTGTAAAAGAGGCTCAGAACTCTATACAATAGTGAAGAACGGGTATTGACCCATGTCCAAAGAGTTTCGGGAAGATGTTAACGCCTCTCACAATCTCCAATACTTGGGAAATGCAAGACATTCTAAGAGCAAAAAAGGTCTACCCACTAAAAAAAAAAAAAGATGCCTGTTTGGAGAAAGAATTTTCTTTTTTAATTTTTCTGTAGACACGACAAAAGAATTACATACTTTTCTTCTTTATAACTAGCTCTGATTGTAAAGGGAATGCTTCCCATCAATTAGCTGGTTTAATTTTAAGATCTTCATGGATTTGACCGATTGAATGGACACTAAAGCACAAGGAAGTATGAAGAGCCTGGATTAGCTTTTCAGGCAGGAGAATGGTAAAAAGGGTGGGATCTGGACAAAGCAAAATTCCCAGAGTTCAAACTCCACCTCTATCATTTAACAGCAGTGTGACCTGGGGCAAATCAATCTGTAAAATGGGATTCTTATAGGATTTGCCTCATCAAATAGTCACCTAGTACAGACTAGATAATAAACCTCAGTTTCTGCTATGTATTAAAAGTTCCATAAAAGCTAGCTAGTATTCTGAATGGTTCCTGAGTGAGTTCAGAAATAGTAAATGATATCAAAACACTCAGCTCCATCCTGGATAGAAGCTGCCTCTTTGAGATTACCCAAGAACTAAACTGACCCCTGGAGAAACCGGTTGGCTGTGCTCTTTGCATTTTTTGGGCTGTCTTTGTCCTTGGTCTATCGATGGCTGGAAAATGCACAACCCATTTTACAGTGAAAAGTCAGAAATTCTTTCTAAACCATACCTGGTTCTGCCATTCCAGTCCTCTAATTGCACTCTTAATACATATGGAATTGCAGACTGTGTGCTGATCAAATGAATCTTCTCATTTCCCAGCCAAAACTCTGTAGTGCCAGTTGGAGATAGATGTCCAAACCCTTCTTTATACTGAATCCAATTTTTCTTGAAATCCAAACTGCCATCAACTCTCTAATTAGTCAATTCCATGAGCAAAAGGAGAAAAAAGAACTATCAGTGTCCACGAAGAAAATAATATAAACGTTCTGTTGAAAATATGCGGGGTATAATACTATCATCTACTAACTAAGTGACCTCGGGCAAGCTGCTTCAGTTTCCTCATCTGTCAGTTACGATGTTCACTTCTTAGTGCTGCCTCAAGGATAACGTAAGAGAATATAAGAGAAATACTTAAAAGAGTGCCTAGCCCATGGTGGTTTTAAAGACATTTAGAAAACTTCAGGGGCCTTGGTGATACAGTGGTTAAGAGTTCAACTAACCAAAAAGTCAGCAATAGAATCCACCAGTGACTTCTTGGAAACTGTATGGGGCAGGCATATTCTGCCTTACAGGATCTCCATGAGTTGGAAATGGCTTCACAGCAATGGAGTTGGATTGGATTGGGGACGACTTTGGGCTCCAGTTTGATATTACTGACTCTTCTACTAATGATGGTATGATCAGGCCTTTGCCTAGCTTGGTCCCTCAGCCAGTTCTTCTACCACCCACTCCTTCCTTGAGAGCCCCCTGTAGTTCTGACAGTGGTAGAAAGTGAAGAGAAAGCCAGAGACCCAGGATCCAAGGTAGGTGCCTGTGGCTAGCAAATCAAACTCCCTTGTCTCTCAGCACAACTGTATTCTCTCGGCCTTCATCTTTTTGTGCTGGGAAGCTTCACATCTGAATAAACCTGATGAAAGAGGTCCCTTCTCTTTCATGTCACATGGTACTCTGATTGTGCATTACCAAGACACTACAAAGGCAGAGCTAGCATAACACAGTGTCAAGGCAAGGCTCCAGGTGGGACCAGACTACCTGGGTTCAAACTCTGACTCTCTTACTTATTAGTTACATTACCTTGGGCAAGTTACCTAACCTCTTTTGCTTCAGTGTTCCCATCTTTAAACTAGGGATAATAGTTGTTACTACCTCAACGGGATGTTGTGAATTAGTGTTCACAGGTGTTTAGAAAAGAGTCTTGTATTTGTGACAGAAATCATGTCAGTGTCTACTAAATACAAATGATGAGGAAAAGCATACCTTCTGAAGCACAGTCCACCCATTTCCAGTTGAATCAATTTCACAATAGACTAAGAATTGCTGCTTAGCTTTCAGGGGCTTGATAAAATAAAGCCCACTCTCTTTGGCTCCCTTGTTTGCAATGTCTTGACAATCTAAAACATGAGAGGAAGAAATTTTTATAGCGCTTTGAGTTCCAGGTAAGACTGTGCTGGCCTTGAAAATGAGTTTTTAAATCTGTTGCAAACGATTCATTTTGTAAGAAAAGTATTCTATGACTTCCCACATCATCATTTCTCTCACACTATTCTTAATCACCCTACAAAAGAAATTAGAATCTTTAGATTCCACCAAATCTTTAGACACCATCCACATTATTCTTAAACATTTCAATACATGCAATCTTCTTTACTTTGTCTATTCACTTTGATGAACATAATCCCCAAATAAAGCCTTCACTTACCTTTCCCAGTAGTATCATGTATTTGCACTGTGTCTTTGCAAGGTTCCTGACACTGTTCTTCAAGCTGAGCTACCTTCTGTTTCAGGTTAGCAATCTTTTGCTGATTTGTATTATATATTTCCTGCAAAAATCTATAAGCAGAAGAATACAACAGGAAAGTACTTACTTGGAGAAGTAATTTTGTATATTCATAAAAATATACTTCTTATGTTCTCAAGAATTACTTCCTGATACATTATTTTAGTAACTTCATTTTGGGGAAAGCGGTATAAGTGTGCAACTAAATTGAATAAAAAGTCTACACTTTTTGTAGTACAGCCACAAGAAGTTTTTAAAAAGTAAACCAGAAATACAATTTTGATGTGACTCTTTTCACCTGGAATGGGAGTACACAGTTGTAGCTATCGAGTGAATAACAAAATTCTTGTCACTATGACAATGTCATTCTAAAGTGATCCTTCTAACTGCCACTTAAGGAGCCTACATAAGTGATGGGTCTGGTCAATAAGAACATTGCCTACTGATCAAAAGTCAGGAAAGGATCTGTTCAGTAACCATGGATCTAGTGAACATTCATTTATGGACTTTAATTAGTAAGTTACATGGTAGAAAGTGAAGAAAATATATATGAAAGAAAGTAACAGATATTTTCCATTTATTTTTTCATGTTTCTTTTTCTAGAATCTCCATGAGCCAGACTAGACTGGACTGCAGTGGGTTAGTTTTTTTTTTTGTTTGTTTACATAGTTTCAGAATCGGACAGAGGAAAGCAAAACCTTTCTTCTCTAGTTTCTCATAGGGTTGCTTGTCTACATTTAGAAATGATAGATAATCATCTACAAAGTGTAAAGTGCTGTGTCTTTCTCAGTGATAAATACACTATTTAATCATTTTCCCTTCTACTACATCCTAGAAAATTTTTGGACGATAGTCTCAATCGACTTCAACAATGGGCAGTAATCATACAAATTACAACAATAAAGATAATCAAAATAATAACATTACCCCTCTGACACCAAAAAGAGGAGCAACTACTCTTTGACCACTTTTTTCCATGAAAATTCTTGTGCTACTTTGAGAACAATCTAGAAAAGCCACTGAGGACAAAGCAAAATTGTGTATGTGACCCTGTCTTCATAAAGTTTATAAACCCTTAGGTAACAGTTAACAGAGACATTGTACCTCCAAGTGAAGGTAAGAGATGACACAATTGTAGGGTCATTGTATAATGATCAACATGTAGTTTCAGTGTTCATTTTAACTTACGCTCCACTTCCAGTAGGATTTGCTTTAGGAGCCAAGATTCTCCCTATGCCTCTACTTGCTAATTCCTCATCACTGATTCTATGACATATGTATGGAGAATTTCACTTCAATATCTAAAATCCCACCAATTTGAATTTATATTGTAAGACAAGTGGGGGGTTGAGGATTTTGGTAAGTGTGGTCATTGTTGCATTTTAAGACCTCTAGGGCACCTTTTCATGCAATATTAAAAGATGAGTACAATGCAATACAGTTTATAATATACTCAAAACTCCTATCCCTCTGTGTGTGAGAGAATCAGGTAAAATACCAACTGGGTATCATAAATGGGGGGAAAAAAGATTACTTTTCACTGAAGTTTGGAATACTGAATAAAAACTAAATCAGTATTGGGGAATAATTGAAAACACAAATGCTTACCGAATACTTGTATCATGGGTTAAAATCAATGCTTCATATTTCACAATTTCTTCCAGCATTTTCTTGGAAGTTTGAGTAGCGCCTTGTATCATATCTGTAGATAGGATCAGAGATACAAAAAATACTTAAGCAAGTAGAACAACAAATGCAACAGGACTTCTCAGTCAGTAGTAGGTTTTCGTTTCTCACTTGGTTTTGGTGGTTCAGCAGGATCATAGCTGACTTGTATTGATTTGATTAGTTCTTTGGCTTCTGATGTTTTGTTTGCAACTTGGCGTAAGATGTCTTCCAAAGACTGGAGATCTTTATCTACATTGGTTTGGTAATTAGACAGGAAATCTGCAACACCACACGTAGTTGGGCAATAACTACCCTGAAAACACACACACACACACAAAAATTTTAAATTGAGTAAAGCTACAGTTAAAATTTATCATTAAAAAATAGGTAAAAGCCTAGGTATGTTATCAATAAACATTTAAAGTACCAAATGACCCTGGTAAGCTCAAACACAAATTGAAAAACAGAAAAACTACTTACAAATCTTTCATCTAAGATGCAGCAGTTTTCTCTGGTAGCCACATACTAGAGGAAAAAAGACAGAAATGTCACTAGTTCATTATTTATTTCTTATTTTTCAGCTTTCCATTTAAAATAAATGTTTTGTGAACAGCCCACTTACTGCCAGGCATGTTGGAGACAGTAATAAAAGAGTGTAGAAGCAGAGAATGAAAGCCCGAGAACGCAGGGACAAACTCATGGTGCCTGCCTGGAGGGCCCGGTCCTCTGAGCCGTGAGGGTCAGCTCTGTGCGCTGGAGGCCTCCACCTCGGTTTATATAAGCTCCAGTGGCTGGAGCTGATCACATGGCCTGCTTACCAGAAGAGCAAGGAAGACTTTCCCTCTTTTTTTTTTCCTTCTTCCTCATGGACCCTACCCTGTGCCATCCAGATTCCCAGATTTTGCGCTCAGGTTTAAGCTCCTCCCTCTTGGCCCCGTTCAGTCTTTCTCCTCTGAAGCAAAATCTTCGCCAAAGCCTAGTGAAGCATTAGCCATTGCTGCGACGACAAAGGGCGGTGGGGTAGTCTGCCTTATGCAATCTCTTCCAGGACAAAACGGAGAGAACAAACACAGAGATTTCCCCCCAGCCAGAACAGCCCAGCCCAGCCTTAAGAAGGAGCCAGGTGTTACAACAACATTCACTCAACGTTCTCTCTTGGCCCAGGAGCGAGATAACATAATGATTTTTAACCTGTGGCCATGGCAGGAGGAGACTGCCTTCCTACTGGTGCCAATTGGTCAGTATTCTCAGGAAAGAATGCGACACTGAAGATAAATTACTATGCCCCTGGGTTGTTCACCTTCATAGGCTTTCAGTTTTCAGTGAGCTTGTGTGAAGGAACCCTTTGTGTGAAGGAACCAGCTGGCTTGAAACCAACTGAAAGAATCATCTGCCACAGAGGGGAATAGAGCTAGGAACCTTCTTAATTTTTCCAGATGTTCTGTCTTGTTACCTTACAGAAAATCCTGGATACAGTTGAAAGGGGCTGGAAAAATCCACTTTTGATGTATCTGACTGGAAACGTGCCTAATGCTTTAAGGAGAGAATAACCTAACTGGAGAGGGTATACATAAGTAATTGTTAGAGCTCTGGAGTCATCTGCCTGGCTTTGAACTCCATCTCTGCCACTTAGTAGCCGTATCACTTGGTACTAGTTACTTAAACTATGACTTTCAGTGTCTGAGTTGGTAAAATTAAAATGTCTGCTTCACAGGACTGTTCTCAGAGTCAATAAAATAACGTGTTGAACACGTTGTCTAATCCATAGAAAGGGTTACAAGGTTTATATATTTGAAAGTTCTTAAGGTGACAGTTGTAGTTTATATAAATAGATGTTTTGTTTCACAGAACTTAAACCATTACTGGTAGGTCGGGTTCATGGGGAACAATCTTTGTTGTTCTAAAATTCTCTTTAATAAATCACCTGTTTTAAGTAACTCTGCTCTGATTCTGAAATAATGTTTCCTAGAGTACCTGCTTATTTAGTTTACATGGAAATCCCTTTATTCCAGATAATGGACTAATGTGAGAAAGTGAGAAAGTGTATTTCCTATCAGCAGGAGAAAGTGTATTTCCTATCAGTGCTTAGGGTAGAACATTTGAGCATTAACCATGAAATATTAATTTGTTGAACTTAAGGTAGCAGTTTATAACTTCGTGCTATATCATGTGTGTACGATTAACCAAACTTGTTGCCTTCCAGTTGATTTCAACTTACAGTTACCCCATAAGACAGAGCAGAACTTCCCCCCACAGCTTCCAAGGAGCAGCTATTGGATTCAAACTGCCAACCTTTTGGTTAGCAGCCGAAGCTCTTACCCATTATGCCACTGGAACATATAATGTACATGAAGGCAATAAATACTGAAATTGAGAACATTAAGAATTCTATCCACCGCATTTTAGAAGTACACTGCTGACATTTCTGGCTTTTTACTGACTTGCACTAGATTCTGAGATGTGTTGTCAAGATTCTAGAGAAAATATTTGCTTTATACCACTATCTTAATCCTAAATCAAAATTCTATTAGAAAAAAATTCTGTCTAAGAGAAAATGGCCAAGAGTTTAGTGGCCCACAGTGGCCCTGCATTCAGCTTAGTATCACTTACGTGTATTAAATTTTAACAAATTGTTCTCAACCATGTGCAGGCTTCCCTCCCTTTTTTACTGTCTGGGAAATAATAAGTGAGTAATGAATTCCAGGAAACAGGAGTACTTCTAAAGACAAATTTCCTCTACTTCCAGTTTTGTTTTCTGAGTGTGGGTGGTGCTTAATTTAATCCAGAGGTCAGTGAGCTTGTACACTGAAATAGTATTTTCTCAATTGCTTATCATTTCACCGTTTGTGTTCTGATTTGTAAATACAACAGGAATTGCTAACAGTCTTCATGTGTATTGGTAGACAGCTCTGTGAGTCCTTGTCTGTTTTACTCACCTCTGCTCAAATGTTATTTGTTTAATATGATTTTGATTATATGGCATTAATTCCCACTGTGAAAAAGAGTTCCTGATGTGTTGACAAAGAAATAAGCCTGAAGGAGTAAGAGAAAGAGCCACCATTTTAGAGCACCTTTTATATGCCAGATCTATGCCATGGTTTTGTTATTGTTGCTGACTTGTACATACTCTCATTTAATCCGCACAACAAGCCTTGAAGGTAGATATGATTATCTGCATATTAGAAATGAGGAAAGAGTGTCTAAGAGAGGTTATGTGACATACAGAAGGTCACTGCATCAGAAAAGGAATTCAGTACCTGTGTTCTTAATCAAAGCTCTAAACGTAATCACAAAGCTCTTCTAAACCTGAGACGCTACATGGATCTAAAGCATTACTGTGAGAATTAAAATTATTCACAGCTAGGATGTGCTTCCAGCAGCATTTATGGATTTTTAAGAAGCATATGCACGCATACATATACAAGTATGTGTACATGATTACATGTACATACTCATATTTACATCTCCTTGTCTTCCCATTCCGAAGAAATATGATCCAACAGATTGCAGAAATTGTTGAACAATATTATTTTAATCACAGGCAGTTAAAATTTGACTGAGGATAATTCAAAACTGGTTGCAGCAGTACATACACAAGGAACTACCAGAAATTCAAGCTGGATTCAGTAGAGAACATGGAAAGAGGGATATTGTTGCAGATGTCAGATGGATCATGACTGAAAATGAAGAATACCCAAAACTTGTTAACTTCCAGGTGTACTTCCTCTACTTCCAAGTTTGTTTTCTGACTAGGTAGCATGGGTAGTATTTAACTTAATTAAGAGGTCAGTGAATGTGTATACAGAAATAATATTTTCTCAGTTGCCTGTCATTCCACTGTTTGTGTTCTGATATTTAAACACAACAAGAATTGTACCAATCTTCATGTGTATTGATAGATGGCTCTGTGATTCCCTTGTCTGTTTTATTCACCTCTGCTCCTAAATGACTTGCTGAATATGATTTTGATTATGCAAAGTCATTCAACTGTGTGGATTATAACAAATTGTGGATAACATTGTGAAGAATGGAAATTCTGGACACTTAACTGTGCTCAGCACCTGTACATAGACCAAGAGGCAGTTGTTCCAACAGAAAAAGGAAATACCATGTGGTCTAAAATCAAGAAAGGTGTCCATCACCATACTTATTCAGTCTATATGATGAGCAAAATAATCCCAGAAGCTGGACTACATGAAAATGAATGTAGTATTAGGATTGGAGAAAGACTCATTAACAACCTGTGACACACAGATGCTGCAACCTTGCTTGCTAAAAGTGAAGGGGACTTGAAATACTTACTCATGAAGGTCAAAGACTACAACCTTCAGCATGGTTTATACTTCAAAGAAAACAAAGATAATGACCCCTGAACCAATAAGCAACATCATGACAAAAAGAAAATATTGAAGTTGTCAATAATTTAACTTATTTGGATCCACAACCAATACCTACAGAAGCAGCAGTCATGAAATCAAATGACACATTGTACTGGGCAACTTGGCTGCAAAAGATCTCTTTAAAGTGTTGAAAAACAAAGATGTCAACTTGAAAACCACAGTGTGCCTGACATAAGCCATGATATTTTCAACTACATCATATACATGTGAAAGCTGAACAATGAACAAGAAAGACTGAAGAACTGATGTCTTTGAATCACAGTCTTGACAAAGAATATTGAGTATACCAGATACTGTCAGAAGAATGAACAAATCTGTCTTGGAAGAACTAGAGCCAGAATGCTTCTTAGAAGCAAAGATGGCAAAACCTGGTCTCATGTACTTTGGCCACATTATCAGCAGGGGCCAGTTTTTAGAGAAGGATATCATACTTGGTAAAATAAAGGATCAGCAAAAAAGAGAAAGACCTTAAACAAGGATTGATACAGTGACTTCAAAAATGAATGGGTCCAAACATTGCAATGACTGTGGGAATGATGAAGGACCAGGCAGAGTTTCATTCTGTGAGTTGGCACTGACTAGATAGCATCTAGCAACGACATCTGTCTACTAGGTCTCTAGGTGGTACAAACAGCTTGTGCTCAACTATTGACTTAAAGGTTGACCGTTCAGCTCAATCCAGCAGCAGCAAGGAAGAAAGACCTGGTGATCTATTTCCATAAAGATTGCAGTCAAGAAAATCCTACAGAGTAGATCTACTCTGTAACACAAGGGGTCTCTTTGAATTAGAATTGACTTGAGGGCAATGGACTAGGTTTTATTTGGGTTCTGTCTACTTATCTACCATCTTATTTAGTTTGGAGATAATGTTGGCTGGATGATCTTTTCCAGTCTGTCTCAAGTTGAAATTTTAATTGTTTTATGATTAGCTTGTGTTTTCAGTCTAATTTCTAGATGGGAACAGTTTTTACAATGTTGACCATATTGTTCAGTTTCAATAGGAACTGATGATCTGATTTCTTTCAGCAGCTTAAGGAAAGATACACTTATTGGGTGGTCCATGGAAGCTTGAACTAGTGGCTGACAATGATGATTCTTTTTTTTCTAGTCAGTAAACCCTCTCTAAGTCTAAGCTAAATTCATAGTTAAATTTCTCAGCCCTGGATTTCCTTAAAATAGTTAGTAAGAGAATGACCTCTTGTCTTTGTTGACAACCAGTCCAACCCAATCGTGAAACATCCTATGGGGCAATGGAGTCATCTGATGGAATATTTATTTTTGTATAAAAATAGATCAGGGAAAGTGAAAATGAAAGTGTTTTCTTGGCAGTCTATAAATGTGTGCTTTTAGTTTCACTATGTAAATCAAAGATGAGAGACACAGTGTGGGAATAACAAGAGTTTGGGGCCTGACTATTCCATTAGATTCATCAGTTGGGGAAACTGACTTAAGAGCAGGTATGTTCAAAAAGTGCTATGAATGGGATTTTGGAAAATAAGCAAGTACCCAGAGAAAACAGGATTGTTTCATTCAGAATTATATCCAGAGTCAGATATGGCCAGGAATTAGCTTTATGTATATATACCAAACCTACTGCCATCAAATTGATTCCAACACATAGTAATCCTATGGGACAGAGTAGAACCACCCCATAGAGTTTCTAAGGAGCACCTGGTAGATTTATACTGCTGATCTTTTGGTTAACAGCCACAGCACTTAATCACTACACCATCAGTGTTTCCAAAGATATATGTTTCGGAATATTGTCAAAGATTACCAAATGTCTGAGATTGCCCTATCGCTATTAGTTATTGCGGAGTTGATTCTAACTCATGATGACCCCATATGTACAGAATAGAACTGAAATGGTGCTGGGTTATGACAAATTGGAATAAAGACATTAGATTTAAGTGTTTTGCTAAGCCAAATTGGTCTCCGTAACAGAGCGGCTGTTTCTGTTCATCCCCACATAACCCACAATTGAGATCTCTGACCCTAAAAAAAAAATTTCACTGCTAAATGTGATCCATCAGAAGGCTTAAAAGAGTACACGAGTTTGGTAGAATTACATAAAAGAACCATGTTACATTCACAATAATAAGTTCAAGGGAAAAGAAACTTCCAAAGGCTCTAAGAGATACCAGTCTTGGTGAAATGAGACAGCCCTTTGTTTGAGGAAAATTCTGATCATAAAGTACGTTTGAAGGAAAAAAAAAAATTCCCAAAGAAGGGTATAAAGTAGGATAAACAAAAAATGCTACTAAGTAAACAAAATGACTATCTTATCTCGTTGAATTTCTGCATTTGCTTTAACTTGTAATGTTCATTCAGGATGATTAAAACATTTAAGATTTGGAGCTCTGTTTTAAATTCTAACTACTATTATTGTGCTATAGTCTTTTAAAGTTAAATAATGAAGAATAGACTGTGTAGAAAGACTAATTTTCTATTGACACTTAGGAGAACCTTACTTTACCCATTTGTGGTGACACAAGTTACCATTCTTCCTGATAGATTGCACTGTGTGCTTTACCTTGAATGCTGGAGCAGTGACCTCCACTTAGTAAACAAAGATACAATTTGCAGACTCAGGTAAATCATAAGCCCAAATATTTACTGAATGTTTTGTAAGGAAAATCCCACTCTTGGTTGATAACTACTGTGGATGGAAGTTACTGAAAAACACAGCCTGTCTACAAGACTAACAAGGACAGGCTCATCCAGACTGAGACCAAGATAAGTCAAAATTCAGAACACTGTGTTTCATCTTTTATAAACAATGTAGAGGAAATTCTGTTTATTGATATCCAGGAAACCAATTGCTTAATCATGCAATTATCTCTAGGTTAGAACTACCTGCTATTCTCTTGTCAGTGCTTTCTTTGGATCTCACGCAGTATGTTTTATTATGTTAATGTACCCATTTAGTTGATATTTGATAGTGCATTATTTAACTATGGGCTTCTTGGTCACTCCCTTCCTCATATATTCCTGATATTTAATAGCGTATTATCTCACCATAGGGCTTCTTGGTCACTCTCTTCCATGTGTGACTGATGTGGTAAGCCATCTCTAGCCTGATTCCGAAAACATGTAGGTTTATCCTAGGAAGATTCCTGAAATAATGCTTAGTAAAATATGCACTCTAAAATTTGATTGCGGGATAACTGCATACATTCTGATCGTGTTCCTCCCCTGAAAACTCAGACCAAAGTGGTCATTCATTCACTAAATGTTTATTGAGCATGTACTGTTTGCTGGTCCTGTTCAATACAGTGAACAAAACAAAGTCCCTGAGGTCAGCAAGTTTACATTCTAGTGGAAAGGAACAGGCAGTGTGTTATATACTGTCAATTAGTGACAAGGACTGCGAAGAAAACTAAAGAAGGGTTAAGCAATTGAGAACTCTAGCCAGGGCCATTTTAGATATGGTGGCCAGGGAAGCTCTTTGTAAGACGAAGTTTTCACCGTGTGTGGTGTGCTGCTGCAAAGCCAAAAGCTGGCTCACTACTGCCACCTGCAGGCCCCCATCTGATCAGCAGGGAGGGTGACTTGAAGCCAACCTAAATGTATTTTGATTTGAGGCTGTCAGAGATTTGACATGGCTTAGATAGGGGTGAGTTATACTCTGGTCCCTAGGGTCGCCATGAGTCGGATCCGACTCGACGGCACTTGGCTGTGAGTCAAAACGGACTCAACGGGATCGGGTTTGGTTTGCTTTTTTTAGGTAAGTGGTAGAGTGAGGAGAAAGTACACTAGCAGAGGAACACTGTGGAAGTCAGTCAGAAAATACCATGGAGTCCATCTATAACCCACTGCCACCTAATTGGGTCCGACTCATAGCGACCCTAGAGGTTCAAGTAGAACTGCCCCATAGAGTTTCCAAGGAGTGCCTGGCAGATTTGAACTATCGACCTTTTGGTTAACAGGCGTAGTACTTAAACCACTAAGGCCACCAGGGTTTCCGGAGTCCATCTATACGCTACTACTATGGCTGGTATCCTACAATGCCACTTGAGTGATGCTCTTCTCCCATTGAAAACCTCCAATAACTGTATTTCTTGTCCAATTAAATACAAACTCAGTCTTGTATTCAATCTTCTGCACAGAAAACTTCCAACACAATTTGTTACATCTTCTCCCACGTTTGATTGAGATATCACATTGCAATAAAATTTTATAACATCATTCTAGCCCTGTAACAATAAATTAATTCAATAGAATTTATATAAGCTCCATGAAGGCAAAGATTTTGATCTGTTTTAAAACAGTACTCAATATATATTGAAAATATATTTACATTTTGAAGACAATAAACAATGCAGTTTAAGGCAGAGCATGTAACCATCAAGCAACTTACAAAATCACTCAAGAAAAGTTAAGTATACGGCCTTGAAAAAAACTGTCTCAAAGTAAAAGCTGCTCACAAATGTAGCAAGACAATCAAATACTACAGTGTGGATAAGTTACAAACTGATGGAGATTATCTGCCCAGGGGAGATTCTCCTGTGACACTGAGTGGCCCTGGGAAGGGAAAGAAATGTTCTTTGACTTTTTGACTGAAGGGGACCTCATATATTCTCATTTGTTAAAACACCAAAGCAAAACTACATAACAAGTAAAAACAACACAAAGCACAGTGACATTCAGAGAAGGCTTCAGGGGGTAGTTTTGAAGTCTAAGGTTTTTTAAAGAGCAATAGTTTCAGGTATTCATCCAATTTCAACGGCTCCAGAGGTCTGGTTTCCATTAAGAACAATGATATATCTTTTGCTGTGTATATTTTCACCAAAAATAAATAAAACAACACTTAAAAAAGCTTAGGTGATGCCTAGAAAATACGCTGGACGAGTGTTAGAATGTCATAATTTTAGAAAGAATTTTCAAGAGCTGCTGGTCATCACTTCTCCTGACCTACTGTGTGGGAAGCTATCAGAAGAGAGGCCTCCAGTTTGCCTGGAACAGGTGGCCCTAAGCAAACAGCCCAGCTGTAACAATGTTAAATGAAATACAAGAAGACACGGAAATGAGGACATTTATAGCTTTGTATTTTAGAGCTCCAGTCAAGTGCTTGCACCTAAGAATAACATCTAGACCACAGAGGACTAGGGTGGTTTATATGGTAATGAAAACCAAGTGATCTTCAGCTGTCCCTTTCCTTGGGCTTGTCTGTCCTGGTCCTATTTATTAACCTAGCTCTTTCAATTACGCCTCAAGACAGCACTAGTAGAGTAGTGATCATATCCTACACTTGCTGATGTTGGGCTCCCCCTAGCCCTACTTCTCAGCTACTACTCACAAATGAACCTCAGATACCCACGCCTCCGTCTGCTGTAAGGAACCCCCCCCCCAACTCCGATGATCTTACCCCGGCCCCAGCCACTACTTGGTCAGAGGTGTTTATCAAAGTCCTAGGCCCCCAAATAGAAGATGATGCAAGTGTTACCTTTGTTTCCATTTAAAATCTCTATCCACTTCCTGCTCTCTTAGTAACAGAATCTGATAACCTCACAGGCAGTAAGGTAGGAATAACTGATCTGACCCAAAGTATTACTTCTCACCAAGACAAAGATTTAAACTAGAGGCAAAACCAGAAACAAAGAAATTAATGTCTAAAGACATAATTTCAGGAAACAGCTATTTGGAGAGGCACAAATTAGGTGACTAATTTAAAAGTAGTTGTGTAAGTCAATTTCAGGATTAAGAACAATATTTTGTTTCTATTTTAAGTACTTAAAATTTCTTATGACTCATTTCTTCAAAACACTTTAGAGGGTTTCTTTGGTTTGTATTTTTCATGCAGATTCCTCAGTCTCTTTCCCAGCGTTCTGAGTCAGATTATCCTGGAGTGAGCCTTGGGAATCTGCATTTCATTAACAAGCTCCCTCAGGTGATCACTAGGCACAGAAATGTCAGCTAAGCACAGCCCTGTACAGTACTGAAGAGCCATGACACCTGCTTTACATAAAGAAGAGCCCCTGGTTGTCACAAAAACTTAAATTAACTATTAACTAGAAGGTCTGCAGCTCATAACTCACCCACCCGGAGGAGCCCAGGAAGGCAGGGTGGCGGTCTACCCAGAAGAGTACAGTTCTGTTCTGCAACACATGGGGGTCAGCATGCGTTGGACTTGATGGTAGCTGATCACGCTTTTTTATATGAGGAGAGCTGGGTCCACTCAACAGTGTAAAAGCTCATCAAATTCCTCTTTGTTATGTTTTATACTGCAAGTAAAAGAATGGAAGGCAGACTGGCACTAGTTCCAATGCTTTAACACATTGCAGATGTTCTTACACACAGTAGGTGCTCAAGAAATTGGAAAGATTCAAGCACTTTGCAGAAACAGAACAGAAAAGACTTAGGGAAAGACTGAATCAGGAGAGGAAGGTGGGGAAAGAGCCAGAGATCATTATTGTTAAGAACCAGAAGATTGGTAGAAAAAGGAGCAGGAACTGGTTTGAAGGTGAAAGAAAAGGATTAGTCCCATTTTCAACATTTTAAGTTAGAGAGGTAGTCAGAGGTCTCAGAGTTGATGTACTGCAATACTAGAGAAAGAGCTTTGGGAATAAGAACTTCTAAAAGAGTCAGGGAAGAAAAGGAGTGCTTCCAAGGAGAAAATGTGGGGGGGGGGGGGGGGAAGAGCCGGAAGCCAGAGCTTGGGCTGAACCTAAGAGCTAACAGAACAGAGAAAGGTGGACTGGCTCCGTCCCTGCCTTGTGCCCCTGTGCCTACAGACATGCCAAAGACTTTCAGATTTCCAAAAAGAAATTAGTTTCTCCTATCTGTGCCTTAGAATGCTTTCACAATGAAAAATAATGAACAATAATATACTGCTATTGTTAGTTGCTGTTGAGTTCATTCCGAAGCATGGCAACTCCTGTAGAACTACTCTGTAGGGTTTTATTGACTGTAATCTTAAGGGGAAGAACATCAGGACCATCTTCTGAGGCACCACTAGGTGGGTTCAGAATGCCAGCTGTTAGGCTGGTAGTTGAATACAAACCATCTGTGCCACAGAACCTTTGCTGTTGAACAGTTTGTCTGATAACACAGGCTGAGCAGTAGCCATTTCACTTAATTCATGTTCTCTGAAGCTGAAGGTGACTGGCTTTATGGAAAACAGATTTTGTTAATTAGTAATTTTCTATGAAATTAACCTTCCAGTTGTACTGAATTTCCTGAGGAGCTTAGAGGAATCTTTTGATTTGCATTGTGAATGGTTTTTATGTATGATATCATTACAGATGTTTATGATTATATAGGGCCTACTAGACCTAGCGACCAGAATAACAGCCTCAGATACTTAGGAAATTGGTTGCTGTATAGTCAGTTCCAGAAACCTTAGTGGCTAGTGGGTTAAGTGCTAGGTCTGCTAATCAAAAGGTCGGCAGTTCAAATCCACCAGGAGCTCCTTGGAAACTCTATGGTGCAGTTCTACTCTGACCTCTAGGGTTGCTATGAGTTGGGCCCAACTTGGCAGCAGTGTTGTTGTTTTTACATACAGTCAGTTCCAACTCATAGCAACCGTACAGGACACAGCAGAATGACCCTATAGGGTTTCCAAAGCTGTAATCTTTACAGAAGCCGACTACCACATGTTTCTCCCAAGAAGAGCCTGGTGCACCACTAACTACTGCACTACCAGGGCTTCTTAGGTACTCAGAACTAGGCTTTATTTTAAGGTCCTTCGGTTGCTATGAGTCAGAATCGACTCGATGTCAATGGATTCTTGTTTTAAGGAAACCCTGGTGGGGTAGTGGTTAAGTGCTACTACGGCTGCAGTTTGAATCTACCCAGGTGCTCCTTGGGAACTCTATGGGGCAGTGCTACTCTGTCCTATAGGGTCACTATGAATCAGAATCAACTTGATGGCTGTGGGTGATGAGTTGAAATCAATTCAACCTCAACCAGCTCTGTTTGTTTGAAGTTAGCCCTGTCTGATACTTAATGTAACAGAGCCACCTAATGGTGAAGTTTTTTACTACCAGACAGCAGTAGCCGCACTTGCATGAAGACCTACATGCATGGTCAAGCTGCTGCATAGATTCTTATAGAGAAAATGCCCCTTATCCATTTACTTTGTATTTGTGTAGTTTCCTGTCTCTGCTTTTGTGTGATAAAAGGGATGGTGAGGTAAACATTATTCTTAGTGTTATCAACACTCAGACCGAGTCCTCATACAAGAATATAGAATTCAGAATGCACTAGAACTCACCAAAGACCTTTGTTCATCCTTCTGGGCCAGTGAAACTGTGCAGTCAGGTGAGTTCAGGTGAACTTCCTTTGTGTGGTTAGGGTAAGACTGCCCTTGTCTTAGTGGGGGAGAAAGGAACGGATGTCACACGCATAGATCACATCAGTTTTTTGCCTGGTCATGGACTCACAAGTCTTCTGTGCTTCTCTCTGACTGCTGTCATTCCTTTCAAAAAGCAAACACTGCTTTGCACGAAGGACAAACAGGCAAAGAGGTCCCGGTGGTACCAGTCCCCTGGTTGTTCCCTCACAACTGGTCATGGAGGTGTGGCCATGAAGGAGATGAGTTCACGATGTGCCACAGTGCATTCATGCTCTGTCTGTGAAACACACTTCTCAGGGAAGGCTAGTCCAGGCTGTAGACAAAGTCGCTGGGTCCCAGTCCTGCTTTGAACTCTGTCGGGGCCTCTTATGTTTGAGCATCACTGGTGGAGTGCATGGATGGTGGTAGTACCTGAAGGGACAGTCCAGTCAAACGTGGGTCTGAGGACATACACTGAGGGGACTGAATCTGAACCTCAGCATTCAAAGGTTATGAAAGCATCACACATTTTCTAGACAATTCATCTCTCTCTTATCATTGCAGGTAGTACACCAAGGAATAGACTGCTCTAATCTTGTCTGTACCATTTACTAGTTCTATAATCTTGGACAATTTTTTAACCCATTTGTGCCTAAATTTCTTTGTAAAATGGAACCAACTTCATAGGTTTGTTATGATGATTAAATGAGATCATAATTATTATTTTTCACCTGGGGCAGTATAATAGGATAGCTAAGAGTGTGGATGCTAAAGCCAGTCCACCTGGGTTTTTATCCCAGATTGATAATTTACTTCTAACTATGTGCCCTTCAGAAAGATATTTACATCGCTGTGCTTCAGTTTTCTCAGCTGTAAGATGTGAATACTACTCACCTCATAGAAGCCCTGGTGCTGCAATGGTTAAGGGTTCTGCTGCTGTTACGGTCCACGATTTTCAAGATGCGACACTGTTACTTTAAAGGTTAAATTTTATTAAAAACATATGCCCAATAGGAAAAATACTGGTGCACCAGGGACGCACCCCAAGCTACACAGAGCAGGGGGCGACGACGAGTTTCCTCAGCGCCCAGTATTTAAGTCGTGAGATTGCAAAGCAGGGAGGGTGAACTGACCTTTACACTGATTGGTTAACTCCTATTAGTTGTAAAATGTGGTCAAGGTCTAGGGGTCACTTGCAGGCTGTCACTTGCAAGGTTGCCCCCAGGCTTGTCTTGTGACAGTGTTTTGTAAGACAAAGGTGAGATTATTCTATGATATTTTCTGCTATTAAGTTGTTTCCTGGGGCTTTCTTTAATACCTCGAATTTTTACCGCACCCTTCCTCATTTCAACACTGCTAACTGAAAGGCTGGCTGTTGAAACCCATCTAACAACTCCATGAGAGAGAGCCTATACTCTGCTCCCATAAAGATTACACCTAGAAAACCCTATGGGGCAGTTCTTCTCTGTCTCATAGGGTCACTATGAGTAGAAATCAACTCAATGGCACTTAACAACGATAAACTATCCAGTCACAGAGACCCTTTAGGACAGAGTAGAGCTGCCCCATAAGATTTCCAAGGAATGACTGGTGGATTCCAATTGCTGACCTTTTGGTTAGTAGCAGTCATGGATTGAATTGTGTGCCCCCAAAAATATGTGTACCCACGTGGCTGTGCCACAATATTTTGTGATTGTCCTCCATTTTGTGATTTTTCTTGCGCTGTATGTTAAAACATTAGGGTGGGGCTGTAAGTCCCTTCATAGGATTGTAATGGAAAATTTCTTTAACAAGCCTAACTGTTCCTTTGTTTCAGAAAACATCCTCCCTCCTGAGTACCCTGCCCTTATCTATACTGCCCAACTGACTCCCTGCATTCTTGACTGCTGAAATAGTTACACAACCCAGCTGCTGGAAAGTCCCTTTTTCTGAAATAACTTTCCATTGTAGCCCCAACCCTTAAATACCATACCCTTTCCCCTGCTCGGGGCCCAGCCTTTTTACTCCTGCGTGAGTTGGAAGCTGAGCCCCAGCGCTCTGGTCCTTTCAATAAAGCCTCTTGCTGTTTGCAGCAAGCTGTGAACTTCGTGACTGATTGGGGTTACGCCGTCGCCTGTGACTTGAGGAGGGGTCTCCCGTCTTGGGGGTCCTTTCATTTGGGGGCTCGTCCGGGATGGGACGACCACCCCTCAGTCTCGAAGCCGCTCTTGGAGGTAAAGTACCAAGCTAGCTTTGTCTGTCTGTCCGGCTCCTTTTATCTTTATTGTTATTTTAGTTTCATTTTTCAGTGCAGCCACTTAGATTTCTGGCTTGAGTTTTGGGTTTGCAGTTGTTTGAATTCACCTTGAGGGTGAACAAATGGAGGCCGGTAGACGTGCCTGAAGGGTCTCAAACTGCACCCTGGGGGATGCCCCAGAGAGAGAGAGGGACCAGGGACACCTGGTTGCCTCCTATGAGAGGGAGGAAGATAAGGTTTGGTTTTTGGATGTGGAAATTCCCGATTACTGCCCGTCTGACTCCCTTGTCCTCTTGTGGAAAAGTAAACCCGGTCGTTGGCTGCTGATTCTGTCCTGTCTTATCCTATTCTTGTTCTTGTCCCTGTTTGTCTGGTTCGAAATCATGGGGCAGACGTTGTCCTCTCCTCTTACCCTTACTCTAGCTCATTGACCGGACGTTAAAAATCGCTCTCATGACTTATCAATAGAGGTAAAAAAACGTCTGTGGCAAACATTCTGTGCCTCTGAGTGGCCTGCGCTGGGTGTAGGATGGCCACCAGAGGGCACCTTTGACTCTGAAATAATCGCTGCTGTTAAAGCTCTTGTTTTTCAGCCTGGATCAGATCAACACCGTGATCAACAGCCATATATACTTCTATGGCAGGACCTGGTTCAAAATCCTACTCCATGGGTGAAGCCCTGGCTACTGAGGCACACATCCCCCACGTCACGTATTTTGGCTGCCCTTCCCTCTGATTCCCCTCCCAAACCTGTTCCCCAAATCTACCCTTCTACCCACGATCTCGTACTTCCTGAAAATAACCTTCCTCCACCTTACCCCCCTTCATCTCATCCCCAACCCCCTTCTGCCTCCCCAGTTCCTGCTGGAGCAGAAGCTCAGCCTCCCCCTGCTTCAGGAGGTCCTGCTTCCTGAACCTGGAGTCGTCGGGGAGTTTCCCCGATACCACAATTGCTCTCCCCCTCAGAGAGATTGGCCCTCCCCTTACCCCCACTGCAGATGATCAACAGGCCCCCCAGCCCCTCCAATACTGGCCCTTTTCCTCTTCTGACCTTTATAATTGGAAATCTAATCACCCTCCTTTCTCTGAGGATCCCCAACGCCTTACAGGTCTTATGGAGTCTCTCATGTTCTCCCACCAACCCACCTGGGATGATTGCCAACAGCTTCTCCAGACTTTGTTCACCACCGAAGAAAGAGAAAGGATCCTGATGGAAGCCCGGAAAAACGTTCCAGGGGAAAACGGCCTGCCTACCACCCTTCCTAATCTCATCGACCTCACGTTTCCCTTAAATCGGCCTAATTGGGATTACAACCAGCTTGAAGGTAGGGAGAGGCTTCGAGTCTATCACCAGGCTCTGGTGGCTGGTCTACGAGGGGCTGCTCGGCGCCCGACCAATTTGGCTAAGGTAAGGGAGATTCAGCAGGGACCGAAGGAGGCTCCGTCCATCTTTTTAGAAAGAATAATGGAAGCTTATAGAAGGTATACCCCCTTTGATCCAACCTCTGAGGGACAAAGGGGCTCAGTAGCCATGGCTTTTATAGGACAAGCCGCCCCAGACATTAGAAGGAAGCTACAGAGGTTAGAGGGGCTGCAGGATCAATCACTGCAGGATCTTGTTAGAGAGGCAGAAAAGATATACCATCGTAGGGAAACAGAAGAGGAGAAAGAACAGTGCATAAAAAAGGAACAGGAGGAAATAGAAAGGCAAAGAGATCACAGACGAAATAAGGATCTTACACGGATCTTGGCCACAGTTATTGATAGGGAGGGAACAAGCCAGTCAGGAAGAAAGGGCAGCTTGGGCAATCAGGGGACCAGAAGACGGAGGCTTGAAAAGGATCAATGTGCCTTCTGTAAAAAAAAAGGGGGGCATTGGGCCTGGGATTGCCCTGAGAAAAAGGCCCAGAAAAAAATCCTGAGCCTAACGGAGGATGATTAGGGAGGTCAGGGCTCAGACCCCCTCCCTGAGCCTAGGGTAACTCTTAAAGTGGAGGGGAAGCCAGTTGAGTTCCTGGTGGATACAGGGGCTCAACACTCTGTTTTGCTGTGTCCTTCTGGACCCCTCTCTAACAAAAAGTCCTGGGTGCTAGGGGCCACGGGCCAGCAACAATATTCATGGACTACCCGAAGATCTGTTGATCTTGGAGTGGGCCGGGTAACTCACTCATTCCTAGTCATACCTGAATGTCCTGCCCCTCTGCTGGGGCGAGACCTTTTACCCAAGCTGGGGGCTCAAATTACCTTTACCCCCGAAGGGCCCAAAGTCACTAAAGAAGGCCAAGTAATTACAGCCCTTACCATGCGGTTAGAGGACGAACACCGACTTTATGAGCCGGCCCCCGAGACTGTAGAGATAAAAGACTAGATAACAAATTTTCCTGGGGCCTGGACTGAAACGGCTGGAATGGGACTAGCCAAACAACGGCCTCCTGTGGTCATAGAGCTGAAAGCCTCAGCTGACCCTATTGCAGTCTGCCAATATCCTATGAGCCAGGAAGCAAGAGAAAGAATAAGTGCCGTACAAAGTATGGTCCTCAGATATCAATACCAACAAATAGAAACTAGAGAAACAGCCATACCTTAGGGGCTCCATGATTGGACCCCAAACATTCCCTGAAAAGAAAAAGGAGGGAGTGTAATGGAAAATTTCTTTAACAAGCCTAACTGTTCCTTTGTTTCAGAAAACATCCTCCCTCCTGAGTACCCTGCCCTTATCTATACTGCCCAACTGACTCCCTGCATTCTTGACTGCTGAAATTGTTACACAATCCAGCTGCTGGAAAGTCCCGTTTTCTGAAATAATTTTCCATTGTAGCCCCAACCCTTAAATACTATACTCTTTCCCCTGCTCGGGGCCCAGCCTTTTTACTCCTGCGTGAGTTGGAAGCTGAGCCACAGCGCGCTGGTCCTTTCAATAAAGCCTCTTGCTGTTTGCATCAAGCTGCGAACTTCGTGACTGACTGGGGTTACACCGTCGCCTGTGACTTGAGGAGGGGTCTCCCCTCTTGGGGGTCCTTTCAGGATCACCTCCCTGCTTCACTGTAAAGCCAGTTTCCCCGGAGTATGGCTTGCCCCACCCTTAATCCTTTCATCCTGTGAGAGATAAAAGGGAAGAGAAGCAAGCAGAGAACTGGGAACCTCACACCATCAAGAAAGCAGCACCAGGAGAAGAAAGTGTCCTTCAGACGGGAGGTTCCTGCACCAAGATGCTTCCTGGACAAAGACTGATGCAATACTGGGACTTGCAAGAATGACAGCCAAAGCCAAGTGCTGTCGAGAAAGAATGACAAGCAGAAGCAAAACTACTTAAATATTAAGTGTAAAACACAAGACTAACTTCCCTTTCCTTGTCAACTAAAATTAAAGGGGCTGCTAAGCTCCGTGAGTATACTTCTTTTGCATCCTCAATACCTGAAAAAGAATATTTGCAGTGGGCCTCAGTGTACCAAGCAGGCCTTGTTCAAATAATATTTCTTACTAGAAGGGTTAACCTCTTAGGAGAAAAAAAAACAAGTTCTTCACAGATTTGACTGGAGAAACACAGCTTCTCAGAAACAATTTTCTTGCTGCTTGGAAGAGAAACCTGAGTGCTACCATATATTTATCGCATCAAATTCGGAATCTGAAAAAAGCCAAGGTGGGCAAAGCAGTTTTGCGCAAACTCCAAAAACAGAGGCGAGGAGCTGAGTCAACAATCTTTCGCTGTCTTGACTTGAGGGCGGAAGCTGAGGACGCCGAGGTCGGTGGGCTGCCCTCGGTGCCCCAGGCTCGGGCGTGCAGGTGGGGCCCGACCAGCCGAGGCCGAGCGCGCTGAGGTCCCGGCGCAGCGCCACCTAATGGAGTCCCCCGGAGAGTGCACGCTCTAGCTTGGGCTCTCGGCGTCTCCGCCCACGGCCGCTGGCAGCCCCCGCCGCGAAAGCACCTTCAGCCCAGATTTAAGCTTCCGCAGGCGCCCCTGCGCGCCACAGACCCCGGAGACCACGCAGCTGGGACTCCACGGCGGCGCAACAAAGGGCATCTCGCACTCTACTACACTTTTACTTCTGGGGAGACACGGCGGCCTCAGGTAACCAGGGAACACCCCGCGTCCGCTCCCACCTTGAGCGCCTTGTACCTTTCCCACCTCGCGCTCTTTTCTGCCTATTGTTCCTGGAAGAAAAGGCGAGAAGGGAGGTGCGAGGAGTTGCAACTCTGGAGTGGGAGACCATGTTGGAGTCCAAAGGCCAAGCCGTGGCTCCTGGACTCGGGAGGCTTAGAGCCCCGCCGCTGGGCGCCTCTCGGCCACTCAACCTCAAGTTCCCACCCATCTTTTCCGGCCTCTCCAAAGCAGCTTCTGCTGGGCGCTGGGCGCATCCTCAACCTAATCATTCCTTCCCCTGCTGTGTGACAGCGCCCCGTTCCCGCTTGGCTACTGAGTAACTTTTCTGTTCTGAGTCTTGTTTGTTGTGCTTGTCTCCTTCCTCTCGTTTCTATCTCCCTTCGAGATTCTTCACTTCCTAGGCTACTAAATCGTACCGCAGGGTGCAGTGCCAGAATGGGTGCCTTAAATGGGCCAGCATCTTGGGTTGGTGATGGCTTTGGATTTGAGGGGCTTGTAAGGGCTGTTAAAGCTGTGCCTTTAATACCTGTATGGTTTAGGGCCTTCTTGTGTCTTTGGAGTCATAGAAGTTTGTTTGATTTATTAAAATCTAAAGTAAAAATATGTTCTGCCCACTTTTTCTGGCAACTTAATAAAAGAAATCAAGCCAAGGTAGGGGGAAGAGGTTGGGGAATCAGAGTTCCTGTTTATTCAAACCCTGACTGCACATTTGCTGTTAGCAGATTTGGTCTTTGTGATCCACAGGGTTTTCCTTGGCTGATTTTTCAAAGTAGATTTCCAGGCCTTTCTTCCTAGTCTGCGTTAGACTAGAAACTGCACTGTAGCATTGTAGCAATAAGCAAGCTTCCACTGACAGCACTTGATAACGTATGGTAATCAGGACTATGGACTTTTATTCATTTATTTATTTTAATTGGAAATCACCTAGTGAAACAGAATGAGCAGAGAAGTTCCGTTTTAAGACATGTAGGCATTCCATTGTAACGAAATGAGTTTTGACATCCATGCATGCCCTGATTGCCATGGTTACCTACCCTTGTTTAGTTTGAAGAGTATTGACTGTGTCACAAAACATCAAGCTATTATCTGATTGTCCTTATGGCTTGAAGTTGTACCACTGTTCCTTTTTATTTAAAGCTTCAGTGTTCTTTTAGAGTCCCCCTGATGAATTACATTTCCCCTGGGAATGATGACATCTTAAACTATTGAAGAAGGGCCCTGAACTGGGATGCAAGAGACATGACTAACTCCAGACCGCCTGAATTCAGTGTTTGGTTCTTGGCTGGTTTCTGCTACTAACTGGCTATCTCACCTCCGTTCAATACATTTAATCTCTTGGGGCCTCGTTTTCTCATCTGGTGAAGCTAGGACCAGTTATCCCCATTCAGTGACCAATGTCTGTCAAACAGAGTGGTCAATTCTTGGCCTTCACCTTCCTTGACCTGTCAGTGGCGTTGAACCAAACTGATCACGCTTTTCTCCTTGAAGTGCTTTCTTCCTGAGATCTCCTGAGGTTCTCCTTCTCCCTCCCTCCCTACTCCTCTGTTTTCTTGGCTAGTTCCTCCTTATCTCTAAATGCTCAAGTTTGCTGTGCCCCAGAGCTTAGTTGTTGTACCTCTTCTCTTTTTTCTCTCTAGGTGCTCTCATCTGTGGTATTTAACAAACACTGCGATAGACTGCCAATATTTATGTATCCAGCATGGAATACACCTCCTAATAAAATCCAGGCGCAGAAGTCCAGCTGCCTTCTTGACATCCTATCTAATAAACATCTTACAAATAGCAAGTCCAAAGCCAAACTACTGATCTTTACCCCCAAGTCTGCTTCTCCTCAGTCATATCTCAAAAATGGCAATGGTACTTTTTGTACTCAAGATAAAATCCTGAAAGTTAGACTAGTCTTCTGCCACCTCACTAGTCCAAACTACACTCTCTTTTACTTCTACTGTAACAATAGAGCCTCCTCTCTAGTCTCTCTGGTTCTTCTCTTGCCTTTGTGTAGTCTGTTGTCCCTATAGCTACAAGAGTAATCCAGTAAGTTAATCATGCCCTGCCTTGGCTGAAAACTCAAAGGTTGATCTCATTTGGAGTAAGATCCTTAGTTCTTACACAGACCTAATAGACTGCATGATTTAGTCCCTGCTCCTTCTCTGGCCTTGCCTTTTTCTGCTCTCCCCCTTGTTTACCACAACTGCTGGCACATTAGCCTCTGAGCTATTATTCCACTATGCCAAGACTTCCCAGCCTCAGGGCCTTTGCACTTACAAGTCTTTCTGTCTGGAAAACTCTTCCCACAGCACTTGGCTGGCTTGGCAAGGACACCCCATGGCTGGCTACCCTGCTTATCTAGGTCTCTGCTCACTCACAGACACCTTCCTTGACCACTCTACATCCATCTAGTAGCTGTAGTTCTACCCCATTCCTCTCAGTACTTCCTTTTTCTCTGTTTTTTCTCCATAGAACTTGCCAGCTAACAAGTATTTGTTCAGTTTTTTTCCTCCCCATCCTCACACTAGGATGCAAACTCCAATGGAAGCAGAGATTTGCCAGTATTGAGTGTTGCTGTGCTCTAGTGCCTAGAATGGTGCCAGGCATGTAAGGCTATCAGCACATCTTTACTGAGTGAATGAATCCATGAAAATGGTTAACAGTTACATTTCTATCCATCCCACAGCTATGGTAAAGCGTATAGTGTGAGATCCCTGCTCCACTGAAGAGAACGCTGGCTTCACAGTGACACAAACCCGATTCCAGACCCCACTTGTGCACTCACTAGTAATATGAACCATTCACAAGGTCTGTTTTCACACTTTGGAATGACATAATACCTCAAAGTTTTATTGTGTGCATGAAGTTAAAAAATAAAAAATACATTAAATATTTAGGCTAAAAATGAGCAGTTGTCATAATCTGTGTGAATGAATGCCTCTGTTAGCTCTAAAGCCACTTAAATACCTGTAGAATTATGTTGTTGTTAAGTGCCATCAAGTCAATTTGCAACTCATAGCCACACTGTATGGCAGATTAGAACTGTGATCTTTGTGGAAGCAGGTCACCAGGCCTTTTCTCCCTCAGAGCTGCCGGTGAGTTTGAACCACTAGTCTTTCAGTTGGCATCTGAGCACTTAACCATTGCGCCGCCAGAATGCTTTTGAATTACTATTACCTAGGGCTGTTGTATGCAATATACATATATATGAATATTATATGTATGTGTGTATATAGAGGACAGAGTAGAACAGCCCCATAGGGTTTACAAAGGAGTGGCTGGTGAATTCAAACTGTTGAACTTTTGGTTCTCTTAACCACACAGTCTCTTGCTATAGTCTAGGTGACTTTTAAGTACAAGGTATACTTTAAGCACAGGCTGTTGAGGACAAGAGGGAGATAAACCAGTATAAAGGTCAAAATCAAGTTTTAACTGCTGTTGTTCAAAGATAGCAATAACCTAGACAGAGAGCACCTGGATGTGGTTTGCATCTTGAGTTTGTTTTCCCTTGAAACTTAAAGGTGCAGGTCACATTCTACAGACTCTTAGTTTCAAAGCCTCTAAGGCCACCAAGGGAGCTCGTTTGTGGGTCAGTGGTAGAATTCTCATCTGCTTACAATTCCAGGCACCACATCTAATGTGCAGCCATCACCTTTCTGGTGGTGGAGGCTTCAGTGTTACTGTGATGCTGAACAGGTTTCTGTGAAGTTTCCAAACTAAGTCAGACTAGGAAAAAAGGCCTGGTGATCTACTTAAGAAAATTTGCCAATGAAAAGCCTGTGGATCACAATGTTCTCATCTGCAGCCAACCTTGGGGATGGTGCAAGGTAGAGCATCATTTAGTTTTCTTGTGCATAGGGTCATCGTGAATGAGGGCCCACTCCGTGACAGCTAACAGTAACAAGGCACCAAGGGTTGTTAGGGAAGGTTTCCCAAGACAGGGGTCCATTTCTGTATTCTTGTAGTTTAAGGTGAAGAATCATAGGTACACGACTGCTAGTTAAGTGTGGGCAGCCTCACAACCTCTCTAGGGCCCAAAGCAGTCCTGCCTTGATTATAACATGTTCTTTTTCTGGTTTACAATCCTCTTGCCAGTACTCTTAGGCTGGGATCGTGACTCCAAGACAGGGCTTCCAACTGGTTCTTTCATATTCAGTCATGGCCAAGGAAGCATCACTGGAACAGACCTGAATTTTTTAAAGTTATAGTGAACCAGGAAGATAGAATTGGAAAAATTAGTGAATTGAAGCCCTGTTGAAAACATAATCTCCCTCTTAGAAAATAAGGACAGTGTACACACTAACCAAACAAATCTCTTGCTCTCAGATTTTTTACCACGCTACTTCGAAAATGTATGTCTGCTGTAGTACCCCTCATAGGCAGTGTATGGTTACTTAGCAATTGCTCATAGATTTATTCTTTGGGAATATTTATTGGTCTCATTTACTCATCAGGAATTCTAGGTATATACATAATTTTAATTGCTGTAGTTTAACATTTAATACAGTTTTTGAGCACTGTGCTAGGTATTGGAAACTCTGGTAGCATAGTGGGTTAAACATCTGCTAACCAAAAGTTCAGCCATTCAAATCTACCAGGCACTCCTTGGAAACTCTATAGGGCAGTTCTACTCTGACCTGTAGGGTCACTATGAGTTTGGGCTCAACTCAATAGCAGTAGGTTTGGCTTTGTTGTTGTTGTTTTGTGTCTGTGCTAGGTATTGAGAATACAAAATAGATCCCAAGATAACCTTCTGTTAGTCTTCCTTTTTTTTTTCAATCTCCAAATGTATACCAAATTCAACAATTTGCTTACCTTTTAAAAACTGCAGGCTCTGAAAAGTAAGAACGTGTTTCTGTAATATAAACCACAGAAAAATACTTCAAGGTGACTGTTTTTGGTGCTGTCTCATTATTTTTAAAGAGGTTTTAATTAACACAGTCACAGTGGTTAAGCATCAGGCTGATAACCAAAAGGTTAGTAGTTTCAACTCACGCAGCAGCTCCGTGGGAGAAAGTCCTGGCAATCCGCTCCTTTGAAGATAACACCCTAGAAAACCTGATGTAGCAGTTTTACCCTGACACGTGGAGGTGCTGTGAGTCAAAAATAGATTTGACAGTACCTGATAACAACAATATGCAGATTTGTTCATTAAAATCTTCAGTAACCTTCAAGATAAATACTATCATTCTCATTTTATGACTGAGAAGGCAAAGCCATTGGGAGGCGATGTTGGTGTGAGGTGCCATCAACTTGGTTCTGACTCAGTGACCCTATGTACAACAGAATGAAACATGGCCTCGTCCTGCGCCATGCCCCAAATCATTTTTATGCTCAAGCCTATCATTGCAGGCACTGCGTCAATCCGTCTTGTCAAGGGTCTTCCTCTTCTTTGCTGACCCTCCACTCTTCCAAGGATGATGTCCTTCTCCAGGGATTGATTCCTCTTTACAACATGTCCAATTGGGAGGTGAGAAGATGTGTTTACAGTGGGCACTTGTGTTCCTTCCCTCAGTTCCCTTCCTGAAGAGGGTAACTCCACTGAGGATACAGTGTAGCCCTTGGCAAGAGGGCTGTCTAGCTTTTCCCTTCTGCTGCTTCAGCGCCTGGCTTTGGGCAAAGAACCGTGACGGCTAATACTAAACACTTTGCTGCTAACCAAAACGTTAGCACTTCCAATTCTCCCAGTGTCTCTGCCGGAGGGAAAGACCTGGTGATCTGCTCCCATAAAGACATAGCCAAGAAAACTCTGTGGGGTGGTTTGGTTCTGTCACATGGGATCACTGTGAATTGAAATCAACTCCATAGCACACAAGAACAACAAAGGCAGGTGGACAGCCATTTCTGCTCCTTTTTGAAAATTTTCACTGTTTTAGACTTGCTGAAATGCTTTTCCTTAAGAAAGCACAACTCATGGCCACTGTCTGCTTCCTGATAATTGAAGCACTGACAGATATGATTTAAGAATCTGAACATGGAAACATTTAAAAACTCAGTGCTGTTTACATCACCATGTGGATGTTACATTGTCTATGAAGTCTGCAGTGGTCATTCCAAGTAGCTCTCAGCCACAAAGCCAGCTTCATCTGGTTTTCATGGCATCTGTTTGCTCTTGTCTTCGATTACTCCCTTCTGACAATATTCCCATGATTGCTGACATAGCCACTCATTTTGTCCTGTTTGGATTTCATACTTGAATCCCTTTGATTAAACATCTTGATATTAAATCCCAAAGAGAGGTTTTTCTTCCTTCTCTGAAATCTTTGGTGAAAATACCCTGTTCTGTGTATGGCGTGTAGATCTGCTTAATTAGAGACAGGTGAGCAAGTGGACAAGGTTTGATAGGATGGCACTGCTTTTCATCTCCGAGTAGTAGCTCTTGACCTTCCTGATCCAAAGTGTCCTGAAGACAAAAATGTAATGATTTCTAGGGCCGTTTAGCTTTCAGTGATTTTTTTCCTCTTACATTTTAATGGCCTTTATACCTGTATGCCACCTGATGTCTGAATGTAATTACTGTTTTAGGACTGTGAAAACCATGCTTTTGTATTTAGTGTAATATGGTTGCATTATACAGGGTAAAACCATGTACATTTTTGTCTCAGTGATCATGGAATACTTCTAATACTGCATTTATTCTTTTTATTTACACAAGACTTTGCTAGGCTATGCTCTCTGACATAGTGGAAAATGTTCCCACCTTTGGAATATCTTTCCAGTAACTGTTAAGAATTTCAGCTTTCAGAATAAAGGAACCTATAGCCAGTCATAAGAAAATAGACCTAAATAATGTTTGCATATGGCATGAGAGCTTATGAAAACTGAGACATGCAAGATGAAGACACCTTTAAGCATAAAAGCTATTTTGAAACATGCTGTCCTATTTATTCACACCTCTCATCTCCCCGTTTGTCATATTGTAGTGATTTGCAGGTTGCTCTGATGCTAGAAACCACACCGTAGCTATTTCAGATACTAGAGGGTCACCCTCACTAGACAGGTATCAGTGGAGTTTTCAGACTGAAAATTAGTCAATAAAAACGTTATGAATCACAATAGAATATTGTCTGATAGAGCGCTGAAAGAGGAGCCCCCTAGCTTGGAAGATTCTTAAAGAACACAGTGACTGCAAAAATTGGACTTGAGCAGACATCGATGATCATGAAGATGATGCAGGAGGCCGGGCGACATTTCATCTTGCTGTATGTGGGGTCACTCCACAAGTCCAAACTAATTCAACAACTAATGGCTAAAACAGCAATTTATTTAGTCATTGATTCAGCCAATTTGTATTCAGTACCCACTGACTACAGTGCTAGAGACTAGGAACACGCCACTTAAGACAAAGCACCTACCTTTGCCCTCCTGTTGAGGAGGAAAAAATACGATTTATTTAGACTTTGGTCACTTGGTTTTGGTTTTGGAAACTGTCTTTGCATGAAAGTTTTTGATAGGGGTGTGATCTGAGGAGAGCCAGTCATTTTAGAATGATGGAAGGAGGAAAACTAGGGGCTGGGAAAGAGCAAACTTTCACCCTGGCGCTTTGATTGTAAGGAATCGCACCACTGATTTTTCGTATTTGCATCACACCACAAGCTGTGAGGGACAGGATTGATTTTTTTTTAAATTGATTATACACCGGAACTAGCCATAATGCTTATATATGTGATGAATTGGAAATATATAATTGTGTCATGTGCTGCCATTTGAAAGGAGTGCACTGGGAAAAGGGATGTCTTCTCTTGCTGTAAGTGTTTTCCTCTTTTCCTCACTTTTCTGATTCCTTATAATAGTATATTTTATTGGCACAGTGGTTAAACACTTTGCTCTTTACCCCCATAGAGCAGCTGGTGAGTTTGAATCACTGACCTTTTCTGGTTAGCCAAAACAGTTGCTGTTGACTCAATCCCTACTTTAACAACCGTATACAACAGGATAGATTTCCCTATGGGAATTCCAAAGAGCCGCTAGGGGATTGCAACTGCTGATCTTTCGGGTAACTACTATGCCACCAGGGCTCCGTTAGCCACTAGAGGGAGTATATCTCTTTTAAAATATCAGTTGTAGAGGTGGCTGAGTAAAGCAAACAGTTATAAAAAAAGGAATTCAAGATGTCAAACTTGGAAAACTTCTTATGACTCCTGGGTGTTGGTGGTCGATTTGTTGTTTGTGTATTATCTTTCACATCAGAATCATAAAATGTCAAAGTGCAAAAGTTTATAGTGTTTCTGCTCTGTACCAAATGTAGAGCCAGACAGATATCACAGAGTACAAGGAGTATCTAAGTTACAAGCCCATCTTAGATGACTGGGTAGAAATAGACACAGGTGTGGAGGAGAGAATTTAGTTCAGTAGAAGTAACAACTGAACCTATTATTGGGAAAGATAGCTTCTGTAAGGCAGCTGAGAATAGAAAAATAGAAGACAGCAGTGTTGAGCTTTAGGGAACCCTGGGAGGAGTAGGATGGAGAAGGCTAAGGATATATAAAATGTAGGGTGAGGAAAACGGGGTGAGCTGTTGAGGTAGGGGAAGAACCTGAGTGGTGCAATGTCATGAGAACCCAGGAAGGAGGAAGTATTAGGAAGGTATTAGTGGAAAGGGAATAGGAAGAAAAGGGAATGAGGGTGGGTTCAAATGTACCTAAATAGATTGAAGAGAATGAAAACAGAAAAAAGATTCTATACTTGATTAGAAAGAGAACTGTTGTTTTGGGGTGCCTGTCAAGTCACTCCCAACTCACAGTGACCCTAGGTAACAGATTTGACCCGTGAGGTTTTCTTGTCTTCAGACTTCACAGTGGCAGATTGCCAAGTCTTTCTCCCTTCAAACCACCAGCCTTTCAGTTGGCAGCTGTAATATACTAGTGGCATCAGGGGAAAAAAAATTGCCTTCAAGTCAATTTCTGAGTCATAGTAACCTTATTGGTCAGAGTAGAACTGCCCTCACAAAGTTTCCAAGGAGCAACTGGTGGATTCGCACTGCTGATCTTCTAGTTAGCCTCTGTAGCACTTAACCAGTAGCGTCAGAGGTCCTCTAAGTTCAGGAGGGAGAATGAGAATCCCCATCAGCCCACGGCTAATCTTAATCTCTGTGACGTGGAGATCAAACATAGCTCCACTCTCCAACCTTTTAACCAACTCTGGTGGCAGCCATCCTCCCAACTGCACTCTGCTTCTCTGCTGGGTTCAACAATTCATGGCAGGGGCCACACAGAACTCACAGACCATACTCATGATCATGTGCTTTATTAGGGAAGTAGCAAGCTACAACTCAGGATCAGGATCAGCTTGGAAGTAACAGGAACAACTGTGTATTAAGGATATGGTTTTGTCAGTTGGAACAGCTCTCAGCTTCTTGGCCACGCCCATAGGCAGGCCATGTTTCCCAGCTTTTCCTGCAGGCTAGGTCCTGCTTGTGCCTCTGCCGCCTGTCTCCACTTGGGCATAGCCTTTGCCACTAGCCCCTATTCATGCAAGTGCTGTGGCTCTTTTTGCTTCACCATCAACTGCCTGGAGAAACCACAGTGCCAGCACTAAGCTGTCACTCTTTATGGGTCAACAAGTTCACCACAGCTATCTTGCACAAGTCACCTGATGTTTGCCACCTGTGCTATCTTGTACTGGCTCCAGAGTTACAGCTCTTTGACTCTTGTGTCTAGGAGGTTCTCAGCTTAGAGACTCTGAGTTAAAAGACTCACTCTACTCCGGGCTTGTTCTTTCCTTGTTTGCTGTAAATTTTACTTTGTTGTTGTTGTTGAGGATATATGCAGGAAAACATACACCAATTCAACAGTTTCTGCATGTGCAATTTAGTGACATTGATTCCATTCTTCAAGTTGTGCAACTATTCTCATTCTCCTTTGTTAAGTTGTTCCTCCCTCATTAATATAAACTCACTACTTCCTAAGTTTCGTATCTAGTCTTTTGAGTTGTTGTCCCTTTCAGTCCCATATAGATAGTTTTTAAAAGAGCATAATGCTCAAGGCAGACCCTTTATACTAGTTAGACTGAACTACTGTTTGGTTTTAAGAAGACTTCAGGGGATATTTTAGTTTAAGGTTTAAAGATCATCTCAGGGCAGTAGTTTCAGGGGTTCATCTACCTTCCATAACTCCAGAAAGTCTGGACTCCATAAGAATGTGAAATTCTGTTCTGCATTTTACTCCTTTTGACCAAGATTATTCTAAGGAATCTTTGCTCCAAATATGTGGTAATGATAGCTGGGCACCATCCGTTTCTTCTGGTTTCATGACAAAGGAGGCAGTTGTTGGTGGAGGCAGCTATCCACACGTTCTGTACCCTCCTGTTGTTGACTCTTCTTCTTCTTCTGTTGGTCCAAGTGAGTAGGGACTAATTGTTGTGCCATGGGTGCCCACCGGTGAGCTTTGAAGACCCCAAGTACCATGTAAGAAACTAGGAGACAGAACAGAAATATTGAACATGCTATTAGGCTGGTTAACTAGGGTGACCCATGATGTCATGACCCTAAACCTCTATCTTATGGAGTGTTTTGTTGCTCCTAAGCGGTTTCAGCAGCTGTTCTTTTTTGATCATTGTTGTAAATAAATCTATTATACAACTTTTGCTGAGTCAACTTTTTACACATTATTGACAGCTATTACAATAATGGATTGTATAGCCCTACCCTTAACAAATATGATTTTTCCATCTCTGTTAAGTGCTCTGCCCCCCTTTTACCATCCCTCCTGCCTCTGGACCTTGGAGAATTACAGTAGTCACTATTAGCCAAAATTGATTCGTTGACAGTGGGATATTTTTGTTTTGTTTTGTTTAATCTTAGCCAGTGAGTGACTCCAGTTGCAGCTACTGCTGTTCCAAATGTGCTTTCATTGCTTGAGCATACCTCTTGTGGCAGCTGATATGTGACTGTGGATCCAGTCAATACCGTTTTCTCAATTCTAGTTTCCAAGGATCACCAGAAGCAGTTTGTCTTCAGCTGGCAAGGGCAGCAATACAGCTTCACTGTCCTTCCTCAGAGGCATATCATCACTCCAGCCCTTTGTTATAATTTAGTCTGAAGGGACCATAATTGTGTGACCATTCCACAATGAGTCAGACTGGTTCCTTACATTAATGACGTTATGTTGATTGAGTCTAGTAAGGAACAAGTGTTAATCACTGTAGACGTATTGGTAACATGTGAGCATGCTACACTGTGGGAAATTAATCTGAAAAAAATACAAGTACCTTCAAACTCAGTGAAATTTCAAGAGTGTGGGCCATGTCAAGACTTATCCTTCAAGATAAATTGAAGGATAAATTATTGCATCTTACCCCGCCTACAACTAAAATGGAGGCGCAATACCTAGTGGGCCTCTTGGATTTTAGTGGCAACTTATCCCTTAGTTGTGTTTGCTACTTTAGCCTGCATATCAGTTACTCAAAAAGCTGTTAGTTTTGAGTGTCCTCCTCCCCAAAATAAGGCTTTGAAAAAGATTCAGCCTTCTGTAAAAGCTGCTCTGGCACTTCAGTGATAGGATCCAGCTCATCTGATGGTTCTTAAAGTGTCACTGTAGATCGATATGCTGTTTGGAGTCTTTTGCAGGCCTCTATTGATGAATTGCAGCACAGACTCTTAGGATGTTGGAACAATATCTGCCATCCTGTGCTGATGACTACTCTCCTTTTGGGAAACAATTTTGGGCTTAACCATGGGCCACCAAATAACTATGCAGCCTCAGCTGCCAATTGTGAACGTGGTGTTATCTGATCAACAGAATTATAAAAATCAGATGTGTACAGCAACACTGTATCATTACTTAGAGGTAGTCTATACAAGATGGGGCTTAGTGGTACTTGAAGGCACAAATGAGTTACATGAGGAAGTGATCTACTCCTGTCACATAACCTTCCTTCTATCATTCCGTACCTATGGCCTCATGAGGAGTTCCTTACAATCAACTGACTGAGGAAGAGAAAACTCATGACTAGTTTATAGATCCTCCTTTGTGATATGCAGGCATCACTTGAAAGTAGACAGTGGCAGCACTGCAGCTCTTTCTGGGACTTCGCTGAAAGCTTCCTATACTCCCAATCAGCAGAACTTCAAGCGGTACACCTTGTTGTTCACTTTGCTTGGAAGGAGAGATAGTCAGATGTGTGATTATACATTGAATCAAGAGTTGTGGTCAGTGGTTTAATTGGATGGTAAGGGACTTGGAAGGAACGTGATTGTGAAACTGATGACAAGGGAGTATAGGGAAGAGACATGAAAACAGAACTCTGAATGGGTCAAAAATTGAAGATATTTATGTCTATGTGAATGCTCATCAAAGGATGGCTTCAGCAGAGGAATATTTTAACAATCAAGTGGATAGGATGATGTGTTCTGTGGAAACCAGTTATCCTCTTTCCCCAGCCACTCCTGTAAGTACCTAATGGGTTCATGAACAAAGTGGCATGGTGGCAGGGATGAGGTTGTGCCTAGGCTCAGCAACATGGGCTTCTAATCACCAAGGCTGATTTGGTTACAGCCACTGCTCAGTAGCCTGTCTTCCATTAGCAGACAAGCAACACTGAGTCCCCAGTATGGCACCATCCCTCAAGATGATCAGTCAGTAACCTCGTGGCAGAAGGATTACGCTAGACCACTTTCATAATGGAGAGGGAAGTATCTTGTTCTTTCTGGAACAGACACTTACTTTGGGATACAAATTTGTCTTCACATGCATGCAAAGCTTCTGCCAAAACTGCCATCTGTGAACTTACAAAATGCCTCATTCAGCATCATAGTATCCCACATAACATTGCCTCAGATCAAGGAACGTACTTTACAGCAGATCAGATGTAGCACTGGGCTACACAATTTACTGTTTTTACCATGTTCTCAGTTACCCTGAAGCTTGGTAGAACAGTGGAGTGACCTTCTAAAGACACAATTACAGTTCCAGCTAGGTAGCAATACACTGCAGGACTGAGGTCTTGTTCTCCAGGATGTTATATATGACCTAAACCAGCATCAAATAATATGGTGCTGTTTCTTCCATAACTAGGATTTCTGGGTTGAGGAATCTAGAGTGGAAATGGGAGTGGTTCCACTGTCTAATACCTCTAGTTACCCACAAATTTTTCTTCCTGTCCCTGTAACACTATGCCCTGCAGGTCTAGAGGTCTTAATTTCAAAGGAAAGAATGCCTCCACCATGAGACACAACACTAATTCCATTCAGCTGGAAGTAAAGAAGGCTACCTGGTGGCTTTGGGCTCCTCATGGCCCTGGATCAACAGACAAAGAAAGGAGATATTGTATTGGGTGGTGTGATTGATCCTGATTACCAAGAGGAAATCAGATCACTATTATATAATGGAAGTAAATAAAAGTATGTTAGGAACACAGAAGATCCTTTATGATGTCTCTTAATACTACCATGCCCTGTGATTATTGTCAGTGAAAGAACTACAGCAACCCAGTTCTGACATGACTACTACTGGTCCATATGCTTCAGGAATGAAAGGCTTGAGTTACCCTACTAGGGAAGGAGAAAAATTGGTGGCATGGTAGTTAAGTGCTACAGCTGCTAACCAAAAGATCAGCAGTTCAAATCCCCCAGACACTCCTTGGAAACTCTGTGGGGCAGTTCTCCTCTGTCCATAGGGTTGCTGTGAGTTTGAATCTACTGTATGGCAGTGATTACAGGTTTTTATTATACCAAGCAAAGAGAACCACAGCCAGCTGAAGTGCTTGCTGAGAGCAAAGGAAACACTGAATGAGTATGGGAAAAGGGAGGTTCTAAATACCGGTTACAATCATTGACCAGCTACAGAACCCCAAACTGTAATTGCTATGACTATTTTATTTCTTGTTTTGTTATACATATGTGTGCATACATGTATATGTGAGTGTGTGTATGTGTGTATCAAATATCTTTGTTTTCTTCACTCCCCTATTTCATTACTTATTACAAAATACAATACTTAGGGCTAGTACATTTTCCACTGTATGGCTGTTAGTTGTATCATGTTGGGCATTAAGTATGACTTTGTAATTGTCTTTAGAGATTATATATAGTTTAAGGAGATGTGCACAGGTGTCCGGTTGACAAAGGGTGGACTCTGATGGTTAAGGTTATGTTTCAGCTTGGTTAGGTCATCTCAGTGATTTGGCAGATAATTATGTCATCATCCTCAATTTTCTCCATTTTGTGATCTGATGTGAACAGCCAATCAGTTGAAAGGGGAGTTTCCATGGGAATGTGACCTGCATCCTACACACACACATATGTGTGTTATATGTGTATATGTGTTTATATATGTTTTAGAAAAGCTCTCTCTTCATCCTGCATTTATCCTGTCACTCTCTGACGTCCAGTTCTTGTAATGTGAGCCAGAAACGTGCACCTGACCCACCAGTTTTGGTTCCTTAGCCTCTGAAATCCAGAGAGTCAGATGAAATCTCAAACCTGACACATGACCCATGGATTTGGGGTTGCTAGCTTCCAGAACTGTCTAAACCATTCCCTTGAAATAAATCTCTCTAAATATTTATTCCATATGCTTCACTAGTTTTGGTCCTGCAGAGACCTGGCCTGTGACAATGTATTTATCTACAATGTTCTTCATGGAACTTTTTACCAAAGCACTTAAGTACTTCCCTACTTTTTTGAGGAGAGAAATCTGAACATAATCACAGACAAGAATAATAAATAACACTTAAGGATTACCTCACAATTTAATATGCATTTTCACATATATTATTTCATCTAGCTCTATGCTATCTATAGTGCAGATATTATCATTTTTATTTTTGTTTTTTTCTTGTTTTACAGGTGGAGGAACCAAGAGACTATGTGTTTTGTTCAAGAAATGATTTTAGGATTCAAACCTAAGCTTTCTCATTTTGAATTCCTTGCCCTTTCTACTACATTTTGCTTTAAAATTGTTATATCTTTGAGAGATCATTTAAGATTTTAGTATTCTTTGGTCCTATGCTAAATGTTTTCAAGTTGCTTTGCTTTAGAAGTTTTTGTCTCATTATTGTAGTTTTCTGCTTTTTTCCTCACTCCAATGAATTCTTGTGGTGATGTATTTGAATAGGCTGCTACTACTTCCAATCTCTTGTAGCAAAGAAGCCTGGTAACCAAGCTTGTTAAGCCAGAAACCCACATTTCATGTTCACTCTCCTGGGTTGAGTGAGACCAGGTGAGTCTAACAATGTCTTGTTTCCAGTGCAAGCACTTTCTGTCTGTAAAACAGATAGTTGAAATGTGAGAAATTTGACCTTCTAGGTTTTATTGTCTGGGTCTTATCTCAACAGGATTGTAAACTCTTTGAAAGCATGGACTGTTGCATTCCTACAGATTTATCAGAATAGTGTTACCTAGCCTAGAATGGCAATTAAACAGCATAAACTCTAGAAACAGATTGCCTGGAATCCTCACTCTCCTAATCACTATCTCTGTGAGATAAGCAAGTTACTTAACCTTTATGTACCTCGGTTCATCCAAGTGCAGAATAGAAATGGTAGTATGTACTGTCATTGGATTATATCTAGGGGAAGGGGTAAATGAAGGAATATATGTAAAGCAGTTAGGACAATGCCAGATGTATCTACTAAGCTTTCAATAAATTGTGTACTATTATTTTAATGTGTGCTTAGATGTTCATCAAGTTATGTAGACTGATGAAAGTGAGATTGCATAAACACAAGGCTTGAACTGTGCCTTGGTTTTTGCTGTCCAAGTGTAGTGTATCTCAAATATGTCATAAGAATCCTGAGTCTTGCTGAGTTTCTTGAGTAGAAAGATAATAATGCCTTCCCGTAAGGTTATTGTAAAGATTAAAATTAAATGGGTTGCTATTGGTAAGGGCTGAGTCCAGTGTGTGATGACATACAGAAAAACCAAACCCAGTGCCATTTAGTTAGTTCCAATTCATACTTCCAACTCATGGTACATAATAGAAATACAGATAGCGGTAGTAATACCTGTGATATGTTGATGACAGTCTTGTTTGCTGAAAGTGAAGAAGAAGCATTTGCTGATGAATATCAAAGACTACAGTCTTCAGTACGGATTACATCTCACCATAACTGGACCAATAAACAACATCATGATAAATGGAGAAAAGATTGAAGTTGTCAAGGATTTCATTTTACTTGGATCTACCGTCAGCACTCATGAAAGCAGCAGTTTGGAAACCAAACAGGTGTATTTCATTGGGTACATCTGCTGCAAAGAAAAAGCTCACTGCCATTGAGTCAGATTGGACTCATAGCGACCCTAATGTCAGGGTAAAACTGCCCCAAAGAGTTTCCAAGGAGTGCCTAGCGAATTTGAACCACTGACCTCTTCAAACTGCTGAAAGACCTCTTTAAAGTGTTAATAAGCAAAAATGTTACTTTGAGGACTAAGGCATGCCTGACCTATGCTATGTCTGACCTATGCCTGACCTATTTTGAGTCACCTCGTACACATGTGAAAACTGTACAGTAAATAAGGAATACTGAAGAATAACTGATGCCTTCAGAATAACTGAATTAATGGTGTTGGTGAAGAATATTGAACATAGCATGGACTACCACAAGATGGGACAAATCTATCTTGGAAGAACTGCAACCAGAGTGCTCCTTAGAAGTGAAGATGGCAATACTTCATTTTATGTACTCTGGACTTGTTAACAGGAGGCATCAATCCCTGGAGAAGGACATCATGCTTAGTAAAGTAGAGAGAAAGAGGTATGCAACCCTCAGTGAAATGGACTAACACAGTGGCTGCAGTAGTAGACTCAAGCATAACAGTGATCGTGAGATTGGCACAGAAACACACATTATTTTGTTATATTGCACATAGAATTGCTATGAGTTGGAACTGGCTTGATGGCACCTAATAATAGTGGAAACCCTGGTGGTGTACTAGTTAAGTGCTACAGCTACTAACCAAAAGGTTGGCAGTTCACGTCCGCCAGGTGCTCTTTAGGAACTGGATGGGACAGTTCTGCTCTGTCCTATAGTGTTGCTGTGAGCCAGAATTGACCCAATGGCAGTGGGTTTGATTTTGGTTCTAACAACAGTAATAGTAGTAAAGCAGTAGTAGCGGCGATAGTAGTGATAGTCATAGTAGTAACAATGATAGTACCATTACCATAAGGTGGCAGTAATATTCATTTAGTTTTGATAACTGGGGGATGTATAAGCTATTGAAGTAGCCTGGGGGAATGTGAATGAGTTATGAAATCCAATCAGTCTCAGTTCAGTGCAATCCTGTTGCACATGCACTGTTTGCTTCTCTGACCCTAACTAGGTAGAGCTAGATCATATTTCACAAGTTAAGGCGCTCAGTTGTCCTCCAGACTGCCAAGTCTGCCCAAGAGGCACAGAGGGCAAGGTCTGGAAAGGTTCCCAGTGTGAAGCTTCTGTGTTCCAGTAAACACACTGCCTTCCCGCAAGTATTGATATCTGTCACTAACCAGGAAGCCTGTGGAGCTTCCATGTCTAGAACCTTTATTAGGGCTTCATTATGTGACCCAATAGCCCCCCTCCCCTGAGGTCAGCTGAGACAAGAAGTGGGTCTCTCTGGTCTGGCCAGCCTCTACCCAAGAGACGACTCATTAGTATAGCTTGTTAGGTAGATATGGTCTAGAAGTCTCATCAAAGATACTTCAATCACTGGAAAAATTCCAGAGTTTTAGCAGTTATCTCTGAGGACCCAAGAACAAAGACCAAATTCTTTTGTAAAGTTAAATGCTTTACCCTGTGTTCAGTGCAAGACAAAGATTAACTTGTATTAAGCAAGAGTTGTTAGCTATGGAAGTGGATTGCTTGGTGTGTGGAGAGAACAGCAGAGGGAGAATCAAGGGATCTTGGGAAGGAAAGACAATAGGAAAGTTGAAGGTGCTGGAGAAAGGGTAGTTTAAATGCTTGCTTCTCAAATGTAGAAACAGCAGGAGGAAGAAACTGAGTGGTGTAATGGGAAGCTGTTAGCTTTCTTATTCCCTGCTCCAGCCTGAGTAACATACTATTTCTCAACCAGTTTAGTGTCTTTGCATCTTACTCTGACTTTGCGTGTCTTTTCTCCTTTAACATTTAAAACATAATTTCTTTATATATGGATACATACCTAGAAGATTTCATAAACAAATGAATAAATGTGATTTCATTCTACCTGCTTGCTTTAGTGCAGATGCTTTTATTTTATTTTACTTTCTCTGCTTGGGTCATCCTTTCCCACAAATGTTCTGTTATGCTACTTCAGCACTACTTCTCCCCACATAGTCCTGTTACCAGCCTAAAATAGAATCTTTCCTACTTTCTATTACGCCTTATAAAATTATGTACAGATGTAAATGCATGTACATGTGAATGACAAAATTGTTCTGATATTTAGAAAACCGAGTCTTTTCTCACTTCCTCTATAGAATATTTTTAAAAAATATTTTTGCTGGTTTTTTACACTTATTCTTTTACATGAACCTTAAGATTATTTTATCCAAAGGAGGGAATTTTATTTGGATTTGCTTTGAGTGTGTAATTAGTTTGATTAGAATAGACTTTTTTATTGTAATACCTTTCCACCTAAAAAGGTGGTTGGTTTTGCAGTTTTTATAAATACTGTTTTATTGTCCTTCGTGACATTTGTGAAATACTAAAATAAAATGTACTAGCTTTTGCTGTTTATCTGTGATGTGCTCACACTTATTTTTAAAATTATATTATGACCTGCCAAAATGAAATACTCTTTTTTCCCAGAATCATAAGAGAGTCTTTTTCATATTATTCAAATTAAGCATGCTTAATTTTAAACAGGACTAAGTGTTGAAAAGCAGAGATATAACCTTGAAGACTAAATTGCACTTGAGTCCAGCCATGGTATTTTCAATTGCATCATGTACATGTGAAAGCTGGAAAATGAATAAGGAAGACAAAAGAAGAATTGTGGTGTTGGAGAGCAATACTGAGCATGCCCATGAACTGCCAAAAGAATGAACAGATCGTTCTTGGAAGAGGTACAACCAGAATGCTGCTTAGAAGCAAGGATGACAAGACTACATCTTACATTCTTTGTACATGTCAGGAACAGTCAATCCCTGGAGAAGGACATCATGCTTGGTAAAGGAGAGGATCAGCAAAAAAGAGGAAGATCCTTAATGAGATGGGTTGGCACAGTAGCTGCAACAATGGGCTTAAGCATAAGAACAACTGTGGGCATGCCAAAGGACCAAGCAGTGTTCTGTTCTGTTCTGTTGTACATAGGGTGGCTGTGAGTTGGAAATGCTTCAGTAGCACCTAATAACAACAACAAAAGATCATTGGTGGAGCCTGGTAGTGCAGTAGTTAAGAGCTTGGCTGCTAACCCAAAGGGTAATGGTCCAAATCCATCAGCCGCTTCTTAGAAACTTACTGGGGCAGTTCTGCTCTGTCTCGTAGGGTAACTGTGAGCCAGAGTCAACTTGACAGCAGCTAGTTTGGTTTTTTTGTTTGTTTGTTTAATGGACTCTTGCAGGCCAAAGAACAGTTACAGACTATATCTATAAATTATTCTGTATTCTCCTTTTTATTTATATTCTTTTAATTATCTTCTTATTAATGAACAAAAGATCAACTGTATAAATTAATGACTCTTCAAAAACTGATACCTAAGCTCCCCCACTTTGGCTTTATGACTGTCTCTCCTTACTGCCAGCAGCCCCAGGAAAGACAAAAATTAGTTGGTCCTCAGAGGAGTAAGCTGTGGAATGAGGGTGAAACCCAGAGGAATCTCAGTGAGGAGCCACCTGATGATGTACAGCCCTCTTCAGCCATCACAGCTCCGATTCTCTGACTCACCACAGTCTCTTCTCTGACATCCTGTCCACTGACAGCTGCTCCCTCTGCCTGAAGTTCTCACCTCCCTCAGCAAGAGGAGCCAGAGACCATTTCTTACCTTTTGAAAACCAGCATGTGAATTTTTATGCTGAATATTCTTTCATCCCTGTCAATATTTCTTTCTCTTTCTTTCCCAAGAATTGTCTGTATTCAGTGCTTCTCATACGTTGATAAATCGTCATATGATTTTAAAAGGTGTGATATTAAATATGGAGATAAAATATATAAACTATGCCATTATATGGTATGTTGTGGATCACTGTTATGTGTCAAATGTAACATGCGGTACATTGTAGCCTCTTGTCCTTAGATTTTTCTCCTGCCTCTTCTGAACTGTAGATTTCTTTAGTTTCAGCTGGGCACAATATGAGATTCCTGGTATTAGAGTACTGTGTTTATGGACAGTTCATCATGTCCAAATCTTCAGCACAAGAGCACAGGTCTCCTCTTGCACTGTGGCTGAACAGCCATTGTAAGAAATCAGTGATCCTCAGAGTTTACTCTTGTCTGATGTAACTTTTCTCAAGTTTCTAGTACTGACATTCTGCACTATTAAGGTTTTGTTTTTAAATGATGCACACACAGACACACGTACACACACACAGTCACACAGTTGAGGAGCTTTAAAATATAGAGAATTATAATTATGTCCATCTTTGATACCATCTTTCCTAAGCAAAATGTGGAAAAACTTGACAATTATGTGATGTGACATATCACACATCTTAGAAGGGAACTGGAATGAAGTAAATGGTAAAGAGATATTCTTAGGTTTGCTCTTAATTCATATTTAATAATTCCACCAAAAAAAAAATAGCATCTTGTATGTTTAGCTAGTAGTTAACTCTGAGATTACTTTGACGACTAGAAATAATGTTTTCTTTGTCTTCCAACTGATTTTACCTGTGTCTCTTACATGGTATTGTATGATTTCAACCTGTATGGTTGATTTGTTTATGTACTATTTTATTTCATATTCCTTCCACTGGCTTCTTGAAAATCGAAATTTTTAAATTTGTGTCCTTTATAATCTTTAGTACCAAAACCAAACCCATTTCCACCAAGTCTGACTCAGTGACACTATATGACAGATTAGACCTGCCCCAAAATGTTTAATAGACTGAAATTTTTATAGGAGTGGGCTACCATATCTTTTTCTTGCAGAGCAGCTAGTGGATTTGAACTGCAAAGCTTTCAGTTAACAGCATTTAGCCACTGAACCATCAGGGTTCCTTAACCTTAGCATAAAAAAAAATTGCCATTGAGTTGATTCCTACTCATAGCAATACTCTAGAACAGAACAGAACTGCCCCATAGAGTTTTCAGAGAGCCTAGGTGGACTTGAACTGCCAACCTTTTGATTAGCAGCCATAGCACTTAACCACTGCACCACCAAGGTTTCTATCCTCAGCATAGCACCTTGCAGTGGTAAACAGTGGATAGACACTTACTGAGTGAATAAATGAATAAATGCTGATTCATTAAAACCAACACCTAATATGTTATAAAGACAACATAGATGTACATAAGGGACACAAACATGCTTTCCAGTTTAGGGAACAAAAGATGTATGTTTTATAAAAGACGACATGCATTTTCCAGGAGAAACTGAGAAAACAGTGAAATGCACCTTCCGTCGCTACCTTTAAAATTCCTTGCTGAACTCTAATGGGCACTAGTATTTTATGGAAAGAAAATATTTTTAGTCTTCAAGGACAGCAGTTACATGTTAAATTTTGCGTGCATGTTTGCTGTTACTTTCTTTGAAAATTATGCCTGTAAACACTTTTTAAATATGAAAATTATGCTTAAAACCATTTATTTTACTCAAAAGAATATCTTAATTTTTTTCCTCATAATTCAAGTAATATTGACTGATGTCTGGTGGATTTGGTTTTGTGGGGTTTTTTTCACCAGTAATTCAGTACTTATCCAAATGAAACATGTTTCTCAGCATCCTGCTTCCTCTAGCTGCCTACAAGTGTTGGACCTCAAGTAGTATGCAGAGTGACTGCAAATTAAAAATCATTATCTATAGAGCTAAATAGCAAGATCGTATTCATTTATTACTGCTGATGTTTCCCTTTTTTCTATGGCTCCCTCCTGCTGTTTTTAAATATGTGGTATATGAGAAGTATTGAATACAATGTAAAATGTGGCAACTGTTGTTCTTAAAATAATACAAAGAGAGCAGCCAAGATTTAAGTGCAGCTTCTTTTCTAAAGAGTGTCCCAAAGAATACTATCCTGGGCATCTTCCTTATAATGACTATCATTGTCATTACACACTGCACATAGCCTTTTAAAATTTGTAGTTTTTACTCATGGTGCTTAAAAATATGTTGGTATAATGTAATATAAAATAGCTGCAATTGGTACATTTGTTCTTTTTCCATTTCAGTCTTTAAAAAATAATAAACTCTCAGTGAACTTTTATACTGTAACTGACCTGACATGACACATTTGAACTTGCTGTGAACTTTCATGTGAACTTTCAGTTGTCCTCTGAGAAATATAACAGATGGGAAATAGACAGATTTCTCAAATGTTTTTAAATGCAGTACTTTGACATGCTCAACAGAGACAAGAAGGCCGCTATCTCCTTCCAGTGTTTACTTTGTTGGCTTTATTGTGCTGCAAGCTGTTTAGTTCTTTTGTATGCCTGAATCAGGAAGTTCAGTTACATTTTTGTCTGATTGGCATCCTGATTTTTAAATATGTGCTTGTATACTCTTTTAAACTAAAACATAATTAGATCATAAAATACAACAAATTCTAAGAGAACTTTATTGAACCTGTTGAAATACAGTTTCAAATCATTTGGATACTAGGGTCTTTTAAAGATTGATTTCAGATTTTAGAATATGAATCAGTTAATAATGTCTTTTACCTTGAATAGTTTGCAATGTGTATGGTTTCCAAAAGGTCACTTGGAAAGGAAGAGGAAAATTAATTGAGCACCACCCATTGTACTGTTGCTGCTATGGTATTGAGATAGGCCCCTTAGAAGAATTTAATTCTTACAGCTGTCTTCCAAAGGAGTTATCTTTTTTAATTTTTTTTTTTTTTTTTTTTTTTGTAGAAGAGGAAAGGAGAACAGCAGCCAAGTGCCATCGAGGAGGGAACTTGGATAATTTGCCTGAGAAGGCACAGCTACACTGAGATTCAAATATGGTCCTATATTCTAATTCTTGCTCTTTTGACAATTTCACACTCCAGTAAAAAACATTTAGTTTGGTCTTATAACTAAATGTGATAAAGTTATACAGTTCTTTTGTAATCTTTGTTTTATGTTTAGTGCTTTGTATTTACTGCACAATAATATCAAATCAATTCAACTGAAACAATTATTTTAGAAAGTTGTTAGTGATGTCAAGAGAGTGGCTAAGATTTTTGCTTTCCTTGAAAATTTCCTGTTGCTTATTTTTAAAAGACATGTATCTATTTCATACCAAATAATCCAGACAAGTATATTTACTGTTTACCTGCTGATAAAAATCTTTTTGTTTAAAATCAATTCTTATTAACACCTACTTTGTTTTCAAACCATCATTTATTTATCCTGAGTAGTGTTTTTGATGCTGTTTAGTTCAGAGCAAGATTATACTTAATGTGTATATGCATGTGTAAAATGACACACAACTGCATTTATAAGATGAGAATGTGGACTGTATCCAACTGTAATTAGCCTAACTTTACCATCATTTAACTTAGTGATGACAATATCGTTGGCAAGGCAGATTAATATCTTTCCACTACATCAGGATATGCTCAGGAGCTAAGAAATCCTGTTGTAATTTTTGTCAGCACTATAATTTGAATGACTATCCCAAACCTGATTCATAGTTGAGTCGATTCCTTCTCATAGTGACCCTGTAGGACACAGTAGAACTGCCCCATAGGGTTTCCAAGGAGTGTCTGGTAGACTCATGCTACTGATCTTTTTGTTAACTCTTAACCACTGAGTTCACCAGGGCTCCAACCTGTAATTAAGTATGCACAAATTGCTGACATCAGGTGGATCTTGACTGAAAGCGGAGGATAGTACAAAGATACTTACCTGTGTTCCATGGACTGTACAAAGGCATTCAGCTGTGCAGATCATAACAGATTATGGGTAACACTGTGGACAATTGGAATTCCAGAACCCTTAATAGTGCTCATGAGGAATCTGTATATGGGTCAAGAGGCAGTCCTATAAATAGAACAAAGTTACACTATGTGTTTTAAAGTCAGGAACAGTGTGCATCAGGGTTGTATCCTTTCACTATTGCTTTTTAATCTTTACCAAGAAAATAATTTGAGAAGCTGGATTATATAAAGAAGAATGAGGCATCGGGATTGGAGGAAGACTTGTTAACAACGTGCATTATGCAGATGACACAAGCCTGCTTGCTGGAAGTGAAGAGGATTTGAAACACTTACTGACGAAGGTCAAAGACCACAGCCTTCAGTATGGATTACACCTCAACATCAAGGAAACAAAAATCCTCACAACTGGGCTGGTAAGCAACATCATGGTAAGTAGAGAAAGTATTGAGGTTGCCAAGGATTTCATTTTACTTGGTTCCACAAATCAATGCCCATTGAGGCAGCATCAAATCAAAAGACACGTTGCGTTGAAAAATCTACTGCAAAGGACCTCGTTAAGGTGTAAAAAGTAAAGATATCACTTTTAAGACTAAGGTACATGTGAGCCAAGCCACCTCATGTGCATCTGAAAGCTGGACAGTGAATAGAATTGACACCTTTGAATTGTGGTGTTGGAGAAGAGTATTAAATGTACCATGGACTGTGAAAAGAACAGACCAGTTCTGCAAGAAGTACAGCCAGAGTGGTCCTTGGAATCAAAGTATGTAAGACTGTATCTTACATACTTTGGACATGTTGTCAGGAAGGATCAGTCCCTGGAGAAGGACATCATGCTTGGTAAAGTAGAGGGTTAGTGAGAGAGAGGAAAACCCTCAGCAAGATGGGTTGACACAGTGGCTCCAACAATAGGCTTAAGCATAAAAATAATTGTGGGCATGGTACAAGACCAGGCAATATTTCGTTCTGTTGTGCATAAGGCCACTGTGAGCTGGAATCAACTCGATGGCACCTAACAACAACAACAAATTCCAAACTTATAATTACTTACAATATGAAAATTAACTTGGAGTAATCATTTTTTATCTTAACTTCATATTAATAAGTATTTCTGATGCTTAAACCAAGGCATTTATATCTGTCTTCAGTGATGATGCTCCCACCAACTCTCATTAGTTTGTCATGTATTTTTAAAGCATGTTATAGAGTTACTCAAGGGTACCTTGGTGTAAGAAGTAAAGACTTCTTGATAAAAATAAACGAGGCATGAAAAGACAAATTAAGCTTATTGCCGCTGAGTCAGTTCTGACTCATAGAAACCCTATAGGACAGAATGGAACTGCCTTACAGAGTTTCCAGGAAACTTGGGTGGAATAGTGGTGAAGAGTTATGGCTGTTAACCAAAGGGTCAGCGGTTCACATCCACTCTCCTTTGAAACCCCATGCACAGTTCTTCTTTGTCTTACAGGTTCACTGTGAGTCAGAGTCAACACAGTGGTAACTTTATTTTTTTTTAAATAGTTTCCAAGACTGTAATTTTTTTTTTTTTTAATGGAAGCAAACTGCTGTAACTTTCTGTCAAGGATCAGCTGGTAGATTTGAACTGCTGACCTTTTGCTTAGCATCCAAGTGCTTAAGTGCTGTGCCACCAGGTCTCCTTTCACAAAATGTTTAGAAATACAATAATAAATAAATCTGATTAGAGAAATAGTGAAAACTAATGGAGAATTGGTGGGAGCACTATCACTGAAGATAGAATGTAAATGACCTGGTTTAAGCCTCAGAAATATTTAGTAATAGTTAAGATGTAAAAGGATGACTCCAAGTGTAAGTATCTTTGTATATCTTTTTATAGAAAAAGAGAACTTTCTGGGACAAACTAAGTACTTTCTGTGCACCCAACAGCTGAGTATCCAATGTGATCTGTCAAAAGTTCTGTTACTTCTAATTCTACTACCTGGGTACATTATGCTACATTTCTGAAAATAATCTCTAGGTGAAGAGAAAAGATGTATAGGCTCTCTACTGGAACTTAGAATCTGAAAACTTTTAAAATACCTGCTTCCAAGTGCCTGTACATACTAATCTGTAAAATTGTTGGTATAGGACTTATTTGTCTTTATATTACCAGCAGTATCTGTTGTGTAATATACCTATGCTGAGTGAATCTCTAACAAATACTTCGAGGCCAATGTTAAGTGAACAAAACAATGATTTCTTGTCACATAATTGGATGGCTCATATCCTTTAATTGGACTGGAAAATGCATCTCTCTTATATGCCAATCTTTTTAGCTGTCTGCTTCCCTTTTCAGTTGTTTTTGGACCTCCTACCACCCAGACAGTAGCCACTTGAAACTATGGAGGTAAGAAGCACTTATTTGATGATACAAAGTTACAAATTTAAACAAAGAGGTGAATCTCTGCAAATCACAAAGCCCCCCAAATGGATTGTTCAATTATAGATCAGAACTATTTTATGTACCCTAAATATGTAAATGGATGTGGCACAGTTAAAGCTAACAGGCTCTCACTTAAAGGTTGGCAACTTGAGTTCATCCAGTAGCACATCACAAGAAAGGCCTGGTGATCCACTTCTGAAAAGTCAGCCAGTGAAAATCCCACAGTTCTGTTCTGACCTACATGGGGATGCCATGAGTCAGAATCAATTTTATGAGAAATGCTTTATTTTCAAGACATAAATAATAAAGTTACCTTTTCTTAAGTAATGTTCATAGAGCTAAAGTAGTGACTTTCAAAATAAAACTTCAGCATGGGTATATTATGATACAAATATAGTCTCTTTAAAAAATTAGAAAAATACATAAAAGGTATATAAAAGAAAGTAAAAATGGTTTTAATCCTAGATGTGGCTTTATTTTTAACAGAGATGTGTGGAATAGGTCTGTCACACAGTTTCAGTTATATTTGATGAATATAGAGACTCGACGGCACTTGGCTTTGGCTTTATAAAATATAGGTTTTATAACTAATTAATTTGATTTTGTCAAGATAATGTTTTCCTCTGTATTTATTCCTACTGACATTAGTACATGTATGTCTTACATTCTTCATAAACGTTTTATTCACATTTTTAATCATTTCAAGTAAATTTGTAGGACTTTTAGCTCCAGCAATTATATTCACAAACATTTGACCATCTTATTTCTTCTGGACTACTTGTAGATATTTTTGTCTCTAGTTATTGCCTTCACTTATTAATTATTAATCAAAGATGGGAAAATATATGAGAAGTAACAACAACTGTTTTTTGTTTTTTTTTTTCTTTTTTTCTTTTTATTTAACATAACTGAGTGAAAATGTACATTCACATGTAAATTTACATGCCCCCCTATATGCAGCTTCCGCTGCTCTCCCTGTCCGGTGACTGCACACTATTCCTCTCTGCTCCATACATGTCTCATCCTCCCAACAGTCTCCTTTCCCCTCCTCTCCGTCCACTCCCCTTCCTCCAGCCAGAGGTCAGCAAGATGATATCCTATAGATGTATAGAACCATAAAGTGCTTCCAACATATGGTTACTCTGCATTGCCAAGTCCATTCCATTCCTGTCCAAAGAGTGGAGCTTTGTTATAATTTATGGGAACGGGCAGCATCAGGGCCACGGGCCATGCTCTCAGAGGAACCCCAAAACCGCTGGACCATCAATTGAGGTCTTTTAGTGGAGATCTCATGATGCACCTCTTTTTATTCTTGTGTTGCCAGTGAGGCTCCTCTCTGTGAGCTCCGTCATGGCTATCACTGGTGGTGGCCGGGCACCATCCGGTTCTTCCGGTACAACAACTGTTTTAAGTGATTTACTTGTGTTAAATTATTTAGCTCTCAAAACAAACCTTTTAGATACAAGGTACCAAAATTGAGTTGGTGAACGTAATTGTTCTAAATACTACATACCTCATTGCTACTTATCAATACGGTCACCCTTGGGAAGCTCTGCATAAATGCCAGTGCCCAGTCCACCCTTCCACGCAATTTTGGAACTCTTTCTGGAATGGCATTGCACAAGGTGGTAGCCCGGTGTTAAGGTCTCAAAGTTAATTGCATAGTTGTCTGTAAGGGAGTTTTTACCCAGTAACCAAATAACTGTATTAGAACACTGTCCCTACTCACCTGATCTAGCCCCCAATGACTTTTTTTTTTTTGTTTACACAAAAATAAAGGAAATATTGACAGGAAAACATTCTGATGACAGTCAGGACATCAAGGGTAATGTGTCAACAGCTCTGACGGCCATTCCAGAAAAAGAGTTCCAAAATTGCTTTGAAGGGTGTGCTAGTTGCTGGAGTTGGTGCATAGCTTTGCAAGGGGAGTACTTCAGAGGTGACTTTAGTAGTGATATTCAGCAATGCGGTATGTAGCACTTTTTCTAGGACAAGTTTGCGAACTTAACTGGCAGACCTGGTAGGTTCTGTTAGTCCCATTTTACAGATGAGGAAACTGAGGTACAGGAAGTTTAGGTAATGTATTTAAGATCACATAGCTAATGAGTGGTGGGATCAGAGTTTAAACTCCCTACTGTTTATTTCCACTACTCATCTGTCAGTTTGCTGTTACCAGGGTTTTGTTAGCAACTCTATTTATATGTTAAAAGAATAATTTAAGTATCTATGTTCTAATCTTTATTAAAGCTTTTCAGTTTAGAAATGTTTTCTTGTGTATATAATAGTAAGCTTGACAAGCTATTGGTTAAATATTTGGGTACACTGTTTTGGAGAAAGGGTTTTTGGTTTCATCATTTTTGCAGTCTGTTATTAATTTCACTCTGTAAAGCTCCAAAGATGCCAAGAACTTCATTGTCAAGTGGATTCATTAAGCTGATTTTAGAGTGAAAGGCTGACAGTAAACTTGATGGGAAAGGTAGAAGTTTGCTTTAGTTATTGGCCTTATTGAAATAATATCTCATATTTGTACTTTTAAAAGTGTTTCACATCTGATACCATGGTATTTTGTCATAATAGCTCTATGAAGTAGCTTATGAAGCTGATATGATTTGTGTTTTACTGAAAAGGAAAATTATGTTACGAAGAAATTAACTAAATTAAAGACATAGAGGTGTTTAGAAAGAGAGGTAGAACTAGACCTTAGGCCTTCCACTCCTTTCTAGTGACCTTTCAAATGACCACATATTTCAAAGAAGGTAATTAATTGTTGAGTTCTTAAGTTTTTCAAAGAAGAAAATTTATTTTGCATACCTATACCATAATTTGGGAACCCTGGTTGCATAGGGGTTAAATGCTGCAGCTGCTAACCAAAAAGGTCGGCAGGTAGTTCATGTCCACCAGATTCTTCTTGGAAACTCTATGGGGCAGTCCTGCTCTGTCCTGTAGGGTCACAATGAGTCAGAGTCATCTCGACAGCAATGGGTAGACCATAAATCGGAGGCCTGGTTGCACAGTGGTTAAGTCCAGTTGCTAATCTAAAGAGTGGCAGTTCGAATTCACCAGTTGCTCCCAGTAAACCCTAATGGGGCAGTTCTACTCTATCCTGTAAGGCTCCTGTCATAGTTGGAATTGTTTCCCCCCAAAATGTGTGTAGCCATGTGGCTGGGCCATGATTGCCAAGATTTTATGATTGTTCTCCATTATGTGGTTTTCTTATGCTGTGTATTAAAAGATTAGAGTGAGACTGTAAATCCCTTCATAAGATCATCTCCCTGCTCCATTGTAAAGGGAGTTTCCCTGGAGTATGGCTTGTACCACCCTTAATCCTTTCGTCCTACAAAAGAGGAAGCAAGGAGAGTATTGGGAACCCCACACCATCAAGAAAGCAGCACTGGGAGAAGGGCACGTCCTTCAGACCTGTGGTTCTTGCACCAAGATGCTCCCTGGACAAAGACTGATGCAATACCAGACTTTCCTCCAGAGCAGACAAAGAGGAGAGCCTTCCCCTGGAGTGGAAATCCTGAATTTGGACTTGTAGCCTTCCTAACTGTGTAAGAATAGACTTTTGTTTGTTAAAGCCATCCACTCTGTGGTATTTCTGTTAGAACAGCACTAGCTGACTAAAACAGTTACTGTGAGTCAGAATCAACTTGACAGCAGTGGGGATGGTGTGGTTTTATGTGTCAGCCAAGAAGCCCTGGTGGCATAGTGATTAAGAGCTTGCCTGCTAACCAAAAGGTCAGCAACTCAAACTTCTTAGAAACCTTATGGGGCTGTTCTGCTGTGTCCTGCAGATTCATTATGAGTTGGAATCGACTCAACAGCAATGGATTTGAGTTTCTTTGTTTTATACCATAATTCAATGATAAGTAATTAAAACTAGACCATTGAGACACTTCATAATAAATCAGAGATCCATAGATCATCTATAGTATAGATGTACTCTAGGAGACATTGAGCTATCTCAATTATATACATACAAGGTCTGACAATTAAGTTCACAAACTTAATTGTTTTAACTGCTACATACCTCACTGCTGAATATCACTGTATCACCTTCAAAGTACTCCCCTTGGGAAGCTATGCACTGATACCAGTGCCTAGTGCACCCTTCAGAGCAATTTTGGAAGTTCTTCTGGAATGGCCGTTGCACATGGTGTCACAGTGGCAAGTTTGAAAACTTAATTGTACAGTTGTCTGTGAGGAAATTTTTAGCCAATAAACAACTTTATTGGAACACCCTCCTTACTCACCTGATCTGCCCCCTCAATGACTTTTTTTTTATTATTATTGTGATTGAGTGAAAGTATACAATCCAAATTAAATTTGCATGCCAGCCTATCTGCAGCTCCTTCTGCTCTCCTTGCCTGGTGACAGAATGCTCCTCCTTTTTGTGCTGTATATGTCCTATCCTCTTAACAATCTCCTGTCCCCTCCTCTCCACTCTCTCCTCTCTCTTCTAGTAAGAGGCCAGTATGACAGCATTCTATAGATGCATAGAACCCTAAAGTACATCCATGTTATGGTCACATTGTGTCCCTGCATCCAGTCCATTCCTGTCCAAAGAGTTGACCTCGATAGTGTTGCCTAGTCAGGGTCAGCAGCAGATCTAGGGGCCATGCTCCCAGGGGAACCCCCAGGCTGCCGGATGACAAGTTGCAGTCCTTTAGTGGAGTTCTTGAGGTACACCCCTCTTTTTCCCATGTTGCCACTGTACTCAATATTGTATGCTCCATCATGGCTGTCTTTGGTGGTGACCAGGCACTGTCTGGTTCTTCTGGTCTTATGTTGATACAGTCACCCTTCACATGGGTCCTTCAGTGTTCTTGGCTCTTTTTTCCTCAAGTCTTTGTTATTCTTGGTCATCATTTGTACTGGATCAGTTGGGACCATTTGGTGTACTTCAGATGGCGGCTTGCTATCTTTTCAGACTCCAGCTGACACTCACCAATATGGGGTGCAGAAGAGTCTCTTAGCAATAGGCTACTTATGACAGTTGGCTTCCATGTCCACTGAGAGCATGGAGCCCAGACCCCCGCCCCAGCTACTCTATCCTTGCAATATCAGGTTAAGATTAGAAGTTTTCAGTTTAATGTTGAAGTCCAGTTAAGTTGATCTTCTTTCTACTGTGTGCTGTGACTGCTTTCACCCAACCAAATTTCTGTCAACTAATCTATGACAAGCATTCTGCCTCCCTCTCCACCCTTGCAGCTTTGAAACAGCTTTTTCTTCTGTACATAAGTCTGTTTTTGAGTCCTTATATTAGGGGTCTCATACAATATTTGTCGTTTGGCCACTGACTGATTTTGCTCAGCATAATGTCTTCCAGTTGAAACCAGGTTATGTGATGCTTCCTAAAATCATCATTGTTCTTTAACATTGCATAGTGTTCCATTGCATATATGTACCATAATTTGTTTATCCATTCATCTGTTGTTGGGCATCTGAGTTAATTCTGTCTTCTTGCTATTGTGGACTGTGCTGCAGTAAACATTTGTGTGCATATATCTGTTCTTGTGACTGCCCTTGATTCTGTAGGGTATATATTTTAAGCAGTGGTATTACTGGATCAAATGGTATATCTATTTCCAGCTTTGTAAAGAAGCTCCAAATTGCTTTCTTTAGAGCTTGTACCATTTTGTAATGCCACCAACAGTGTACAGGAGTGCCACTCTAGCATTTGTTGTTTTGTGCTTTTTTGGATTATGGGCAACCTTGTTGGGGTGAGGTGATACCTCATTATGGTTTTGACTTGGCTTTCTCTAATAGTTAATGATTATAAGCATTTCCTGCTGTGTCTTTTGGCTGCCTGAATGTCCTCTTTGGTGAAGTGTCTGTCTATCTCCTTTGCCCATCACTTAATTGGGTTATTTACCTTTTTCTTGTTGATATTTTGCAGCACCTTGTAGATTATGGAGATCAGATGTCAGTGCAACATGTAGTTGCCAAATATTTTTGCCCATTCTGTAGATAGTCTTTTAATTCTTTTGATAAAGTCTTTGAATGAGCAACAGGGTTTGATTCTTAGTAGTGCCCATTTGCCAATTTTCTCTTGCATCATCTTTATCGTTTTACATTTGATGTTTAGGTCTTTTTTCCAATTTCAGTTAGTCTTTGTGTAAAGTGTAAGATATGGATCTTCTTTCAAGTTTTTGCTGAGGGATATCCGATTTTGCCAGCATCATTTGTTAAAGAGACTGTTTTTACCCCAATTTACCATCTTTGGACCTTTGTTGAATACCAACTGTTCATAGGAGGATGGTAGCATCCCTGGGGTCTCAAATCTGTTCCATTGGTCTATATGTCTCTTTTTGTAGCAGTACCAGGCTATTTTGACTACTGTGGCAGTGTAATAGGTTCTAAGGTTGGGTAGTGTGAGGCCTCCCACTGTGTTCCTCTTCTTCAGTATTACTTGCTTATCCAAGGTTTCTTCTATTTTGAAACAAAGTTGGTGATCTGTTTCCCCATCTCATTAAAATATGTCACTGGAATTTGTATTGAGATTGTATTGTATGGTAAAATAGACATTGTCACAATGTTAATTCTTCCTATCCATGAGCAGGCTAGGCTTCTGCATTTATGTAAGTCTCTCTTGGTTTTTGCAGTAAGGTCTTCTAGTTCTCTTTGTATAGGTCTCTTGTTTCTCTAGTTAAATTTATTCCTAGGTATTTTATCTTCTTGGGGGCTTTAGTAAATGGTGTTGATTTGGTGATTTCTTCTTTGATGATCTCTTTGTTGGTATAAAGGAATCTAGCCAATGTACTTATGTTTCTCTTGTATCCTGATACTTTGCTATTAGATCCAGTAGTCTATTTATGGATTCTTTCATTTTCTGTGTGTATACAATAATATCACCTGCAAATAGGGAGATTTTTACTTCTTTGCCAATGCAGATGCCCTTTACTTCTTTGTGCTGTCTCATTTCTCTAGCTAGAACTTTTAGTACAGTGTTGAATAGAAGTGGTGACAGTGGGCATCCTTGTCTAGTTCCTGTTCTCCAGGGGAATTCTTTCAGTCTCTCCATTCAGGATGATGTAGCCAGTTGTCTTTGCATAGATGCCCCTTATTGCATTGAGGAATTTCCTTTCTATTCCTGTTTTGCTGAGAGTTTTTAGCCTGAATGGGTGCAGGGCTTTGTTGGATGCCTTTTCTGCACCAACCGACAAAATCAGGTGATTCTTACCTTTTGTGTTATTTATGTGGTTGATCACATTAATTGTTTTTGTGATGTTGAAACAGCTTTGTATCCCTGGTATGAATCCCTACTTGGTCATGATGAATTATTTTTTGATATATTGTTGAATTCTATTGGCAAGGATTTTGTTGAAAATTTTTGCATCTAGGTTCATGAGTGATATTGGCTTGTAGTTTTATTTTTTGGTGGTCTCTTTCCCTCACTTTAGTATCGGGATTATGCGGGCTTCATGGAATGAATTTGGGAGTATTCCATCCCTTTCTATGCTGTGAAATAGTCTCAGTAGTATTGGAGTTAACTCTTGTCTAAAAGTTTGGTAGAATTCTCTGGTGAAGCCATCTGGGCCAGGACTTTTTTTGGTTGGTCAGTGTTTTTGGTGACTTTTTCAGTCTCTTCCTTTGTGATGGGTTTATTAAGTTGTTCTGCTTCTCTTTGTGATAATTTTGGTAGGTGGTATGAATCTAGAAATTTGTCTAGTTCCTCTAGTTTCTCAAATCTCTCTTACAGTGCAGTCTTATGGTATTCTCTTATGGTATTTTTTATTTCAGTTGGATCTGTTGTGACATCTCCCATCTCATTTCTTATTCAGGTTGTTTCCTCTGCTGTTTTTCATTTATGAGTTTAGCCAGTGGTTTATCAATTTTGTTGATCTTTTCAAAAAACCAGTTTTTGGTTTTGTTAATTTTTTCAATTGTTCTTCTATTCTCTAATTCATTTAGTTCTGCTCTAATCTTTATGATATATATGTTTTCTTCTGGTGCCAGAGGGGTTCCTGTGGAATTATACTAACACTCTTGATATAACCATGGCCATTTTGAGCCACCATATGCTATCTATCACAACTGTGTCTAACCTTTTGTACTAGAGGACATAATATTAACATCTTGAGTCCTTTAACCTAGAAGTGGCCTAAGAGTACATCCAGATCAAACAGATAAATCACGGAAAACCGTGAGGAAAAAAAAAGGCGTAGAAAACTACCCCCTTTCAGATAAGGAATTAAACATCTGGATGTCTTTAACTATTTAAAGAGATTAACCTCCCCTATTACAAACTATAAATAATAAAGCTCACTTCTAGGCTCTCGCCGTGATGACCATTAGCCCCCAGATCCCACTTTTTCATGTCTGTCTTTTTCCTTAATCTGACCCTACTTATTGGAAACTTCCAGTACCCAAAAGGTTCCTCTATTGCTCTCTTTCTACTTGTTCAAGCTATAGGGTTAATTGTATGGTTTAGGTCCTTTCTTCCTTCCAGGTGTGTGCATTTATAGAGATAAACTGACCTCTGAGCACTACCTTGGCTGTATCTCATAGGTTCCGGTAGGATGTGTTTTCCATTCTCATTTGATTCCATAAATGTCTTTGTTTTGTCCTTGATTTATTCGGTAACCCTTGGCTTTTTGAGAAAGATGTTCAGTTTCTATCAGTTCATATTTCTATCTACTTTTTTCTACTATTGATTTCAACTTTTATGGCTTTGTAGTCTGAGAAAACACTTTGCAATAATTCAGTGGTTTGGATTTTGTTGAGACTTGCTTTATGTCTTTATGTCACAAGACATGGTCTATTCTGGAAAATGTTCTATGTGCATTGGAGAAGGTGTATTTATCTGTTGATGGATCCTGTATATGTTGATGATGTCTAGCTGGTTAACTGTCACAATAAGATCTTTTGTGTCTTTATTGAGCTTTTTTCTGGATGATCTGTCCGTTACTGCAAGTGGAGTATTGAAGTCTCCATCTATTATTTTGAAGTGTTCTTTCTCATTTTTCAACGTAGTCAAGTGTTTGTTCAATGTATTTAGATGCTCTAGTATTGGGTGCATAAATATTTAATATTGTTAAGTTCTGCTTGTGTATTGAACCTTTCAGCAACAAATAGTGATCACTCTTGTCCACGATGGTGGATTTCACATTAAAATCTATTTTATCTGATATTAGTATTGCCACACCTGCTCTTCTTTGCATGTTGTTAGCTTGGTATATATTATTCAATCCTTTAATTTTCAGTTTGTTTGTATCTTTGAGTCTAAGGTGTGTTTCTTGTAGGTAACATATAGATAGGTCATGTCTTTTGATCCAGGATATCACGCATTGTCTCTGTATTGGTGTGTTCAGTTCATTTACATTCAATGTAATTATTGATAGGTATGTGTTTAGTGCTGTTGTTTTGATATATTTATTTTTTTGTTGGTGTTTTCTGAGTTACTCTTAATATTCTGTTCTGGGTCAGTCCTCTTTATGGGTTGGTTTTTCATCTTTTTCAGTTTAGTTTTTGTGTTTGTTGAGACTCCTATATTACATTTCTTATTTTGATATGTTGTACTGTTTTGTGTTTAGTGGCTCCCTGTATGCTCTCCCTTAATATTCTAAGTTTAAACCCAAATTTAACTTCTGTATATCTTTTTAACTTCCTCTCCATCTGAAAGGACTATAACTACTCTAGTAGCTTCCTGTTTTTAGTGGGATGGTGTCATAGTTTTCATGATATGATCACTTGTTCCCTTCTTTTAATAATTGTTGCTTTGACTTTTTTGACTTCTCAAACTAAGTAGGATTCTGGATGCTGTGTGCTGCATTGCTTCCTCAAATATGCACTTAATGGTTTTGATTTTCTAAGCAAATAACGTCTTTCAGTATTTCTTGTAGTTTTGGTTTGGTTTTTACAAAATCTCTAAGCTTCCATTTATCTGTGACTGTCTTAATTTCATCTTCATATTTGAGAGACGAAAGTTTTTCTCCTTCAGTGCTTTCACTATGTCATCCCACTGCCTCCTTGCCAATGTCATTGTACTGAGCAGTCAGACGAAAGCCTGCAGGGCTTCCCTCTGAATTTTAGCTTAGCTTTGAGCCTTGCTGTCTTTAAGAGGATCTGTTTATGTTTCATTTTATTAAGCTTGATTATAATACATTTTGGTGTCTTTCTTTGGGGGTCTACTTTTTGTGGCGTTCAATACACATCTTTGACATCTATGTTCTCTTCTTTCATAATTTCAGGGAAGTTTTCTGTCAGCAACTCTACAGCAGTGGTCCCTGTTTTGAGCTATCCTTCCCTGTTCAGTAACTCCAGTTATTCATAGATTCTTCCTCTTGATAGAGTCCCGTATCTTTCTTACTACTTCTTCATTGTTCTTATTTCCTTTCTCTGATTTCTTCTCGTAAATGCTGGTATCAGTTGCTGTGTCCTCAAGATCACTAAGTCTGACTTCTGTCTGCTCAATTCTGCTCTTTTGGCTTTGAACTGAATTGTCTAATTCTGTAATTTTGTTATTGATCTGCTGGATTTCAGATCATTATTGTCCTGTCACTTCAAATAGCTTACTTAAGTTTTCACTTAGCGCTGCTGCATTTTGTTTAATCTCTAGCAGGGCTCTCTATGTAATTCTTTTGTACTTGACCTCTGAAAGTTTCAGAAAGGCTTCTTCACCTGGGAAGTTTTTGGTTCTTTGGGAGTTTTCTGAAGCCATGGTGGATTGTTTCTTTAAGTGGTTAGGAGTGCTTTGTTGCCTTCAGGCCATCTAGAGGCGGTTTAGTTTCTCTGGTGTTACCTCAACAGGAGCTGAGGTGTAGTTCTGAGAAGGGAGTTGGTCACCAGCCATCTCTCTACTATAGTTACTGGCCCCAGTGGACTCCCTGGGGTGGCAAACTCCACCTCCTGGCTACACAGACAGACCCTTACTTATGAATTCCCTGGGCATCCATCAACTGACCCTGTGATGTGGGTCAGTAAAGGCTGGAAGAATTGGTGCCAGGCTGCTCAGCAGTTACTTCTCCAGGCAGTCTTATTTTAAGAAGCTGAGAGCTGACTGACAGCTGCCAAAATCAGTTAGGCCATCAGGTGTGGCAGGCCCCACCGTCTGGCTCACAACAGAAGCATCGTTTTGGCCATCCCCAGATGATAAGATGTATTTCAATTAAGGAGGGGTTATGGCCTTGCTGCCGTCCTCAGCCAGGCCACTCCCATAACATAACAATGTCTTACACAGCCTTTCTGCTGGAAAAGTGCTTTCCAGACTGGCATTGCTTCTCAGCTTGGGAATTAACCCCTGCTGAGGCCTCTAGTTGGGGGACTCCACCTCCCAACCGACCAAGATGGCTTCCTGGCCAAGCTGCCCTTCCCACCACAGAAACACAAAATCCATGGCACAGTTCAGAAAAGAGAGGATGGTGGGGTAGTGGTGCCCTCAGTCGGCTCTCAAAATGTGGCTACCCTACATACTGTCTCTCTGGTGTGCTATACATTATTTACTTTAGCACTGCATGCGGTTCAGTGTATTTGGTGGCTCATGACCATCCCATGCCTTCCAGATATCAAAGAAGCTATCAGTGCCTGCCATCCACTCAAGCAGCGAGTCAGCAGGAGTAGAGCTCAGTGCACACTGCCTCATCAGAAAGAGGTAGTTTCCCGTTTAGTGGTACATAGTCCAGTCTGACAACTCTATGTCTTATGCTGGGATTTCCTGGGTGTCCAGAGTGCTATGTTCGATAATTAGTGGAAGCCTTAGTTCTCAGAGGGAATTGAGGAGATGTGTCTAATCTGCCATCTTGGCCCCACCGCATGACTTTTCTTTAACTGAAGATAAAGGAACTATTGAAAGGAAGACATTTTGATGACATTCAAGACATCAAGGGTAATACGATGACAGCTGTGATCGCCCTTCCAGAAAGAGTTCCAGAATTGCTTTGAAGGGTAAGCTAGGCACTGGCCTTGGTGCATAGCTTCCCAAGAGGAGTACTTTAAAGGTGACCATAGTGATATTCAGCAATGAGGAATGTAGCTGTTTTTCTAGGATGAGTTCATGTCAACTGTGAGATGAAGCAATGAGAAGAATAATAGAAAAAAACAAGGGAATTCTATGAATACAATTTTAGCAGTGTTTCCACAGTATGATTATGTTGTCTCAAACAGGATTCCTAAGATACAATTAATTGTTATTTATTTATGGAGGGGATAGAGTTGTCATCTACTTTTAATAAGGTATTTAATTTTTGTGGACATGTGTGGCATGACCAGAACATCTTATAATGATAACCTACTTATAGTGATTATACAAATGAGAGATATGGTACTTACCACCATCATATGCAATGTAGATTTGTGCCTTATTTTGAAGTATGAACTTACTCATTTTTATTCTTTGTTAATATGGTCCCCAAGAAGTACTCCTTTGACTTTCAGTACACTAAAAACAGAAGAAGGCAATGGGAATATTTTCAAGAGGAGTTGTGCTATCAGGGACCAAGAATGGGTAAATCTACATAATTTTATAGTTCTAAGAATCCCATAAGGAACTCTTTTGGTTCAGTGAGTAAGGGCTTGGTTGCTAACCAAAAGTTTGGCCTTTGGAACTCACCCAGCACTTCTGTGGAAGAAAGATCTGGCAATTTGCTCCCTTAAAGATTACAGCCAAGAACCACATGAGGCAATTCTTTCACATGGGGTTACTGTGAGTCAGGTTTGACTCAGTGGTACCCATGAGCAACAACAGGGATCTGGTACTTACCACTGTCACAGACCATAGTATTCCTTTGGCATTTGGCAGTGTGTGTGAAACTACACAGGTCAGACAATATTCACGATACTTATGCTTTTGAACATTTTCACATTTGTAAACCTTTGAAGAGTGTATACTCTGTTATATTTATTTCAAGATTATCAAAATTAAAAAAAATCTTGACAGTATATATTTATATATTCTTTATATGTCAAAGAATGAATTTAGGAATTGTAGCAATCCCAGACAAAGCAGGCTGGTAAAATTTACTTTTGGTCTGCTCCACTGCTACCTACCGCCACCCAACCCTTGTTCTTGTTTCCCCCATGTTAGGGTCACATTACCCAGAATGGTAGTCACTTCCATTGCCTCTGAACAGGCTTTATAATATCCTGTGCCCTGCCACCTTCAGGCATTTTCCTTTTCAGTGCTTTTGCAGAAAGAGAATACACGGGAAAGTACATTTTAATCTACAAACCAGTATACATGAACAAAATACTACATGATCTTAATGAAATGTTTTCTGTAATATATGACCTATTCCTGTCTCTTTTTAAATAGGGACCACACTGCTCATCATTTTATCTTTTCATTGATGCTTTACAATTGCTGCTTTAAACATGAGAATTGTACAAAAAGATTCTGCCTTTAATATCCATTAATCTTCAGGTAAGGAGCCCTGGTGGCACAACAGTTAAACCAAAGGGCTGGCGGTTTGAGTCCACCAAGCGCTCCTGGGAAACACCATGGGGCAGTTCTACTTTGTCCTATAAGGTTGCTGTTGGTTGAAATCAGCCCTGGCAGTGGTTTGGGTTTGGTTTTGAAATCTCCATGTGTGAGGAAGTCAAATTCTTAAGTTTTTAAAGTCACTATTGTTTTCCAGTTTCTGGTGCAGCTGACGACAATTTGATTTTAGAAAGTTGGGGAACTCAGTATTAGCCAAATCCCATTAGGTATCCTCATTCTGAGGCAAAATCATCTTACTGTTTCTACTAATGGAATATTCACAGCATGTAGTTTGCTTTCACTGGTATGGCACAGGACAGTTTGACAAAATTTTACACCACTGCATAACAAGGGTTACCAGCTTTCTGGCCTTCATTGGGTCCTCACAGCTCAAAGCCTCATCTCCTTAGTATTCCAATCTGGCATTATAGGTTACAGCAGCACATTTCCGGATACAAATTCTACATAGGTCAAGGTTCTCGGTGTCAAACAGTAGCACTCTAATTTGTCTAAGCAGAAAGGAATTTATTGAAAGTTAGTAAGTGGTCACAGAATCTCAGTTTTGGATGCTACTTAGAAAAAAACAGTAGTTCTAAAAGTTACTGCTGCACTTGGCAGGTTGTGTGCAAGAGTCCACCACAATTGTCCAGAAGAGCCACATGGCTCCATCTTTATGCTATGCTCCCAGAAAATACAAACTCGCCGTGTGCAGTGCCACCTCTCATTACTCGTTTTTCGTCTACATCCAGGTTAGATGCTTCCAGTGGGCAAAAAGTTAGGCCACATATCTGCACCCTAGCTGTTGTAGTAAATGTCACTGAGTTGCACAAGTGCAAAGATATTGAACTGATAAATGTTGTGTTATATTTTCACAGCAACAACAGTAAAAACTAGGAAATGTTTTTAGTCTCACAACAACAGAGTTAGAATGAATGTGGAGTGAGCCAGCTTCCTAAATCTGTCACAGTCCTTCTTTCTGCTACAAAATCGTTGTGGGGCTTTGTGCTGGGTACTTAACATCTTTAACTGATCCAGGTTCCTAATCTCTAGCATGGGTTTAGGACTCTCTAAATTCCAGGAGCACTGACAGTAATAGAGTTCTAGATCTGTGCTGGTTAGAATTCTAGCCTCCAGTGACAGAATGCTTAAACAAACTAGCTAACCTAAGTCAATAGAATTTATTCACCTTTATGTCTTAACCATGAGATTAGGGGTGAAGCAGCATTTAAAGGAGTCTCCTTGGCTTCTCACTGTCTTCTTCTCTGATTCTCTCTGTGTGCTAGTTTTAGAGACCAACTTCTTTCTCCCTGAAGCTGGAGAAGTAGCCCCTGACAGCTCCAAGGCTCAGATTCAAATTACTTTGAGATGGTGGAGGAAAGGAGCCCTCTTTCCCACAATCTGTTGTAAGGTCTTGAAGACAGACTGTGATTGGCCCAGCTTGGCTTGTGTGCTCACTTTTGTAGGCACATGAGTGGAGTCTTTAACCAGAGCAAGGAGCTACATAGGCATAGCTACCAGAATTGTGAGGTAGCGAACCCCACCAGCCTGCAACCAGGGCAGGTCCTAAGATCCAGTGAGCCACAATACATGGTTCCTTTATGTCTCCAGGCTTTCATTGTATAACTCAGACATAAAAGCTAATAGGAGAGTTTGGAGCCCCACTGTGAACAAACTATGCAGTAGTTTTAAGGAAAGGTCTGAAACCCTAAAGCAGATGAATGCGGAAATGGGTTTTGAAGGAATGGACTGACTTCGCTGTGTTTGCCAGGTATTTGGTCCCAAATCATATTCCCAAGCCAAATCAAAAAAGATCATTTGTAAAAAATAAACGTGATTTTTCTTTTTTTTTTTTTTTAAATCTCAGACTTTTTTTCCCTTGGATGTTGGTTATTTGTATTGGTATATGTACAACCTTTTCCTTTGGAGGAAACCTGGTGGCACAGTAGGTGAAGTGCTGTATCTACTAACCAAAAGGTCGGCAGTTCAAATCCACCAGGTGCTCCTTGGAAACGGTGGGACAATTGTACTCTGACCTCTAGGGTCACTATGAGTCAAACCTGACACAACAAAAGTGGGTTTGCTTCTGTTTTTGTTGTGTCCCTTTGGAAAGTTACGTCATTGTACTAAAATGTATTTTGCCTTTAATAATAAGTATGACGACTTTGTGTTTTGGTCTTACACTTTATGCACTTAGTTTGTATAACAGGAAAAAGAAAAGCTATTATTTTCTCCTTGGAATTAAATAATAAGTAGTTCACCTTAAAATGTATCAGGACTACAGACAGCATTTTACATATTAGGCTATGTTGTGTTAATTGGAATTTTGAAATATTTGAAATGTTTCAGCCTGTGGTTCATTATACAAATGCACTTTTTGGTTTTATAATCTGAAGCACATGCATATTAAGTTAAGAAAACTAATCACAATAAACCCTGGCAATAATCCGGATATTCTAATAATGTCACACTGTTATTTCTGTATTTACTTGTAACACTTTTACATAAGGGTTTAATTTTAAGTTGTTTCAGGCTTGTTGGCCTTGGCTTCTCTGCTGATTTAATTAGGTTTTATAGTTTTACATCAAGACAAGGCTCACGAGTGCTTTCTGCACTCTATTCTTCTTGGGTAAACCCTGTAGATGGAATTAGCAGTTTACACACATTCTATTTAGGTCCCCCCCCCCCCCCCGCCTTTGCTGGTCATTTCTATTGTAAAAGGCAAAAGTGAGTTTATATAGTTAAGGAGTGACAGCAGGTTACTCTGGTTTTGAAAAATAGAATACATCCCTGCCCATAAGTGGAATGTATTCATCTTAGTGATTGCCAAAGCTACATATTACAACGTTAATGTCATTTTTCTGTGGGAGAGTTGTTCTTAATACAAAATGGAAATTCTTCATATTCTAGGAATTCAGTCCAACCTTGCATTAATAGCAGTGTTGTAAAAATCCTGGTGTGATAATCATATTGAGGAATCTACTGTTTACTAAAGCTGAAATGTGTCCTGGTGGAGCAAAAGCAAAATAAAACAATGATAGTGAGAGTATAGAGTGTTATGGAAGCATGCGAGAGGAGCACCCAACCTAGCCTAAGGGTGCCAGGGAAGAATTCCTGTAGAAAGGGAGGCTTAAACTGAGAATTGAAGGATTATTAGTAGTTAGCCTTGTGAAAAGAATTCTAGTCAGAGGAAACAGCATGCCTGGAAAGTCCAGAGCTAAGAGAAAGATTGATAGGTTTGGAGAAACCAGCCATTCCCTTTAGCTGCAGCAGAGATACAGGGTCAGCTGAGGGAGAGGTGTTAGGAAACTGACCACAGAACAGGCTTAGCATAGCATTAGATGAGTAGGACTGAGAGGAATGGGCCGATTAAGGAGACATTTAGGAGACAGAATTCACGAGGCCTGTTGCCTTGGTGGAAATCTTGGTAGCGTAGTGATTAAGGGCTGTGGCTGCTAAACAAAAGGTCAGCAGTTGGTATTCACCAGGCACTGCTAGGGAACGCTATGGGGCAGTTCTGCTCTATCCATAGGGTCACTATAAGTCAGAATTGACTCGATGGCAAAGAGTAGTTTTGGATGTTTATTGACCTGGTGAAAACCCTGGTGGTATAGTAGTTAAGAGTTTGGCTGCTAACTACAAGACTGGCAGTTGAAATCAACCAGCTGCTCCTTGAAAACCCTATGGGGCAGTCCTACTCTATCTTGTAGGGTTGTTGTGTTGGAATTGACTTGACTGACTATAATGATTTTTTTTTTTAGTTCATTGAGTTTCAGTAACAAAGGAAGAGACGAGTATCCAAGATCATTCTGGTCTCTGACTTGTACAACTGGTGGATGGTGGTACCACACACTGAGAAAGAGAGCACGGAAGAAGCAGGTTTGGGGGCACCTGTGGAACATTTCAAGATGTTCACTAGGGACCCACTGTAAAGATAAAGAGGTTTAGAAGGATCTTCTAGAGAGGAAGAAGAAAAACTAGGAGAAAGCGCTTTTAAAAATTCAGTGAAACAAAGTATTTCAAAAGGATTGCATGGTCATGGTGTCAAATGCTACAAAGAGTTCAGTAAGATAAGAACTGGAAAATTCCCTTTAGATTTTACAGTAAGAATGTTGCTGATGACTTGGTAAAAACACTTTGAGTCAAGTGGTAAGAGCTGAATCCAGATTACAAAAGGTTAAGGAATGAATAGGAAGTAAGGAGCCAGAGACAGTGCCTGTAGAAAGCCCCTTTGAGAGGAATGTTAGTGAAAAGGAGGATAGACTTAAGACAGTAGCAGGAGGAAGACGGGAAGTGAAGGGACCGTTTCATTTTTTTTATTTAACATGAGACAGTTGGGTGTTTAAACATTTATGATGTGAAATAACTGAAGTAGAGGGGAAAGTTGAAGATGAAGGGCAGATTAAGAGAGCCAGGCCTCTGAGAAGGTAGAAGATAATGAGATCCATACTATAGGGTCACTAAGAGTCTCCGTGGCCATGGGTTTGGTTTGCTTTGGTCTACTACTGGATAAGGGCTGTCTTTTCACTTGTAAGAAAGGGGTAGGAATGGGCTCAGGATCAGTTACGAATACTTTCAATTGTAAATAACAGAAGACCTGGCAACTGCTAGTGCTTCACACAAGCAGAAATTACTTTCTCCCACGTGACAGGAAATTGAAAGTAGGCAATCTCTGGCATTAGTTCTGCAGTCAAACATGTTGACGTTCAGGTTGACATCACTGCATTCATCTTCTCAAGCGGTGATCATAGAAGGAAGAAGGGATAGTGTTAACTAATTCCAGCTTTTTAATCAGGAAAACATCTCAGTGACTAGTACCGTGTCATGTGACTACAAAGGAGACTAGGAAAGCTCTTCTATCCTCACAGTAGAAGTCACAGAGACAAGAGTTGGGAATGGCAGATAAGCCACTGGCAGCAACTGTTACAAAGCAAATCCAGATAATCTGTAACTTTGGGGCATGCAGGTGATGAACTTCCCATCTGATATTTCTCTTTTTTCCTGATGTTAGAAATTAGACTATTTGCTAAGTGAGGGGTAGGAAATTGGAGAGTGGAGAAAATATGAAATATCTTTTTTTTGGAGAATAAGGGAGCTCAGGGACTGATGAAACACTGAGTGATTTATGAGCAACTTGAATTTCAAGTGAAGTTAGAAACCGTGAAATCATAGGGCACCTGCATGGAGGCCTGTGCAACTTTTCAAGGAGTGATCATGAAAAAATGGAATGCTATTCTTCACTGTACCCTTCGTTAAAATTTTAGAGGGTCAAATATATATAACAAAATTTGCCATTTTTAACCATTCTGAAGAATATAATTCAGTGACATTTAGTTGTACTTACCATTGCACCAGCATGACCACTATCCGTTTCCAGATGTTTTTCCTCGCTCCAAAAGAAATTCAGTACCCCTTAAACAACACCTCCTCATGCTCTTCTCCTTGGACACCTGATAGCCACTAGTAAACTTTTGTGTCTATGTGTTTGTCTGTTCTAGACATTTCATGTAAGTGAGCTCATACAATATTTGCCCTTTTGTGACTGACTTATTTTATTCAGCATAATGTTTTCATGGTTCATCCATGTCATAACATGTACTAGAACTTTATTTTTATTATAGCTAAATAATATTCCATTGTATGTATCTACCACATTTTGTTTATCTGTTGATGAATACTCAGTTGTTTTCACCTTGTATCCATTGTGAGTGAAAAATGCAATCAGCGTTAACATACTGTCACCATACACATTTTTCAGTATAAAATGATTGTCTTGTTTAATGCTTTTTATTTAATTCCATTTATATGAGGCTAACACTGTCATTTATGTAAACCTCTTCATTTATGTTATTTAAATCATTGCTCATTTTGTTTTAGGTATGTCTCATAGATTTGGGACTACTAGGCAGTACAAGGAAATCCTGGTGGCAGAGTGATTAAGTGCTACATCTGCTCACCAAAACGTTGGCTGTTTGAGTTTGCCAGCCACTCCTTGGAAACTCTGTAGAGCAATTCTACTCTGTCCTATAGTCACTGTGAGTCACTATCGACTTGACAGCAGTGGATTTGTTTTTTTGTTGTTGTTGTTTTCAGCAGTTCAAATGGTTAACACATTAAGCTGCTAACTGAAAGACTAGAGTTGAAGTCCACACAGAGATGCCTTGGAAGAAAGGCCTGGTGATCTATTTCCAAAAACTCAGCCACTGTAAACCCCATGGAGTACAGTTCTATTCTAACACACACAGGGTCGTCACACGTCAGAGTCAGCTTGACAGCATCTATTTGGTTTTTTTTTCCTTACAGATCTATATGCTGATGTTGTAAGAAATGTGTAAGGTATTTATTTCCGTGGAACTCGTCCCCCAACTTTTTATTTCGAAAATTTTCCAACCTATTAAAAAATGGAAAGAGTAATACTGTGAAGATCCACATGCCTGTCACTGACACTCAATGATCATTAACACTTTCACACATTTTCTCTTTCTCTCTCTCTTATTCTCCCTAAATATGTGTAAATACACTTCAGCCCTGACTGCTTCAGTGCACATCTAGTAATTGGTATACCCTTCTGTGTTACTACAGCTCCATAATCACATCTTAGAGTATTAACATTAGTATCTTCATCTAATCTTCAGTAATAGTTTCAGTTGCCCAGCTGTCCTCAGAATGTCTACTGGTGTCACTGTTGTGCTGTTTGTTGTTTTGGAAGCAGCAATGCCTCCGGTTATGTCTCTGTATTCTCTAATCTAGACCAATCCCTGTTCTTTTAGTTTTGGATGACATTGACTTGAATAAATATTGGGTTATTATAAATGGTATGTTTAAAATACATATATAATTTCTCCCAGAAAGATTTTTAAAGATAACTTTTTAATTTGGCAATTTTTTTTAAAGAGACCCTAATATAGCCAGAAAATACCTATTGTGATATTAACTTCTGGCAATGAGCTATGTCTTTTTAATTGTTTTCCTTTGTTGGTGTTATTCATATGGCTTAAAACTGTATTAAACATTATACACTTTTACTAACTGACATAAGTTATAGTATTATGAACACTTTAATTGGGAGAAATAGATCTTGGCTTCCTTGTATTTGCTGAATTTAACTGACAGTTTAGCCAGTTGCTTAGATAATGTTTGCAAAATTTTGCAAATGAAATACTTTTCTCTGACCCACAAAATTTTGGAAAATGTTCAGTTCTAAGGAGTATGTTTATGATCACTTTTTTCAGGGCCATACAGCTATAGCTTTAATTACATTAATTTTGGTTTTCAGAGAAAACCAAATAACCCTGTTGCCATTAAGTGGATTCCCTATAGTATGGGGTAGAACTGTCCCATAGGGTTTCTAAGGATTGGTTGGTAAATTCAAACTGCCAAACTTTGGGTTAGCAGCCAGCCTCTTAACTGAGGTCAGTAAGTGATTACAGGCTTGGAATAATATTGCAAAATACACTGTTTGAAATTTTCAGTATAACTTAATTGTATTTAAATAACTTGAGTAGTTGTGAGGAAACTCTGGTGGCATAGTAGTTAAGTGCTGTGACTGGTAAGGCTGGCAGTTCTAATCCATCACACACTCCTTGGAAACTCTATGGAACAGTTCTACTGTGTTCTGTAGGGTCGCTATGAATCAGAATTGACTCAACAGCAGTGAGTTTTTAGTAGTTGTGAGGAACCTAAGGAAGCTAACGCTTTAGAACTTTATTGTCTCATGAATATGAAAATAGTAACCTTATTGTGTATTTTCAGTAGCTTCTTAGGTGTACGGTACTCGTAAAGAATCAAAGTCCATTAAGATTTTCCATCTTTAATTCACTTTAATGAAAGCATGTAGTTACATGAGCTGTTACTCTTCCTAAGCAGATAGTCATTGTTGTTAGTTGCCATGAAGTTGGTTCTGACTCATGGTAATCTGTGTATAACAGAGCAAAATATTGCCCAGTCCTGCTCCATCTTCGTAATCACTGATATGTTTGGGCCCATCTTACAGCAGTATATTAAACAATTTTCTGCTGTGGTCCATAAGATTTTTATTGCCTAAGTTTGGGCAGTAAATTGCCGGGCCCTTCTTCCTAGTGTTAGTCTGAAAGTTCTGCTGAATCTTGTCTGCTGTGGGTGACCCTGCTTTCGTTTAAAATACTACTATAATGGCTTCCAACACCATAGCAACATGAGAGCTACCATAGTTTGACAAACCAACAGATAGGTGAGGAAATAGGTGCTTAACCACCCAGAAAGATTAACCTGACCATAGTCAAAGCTGTATGCTACATCAGACAGCTCCAAGCTCTACTGAGTAGCAGTATCAGACTCTAAAAAAGGTTTAAAGTGTGGATGAGAATCAAAATCCAGAAGCAAGGCATTAGATCGCCTGAGGCTGGTAGGGGAAATGGTCAGCTAGGACACCAGGGCCTTCTCCCAAGGGCAGGATGCCACCCTTACACTGTCCTAGGAAGCCTGCTGTGCTGTAGACAAGTAGCTACTTTGGAACTGAGAAATCGTTAAAAACCATGCTTCTTACAAAACATCTCTGGAAGAGGCCTGGCCTTAAAATTGATGGAGTTCCAAAAAATGTTTACTTCATTCACTCCAAGAATGCTCTCTGGTGTACTGTACAGGAAGAGATAAGAAATTGAACTCCTCTAGCTTGCTATGTAGATCAACACTCATTCAAACACAGCAAGCAAGCTTCTTTCTACTTTATCTTCCATTTAGGTGATGCTTTGCTGTATTTTAAATTTACTTAATTTTACTGTCAGTTTCTGTCTTCAAAGTCAGCATATTGAGTCTTAAGATATATTGATTACCAGCTCAGTTGCACACTTGACTGACATTATGTCAGAATTATAACCATTAAAACTAAAATTACGCATAACTCCTTGTTGATAAACATAACTATAAAATAAATAAATGTTGCCATTGAATTGATTCCAGCTCATAGCAACCCTATAACACAGAGCAGAACTACCTTGTAGGGTTCCCAAGAAGCAGCTGGTGTATTCAGACTCCCCACAGTTCGGTTAGCAGCTAAGCTCTTAACCACTGGGCAACCAGGGCTCCAGTCACTGTTGTTTGTGATAATCCTTTTCTCTAACTAAATAGTTATCTTTGTTTCCCCCTTGCTTAGAATCGTTGCTTCAGCTAAAATCTCAGGAGGAAATCTAGTATGCAAAAGAACCAACTGAATTACTTATATTTATTTTGAAATGAAATTGTAATAAACTGGGTTAACCATTGTACATGAAGCGGGGTACACCTGATCTGTGTTTTGAAGTGTATGTGGGATTGTGGTAACAGTGAGAAGTATGTCCTTCACTGTCCATTGCTCTTCCCAGAAACCAAAGCTTAGTTTGCAAACAGCTGCCATAATTGCATTTAGGACAGAAACTGGGGAGATAGGTTTTGAGTTTATTGTGCTTCTGTTTACTTGGAAATAAGTAGGCATAAAACTCACTCATTTGAAAAAAAAAAAACAAAAAAACAGATTTCCTAAAGTGTGCAAATTACTGTATGAGGATAAATATACTTCCTGCCCTCGAGGAACTCAGTCTAGCAAATAACTTGCTATGGAAAATGTAATGAGTCCATACAGGGGTAGAGGAGTCCCTGGGAGGCACAGAAAGTTTGCACTCAACTACTAACCTAAAAGTTGGCAGTTCGAACCCACCTAGCACTGCTGCTTCTGTAAAGATCACAGCCAAGAAAACCCTGTGGAGCAGTGCTACTCTGTAACATATTGGGTCTCAATGTGAACAGCATTGGGTGTATGAATTACTGTGCTGCAAAGAAATGATGGGATCTGTGGAGAAAGCAACACTTTGGGCACTGAAGGATAAGTAAGTGCTCGCCGTGCAGATGTGCAGAGGGACACGGGAGCAGAAGCACAAGTGTGAATGGCATAGGGTGTGTAAGAAAAAACGTGGATTTGCATTTGGCGTGATTAGGTTGGAGAGGCTGGAGGAAGTGTTGAAAAGATCACTTGAGGTCAGATTATGGAGGACTTTTTACTGGTAAACCATTGGTCGCATTTTTTTTTTAAATCAAGAAGTCCTATTGGTAAAAACTTTTCACATATACACACGTTTATGTTTATGTGTATATGTATGAGAAACCCTGGTGGCTTAGTGGATAAGTGATACGTCTGCTAACCAGAAGGTCAGCAGTTCAGATCCACCAGACACTCCTTGGAAACTTTATGGAGCTGTCCTACTCTGTCCTATAGGGTCGCCATGAGTCGGAATCCACTCAATGACAGTAGGCTTTTTTTTTTTTAATGTATAAGGAGCCCTGGTGGCGCCGTGGTTAAGCTGACTAAAAGGTTGGCAGTCTGAATCCACTAGCTGCTCTTTGGAAACCCTGTGGGGCAGTTCTGTTGTGTCCTACAGGGTCACCATGAGTTGGAACTGACTTGACAGCAAGTGGTTTTATACAGGACATGACAAGTTTGTGAACTTGCTACCATTTGCTTATGTGGGCTGCACTGTACAAACAACTCAGTAAGATTTCATAATCTTGGTATATCAGTGTCTCACAGCTGTGTTCATGTCAATGTGGGTGGTGTCTTGCTGAGTGATTTTCATTATTGTTGTTGCATGTTCTTGTGAGCTATTACAAGAATGTCAGAGCTTGAATTAGAGCAATGAACAAACATTAAATTTCTTATTAAACTTGGCAAGAGTGGAAATAATATCAGGGACATGCTAGTCAAAGTTTATGGGGATAATACCATGAAGAAAATGGCAGTGTACAAATGGATTAAATGTTTTTCTGAGGGGAGAGAGCATCACTGATGAAGAACAGTCAGGGCGGCCAGTAACCAGAGAACTGACAAAAACATTGGAAAAATTCATCAAATTGTGCATTAAAATCATTGGCTGACTGTGAGAAGCATAGCACAGTAAGTACACATCTACAGAGAAACAGGAAGATCTTAACTGAAAAACTTGGCATGAGAAAGATGTGTGCAAAAATGCTCCCAAAGGAGTTCACCAACGAACAACAGCAAAAGAGAGATGAAGTTGGCCAAGACCTTTTGGAGAGGCAAGACAATGTTTTGGGCCACAGAGTGGAAGGCTTTAACAAAGGAAAGTTTATTCTTTACACAGTCTGGTAGGCTACAAGTTCAGATTCAGGGTGTCTGTTCCAGAGGAAGCTTTCTCTCTGTCAGCTCTGGAGGTAAGTCCTTGTGTTGCATCAGTCTTTCTTTTGTCTGGGAGCATCTTGGTGCAGGAACCTCAGGTCTTGATTGTGTGAGGTTCCCAACTCTCTGCTTGCTTCTCTTTCCTTTATCTCTTGTAGGATAAAAGGCACCCTCCAGGGAAACTCTCTTTACAGAGGAGAAGGGAGGCGATCTTAGTTTTACAGTCCCACCCTAATCCTCTCTAGCAGTCTACTTGGTTAACCACAGGTGGAGATTACGTTTTACAGAATCAGAAAATAACAAAATGGAGGGTGATCAAAGAATAGAAAATCCTAGCCCAGCCAAATTACCACACATACTTTGGGGGGGGGGGGACACAATTCAGTCCATGACAGCTATGTTATCACTGGTGATGAAACATGCGTGTACCAATATGACCTTGAAACAAAGCGTCAGAGTGCACAATGGAGGTCAGCCAATTCTCCACAACCAAAAAAGTTCTGTCAATCCGAACAATGTTGCTAACCTTTTTTTATGTTGGAGGGATTGTTTATTATGAATTTGTAGCAACTGGATGAACAGTTAACCAAGTTTACTATTTGCAAGTGCTGAAAAAGCTACATGAAAAAGTTAGATGAAAACAATCTGAACTTTTCACCAACACCTCGTGATTCTTGTATCACAACAGTGCACCAGCTCACACAGCACTGTCTGTGAGGAGTTTTTAGCCAGTAAACAAATAGCTTTACTGAAACACCCTCCCTACTCACATAATCTGGCCCCCAACAACTTTTTCTTTACCAGAAGAGAAAGAAAATATTGAAATGAAGGCACTTTGATGACATTCAGGACATCAAGGATAATACGTCAACAGTTCTGATGGCCATTCCAGAAGAACAGTTCCAAAATTGCTTGGAAGGGTGAACTAGGTGCTGGCATTGGTGCATACCTTCCCAAGGGGAGCACTTGAAGGTGACCATAGTGACCATAGTGATATTCAGCAATGAGATATGTAGCACTTTTTCTAAGATGGGTTCAGGAACCTAATTGTCAGACTTCATAGACATATGAATATATGTACTATATGTATATGTATATGTGTGCATATACACACACACACATATATATGAATATGGAAAGCCTAGTGGCATAGTGGTTAAGTGTTATGTCTGCTAACCAAAAGATCAGCAGTTCAAATCTACCAAGTTCCCCTTGGAAACGCTATGGGGCAGTTATACTTTGTTCTGTAGGGTCGCTGTGTGTTGAAATCAACTCCCTGGCAATGGTGTTATGCTCCTGGTTTTGGTTCCCCACTGGGAGGGAAGAACGGGCTCCAGTTCCACTTCCTAACAGAGTTTCATTGAGCTAAGCAGTAACAGTAAGAAGCAATACTACCTTGCAGAGAGGGAAAAGGGTCATCCTCCATGGTGGAAGAGTCCACAACAGAGTTTCCACTGCAGGTTTTGATTCGTTTGTTTTGCTCATTTTTTTTTTTTTTTTTAACATTCTAGACCTGCATGTGGGCAGGGTAGGTGATGGTATAAGTGACTTACTTGGGCAAGGTGTAAGAAATTCCTGACATTCATGGCCCCACCTCAGTGTAGATTGATTATAATGTCTAACTGACATAGAAAGATTAACTGAGGGATCCCTGGGGCCACGTCTGTGAAAATGCAAATTCTACTGGCTTTTCACATTTCCTCTGGGGCTCCTCATTGGTTTAAACCACAGTGGCAAGTCTTGTGGTTGCCCTGTTTTCTGTCCACCTGTTTCTGTCTTTCCCTGTCAATGGGTTTGGGTTTGGCTATATGCAGATGGATTTATATTGCATACGATCAATCCTCATTTTAAATACTAGAAGACTATAGCCTATTGATATTTTTTAGATAAAATAAATAAGTAGAAATAAATACCCCACTATATGATGTGAGTTACTGTGCTTTAGGAACCACTACCAAAGGTGTAGCAATAGAGGTTAGTAAAGGCTTTTTTTAAAGCAAGGGAATGTTTTAGCAGATTGTAGTTTTGAAAGATGAGTATTTTGGACTATGGAATAGGGAAGAGAGCAAAAGGAAAAAGATATAAGGGGGTTATAATAGTCCAAGTGGGAGAAAGTAAGGGTTATAACTTTGGCAGTTGTGATGGAAATGGAAAGGAGGGAATGTCTTTTCAGAGAGGTGGTAACTGAGACAACAGCAGAGGGAACTGGAGCAGGGAGGGGCAGGCTTCAATCCCCTGATTTCTAAGAAGATATTAGACAGTCAGGATTAATTGTCTACCTGTTTGATAGAACCGACTTTTTACTTGAGTTTTTCCTTTCTTGAAATTCCTGGCTTGCTTTACCTGGCTTGGACAAGAAGTTGTGCACTAGCTGACTGCAGCCACTGGGAAAATAAGGGTTCTTTTTACAGCTTTTTTAGAAACGTCAAGTGAGTGGAGAGACCAGCAAAGGCCCTGGTATAGACCCTCAGCCCTAGCTGACAGCTGAGTTTTCTGGTCTTAAGACTGTGTGCAGCCTGCTTCCAGATTGGTGTCCCTCCTGGATCTCTTTCGTTGTTCTCTGACCCCAACCCTCTTGTACTGACACACCACATAGCTTCCCCTTTAAATATCCCAACCTTACTTGACAGTTTTAGACAGGCTGGGAGAATGAAAATGTTGTCTGTCCCCCATGTACAGGAAAGTAATAGAAACCTTTGATTGCTCACCCAAATACCTGTCTCAGTAATTGGCTTCAGCAGCAGGTGGACCTTGGTCTTTGTCTGGTAGCAAAACTATTTAGACTTAATTCAATTTGCAAATGTTTTCAAAGCAGTAAGTTGTAAATTGCTAGGTTTCCATTTGAAAGTTAGGCAGAGCTGGGTTTGAGTTCTTGAACTACCGTTATTAACCAACATGGAACAAGTTACTCTCTAAGCTTCAATTTATTCATAGGTAAAATACTTCTAGGGTATTTGTGAACATTTTAGAATCCTCAAAAACCCATTGCCATCAATTCCAACTTGTAATGACGATGTAGAACAGAACATAACCTCACTATGGGGTTTCTGAGTTTGTAATCATCACAGAAGCAGGCTGCCACATCTTTCTCCAAAGGGTTTGAACTGCTGACCTTAGGGTTAGCAGCTGAGCATAAAATGGTTGGCACAGAATTTAGTGCTTAGCGATATTTAAGTAAATGATTATGGTTTCAACCTAATTTTATAGCTTCTCGTTTCCTCCATCCTTTACATTTTAGAATATCCGCCATATTTTTCAGGTGCTTATCATTAATTCTATTACTACTGCTGCTTTTGAGACTTTGGTGTGGCAGTAATACATTATATACAGTATTTATGAATGCTTAGAATAGCTGATGCAGCCTTCACTCATACTTCTATTAGCAGATATTACATGGTTTAAGAGGATATGGGCAGTGGTGCTGTCAAGTAAATTCCAACTCACAGTGACCCTGAGCTCCACAAGGTTTCCAAGGAATGGCTGGTGGATTCGAATTGCCATCCTTTGGGTTAGCAGTTGAGCTCTTAACAACTGAGCCAAGAGGTCTCTGTGGTTAGTATGGAATGTCTGTATAGGAGAGGCCTAGGGGTAACACCTGGGTTAGGAGGGAGACAGGGGGCTTGTCTTGAAGCTGTACACTGGTTTTCTTAGATATGTGGATAAATTTTTAAACATTACAATATTTTCTACAAATTGTGTATTCAGACTTTACATAATTATGCATTATCTTGTATGACTGAGAAAATATAGTTCATACTAAAGACAACAATTTTTGTTGTTAACTTGGGTTGCATAGAGTAGGGCTAAGGAAATTATAAGGCCCTTGTTGGGAATAGAATGGCATGAAATTTTAAAGGTATAAAAACCGTCCCCGTCAGCTACTGGGGAGCCTGAATCACATCTAGATTTGGACCCCACCTTCTGTCTCTTTGAATAAACTTCACTGGTCTCTCAGACTGGTGTGTCGCTGCCTATGTTTCATGTCATCTTATTCCAAACAGCTCCAATCCTAATAAACCAAGCCTTGGTGCTTCACTACCTATGGGCCACAGAATTGGCTTGTACTGGAGTGAGTTAGGACTTGAGTATTATACAGTAACACTGCTCTACACAATTATGTATTTTGTGTTTCAGGAGAAATCTGATGATAAGAAGTGCAAAATAGAAAAAAAAACTGTTGCTTTTGAGTCAGTTTCAACTCATAAGAGTTTAAAAGAGAATACCTCAAAACAGTTTTCTCTTTTTAATGATTTAACAGATTTTAAATGCCTTTCAGCAATAACTTTAAATTCTGTTGGCTTTTCAAATTCTTCTAGATTTTCAGTTTGGATACATACAACAGTATGTGTGCGTATATATATATCTTCAAAGTTTCATCGGCACTTGGCTGGCTAAAGTTTCATATGTGTGTGTGTATAAATATGTGTGTATATTTTATGTATGGTTATCATATTATGTGTATATTATGTAAATTACATATATACAAATATGCTTATATATACACACATATGTGAACATTTTATGTTCCCAGTGTATTTTTGAGTATCCTCTTAATTTTATGATCAACCTTTCCCTCCATTTTCTACTGTAGAAAAGTTTTAGGTGATATAAGGTGTCCCTATTATCTTGTCTACAAATCAATTGATGCCAGTATATAACTTGTTCCTTCTGTTTATTTAAGTAGTAAATCTAATGCAGTGACTGAAACAAAGATATATTTTATAGAAATTAGTTATGTTATGTGAAATTGAAACTATTAGTGACTAATGTGCCCTGAGTGCTGGAACATAGGAAACACTGAATTTTCCTCAGTACAGACACAGTTCTTATCAAGGAGTGGAATTCTAAATCAACATTGAAACCGACATGTAAATAAAAGAACTGATAATGAAATGTGGCATGTTTGCTGAAAGCAGGAAAAGCATTTAGGATATTTAAGCAGGAACAAGACTTCTCATGACTTATATTGAATCTTTTAACTTGTATATTTATGGAATCTGCTAAAAAAAATTAAAATAGGATAATTGCAATTTACATAATTTTATGAGTGTTTTCACCATTGTGTGAAAGTAGAACTGAAGCTTCCTTGGTCACACCCACCCTTGGCAGCACCAGCCACAGGAAATCAGGATGGACCAGTCTTCCCTAACGTAGGTTCTAGGTAATAGTGCTGAACCTCCACGCTCCAAATGTATCAGTCCTTGCGGAGCTTTACATTAATTAACCACAATTAGAAGAACCTTGTGCCGTAGTGGATGAGTACCACGGCTGCTAACCAAAATGTAGGCAGTGGGAGTCTCCCAGGCGCCCCTTGGAAACTCGATGGAGCATTTCTACTCTGCCCTACAGGGTCGCTATGAGTCGGAATCGACCCAGCAGCAGTGGGTTTGGTTTGGTTTGGGTATGTGGACATAATACTGCATTGAAACAAATATGCCTAATAATCCTTTTCTCAGATACTCTTGTAAGGAATATATTACTGTCAACTCTTGTTGAATCTGAATTGTCAACTGTAGCCAGCTCCTGAGCCGCCTCACCTGGTTGCGAAAAAAGTATAACCACACTGGCAAGCTTATTTTAATTCACAACCACTAAGCTGTGGAACCAGTAGCTCTGGTAGTGCTGTGGTTAAGCACTCTGCAGCCAAGGGAAAGGTCGGTGGTTCAAGCCCAGCAGCAGCTTCTCGGGAGAAAGATGTGGGTTGCTATGAGTTGAAATTGGGATCTGACACATCTGCCTCTGTTTTCGAGTCCAGTCAGTGACCTTTAGGACTATTGCCCACTTTCTCTTGTACCCTCCCCCCATTCAATCTTAACTGGTGGTTTTAGTTCTTATTTCAATGAAAAAATGGAAGCAACAGCAGAGAACTTCCACATTCTCATTCTTCCACCATCGTATATATAGGTCTGTACCTGTGTAACTAACTGCATTCTCTCCTTTTTAGGGCCACCCTTCTTCTGGAGGATACCCTGCTGGCATTGTGTTTAAGTAGTGCTATAGCTGCTAACCAGTAGTAAGCAGTTCAGCTCCAACAGGTGCTCCTTGGAAACTCTATGAGGCAGTTCTATGCTGTCTATAGGGTCACTGTGCATCAGAATTGACTTAATGACAGTAGGTTTGGTTTGGAGGGGGAGGTTTCTTCTGGAGCTGCTCATGCTTCTGTCCTCCACCTGTGCACTACATTCCCTCTCCTCTGCCTTATCTGAGGATGTTGCTCCAGGAAGTGTCCCCTTTTCTTTTGCATTATCAATTTTCCTTCTCTCCTGGATCATTTGTACAGCCTATAATGTGATACCTCCCATCATTAAAACAGCAACATGAAATGGTTCCCTTTGTTTACTGGTCCATTTTTAAAAAATTCATCTTACAGCAAAACTCCTTTAACACACACGGTAGACTGAGTCATTCAGGAATTCATTGTAGTGAGGCTGTTGTCCCCACTCTTACACTTTAACTGCTTTTCTCAGGGTAATGAGTTCTCATCTTCCATCGTGTTTAACCTGTCAGCCACAGTAGTCCTCCTTGTCTGCTTTTTTCCATTTTCTTTTTTCATCGTACCTTTTTCTCCAATCTCTTAATGTTGGAACATTCCAGGTTACATTCCTTGGCCCTCCTACTTCCCTAGCCACCAGTATCCACTGAGCTGATTCTGACTCACGGCAACCCTATGTGTTTCAGAGTGGAACTGCCCTCAGTGGAGATGTCATGGCTGTGACTTTCTGGAAACAGATCACCAAGCCTTTTTTCTGAGGCATCTCTGGCTGAGTTCAAAGTACCAAACTTTCGGTTAGTCACTCTGTTTACATCACCCCAAAACTCTATTTTCTAGCTACATTCACCCCTCTATCAAGGATTCTTAACCTGAGAACCACAGACCTGGTGTCTGTGAACGTGAAAGAGAAACATACCTTCTTTATTTTCATTAATCTCTAAACGATATTTAGCATTTTCTTTGGATATGAGTGTAGGCAACCCAACAGCAGTCATATTAACTGTAAATACTATTCTATCTCCAGTAAGAAATTATAGGCGTTTTCATATTGTGTTATGGCTGTTATGAATATCTTGAAATATGCATGTACATGACTTCTTTGAAATTAACATGGTTGTAATGGTCACTACTAGATCTCATAACTTAGTATATTGGTTAAAAGTATGTATTTTGTCATAGTGTAACTTTTAAAATATTTATGACACATTGTGGTTGATTTTCTTTACACTCCTATTTTATACTTTTAAGATGGCATACAGAGAAGGAGTCTTGGGGCATTAGCAAACTTTTAAAGGGGTTCATAGCACAAAACCCTTTAAGAGCCCTGACCCTAGGTGATTTCTGATCTCATAGCTTTAAATTTCAGATTTATATGTCCAATGACAGCCTCTCTTCTCAGCTATCAAGCTCATACATCTAATTGCTTATTCAAAATTCCTCTTGAATATCTAATTAATGCCTGAAAGCTGACATGTCAAAAACCAAACTCCTGATTGTTACCCATTCCTAAAACCTGTGGGTTGTATAGTCTTCCTCTTTCAGTAAAAAATAACTCCATCCTCCCAGTTGTGCAGGCCAAAAACCATAGAGTCACCCTGACTGCTCTCTTTCCACGTGCCTCGTCTGGGCTAGGGGCAATCCCTTGACTCCATTTTCTAAGTATCGGTGAGACCCGACCGTCTGTCACCAGTTCCACTCCTCTCATCCTTGCTCGAGCTAGTCTTCTCTTGTGTCTGGATTTTTGCAGTAGTCTGACAGCACTCACTGATTTCACCACTGCCCCATAGCACCCAGCTGTCACGCAAGGGCATGTGCACACAGACACGCAGCATGCGTGCGTGTGTATACTCAGAGTCTATCAAAACATCAGCCAAAGTGAACATGTTAAAATATGCATTAATCAGACCATGATGCTCGTCTTCTTGGAATTCTCCAGTGACTTCCCAATTCAAAGTAAAAGTCAAATTCTTTATAGTGGCACATAAGTACCCTATCATTTGACCCCTGCCTACCTCTGTGGGAAATCCTAGTGGCATAGTGGTTAAGTGCTATGTCTGCTAACCAAGAAGTGGGTAGTTCAAATCCAGCAGGTGCTCCTTGGAAGCTATGGAGCAATTCTGCTGTGTCCTATAGGGTGTCTATGAGTCTCAGTCTATTTGACGCAGTGGGTTCTGCCTGCGTGACCTGAGACCCACCACGTCCCCCTCATTTCGCTCCAGCCTCTCCTCTCCTTGTTGCTCTTCCCATACAGCAGCCACGCTGTCGCTGCACGGACTTTGTACTTGCTGTTCCGTGTGTCTGGGTGGAATGTTCTTTTTCTGAAAAGCTTTCCCTTTTATACATAAAATAGCAATTCTCTCTACCATACTCCTCATCATCTTTCTCATGCTTTGTTTTTTCCCCATAGCACTCATCATTACCTAACATATTACTAGTTAATTATCTTTCCCATTAGAATATAAGTTGTATGCAGGGAGAAACTTTTTGTCTCTTTTGATCATTATTATATCCTCCCAGTCCCTGTTACCTGCAGGTACTCAGTGAGTATTTGTCAGATAAACCATTTATTCTACTCCTCACAAACTTTTCAGCGTCTTTAGTATGTGAAGATGATAAGCTCTCTTCAAAATGAAATTTATAGAAGCTTATTGTTTTAAATCGTAATTTCAAGGATGCTTTAGTATTAATGTTACTAAACTCTGTATTCAAGCATAGCATTTGCACAAAGAAGATTTATTCAATACCAACTAGTTTTCTGGTGATTAAAACTATCGTATGAGAGCATATTTTGAGTTTCATTCGTGGAAGTCATAGAAATTTGAGAAATTTACTACAAATATCCTGAAAATGCAGTCACAATTTAAGTTAAAGATATTCTATAAAACCTCAAAATTGAAGGAGAAAGGTTAATTGTGGTCAGTCCGTTGTTATTTTAGAATTCTAGACTGCTCCGAGAATGGGGCCTTAAAAGGGGAAAAACTGTAATGAAGTTTTATTCATTCTGAATTTTTTTGAGAACCTAAAAATTTATTTTCTACCTTGACATATTAGTATTTACACTATAATTACAGCCGAAGAAATTGTCACTTTTGTTATTTCCAACATTGGCTTCTTTCCTTAATTCCATCAAGAGAAGAGGCAGATAATTACTCTGTGATCCCTTCCACTTTGAATATTCTGCAGTTGAATAGTATTCATGAGTAATGTGCTTTTAGAGAAACAGGATTATTCCCACTTAGGAAAACAGTGGGGCTTTTTGTTAGCTGTTGTTAGTTCTCTGTTTAATTAAAAATACCGAAGTATAGAAGACAGCAAGTTCCTTTATGTTGGGTTCTCAGAAAAGCCCCGTTGGTGTTACCTCCGAAGCTAATCATTTCTTACCGTACTCTGTGCTAACCGCCAGACTACGTCAGTGTTCTCTCTTGCCTGGATTGTTGGGAAAGCCTTCTAACTTCCTAGAATCACTGTCTTTGCAACAGCCTGCATCCTTCCTCCACGTGTCACCCAGAGTGGTATTCCCAAGGTGTTTTCCCACTGCCTCTTGATCAGCATCTAGTCTCCTCGCATGACTACAGAGCCTCACAGGAGGGACTCCTGCCTCTTACTTCCTCATTCACACCCTTCAGCCCCTACCAGATTTTCAATCCCAAGTGCAGGGCTCCTGTTCTCACTGCCCCTTCTCCCTGGGTAGCTCACTGCTGAGATCTTTTCATCATAGAGGTGTCAGTTCAGATGGAATCTCCTCAGAGAACCCTGCCTCTGTCATCTCCACAGCTAAAGTAGTACCTTCCCTAGTCACTTTCTGTCCTAGTTCCTGACTTCGTTTTTGTCATAAAACTTAACCAGTGTCTCTAATTACATTAACTATTTGTTTATATGTTTATTGTCTGTCTCTTCCTTGTAGAATGGAAGCTCGAAGGGCAAGTATTTGTTATCATTTATTAGGGACTCTCAAGCCCCAAGAGTAGTGTTGGTTCACAGTGAGTGTTCAGTAAATTTATGTTTGATGAATGATTGAATGAACTAGATGAAAATGACAGTAGCAATAATAACTGGAGGAATTTATTACTTAGAAGGTTCAAAGTTCACTTAAAGGGAACCAGATGGATACTGGCAAACACTTTTCTTCATTTGTCATTATTTTAATGCATAATTTTAAGTCCTTTCTCTTTAATACAACTGTACAATTCATTATCTTGATGCAGATTAGCAAATTTTCTCTTAAGGTGTGAATGAAGCATCTAGAAAAAGCCTCCAGCAAAGCCAGAAATAGATATTGAACAAAATGAATAAATAATGATTTGGGATGAAACAAAAAAAAACAGAAAAGTTTTAAAACACAATATTTCAAAGGCTAACAATTTAGCAAAATTTGAAATAATCTTTACAGTATAACTTCTAGAATGAGCAATGAAGAAAAATGGTCCTGTATCTTAGTTTGGATACTGAGAGAGAACTGAATTGGTTTTGTTTCTGAACAATCAGTGCTAAACTTGAATAGACCATACTAGGTTGCATATACTTACAGTTGTTGACAATACTTTGAATATTAATTTAACATTGTACTTTTCTTCATTTCTATGTATTTTTTGTGAAGAATCATAAAATCTCATGTGACAGGACTATGCAGTAGAGTCTGTTGGGAGTTTAAAGTGTTCCATAGCATTTCATTCATAGTAAAAGAATAAGATAAACCCTTGGTGCCCTTTGTTTTACAGTAAGCTGACCAGAGTTTGACACCAAATGACAGTTGGTTAAGACAGCTTGAGATTGCAAGTGCTTGAGTCTATATAAATATTATGACTGATCCCATAAGTGTGTTGGAAGACACTGTAAGAAAGGCCCATGGTTTACACATGGGAGGCACAATTACGGAGGCTTCCTAGGAGTACCCAGACAACTCATGGAATTGGTTTACTAGGTTAAAAGACTTGGGACCATACTGTTGGGGGACATTTTGATCAGTTGGCATAACATAGTTCACAAAGATAATTTTATGCATTTTAGTTTGGTGAGTAGCATCTGGGATCTTAAAAGCTTGTGAGCAGCCATCTAAGGAACAACTATTGGTCTGTACTTATCTGGAGCAAAAGTGAATAAAGGAAACCAGAGACTCAAAGAAGAAACTAGCCCACAGGACTAACAACTCACATGAACCACTGCCTCTCCTAGCCTGAGACCGGAAGACCTAGGTGATTCCCAGCTGTTGCTGGGGACACAATAGGAGGTCTGGACAGAATGGAAGAGAAATGTAGAACAAAAAGTGGATTCCTGAAAGGCCAGAATTCATGGGCCAGTAGAAAAGTGAGGAACCCTGTACTATTGCCCCAAAAAACCCTTTGTGGTGGAAATGAAGCTATTTCTATAGGTCACCTTTCAAATAATAGATTGGTTTGTAAGGAACAATATCACCCATGAATAATCTGCTTCCTTAGAGAATTCACTGTATGAGACCAAGCAGTCAACATTTACCCAAAAGCAAAGATGAGACGGTGTCTTAGTCATCTAGTACTGCCGTAACAGAAACACCACAAGTGAATAGCTTTAACAAAGAATTTATTTCTTCACACAAGTAGGCTACAAGTCCAAATTTAGAGTGTCAGCTCCAGGGGAAGGCATTCTTTCTCTGTAGGCCTCTGATCAATCTTTCTCCAGACTGGGAGCTTCTTTGCACAGGAACCCCAGGTCCGAAAGACACTCTGCTCCCAGGATTGCTTTTTTAGTGGTGTGAGATCCCCAAATGTCTGCTTGCTATTCTTTCCTTTTGTCTCTTGTAAGATGAAAGGTGGTATAGGCCACAGCCCAGGGAAATTTGCTTTACACTGGATCAGGGAAGTGAGTCCAGTAAGGATGTTACAATCCCACCCTAGTCCTCCCTAACATAAAATTACAGTCACAAAGTGGAAGACATCCACACAATGCTGGGAATCATAGCGTAACCAAGTTGACATAACTTTGGGTTACATAATTTAATCCATGATATTCTACCCTTTGGCCCCCCAAATTTACATCCCTGCTACGTGTAAGACACATTCACCTCATCGTATCCTAGCAAAAGTTTTGAATCAACTCCAACTCCCAAATTCAAAAATTCTTCTCTTTCTCTGTGAAATCCAGACTACAAATTATCTGCTTCCAAAGTACAGTGGCAGAACAGGCACAAGCTAGACATTGCCATTACAAGTGGGAGAAACTGAAATATGCACAGAAGACATAACAGTTACCAGGCAGTTCAGCAGAACACATTACATTAGCTCTCAAGGCTTTGCAAATAATCTGTTCTCTGAGACCGTTCACACAATGGCTCTACCCTCCAGACAGCAGGTATTGGCCACACTTTCCTGTTTCAGAGTACAAGCACCTTGGCCCTGGCCTTCAGCTTCACCTTCCAGGCCCACTGGGGTGGCAATTCTGCCCTTTGACTTTAGATACATGATCCCCCTAGCTCATCTGAGTGACAGCTCTACCCTTAGAAATACCAGAGGCCATGGCTTCACCCTTTGAAATCTCAGAGGTCCTGGCCATACCTGTTGAGACTGAGGAAGCCCACGTTCCTGTTTTCTTTGTCTCTTCTGCTCCCTGGTTGCTTGGCTTCTTGGTTTCTCAGGCCTCATGCCCACATCTGCCCTGCTGAGGCAAGTCTTTCAAAGCTCTGTGGCTACCAGTGAGTGACTAGAGGCACCCTACTCTGACAGCTAACTTAGGCCAAAAGGCAGTGAGCTCTCTCGCTCCACAGGTTGGCAAGCCTAGCTCCACTGATAAGCATCCAGAAGTAGCCACTCCTTTGGTGAAGAAAGCCTCCTCACCAAACATTCAGTTATCTTGCTCCATGAGTTAGCTCTAGCACTGTCTGGTACTATTCTGGTTTTCTGCAGTTCTCTGCTTCTGCCTCTTACCTTCTGTGCTGTCTCCACTGTTAACAGTTCTCATCACTTCCTTCTGAGTCCTTAATCGATTCACAGTTTCAAAACTACTTCCACGTTTTAGGTACTTGGTAGAGCAGCTTGCCACTCTCTGTACCAAATTCTGTCTTCGTCATCTAGTGCTGCTGTAAAGGAAATACCACAAGTGGGCAGCTTTAACAAAGAGAAATTTATTTTCTCACAGTAAAGTAAGCTGACAGTCCAAATTCAGAGCATCAGCTCCAGGGGAATGCTTTTTCTGGCAGCCTTCTCATCAATCTTCCCCCAGACGTAGGAGTTTCTCTGCACAGGAACCCTAGGATCAAAGGTCCAAAGACTATATTCTGATCCCAGGACTGCTTCTTGGTGCTATGAGGGCCCCAACTCTCTACTTGCTTACCTTTCTTCTCATGTAGGATAAATGGTAGTGTAGGTCACACATCAGGGACTCTCCGTTTCTATCAGATCAGGGATACGACCTTAGTAAGGCTGTTACAATCCTACCCTAGTCTTCTTTAATATAGAATTACAATCACAAAATAGAGGACAATTACACAGTACTGGGAATTATGGCCTAACCAAGTTGACACGTGTTTTAGGGGACACAATTCAATCCATGACAGAATTCAGAGGAGAAAGGAAGCTAGATCAGTGGAAACATAGGAATGGAAATAATGAGAATTCTGATACATTAAAGAAATTCAAATCAGTGGCACAGAACAATTTGTATAAAAATTAAAAAGAAAAGACAATGGTTTACCAGTATACTACATTCCTTCATTTTTCACTGAAGGGAAATACGAATTTTATCTTCTGTATGTACAGGAAATAGAGAAATTAAAAACATGTAGTTGAACTGAACAGGGCCAGGATTAAAGGTTAACACTGTAAATGTAAATTACTGCTTTATGTACAGCACTTGGGTTTAGATTTCTGTAGTTTGATAATATTGACAGATGGTGTCACAAATTAGCTTCAGTTAGTGAAAGTCGTCATGAGTCAGATCGAACTTGACGGCACTTGGCTTGGCAGTGAAAGTCGTGGATTTTCTACATAGTACTAAAATTTCTTTTTACCATTTAAGTTTCTGCCACTGAATATGCAAAGGGCAAGGAGAATTCTCAGAGATCAAACATAGAGCACGGACAAATTGTTTTAACTCTGGAATATCATGGAATTTCAAAGGGCACATATATTACTAAGCCTCAATTCTTTAACACTGTCCTCATTTTATATTTCAAAACTTGTTCAAGTTAATTTTTATCTTAAACATTATTAATACTTACTTAGCCTACTCTGTGCAGTTTTCCATGACCAAGGAAAATGGGATGACAGAGTAGAAAGACGAAAGTCAGAATGATGTAGTTTGTTATTAGACAGAGTAGCTTAAGATTATTAGCAGGACAGAGTTCAGGAGAGGATTTCCCATGAGGCTTGTAATATTTCTAAAAGGTGTTGCTATCAATTAGTGAACAAGTAATTATGAAAACTGAAGGTTGACTAAAGCAATGAAATCAGGGTGTGAGTGAGATTCAGGGGAGAGGGTAGAGTCAGAGAAGAGACTATGCAAGCCTGAAGTAGATGGGGGAGAAAGGAGGAAGGCAGTATGTTTGGAGGAGGCTGAGATGAATGATTTTATGGTTTACTTATTAATTTTTCAAAAGTTTATTCATGCACATGGTACAGAATTCCCACAGCTCACCTCTGGAGGCTTAAAGCTGTCATGTAAATCCTTCCAGAGACAACTGTTAACATGCAACTCTTTCATTTACATGAATGTATCTGTTTTTTTACATAAATGGCATGCAAGCCATACTTTGCTTTTTAAATCTAATACATCACAGGTTTAATTCCTCTTAATCGCCTCAATTCCTTTTTTTTTTCCTCCTTTGTGCTTTGGGTGAAAGTTTCCAGCTCAGATTAACTTCTCATTCAAAAATGTGTACACATATTGTTTTGTGACGTTAGTTGCAATCCCCACAATGTGGCAGCACACTTCTGTTTCCATGCTGGGTTCCCTATGTCTATTCGACCAGTTCCTCGCCCTACCTACCTTCTCATCCTGCTTTTGGACAGGAGCTGCCCATTTTTGGTCTCCTATCTGACTGAACTAAGAAGCACATTCCTCATGTGCATTGCTGTTTGTTTTGTAGTCCTTTCTAATCTTTGTCTGAATAGTGGACTTTCGGAGTGGTTTCAGTTCTGAATTAAGCATGTCCAGAGGACGTGGTTTCAAGGGTTCCTCCAGGCTGTGTCAAATAATTAAGTCTGGTCTTTTTACATGACTTCACATTCTGTTCTGTTTTTCTCCTTCTCTGCCAGCGACTTTCTGTTTTGTTCCCTGTCATAGTGATCATTGGTGGTAGCTGGGCACTATCTAGTTTTTCTGGTCTCAGGCTGGTGGAGTCTCTGGTTCATTTGGTCCTTTAGTCCCTTGAGCTAGCATTTTCCTTGTGTCTTTGGTTTTCTTCATTTTTCTTTGCTCTGAGTGGGATGGGACCATAATGTATCCTACATGCCTGCTTACAAGCTTTTGAGACCCCAGGTACTTGCAAAAGTGTGACACAGAACTTTTTTTTTTTTTTAAATAAACTGTGTTATGCCAAACCAGAAACCAAATTCAGTGCTGTGGAGTCAATTCCAACTCATAGTGACCCTATAGGACAGAGTAGAACTGCCCCCATAGAGCTTCCAGGGAGCACCTAGTGGGTATGAACTGCTGACTGGTTAGCAGACATAACACTTACCCACTACGACACCAGGGTTTCCATTGAGGCCAGTTAACCTAAAAGTCCCCCCAAACTGTGGTCCACCAGCTCCTGTCCAGCTACTGCGTCCTTCAAAGTGTTTAGATGTGTGCAGAAATGTCTTCGCTTTTGCTCTGGTCCATTTGTGCTGACTTCCGTACTGTGTGTTATCCTTCCCTTCACTGAAGATTGGTCTTTTCTGCTATCTAGTTAGTGATTTTCCATCTTCCACTCTCCCACTCTCATAACCATCAAAGAATGCTTTTTTCTGGGTTTAAACCTTTATTTGAGATCTTATAAGAGTGGACTCATACAATATTTGTCCTTCTGTGACTGGTTTCAGTCAGCATAATGCCCTTCAGATTCATCCATGTTATAAGGTGTTTCATGGATTCATCATTGTCCTTTGTCATTGCATAGTATTCCATTGTGTATGGACCATAATTTGTTTATCCACTCATGTGGTGATGGGCACCTAGGTTGTTTCCATCTTTCTAGTGTTGTGAACAGTGCTGCAGTGAACATGGCTGTGTATATGCCTATTTATGTAGCTGCTCCTTTCTCTAGAACACATTCCTAGGAGTAGAATTGCTGGATCACGTGGTATTTCTATTTCTAGCTTTTTAAGGAAGTACCATATCCTTTTCAAAAGTGGTTACACCAGTTTACATTCCCACTAGCAGTGCGTAAGAGTTCTGGTCTCTCTACAGCCTCTCCATCATTTGTTATTCTGTGTTTTGAGATTAGTGTAAGCCTTGTTTGGGTGAGATGCTCTTTGTAGTTTTAATTTGGATTTCTCTGATGGCTAATGATTGTGAGCATTTTCTCACATGTCGGATAGCAGTCTGAATGCCTTGTTTAAGTGAAGTACCTGTTCAGATCCTTTGCACATTTCTTAACTGAATTATTTGAGTTTTTTTTGTTGAGGTGTTGCAATATTTTGTAGACTTCAGAAATTAGACCCTTAACTAGGTATGTCATAGCCAAACTTTTTTCCTAGTCTGTAACTTGTTTTATTTTTAATCTTTTTGTGAAGTCTTTTGAAGAGGATAACTGCTTAATTTTCAGTAACTCTCAGTTATCTGGTTTCTCTTCTGGCATTTATGCGTTGTTAGTTATTGATCATGCATGATTTGTGCCTCAGTTCCTTTTAGCAACCACATTCATTTGATTGTGTGGATGTGCCATCATTTTTCTAATAAGTTCCCTACTGGGGAACTTATTTTTTTTAGCCTCATAAACAGTGCTTCAAAATAGCCCTATACGTGTGTACACATATATATTATCTGCTGACAAGTATCAGAATGTGGATAGACGGATTAGGAAATAAATTTGTCATAATTAGATTGATGAATGTAAAACATATGAATTTATTCTAGGGTGGAGAGAAATTAGCATTAGGTGATAACTGACAAGATAAAAAGTCATTATAGTAATAGACTTTCATTGCTTTATTAATTGATTGAAGGGAACTAGCAACAGGCTGTATGATATCACCAGCCAAAAAACATGCTAAAATGTGAAACTTCACTATGAGTGAAATAAAAATGAAAAGGATATCCTTTCTCTATAATCCAGAAAAAGAAAGTTTTTAATTATACTGCATAATGATAACGGTTAAATAATTGATAGTACCTCTATATGGAGGACAATTATGTTACATTTAAAATAATATGCCAATAATTTAACATCTTAAAGGATAATGACATATAAATACTAACAATATAATGTTAAACTACAGGCTATGCCATAGAATTGTATGTATAAATAATATGAGATGCAGACCCTTGTATATCAGAAGTAAAACACTGAAATGTTAATAGTAATTACCTCTCAATAAATCACCTCAGTGGTGTTTTACTGGGATAATATTTTTTCTTTATACTTTTCTGTGTTTTACAAATTCTCTATTGCTACTGCCTTTATTTCAAAAGATTCATTAAGGTAAGAAACTTTGTAAAACATAGAAATAGAGATATGGATTATTTTTAATAAGAGCTTTTCAAAAAATATGTATTTCTTTTTCTGAAGATGAACCCTTCCCGTCTTTATCCCCAACTACATTTACAGAGCACGTGAGTTACATTGCCTTAACTAAATCACATTATTATAAACTTTATGTTTCAGCCAGTTTAATTCTGTCTTACTCATCTAGTGCAACTACAACAGAAATACCACAAGTGTACGGCTTTAACAAAAAGAAATGTATTTTCTCACAGTCTAGTGTCTAGAATTCCAAGCCCAGGGCATCAACACTAGAGGAAGGCTTTCTCTCTCCATTGACTATGAAGGAAGGTCCTTTTTGTCAATCTCCCCCTGGACTAAAAGCTTCTCAGGCACAGGGACCCTAGGTCCAAAGAATGTGCTCTGCTGCCAGCACTGCTTTCTCGGTGATCTGAGGTTCCCCTGTCTCTTTGCTCACTTCTCTCTTGTATTTTGAGATCACCTCAGAACACAATCCAGTCTCTTAGATTGAGTCCTGCAACACCAACTCAACTCTGCCCATGCTCCAGCATCAACATCATAGAGACAGGATTTATAACACATAAGAGCATTACACAATACTGGGAAAATTACACAGTCAAAACTTGATACGTTTTTGGGAGGACATAATTCAATCTGTAACAGGGTTACTGTCATGGTTTGAATTGTGTCCCCCCAAAAATGTGTGCAGCCATGTGGCTGGGATATGGTTCCTAGTATCTTGGAAATGTCCTCCATTGTGTGGTTTTGCTAACCTGTATGTTAAAGGATTAGGGTGGGGCTGTGAATTCCTGCTATGGGGAAGTTTCCCTGGAGTATGGCTTGCCCCACCCTTAATGCTTTTAGCTTGCAAGGAATAAAAGGAAAAAGAACCAAGGACAATTTGAGAACCTCGCTACCATCAAGCAAGCAGCACCGGGAGCAGAACGCGTCGTTCAGACCAGAGGTTCTTGCGTTAGGACACTCTGGACAATGACTGATGCAATACTGGACTTTCCTCCAGAGCCGTCAAGGGGAAAGTCTTTCCCTGGAGCGGACACCCTGAATATGGACTTGCAACCTACCGGACTGTGTAAGAATAAATCTTTCTTTGTTAAAGCCATCCACTCTGTGGTATTTCTGTTAGAGCAGCCCTAGCTGACTAAAACAGTTACACTGAGCTTCAGCGTGAATGATCATAAACTCTATCCCTGCTGTACTTGTTGAAGCATTATGCATGCATGGCCATCCTAGATATACAACAACAGTGCAGACTTGCCTTCTGAGCTTCAGGACACTACATTTAAATGCTTCCATGACATATGTGTTTGAGTGTCTCACAGGCAGGGCTGGATGACCAAATGAACAAGATATTGGTGGGCTTACTTGTATTTATTTACTAAATCCATAGTGAACAATGTCACATGGGTTTTACCCATGCATACCTTGCTTAATATAAGCCTGGTACATGCTTACTGACTAATCTGCTCCTGCCCACCAAGCCAAGCCAAGTGCCATCGAGTCAGATCTGACTCGTTGCAACCCTAGAGGCCAGAACCCACAGGCACCTCAAATATAGCATAAATTCATCTGATTAAGAACTTGGCTGCTAACCAAAAGGCTGGAGTTCAAATCTACCAGCTCCCCTCGAAAATCCTATGCAGCAGTTCAACTCTGCATAGGGTCACTATGAATTAGAATTGACTGGATGAGAGTGGATTTTAGTCTTCTCCCAGCCTCTCCTGTCACCTTCAAATCCTCTCTACTTCCCCAGTCATTCAGAGATCTAAGACTCACCCTTGATACAACACTCTCTCTCTCTCTTTTTCTCATCTCTACTTCCAACTCAGGACCAAATCCTGTCAGTTCTACCTGAAGAATATGTCACCTCTTGCTGTCTCCACTGCCAACGCCCTACCAGCTTCTCAAGTGGCTCACTGCAATAGTTTCCTGATAGTCTCCCTACTTTCACTTCTGCCTGCTTCAACCATTCTCCACCTAGAATGTAAACAGACTATCCTCATTGTAAGAGAAAGACAAACTACAATTAGATGACATTTCCATCTCTCAAATTGACAGATTCCAAAAATTTTCAAAGCAAAGTGTGTTCCTGAAGGGTATAGCTTAACAGATGCTCATGAACCAGTGTAAGAATTAGAATTAATTCACTCCCTCTGGTTGTATCCGTAAATTAAAATTGCATAACTCCTATGTGACCAACATCTGTTTATGGGAATTTATCCTTCTGGTGTTTTACAGAAGGGTAAAAATTACATATTTTCTTGCCTGGATTTTAGTTATCCTCTTCCCCCGTGTACCGCTGCTGACACCAAACCAGTATAGTATATTCTGTGTTCATTGAGTTATAGGAACTGTGTCTGTTGCCTTCATGGCTATATCCCTTGTCTACCCAGTGCATATAGTAAAGGCTTAATAAGTATTTGATAAATGAAAGAAGAATATACAGATTTGAGTTTTCAATTTCAATGGTATTATACATTTCTAATTTTTACATACGACCTCTAACTTCAGAATACAAAGCAAAATAAGGTTACTATTTTTCTAGCTATAAAATGTCACTTTAGATTGGTTAGTTGTAGATGAAATTGAAAGACAAGTTTAGCCAGGAAATGAAATTTTTCAGTCTATCACCAGGCACTTCGACATGGACTTTATTTATCATTTCTTCCACTTAATATTAGTTTTGGCTTGGCTAATATTAGTTTAGGTATGACTCAACTCTAGTGGCATAGTGGCTAAGTGCTATGGCTGCTAATCAAAAGTTCGGTGGTTTGAATCCACCAGGCTGTCTTTGGAAACCCTGTGGGGCAGTTCTATTCTGTCCTCTAGCGTCGCTATGAGTCTGAATCGACTTGATGTCAGTGGGTTTGTTTTTTTTTTTTTTTTTTTGGTTTGTGACTCAATGAATATCTGTGTTAGACTTTAAAATTTACACACTACTAAGAAATCACATCATAAAACCCTCCCACAAGTAAACATACGAATTATCAGTGGCATTTTTATTTTCTCTAAGACTCAAAAAGGGAAAAGTCCTCTTATGGAACCCACTGGCATTTTGGGGTTATGTGAAATAATTTATAATCTTGATGTCTGAAGTGCTTTTACAATGGTATTGACTAACTTTGGTGCTCTTGCTTGGAAAGCAGAGTACTCTAAAACTAGATGACCTCTTTTATTCTCTGTGTACTTCCAGTCCGGGGTAACCTTGATCATCAGCAGACACTAAGGACCTGAAAGAAGTGTTTCTCTTATGAAAAGAAGACATTTTGTATGAAGAAAGTTAAAATAACATACTGACTCCTTATGTTTTCACAATACTTTATTGTATTGTCATGGGAATCTACCTAGATGGCTCCTCTTGTACTTAGTGGGCTTTTTGCTTTACCAGGCTGTGGTAGTCGGGAGAAAACCCTCTGCCGACATTCAGAGATCTGAGTTCTCGTCGTACTACTTTCTAACTATGGCCTTCAAATATCACTTAGCTTTTCTGGGCTTCAATTTTCTTATATAAAAACTGAGAAAAAGAGAAAGAAAGAAAACTAGTTGATTTCTAAGGCCATGTGATTTATAAAGGAGTCCTGGTGGCACAATGGTTAAGTGCTCAAGCTGCTCACAAAGAGGCCAATAGTTGGAATCCACCTGCTGCTTCTTGGAAACCCCATGGGGCAGTTCTACTCTGTCCTCTAGGTTTCCTGTAAGTCAGAACCAACTTGATGACAACAGTTATTTTGTTTTGGGTGTGATTTAGTATGATTTATAACATTAAAGTGCTGCAAGTAGATAGTATAATAAAAAATATACTTTATAAGCTGGTATACTCTTTATGCAATGTTAATTACACCTAAACATTACATGATTATATAAAAGAATTTAATGTTAGAAATGACAATTTATTTAAATTCTTTCTCCATGGCAGCTTAATTTCATAACTATTCCCCTACAGAATTAAAAATAGGATTAACAATTGATGCCTTCTGAAAATATGATACAGGGGATATAATAACCAGTTTTATATTATAGGCAGTTTTTTTTATTCAGAGTCTATAATTTCATTAGATTCTCCATATCTTTTCTCATTTGTGTTTTGGATTAAACTATAAAACCATCAGAGGGTGTGTATGGGCAGAAAGAAAGAAAGAAAAATTTATTTTTCCCTCTCTATAGTTCAAGTAGAAAGGTTCTGTTTAATGAGAAGGCTAAGGTTACTGATTACATTTGGGGTTTTGAGTAATAAACACAACCAAGAAAGAACTTTCTGCAATAAATTTTATGATTTCTGTTGGCTTTTAAAATGGTTAATTCTACAAATTGGATATTTAAATGGAAAGAATTATTAAATAAATACAATTTGATCAATTAGATTTTTTCTTAGCTCTTTTAGCTTTGTCATTTGTAATAATTTTACCCTATTCCATGAGCATTTTTAATTGTCAAAGTATTAAATTTCCTTTACTGATTCCTGCTAATGAATTACTGCATTACCTGAAAAATTAATGTTGCCCTATATTAGAAACTGAATCCTTTCCTAATCCAAAACCAAAACCCAAACCAAACCCAATGCTACTGAGTCTATTCCAACTCATAGCGACCTTATAGAACAGACTAGAACTCCCCTATAGAGCTTCCAGGGGGCACCTGGCTGATATGAACTACAACCTTTTGGTAAGCAGCCATAGCACTTAACCACTACACCACCCGGGTTTCCTAATCTGGGTGGATTATCCAGTAGGTGACGTCAACATGGTGTTTATCTTGCTTACATGATCATCTAGAGAGAAAAATTTCTAATTTTTTCACCACATAAGAAGATTCTACTTCTAGGTATGGTCGCCATGAATCTTTTTCCCTAGTCCCCTTACAGAATCAAAGCCTCTTTTCAAATTTACAACTCCTGACAGAGATGGATTACCCAGTAAGCAAGGGAAGCATGGGCTGATCTATGTTGAGTTACTAATCTGCAGTGAACAAGAATGTCCTACCATGAGTATTGAAAAAGACTGTCAAACAAGACTGTCTTATCTGAGAATCACCAGTGGTGATCCTGGATGAGCCAGACAGTAAACTTGAGGTTAAAGTTCTTGTAAGGTACACAGTCTTTCAGCAGAATAGCATAATATGGCTAAAGTTTGGTTGTTCTTTTTTTCCAACCACTATTTTACAGTGGGGAAGTTTTATTTATTTGCAAGTAAAGGAAACCTATTTTGTTTCCCATAATAAAATTATAAGAAGGTGGTCACCTTATTTAGGTCAGTGTTTCTCCTGCCTGGATCTCTAGTTTAGACAGTTCTTGTTAGTTGCTTATAGAAAGTGAAGCACTAGTACTTTCATGAAACTTCCTATCTGCTTTATGTCCTATTCTTTTGAGATAAGATATAGTAAGTCTAGATTGCTAGATTCCAGGTTATATTTATGTCCCATTAATGAGGAATGCATGCATTCTCTTTCTATGGAGAAGTCAGATAAGGTACCACAGAGTCTCAAAAGGGCTCTGTCCTGTTTATTCTTTTCTTTCCTAAACCTTCTTTAAGAAAGCTTTCATCTCACTGCTTCTCCAGATCTATTCATCAATGTCTCCAGTAATCTTCCTTTTTTAATATACAAAGATGAGTTATTGTCATCATTGGATCATGAATATAATTTGACAGAATTGGTCACTCTCCCCTTCTTTAAATACTTTCGCAAATTGGCTTCCAGGCAGTTGTGGACTTCTACTTCACTATCTGATCCTTCTTGATATCCTTTGTTGGATAACCCTCTTCTTCTTAACTTCTAAACATTCATTGCAGTATCTCAAGACATAAGCCTTTGAACATCTCCTCTATTCTAGCTACACTTACTGCCTAGATGATCCTCTCTTGCTTTTTGGTTTTAAATACAAGCCATATGCTAATGGCTCTTGAGTTTGTATCTCCAACTTCCATGAATCCCAAACTCATATATGAACTGCCCACTCAATAGGTGTCCAGTAACCATCTCAAGCTTAATATGTCCCAAACTGAATGCAATCCTTACCCCCATGCAGTGGATCCCCCTCTTTTCAGTAAATGACAACGCCAAGCTGAAAACGTTCGTGTGATCCCTGACTGCTGTTTTTTTTTCTCACGGTCCATGTACAGGGCATCAACAATAGCTATGGCTATCTCTTCAAAATATATGAAAAGTCTAAACATTTCTAAATACCTCCATTGTTGCTGCCTCCATTGTGAGCCACTCTTATCTCTGACCTTAATTAATGCAATACTCTCTGTCTTAGGTATCTAGTGCTACTATTGAGAGAGGAAGAAAAAGCTTTTAAGAAGATACCACTTAAATTCCAGAAGGCCTGGGTGCAGGGCTTCTGAGCCTGTAAAAGAGTGATTGTAAACAGTTGAAAACTGCTGGAATACATGACATCAGACCCTTGAAAACATCTGACCTGCTGAATGTCACCTCTGTACCAACACCCAGGCCTACGTACTTCCTCCTTGAAAGTTGAATTCACCTGAAGAAGTAACCTTTGTTATACTGTTTAGACAAGAAGGCACTAATTTACTTTGTGAGGAACTTCCCAAACCCTATTCGAATCAATGCCTGCTTTAGGCCTAAATTAGGGTTGGGGAGTCAGATACCAGCTTCTCCCTCCCCCATAGAGATCCTGAGATAAGCTCAGTTCCTAAAGGAGGGGGTAGCTTCTTCCCATGTAACTTAATGCTAACTGCTTATCTAGTGCCTCTTTAAGTATGCTGGACCAATCAAAATGCAATATGAAAATATGTATACCTGTAACTCCCAATTAAGAGAATATATTGAAATTCCTTTGTCTGTTTTCTAGGAAAAACGTATAGATAGATGTTTCTAATAATGAAATGGGGTGCATGGCTATTTTTTGGACTTGAGTCCATCCACCACACCGCTAGTTAATAAAAAGCCTCTTCCTCTACAAACAAGATGGTGTTAGAGATGTTTTCTACTCCGTGGGTGGAACTTACCTGTTTCCTGCTGCACTACAACTGAAATAGCAAAAGTGGATGGCCTTAACAAAGAGAAGTTTATTTTCTCACAGTCCAGTAGGGTAGAAGTCCCAGTTCAAGGCATGAGCTCCAGGGAGGAGGCTTTCTCTCTGTCAGCTCTGGAGGAAGGTCCTTGCCATCAATTTTTCCTTGGCCTGGGGGCATATCAGCACAGCAACCTCAGGTTGAAAGATCGCACTCTACTCCTGGCACTTCTTTATTGGGGTATGAGGTCCTCAATTCTCTGCTTGCTTTATCTCTTGAAAGATAAAAGTTGGTGTAGGCCACAACTCAGGGAAACTCTATTTACACTGGATCAGGGATGTAACCTTGAGTGTGTTACAATCTCACCCTAACACTCTAACATAATCCAGTCTTGCTTCATTAATCAGATGCAGAGATCTAGATTTACAACATATAGGAAAATTACAGGGAGTCAAGATGGTGGACTGAGCACACGTCTCCTTATATCCCTCTGGAAACCAAGACTTGAATTGATAATCAAACAGAGACTTCTGGTCACCTAGTGACCCCCCCAGGACATGGCACAGGACTGTTAATTTGGACTTCATACCACTGAACGAAAAACTTCCTCTCTTTTGCTGACTCCTGCTCCTGGCTAGCCCTGGCTCTCACAGACTGAAGGTAATGCACCATTTTGACTTTTTTTCCCTCTATCTTAGGTGACCAGAGGAGCTGGGTGTTGCCTAGCAACTAGACTCAGACGCACTGCTGGTGGGATAGGAAGGTGAAATTGCCATATTTTAAGAGCCAGGCTTAGGACTCTGTTCATCTAGCTACTTTGGGCCTGTCTTTTTATCACTGCCACATCGTGGTTTGTATGGAACTGCAGTGACTGTGTGCAGCATGCCATCTTGGATATGGAGATTTTAGAAGGACTTAAATCTTAGCCTGGAAGCCGGCGCCTGCAAAGAAGACAGTGCTTCTCCGATAGAAAAGCAGTAGTTTACACACTGTCACCTGCATTGGGGGCCCAGCAACAGAGGTGGAGGACTCAGGACTCACTACTTCTCAGCACCTTTAGCTCCTCTATCTGCTGACCATGTGGAGGGCACCATCGTAGATACGGTGGCTGCAGCTGGGCCTATTTCTTAGCTTGGGAGCCAGAACCTGCCCACAGGAGAGTTTCTCTACCAGAAAAGCAGTAGTTTACACAGGGTCGCCTAAGGCTGGGCCCTGTCAGCAAAGGCCAACAGCACAGTAGCATTGCTGTATTTTGAACTAGTTTGTATCATCTGGGGTTGGATTTAGAGGTGCTTACTTTCCCAGTTGAGAAGAGGGACCTCTGCACCTGAGAACCTGACTGACTTGGGAAGTGGTCAGATACCTTTTGTTTTACATTTGCAGACAGCCTAGAGAAACAACTGCAGTCTATTCTCACAGTATCTCTCTCAGCCTTTACTTACTCACATGAGACCCAGAAAGCAGCAGATGCTTGAGGTATACAAGAAATCACCCATGGCTTCAGAAGGCTCCCAAACAAAACAACCAAGGGGTTTTCCAGATGAAGAAACTTTTCTGAAATCATCAGAAGGTAAATACAAAATGGTTATATACAGAGCCCTTCTAGACCTTATACAAAATACATCATAACAAAAGGAAAAATTAAGCAAGCTGTTCGATCTGATGGAACACTAGTAATCTGAAATCCAATGATCAAGAACAAAATCAAAGACATTGAAACTTTCATTCAAAGCCAAGAAAACAGAATGGAGCAAATGGAAAAAAGAATTTTTGACTTGGAAGACAGAGCTACTGACACCAGCACCTATGAGCATAAATCAGAAAAAAGAAACAAGAAAAATGAAGAAGCTTTAAGAAGCATGTGGGGCTCTATTAAGATGAACAACCTTGAGTTAACTGGAATCCCTGAACAGGGTGAGACACCTGAGAACACAGAGAGTATCGTTACTGAGCTGATGACAGAAATCATGAAGGAAGAGAATATAGATATCCCGTATGCATATTGTATGCCACCCAATATAGATCTCAAAAGAAAGACTCCCAGACATACTATAATCAAGCTTAACAAAATGAAACATAGCAGCAATGCTTAAAGGCAACAAGACTCAAAGCAAAGCTAACATTCTGAGGGAAGCCCTGTAGGCTTTCGTCAGATTTCTCAGCAGAAACCATGCTGGCACGTAGACAGTGACATGACACATTCAAAGTCTTGGAGGAGAAGAACTTCCAAACAAGAAATATATATCCTGCAAAACTGTCTTTCAAATATGAAAATGAAATTAAGACATTCCCAGATAAGGAGAAACTCAGGAGACTTTGTAAAAACCAAACCCAAACTACAAGAAATACTGAAAGAAATTCTTGCCTTTGACTTAGAAGAACAAAACCACTAACTTTATATTGTAAAATGACACATTATTCAGAATTCTACTCAGTTAGGGAAGGCGCCAAATTCAATCACAGCTTTAATACTGAAAGAAACAATCCAGTGATTATCATGAAAACTGTGGTGCCATCATATTACAAAGAGGGATGTACTACAGTCATTATAGTCCTTCCAGATGGAGAGGAAGATGACAAGACTGGTAGTAATTAAAATTGGGTTTATAAATAGGTTATTAAGGGGGTTCATAGGGGCAGCTGTAAAGCACAACAAAGATGTATCATACCATTTCAAGAAATCTAACACAGGAGTCTCAACAACTACAAAACCAGCTCTGAAAAAGGTGAAAAATCAACTCTGTCATGGTTTGAATTGTGTCCCCCCAAAAATGTGTGCAGCCACGTGGCTTGGATATGGTTCCCAGTATCTTGGGACTGTCCTCCATTGTGTGGTTTTGCTAACCTGTATGTTAAAGGATTAGGGTGGGGCTGTGAATTCCTGCTATGGGGGAAGTTTCCCTGGAGTATGGCTTGCCCCACCCTTAATGCTTTTAGCTTGCAAGGAATAAAAGGAAAAAGAACCAAGGACAATTTGAGAACCTCGCTACCATCAAGCAAGCAGCACCGGGAGCAGAGCGCGTCGTTCAGACCAGAGGTTCTTGCGTTAGGACACTCCCTGGACAATGACTGATGCAATACCGGACTTTCCTCCAGAGCCGTCAAGGGGAAAATCTTTCCCTGGAGCAGACACCCTGAATATGGACTTGCAACCTACCGGACTGTGTAAGAATAAATCTTTCTTTGTTAAAGCCATCCACTCTATGGTATTTCTGTTAGAGCAGCCCTAGCTGACTAAAACAAACTCACAAAAAAGAATGTCCCAAAACAGACTAATAAGAACAACAAGAGAAAACACCAACACAAAAATAAACATTTCACAATGGCAGCAGTGAACACATACCTATCAATAATTACATTGAATGTCAATGGACTGAATGCTCCGGTAAAGAGACACCGAGTGACATCTTGGATCAAAAGACATGACCCATCCATATGTTGTCTACAAGAAACTCACTTAAGACTTAAAGATACTAACAAACTGAAAATTAGAGGATGGAGGAATATCTATCAAGCTAACAATGAACAAAGAAGAGCAGGGGTGGCAATTCTAATCTCAGACAAAGTCAATTTTAATCTAAAATCCACCATCATGGACAAAGATGGACACTATTGCTGAAAGGTTCAGTACACAAGCAAGACTTAACTATATTAAACATTTATGTACCTCATATCAGAGCACCTAAATACATCAAAGAAATACTGACTACACTCAAAAAACAGTTAGATTACTCCACAATAATAGTGGGAGACTTCAACACTCCACTCTCAATACTGGACAGATTATCTAGAAAAAAAGCTCAATAAAGATATAGAAGACATTATTGCCACACTTAACCAATTAAACCTCATTGATATATACAGAACTTTCTAGCCATCAGTAGACAACTACAAGTTCTTCTTCAGTGCACATGCAACATTCTCCAGAACCGATCATGTGTGATGATATAATGCAATTTTCAACAAAATCCATACCATTGAATTACTGCAAAGCATCTTCTCAGATCGTAAGGCCATAAAAGTCGAAATCAATAGCAGAAAAAACATAGGTAGAAAGCAGAACTCTTGGAAACTGAACAACATCTTGCTCAAAAAAACATGGGCTATAGAATAATCAAGGATGAAATAAAGAAATTCGTGGATTCCGAAGAGAATGAAAACGCTTCCTACCAGAGCCTATGGGATACAGCCAAAGCAGTGCTCAGAGGTCAGTCTATCTCCATATAAGCACACATCGGGAAGCAAGAAAGAAACCAAATCAAGGAACTAACCCTACAGCTTGAACAAGTTGAAAGAGAACAACAGAGGAATCCCTCAGGCACCAGAAGAAACCAGATCATAAAGATTAGAGCAGAGCTAAATGAATTAGAGAATAGAAAAACAATTGAAAAGACCAAAAGCTGTTTTTTCGAAAAGGTCAACAAAATTGACAAACCACTGGCTAAACTTACCAAAGAAAAACAGTAAAAGAAACAAATAATCCAAATAATGAGAAATGAGAGAGGAGTTGTCACAACAGATCCAACAGAATCAAAAAATATCATAACAGAATACTATGAAAGACTGTACTCTAACAAATTTGAAAACCTAGAGGAAATGGACGAATTCCTTGATTCATACAACCTACCCAAATTATCACAATGTGAAGCAGAACAACTTAATAAACCTATCACAAAGGAAGAGATTGAAAAAGTCATCCAAAACTGCCAACCAAAAAAAAGCCCAGGCCCAGATGGCTTCACTGCAGAATTCTACCAAGCTTTTAGAGAAGAGTTATCTCCAATACTACTGAGACTATTTCACAGTATAGAAAGGGATGGAGTACTCCCAAACTCATTCTGTGAAGCCAGCATAACCCTGATGCCAAAGCCAAGGAAAGACTCAACCAAAACGGAGAACTAGAGACAAGTATCACTCATGAATCTAGATGCAAAAATCTTCAACAAAATTCTTGCCAATAGAATACAACAACATATCAAGAAAATGATCCATCATGACCAAGTTGGATTCATACCAGGGATGCAAGATTCATTCAACATCAGAAAAACAATTAATGTGATTAACCACATAAATATCACAAAAGACAAGAATCACCTGTTTGTCCATTGATGCCAAAAAGGCATTTGATCAAGTCCAACACCCATTCATTCTAAAAACTCGTAGCAAAATAGGCATAGATGGAAAATTCCTCAATGCAATAAGGGCCATTTATACAAAGTCAACTGCCTACATCATTCTGAATGGAGAGAGACTGAAGGACTTTCCCTTGAGAACAGGAACTAGAAAAGGATGCCCACTCTCACCTCTGCTATTCAACATTGTACTAGAAGTTCTAGCCAGCGCAATTAGACAAGACCAAGAAATAAAGGGCATCTGCATCGGCAAAGAAGAAGTCAAAATCTCCCTGTTTGCTGATGATATGATTGTATATGCAGAGAATCCCAAAGACTTCATAAGTAAACTACTCAAACTGATAGAAGAGTTCAGCAAAGTCTCAGGATACAAGATAAACATAAGTAAATCATCAGGATTCCTTTATACCAACAGCGAGACTGTTAATGAAGAAATCATCAAATCAATACTATTTACCATAGCCCCCAAGAAGATAATGTACCTAGGAATTAATCTAACCAGAGAAGTAACACACCTTTACAAAGAGAACTACAAGCCTTATTACAAGAAACTAAGAGAGACTTACATAAATGGAGAAACCTACTCTGCTCATGGATAGGAAGACTTAACATTGTGAAAATGTCTATTTTACCCAAAGCGATCGACTTATACAGTGCAATCCCAATACAAGTTCCAGTGTCATTTTTTAATGAGATGGAGAAACAAATCACCAATTTTGTTTGGAAAGGGAAGAAGCCCCGGATAAATAAGGTACTAGTAAAGAAGAAGATCCAAATCGACGGCACTTGGCAAAGAAGAAGAACACACTGGGAAGCCTCACACTACCTGACCTTAGAACCTATTACACTGCCACAGCAGTCAAAACAGCCTGGTACTGGTATAAGAACAGACAGATAGATCAATGGAACAGAATTGAGACTCTATCTGCCTATGAACAGCTGATATTCAACAAAGGCCCTAAGACATTAAACTGGGGTAAAAACAGTACCGTCAACAAATGGTGCTGACAAAATTAGATATCCATCTGCAATAAATTGAAACAAGATCCATATCTTACACCTTATACAAAAACCAACTCAAACTGGATAAAAGACCTAAATATCAAATCTAAAATGATAAAGCTCATCCAAGAAAAGGTAGGAACAACAATGGAAGTTTTAATACATAACATAGACAGACTTCAAAATCTGTCAAACAAACCAAAATCAACAGAAGAGAAAATAGGTAAATGGGAACTATTAAGAATCAACACTTTTGCTTATCCAAAGACTTTATTAATAGAATTGAAAGGCCACCTACAGAATGGGAAAAAATATTTGGCAACTGTATGTCAGACTGATGCTTGATTTCCATAATCTATAAGATACTACAAAGTATCAATAAGAAGATAAATCATGCAATTAAGTGGTGGGCAATGGAGATGGACAGACATTTCTTTAAAGAGGAGATCTAAGCAGCCAGAAAACACATACAGACATGTTCACAATCTTTAGTTATTAAAGAAATTCAAATCCAGACTACAATGAGATACCATCTCACCCCAACAAGGTTGGCCATGAGCCAACAAACACAAAACAACAAATGCTTGAGAGGCTGTGGAGAAAGTGGAACACTCTTACACTCTTGGTGGGGTTGCAAAATTGTCTAGCCTCTTTGGAAAGCAATCTGGTGCTTCCTTAAAAAAATGGATATAGATGTACCATTTGACCCAGTAATTCCACTACTTGGAATATATCCTACAAACTCAAGGCCACTCACACCAATGGAGACATGCACAAGAATGTTTATCGCAGCACAATCCACAATAGCAAAAAGATGGAATCGACCCAGACGCCCAGTAACAGACAATGGATAGGTAAACTATGGTATATATACTCAGTGGAGCACTATACAATGATAAAGAATAATGATGATTCCAGGAAACATCTCATAACCTGGTTTCAACTGGAAGACATTATGTTGAGTGAAAGTACTCAGTGATAAAAGGACAAATATTGTATGAGATATGAGACCCCTACGATAAGACCTCAAATACAGACTTATAGAAGGAAACACTCTTTGATGGGTGGGAGGGAGGGGAGAGAGGGAGGGTGAGATGGGGAGAGCTTAGACTAGGTAGTTGGTAGAAATTTGGTTGGGTGAAATCGGTGATAGCACACCTTAGAAATAAGAACAATATTAAGTAGACTTCAACATAACTTGAATTCTCCTGCCATCTTAACTCAATATTGCAAGGACAGAGTAGCTAGGGCAGGGGACAGGGGACCATGCTGTTAGGCGAAATCGAAGCCAATTCGCACAGCTAGCATTTTGCTAAGGGGCCTCTCTGCACCCCACATTGGTGGATGGCATCTGGGGTCTTAAAAGCTGCCAAGCTGCCATCCGAGGGCACAGCAAATGGTCCCAACTCAGCAGGAACGGATGATCACCGAGGACCAAAATGACATGGGGTAAAAACAACCCAGAAGATAGAGAGACCCACATCAGTGGGTGCCTACGTCAACTTGGGACCAGAAGAACTGGATGGTGCCTAGCCATTACCAGTGATAGCCACAATGGAGCTCCCTAAGTTAAATCTCACTGGCAACACAAGAATAAAAAGAGGTGCACCCTGAGATTTCAACTAAAAGACCACAACTGACGGTCCAGCAGCTTTGGGGTTCCCCTTGGAGCGTGGCCCCTGGCCCTGATGCTGTCCTTGCCCATAAATCATAATGAAGGTCCATTCTTCGGGCATGAGTGGATTGCACTTGGCAGTGCAGAGTGACCATATATTGGATGCACTTTGGTTCTGTGCATCTATAGGATATCATCCTGCTGAACTCTGGCTGGAGTAAGGGGAGTGGGTGGAGAGGAGGAGAAAGGACACTGTTGGGAGGATGAGACATGTATGGAGCAGAAAGGAATAGTGTGCTGTCACTGGGCAGGGAGAGCAGTGGAAGCTGCATATAGGTGGACATGTAAATTTATATGGGAATGTACATTTTCACTCAGTCATAATTAAAAAAATAAAAAAGGAGAAAGAAAGAAAAAAAAAAGAAAAAGGAAAATTACAATCATGAAATGGAGGGCAACCACATAATGCTAGGAATCATGGCCTAACCAAGTTAATACATATTTGGGTGGGACCCAATTCAATCCATTCTCATAACTGGTTTTCCCATTTCTATTTCCTCTCTATGGTCTAGTCTCAAAGCAGAGGGAGGCTTTAAACATGTAAGATAATGTCACTACTTTGTTTCAAACTTTCAATTTCACTAGAATGAAAGCCCAAATCCTTACAATGGTCTGTGAGGATCTTTCCAATCTCTGACACCCTCAGCTGACCCTCCCCTAATGTTAATGGATAAAGGACAATTAGATTGCTAAACCAGATCAGCACACTTGCATTCCTTTCCTTGTCTCTGGCGTAGTAAATTAGTTATTTCAAAAACTTTAGGGTCGTAATGATACTTTGGGTGATTTACACTCTTTAATAAGATGTAATGGAATCTTGTGACTCCCTGTTCTTTCTCAAGCAAACTCCTTTCGTAATCTAGCTATAAAGCCTTTGGTATTGTAACCCAAGTGGAACAGTCTTGGATTAACCATTCACACTGTTCCCCATATTTGCATGCTTATCTGTTAATAAGCATTGCTTGAATCCCTGTCTGAGTTTGGCTGCAGTGGCAGGTGGAATAAACTTAAGTTCAGCAACACTATTGCTCATTCAGCTTCAGCCACACTGGCCTCTTTTCCAGCTATACTACTGCTTGAGAGTCCTTATACTCCTTCTGACTCAAATACTGATGGCTCCTTCCTTCAATTCAGATCTTAGTCTAAAGACCACTTATTCAAAGATGCCAACTTTGGCTACACTACTTAATATTACCTAACATCTGTTCAAGTCATCCAGTGCCATCAACAGTTAAGAATTTGACTAGTAACCAAATGGTTGATGGTTGAAACCTACTGAGAGATGCCTCAGTGATCTGCAAGTTCACAGTCTGGAAAACGTTATGGACCACAGTGCTACTCTACCCAGACAGGATCACCATGAGCCATAATCAATTCGGTGGCAACTTACAACAACAACCATCTGCTAAAACTTCCTGTCCTGCTTCCATGTTTAATTTCTCTTGAGAGTACTCATCCCTAGTTGACATATTTTCTGTGTTAGTCTTCTAGTACTACTATAACAGAGATACCACGAATGGATGGCTTTAGAAAGAGAAAATTTTATTTTGTCACAGTCCAGTCAGTCCATATTCGGGGCATCAGCTACAGAGTAAGGCATTCTTTACTGGCTCTGAAAGAAAGTCCTTGTCGTCAACCTTTCCCTGGCCTAGAAGCTTCTTAGGTGCAGGATTCCCAGTCCTTCTCTGGACTAGAAGCTTCTGAGGTACAAGAACCCCAGGCCTTTTCAAAGGATGTGCTCGCTCCCAGCACTGCTTTATTCATGGCATAAGATCTCGAACTGTCCACTTGCCTCCCTCTTCTTTATACCCCAAGACGCTGCCCCAGGGTACAATAGAGTCCCACACTTTGAGTCCTGCCTCACCAACACAAGTGCTGCTCCTCCTTCCTGAGTAACTTCATAAAGGCAGGATTTACAACTTAAAGGAACATCATGACCTAGGCAAATTGCCACACATTTTGGGGAGAATATAATTCAACTCACGATACTCTACTTGGTTTTTTTTGCACACACTTGAATAAAAGATCCTTAAAAACAAACAAACAGAAACTGTTGCCAGTAAATCAATTTCAACTCATAGTGACCCTGCGGGACAGATTAGAACTTCCCCACAGGGTTTTCAAGGAGTGAAGGTGGATTCACACTGCTGACCTTTTGGTTAGCAGCTGGGCTTATAGCTGCTGTACTACTAGAGCTACATAAGACTCTTGAGAGGAGGAAATTTCGGTTATGTTCACTGCTGTACTTTTAATACCCCAGCCTCAGGTGACACTGTGCAAAACATCACCTCCCTGCTGGAAAAACACTCTCCCCCTGGCAGGCTTCACTTCCCAGCCTAGGAACCAAGTGTGGCTGGGGCCCAGTGGTGGAGGATGTGGACTCTGGGAATCTTGGCACTTTGGGCCTCACTTTCCACCAGGAACCTGGTCCCAGCCAGGTAGCAGGCTTGTGTGGGATGCCATCTTGTTTTGCTGGGAGGCAGGGTCATCCATATGGAAGCCTCAGCTGGACCTAAGTCCTGGGCTAGGAGGCAGTGCATACCCAGAAGAGACTGTTCTTCCAGCAGAAAAGCAGAATTCTACACAGTATAGCCTACAGTTGGGGCCCAACAGCAGAGGCCAGCAGGCCAGTAGCCTTTTTGTATTTTGAGCTAGGTTACAACATCTGGGGTTCAATATAGAGGTGCTTACTTTGCCCGCTGGGAAGAGGAACATATACACCTGAAAACCTGACTCACTTTGGAAATTGTTAAATACTTTTTATTTCTCATTTTAAGACAGGGTCGCCAGGAGTCGGATCCGACTTGATGGCACTTGGCTTGGCAGTGAAACAACTGTGATCCATCTTCACAGCATCTCTCCCAACCTCTGTTGATCCACATGAAGCCCAAAAAGCAACAGACATTGGAGAGAATGGTAACCCAGAAATCACCCATGGCATCAGAAAGCACCCAAAAGAAACCACCTCAGAACTTCCCAGATGAAGAAGCTTTTCTGAAACTATCAGAAGGTGAATACAAAAGAATTATATAGAGAGCCCTCCTAGACCTCATACAAAATGCCAAACAGCATGACGAAAAATTAAGCAAGCTGTTGGATCTGATGGAACACCAGTAGTCTGAAATCCAACAGATCAACAACAAAATCAAAGATATAGAAACTTCAATTCAAAGCCAAGAAAACAGAATGGAACAAAAGGAAAAGAGACTTTCTGCCCTGGAAGACACAGCTACTGACTCCTGCATCTATGAAGAGAAATCAGAGAAAAGAAACAAGAAAAATGAAGAAGCATTAAGAAGCATGTGGGACTCTATCAAGAAGAACAATCTATGATTAACTAGAGTTCCTGAATAGGGCAAGAAACCTGAGAACACAGAGAGTATTGTTGCTAAGCTGCTGACAGAAAACTTCCCAGAAATTATGAAAGGAGTGAATATAGATATCCAAGATATGTATTGAACACCACTCAGTATAGATCTCAATAGAAAGACTCCAAGACATATTATAATCAAGCTTAACAAAATGAAACATAAGCAGAAACTCTTAAAGGCAGCAAGACTCAAAGCAAAGCTAACATTCAGAGGGAAACCCTGTAGGCTCTCGAAAGACTTTTTAGCAGAAACGACACTGGCATAGAGACAGTGGCATGACACATTCAAAGCCTTGAAGGACAAGAACTTCCAACCAAGAATTATATATCCTGCAAAACTGTCTTTCAAATATGAAAATGAAATTAAGACATTCCCAGATAAACAGAAACTCAGAGACTTGATAAAAACCAAACCAAAGCTACAAAAAGTACTGAATCTCTTGCCTTGGAAGAACATAACTGCTAACTTTGTATTTCAGAAGAACACATTATCCAGAATCCTACTCAGTTAGGGAAGGTTTCAAACTCAATCAAAGCTGTAATAGTGGAAGAACTGATTTAGTGATCATATCATGTAAACTATAATATCATATTAAAAAGAGAGGTGTACTACAGTCCTTCCAGATGGACAGGAAGTTGACAAGACTGGTAGCAATCAAAATTGGGTTAATATATAGTTTATTAAGTGGGATCATAGGGGCAGCCATAAAGCACAATAAAGAAGCAATATACCATGTCAAGAAATGTAATACAGGAGTCTCAACAACCACAAAATCAATCCTGAAAAAGGTGAAAAATCAACTTACAAAAAAGGTTACAGAACAGATTAATAAGAACAACAGAGACAACTTCAACACAAAAATAAACATATCACACTGGCAGCATTGAACATATACCTATCAATAATTACATTGAATATGAAGGGACTGAATGCTCCAGTAAAGAGACATCGAGTGACATCTTGGATCAAAAGACATGACCCAGGGGGTGGAGTCAAGATGGCGGACTAAGCCCACGTCTCCTTATATCCCTCTGGAAACCAAGACCTGAATGGACAATCAAACACAGCCTTCTGATCACCTAATCAGCCTCAGGACATGGCGCAGAGCTGTTAATTGGGACTTCATACCACTCAGCAAAAAACCTCCTGTCTTTCGCTGACTCCCGCTCCTGGCTAGCCCCGGCTCTCACGGATGGAAGGTAAATGCACCAGTTTGACTTTTTTTTCCTCTGTCTGGGCTGGCGGGCGGACCTGGGTCTTGCCTGGTGGCTGGACTCAGATGCGCTGCTGGGGGGATTGGCCGGCAAAATTCCCATATTCTGAGAGCCAGGCTCGGGAATCTGTTAATCCAGCCACTTTGAGCCTTTCGTATTGTAGCTGCCTCAGTGGGGTTTGTGCGGCGCTCCGCGGTCAGGGTGCGGGATGCCATGTTGGTACCGAGATTTTAGCGGGATCTCGTCCTTAGCCTGGGAGCCAACGCTTGCAAACGGGACAGCGCTTCTCCGTCAGAAAAGTAGTGATTTTTGCACAGTGCTGCCTGCATTGGGGGCCCTGCAACACAAGCAGAGGAATCACTACCTCTCAGCACCTTTAGCCCCTCTGTCTGCTGCCTGTGTGGAGGACGCCATCTTGGGTACGGTGGCCGCGGCTGGACTTAATTCTTAGCTTGGGAGCCAGAGCCTGCCCACTGGAGAGCACTTTTCTATCACAAAACTAGTACTCGACGCAATGTTGGCTAAGGCTAGGCCCTGTCAGCAGAGGCCAACAGGGCAGTAGCATTGCTGTATTCTGAACTAGATTGTTATCATCTGGGGTTGGATATAGTGGTGCTTACTTTGTGAGATGAGAAGAGGGACCTCTACACCTGAAAACCGAACTGACTTGTGAACTGATCAGATACCTTTTGCTTTACATTTGAAGACAGCCTAGAGAAACATTTGCAATCCATCCTCACAGTACCTCTTCCAGCCTCTGTATACTCACATGGGACCCAAAAAGCAACAGACAATTGTGGCATACAAGCAATCACTCATGGCTTCAGAAGGCTCCCAAACAAAGCAACCAAGGAGTTTTCCAGATGAAGAAACTTTTATGAAAGCATCAGGAAGTGAATACAAATTGATAATATACAGAGCCCTTCTAGACCTTATACAAAATGCAGCAGAACAAAATGAAAAATTAAGCAAGTTGTTCGATCTGATGGAACACTAGTACTCTGAAATCCAACAGATCAAGAAGAAAATCAAAGACATAGAAACTTCCATGCAAAGCCAAGAAAACAGAACGGAACAATGGAAGAAAGAATTTCTGACTTGGAAGACAGAGCTACTGATGCCAGCATCTATGAGCAGAAATCAGAAAAAAGAAACAAGAAAAATGAAGAAACATTAAGAACCATGTGGGACTCTATTAAGAGGAACAACCTTCGATTAATTGGAGCCCCTGAACAGGGTGAGACATCTGAGAACACAGAGAGTATTGTTGCTGAGCTGCTGAAAGAAAACTTCCCAGAAATCATGAAGGAAGAGAATATAGACATCTCAGATGCATATCGTACGCCACCCAATATAAATCTCAAAAGAAAGACTCCAAGACATATTATAATCAAGCTTAACAAAATGAAACACAAGCAGCAACTCTTAAAGGCAGCAAGACTCAAGGCAAAGCTAACATTCAGAGGGAAACCCTGTAGGCTCTCGTCAGATTTCTCAGCAGAAACCATGCTGGCACAGAGACAGTGGCATGACACATTCAAAGTCTTGAAGGAGAAGAATTTCCAACCAAGAATCTATATCCTGCAAAACTATCTTTCAAATACAAAAATGAAATTAAGACATTCCCAGATAAACAGAAAGTCAGAGACTTTGTGAAAACCAAACCCAAACTACAAGAAATACTGAAAGAAGTTCTTGGCTTTGGCTTAGAAGAACGAAACCACTAACTTTATATTTTAGAACAACACACTACTCAATACTCTACTCATTTAGGGAAGGCTCCAAAGTAAATCACAGCTTTGATTTGGAAAGAAGCAACCTAGTGATCATCATGAAAACTATGGTGTCATCATAATAAAAAGAGGGATGTACTATAGTTGTTATAGTCCTTCCAGACGGAGAGGAAGATGACAAGACTGGTAGTAATTAAAATTGGGTTTATAAATAGTTTATTAAGGGGGTTCATAAGGGCAGCTGTAAAGCACAACAAAGATGTATCATACCATTTCAAGAAATCTAACACATGAGTCTCAACAACTGTAAAACCAGGTCTGAAAAAGGTGAAAAATCAACTCACAAACAAGAGTGTCCCAGAACAGACTAATAAGAACAACAGAGAAAACATCAACATAAAAATAAAGATATGACAATGGCAGCAGTGAAAACATACCTATCAATAATTACATTGAATGTGAATGGACTGAATGCTCCCGTAAATAGACACCGAGTGTCATCTTGGATCAAAAGACATGACCCATCCATATGTTGTCTACAAGAAACTCGCTTGAGACCTAAAGACAGGAAGAAACTGAAAATTAAAGGATGGAAGAATATATCTCAAGCTAACAATGAACAAAGAAGAGCAGGGGTGGGAATTGTAATCTCAGACAAAATCAATTTTAATGTCAAATCCACCATCGTGGACAAAGATGGACACTATTTATTGCTGAAAGGTTCAGTACACAAACAAGACTTAACTATATTAAATATTTATGCACCTAATGTCAGAACACCTAAATATGTCCAACAAACACTAACTATGCTCAAAAAAAGTCCGGGTCAGGATGGCTTCACGGCGGAATTCTACCAAGCACTTAGAGAAGAGTTATCCCCAATACTACTGAGACTATTTCACAGTATAGAAAGGGATGGAGTATTCCCAGACTCATTCTATGAAGCCAGCATAACCCTGATACCTAAGCCAGGGAAAGATCCAACAAAGACAGAGAACTACAGAGTGGTATCACTCATGAACCTAGATGCAAAAATCTTCAACAAAATTCTTGCCAACAGAATACAACAACATATCAAGAAAATAATCCATCATGACCAAGTGGGATTCATACCAGGGATGCAAGGCTGGTTCAACATCAGGAAAACAATTAATGTGATTAACCACATAAATAACACAAAAGACAAAGATCACCTGATTTTGTCCATTGATGCCAAAAAGGCATTTGATAAAGTCCAACACCCATTCATGCTAAAAACTCTTAGCAAAATGGGCATAGGCGGCAAATTCCTCAACACAGTAAGGGCCATTTACACAAAGCCAATTGCCCACATCATCCTGAATGGAGAGAGACTGTAAGACTTTCCCCTGAGATCAGGAACTAGACAAGGATGCCCACTGTCACCTCTCCTATTCAGCATTGTGCTAGAAGTTCTAGCCAGAGCAATTAGACAAGACCAAGAAATAAACGGCATCTGCATCGGCAAAGAGGAAGTTAAAATCTCCCTGTTCGCAGATGATATGATTGTATATGCAGAGAACCCCAAGGAATCTATAAGTAAGCTACTCAAACTGATAGAAGAGTTCAGCAAAGTCTCAGGATACAAGATAAACATAAGTAAATCAGTAGGTTTCCTTTATACCATCAACGAGACTGTTAAGGAGGAAATTATCAAATCAATACCATTTATGATAGCCCCTAAGAAGGTAAGATACCTAGGAATTAATCTAACCAGAGAAACAACAGACATTTACAAAGAGAACTACAAGCCCTTACTACAAGAAACTAAGAGAGACTTAGATAAATGGAAAAACCTACCCTGCTCATGGATAGGAAGACTTAACATTGTGAAAATGTCTATTTTACCCAAGCCAGGGCAATTTATTCATATAATGCAATCCCAATACAAGTTCCAGCATCATTTTTTAATGAGATGGAGAAACAAATCACCAATTTTGTTTGGAAAGGGAAGAAGCCCTGGATAAGTAAGGTACTACTACTGAAGAAGAAGAACACACTGGGAGGCCTCTCATTTCCTGACCTTAGAACATACTACACTGCCACAGTGCTCAAAACAGCCTGGTACTGGTACAAGAACAGACAGATGGATCAATGGAACAGAATTGAGACCCCAGAGATGACACCATCTGCCTATGAACAGTTGATATTCGACAAAGGCCCTAAGACATTAAACTGGGGTAAAAACAGTATCTTCAACAAATGGTGCTGGCAAAATTGGTTATCCATCTGCAATAAACTGAATCAAGATCCGTATCTTACACCTTATACAAAAACCAACTCCAACTGGATAAAAGACCTAAATATCAAACCTAAAACGATAAAGCTCATCCAAGAAAAGGTAGGAACAACAATGGAAGTTTTAATACACAATGAAGACAGATTCCAAAATCTGTCAAAGAAACCTCAATCAACAGAAGAGAAAATAGATAATGGGAACTATTAAGAATCAAACACTTTTGCTCATCCAAAGACTTTATTAATAGAATTAAAAGAACACCCACAGAATGGGAAAAAATATTTGGCAACTCTATGTCAGACCAACGCCTGATCTCCATAATCTATAAGATACTACAAAATATCGAGAAGAAGAAGATAAACCATCCAATTAAGCGATGGGCAAAGGAGATGGACAGACACTTCACTAAAGAGGAGATCCAGGCAGCCAAAAAACACATAAGGACATGTTCATGATCTTTAGTTATTAAAGAAATTCAAATCAAGACAACAATGAGATACCATCTCACCCCAACAAGATTGGCCATGATCCAGAAAACACAAAACAACAAATGCTGGAGAGGCTGTGGAGAAAGTGGAACCCTCCTACACTGTTGGTGATGTTGCAAAATGGTCCAGCCTCTTTGGAAGGCAATCTGGCGCTTCCTTCAAAAAATGGATATCGATATACCATTTAACCCACTATATATATATATATATATATATTCCACTACTTGGAATATATCCTACAGATTCAAGGCCTTTCACACCAACAGACACATGCACCAGAATGTTTATCGCAGCACAGTCCACGATAGCAAAATGATGGAATCAACCCAGATGCCCAACAATAGAAGAATGGATAGGTAAACTGTGGTACATATACTCAGTGGAGCACTATGCAATGATAAAGAATAATGATGATTCCAGGAAACATCTCCTAACCTGGTTTCAACTGGAAGACATTATGTTGAGTGAAAGTAGTCAGCGACAAAAGGACAAATACTGTATGAGACCTCTACGATAAGATCTCAAAAACAGACTTGTGTACAGAAGAAAAGACTCTTTGACAGCTGCAAGGGAGGGGGAGGGGGGAGGGCTTAGTTTAGATAGTTACTAGAAATCTAGTTGGGAGAAAGCGGTGACAGCACACATTAGGAACAAGAACAACATTAAGAGGACTTCAGCATAACTTGAGTACTCCTTCCATCTTAATACTGCAAGGATAGAGTAGCTGGGGCGGGGGATGATGGACCATGCTCTTAGGCGAATTCCGGGCCAATTGGCACAACTAGCGTTTTGCTAAGAGACCTCTCTGCACTCCACATTGGTGAGTGGCATCTGGGGTCTTAAAATCTGCCAAGCTGCCATCCAAGGACACAGCAAATGGTCCCAACTCAACAGGAACGGATGCTCATTGAGGACCAAAATGACATGCGGTAAAGAGAACCGAGAAGATGGAGAGACCCACAAGAGTGGGTGCCTACATCGACTTGGGACCAGAAGAACCGGATGGTGCCCGGCCACCACCAGTGATAGCCATGATGGAGCTCACAGAGAGGAGTCTCACTGGCAACACAAGAATAAAGAGGTGCATCATGAGATCTCCACTAAAAGACCTCAATTGATGGTCCAGCGGTTTTGGGGTTCCTCTGAGAGCATGGCCCCCTGCCCTGATGCTGCCCTTTCCCATAAGTTACAACAAAGGTCCACTCTTTGGACAGGAATGGATTGGACTTGGCAAGGCAGAGTGACCATATATTGGTTGCGCTTTATGGTTCTATACATCTATAGGATATCATCTTGCTGACCTCTGGCTGGAGGAAGGGGAGTGGACGGACAGGAGGGGAAAGGAGACTGTTTGGAGGATGAGACATGTATGGAGCAGAGAGGAATAGTGTGCTGTCACCAGACAGGGAGAGCAGTGGAAGCTGCATATAGGGGGGCATGTAAATTTGTATGTGAATGTACATTTTCACTCAGTTATGTTAAATAAAAATTAAAAAAAAAAGACATCACCCATCTATATGTTGCCTGCAAGAAACTCAACTTAGACTTAAAGATAGGAACAGACTGAAAATTAAAGGATGGAAGAATCAAGCTAATAATGAACAAAGAAGAGCAGGGGTGACAATTCTAATCTCAGATAAAATCGATTTTAACGTAAAATCCACCATCATGGACAACGATTTACACTATTTATTGCTGAAAGATTCAATACACAAGCAGGACTTAAGAATATTAAATATTTATTCACTAATATTAGACCACCTAAATGCATAAAGAAACACTGACTAAAAACTTATTTTACAGTATTTAATATGTATAAAAATACAGAATAACTTATTATTTATATCAAAAAATATTAGGAATAATGGATTCTTCTATGCCCACTTTGCGCCTCAGGAAATAAAATATTGCCAGTTCAGGTCAGCCCTAGCTGTATCCTGTCTGACTGCATCTCCCCCCTCCCTGTCAGAGGTCATGCTGTCTTAAGTTTGATGTTTATCATCCCTCTGCATTTAAAAAAATAACTTTTGTTATATGTATATAGATCCTTAAACCATATAGTATTTTTTTATAGTGAACTATTGTCAAAATGGAGGCTTCTTTGATTTTTTTTACTCACTGTTGCCTGTGGAATTCATCTGTGCTGATACATGTAATCATTTTGTTTTTACCGTGATGGTTTAGTCATCTAGTACTGCTCCAACAGAAAGTCCCACATGTGAATAATTTCATGAAGAGAAACTTTATTGTCACAGTCTGGTAAACCATAAATCTGTTTATGAGTTATAAGTCTATTCAGTAAGAGAATTTATCACAGTCCAGTAGGCTGAGTCCAAATTCAATGAGAGCATCTCAGCACAGGAACCTCAGGTCCAAAGGAGGTGCTCTGCTCTCAGTGCTGCCTTCTTGGTGGTAGGAGGTTCCCAACTTACTCTGCTCACTTCTCTCCCTTATATCCCACAGGTAACTTGAGTCCTGCCTCACCAAGACAACTGCTATCCATTTTCCCTCATCAACATCACAGAGGCAGGATTTACAACACATGTTAGGAAGGGCACCATATTGGGACTCATACCAAGTCAAATCAATACACACATTTTTTGGAGGGATGTAATGCAATCCATGACATGGGGTATAGTAGTCCACTTGTTTATCCAAACCAAAAAGAAAAAGAAAAAAATCTATTGCCATTGAGTTGATTTTGACTCGTGGAGACCTTAAAGGATGTAAGAAAACTGCTTAAAGGTTTCCAAGGAGTGGCTAGTGGATCTGGACTGCCAAAATTTTGATTAGCAGCCTGAGCTCTTAACCACTGCACCGGCAGAGCTCCTTATTTATCCATTCCCCGTCAATGCACAGGTAGGCTATTTCCAAGTTGCTAATATTCTAGACTAGCACTGTCCAAGAAAACATTGTGCAGGACAGAAGTGTTTTATATCTGCACCCCTTGGAAACTCTGTGGGGCAGTTCTACTCTGTCCTATAGTGTTACTATGAGTTGGAATCAACTCAACAGGAGTGGGTCTCCAATATGTGTCAGAGCCAACAGTCACATAGGCTGCTGAGCCGTGGAAGTATGGACAGGGTAATTATGAGGCTGAATTTTTTAGTTTTTTAAATTTTAGTTAATGTGGCTAATAACTACTGCAATACAGAGAACAGTTCTACACTATGAGTGTGTGTCCCTTAGGGAACCAAAAAATAAATATAAACCCATTCTCATTGCTTCTGAATCAATTCTAACTCAAGTGACCCTATAGCACAGAGCAGAACTGCCATACATGCTTTCCAAGGGTGGCTGGTGTATTTGAATTTCTAACCTTTCGGTTTGCAGCCAAGCTCTTAACTATTGCATCACCAGGGCCCTGTCTCTTAGGAAGTATGTGAGAATTTATCTAGAGCAGTAGTTCTCAACACTGTCAGACACTTCAAAAAAACCAAAAACAAACAGGTGATTTAGGTGAAAGTTTACGGCTCAAGTTAATTTCTCATACAAAAATTTACATACATATTGTTATATGACATCAGTTGCAATCCCCACAAAGTGTCAGCAGTCTCCTTCTTTCTATACTGGGTCCGTTCAACCACTTCCTGTCTCTTCTTGTCTTCTCATCCTGCCTATAGAGGATGAGAAGACCATTTGGTCTCCTGTGTCTGATTGACATAAGGAGCACACACCTCATGAGTATTATTTTTTGTTTTATAGTCCAGTCTGATCTTTATCTGAAGAGTGAGCTTCAGAAGTGATTTTAGTTCCAGGTTAACAGGGCGTCTAGGGGTTATAGTTTCGCAGGTTCCTCATCTCTTATCAGACCATTAAGTCTGATCTTTTTACATAAATTTGAGTTCTACTCTGTGTTTTTATCCTGTTCCATAAAGGGTTCTCAGTTCTGTTCCCTGTCAGAGTGGTCATTGGTGGTAGCTGGGGACCATGTAGTTTTGGTTCAGGCTGGTGGAGTCTCTGGTTTATGTGTACGTTTCATCTCTTGGGCTAATATTTTCATTGTGTTATCTTTCTTGTTCTTCATTCTCCTTTGCTCCACATGGGTTGGGATTGATTGATGCATCTTCGATGGCCATTCACATGCTTTTAAGATGCTAGTCACCACTCACCGAAGTTGAATGCAGAATGTAGTCTTAAACTTTATTAATGCCAGTTGACCTAGATGTCCCTGAAACTGTGGTCTCCAGTCCCCATCCCAGTCCTTCTGTCCCTGAGAGTGTTTGGATGTGTTCAGAAAACTTCATAGCTTCTGCTTTGGTCCAGTAGTGGTGACTTCGCTTTGCTGTGTGTTGTTTTTCCTTTACCAAAGATGATCCTTGTCTACTCTCTACATAGTGAATTTCCCTTTCCTACCCTCCTTACTCTTGTAGCAATCAAAGAATGTTTATTTTCTATGTTTAAACTTTTTTTTTAGATCTTACAATATTCTTTTACAGCTGACTGATTTCACTCAGAATGATACCTCCCAGATTCATCCATGTTGTGAGATGTTTCATTGTGTGGCATTCCATTGTGTGTTTGTAACATAATTTGTTTTTGCATTTATCTGTTGGTGGGCACGTAGGTTGTTTCCATCTTTTTGCTGTTCTGAACAATGTTCCAATGAACATGGGTATGCATATATGTAGTCATGTGATGACTCTTACTTTTCTAGGATGTATTTCAAGGACTAGGATTGCTGGATCATACCATATTTCTATTTGTAGCTTTTTAAGGAAGTGCCAAATCTAGTTCCGAAGTGGTTGTACCATTTTACATTGCTACTAGCCGTGTGTAAGTGTTCTAGGCTCTCCACAGTCTTTCCAACATTTACTGTTTTGTGTTTAGATTTTTGCATGAGTACCAGCCTTGTTGGGGTGAGATAGTATCTCATTATAGTTTTGATATGCATTTCTGTGATGGCTAATCATCCTAAGCATTTTGTCATGTGTTTGAAAACCACCTGAATGTCTTTTTTAGTGAAGTATCTGTTCATAGTGTTTACCCATGTATTTTTTATTTTACTGTACTTTAGATGAAGGTTTACAGAACAAACTAGTTTCTCATTAATTAGTAAACATATTGTTTTATGACATTGGTTAAGAACCCCACAACAGGTCAACAGCTTCCCTTCTCAGCCTTGGTTTCCTTATTACGAGCTTTCCTGTCCCCTTTTGTCTTCTAGTTCTTGCCCCTGGGCTGGTGTGCCCCCTAAGTCTCATTTTGATTCATGGGCCTGTCCAATCTTTCCTTTCCCCTTTTTAAAATTATTCGCCTTTTGTTGTTGAGGTGCTGCACTATCCTGTAGAGTTTAGAGATTAGACCCTGATCAGATATGTCATAGCCAAACTTTTCTCCCAGTCTTTAGGTTGTCTTTTCACTCTTTGGTAGGGTCTTTTGATAAGCGTGTTTGATTTTTAGGAACTCCCAGTTATTTTGTTTCTGGTGTTTGTCCATTGTTATATTCTGTTTATGCAGTGTTATCAGAGTTCTTAGTATTGTCCTATTTTTTCTTCCATGATCTTTATCATTTTAGATTTTATATTTAGGTCTTTGATCCATTTGAGTTAGTTTTTATACACAGTGTGAGGTATGGGTCTTGTTTCATTTTTTCTACTTGGATATCCAGTTATACCAGCACTGTCTGTCACAGAGATGGTCTTTTTCTCCGTGTAGTAGACTTTGCCCAAGTCCAGCCCAGCTGGGCTTTGTGAAATATCAGTGACTCATAGATAGATGAATTTACATCTGGGTTCTCAATTCTATTCCACTGATCTATGTATTCATCCTTGTATCAGTACCAAGTTGTTTTGACTACTGTGATAGTCTAATAGGTTCTAAAATCAGGTAGAGTGAGGCCTCCCACTTTGTTCTTCTTCTTCAATAAGTTTTACTTACCTGAGGCCTCTTCCCTTTTCATATGAAGTTAGTAATTTGCTTTTCTATCTTCTAAAAATCACCCTTGGAACTTGGATTAAGATTGTGTTGTATCTATAGATCACTTTGGGCCAAGGTAGTCTTATTACAAAATCTATTTTCTATTGCCCCAGGGTGACAACAGCCCTGCTGAGATCCATTTATTGAGAGCAAATACTCAGTGAAATTACTGGATCTTAAGATAGCAGAATATTCAAATTTACAGGATATTGTCAACTTGTCCACTAGTATTTAGACCAATTTTTACTTCCACTAGCAGTGTGGGGGAAACCTTGGTGGCACAGTGGTTAAGTGCTACAGCTGCTTATCAACAGTTCAACAGTTCAAGTCCACCAGTTCAACTCTGAAGTTCACTGGGGGCAGTTCAACTCTGTTCTGTATGGTTGCTATGAGGTAGAATTGACTCAACAGCACTGGTTTATTTTATTGAATAGCAGTATGTTAGTGTTCCCATTTTTCCATGTATGTGCACTTTTTGCCTCTAAAGTTATACCTTTTTTCAGTTATATGTCTAAAGCCCTCCATATTTGGCTGTTAAAAAGTATCATCTTACGCCCTTTTCAGATTCCTCTTCCCAAAGTAGGGCACTGCCTACCTTTCTTAGTAAACCCAGAATAGCATACATGTTGACTTGAATGCAGTGTAGTGTCTTATGCCCTTAAGTTTGGCTCAGGTCTAAGAAGTCCATAACTGATGCTAGCTCCTTGCTACTAGCCCATGGCTGTCTGTTTCCTCCTACCAGCCCCTTCATATTCCATAGGCACCTGATGAATACCTTGGGTTTAAACTAAAAAAAAAAAAAAAATTAAAATCTTAATATCTGAATCTTTGGTTTCATAGAATAAATGAAGAGTGATGTAAACAGAAACAAGTCAATTACTATTAAAGGAATGATATTTGACCTTTAAATACCTGGCTAGAAGTATGAAAACAGTTTCTGACACATTAATGTCAGAGGACTCAGCAGCTCACAATAACAAGCACTTATTCTATGGATCTCATGTTCTAAAACCATTTTTCTTCTTGTATCCCAAGAAAAAAGGCAAGGCAAGAGGGATGCTTTAATCTGCTATTTAACAAGTAGCACCTTAAAAGTTTCACAATAACATGAAGCTACTAATTATACTTTCCAGACAGTGGGATGTTGGTGTTTTTTGGAGAGATTAATCTTGACAAACCTGAATAACTATATTGTTTATTCAAGTAACAAGAGAACAACTGTTAATGGACATTATTGGGGAGTGGGTTGCTCTAGTTAGTTGTTGTTAGGTACCATCAAGTAACTTCTGACTCAGTAAGTGAAGATTAATCCTTCCATGGAGTGCAAATGGATGGGTGAAAGGCTGGAGATTTGAGTGCACCCAGAGGCCTGATGATCTACTTTTGGAAAATCAGCCCAGTGAAAATCCTATAGAGCATAATTCTACTTCGACAGTCATGGTATCACCTTGAGTCAAAATTGACAGGATGACAACTTTTTTTTATCCCCCCATGAGTTGGATCTGTGTAGCTCTAGACTAAATGCATGCCTACCCAGATGGGTAGATTGTGTATTATTACATCTGGATTTCTTTTTCCTCAGAGCTACAGTGTCATATTGGATATTGTCACAGTTGTTCACATTTAAAAGTACTACTCTGTGTGTAGTGCCCCAAACATATTTATAAATGAATATCCATTGTGCACTAGCAACATTATATATGTTATTTAATTTTCATAGTAAGCCAAAAGTTAGTTTTTTTTTTTCAATCCCCTTTTTATAGCTGAGAAGATTGAGCTTCAGGACAGATAAAGGTGCGCAGAAGTTCCTAAACTAGGAAATGACAGAGATGGGAATCAAACTAAGATGTGCCTGACTCCAAGTCTAACATATGTTCTACTATGACACTTGGTTTAACAAAAATTGCTAATTGTCTGCCCAACAACCTTTATCGTCTTTGTCTTTGTTGCCAAGCTCCAATTTTGGTCTATAGTGTTTTTATACCTTCAGGTGACTCAAACAAATCCTGATTCATCTAAGCCAAAAATGGTGCTCCTATTCCCCATGCCTGTGACTTGGAATGTGACCTGGCTTTGGCTAGTGAGATTGGAGGGAACTATTCTGGTGAATGGAAGGAAGGAGTTCCCAGAAAAGAGTGTTATTGTCTCTTTTAAAAAGAGGGATGAATGGACTTCTTTGACTCTTAAACATTGATTCATGGAGATGTGGTGCATAGAGCTGCTAATGCCATCTTGCTGCCAGGAAGGAAGCTAGAAGACAATCTATAGTGTTCATATAGTGCTGGGCTTCCAGGGTTGCTCAGGAAATGGCAGTCTGATTCAAGTTCTATGTTTCCTTCAGGCAGTCACTTCAGAGCTTGGGATGTTCGGGGAACCTGCTAACCAGAGTGATAGTCCTTCCACAATACTGACTCTATCAAAACTAACCCCAACACAGTTTTTAAAATCTACATGCCAATTAGACATATAAAATAATATTATGGTTTTTGTCATTATTTTATTGAAATGAGATATGTTAACTCATTCATTAATTTACTAATTATCTACTTGGGCACTAGTTACTAGGCATTATGATAAGACTTACTGAATAGAGAATATGTACAAGAGAGACACTCAACCAGCCTAGTGGTAGGTTTGAAGAGGAAGGGCTAGAGAAGTGTTCCCAGAGAAGGTGACCAAAAGGGGCACTGGAACCGAGTCCTGAAAGACCAGAAGGAGTTATGTCCAGTCAGAAAAAGTAGCATTCCCCTGCAAAGGAGGTAGCCTACAAAATGATGTGGTAGTGTGAGATAACACAGTACAGGAGGAGAAGTATAGGCCATGTTGTGTACAGAGTTGGGAGACTCAAAAAGGTGAAAAAAGTCTGTATCACAAAAGACCCGGGGGTCAAGCTTTAGGGTAGTGATGAGAGAAGACCCTGCTAGAACCCTTTTGTTAAGCATCTGGTGTGTGCGTCTTCCAAGAAATTTCTGCCTCACTGAGAGCCAGAAAAACAGTTTAGAGCCAGTTTTTAATGGTGCCAGCACTCTCTTGGTAACCCATAGAGCATTAAGCACCTCATACATATTAATTCCTCCACCCCTAGGTGGACTTTAGCCTCCATGATTTGAACATATGACCTGTGTGATAGCATGTAGCTCCCACAGAGCCCTTGTAAAATGACCAAGGTTGTTGTCAATGTGGTTTATATAATCTGTGTTTGTCAGCCTATAAAAGTAGCTTGTCTACCCTTCCTCACTAAGCAGTCTTGGAGGTACTTGCCCCAACTGTTCCTTTCCTTGTACAACAAAATAAAGGTGCCATTCTGATCTCCCATCTTGGCCTCTTGTTTATTGGATGTGACAAGTCATTCTGAGCAAAACCTGAGATTTCCCAACAATATCTATATTGAAAGACAGTAGGGAGTCACTGAAGGATATTAAGTATGTGTTAAACATGATGGAACTTGAATTTTAGGAAGATCACTTTGGCAGCAGAAAGATAATATTTTGGAGGAGAAGAAAGTGGAGATGATGACAAGAAAGGAAGAGGGGCTTTTAGATTGAAGAGATATTTTGATAACCAGGAATGAGAGATGAGAAAATAGTGAAGTAGGTATGTTAAGAAATGCTTAGCTAGTGAGGGACTTGGACGAGGCTACCAGATTGTGTTGGAAACTCATCTGAGGATAGATATGCATTAATGGCTGCAGTGCACACGACTGAGTTATCTAGTGTGGAATTAGGAGCAAAGAAGACCAGGTTGATCCACATTTGGGTGTTACAGAAAAAAAGGGAACAGGAGGAGTGAGAATTTGAAGGTATTATTTAAAGAGACAGGTTGACATGAGGGCAAGATGGAAGAGTATGTTAGTCACCTAGTGCTGCTGTAACAGAAATACCACAAATGGATGACTTTAAAAAAGAAACTATTCTGTCACAGTCTGGTAGACTAAAAGTCCAAACACAGGGTGTCTAATCAAGGGGAAGGCTTTCTCCGCTGGATCTGGAGGAACATCCTTGTTATCTGTCTTCCTCTGGACTGGAAGCTTCTGAGGTGCATGGACCCCGGTCCTTTCCAAAGGACATATTCAGCTCTCAGTACTGCTTCTTGGAGGTATGAGGTCCCCAGATCTCCCTTTCCTCCCTTTTCTTTAATATCCTAAGTGGCTGCTGCAAGCCACAGTACAATCCTACACATTAAGTCCTGCCCCACCAACTCAGCTGCTGCCCATCCTGCCTCATTAACATCATAAAGGCAGGACTTACAGCATATAAAATACCGGGAATCATGGTCCAGACAAATTTCCACACACATTTTTGGGGGAACACAATTCAACCCATGAAAAAGAGGAAGCAAAAAAGCAAAACCAGGAAGGGACCAATACATACAGAAAAAGGGATAGGACTTTAGCCAAAGTTCTTATGGATAAGCCAAGTATAATCAGATCAATGAGGCTCATAGGAGGCTGTGATAAGTAAGTTAGACAGTGTGGTTTATGACTTTAGAACTTGAATAGTTCTAGATAATAATAAGTAGGAGAGAGAGAGTTGCAGATATGTGTGTAGAGATGAAGATCATTGGAGCTGAAGAAGCCAGAGAACTGGGTACTGGAAGGGTCATCCACACGGACACTGATAAAAACTGACAGGACTTGGGGTGGAGCGAAAAATCATAAACCCAAATCTCTTTTACATTTGAAGGAGTAATGATAGCAACCAGAAAGGATGTAGAATGGTAAATTTGAGAGGTATGGATCTCGAAAGAGAAAGACTTTTCACCAGAGATTACAGGAATATGGATTGGGCATGTCGTAACTAGTTATTTAGCCTTTACTGTGTACTAGGCACCTGTTCTAAGTGCTTTACGTATGGTAACTCATTTAGTTTGCATCTTTCAGGTAAGTGCTATTAATATTTCCCACTTGGCAAATGAGGAAACTGAGACTCTGAAGCATTTAATAATTTGCTCAAGGTAGATAGCTATGATTCCAACCCAGCAATTAGATCCCAAAGTCCACGCTTTCACCTCGTCATTGATTCTGCTTCACTAACTCAGTCAGCCCTCATTTAAGTGGAAAGTTCAGGAACACACAATCTCCGTTCAAGAGGATTATTGAGGGAGGAATATCCATGGTAGGGAGCCCTGCAAAAAAGGCAGACTCCAACTAGTCCTTGATAACATCAATTATTTTTTGTTTCCTAGAGTTTATTTACTAAAACATAATATTGTGCCTTTGAACTGTGCGTAAATGTGTAAACTGCCTCAAGCCTTTTCAAAAGTGGGTGTGGTGTGTTTTTAAAATAAATGGTTATGTTAATGATTAACTATAACTTGTATGTTTCAGAGAACTTATGAACATTCTCAGTGGCAAAGAAGAACTAAATATGCAAGCTTTAAAAATACATGGCTCTGGATTTTTTTCTTTTCTTTTTGTGATCTGCCAGACATTATCTTAAAAACTAAGAGCCTGAGAATGGTAGAAGGCATTACTTGATTCATCCACTATTGCAGCTGAAAAATCAGTTGTCAGTTTGGCAAGTACTTTCATAGCAATAGCTCTCTTTTTCTGGATTTTTTAATGACTTCTTTTGGTCTTTGATATTCTACAGTTTTCCCCATGTGTCTAGGTATGCTTTCATACTTATTTAGCTTGTTTGAGAGCCCTTAGTTTACCTGTATCAGATAATTTGCTCTTTCATTTATGCTGAAAAGTTGTAAGTTACTCTCTAGCTGAATAATCTCTTTTCCCTTTCTATTCTCTCCTTAAAGGTCAATTAGAAGTTTGTGTGACTTCGAACATCCCAGTAATAAGCTTCTCAAAGTTATCTTTGTCAAATGCCATAGAAAATGCATCCTGTGCAACAGTTTTTGGACTTGCCATTATAATCTGCTTGAATTGGCCTCCCTGAATTGTCCTATGCTGTGAAAGACCAATTGCTTAGAGTCTGAGAGACTGTCTTACCACAATGTAGTGTTTTACACTGAAATATTCATTGGTAGGGTTCATGGCAACTTGCTTCTAGGCAATATTGCTACTAAGTTTTGTATGTCATTAATACCATTTTAACTTGTAATGATTCAGTGTCCTTGGTCATGAACAATGATAAAAATATTCCATGATGAAAAAGGAGGATACACTGCCAAGATTCAATGCCATTTGAAGATTTCTTTGATGTAGTTACAAGAAATTTGAGTCATAGCAAATGATAAGGAGTTTCTAGGCCTTCATTGTGTGTCATCAACTTACAGTTAATTTTAAAAGGGCATTTAGAGTTCACTTTTATCATGTAATTTTAAAAGACTTCTCTTGACATTAATAAAAAGACAAGACCACTTCATAGGCCACCATGATATCATAAACATTAGAAAAATGAGCAATAAGCTTGTTATTGATGAAAATCTGTCTGGAAATGTTTGAAAGATAGTTTCGGGGAGCAAATATGCAGATGTCTCTGCTTCAGTATATTTCTTAACATGTAGATGAAACATGTTCTGTAGGTAGGTAGCTTGTAGTGGCATTCAGCATAGTTGTATCCGTTTTTGACAGATCAACTTGTATAATGAATGGAACCTTTTATGCCAGAGATCTCAGCTCTGCCCAGAATTTACAATGGCAAGAAGCATGGACAAGCTAAAAATCCTCTCTAGATTAAAATAATGATTGCACAATTCAATCACAGTTAAACGCCTTTTGATTTTAGTAACCTTAAGAAAGAAAAAATAGCCATCTGAGGTACACAGTTTGTCTCATCCTATCTGGAGCAAGGAAGAAAGATGAAAACCAAAAACACAAGGGAAAGATTAGTCCACAAGACTGATGGACCACAACTGCCACAGCCTCCATCAGACTGAGTCCAGTACACTTAGATGGTATCCAGCTACCGCCACTGACTGCTATGACAGGTATCACAATAGAGGCTTCAGGACAGAACTGGAAAAAAATATAGAACAAAATTCTAAGACACACATATGAAGACCATACTTACTTGGTTGACAGAGACCAGAGAAACTCTGAGAATATGGCCTCTGGACACCCTTAGAGCTCAGTCATAAAGTCTCTCCTGAGGTTTATCCTTGAGTCACAGATTAGAAAGGGCTATTAAAAAAAAAGAAAAGACAAAATGGGCACACTAGCCAAGGGGTAAGAATGAGAAGAGAGGAGGGGAAAAGAAAACTAGTAATGGGAAACCCAAGATCAAGATGAGAAAATGTCAGCAAGTTGTAGGGTTGGCAACCAGTGTCACAAAACAGTATGTGTATTGTTTAATGAGAAACTAATTTACTCTGTAAACCTTCTTCTAAAGTACAATTTAAAAAAGAAAAAAATAAGCAATATTTTTAAGCAGGTTGAATAGGTTGAGAAGAGAGTGAAGATGTCATTGGTTAGGTAGAACAGCTTGGAGATTAAAATAATCCTGGAATATACACAGAAAGGGGTGAAAGCATGATTGAATCAGTTCAACCGGATAGTGCAAATAGTTAAGTACTCCACTACTAGCTGAAAGTAAAACCCCTAATCAACACCCCTTCCCTCCTTTCTTTGTCTTGCTAACCACAAGCTTGTCTGGAGGAATCTCTATCAGGAATCACAGCAGGTGGTGGCTCCATCCACTTCATCTGCCCAACCTAGACCTTAGAGCATGTGCAGGTTGAGGAGATCATGGTCCTTCACTCAACCTCTGACCCGGTTATCACCAGAAAGGAAGATATTTTCCAGCCAACCTTTCCACCCGAGACCATCCAAGAAGCCGTGAGGAAGATGATGCAACTTCTGGACCTCCAAATATGGACATGGGGAGGGCTAAGGGTAAACAGTTCTGGTACCAAACTGAACCCCTGGACACCATTGGAAACAAAAAAGTTCTTGAATCTCCTGAGACAATCAGTGGGTGGTAGTGTTATGGTCACTAAACCCGCATTGCTCCTCATCTGTACAGACAACAAACTTGCACTTTCTGTTCATCTTGCAATTAGTGTACACCTTATTTTGATCAGTTAATAAGATAGGACAAGAACCTGAGTGGTGTTCAGTTACAAAAGTTTGGCTATTCCAACCCACCCAGCTGCATGTCAGAAAACAAGCTTGGTAGCCAGCTTCTGAAAGTTCACAGCCTTGAAAAGCTTATGACTATGGTTTTGATTCACATGGAGTCACCATGAGTCAGTACTGACTAGATGGCAACAGTGATAACTCTGTGCAAATTAGTTCCAGTTCCCACAGGAATTACACTGTTCATAAAGAAACATGAAAGTAATTGCAAGAGCCAGTCTTGGCAAAAACCGAAACCCACTGCCATGAAGTTGATTCTGACTCATAGTGTTACCAGACAAAACTCCAGGTTGCCACCTGCTGCAAAAGCCAATTTCTGAGACAGAAGCTTGGATAAGCCATCAAAGGTTTTATTTCTGTGTGCCAGCAACACAGGCGACAGGCAGTATTTTTGTCCTCAAAACCTGTCCAGAGTTGTCAAGCAAGTTCAGGGTTTTTAAAGGGAGAGACTACGTGCTAGTACAGGGATTTAAAGGGGGCTTGAGGAGGGGGCTAGGTTCCTTCAGTCCTTTGATCTCTCTAGGTCATCCAGGCAATCAGGGCATTACCTGCTTTATAATCTCACAGGCCATCACCAGCCATCAATGAAAACAAAGTGGTGCTAGACACCACCTGGCCAACAATCTAAAAGAAGAATGCTGGAACATTACTTCCCTATCCTCTCTGGCCTCCTGCTTAACTCTTTTATCATTGGCTAGAGCCCAATTATCAAGACAAGAGGAGTCATTCATAGCCTATAGCTTACTAAATCTATGGTGGTGCCTCTGAGAGACCTGCCCTGGTGTAGCGACCTGGGGCTTGTGGAATGTGGGGGTCATGTTTCCAAGGAGGTCATGTTTTCCCTGCAGGTTTGGGGTGATCTGAAACAATGCCTCTCAGGACCTCAGTCTTAGGTCTCTCCTCTGGCTCTTTGCAGGTTCTGGTCAATAGTGACCCTATGGGACAGAGTAGAACTGCCTCCATAGGGTTTCCAAGGAGCACATGGTGGATTACAGCTGTCAACCTTTTGGTTAGGAGCCATGGCACTTAACCACTATGTCACCAGGGTTTCCAGTCTCGATAAACTACAGGTAAGTAAAATTCAAACAACTTAATATAACACCTGATGAGAGCTTGTGCCATTGCAGGCATGGATTTTGCTAACCATTAGTACACGAAGGGAAAAAAAAAGGCATGGCTGTGCCCTCACAAAATCATAGACTAATGTAGTGTCATGGATTGAACTGTGTCTCCCCAAAAATATGTGAAGCCATGTGGCTGGGCCGTGAGTCTCAATATTTTATGATTGTCCTCCATTTTGTGATTTTCCTAGGCTGTATGTTAAAGGATTAGGGTAGGGCTGTAAATCTCTTTATAAGTTCAACTCCCTGCTCCACTGTAAAGGGAGTTTACCTGGACTATGGCCTGCACCACTCTTTATCCTTTCATCTTGCAAAAGATAAAAGGAAAGGGAAGCAAGCAGAGAATTGGGAACCTCACACCATCAAGAAAGCAGCACCAGGAAAAGAGCACGTCCTTCAGACCTGAGGTTCCTGCACCAAGATGTTCCCTAGACAAAGACTGATGCAACACAAGGACTTTCCTCCCGAGCTGACAAGGGGGAAAGCCTTCCCCAGAGCAGATACCCTGAATTTGGACTTGTAGCCTACCGAACTGTTTAAGAATACACTTTCCTGTGTTAAAGCCATCCACTTTGTGGTATTTCTATTAGAGCAGCACTAGCTGACTAAAACATGCAGTCACAGAGATTGGTTTCAAAGACTTGTTATTCTAAGTTCCCTGTCACAAGGTGAGTTGACTGTACATTGATACATGAGCCAAGCTTTCCATACCCTGTTAAAAAGGTGAAGCTGGTGTTGCTTATGGCACAGAAAGGTCTATTGTGAGCACCTGACTTTGACAGAAGGCATGCCTCAGGCTCAACAATTCTCAGAGGACAGGATGAGGAAGCTGGACACACTTTTTCAAGGAGACTGTACTGATCAGCCACCAGTTATCAATCCAGAAGAAACAAAGAGTCTTTGAATCTGCTGCAGGCTCAGGCAGTGAATCTTTGATTTAATTTGCCCCAGATTACCAAGAGAAGTTCATTGCTACTGTCTTCTCATCGTCTATAAGCAGTGTCAGGAACTCCTTAGAGAAAAGTAACTTGCCCAGAAGCTGAAATGAATAGAAGTTGGAAGCAGGTTATGCTTTCTTTGCACTACATGTATTGACAAAGCAGTGTGCTCCATATAGTTCAATCGGACCTTCAAGACCCAAACTTCCATGTTGAGAGTCAAGGACTGACCTGACCAGTTAGCACTCTAATTAAACTAAAATTTAAGTACAGGCTTTTTTATAAAACCTTTCCCTCCCACCATCTCCTAGCTCAAAAAAAAAGAATAGCAAAATCAAATTGATACTTACTTTACTGAAGAACATGTTGAATTACTTCATGAAAAGCTCAACTTTACACCTAATTAACTCAAGATAGATAATGACCTATAAAGTGTGTTAACTTTCTTTACCTAGCAGTTTTTGAAAAAAATAGTTATTCTTCCCATTCTTCATTATGTGTTCTTTCTTCCAATGAATTTTTTTGAGATCTAAAAATAATAATATAGATTGTATGTCCACTATTTTGGCAGGAAGTAGTGAGGTGGTTTATTGGCCACTAGAGCATAGTAAGAATCTGCATATGGCATGCATAAGAATATAAGTAATGAGTTCCTAAAAGATACTGGATGGTCTAAGGTTCATGGAGAAAAATAAGGAGCCTAAAAGAAAGTAGTGTCTATCAGTTTGTCATACTGTGGGAGCTTGCGTGTTGCTACGATGCTAGAAGCCATGCCACCAGTATTTAGATACCAAAAGAGTCACCCACAGCGAACAAGTTTCAGCTGAGCTTCTAGATTAAGTATGAGGAAGGACCCAGCAGTTTACTTCTGAAAAGAATTAGCTAGTGAAAACCTCATGAATAGCAGTAGAACATTGTCTGACACAGTGGTAGAAGATGAGCCCCTCGGGTTGGAAGGCACTCAAACAAAGACAGAGAAGAGCTGCCTCCTCAAAGTAAAATCGACCTTAATGCTGTAAATGGAGTCAAGCTTTCAGAAACTTCATTTGCTGATGTGGCATGAGACTCAGAATGAAAAGAAATAGCTGCAAACATACATTAATAATTGGAATATTGAATGTATGAAATATGAATCCAGGAAAACTGGAAATCATAAAAAATGAAATGAAATACATGAACGTGGATATCCTAGGCACTCCAAACCCACTGTCACTGAGTCAGTTCCATCTCATAGCGACCCTATAGGCAGGGTAGAAGTGCCCCCATAGAGTTTCAAGGAACAACTGGTGTATTTGAACTCTGACCTTCTGGTTAGTAGCCATATACTTAACCGTTATGCCACCAGGGTTTCTATCCTAGGCACTGGTAAGCTGAAATGGACTGGTATTAGCCATTTTGAATCTGACAATCACATGGTTTACTATACCTGGAATGACAACTTGAATAGGAATGGCACTGCATTGATCATCAAAAAGGGTATTTCAAAATCTATCCTGAAGTACAATGCTGTCGATGATAGGATAATATCCATATACCTACAAGGAAGACCAGTTAATACAACTATTATTCAAATTAACTCACCAATCACTAAGGCCAAAGATGAAGAAACTTAAAATTTTTATCAGCTTCTGCGGTCTGAAATTGAGCCACCATGCAATCAGGATGCATTGATAATTACTGGTGACCGGAATGCAGAAGTTGGAAACAAGGAAGAAAGATCCACAGTTGAAAATGTGGCGTTGGTGACAGAAACAGTGCTGGAGATTGCATGATAGAATTTTGAAAGACCAACAACTTCATCACTGCAAATACTTTTTTTCACCAACATAAATGGTGACTATACACATGGACTTCACCACACGGAATACACAAGAATAAAGTTGGCTACATCTCTGGAAACATACAATGGAAGAGCTCAATATCATCAGTCAGAACAAGGCCAAGTGCCAGTTGTGGCACAGACCATCAGGTGCTCATATGCAAGTTCAAATTGAAACTGAAAAAAATTAGAAGAAGTTCACAAAAGCCAAAGTGTGACCTTAGATATATCCCACCTGAGTTTAGAGACCATCTCAAAAATAGATATAATACATTGAACACTAATGACCAAAGACCAGATGAGTTATAGAATGACATCAAAAACATCATCCATGAAGAAAGCAGAAGGTCATTAAAAAGACAGGAAAGAAAGAGAAGACTAAATTGGATGTCAAAAGAGATGCTGCAACTTGCTGTTGAATGGCAGGTAGCTAAAGTAAATGGAAGAAATGGTGAAGTAAAAAGACTGAACAGAAAATTTCTAAGGGCAGCTTGAGAAGGCGAAGTACCATAATGTGCAAAGAGGTGAAGACAGAAAACCAAAAGACAAGAGCATGCTCAGCATTTCTTAAGCTGAAAGAACTGAAAAATAAAATAAAATAAAATTCAAGACTTGAGTTTCAATAGTGAAGAACTCTACGGGAAAAACACTGTAAACAACTCAGGAAGCATCAAAGGAAGATGGAAGCAATACACATAGTCATTACACCAAGAAGAAGTGGTCAATGTTTAACCCTTTCAAGAGGTGGCATATAATCAGGAACTGAAGGAAGCAGTCGAAGTTTTACTGAAGGCGTTGGCAAAAACCAAGGTTCTAGGAATTGGTGGAATATCAGTTGAGATGTTTCAAGAAACAGATGCAGTGCTATAAGTGCTCACTCGTGTATGCCAAGAAATTTGGAGGATAGCTACCTGGCCAAGAAAGATAATCCTACTGTATGTGGAAATCGTTGACCAACATCATTAATATCACAGGCAACTAAAATTTTCCTCATGATCATTCAAAAACAACTGCAACAGTATACATAATGCAGTATTCTGTCAGGGAACTGCCAGAAATTCAGGCTGGATTCAAAAGTGGATTTGGAACCATGGATACTATTGCTGGTGTCAGACAGATCTTCACTGAAAGCAGAAAACACCAGAGAGATGTTTACCTGTGTCTTATTGACTATGCAAAGGATCATAACAAATTATGGATAATACTGCAGAGAATGGGAATTCCAGAACACTTCTTTATGCTCATGAGGAATTTGTACATGGATCAAGAAGCAGTCATTTGAAGAGAACAACTGGACTTATCCTGTAAAATCAGGAAAGTTGAACATCAGTGTTTTATCCTTTTACCATACATACTCATTTTGTATACCAAACAAATAATCTGAGAAGCTGGACCACATGAAGAACAGGGTATTGGGATTGGAGAGAGTTTTATTAACAACTTATTTTATGGAGGTGGCACAACCTTGCTTGCTGAAAGCAAAGAGGACTTAGTCACTTACTGATGAAGATCAAAGGATTCAGTGTGGATTACAACTCAACATTAAAAGAAAAAATCCTCGCAACTGAACCAATAATCAACGTCATAATAAACAGAGAAAAGATTGAAGTTGTCAGTGATTTCTTTTTCCTTGGATCCACAATTAACACTCATGGAAGCAGCACTCAACAAATCAAAAGATGCGTTGCATTGGGCAAATCTGCTGTGAAATTCCTCTTCAAAGTGTCCAAAAGCAAAGACATCACCTTGGACACTAAGGTGCGCCTGACCCAAGCCATGGTGTTTTCAGTCACTTCATATGCGTGAAAAAGCTGGGCAATAAATAAGGAAGATGGAAGAAGAACTGATGCCTTTGAACTGTGGTGTTGGGGAAGAAAATTGAATGTACCATGGACTGCCGTCTCACTCATCTAGTGCTGCTTGTCCAGCTTTCACTTAAACCTATGAGGCGATTGAAAACACCATGGCTTCGTTCAGGTGCCCTTCAGTCTTCAGGGTAACGTATCTGCTTTTCAGCAATTTAAAGAGGTCTTTTGCAGGAGATTTGCCAAATGCAATGAAATCCTTGATAATTTCAGTCTTTTCTGTGTTTATCATGATGTCACTTATTGGTCTAGTTGGGATGATTTTTATTTTCTTCACGTTGAGTTGCAATCCAGACTGAAGACTGATCTTTGATCTTAATCAGTAAATGCTTCAAGTCCTCTCTACTTCAGGAAGCAAAGTTGTGTTATCTGTATAACACAGGTTGTTAATGAATCTTCCTCTAAGTCTGATGCTCCATTCTTCATATAGTCTACCATCTCATCTTATTTGCTCAGCAGACAAGACTGAGTAGGTATTATGAAAGGGTATAATCTTGACATACACCGTTTCTGACTTTAAACCACTCAGTATCCTCTTGTTGTGTTTAAATGACTGCCTCTTGATCCATGTTCAGATTCCTCATGAACACAACTGAAGGTTCTGGAATTCTCATTCTCTGCAATGTTACCCATAATTTGTTCTATGGTCCATACAGTTGAGTGGGTTTGTGTAGTCAATAAAATCAACAAATGTCTTTGTGGTATTCTCTGCTTTCAGCTAGAATCCGACTAACATCAACAATAATATTCCTGGTTCTGCATCCTGTTTTGAATCTAGTTTGAATTTCAGGTAGTTCCCTGTTGATATACTGTTTCACCAAAGTTTGAGTGATCTTGAGCAAAACTGAGCTTGTGTGTGATCTTAATGATATTGTTCTATAATTTCTACATTAAGTTGGATCACTTTTCTAGGAATAGGCTTAATTATGGGTCTCTTTCTGTCAGTTGGCCAGGTAAATGTCTTCCAAATTTCTTGGCATAGACAAGTGAGCACTTTTAGCACTGCATTTGCTTGTTGAAACCTCTCTGTTGGTATTCTGTTAATTCTGAGGCTTGTTTTATGCCAATGCCTTCAGTGCAGCTTGAACTTCTTCCTTCAGTACCATTAGATTCCTGATCACATGTTAGCTTCTGCAGTGATTGAGCCTTGACCAATTATTTTTGGAACAGTGACTCTGATCCTTCTGTGTTATTTAATTTTTTCCCTGTAGAACTCTCAGTATTGCAACTTGAGACAAATTTTTTCTTTGGTTCTTTCAGTATGAGAAATGTCAAGCATTTTCTTCCTTTTGGGTTTTCTATCTCCAGTTATTTGCACATGTCATTATAATACTTTACTTTGTCTCTTGAGCCCCTCCTTGAAATATTCTGTTCAGCTTTCTGATGTCATAATTTCTTCCTTTGGCTTTTGCTATTTAACATTCAAGAACAAGTTTCAGAGTCTCTTCTGACATCCATTTTGGTCTTTTCTTTCTTTCCTGTCTTTTTAATGGCCTCTTGCTTTCTTCATGTATGTCTTTGATGTCATTCCACAACTCATCTGGTTTTTGGTCATTAGTGTTCAACATGTGAAATTTGTTCTTCAGATGGTCTATAACTTCAGATGTGACATACTGAAGGTGGTACTTTGGCTCTCCTGGACTTGTAATTTTCTTCAGCATCAACTTGAACTTGCATGTAAGTAACTGATGATCTGTTCTGCAATTGTCCCTTGGCATTCTTCTGACTGATGACATTTACCTTTTCCATTGTCTCTTTCCACTGATGTATTTAATTTGATTGTATTCCATCTGGCAAGGTCCAATGTGTATAGTCCCTATTTATTATGGTGAAGATAGGAAAGATCTTAAAAGTTCTTTATGTCAATGAATGCAGTGTCATTCCTCTTAAAATTGTCATCTCCAGCATAGTAGACCATCTGATTGTCTGATTCAAAATGGTCAATACTCATTCACTTCAGCTCACTAACTGCTGGAATATCAATGTTTGTGTCACATATTATTTTTATGGTTTTTAATTTTCTGAGATTCATACTTCATACTTTCCATGTCCTGATTATTAATGGGTGTTTGCAGCTGTTTTTTCTCATTTTAAGTTGTGCCACATTAGCAAATGGAATCCTGAAAACTTGACTCCATCCATACCATTAAAGTTGACTCTACATTCAAAAGGCAGCTCTTCCCCAGTCATATTTTGGGTGCCTTCCAACCTGAGGGGCTCATCTTCCAGCACTCTGTCTGTCTGCTCTTCATGAGGTTTTCACTGGCTAATTCTTTTCAGAAGTAGACTGCTGGATCCCTCTCCTCCTAGTCTGTCTTAGTCTGAAAGCTCAGCTGAAACCTGTCTATCACTGGTGACTCTACTGGTATTTTAATACCAATAGCAGAGTTTCCAGCATCACAGCAACACGCAAGCGTCACAGTATGACAGACTGACAGATTGGGGGGCAGGGTTGATGTATTGATTAAGCTCTACCAAGTTGTCAAATGTTGCAGCGCCATACTCCTCACTCCCTGACATGACAAACACACACACAGAAAACACACGCATTATGTAAGTGGTGGCTGTCAACATAACAGTTTCTTTTGGCAAAAGATCATTATTTTAAATACATTTGGGGTGAGAAAATCTACTCCTATTTAATAGCATTATCATTCACTTATTCTATGAATTGATCTTTTGGCCAAGGTCCACCTTTTAATCTTCCATAAGGTTCACCATAGTTCTGTTTTTTTCTTATACTTTTTAAAATGTATGTACATAGTTTAAAGAATGTCTTTTTACCTCTTAAAATTCCTTTCCTCCTTCCTTTCTGCATTATGAATTATAAGAGTATAAAGAATATATTCAAAGCATGGAGTATTATATATATTTTAAAACTCTAAATTATCCATTCATTGACTTGATTATGTTATGTTCTCTTTAAAAATAGTTGTTAACATTTCCAATGAAAACTGATCTACTCAGTATTCTTCTAGGAGTTTATTACCTCACTATCATTTAACCTCTATTTTCTGATAGATGAGTTTTATAACATAGTTTAACAATTTCGTCTAAGACCAGGAGAATGAAATACATAATTTGATGAATTTATTTATAGCCCCAAATCAAATGAAAACATTGAAAACAGTATAACAGATGTTGCACTTCTATATAAATAATCTTTTCTTCAATCTCTGATTTGTAATGTGATCCTACTTCAATACATTGCACATTTTCTTTGTTTTAGTTCATTAGTGTTGTCTTTGTGACTAAAAGCAGCAGTGAGACTGTGTGTTACTCTTAATACCTTTTCCTCCCAAAATAAAGACATTGAAAGCTGCACCTTTGCACTTACGATAGGTCTTACAGAATGTTGTGGCCCATTTTACCAGTTGCCAGCCATGGTGACCACATGTTGTGAGGGTAGAACTTGGCTCTGTAGGGTTCCAATGGCTGATATTTCAAATGTGGGTTGCCAGCCAGGCCTTCGTTTCATGGAGCCTCAGGGTACGCTCAAACCTCCAACCTTTTGGTTTGCAGCTGAGGAGCATGTTAACCATTTGCACCACCCAGGGACTCCTGGCATCTTTTAGACATTTGGAAATCTCAGATCAATAGCTTTTGGGGCTAAAACGTGTCCCCAAACTTGGATAAGCAAGAGTCAGAAGGCAGAGCATTGAATTTAGCATCTTACTCATGAGTTTGGTTAGACGTATAGGAACCAAAACCAGAGAGATCATATCAGTGTTTTCAGGGGGAGGAGTGCTGAAAATGAGCTGGGACTGCATCTGCACAGTCACTGGCCAGGCTCAGTTTGAAGGGTATGACCCAGTAAACTAGAACTAAAATAGGGCACAGTTATTAGCAAATTGAATTTCCCTGGCTTAGCCATACATAGACAGGACAGAAAGACTAAGATTGTGATCTGATTAGCAGGCAAGGTAGACTGAGACTTTGCTGAAAACTTTCAGTCAGTACCATAAACAGAGAAGCTGATGTCTGGCTCTGAAACAGTACTACATACCAGTACCCGCTGAGTTATTTTGAGAAGAGGCTGTAAGGGGTCTGACAATGAAGTCTGTAAACTTAATTATTCTAAATGCTACATACTTCATTGCTGAATATTATCACTACAGTCACCTTAAAAGCACTCCCCTTGGGAAGCTGTGCACTGATACTAGCACCTAGTCCACCCTTCACAGCAATTTTGGAACTCTTTGGAATGGCCACTGTGCACACTGGCAAGTTCAAGAACTTAACTGTATAGCTGTCTGTGAGGGAGTTCTTAGCCAGTAAAAAAGTAACTGTATTGGAACACTCTCCCCTCCCCCCAAATCACCTGATCTGGCCCCTAATGACTTTTTTCTTTACCCGAAGATGAAGGAAATACTGAAAGGAAGAGATTTGGATGACAAGCGGGATATCAAGGATAATATGACGACAGCTCTGATAGCCATTCCAGAAAAGAAGTTCCAAAACTTGCTTTGAAGTGTTACCTAATCATTGGCATTGGTGCACAGCTTCCTAACGGGAGCACTTAGAAGGTGACCAGAGTGATACTTAGCAGTGAAGGATGTAACACTTTTTCTAGGATGAGTTTGAGAACTTAATTGGCAGTCCTTGTGTTTAACTTAGATTTTTACTGTCTAGGTGGTTACAGGAAACCCTGGTGGCATAGTAACTAAGTGCTACATCTGCTGACCAAAAGGCCGGCAGTTCACGTCCACCAGGTGCTCTTTGGAAACTTGATGGATCAGTTCTGTTCTGCCCTATAGGGTCGCTATGGATCAGAATCAGCTCAACAGCACTGGACTTGGTTTTTGGTTTCGTTAGGCAGTTACAAGTCTTCCACAAACAGGTCTGCTTCTACGGCAATTTGTAAAGCTCTGTTTGTTGTGGCCAGTCAACAGCTGTATTTTCAAACCTGAATACCTGCTCCATGTTTCTATTGGATACCAGTGCTCTGTCCTGAGACTTTGACTGAGAGTCTCTTAGAGGCTAAATCCTCTGTTTCCTTTCAGCTTCATTCCTGGTACTTCTATGCTGGACCCCACCCTACCCCAACATCCTGGGCATAAGGCCAGGGTTATAAACCAGACTTTGGATCAGAGTTTAGACATACACTGGCAATAAAAATGTCTATGAATTGCCGGTAATTAAACCCCTGTGCAACTATATTTAGATCTAACATGCTATGTTTTCTTAGGCATTGCTCTTACCGGAAATAGGTCTGTGGAGGAAGCCATGGGGATGGACATAAACATTCTTAATCAATGCAGAAAAACCTCGGAAAAAGTCTTTTAATACTTTCTTATCAACACCTTTAAAGATATTGGGCACTGATCCTAGACTCTTGAGTGTTACTAGGAAGGCCATATACTAACACAACTTGAGTCTGCTGTAGTGTCAGGCCATTGAACATCAGCTAATTGATTCTCAGAGGATTTGGAGGGTGATGGAGGTCATCATAATGTGTGAGAGAGATACTGCCATCAGGTAGATTCGAGGGCTGAGCAAGGCTAAGTGCCCTGCAATGCACAGTCCTTTTACAACCAGAATCATTGCCCAGAATTCCAACAGCTATCCCATGACTGACAATAGTGCTAATTTTATCTACTGCAGAGATTTCTGTTGTATTCTCAGTAGTAATGTTCAAGGGTCCTTGTCAGATCCCTGAGAAAGAATTACTCAGGAGACTTGGATGGCCCATGAGGGAAAAATTTATTTGAAAATGAAAGCACTTCCAAGTGGGGTAGCAGCAGAGCATATTCCAATCCTGTAGGCTGCACCCCTGAGGGAGTTTGGGGTTGGGTTTTTATACCCTGGGTGTGCCCAGGGTATAGCTAGGGAAAACAAATCAGTGATAGGGATCTGAAGAGTTCTCTTTTCTGCATGTCAGGTAGCTGCTTGTCCCTTGCCTGCATACAAATGCAGACTTCAAGATGGTTTCTGCCGCAGAGGCTTCTGGGGCTGGTAGCTGACTTAGTATGAAATGTTGTGCATGTACAGTTTCGTGCTCCCTTGGTTCCATTCCCTGGTCCTGACGAGTTCTCTGGTGTCCCTGCTGGAAAGATACATAGAAGTCACCCTACGTCTGGTCTGCTCATGTCTCTGAGTTGAGTCTAAACTGTCTTCTCTGAAAAACAACTTCAGGGATAGTTTAAGGAAATTGTCCCATGGTGTGTGTGATAAAATAAGTTGTTTATCACTGTAGGGTGGTGTAGTGGTTAAGAGTTTTGACTGCTAACTCAAAGGCCAGCAGTGTGAATCCACCGGGCACTGCTTGCAAACTGTATGGGGCAGTTCTACTCTGTCCTAGAGGGTCACTGTGAGTCAGAATCGACTCCATGGCAGTGGGTTTGGTTTTATGATTCTGGTTAGGCTGACCTTTCATTTCCCTCTCAGTAACCATCCCAAACTTCTGCTTTTCTTGGAGTCACTCAATTGCTGTCATTACAGATAACTTCATATTTTTATTTACTCAGACTCTTTATTTCATCCAACAAGAACTTAGTCTAATCCTCTTCTTTTTCTGATTAATATTCTGCTCTATGTGTACCCGCCTTGTGGTTCTTCTTCCCTGCCCAGAGAAGTCTCTAATCTCAGTTCCATTCAGGTTGCATCTCATCCTGTCTCATCCCTGACAACACAATCCCTTGTATCTTTAATGCCTTCTTCCCCTTAGAGAAGTGCTTGATAAATACAAAATAAGAGCAAAACTAACTCTTTAACTTACTGCAGGAAAAAAGAAAATTGTGTTTGAATAGATTTTAACTCCCAGAAACCCTATAGGGCAGAGTAGAACTGCCACATCAGGTTTCCAAGGAATGGAGGATTTGATTTGAACTGCTGACCTTTAAGTTAGCAGCCAAGCTCTCAGCCGCTGTGCCACCAGAGCTCCTACTTTCCAATTAACGTTTCACTTTATTTCTTCAATGTAAGGCCCAGGATCTGTAAGTTGTTTTAAGCAATCACTCTCTCTATTTCTTCACCGTCCGCTGACTCCTAGACTCTTGTAATCTGTTTCCACCCCCTTGCTGCTGAAAGTTGCCTTCAGAACCAAATCAACAGAGTATTGTCAAGTCCACTCTGACATCAACCCTGTAAGGTTGCCTCAGTAACCAGCTATCAAAATAACTCATTCTTTTCAGTCTTCATACTCTTGGATTTCTCTGCAAAACTGAATCTTGATAACCGCTGTCTTGGTTATCTAGTGCTGCAATAGCAGAAACACCACAAGTGGATGTCTTTAATAAAGAGAAACTCATTCTCTCACAGTCTGGGAGGCCAAAAGTTCAAATTCAGGGTGCCAGCTCCAATGGAGGGCTTTCTCTGTTGGGTCTAGAAGGTCCTTGCCACCCTCTTCCCTGTGGTCTAGGGGTTTCTCTCTGAAGGAACCTCAGGTCTGAAGGGTGTACTCTGTCCCCAGTGCTGCCTTGTTGGTGGTATGAGGTCTTTGTGTCTCTCTGCTTGCTTTTCTCTTTTATATCTCAAAAAAGATTGGCTCCAGACACAATCCAGTCTTGTTGATTGAGTCCTGCCTTGTTAATGTAATGGCCACTAATCCCATCTCATCACCGTGTTAGAGATAAGATTTACAGCACACAAGAAAAATCATGTTAGATGAGAAAGTGGTGGACAGTCACACAGTACTGGGAATCATGGCCCAGCCAAGTTGACAGATACTTTTGGAGGGACATCATAACACCAAGAAAGCAATGCTGGGAGCAGAGTGTGTCTTAGGACTGCATTCCCGTGCTAAGGGTAGTTGATGACAGCCTTTCTCCAGAACTGATGAAGTCTTCCTCTGGAGCAGGCACCTGAATTTGGACTTCTAGCCTCCTAGACTGTGAGAGAATTAAAGCCATCCACTTGTATATTTTTGCTATAGCAGCGCTAGATAGCAAAGACAACTCCTTCTTCATTCCTCCTCCGCCTGTTTTATCCTGCCTCTTGATGTTCTCAGGAAGCCTGGGGCATACCAGGTGTGTGCTTTCATGTTCCTCCTCCCTATTCACTACTTCCCTGTCTCTATATAATCCAACATTCTGTCGTCCCATCTTTGATTCCTTTTCCTCATCCTCCTCCCATACACAGGATACAAGTGTTGGCCTCTATGGTGGTCAGGATTATGTCAGCTTGGCTACCCCATATTTGGCTGATGTATTAAGTGGCAGGGCAGGGTTTGTGGTGGCTCCCCGCCCCTCAGCTCTTACCTCTCGACCTCCCACTACTACTGCTGGTCTGCTCACGTAGCCAGGAGCTCCTGCTCTCTTCTTCCGACGTCTGGTTCCTGGACTGGAGCTAGCAGCTGCTGGATTCGTGAGTCCTTACAGCTGGCACTTGAGAGTCCTGTTCCCTGACCTGCCGATCCTGGGTTCGACAGCCTCTGCCGCTCTGTCTCGCCACCAGCTTGGGATCCACCGACCTACACAACCAGTGATCTAGATCTCTGGTCTCTGACCTGCTGACTTTGGGTTCCTCAGCTTCTGTGGCTGCGTGAGGCTTGTGCCAGGACTTGGGACATTCAGCTTCTGTGATTGCATGAGCTGTTATCTGTATCTATATCTATCTATCTATATTATACATCTTTCCTTGTACCTACACATGTTACTGGTTTTGCTTCCCTAGAAAACCCAGCCTAAGACAGCCTCTCTCCTCTGTCCTTAGCCTTCTCCTCAACTAAGTGAATGATTCTCAAATCTATAAGCATGGGGAGCCTTGATTACTCTTTATACCTCCAGGCCATATTGCCAACTGCCAGACAAATGTTTCCACCTGAGTAACCCACTGACACTCCCTAACCACAACAAAGTAAAACCAGAAGATTTGGGGATAAAACTTCATAGCACTTGAACTTGCTGACTGGAGAGTACTTACCTGGATGGGGCAAACAGTTAACACAATGGGCTGCTAACCAAAAAGGTAGAGATTTGAGTCCACTCAAAGGTGCCTCAGAGGAAAGGTCTGGCAACCTGTTTCCAAAACCAACCAGCCATTGAAAACCCAACGCAGCACCATTCTGCTCTGACACGTGGGAGTCAGAATCATCTCGGGGACAACTGGTTGGCTTTAAATTCATCTATTATTTTCGCACAAGACTCTCTCTATTATCAACCTAGTAACCCTTTAAACTCAAGGAGGGTTTTTTGTTTTGCTTTGTTTTTTGCCTCTAGCATTTAGCATTAAAAATAAACAAGCAAACAAAAATCTGTTGCTGTCAAGTTTACTCTGACTTGTACGAACCCTGTAAGACAGAGTAGAACTGTCCCGGAAGGTTTCCAACGAGCATCTGGTGAATTTAAACTGCTGACGCATTGGTTAGCCACCTGAACTCTTAACCACTGTGCCAGGAGGTCTCCAGCATAGCACCTTGAAAATGTGAATCGGATGAAAAAGAAACTGACGAATGTATGAAGAATTGAAACTGCTTTAGAAAATAAATTCTGTCTTTCTTATCTGTGGTCCAGTGCCTGCCATGGTGTTTGACTAAACAAATAGTTACTGAGAAAATCTCTTGTTTTTTCCCAGAGCCAACATCTCCTGTTTTCTCTTTTTATCAGTGTCAGTGATACTATTATTTTCCTAGATATCCAAGTTGGAAGTCTGATTCTTTTCTGATTTTCTGATCACTAAATCCAGTGGATCACCTGGTCTCATATGTATCTCAAAGATTTTGAACCTTTCCATTTTCTTCCATTTTTACTGTTACCAAACTCTCCCTTCAAGACCAGCATGCCCAATCTGCTACTCAGAAGTCTTTTAGAAGTTCATAATGGGTAGGTAAAAACAAATCAAAGCAGACCAACCTCCTCCACCACCCGCTAAAAAAACTCACAAAACTTTCCAAGAGCAAATAAGTTTCGGAGGTATATACTGAACTGGATGAAGTAGGTTCTTATGCACCCTCTCTTGACCTTTAATTGCCTAAGGTATATTACACATATTTAAAAAGACATTATAATACATAGAGTTTTCCAAACTTATTTTAGCAAGCATTTTTCTGATGCTACATCAAGTACTCTCTCCTGAAATAGAGATACATTGAATATGAGTTTGGGAAACACAGACCCAAACTATTCTAGTAGTTTCTTAACTGCTCTGTCTGACTTCAGCTGCTCTTTTATCCAAACCTATCATTTCAAAGGATGTCTTCCTGAAACCTAGCTCTAATAGATTATTATCCCCTTATTTACAAAGAAAAGAAAATGGCTAATGGCTTCCAGTGACTCACCTAATATACTCCCAAATGCCTACTTCCTTTTCATGGTTCAATGGTCAGGATAGATTAGGTAATGCTGCATGGTTTATATCTTACTGATGTTACATGTCAATCACTGGTCAGCAGACAGATTCTACTCATTTTTAGTGGCTCAGAGATGCAGGGTAATGGATTCTTCTCAGAGGCAAGCGAGAATTCTGGAGTATCTTGAACTGGCCATGTAAATAGTTTGACCAGGAAGTGACATATGTCACTTCTTGGCTCAAAACTTAGTGGCCAAAATTAGTCACATGACCCATCTCACCCATAAGGGCTAGGAAATGCAATTCTACCGTATTTCCAAGAAGAGATAGAACTGTAAATATTTGCAAACACTAATGACTTTTACATGACATCAATGCCCTTTGTGATCTTCACTCTATCTTTTCTGGTTTATTTATCATACATCTTACACTTCAGCCAACCTGGACTATTTTCTGCTACTCATTCAATGACCAGTAACTATCAAGCATCTACTGTGCATCAAGCACTGTAATTAGACTAACAAGGAAACAGTAGCAAACTCCAGACAGGGAGACAGACAATAATCAATTTCATTAGAAAGTGGTGGTGTCATTTGGCTGAGATGGTAGAGGAGAGGTAGCACAGGGAAAAGGAGATGAGAGGAAATCTCTTCAAGTTCAGGGAACTGCACAGGCTTGAAGAGAGAGATCATTTGCAATCAGGAACAGAGGACTTTATCATTCTGTAAATATAGCTGGTACATTCCCAACTCCGTATCTCTGATCTGTCTTTCAAACGACTTGCCCTTATTCCCATCTGCCTTTTCACAAAGAAATGCTTACATGTACCATATAGATCCTAGATTTATTCAACTATTTTTGCATACATGTTAAGTGTCATTTATGAATAGTTGTGTGATTTAGTAAAAATGTTTTTAGATGTTTGTACATTTTATGTTTCTTCTTTTCAGTTTCCCACTTTATTAACATATATTTGTCCTTTAGAATATTAATTTGCATCATAATAGAGGTGTTTTATCATAAAAAGAAAACTCTATTTTATTGCCCCTAAATTTGTTTGTTTCAGAAAGTGTTTGAGTAAAACATATTTTCCCTAAAAAATACAATATTGCCTTAAATACTAAGCGTTAGATAAAATTTAACCTTATGTGCATGAACAGTACACAACATTATACATATATAACCACACTTAACTCTCCCCAGGAGGTGAATGTACAACTTATTAAATGCATGGTGTCCTGGAGGCCCTTTCACCTAAATTCAGCAACTCTTTCCTTAAATTATTTAAGTGAATACAATATCTTCATTTATCTCTAAGAATGGTGATAGATTTCTATGAGTTCATGCACACCTTCTCACCCTGGCTCTTTTTTATTTGTAAAATGGCTTAAGATTAGAGAGGTTGCACTAGGGACTCAAAAACTAATTACTATGTGTTTGTATGAAACTTCAAACCTTGTACTCAGTAATAACCTGATCTAATCAGGAATACTAGCATCTACCGCATGGGGGCTTTGAGTTGACATATTATGTCAGGAACTTTCTAATTCAATGATTTGAAAATATAATGGCCACTATCAGTATTTGGATAATTTTGGAATCAAATTCATTAGAGATTCCTATTCGACGGCACTTGGCTTGGCTGGCATTACAGGAAACATGTAATTTCCAAAAGTGAAATTTCTGATTTCATCAACGAGAGAAGCAAGCGTGTGGCCATGAGATGGTTCATTTTCTGACGAGCAGTACCACCACTCCTTCACCCCTTCCCCGCACTGCACACATACACAGGGCTGAAGTATTCCTGAGAGCAAAGAGAATGGAATGTCATTCGAACAACTTCACCAAGGTCCATACTGAACCAGATAAAGTTAAGTGGGTTGTTAAGTAGCCTCTCTTAACCTTTGATTGCCTAAAGTATGTTACACAAGAAAGGCTGTTTATCTTAATATTTATATATGTACCAAGGAATCCCACACAGAACATCTTGCTTAACATCTTTGTGCTTAGATTGCATCCAAAAGGGCTGGCATTTCTTTGCGTAACATCGTTTCCTAGATGTGCTCATTCATAGTGGAATCATGAGAGCTATAATGTACGTAAATGTAAGATATTTATTTGCTGGGCAAGTAAAAGTAGAGGGAAAAAAGCATGTTCTTTGCATAATTGATTAACATGTTCTAGTTTTCCGTATAATCTACCAATAATAACTTAGCCAAAATGACCAGGAAATTCTCCGGGAAGTCTGATCTCTAATGAAGATGGAAACCAAGCTCTGCCCATAAACGAGGCAATTGAGAAGGCGCCCACTGGGTTTAGGTATGCCAGGCCAGCCCAAACCAACGTTCAGGTACCTCTGAATGTCTACATTGTAGAGCAATTTGTTAATAGCAATGTTTACTCCTCAGAACTATTTATTTCACAAAAATATTCTTTATGTAATTTAAAGATAACTTTTTGAAACAAATGTCCTAGATATGTCAATAAAAATACCTAGTTCATTTGCAAAAAAAAAAAAAATAATAATAAATACCACAGATTTTTCTGGTTAGTTTTATATACATACACATTATATGAAACTGTGTGTGTGTGTGTGTGTGTGCGTGGACATGTTGTATAACATACCAGCCAGATAAGAACCATCATCTGTGGAAGGTTGCAGGAGGTCTAGTCCATTCCTTTACTTCAGAAAAGGCTGCTTCTCTGTTACATAGTGAAGGCGGTTTCTTCCTTCTTCCTCTTGCACGTTTTTTCTTCCATGCAGTCAGTCGTGATTAACCCCTACCCAACATTTACCACTTGTCAGATGCTGTTTCATTAGGGTCACTGTGGGTTGGAATTGACTCAGTGACAATGGGTTTGGCTTTTGGCTTGTTTGGCTTTATTTTATGTATACTGACTCATTTAACCTTTACAGTCGTCTGTTTTGTGAGTTATCTGTCATTCCCTTCCTTTTAACCTTGCTTCTCATGGAACACACCTCCGACTGGGTCACTCTCTTTTTTAATTCCATTCTTGTGTCCATTCTTTTTATTTTTATGGTTTTTTTTTTTAATGACTCATTTCTCTCCATCGCTTCTTTCTCTCTTTATTCTTTACCCTTCCTTTTCTCTACCACAATTTTTCTAGAACTTCCACTGTTCCTAAAATAATTACTGGCAGTCTCTGCTGAGCAGTGAGCACTCAGGTGTGAAGGGTGAGGAAATGTTTGGCACTCAAAGGCTGTACTCTGTTGTCCCCACTGTGGCGCTGGCTTATGCAGGCAGGCAGAGGGGTGGGTCTAGGAAGTCTAATGGGCTTCACAAGTTGCACTTCCAGTGAATGGTGCACACACAGTGCTGTTTGGGTTCAGAGATAATGGCTGAATCAGACTAGTAATCCAGTTAGTTATTTTGTTGGAAGTGAAGACCTGACTGATAATGAGGTTTGCATGTGCACCCTTCCCAGAAAAAATCTTTTAGAGCCATGATTTCAAAATGGGAGCTTGCCTGATGGACTTGTTAAAACAAAAATCTTGAGCCCAGCTCTGCCTCCCTCCATCCCACGACATACAAAATCTAATTTAGTAGATCTGAGTAGGGACATGGAATGTGTCCTTTTAACCAGCTCCCCGGCTGTGCATCAACAAGTGTGCGCAGGAACTACTCTGAGTACTACCACTTTATACTTCTTGGTATTTTTTTTATCTCTTTATCATTTTGGATGCAGTTTAAAGCTAGTCCCTTGGGTCTTTCCTTCAGTGAAATGATCCGCTCCTGTTGATCAAATAACCCCTGTTGAGTGACATTCATGCATTAGATTCTCTTCTTATGGCTAAATAACGTCAACTTCTTTAACTACTTTATGTATAATTTGTCTCTTATTCTTCTCTTCCATTCATTCTGCCCGTTTTCTACATTCTCCTCTAGTTGTAGATATGCAAGCTGAACTTCCAAGTGGGGTAGCAGCAGAGCATATTGCAATCCTGTAGGCTGCACCCCTGAGGGAGTTTGGGGTTGGGTTTTTATACCCTGGGTGTGCCCAAGGTATAGCTAGGGAAAACAAATCAGTGATAGGGATCTGAAGAGTTCTCTCTTCTGCATGGCAGACAGCTGCTTGTCCCTTGCCTGCATACGAATGCAGACTTCAAGATGGTTTCTGCCGCAGAGGCTTCTGGGGCTGGTAGCTGACTTAGTATGAAATGTTGTGCATGTACAGTTTCGTGCTCCCTTGGTTCCATTCCCTGGTCCTGACTAGTTCTCTGGTGTCCCTGCTGGAAAGATACATAGAAGTCACCCTACATCTACTCATTAGATTCTCTTCTTATGGCTAAATAGCATCAACTTCTTTAACTGTTTTATATATCACTCATCTCTTATTGTTCTCTTTCATTCATTCTGCCAGTTTTCTACATTTTCCTCCAGTTGTAGACATGCAAGCTGAACTTACTAATATATATATATGTTTGAAAGACACTTGTCTAGTTCCCATTTTTGTATGCAGATTAACTTTTGTTTCATATAGCCAAGTGCTGTCGAGTCAGATCCAACTCATGGCGACCCTAGGGGCCAGGGTAGAACTAAAAAATATATATTTAGCACCTAACTATAATATATCATGCATTTTATGCATATTGACTGGAGATACAAAAATGTTTAAGACATAGACTGTGCTTAAATTGCTTTGCAATTTTTTAAAAAGTAAACAAAAAGAAACACAGAACTTTTGGAATTAGAGCAAACAAATTAAATATCAAGAGTTGAGAAGCAATACAAAATTGAAAGAATAATTCAAGGGGAAATAATTGAGTATGTCACATTTAACTGAGAAAAGGATGGCCCCAATAATTGCTCATATGTGTGTCAAAAAAGAAAAACAGGAAAGCACTGCTGTCATGTTGATTCTGACTCAGAGAAACCCTATGGGACAGACTAGACCTGCCCTTAGAGTTTCCGAGGAGTGTGTGGCAGATTTGAACTGCTAGCCTTTTGATTAACAGCTATAGCGCTTAACCACTACGCCACCAGGGTTTCCCATTTGTGTATCAGTAACCAGATAATCCTGGTGGTTCAGTGGTTAAGAGCTCTGCTGCTGAAAAAAAAAAGTCACCCAGTTTGAAGCCACCAGCCATGGGACAGTTCTACTACTCTGTCCTATAGGGTCACTGTGAGTAGTAATCAACTTACTGGCAACAGTTTTGTTTTTGTTTTGTTTTGTTCTATAAATGTCACATAGTTATCACTTGACACAGAGCAACTTTATGTTACAATTGGCTGTTTGTGTCCTGTCTCTACCACTCCAGTTTAAGGATCCCTAAAGCAGAGATAATGTCTCCTATCTCTTCATATTCCTAGCACTTAATGTAAGAACCAAAGAAACCAAATCTATTGCTATCAAGTAGATTTTGAATCATAGGAACCCTATAGAGCAGAGTAGAACTGCCTCATAGGGTTTTCAAGGCTGCGAATTGGAACTGACTCAGTGGCAATGGACTTTGGTTTTAACCTTTACAGAAGCGGACAGCCAGATCTTTCTCCTACAGACTGGCTGGTGAGTTTGAACCACAGAGCTTTCCATTAGCCACCCAAAGCTTAATCACTATGGCATCATAGCGTAAGTATTTGTATTCCACTTACTGTTGATTAAATAAGTGAAAGCTAGCAAGTAGTGAAATAGAAAAGAAGCTTTAGACACACTGATTTTAAGAAGGGAAAAGTCCTGCTTGTCTGTTATAACTTCCCTTCTGTTAAAATAGACAAGCAGGATTTAATTCTTTTTGAATTGACTTTTTACTTGTGTTTCTCTTTTGTTTTCTTAAAATCCCTGACTTCCTTTTTACCAGGCCCAGGAAGTCACACATTAACTTGAGAAAGTAATCTTTGCAGCTTTTTAGAAGCTTTCTTCAGGTACATCAACAAATGGAGAAGCTGAGGAGGAGATGCCAGCCAGTTTAGGCACCATGATATGCATATTCCCCCAGTCCACTCCAGGATAAAATCCCTTTCCACTACTCTCAGACAGGAGCCCCTTCCAACTGCTCTCAGAGAGGAGCTCTTCCCAACTCTCTCAAACAGGAACACCTCCCAGCCACTCTTGGGCAGGGCCCCTTCCACTGCTCTCATAGTTCCTCTGAACTCCTCAGTGTCATGCCCATGTAGCCCATCATAAAAACCTGCTAAAGCTTGCCAAATTCAGACAGGCTTGGAGATTCAACTATGTGGTCTGTCCCCCATGTTTATTTGCAAGCAAATGTGGCTAAGTATTCTTAATAATCGTAATAAAAATATTATTAATAAATTTTTCTTTGATCACTCACCCAGATGTCTCAGAGACTGGCTTGTTGGGGCAATTGGAGGGATTGGAAAGTTTTGTCTGGTAATAGCAGCATACAAGATAGTTGAGAAATAAAATAGTTACTGAATTACAGTTAAAGCTTCAAAGCTTACCAGGTAATTTCACATAAGCATAATAAAGATATTTGTAGGAAGTAACATCAGTGTCCAAGAGCAATGTCCTGCATGTACATGAACTTCATTATCATGTGTTAAACTAATGACTATATTCAACGTATATTACTTACTCAAAGTGTGCTTGATCCAGGCTCACTTTTTACCAATTAATCCTCCTCACGACTTCACAACGTAACTATGAGATTGTTAAAAATCACCATTTTACAAGGAGTAGTTGGAAGTAAAGGACAAAGTCGGGAAATAAATTGCCTGTGATCACAGAGGATGAGCTTGGATTCAGACTCAGGCAGTCTCAGTTCTGGAGCAGTATACAGTATCACCTTTCCTCCAGGGAGGGATGCCCGTCACAGTCTTCCTCTCTGCAACTACATGGCTGTTTCTCTTGAATTGTTTCTTTTCGCAAAGTTGGATATTGATGTTCCGGTGTATGGTATAGGTAGGCTTTGCCCTGATCTAACACTGATATAAGGAACCCCAGTGGTGCCATAGTTAAGTGATGACTTACTAACAGAAAGACTGGTAGTTCAAACCCATCCAATGGATCCAAGGGAAAAAGATCAGGCAGTCTGCTACTGTGAAGACTTCAGCCTAGGAAGTTATGCTCTGTCCTAGTGAGGGTGGCTATGAGGTGGAATCAGTCTGATGGCACACAACAACAACAGCACTGATATGCTTAAAACAATTAAAAATTAAGTAATATGAATATCATGACTTAAGTTTGATGCTAGTATGAATAGAATCCAGGCTCTTATGTCTTTCCAGGATCTGCTAAAACATTTTTATAGTTTTTAAATATTAAGTTCAGATCTCAAGTCTTCATTGTCTGAAGTCTGGTTGTCACATTTATAAATAAATTGTTTACATAATTATTTTCTATGTACTACTTATATAGCGTGAATTGTTTGGAAGGGTAGATGTTAAGCTTATCCTACACATAAATCACAAACACCTGATAGACAACTGAGTCATAACCAAAAACCAAACCCATTGCCATGGAGTTGATTCTCACTCATAGTGACCCTATAGAACAGAGTAGAACTGTTCCATAGAGTTTCCAAGGAGCACCTGGTGGATTCAAACTGCCAACTTCATGGTTAGCAGATATAGCACGTATCCACTATGCCACCAGGATTTCCTGAGTTATAAACCAAAAACCAAAACAAACGCATTGTACAAATGGGTCAAATTCATATTAAATGTCATCAACCTGAGAAGAAAAGAATAACATAGGACAGGTTCTCCTGTTTAAACTTAATCCTGGGTTGAAATACATATTTAGAAATTTCTCTTGAACATGGTTTTTATTCATTTGAGTACTAAGGAATGTATACAACACTATGTGAAATTGGTAGCTGAAATTGCACAGTGGGAAAAAAAAAAAACCAAAGTCTTGTTGTTTCAATTCCTTGAAGGTAAAAAATTTAAGAAAGAAAAAAAAGGGTTTTTTCCCTGATACTAGCCATATAATTAACACCATACATGCTATATGTAGGCTTCAAAACAAAACAAGTTGTTTCCAAGATACTGGTGGTGAATGCTATGGATTCAGTTGTATCCCCCCAAAAATGTGTGTAGCAATTTGGCTAGGCTGTGATTCCCAGTGTGTGTGATGTTTCTGTAGCTTGTAAATCCTGCCTCTGTGATACTGAGGGAGGATGGGCAGTGGTTGTATTAGTGAAGCAGGACTTAATGTGTAGGATTGTATTGTGTCTTGAGGCAATCTCTTGGGATGTAAAGGAAAGGGAAACAAGCAGACAGTTAGGAAACTCATACCACCAAGAGGTAGTGCCAGGAGCAGAGTGCATCCTTTGGAAAGGACAGGGGGTTCCTGTGCCTCCGAAACTCTAAGTCCACAGGAAGTGATAACAAGAAACTTCTTCCATAGCCAGGAGGAGAAGAAGACTTTCTCTGGAGCTGACATCCTGAATTTGAACTTTTGTGTGATAAAATAAACTTCTCTTTTAAAAGCCATCAAGTTGCTGTATTTCTATTATAGCAGAACTAGATAACTAAGGCAGTGAAGGTGTCTCCTGTGGATGTCAGTGCTAGGACAAATGGTTAATGTGCAGATACTCACCTGGATGCCTGTGTGACCAAAAACGATACAGATTCTGGCCCCATCAGGGATGGATGATTAACAAATAAGAAAGGTAACCTTGTGCTTTGGGCATCAGGAAAACTGGGGCACTGATTATCCAAAGCAAAGACCCACAGATGCCAAGCAGCAGGACACAAGAAAAAGCAAATGCACAACGATTCAAGAAAGACTTGATTCATTACTCTTATGCATGTATGTGAGCAGACATTGTTACTGGACAAACTCCAAGTTCACGTCACTTACTGCAAAGCCAGTCTGAGAGATGAGGTTGGGTAAAAAATAATCAAAGGCTTATTTCTGTGTGCTGGCAACACAGTGGACAGGGGAAGTTCTCATCCTCCGAGACTGTCTGCCTTTGTCAGGCAAGCTCAGGGTTTTAAATGGAAAGGCTACATGTCGGTACAGGGGTCAGTGTGAAGGGAGAAGCAATGCAGGCAATTGGCAGGGGGATCTGTCCAGGGGCAGGCCTCAGGAACTGGGGCCCACAGGTTCTCAATGTGTCACCTGATTGGAGGTCATCTAACTGGCACCTCCACTTGTTTGATGATCCTAAGGAGGAGGCTGCAAATGCTGCAAAGGTTTTGTCTCAGTGGCTCCTGTAAGTTAATTTGTGATTTCCTGCCTTAGCCCAGTAGTGTTAGGAAGCCAGGAATTTTAATGAAACAGGTAAAAAATTAGTCCTGAAAAATGGGTGAAGAATTAGTCTTGACTGTCTACTTTAGTCCCCCTGTTGTTTGAAAATGGCGCTTTTCAGCCCTCTGGTTTCAGTATTGTTCAGCAGCTTAATTGTGACATCACTGAAGAATTTGTAAGAGCAGAGAACAGAAGGAAATATTTTAAATTATAACATGTTAGAGATGAAGATCTATTTGAAAATAAAGTACAATAATTTGTTGCAACATTTGTTTTCTAATCATTAAATTTTCTTTTATGACAACTTTTCATTTGCTTATTTACAATTACAAGTATTTATTACAAAATGTGCATAAAATTGAAATATGAGACACTTGGATAAAACTGATGTCTTAGTTATCTAGTGCTACCATAAATACAACAAGTAGATGGCTTTAACAAACTTCTGCTTATTCTCTCACAGTCTAGTAGGATAGAGTACCGAATTTAGGGTGTCAGCTCCAGGATAAGACTTTCTGTTTGTGTCATGGATTGAATTGTGTTTCCCAAAAAATGTGTGCAGCAGTTTTTGGCTGGACCTTGATTCCTGATATTGTGTGATATTCCTGCATGTTGTAAATCCTGCCTCTGATGTTAATGAAAGTTAGTGAGAGGCGGCAGTTGTATTGGTGGGGCAGGACTCAGTGGATAAGACTGTATTATGCCTTGAAGCAGTCTGTCGAGATATCAAGAAAAAAGAATCTAGCAGAGAGGTTTGGAGACCTCATACCACCAAGAAGCAGTACGATTAGCTGAGTATGTCCTTTGGAAAGCACATACTTAGAAGCGCCTTAGAAGCTTCCGGTTCAAGGGAAGACTAATGAGAAGAACCTTCCTCCAGAGCCAACAGAGAAAGTCTTCCCCCAGAGCTGACACCAAGAATGTGGACTTTTAGCCTACTGGACTGTGACAAAATAAAATTTCTCTTTTGAAAAAATCTTCCTCTGGTCTAAGGGCTTCTCTGTGCAGCACCCTGGGTTTAAAAGGTGAGCTATTCTCCTGACTCTTGTTTCTAGGTGGTATGAGGTTCCTATCTCTGTATGATCACTTCTTTCTCCTATATCTCAAAAGAGAGACTGGCTTAAAGTACAACGTAATCTTGTAGAAGTTAGAGTCCTGCCTCATTAACATACTACCACTAATTCCACTTCATTAACATCACAGAGGTACAATACACAACAGGTAGGAAAATCACATCGGATAACAAAATGGTGGACAATCACATAATATTAGGAATCATGGACTAGCCAAGTTGACGCACATGTTTGGGGGTGGACAGGTGACCCAATTTAATACATAACATTTGTGGAAGTCAATTTTTCATTGTACAAGATCAGTAGAATTTTACACTGACTGTTTAACAATCAAGTTCACTTACTCATTTCTTTTTCTTAGAATATGTGGAATATTCTTCTTGTAGAAAATGTGGTACATAATAAAAATACCTCATCCTCTAAAATTTTTATAATCCAGTTCATGTTGACAAGGTTAGCTAAGAAACCTGATTGCAGCCACATACCATCTCTTCATATCAACTCTTGAGAAGGGTAATTGCAGATACAATAGCTCTTTCCTGGCAGTTGTGATGCAGATATAACAATTCTCTTGGCAGTTTGGATGTGGCCACACGTGAGCACCACCTCAGAGGGAAGACCTAAAGATGATCTAGCCTTTCTTTCCCTCCCATCTCCGTACTCTCTGGGAGGGGACCCATCATGTAGTTGCTAATGTGTGGCCTCACACCTGGAACCAAGAGCCATGTCACTACCTCACCCTCCCACCTATGACATCACCCACTGCTTTTGCCAATATAAGGAAACCCGTAAGCCCTGTACAAGGTCTTTCTCCACTCATGGGGACTGACCCATTCTCTTTCTCTGGAACGTACTTTTGCTTAATAAAATGTTGCTGCCATGCCTTGGGAAGGAGGAGCCACCCGTCAGAAGACTGGACTTGCTAGCCTGGTCTCCAGAACTGAACCAGGTCACTTGGCCAGGGGCGGGGTGGGGGGAGTCTAATCATTTATAAGATCTTGACAATCTCATTCCACTGAAACTGTGCATATACCACTTTTAGCTTTGATTGCTAATATTGTGTTCCTGTTGCATGCCATCTAGTCAATTCCAATTTATAGCAACCCTATAAGAAAGAGGAGAAGTGCCCCATAAGGCTTCCAAAGAGCAGCTAGTGGGTTCAAACTGCTGACCATTAGATTAGCAGCCTGAACTCTTAACCACTTCTCCCCAAGAAGTTACCTCATGGATAGCTTAGAAACACACATGTGTGTATGGTAGTGTTGTTGTTAAGTGCTGTCCAGTTGGGTTTGACTTGTAACAACCCTACATACAACACAACAAAACCCTACCTGGTTCTGGGCCATCCTCACAGTCATTACTGTGTCTGAGTCTATAGTTGAAACCACAGTGTCAGCCCTTCTTGTCAAGGATTTTCCTCTTTTTCACTGACTGTCTACTGTACTAAGCATGATGTCCTTCTCCAGGGACTGATCCCTCCTGATAACGTCAAAAGAACATGAGACGAAGTCTTCCCATCCTTGCTTCCAAGGAGCATTCTGGCTGTATTTCTTCCAAGACTGACTTGTTTGTTCTTCTGGTAGTTCATGATATATTCAATATTCTTCACCAATCACTGTAACTGAAAGTTATCAATTCTTCTGTGTTCCTTATTTATTGTCAAGCTTTCTCATGTGTATGAGGCAATTGAAAATACTGTGACTTGGTTCAGGTGCAGTTCAGTCCTCAGAGTGACATCTTTGCTTTTGAAAACTTTAAAGTGGTTTTTTGCAGCAGATTTTACCCAGTTCAATGAGTCCTTTGATTTCCTGACTGCTGCTTCTGTGGGCACTGATTGTGAATCCAAGTAAAATGAAGTCCTTCACAACTTCAGGCTTTACTCCATTTATCATAATGTTGCTTATTGGTCCATTTGGGAGGATTTTTAGTTACTTTATGTTGAGGTGTAACCCATACTGAAGGCTGTAGTCTTTAATCTTCATTGGTAAATGCTTCGAATCTTCTTCACTTTCAGCAAGCCAGGTTCTATATTTGTATATCACAGGTCTCAGTGAGTCTTCCACTAATCCTTATGCCCCATTCTTCTTCATCTAGTCTAGCTTCCCTGATTATTTGTTCAGCATACAGACTTAGTTAGTATGGTAAAAGAACACAAATCTGAAAGATACCTTTCCTGACTTTAAACTATGCAGCATCCCCTTGTTCTGTTCAAAATACTGACTCTTGATCTTTATACTGGTTTCTCATGAGCACAATTAAATGTTCTAGAACTCCATTCTTCATAGCGTCATCCATAATTTGTTACTATCCTCACAGTTGAATGCCTTCACATAGTTGAGAAAACACAGGTGAACCTCTTTCTGGTATTCTCTGCTTTCAACCAAAGTCCACCTAACATCAGACATGATGCTGCTCATTGCATATCCTCCTTGAAATCCAACTTGAATTTCTGGCCATTCTGTATGGAAACAACTGGTTTGAATGATCGTCAACAAAATTTTATTTGCATGGTACATTAATGACATTGTTCAATAATTTCACATTCCATTGGATCACCTTTCATTGGACCTCTTCTAGTTGGTTGTCTAGGTAGCTGTCTTTCAAATTTTTTGGTATAGACAAGTGTTTCTAGCATCACATCCACTTGTTGAAACATCTTCACTGGTATTCTGTTCATTTCTGGAGCCTTGTTTTCTGCCAGTGCCTTCAGTGCAGCTTAGATTTCTTCCTTCATTATCATCAGTTCTTGATCATACACTGTTTCCTGAAATGGCTGAACATTGACCAGTTCTTTTTGGTACAGTGACTCTGTGTATTTTTTCTATCTTCTTTTGATGCTTCCTGTGATGTGCAGAATTTTGTTTATAAATTCCTTCAATATTGCAGCTCAAGGCTTGAATCTTCATCAGTTATTTCAGCTTGAAAATTGTGAAGTGTATTCTTCCCTTTTGGTCTACTAGCTCCAAGTCTCTACATCTTTGTACAATTCTTATAATACTTAATGTGCGTGGGTGGGTGTGTATACATAAATATATATATACATACACACATACAATACCTAGGACTTAGATCTTTATGCTTTCCATTTCATTTTTGATGACTTCCAATTTGTCTAGATTCATACTTCATACATTCCATTTTGTAATTATTAATGAATGCTTGCAGTAGTTTCTTCTCATTTTGAGTTGTGCCACATTAGCAAATGAAGGTCTGGGAAGCTTGACTCCATACATGTCATTAAGGTAAACTCTACTTTTGAAGGAGTACACTTGGCATTTCTTAAACAGGCCTCCAGTGGAAGATTCTATAGGCAAAATAGTGAACAAAGCTGGAAGCATCAAAAGCAGATGGAAGGATTATACAGAGTCACTGCAAAAAGAATTGGTTGATGTTCAGCCATTGCAGGAGGCAGCTTATGATCAAGAATCAACGGCACTGAAGGCAGAAGTCAAAACTGCGTTGAAGACACTGGTGAAAAACAAGGTTCCAGGAACCAACAGAATACCAGTTATTTTAGTCACCTGGTACTATTCCAACAGAAAATACCACAGAGTGGATGACTTTAACAAAGGAAGTTTATTCTTACACAGTCTGTTAGGCTACAAGTCCAAATTCAAGGATGTCTGATCCAGGAGAAGGCTTTGCCCCTTGTTGGCTCTGCAGGAAAGCCCTTGTGTTGTATCAGTCTTTGTCCAGGGAGCATCTTGGAGTAGGAACCTCGGGTCTGACGGATGCACTCTTCTCCTGGTGCAGATTTGTTGATGGTGCGAGGTTTCCAATTCTCTGCTTGCTTCTCTTTCCTTTTATCCCTTGTAGGAGGAAAGGATAAAGGGTAGTGCAAGCCATACTCCAGGGAAACTCCCTTTACAGTGGAGTATGGAGGTGGCCACTGATGGGAAGACATCTTTATTTATGCCCATTCCCAAGAAAACTAATTCAACCAAATGCAGACGTTATCAAACAGTGTTACTAATATCAGACCCAAGTAAAAATTTTCTGAATATCATTCACTGGTTGCAGCAGTTCGTTGACAGGGAACTGCCAAAATTTCAAGCCAGATTCAGAAGAGGATATGGAACCAAGGATATTATTGGTGATATCAGATGGATCTCACCGGAAAGCAGACAATACCAGAAAGATGTTTATCTGTGTTTTATTGGCTATGCAAAGGCATTCAACTATGTGGATCGTTAACAAATTAAAGACTACATTCCACAGAATGGAAATTCTAGAACACTTAATTGTGCTCATGAGAAACCTGTAGACAGGTCAGCAGTCAGTGTTTCAAACAGAACAAAGAGATACTAAATAATACCAGGTAAAGTAGGTGTCAGAGTTGTATCCTTTCATCATATTTAATCCTGTATGCTGTGCAAATAATCTGAGGAGCTGGAATGTACAAAGTAGAAAAGGACATCAGGATTGGAGGAAGACTATTTAATGACCTGCATTATGCAGATGACAGAACCTTGCTTGGTGAAAGTGAAGAGAAGTTGGCAGAGCACTTGCTATGACATTTAGTGTGGATTTAAAAACAAAGAAAACTATCACTATCAAATTGATTCCGACTCACAGCAACTACATAGGACAGAGTACAACTGCCCCATAGAGGTTATAAGAAATGTCTGGTGCGTTAATGCTTTCAGCCTTTTGGCTAGCAGCTGAAGGCTTAACCAGCTGAATGTTTAACCACCATGCCATGGGCTCCTCAGTATGGATTATACCTCAATATAAAGAAAACAAAAATCCTCACAACTGGGCCAATAAGCAACATCATGAAAAATGGATAAAAGATTGAAGTTGTTAAGGATTTCGTTTTACTGAGATCTCAAATCAGTGCCAGTGCAAGCAACAGTTAAGAAATCAAAGGATTCATTGCACTGGGCAAATCTGCTACGAAAGATCTCTTTTGTGTTAAAAAGCAAAGGTGTCACTCTAATGACTAAAATGCATCTGATCCAACCCGTGGTGTTTTCAATTGCATCTTAGCTATGTGAAAGCTGGACAACCAAAGAAAAATCAATGCCTTTGAATTACAGAGTTAGTGAAGATTATCAGAGGTATCATGACCTTCCAGAAGAACAAACAAATCTGTCTTGGAAAAGGTACAAGCAGAATGATCTTTAGAAGCAAGTAGGGAGATTCCTTCTCACATATTTTGGCCATGTTATCAGGAGGGACCAGTTCCTGTAGAAGGACATCAGCCTTGGTAGAGCATCAGTGTGAAAGAGAAAGACCCTTGATGGCATGGATTGACACAGTGACTGAAATAATAGGCTCAATCATAACAGCAATTGTAAGGATGATGCAGGACCCAGAAGTGTTTTGTTCTGTTATACACAGGGTTGCTGTCAGCAACAGCACCCAACAACAACAGCATACATGTGTATATCTAACTCGTATGTTCTGTTCAAATGCATAAGCAAGCAGAGGAGTGAGCTCCACAGATTTTCAATGTCTAGAACGTGCCTTAATCTAGCCCTGGTTCCCGTGGTAATTACTTGTTTTTGTTCATTCTTGTATATTTTCAGTTACATTTATTTGTTCAACGAATTCTTTTGTTCAAAAAATTAACAAAAATACATCGTTTTGCCATAAAGGAAAACTTGTTACTGGACAACAATCTGAAAGAAAAGAACAGTTGCCATCAAGTTGATTCTGACTCTTGGCAATTCCATGTATGTCAGAGTAGCAGAACTGTGCTCCATAGCATTCTCAATAGCTGATTTTTCTAAAGCAGATTGCCAGGCAAACTGCTAGCCTTTTGGTTGCAGCCAAGCATGTTAAATCTTTGCAACACCTAGAAATTTCTGCACAATACATCTACCCTTTCCTTTTCACTTTAATTTTTCCTTTTCTACCTCTGCTTTCTAGATTTACATCTCGGTCACAGTACCCTATTTAACACTGACTTACATCTGTGATGATTTCCCTGAAATATTTTCTATATGCACTCCCCACATACTCATCTAAACATACATATAAAACAAGTCTATCAACTCATGATGACCTCGTATGTGTCACAGTAGACTAGTGCTCCACAGCATTTTCAGTGACTGATTTTTCAGAAGCAGATAGCAAGTCCTTTCTTTGAAAAATATACATATACACACATACAGACTTATTTATTAAGATATACTACTGCTATATATTTGTGTGTGTATACACACAAATTCATGCATACCTACTTTTTCCATGTTATAAGTACTATGAACATTGGACAGAAGGTACAATATACTTTTTTCCAATTGTCATCATTGTTGTTAGATGCCATCAAGTTGGTTCAGAGCCAAATACTGCTGGTTCCTGCACCATGCCTGCAATTATCATTATGCTTCAGTTCGTTGTCACAGCCACTGTGTCAGCCCAACTCATTGAGGATCCTCCTCTTTGTCTGTGATTCTTTGCTTGACCAAGCATGATGTTTTTCTCTGGGGATTGATTCCTCCTGACAACATGTCCAAAGTATGTAAGAAGTAGTCTCACCATCCTTGCTTCAAAGGAGCACTCTGATTGTACTTCTTCCAAGAGAGATCTGTTCATTCTATTGGCAGTCTATGGTGTATTCAGTATTCTTCTCCAGTACCACTATTCAAGGCATCAGTTCCTCTGTCTTCCATATTCATTGTCCAGCTTTTGTAACCATATGATGCGATCTGAAAACACCATGGCTTAGGTCAGGCACATCTTAGTCTTCAAGGTGATATCTTTGCTTTTTATTTGTCCTGTGGTTATTGGAAATCTTCCTTCAAACACTCTCATGAGTCCTTTATTAAAAATATTTTCACCTCCTTGTGTACTTTATAGTGTAGTCCAAAATCAAAAACTGTGTGTTCCTTACAGGCTAAAAACTTGAGAAAAAGATACCCTTTTTGATAACACCCTCATGATTAACTTTAGTTTCCCAGGCCTGCTGTAATGAAGTATGACAGAAGTCAGTGGTATTAAAAACCAGAAATTTATTTTATCACAGTTCTGGAGGATAGAAATCTGAATTCAAAGTATAGGCAGGGTTGTTTCCTCCTCTCCTACAGATCTAGGGAGAACATCAAGTTTTTCTTGTCTCTATTGGCTTCATATAGCCCCAGGCATTTCCTACCTCGTAGATACCTGTTCTTGTGGCCATCTTCCATCTGTCTTTCTGTATCTTTTCTCTTTTATAGGACATCACCACTACTGTATCGGGGCCCGCTCTGCTCTTGTGCCACCTCATATTGACCTAACTGATTGTTATCATGTGCCATTGAGTTCACTCCTACTCATAGCAACCCTGTATGACAAACAGAACTGCCCCGCAGGGTTTTGTCAGCTGTAGTCTTCACCAGAGCATATTACTAGGTTTTTCTTCTGCAGAGTTGCTGCTGGGTTCCAGCCCCTGAACTTACTTTTTGTTAGCAGCCAAGTGTTTAACCACTGTGACACCAGCACTCCTTAGCCCAGCTGACGACATCTTCCAAGGCCTATTTCCAAACAAGGTCGTGCTCAAGGAACCAGAGGTTTGGACTTTAACGTAAAGTTTCAAGACACAGTTCAGTACGTAACAACAATGTACACACTATGTTCAGAGTTCTTGCCTTCTACCACTAATTTTGTATCCTGGCAAAGAAGTTTGAATTCTGAGACTGACAGCAGTAGTGCTGGTGAGAATGTTGAAACTGCAGCAAACAAACAGAAAGAATGTCAAGCTGTGTGTCAAATGCATGTTTTAACATAGCTTGAGGATTCGCCAAACCAATAGTCAATGAAACAGTAGGTAAAGATCAGCTTAGGCTTGGTGAAAGCCATTTGCTGATATGAAAGGCATTGTTACAATTACTGCAACTTAGGACAACTGACCATTAATTGTGAGGACGGCTGGACTAACTTGTGATTAGACAGTAATCAGGGCTTCAGGAAGAGAGATCACCGATGTACAGTAATGAACATACATCTCCGTAGGACAATACTGTACTTGTCCTCTACAGGCTCCTTGCCTCCCATCCATGAGGGGTCTGTTTGTACTTATAGTGCTACAAACTCTAGAACGAACCCTGTGGAATTAGATTGGATGAATCAGGATAAACTCATGGACATAGATATAAATATACAGGTATCTGTGTGTATGTGTATGTGTATGTGTGTTTATATAAACAGCTGTTTCCTACTTCTGCTGGGTAGGAAGGCTGAAAAGCAAAGATGGTAGCAATGAATGCAGCAGGTGCCCAGATTTTCATTTCTACACACTTCTCTAGATGGCACTTGGTTAAAGTGATCAAGTGCTGACTTGAGTACAGTTCAGTGTATCGCCTGGAGTTGAAATGTTTACCTATAGTTTTTGTTAGACCTTCTGGTGGTTGTTCTGGAGGACTGGTGGTGTGGTGATCAAGAGTTATGACTACTAGCAAAAGTCTGGCAGTTCTATTCCCCCAGCTGTTCCCTGGAAACCCCATGGAGGAGTCCTACTTTGTCCTAGAGAGTCACTATGAGTCAGTATGAACTCGACAACAATGGGTTTGATAGTTGTCATGTAATTTTTTTCTTTTAATAGTTTGTTTTATTTTTATTGTTGTTGAGAATATACACAGCAGAACACACACCAATCCAACAATTTCTACACGTACGATTCAGTGACACTGATTACAGTCTTCAAGTTGTGCAGCTATCTCACCCTCTTTCTCTGAGTTGTTCCTCCTCCTTTAACATAACTCATTGCCACTCAAAGGTCTTCTCTAGTCTTTTGAGTTACTGTTGTCCATTTGGTCCCAAATAGATCTTAAAAGACCAGTATGCTCAAGGCAGATATTCTTTATTACTTAAGCTAAACTATTAGCTGGTTTTTAGAAGACTTCAGGGAATGTTTTTGGTTTAAGGCATGAAGATGATCACAAAGCAGTAACTTCAGGGGTTCATTCACCCTCCATGGCTCCAGAATGTCTGGATATCACAAGAGGCTAAACTTCTTCCCCCTTTTGATCAGGGTTCTTCTATAGAATTTTTAATCAAAATGCACAGAAATGGTAGCCAGGCACCATCCAGTTCTTCTGGTCTCATGACAAAGGAGGAATTGTTCATGGAGGCGATAAGCTACACCTCCCATTTCTTTCTCTTTTCCCTGATTCTCACCCCTCTGTTGCTGTAAGTGAATATATTAGGATAGTTATTATGTAATTTAGCATGCTAACAGATTAAAGATGAAAAATTATATGATTATATCAATAAATACAGAAGTGCTTGTTAAAAGTAGTATCTATTCTTGAAATATTTAGGGGATGTAATAAATGTAGGCATTAAACGCATAATAAATGCTGTATGTACTAGATATTATTACCAATATTATTAATCATAATGGTACTAATACTAGTAATAATAGTAGCTGTTGTTGTCATTAAGTGTTGTCCAGTTGGTTCTCAACAAAACCAAAACCAGACCAAACCCACTGCCATCAAGTCTATTCCAACTCATAGTGACCCTATAGGACAAAGCAGAACTGCTCTGCAGAGTTTCGAAGGAGCACCAGACAGATTTGAATTGCTGACCTTTTGGTTAGCAGATGTAGCACTTACCCACTATGCCACCAGGGTTTCCATTTTCAACAAATGCAATACATCTAAGGTATGAAAACCTTTGTTTAGTAGAACTTGCCTAAAACAAAATTCTTAAAAATGAATGCACTATGAACTCCTCCCAAAGCTCTTTACTATTTCTTTCCATATCATTCAATGATGCTGTTCATTCAAAAATCATAAAGGCTGGAACCACATAAATCACTCTTAGTTTAGCTTCTTTTTGGATCTGCTGTTTTTCATTCCACCATTTGAAGTGTCTAAAGTTCATGGAGTCTTCCTAAACTGCAGTCTTGAATAATGAAAAGAAATACAGAGTTGATGAAGTTTACAGTTTTCCACTGCACTTCCTGTCCAAATTTATAACCTGTAAGTGTCTGTTATAAAATTAAAATACTAGTAGTCATGTGATTAATTATTAGAAAAAAAGAAAAATATTTTCATTTCTCTATATAGTCAATTCACTTAGATGCTTGTCTGTTTATTGTGCTCTGCATCTCGTTTTTTCTTGTCAAAATTTTTCTTCCCTCATTTTGTTGAAACTAATACATTCCTTACGTAAACAGTGAGAGTTTCTGATTCAGGAACTGCCTCTTTCCACACATTAGGATTTTTCTATCTTTCTTTGACATAGAATTCATCTACCAGATACTGTATTTTCCTTGTCACTCTGTTCTATTGCTATGTGTTTTTGAAGTTTGTTCATTAATTAACAGTCACTAACTCAGTGGTTAAAAGCTTAGCTGCTAACCAAAAAGTCTGCAGTTCAAATCTACAAGCTACTCCTTGGAAACCCTATGGAGCAATTCTACTCTGTTCTACAGGGTCACTTTGAGTCAGAACTGACTCGATGGCAATGAGTTTGTGGTTTTGGTTTTATGTCATATAAAGTGGAACATGTGACGATACTTAAGCACTCAGCTGCTAAACACGAGGTCAGTGGTTAGAACCCACCAGCTGCACCATGCTCTGTATGGAGGCAGCCTGCTTCTGTAAAGACCTATAGCCTTGGGAGCCCTACAGGGTTATTTTGCTATGCCCTGGAGGATCACTATGAGTCATAAATGATTCCACAACAATAGACATGTCTTATAAAATCTCATTTACCAAAACCACTTAAAAAGAAGTAACTTCTTAAATGCATGACTTGAAAAGTAATAACTGTAATACAGTGCACTAAACAGTCAGTGACTTTCTCTTTGCTTTCTTTAACAACCCAAAGCACTTGGACAAATGTTGCTGGACTTCCAGATAAAATCATTAGTAGATAGACAGACAAAAGAGCTATGACTTTGGGAAACACTGTTTCTTAGTACAAATGCAAAAATTGAATCCAACATAAAAGAATATAGAAAATAAGCAGAATAAGTATATACCAGCTTGGCAGATGGAATGCCAGCATTAAAAATGTGATCATTGAAAGATGGAAGATAACAGGTGAATTTTAACAAGTGCAGAACTGTTTAAGTACCAACTGGCACTGAGTTTATATAAAAACACTCACTACAGCCTTCCATTTCATTTTATGCTGCCCTAGTCTATATAGAAGGAGCCTCGGTGGCACGGTGGTGGAGTACTTGCCTGCTAATCAAAAAGAAATCTGATGGCATAGTGGTTAAAATCTATGGCTGCTAACCAAAAGTCAGCAGTTTGAATCTACCAGGCAGTCCCTGGAAACTCTATGGGGCAATGCAGTTCTGTTGGTAAAACTGCTGTGAGTTGGAATCCACTCAACAGCAATGGTTTTAGCTGCTCCTTGGAAACTCTACAGTGCAGTTCTACTCTGTCTTGTGGGGTTGCTACGAGTCACAATTGACTAAGGGCCCACAACAACAGTCTGTATAGGAATTAGATGAAGATTTTCCCCCCTATAAATCATACACTTAAAAAGTTTGATTAACCTTTGCCTCATATGATAATACATTTTAGACACAACCATGCTCACTAAAAGTAAAGAGGACCTGAAGCACTTACTGATGAAAACCCAGCCTTAAGTACAGATTACACCTCAACATAAAGAAAACAAAACTCCTCACAACCAGACCAACAAATGAGAGAGAATGAAATCTGGGAAAGAGATGGAGATCTGTGACTCAGAGGTGTTCAGTGGTGGTTATACCTTTGCAGGAAATAGAATTATGTGGGGAATAGAATTATGCAGGTACTGTACAGAGAATACAGTGAGAAGGCAGGCAAATACAGTGAGAAGGCAGCTCTGCATAAGGGAGGTGCTCAAAAAGGAATGAGAGGGGACTCTGTTACGGACTGAATTGTGTCCCCCCAAAATGTGTGTCATCTTGACTAGTCTGTAATTCCCACATTGTGTGATTGCCCACCATCTCGTCATCTGATATGATTTTCCTATGCATTGTAAATCCTACCTCTATGCTGTTCATAAGGTAGTTACATTAATGAGGCAAGACTCAATCTACAGGACTAGGTTGTGTTTTAAATCATATCTTTTGAGATATAGTCAAGAGAAGCAAGAAGAGAGACAGGGAGACCTCATACTACCCAGAAGGCAGCACTGGGAATACAGCACGTCCTTTGGACCTAAGAGTTCTACACAGAGAAGCTGCTAGATGAGAAGATTGATGACAAGGACACTCCCCCAGAGGTGAAAGAGAGAATAAGCCTTCCTCTGGAGCTGGGACCCTAAATTCAGGCTTCTAGTCTCCTAAACAGTAAGAAAATAAAATTAATTTGTTAAAGACTATTATAGTGACAGCAGTGCTAGGTAGTAACTAAGACAGATGCCTGGGTTGAGGAACATCTTATTAGGAGAAAAGAGCCTGGTATTAAATTAGGGATGTGGTGGGGTAAGCAATCATACTCATGACAGACAATGGAGAAAATCAGGCTCATCAAAAAACTTACTAAAATTCTTAATCACATTATTCTTATAAAAAATATAATTATTTTACTAGAGGAAAAGATACATATAGTTAATTAAAAGTAGTTAAATGTCTCCTGAATTAAACTGAAAGAAATGTTTTATGGTGTATCATGAGCTTAATTTGAGTTCAAGGTATTAGGCCACTGTGCCATTCAGTTTTTCGAACATGCTTTTTAACCGAGAAGGTAAAATGTTCAGATAGTTTTTTTTAATCCATGAAGCAATGACTATGAAAGTGTTAAAGTTATGTTAGTAACTGACAAGCAGCTTCTTTTTATCTGAACTTACTCTATAGCAGATTGCTTAGAGAAGGTAATAGGATGTCTTGTTGCTAGAACGGTTCAACTGATCCCCATTCACGGCTAACCCATGTGTGCTGAGCAGAGCTGTTCCATATAGTTTTCAGGCCTGTCTTCTGAAAAGCCTAACGGTGGATTCAAACCATCAACCTTTCAGCTAGTAGTTGAGCATTTAATCGTTTGTACTACCAAGAGTGTCCTTAGTCATTTGTCTACACATTTAAAAAGAAAACTGAGATACACCTAGAACAAATGATGACAAGAATAACCTGGCTTGGATTCAGGTAAAATAGACAAATATTCTAAAACATATTATCATAGGAGGCAAAGGTTAATCAATCTTTTTAAGTGTATGATTTATAGGGGAAATAAAACTTCATATAATGGCTATGCAGACTGTTGTTGTTAATGAGTCTTCCTCCAAGCCTGAGGCTATGTTCTTCTTCATGCAGTTCAGCTTCTCAGATATTTCTTCAGCATACAGATTGAGTAAGTATGGTCAAAGGACACAACCTTAAGATGCACATTTGGTGACTTTAAACTACACAGGATTCCCTTGTTCTGTTTCAACGATCCTATCTTGATCTATATATGTATACAGGTTCAACATATGCATGACTGAGTATTCAGGAATGCCTTTTCTTCACAATGCTATCCATAGTTTGTTACGATCCACACAGTCAAATGTTTTTGCATAGTCAAAAAAAAAAGTGAACATCTTTCTCGTAGTCTCTGCTTCAGCCAGGATCTATCTGACATCGGCAGTGATATTCCTGGTTCCATGTCCTCTTCTGAATCCAGGTTGAATTTCTGGTAGTTCTCTGCCAATATCCTACTGCAGCCACACTTGAATTATCTGTAGCAAATGTTACTTGTGTGATATGAATGATACTGTTCTGTAATTTCCACATTCAATTGGATCACCTTTCTTTGGAATAGACCTAAATATTGATCTCTTCCTGTCAGTTGGCCAGGTAACTGCCTTCCACATTTCTTGCCATAGATGAGTGAACACTTTCAATGCTGCATCTGTTGTTGAAACATCTCAGTTAGTATTCTGTCAATTCTTGGAGGCTTGTTTTCCACCAATGCCTTCAGCGCAACTTGGATTTCCCCCTTTAGTACCACGGGTTCCTGATTATATACTACCTCTTGAAATGGTTGAACATCACCCAATTATTATTATTTTTTATATATATATAGTGACTGTTTTAGTCAGCTAGGGCTGCCCTAACAGAAATACCACAGAGTGGATGGCCTTAACAAAGGAAGGTTAATTCTTACACAATCTGGTAGGCTACAAGTCCATATTCAGGCTGTCCGCTCCAGGGGAAGGCTTTCCCCCTCGTCGGCTCTGGAGGAAAGTCCAGTATTGCATCAGTCTTTGTCCAGGGAGCGTCTTGGTGCAGGAACCTCAGGTCGGATGGACGCGCTCTTCTCTTGGTGCTACTTTCTTGATGGTACGAGGTTCTCAATTCTTTGCTTGCTTCTCTTTCCTTTTATCTCTTGCAGGCTCAAAGAATTAAGTGTGGGGCAAGCCATACTCCAGGGAAACTCCCTTTACAGTGGAGCCAGGAGGTAACCCTATGAAATGATTTACAGTCCCACCCTAATCCTTTAACATATTGCATAGGAAACCACCAAATGGAGGACAGTCACAAGATACTGGGAATCGTGGCCCAGCCACATGGCTACACGTATTTTTGGGGGGACACAATTTGATCCATGACAGTGACTCTGTATACTTCTGGCATCTTCTTTTGGTGCTACCACTTGGCTTGGCTGGCTGCATTGTTTTAATATTTTCCCTGTAGAACCTTTAATATTGCAACTCAAGGCTTGAATTTTTCTTCAGTTCTTTCAGCTTCAGGGATGCAGTGTGTGTTCTTCCCTTTTGGTTTTCTGTCTGCAGATATTTGCCTTCTTAAGCTACCCTTTGATGTCTTCTCTTTAGCCCTTTTACTTCATTTCTTCCTTTCACTTTAGCTACTCTGTGTTCAAGAGCAAGTTTCAGAATCTCTTCTGATATCCAATCTTGCCTTTTTTTCTTTTCTGTCTTCTCAAGGGCTTTTTACTTCCTTTGTATATGATTTCTTTGATGTCATTCCACAGCTTGTCTGGTCTTAAGTCATTAGTGTTCAACACATTGAATCTGTTCTTGAGATGGTCTCTAAATTCATGTGGAATATATTCAAGGTCGTACTTTGGCTCATGTAGACTTGTTCTAATTTTCTTCAATTTCACCTTGAACTGGTATATGAGCAGTTGATGCTCTGTTCCACATTCAGCCCCTGGCCTTGTTCTGATTGATGACATTAAACCCTTTCATCATCGCTTTCCATGGATATAGTTGATTGGATTCCTGGTGAGGTTCTGGTGAGGTTCATATATATAGTCACGTTTACATTGCTGAAGAAAGATATTTGCAATGAAGGCATCATTAGTCTTGCAAAATTCTGTCATATGATCTCCAGCATTGTTTCTATTGCCCAGTCCATATTTTCCGGCAACTGATCTTTGCTCTTTGTTTACAACTTTTGCATTTCAATCATCAGTAATTATCAATGTGACCTCATTACATGTTTGATCAATTTCAAACTGCAGAAACTGGTAAAAGTTTTCAGTTTCTTCATTGTTAGCCTTAGTAGTTAGTGTATACATTTGAATTTGAATAATAGTAGTATTAACTAGTCTTCTTTGTAGGCATATGAATATCATCCTATCACTAACAGCACTGTACTTCAGGATAAATCCTGAAATGTTCTTTTAACCATGAGTGCAGTGCCAGTTCTCTTCAAGTTGTTATTCCCAGCATAGTAGTCTGATACAAAATGGCCAATACCAATCCACTTAAGCTCACTAATGCCTAGGACATCGATGTTTATGCATTTCATCTCATTTTTGAAGATTTCCAATTTTCCTAGAATCATAAATTCATACATTCCAGGTTTCAATTTTTAATAGATGTTTGCAGCTCTTTCTTTTCATTTTGAGTTGTGCCATATCAGCAACTGAAGATCCTGAAATCTTGACTCCATCCACTTTCTTAAGGTCAATTCTATGTTAAGGAGGCAGCTCTTTCCCAGTCATCTTTTGAGTGCCTTCAGATGTGATGGGCTCATCTTCCCACTGTATCTGACAGTGTGCTGCTGCTATTCACAAGGTTTCAACTAATTCTTTTCAGAAGTAGACTGCCAGGTCCTTCTTCCTAGTCTGTCTTAGTCTGAAAGCTCAGCTGAAACCTGTCTGTATGGTTGGCCCTACTTATATTTCAATATGGTGGCATAACTTTCAGCATGACAACAACACAATACAGCAAACTGAGAGAATCATGCAGGAGAGTAACCCTGGATCCTATCATTTTTCTGTCTTAAAGCCTGTCATGACTTTATGCTTCCAACAGAATAAAGCCTGATAACCCAGGATGGCATATAAGGCCCTCCACAACCTAGCTCTCCACACCTTCCATGACAATCCAACATCTGCTCTTAAGACGTGTATACCTTACATTCTGAGTGGGCTGAACTATTGTTTTTCTCAAAATACACCAGATATGTTTTTTTTCCATTTGTGTCTTTCATCTGTGCCTTTGTTCATGCTATTTTCTCTGCCTGCCCTCCAAGCACCTACCCATGTCAACTTGTATATCTGGCCAAGTCCCATTTTGCCTCCATGGTCCAGTTTGTATGCCACTGCTCATCTCACTTTCTCTGCCCCGATCAGAATTACCGGCTTCCCCATCAGTTTCCCTGCTACCTTTGTGCGTGTTGCTCTTTTAGCACATTGAAATATGGAAACATACTTACATCTGTATGTTCCATTAGAGAGGGAGCACAGCTGCATCATCGTTGTATGTCTGCTGATCCGTGCAGGACCTGAGACTGTGTTCAATAAATAATTGAAGTGAATTAGAGATTAGAATTCTCCCATCCTCACTTATAGAATTTCTTACTGCCCTATGGATCTTTGTCACCTCTTGAAATTTTACATGAGAGCTTTAAAAAATATTGCATAGTCACCAAGCACTCCTTGGGAACTCTATGGAGCAGATCTACTTTGTATTATAGGGTTGCTGTGAGTCAGAATCAGCTCTGCAGTAGTGGGTTGGGTTGGGTTTTTTGATTATTTATTGAGTTATCACTAGGTATAGCTTGTAAATAACTTTCATACTAATTAATCATTACAGTAGCCTTATGAGGTAGGAATAATCTTATTATCACTTTCATTTTGAAAAGTAAGCAACCTACACTGGATAGATTGAGAAACTTGTGCAAGGTCACAAAGTCAGGAAGTAGCATGGGGAGGTGTCCTGGATTGAACTGTGTCAACTTGGTTGGGCCATGATTCCTAAGATTGTGTGATTGTCCACCATTATGTCATTTGATGAGATTTTCCTGGGTGCTATCAATTCTGTTGCTAGGGTTTAATCAGATGGATTACCAGCAGTTATACTACAAGGTTAGATAGTAACTTAAGCCAGGCTCTTTTGAGATACAAAAGACAGAAAAGGGCAGAGAAACACAGGAACCTCGTACTACCAAGAAAGTAGTGCCAGGAGCAGAATGTGTGCTTTAAATGTGGGGTCCCTGAGCCTGAAAAGCATCTTGACCTGGGAAATATTGAGAACAAGGACCTCATTCCAGAGCCAACACAGAGAGAAAGCCTTCCCCTGGAGCTGGCACCCTGAATTCCAATCTCTAGCCTACTGGACTGTAAAAGAATAAATTGCTCTTTGTTAAAACCATCTACCTATGGTACTTCTGTTATAGCAGCACTAGATGACTATGACTGCAAAGTTCAAAATTAGGCAATCTGGATCCAGAATACACAATTTTAACCATCATTCTGTATGATTTGTAGTTTGCTGTCCCAACATAGCACTTTGTCTTTATTTGGCAGCAAGAAAATACATTTCTTAAGGAATATTGTAGCTAGTACATTTGCAGAAGGAGCCATCATTTAAAAAAACAAGACAGGGAGTTTAGGCTTTGTCATCTTAAGTTTGACTTCGCTGTGCAGTGGGAACTGCCCTAACTGAATTAAGACACCTAGCTACAACGGGGCTGACTGGACCCCGTGGTGGTAGGGCTCAAAATGGCTGAACTCAATTGACAAAGACAAGGTGGGCATGCTCACAGTAATGGACAGTGGAGGCAAAATAGTAATTGCAATAGCCTGACTCGTATGGACATATGGAATTGGCTAATTAGTCATGGTGTCCCTAGGAATGAAATAGATAATAAACCTAATAAGTAGTTGCTTGATCTGTATGAACAGATGAATTCTAGGTCAGGTGAACAGCAGTCTAACTCAGTCTTCTTAAGTTTGACCTGGTTAGCAATATGCAGATAGCTATCTACTACTGTCTTTAAGACTGAACTTCGGAAAGCTTGGTTAAGAGACAGTGAGAGTTATCATCAGGGAAGGTAACTGATAAGGGATAGCTCTATAATTACTCCTTCAATAGACATGTGGATGGCACAAAGAATTTAAATGATTTACATAGAATCACAAAGTAGGATGTGACAATATTCTGAGTGATACATGACTGACTGTACAAAATCTAATAACAATATTGAGGATGCCTAAACTTTTGTACTTGGCTTGAAAGTCTTACTCCACTGACTCCTCTAAGGAGAGGTGTTTTTGTGTATGTGTGTGTGGAAATATACACCGTCACACACATACCTATTTAGCAATCTCTCCATGTACAATTCAGTGACATTAGTTACATTCTTCATGTTACATCATTCTCACTGTCTCTTCCCAGTTATTTCACTACCATTCTCTTAAATTCATTTTCCCCTAAGTTTCTCATCTGTATTCTCATCTCAACTGTAGCTTTACAGTTTAATCTCATATATATAATTCTTTAAAAGTCTGCTATACTGAAGGTAAACATTCTTATCAATGGAGTAAGCTGTTATTTCATTCAAAGATGACTTTAGGTAACAATTAAAGCTCAAAGTTTAGATTTTCTCAGGGTAATAGTTTTTTGGGCATTCTTCAATCTCAATGGGTGCAGGAAGTCTGAATTCCATAGGAATTTTGAATTCTATTCTACATTTTTCATACTTATAATTGGGATCCATTTACTGCATCTTTGACCAAAATGTTCAGTAATGGTAGTCAGGCACTATCTAGTTCTTCTGGTCTCATGGCAAATGAGGCAGTAAACTTCCTGGAGGCAGCAGGACCTGCAGTCCAGTAAAGAGAACATTTTTATTGGCAGCAGCCTACAGAATCTGACCTGACAGCCTGAAATTTGCAACATGGTCAGTTGGGTACCTGTTTTAGTGGGAGATAGGTTACCGCTGGATGGGACTGATGACCTGATTCTGATAGACCCACAGCCTACTCTGGTGTTGACTATGAGCCCGAGGGCCCAGATACCTTGAATGCATTTAGTTTCCTCAGAGCCCTGAAGATTTTGATTTTCTTGATACCATTTGGCCCCTGGGATTAGAAAGATAAAAATGTGTCCTTAGAGGATGCCAAAGGAAAAAAATTAGAGCCTTCTCCAGACTTCCATCTCCAGAATTAAATGAAAGAGATAAAAGATGATAGATGAAAATAGAGTAAGAATAATTCATAAATGTTAAAACATGATGTTTTCATGACCATAGGAGAAATATTCTGGTTTATTCTTTTTCAAAATTAAACTAACAGAAAATTAAAATTTGAGTGGTGGCTGAGTTAAACTATGTAGATGAGAACAGTTTCACAGATATTGAATGTATTCTTAGGAAAAAAGTTAACTGAATTTGTTTTCCTGTTATGATCTAATTTCAGTTCAATTTACATTCTTACATGTAAAGTCTGGGCGTAAATAAAATGAATGTGATCTTACGTAATCTGATCTAAAGACAAATCTTTTTAGAAGACAACCAGAATAAAAATAAGTGAGTTAATTCAAGCATTCAGTTTTACAGCTGTCAATCCAGCTCTTGAAGAGAGAGCTATCCATTTGTAGCAGTCCCAGTTGTCTGCAACAATTTAAAATTGAATTTCCCTTTTGAAAATTCCATATTCTGTAGAAGTTCCCAGTCTACTCAGTGTGATTCTTCTTGCATGGCTGCCTATAGGCTGTTGGTGTCCTGGACTTTCTGTCCTTCTGCTCATCTCCATAAACAGTATGAGTCAAAATCTGTACAGGGTCTTTCTCCATTCACAGAGACTGACCTATTCCCTCTTTGGGACATACTTTCACTGAATAAAACTTTCCTAAGGGTGTGCTGTCGCTGGGCAGGGAGAGCAGTGGGAGCTGTATATAGGTGAGCATGTGAATTTATATGGGAATGTACATTTTCACTCAATCATAATAAAAATAAAATAAAATAAAACTTTCCTTAATAAAACTTTGCTGCCAAGAAGGTTGTGTGCCTTGGGGAGAGTGAGGCTGGCTAGCCCAATCTCTGGAACCCTAACCAGGTCACTCAGGGTCTAATCAGTTAAAGGATCTCGACAAGACTACTACATAGGGGAATATTAACCAGCCCTTTCTAATTCCAGCAAAAAAAAAAAAAAAAAAGATGTTAAAAAATTGAACTCTACTTCAGCCAAAGTATTATATCTAAGGCCATAAAACAAAATCCCTGGGCACACCAGCCCAGGGATAAGGACAAAAAGGCAGAAGTGGACAGGAAAGCTAGAAATGGGGAACCAAGGCTGAGAAGGGAAATGTGTTGACACATTGTGGGGTTGGCAACCAATGTCACAAAACAGTATGTGTATTAATTGTTTAATGAGAAACTCATTTGCTCTGTAAACCTTCATCTAAAGCACAATTAAAACAAAAATAAAGCATAAATTTTGGCTAAAAAACAACAGAAAGAAATTGAACCCTAGGTCACTACAGAATTAGGGAAATAATGTCAGAATCACAAAGAAAGGAGGTGGGGAATCTAAATTTAATATGAGCTATTTTATTGACCTCTCCCTCTCCCCTACCCCCTAGGGCTGGCCACAGTACCTAGCATATGGGATGGGTACCCATCCCAATGCCATTGAGTCGTGTTCTACTCACAGTGACCCTAGAGGTCAGAGTAGAACTGCTGCATAGAGTTTCCAAGGAGTGCCCAGTGGATTTGAACTGCTGACTTTTTGGTTAGCAGGCATAGCATTTAACCCACTACACCACCAGGCATGTAGCAGGCTCTTAAGGCCTTCCTAGTGATGCTAAGGACAAGGAAGCATAGAAAACTGGGGTTGAATCTAGAACTACACACACATTAGCAAGGTGACCTAAGCAAAGTTCTAAGCCTCATTTTCTTTTTGTGTCACATTGAGATGATATTTCACAGGCTTGTTATGAGATTTAAATGAGAAAATGCTTAGTTCAGTGCCTGCCACTTTGTTGTTACGTGTCATCTAGTGGATTCTGACTCATAGGGACCCTCTAGGAAAGAGCAGAACTGCCTCAGAGGGTTTCTAAGGAGCAGCTGGTAGGTTTGAACTGCTGACATTTTGGTCACCAGTCACGGACTTAACTGATAATGCCACCAGGGCTCCCACCTAGCACATAAGAAGATGCGGTAAATATCAGCTATTGCAATTAATATCAATTTCATGATCATAGCCTCTATTTCAAAGATATGTCTGAGGAACAGAGTTTCCAGATGTAAAAGGCTTGCTTGAAGGTGGGAAATTCACATAACCTTACAGAAGTGTTGGCATCTGTGGGACTTCAGACCTTGTCCTTCACTCATTTCCTGAGAGTGAGAATTCTTTCTCCTGGAAGCTATGTCGAGGCTGAGGGCTTTATGTTAGGCCAGGTGGTAGGTAAGTGGGCTTTGCTGATCTCTCTGAAGTTCTACCTAATTTGACTTCAACTTTCTTTGCACCTAAATGCTACAGGGTCTTGTCATGTGCAGCTGGGGACACATGGTCTCTGTGGTTCATCCTTCTGCAGGTAAGGAAGCAGGAGCCACACTGAGCAGTCTGTGTGTTACCCAGCAAAGCCTGGGTCTCACCTAGTCAGACCTGTGTAGTGGACCTCATCACTGAATGTAGCCACCTTTCACATGGTGTGGGAAAGGAGAGTTGTCAGGCCATTCAGGGGAGATTCTTTTTAGTGCAAATGACCAGTTCTGGTTTAGGAGAGCTTTCTGACATTCAATTTCCATTGTACTTTCTGTCCTAATAACTTGCGACAGCCTTCTCTTTGTTTAGCTAACATCGATTTGAAAAGGGATGTATTAGGGTGAGCCTAAGAGTGGACAAAAATTGATCATTCAGCCAAAGAAATGCATGCAACTCTAAGAACTTGGCACGTGCCTTTTGTAAAGTAAGCTTAGTGTTTATGAAAAGCCGAGGGGAAGGGAATGAGTGCAGTCAACAAGAGCTCATTTTCTGAGCTGACAAGCAGCCTAATCGTTGCTAATCCTTTTCCTATGACGACTCTTTGGGAGACTTCAGAAAGCAATTTGAAGACTCCTCTGCCTACTTCCCGTAGCCTGAAGGCGGACCCCTGGCTGTCGAGACAAGCTAGGGAGAGGGCTCCTTTCAAGTAGTGCCACTGAGAAAAAGAACATTCACTTAATGGCAAAAAATTCTAGTTTAAAAATTGCGAGTTATGAGAGGCAAAAATAACAACAGAAAAAAAACCCCAAACCCTTCCAGAAACGATGTGCCCTCCTACCAGCATTCATTTCCAAAGGCAGCCAAATGCCTACCTATGGAGCAGCCATGGCCGATTCATGCCCCTCTTCTACCAGTTTCATCTCTTTTCTAAGTGACTCTTTCTTTCCACGATGAAAATACACGCAAAAATTAGCCCACTGGCAAAGAAAAATAAAATCAACAGCATATCAACTTGGCATTGTCTCCGTCCCCCTAAAAGGCACGGGGATGCTGCTGTCGTTTTAGGTGTGATTTTTGTTCTACAAGAGCCCTCTGTGGAGCTGTCCGGCAGGCTTCTTTGCTTTATTTCCTTCCTAACTTCACTAGGTGGAGACAGCAGTCAGAATTGTAAGCTGCATTAGTGACCACCAGAGACGGAAATGGCTAATTATCAAGTCCTCTTTGAACTCTCCTGCCATTTGGCCCCTGACATTTGAGACTCAGGAATCCGCGCTTTCCCAGACTGGTGGACTAGACCAGCGCGTCCACAAGCTGCTGGCCTGCGGTTAACACGTGCGTGCCGGAGGTCTGAATGCGTCTTTTAAACCTTTCTTTCCAGACTCCTCCGACTGTAAACCCGGTGAACTCTTGCAAGCTAACAAGCTCCCTAGCTTACAGTTGGAGGGAAACTGTGAAAGTCATACGCGTCTCCCCTTTACCACTTTCCATATCGAATCGTTTTAGGAAATGTAATTTGTTCTCTCTTCGCGGAGACTATAACGTGATTCAGCATCGTTTATGAAATGAAGTCACAGGCAAGCAGGGCGTCGGGAACACTAGCGTTGAAGACAGATCAGGGGTGTGAGCAAAGGCGAACCTCTGAGGAAAATGGGGAGTCGGGACCAGCCTCAGCCTCGTCTCCACAGTTCCCTTCCTCTTCCACAGTAAAATGAATGTGACTTCATCCATCATTTGCAGCCAGCCCTCTCCCGTTTGAGAGGGCTGAGACTCTACTCTCAGCTGAAACCTATTAGCGTGGACTGGGCGGCTTTGCGACCTTAGTCAGTGGAATTTACATAAATGTGTTAGCAGGGAACGGAGGGCGGGGCTCAGAAGTCCGTGTGCGGTGCCTGGCGGGACCCACGCATCAGCAGCTTCCGCACCCAGCTGCTCCCGAGACCACTGTCGCGGGTGCACCTGGGTCGCAGTGCAGGCTCTTAGAAGCAACGCGGTGCACAAGTCCTGGTGCGAGCTGCCCTGGCCTCTAGCCTTATCCAAAGGTTCTGTCTGTTTTAGCAACCTGCAGGACGCTGCGATTTAAAAGTAAGTGGCAGAGTTTCGCTGCCTGTACCAGGTCACGTTTAATGAGACTCTTGAAGCCAGACTGCCGTCGGCCGCTTCACCGTTTTTTCATGCTGACCGTTGGTGGGCGCGTGCCCAACGGCCACTGGTGCCTCAGAACGTGAAATCCACCAAGGTTCCATCATAGGCGCGCCTGGCTCTGGCAGCCGCGTGCGATCCCTCCCACCCGCCAACGGGAAGCAAGCGAGATTCTTGGCATTTAAAGCCGGCGTGCGGAGCTCCGGCTCCAAAGAGTTCAGGAGGGAATTCACAGCCTTCTGAGGCGCGCACATTTTGCAAAATAAGTGTATACACTGTAGTAAACGAGTCTCAGAGTATCTATGCCCTCGGAGGGAAGAGGTCCAAGTTAGAAACCTCGCCTTAGGGTATTCCCTCACCCTACCCGGCAAAAAAAAAAAAAAAAAAAAAAAAAAGATCTCGAATTGCCAGGAGCGCTTGTCGTCCAGGCAGGTGCAGGGCTTTCCGCGTGACCATATCTTTAGCCTCAATTCCCCTGGACTTATAAATCGTCTTTAGTGCTTGAATCTGAGTGCAAGCTGAAGCCAAAAGCAGGAAGGAGTCGCCAGGCAGAACCCGGGAGGTGACCCACCCGGTTCCAAAGAGTCAACCGTCCCGCACCCTGCGCGCGGCACTAGCCTCTGCCCAATCAGCGCGCTCGCGGTGTCTGTGACGGCATTCGGCGCCGCCCCCCCGCGACGCCTGATAAAAAGCTGCAGCTAGGGAGGTTCCCTGAGCGCCTCGTGTGGCCACTGTCATGGTCCTGGCTCAAGGTGTGCTTCTCTCACGGCTTGCTGTAGCGCTGTCCCACTGTCCGAGTTGTCGGCCGCCTCCAGTTCTCTTTCTCTGTCCCCAGCACAGTGCGGCCGAGCCAGTGCCAGTTTTAGCCTTTCTTTCTCCCCATCTGCTCGGCTGCCACTGTTCCCTGCTGCACTTGGTCGCTGGCTGCAGGTGAGCAGCACCCCAGGACTCCTGTCTAGCTAGCTCAACGTGCCCGGCCTGGCCCGTGTCAAGACTCCCTCACCCCTGCAGGATGAAGAACCCAATGCTGGAGGTGGTGTCCCTTCTGCTGGAGAAACTGCTTTTCATCTCCAGCCTCAAGCTCTTCAGTTTGGGAGCTCCCAGTCAGGACAAGGAGAAGAGCAGCTTTTACGAGAGTAACTCGTTTCTCCGCGGCGATGTGCTGGAGGTACCCCGAACCCACCTGACCCACTATGGTATCTACTTGGGTGACAACCGTGTCGCCCATATGATGCCCGACATCTTGTTGGCCCTGACCGAAGACCAGGGGCTTACGCAGAAGGTGGTCTCCAACAAGCGTCTCATCCTGGGCGTCATTGGTAAGGTGGCCAGCATCCGCGTGGACACAGTGGAGGACTTCGCCTACGGAGCCAACATCCTCGTCAATCACCTGGACGAGTTCCTTCAAAAGAAGGCGCTGGTCAATGAGGAAGTGGCGCGGAGAGCGGAGAAGCTGCTGGGCATGACCTCCTACAGTCTACTGTGGAACAACTGCGAGCACTTCGTGACCTACTGCAGATATGGCACGCGGATAAGCCCCCAATCTGACAAGGTACTGCGTGTGACTCGCTGGGAGGGTGGGCTGGGTAGGGCTGCCCCCGTCCATCTCATACCTCTCCTAACCTCTTACTGTCAACTAGCCACCTTCTTCTAGAGTACCTCCCTTATCACTTTACACTGTTCTTCAAGTTCTAGATTAAGTAACAAAAGGTCTGTGCTAAGGCAGATTCGAAAATCAGTAAATGGCAATGTGCCTTGCAGGATGCCTGGAAATACACAGTGAAAGGGTGTGGCAGTGCAGCACTACTCGCAGTAACTCCGTAGAGTTGCTCACTTGTTGCTGTGGAAGCCATCAGAGTGTCTACTCACAGGGCAGTTCAAATGACAAAGGGCAGGTGACTGGGAGTCACAGGTATTCGGTTGCTTGTGTCTGCAACTTTTTCCAAGAATTACATTTGGGAGGCAGATATCCATCATTTATATTGACTTCATAACACAATATATGAATTGCTGTCTTGGTAAACTGCATAAAGCGAACTCCCTTTGCTTAGTATAAACAACAAAACTCTCATTAAGAGTTTTCCTAAGTATTCTGAGTTCTTTATGTGTTGGTTTTAATCCCCATCTAGATTGTTCCTCTCTTAAAATACATTTACCATTAGCTACAAAAGTGGTTAGATAGTTGCTTGGGGTCCCTAGAGTTCAAAACAACTGACTTTCAGAAAGGGCCATTAAATACTGGATGTTAAATTTTATGCATACTTTGAAAAGACAGTATTATAATTTAAGACCATTAAATTAGCCTGTTCTAAATAAACAGATATTGATTTCCTTTGAAACCATTTTTAAAGATAGCTAACATTTTAATTGGAAGCTTTCTCAGGGCTTCATTGCAGTTGTTAAGAAATCTTGGTAATAATAGAAATCTTGGTAATCACAGAATGAGTTTTTAGTGTTCCTCTCCATGTTTAGATTTGTTTTTCACCCAAAAGTGTCTGAGTCCAGATAACCAATTTTTAACTACTGTATGTACATCTTGATTATTTTCTTCACCCACATAAGAAAAGTGATCTCTCTCCTTTGTGGCAGAGCATGGAAATAGTATGCTTTTTACACACCAGTATATGAAACTCCTTGTACATTTTATAGAGCCACAACAAAGTCACCCTAGGAGTGGTCTGGCATCTTTTCCAAGTAAAATGAAAATACAGTTGAGCACTGTGTAATGATTTGGGCCTGTTAAAAAATGAACTTCACCACACTTACAAACACTGGCTCCAGAAGTGTACTAAAGGAAACAGCTCAGATTTACTTAGGAACCAAGCAAATCATTTCTTTAAGGAAAAACAGTATCTCTATCTAGTAATTAAGAGTTGCCCCTTTATGGAACACATACAGCACTATATTATATATTTGTACAGAAAAACAGTACAAGTCCTTTTTTAAATGTAGTAAAATATTTTGTCTGCATAAATAACTAGTTGGCATAGCTTTTCATCTTTGAAACTTGGTCATGTTTTACAAAAGTAGAGAAGTGTTTTAATTGCTGCATAGCACCTACTATGAAACTGGAGTTTTTGTCTTCACTTTTCAAAGGACTAATAAACAATTTGGCCACAAGAGTAGATTTACCTGATGAGGGAAGGGGATCCCATCTCAATTTTTTTCAATTCTAAGAATTGCTTTTTGAACATGCTGGACAGAAGTAATATAAACCAAAGGAATCTGGTTTATACTCTTCAGAAACATAATAAATTATTTAATTCAGGGTCTACTTGTTGAGTTCTCCATCCATATAATTATTACCTACTTAACATGAGTGTTGCAGAGTTGTCTCTTAAACTTACATTTGAATTTGCAGAAACTCAGAAGTAATTTCCTTCAGGAAAACACTGCAGTTAATTTGACAATAAACTAGAAGTTTTACCTTTTACTTATTTGTGGTCATTCTTTTTTTTTTACAAGTTTACAAATCCTATAATTGATTTTTATATTGCTATTGACAACCTGTCATTGTTTTGTGAACTGTAAATCCTTTTAATTACAAATCATTATGCTCTTTTCCACTATAATTTTTTACCTTGCTAATTTTACTTTGCATTGCCAAAAATGAATGCAAATAGCCCCTTGTTTTCTTGAGGGTTCACTGTCCTCTAAAGTTCTTCTACAGGCTCCCTAACACTTCCCAGACCTGCAGGACATCCCCACTACTGTTGAATACCATCAGAGATGCCTCCTAGGATGATAGCCCGGTGAACAAGAACAGGACTTTTAAAACAAGATTCCAGTTGAGAAAAAGCTGCTCTTAGGAAAAAGAAAGTCCACAGTGACTCTATTTCTATTAATTAAAAATTACTGAGGAAAAGAGAAAACAAGTATAACTGTATCCAGTCAGCATACTCTTACCAAAACGTGTATCTTCCATTGTTTATCTTTTACTCCTCGGAACTTCATTCACTTTGCCACTTAACACCTAGTACCTTGTTTAGTGAAAAAGGGCAAATCATTTTGTGTGTGATACATGAGTAGGCCAGCATATGGAAAACTAACAGGATGGTTTGCATTTGTTTATATATTTAAACTTCCTTTTAAGACAGTCACTATGAGTTGGAATCAACTTGATGACAGTGGGTGGGTCAAGATAGCCGTGGTGGTGCAGTGGTTAAATGCTTGGCTGCTAACAGAAAGGTTGGTGGATCAAACTCACCAGCTGTTCTGCCAGAGAAAGATGGATTAGTCTGCGTCTGTAAAGATTACAGCCTTAGACCAAAAGACAAAAGGAGCCACATAACCCAGAGACTCCATCAGCCTGAGACCAGAAGAACTAGATAGTGCCTGGCTACCAACGATGATCACCACCATGACAAGGAACACAACAGAGTGTCCCTAAAGGAGCAGGAGAAAATCAACTTCTAGTAAAAAGAGTAGACTTAATGGTCTAAGTGAAGCTAGAGGAACCCCAGAACACATGGTCCTCAGACTTCCTGTGAACCTAGAACTAAAACCCTTCCCAAAGCTAACTCTTCAATGGACTAGACTATAAGACATAAAATGATACTTGTGAAGAGTGAGCTTCCTAACCCAAGTAGATACATGAGACTAAATGGGCAGAGAAAGCAGAAAGGGAGAGGAGCTAGTTGAACAGACAGAGGAAATCCAGAGTGGAAAGGAGGAATGTGCAGTCATATTACAGGGACAGAAACTAGGGTCGCATAACAATGTATGCATAAATTTTTTAATGAGACATTAACTTGAGCTGTCAATCTTTGCCTAAAGCAAAAATAAAAATAAAATAAAGATTATAGCCTTAGAAATCAATGGGGCAGTTTTGCTCTGTCCTGTAGGTTTTTCTGGGCAGGGGACAAAATAGTGTATTAAAGTACATTGGACTTGTTTTGAATATTCATTGAGAATTTTAAAATCCAACTATGCAAAGCTAACAGTCAGCATCAGTCTCGATGGAGAGAAACTAAAAGCCTTCTCCCTGACAAGAACACAAGACAAGGATGCTCTTTATCACCCTTCCTATTTAACAGAGCCCTAGAAGTCCTAGCTAGAGCAATAAGGCAAGAACAAGAAATAAACGGGAATCCAGATTTCAAAGGAAGAAATAAAACTATCCCTATTTGCAGATGATAAGATCCTTTATATACAGAATCACAAAGATTCCACAAGAAAATTACTGTAACTAACGAAACATACTAGGTGTTTAGTCAGCTAGTGCTGCTCTAACAGAAATACCACAGAGCATATGGCTTTGACAAAGGAAGGTTTATTCATACACAGTCCAGTAGGCTACAAGTCCAAATTCAGGATGTCCGCTTCAGGGGAAGGCTTTTCCTCTTGTTGGCTCTGGAGGAAAGTCTGGTATTGCATCAGTCTTTGTCTAGGGAGCGCTTGGCACAGGAACCTCAGGTCTGAAGGACACTCTCTTCTCCTGCTGCTGCTTTCTTGATGGCGTGAGGCTACCCATTCTCTGCTTACTTTCCTTCCCTTTTATCTCTTGTAAGAGGAAAGGATTAAGGGTGGGGCAAGCCATACTCCAGGGAAACTCCCTTTATAGTGGACCAGAGAGGTGATCTTATAAAGGGATTTACAGTCCCACCCTAATCCTTTAACATACAGCACAGTCAAATCACAAAATGAGGACAATCATAGGATACAGGGAATCATGGCCTAGTCACATGTTTACACATATTTTTGGAGGGACACAGTTCAATCCATGACAACAGGTAACCATACAAAAATCAGTTGGATGCCAATATACTGACAAAGAAAACTTCACAAAGGAATTCACTAAATAAATAACATTTTCAATAGCTCCTAAAAAGATAAAATACTTAGGAATCAGTCTAACCAGGGACAGAAAAGACCTATGAGGACTGACAATTAAGTTCAGAAACTCATCCTAGAAAAAGTGCTGTTTCCTCATTGCTGAATATCATTACAGTCACCTTCAAAGCACTCCCCTTGGGCAGCTACGCACTGACACTAGTGCCTAGTCCACCCTTCAAAGCAGTTTTGGAACTCTTTTTCTGGAAGGGCCATCACAGCTGTCATTGTATTACCCCTGAATGTCATCAAAATGTCTTCCTTTCAATATTTCCTTTACCTTTGGGTAGAGAAAAAAGTCTTTGGAGGGTAGATCAGGTGAGTTGGGAGGGTGTTCCAATACAGTTAGTTGTTTACTGGCTAAAAACTCCCTGACAGACAGTGCCTTGTGAGCTGGTCTACTGCTGTGATGCAAGAGGCAGGAGTTGGAGAAAAGCTCAGATCGTTTTTGTGTACCGTTTTCAAGCAGCCTTTTCAGGACATACAAACATTAACTTGGTTAACTGTTCATCTGGTTGCCACAGATTCATAATGAACAATCCCTCTGATATCAGAAAAAGTTAGCAACATCATTTTGACTCTTGATTTGGGCCAACAGAACTTATGTAGTGATGGAGAACTGGCTAACTTCCATTGTACACTTTGATGCTTTGTTTCAAACTCATATTGGTACACAGTGTTTCATCACCAGTAGTAACATGGCCCAGAACATGTCTTGCCTCTCCAAAAGGTCTTGACAAACTTCAACTCTCCTTTGCTTTTGTTTATCAGTGAGTTCCTTCAGGACCGTTTTTGCACATACCCTTTTCATGCCAAGATTTTCAGTTAAGATTTTCCTGTTTCCCTATCGATCTATACTTGGTCTGCTATGCTTCTCACAGCCAGCTGATGACTTTGACCCACAATTTGACAAATTTTTGCAATGTTTTCATCAGTTCTGCTTCTTACTGGCCACCCTGACCTCTCTTCATCAGTGACACTTTCTTTCCTCTTAGAAAAACATTTAATCCATTTGTACACTGCTGTTTTCTTCATGGTATTATCTCCATAAATTTGTACTAACATGTCCCTGATTTCACTTCCCCTCCTGCCATATTTAACAAGAAATTTAGTGTTTGTTGCTCTAATTCAAGCTCTGACATTCTTGCAATGGCACAGAAAAACACACAGCAACAATAATGAATGCCACTCAGCGAAACACCACCACATAGTGACACGAACACAGCTGTGAGACACTGATATGCCAATGTTATGAAACCTTACAAAGTTGTTTGTACAGCGCTGCCAACGTAAGCACACTGTAGCAAGTCCACAAACTTGTCAAACCTCATATACAAATAAAACTACAAAACACTCTTGCAATAAATCAAAAGATACCAACATAAATGGAAAAACAAGTCGTGTTCGTCAATAGGAAAACTCAACATTTTGAAACTGTCAATCCTCCCCAAAGCAATCTACAGATAATATACAGTCCTGATCCAAATACCAATAGTATTCTTTAACAAGGTAGAAGAACTGATCACCAACTTCATTTGGAAAGGAAAGACACGCTGGATAAGCAAAGCATTACTGAAGAAAAAGAACAAAGTAGGAGGCTTCAGACTACCTGATCTTAGAAACTACTATATGCCGAAGTAGTCAGAACAGCCTGGTGCTCATACAATGATAAACATATAAACCAATGAAACAGAATCTTGAACAGAAATGTGAATTCGGATACCAATGGTCACCTGATCTTTGACAAAGGACCAAAGTCCATTAAATGGGGAAAAGAAAATCATTTTGACAAGTAGTGTTGGTAAAACTAGATATTCCTCTGTTAAACAAAAAAAAAAAGGACCCATGACTCATGCCATACAAAAAAAAAAAACAACTAAAAATAAATATAAAACCTAAAATAATAAAGATCATGGAAGAAAAAATGAGGACAACACTAGAGGCCCTAATACATGGCATAAAGAGGCTACAAACCATAACCTAACAGTACACAAACACCAGAACATAAACTGGATAACTAGCTATCTAGATAACTAGGTAACTAGGAGCCTCTGAAAATAACACACTTAGGTTAACTAAAAGACTTCACCAGAAGAGTAGAAAGGAAACCTAAACCAAAAAACCCAAATCTGCTGCTGTCAGGTTGATTCCAAATCATAGCAAGTCTATAAGTCAGAGTAGAACTGCCCAATAGGGTTTCCAAAGAGCGGCTAATAGATTTAAATTTTTAACCTTTGATTATTAGCCATAGCTCTTAACCACTGCACCAAAAGAAAACCTACAGACTGGAAAAAATGTTTTGGCTACAACATATCCAACAAGGGTCTAATCTCTAAAATCTGTAGAACACTTCAACACCTTAACAACAAAGAGGTAAATAACCCAATTTAATAAACGAGCAGAGAATAAGAAGACATTCAGGTGGTTAACAGATACATCAAGAAGTGCTTGCAATCTTTAGCCACTAGAAAAGTGCAAATCATAACCACAATGAAATATTATCTCTTCCCAACATTGCTGGCACTAATGAAAAATCCAGAAAACAATAAATTGTTGGAAAGGTTAGGGGAAGATTGGAACTCTTATTTGCTGCTGGTGGGAATGTAAAATGGTACACCCACTAAGGATAATGATATTACTCTTCCTTAAAAAAGCTAGAAGTAGAAATACCACATGATCTAGCAGTGCTGCTTCTAAGAATATATTGTTGAGGAGCAAGAGCCATGACACCGATAGGCATATACATACCATGTTAATTGTAGCAGTATTCACAGTAGAAAGAAGATGGGAACAACCTAAGCAGCCATCAACCAGATGAATGGATAAACAAATTATGGTATATGCACCCGATGGAATGCCATGCAACAATGAAGAACAATGATGAATTAAGAACCATTTCACAACTGGATGAATCCAAAGGGTATTTAGATGCAACAAATCAATCACAAAAGGGCAAATACTGTATGAGACCACTATTATAAAAATTCACGAAAAGATTTCCCTACAGAAAAATATCTTTGATTGTTACAAGGTCACTAACTAGATAGTAGACAAGTGTTAACTTTTGTAAAGGTAAAGATAGCACAGTTTGACCACGACAAAAGCACAAAAGTTTCCTGGACACATCCAAACACTTTAGGGGACTGAGTTACAATAGGGGCTGAGCCTGGGGACCACAGTGTTTGGGGATGTTTAGGTCAGTTGGCGTAATATATTTTTAAAAATGCTCTGCAGCCTGTTTTGGCGAGTAGCATCCGTGATCTTAAAAGCTTACAAGCAGCTGCCTAAGATCTATCTATTGGTCCCATCATGTTTGGAGCAAAGGCAAATGGAACTAAAACAAAGCCACAAGGAAAATATTAGTCCTAAAATGGTCCCTGGCTACCATCACTGATTTTTCTAACAGGGATTACAATAAAGGATCCAGGGTAGAATGAGAGAAAAATGTAGAATGAAATGCAAGTTTAGCAAAAAAAAGACCAGAGTTACTGGTTTGGTGGTGACTGCACCTGAGACTATGTGTAACTCAGAGCTGAAGGCATTCCAAAAGTCCACTGTTTTAGTCAGCTGGGGCTGCTCTGACAGAAATACCACAAAGCGGATGACTTCGGTAAACCAATGTCCATTCTTACATAGTCCGATAGGCTGCAAGTCCATATTCAGGGTGTCTGGCCCACAGAAAGGCTTTCCACTTTGTCAACTCTGGAGGAAAGTTTGGTATTACATCAGTCTTTGTCCGGGGAACGTCTTGGTGTAGGAACCTTAGGTCTGAAGGACACGCTCTTCTCCTGGTGCTGCTTGCTTGGTGGTATGAGGTTCCCAGTTCTCAGCCTTCTTCCCTTTCCTTTTATCTCTTGCAGGATTAAAGGGTTAAGGGTGGGGCAAGCCATACCCCAGGGAAACTCTCTTTACTGTGGAGCAGGGAGGTGATCTTATAAAGGGATTTACAGCCCCACGCTAATCCTTTAACACACTTCACAGCAAAATAACAAAATGGAGGACATTCACAGAATACAGGGAATCATGGTCCTGCGGCTACGCGTATTTTGGGGGGGACACATTTCAATCCATGACATCCACCTTTCAGGCAAAGATTAGACAGGCTTCTAAAATGAACAGTAACGCTTGTGGGGAACATGAATCTTATTTCCACTAAGTAGAGGAGACCAAATGGGCAATACCTCCAGGAAGAAAAGATGAGAGGGCAGGAAGGGACAGGAAAACTGGATGAATAGACACGCTGACACATTGCAAGGATTGTAACCAATGGCAGAAAACGATTTGTGTATACCATTTTTTAATGAAAAATGAATTTTACTATAAACGATCACCAAAAACACAGTAAAATAATCTGTCCAGTGGAGCCCTGGTGGCATAGTTGTTAAAGACTTCGACTGCTAACCAAAGGTTGGCAATTCAAATCTATCAGTCATTCCTTGGAAATCCTTTGGGACAGTTCTGCTGTGCTGTGTAGGATTGCTGTAAGTCATGTAAACCACTCTCAGAGGCCTTATGTCATGTCTGAAAAAGGAGTTCTTCACAATTATGACTAGCAAAACTCATAAAAATGAAGTGGTTATTGCTGAATTCTGGTATTGACAGTGATGAAGTAAGGATAATTGTGGGCAGATGCAGCAGTAATAATACTTATTGTAATACTTTACATTTATATGGCCAAGTGCCGTCGAGTCGGATCCAACTCATTTATATAGCATGTAGAAAAATACAGAAGTATTTTGCATAAAATACCTCATTTAATTCTCAGAATAACTTTGGTGTTCCCATGGAAGAAACTCTAGAGAGGGTAGTCTGGAAAGATTAAGCAACTTGGCTTAAGATCACACAGCTAATAACAAATATAACCAGGACTCACTCAACAGAGGCCATCAACTTCTAAGTAAAAGTATTTTTCTAAGAAGAAAAATGACACATATTAGAAGAATGCATTCCTTAGGGGTTAGTTGTTGTGTGCACTTGGATTTGTCCCAGCTCCTCATGTGAACCCATGTACCAGAGTGAAACCCTGCCTGGTCCTCTGCCATCCTCACAACTGTTGCTCAGTCTGAGCCCACTGTTACAGCCGTTGTGTCAGTCCATCTCATTGACGGCCTTCCTCTTTCTCACGGACCCTCTGCTTTACCAAGCATGACATCCTTCTCCAGAGACTGGTCCCTCCTGATGACATGCCTAAGGTATGTGAGACCAAGTCTTGCCACCCTCCCTTCTAGGAGCTTTCTGGCTGTACTGCTTTGAAGATAGATTTGTTCCTGCTTCTGGCAGCCCATGGTATATTCAGTATTCCTGGGAAATATCATAATTCAAAGACACTAATTTTTCTTTTCTTTATTTATTTATTGTTCACCTTTCACATGCATAAAAGGTAACTGAAAGCACTATGGCTTATATACACGCACCTTAGTCTTCAAGATGACATCTTTGCTTTTTAACACTTTAAAGAGGTCTTTTGAAGTAGATTTCTCCAGTGCGATACATCGTTTGATTTCTTGACTGCTGCTTCCAAGTGCATTCATTGCAGGTCCGAGTAAATTGAAATCCTTGGCAATTCCAGTCTTTTCTGCGTTTATCATGATACTGCTTATTGGTCCAGCTGTGTGGATTTTTGTTCTTTATGTCGAGGTATAATCCATACCCTTAGGGATAGGGACTGTGTTTAATCTATTTTCAGGAGCCGATTACGTGTCACATAGTTGATGATGAATTTATTAAGGCTGTGCATGTGCTGTAACAACAAAATCAGACTTTTTGAAACTTATGTGAAGGTTTTTGTTGAAATTTTTTTGTTGAAATCACCAAATATTAGACTAGTCAGTTGGAGGAGTCAAATTTTTTACTAATAATAGACTAATTCCTTTTACTCATGATTATAGATCTCTTTGCTTACCTAGTTTTAGAATCTGTCACTATTATTGATAAGCAGGTAAATACTGTTTTTAACTGTTAATCCTGAATAATATCTGTGTGGTTACATTGTTTTCAACAAAAGTTCTGCTGTTTACAAATGCAGCTGCTATTATCAGCCCAGTTGCCTGTTATTTTAGCAATCTTTAATTCTTTCATAAGTCATAGGGACGCTCTAGTTCTCCTGCTAGACAGAATACAGCTTGGAAATGTGTGCCTTACTTATTTGATAGATGAGATTGTTCTGAGCTCTAGTCACTTTTTCTAATATTCTTTCATTTTATTTTTCAGTTTTGTGAGAGTGTGAAGATAATTATTCGCGATCAGAGAAGTGTTCTTGCTTCAGCAATCTTGGGATTGGCGTCTATAGTCTGTCTAGGTTTAGCACCATGTACCACCCTTCCTGCGATTTTCATTCCATTCTGCTTATGGATGGCAGGTTAATTTCATACTCCATGTCAGTGTGTGTATTCTCTATGTAAATATGTTTATATTTGTAGAGCACAAATCACTATAAGCATTGTTGAAAGAAATATGATCTCTAGCACTATGTTCTGGATGAAAATGTGGTTAAGAAACATATAAAGTGCTTACTGTGTAAGCCCAAGAACAAAGACAGTTCAGTTTTAAAGCACCTCCCCAGCCTTGGAAACATGATAGTTTGTGGTAGAATTCAGCAGTACAAGAAAGAAAACTAGCGCCTAAGATGATGGACAGAGGAGACTGTTATTTTTCTCTCCTGTAATCATTGTTCATCTCTGTTATGCTGTATTTGAACTTTGGAAGGTTTATCAAATGAGATCACTAACTGTACTGTAAATTGATCCTGTTTTCATTGAAAAAACTGAACTCAAAGACTTAACCTTTGTTCAGGTGAAAATAAGTTTGATGATTGGCTGAAAAAAAAATCAGTCTTTTTTTATGTAATATACATAGTCCCAATAAACCAAGAATATTTTATCTTCATTACATTAATACTAGCAATGTTAATATTTAATGATTATGTAACTGGCCAGAAATTATAGAAATTTTCGGTTTTCCTGCAGACATAGCTGCTATAGCATCATGTTATTTTTTTTTTCTTTTATGTGATGCAGTAGTTGGTTTAAATCATTCTAGGAGATTCACAGATACAGGGTTAAAGTAATTTGGATATTTGGTGTGTATGTGGCAATAAATATGCAAATATCTACAGACATACACAATGAAGAGAGCCAAATTAAGTTTGATTGCTCTATTACAATACTAGTTAGTTATTATAGAGCATCTGTAGAAGTGTATAGCAAAGCAAGTTTGATCTGTTTTTCATGCCCTTGCATCTTTGGTATAACTTGCATATATTTCACTAGATGTTGTATCTTTTAAAGCATCTGCTAATGTATTGTGTAATTTTTTTACAGCCTGAGATTTATTTCCTAGTCAGATTTTTCCCTCATTTCTAAGTGACCTGATTTCCCTAAAAGAAGAATACCACATCAGTATCTAAAATTCAGAAAAGTAGGAATGAAGGTAACAAGTATTTAAAATAATTTTTTTCAATGTCTTAGTACTGCCAGGTATGTAAATTGATTATACTGAAGCTGTTATAGAATCAGAGTTGAGATGCTGCAGAGTTAAAACAAGTGTCCAAATACTTTTGCAAAATTTCCACATTCCAAAATTTAAGCTGAAAGCTAGACTTGCATTTCAAATGTTAAAATTGCTTTGTATAGTATCAAGAAATGAAACACAGGATGGCTAGATGGTCAGTCAGTGATCCAATCCAAATAGATTTAAAAAGCTGATTTCATGTAATTTAGGTTTCATCACCGGTAACTTATACCCACAATGAATCCACTTAGAGTTGGTTAATAATTAGACTTTAAAGGGTTATTTAGCTTATATAAATGTTTAGTTATTTAAATATATTAAGTATTTAAAACATTAAGTGGTAACACTACAGAATATAGACGTTCTATGGGCCTATTCCAACCACTTAAAATAATCTTAAGTATTAGTACATAAAATCAATCACTATCAAGACTATTATGTTAATGTTTCTTTACCTACTGTATATTACCCTTGTAGCAATTGTTTAAATAAATTTTTTTAAAAAGAGTATGGTGTGTTCATAAGTAATTAACATCTTTTTTTGAAGACGATAGTACCACAGGCAGCAAAAAACACTGCCTAATGTTAAAAATGAGTTCAAATGCCAGCCAAGTTAACATAATTAGTCTTGGCTTATTTGATATCATTAAAGCAAGATTCAATTCATCATTCATTTACTGAGTACCATTTCACTGTTTAGAATTATTATTATTTTTACTATGTATAATAGAGTATATGGTGCTGTGAGAATACAGGTGAAGAAGCAATGAAATCTGGGGCCAAATAAATGGTATGAGGAGATCTTATCCACCCATGTGTTTTACTGTTTATGGGAAGAAGGACCTGCAAGACAAGATGTATTTATGAAGTATCTGGCAACATTAGAGTTTGCTGAACTTAGGGAAAGGGAGGATTTTATTTTGTTGTACTCAAAAACAGAAGCATACATTTGTGCTTACGGTTATGGAAGAAACCCTGAGCCACTCAGGTGTCTCAGAACTTCAGGCAGTTCACAAATTTCTCTAGGTCTTATTGGTTAATTAAGATGCATCTTTATTATGTTGAAATATATATTTTAAATCAAATAGTATCTGATGGAGCTCTTTGTTATTTATATTGTTTTTTGCCATCCCTTGACGGAGGTCAAATCAGGACAAGCTTGGGCTAAGATGAGTTAATTTAAGTGTCAGTTGCTAGGCAGATGTTGGGAATAAAATGAATGAGACATGGAATGTCACGTCCGACATTCCAGTGGCCTGCGCTGGATAGGGTCCAAGGCTGGATGTGGACAGGTGAAAGGATGAGAAATCTCACTTACGCATGAAACATGTCACTTACACGTGAAACACATCACTCACACAAGAACAAATAAACACATCACACAAGATAAAGTTGAGGGAGAATCATGTACACCGGTCTGCTAACACAAGCTTTATTTATAGGCTTTACAGGTAGGAAGTCAACAGGGTGGGACATTGCCAAAAGTGGTCATGATCTTTGTATTTTGATTGGTTACAGAGCACAGGGAAGTCTTTGCCTTCAAACAAGGACAGGGACATGCAAACAGTTTTAACTTGAGCCATTAACCTGTAAACAGTTTCAAGGAAATAGCTCTAGCTTTGGGCCTATTATATTACATAGTAGTCTGGTCTAATAGCTTCAAGGAATAGTTCTTATTATTCTGTAAATAGTTTCAAGGAGCCAAGCAGAGAATTACAAAACATGGGAAGAGGGAGGAGGGGGCAAGGGGGCTGGGACACAGTAGCTCCCAGCCTGCAGCAGTGGAACCTTTCCTCAAAGGTCATGGCTGTAATAGAAGACACATGGAAGTGACAAGACTTTCTGTAATTGATGTCTGTAAGCACAAAGGGTTGGTTTTGAATGGGTGATGAAAGGACATAATTATAGGAATCATATAGTAAGGCTCAAAAGATGAATGTATGTTTTCCAAGTGAACAACAGATATCAGGCAGAACATTCTGGGCAGTGAGTACAACATGAGCAAATAAATACATGAAAGCTGCCCACAACCTGCCTGTCATGTAGATATAGGGACTCTTTGTTGCCTGAAAACACAAAACTGCATGAGGATAATCAGAAAAGTGCAAGTAGTTCAGAAGCTAGAGCAGAGAAAGGGTGGTGAGAGAAATGAGTTGGAGAACAGAGCAATGGGTAGGTGGTGCAAGGCTTGTATAGACCAAGGAGTTTGGACTTTATGAATTGGCAATGGAGATTTGAATTCAGGAAGGTAACTCCCAAAAGTATGGAGGAAGAAGGAGAGCCTGGTGCAAGATGAGAAAAGTGGACCTATCAGGAGATCAGGCCATGCTCCTTAGGCCCTCAAATAAGATGAAGAGGAAATATGTCAAGAAAGTGTCAACAAACTTCAGCCAAATCTGTATATCTGAGTCACAAATAATTTACAGTGGTGGATTAGAATAGTCACCTGCCCTTATTTCTTGTCAAAAGGTTAATTCCTGTAAACTAACTAATGGCTTGTGGGTATATTGGATATTTCTAGCCTTTGCTCTGTCAAATATATTTCTAAGAACAAGTGAATGAGTATGGATTTATTACCTTAAAATGTTTTTTTTAGAATATAGATAAATTCCTTATTCTATTTTCTATTTCATAGTATTGCTGTCAAATACCAGAAATGTTTTCCTGCAATATCAGTTATTAAATGATGAAAGTCTTGATAGAGATAACAAGCTTATAAGAAATGCTTACCTGTTTTTCTTTTATGATGTGATTTATGTTAAGAGTTTTATATAAACTCAGATCTGTCAGCTCAACTAATTTCATATTTGGTGTATAAGCGTGTCAAATAAAATCAATTTTGTATACTGTCTTTTGTAATTTGAGATGCCTTCAGAGATGCAAATCAAAACCACTTATGGCCAGTGGGATGGCTATAGCTTAAAAAAAAAAAGAAAAGTAAAAGAACATAGTTGTTGAAAAGGATGTGAGGAAATGAGAATCCTCTTCCATTGCTGGTGGGACTTTAAAATGGTTTTGCCACTGTGGAAAACAGTTTGGGAATTTCTCAAAGAATGAAACAGATTTAACATATGCCCTGCAATTTTATTCCTAAGTACATGCCCAAAAGAATTGAAAACATATATTTAAATAGATGCATACTCACTTTCATAGCAGCACTATTCACAATAGCCCATAGGTAGGAAAAAATGAAGTGCTCATCTACATAAGCAAAATGTGTCATATCTGTAACAATGAAGTGTTACATTACTGATTCATGCTACAGTATGGACAAACCTCCAAAACATTATGTTAACTGCAAGAAACCAAACACAAAGGCCACATATATAGCATAATTCCTTTTAAGAAATGTTCTAAATAGGCAAATCCATCCATACAAATCCCTATATAAGGTTGCATTGAGTTGGAGTCAGTCAACTTGAGGGCAGCTGACAACAACAAGAGAGAAGTCATATTATGGTTGAGATATGAATGAGAAATGAGTGTGGACTTCTTTTCATAGAAGATTGATGGAGAACAGAAGGAAAGAGAGATGAAACCCAAGGACTCAGCAAACAGTATAATAGCACTTCTGGTAGATACGGCACCACAGACAGAGGACCCCAAAAAATAAGTAAAATGAAGACAGACATCAATCCTGGAACCCAAAGAGTCAAATGAAGAGAGAAAGATCTCAGACAAAAACTGAATAGAGTAAGAAACTGACAGAAAACAGCTAACCCATCAGAGATTTTCCATTGTGGATACCTGTTGTCAGCTGGCAGACAGGAAGCATGGGAGACCAGATTTACAGAGGTCTCAGTAGAAGACAAAGGACCTGATGGAAGCAAAGTTCTTCCCATTCCTCTACCTCCACCTCTAGCACTTCCTGGCTTGCTGTAGTGTTTCAGCCAGTGAAGTACAGCATCCATACCACTTGGATTCATCACACTTGCATCAGAGATCAGCAGATGTGGAGTATTGAAAAGCATCTTCAGGAGGTCCCAGCAGGTCACAGATCATCTGCTGGACCTGCCCTGTTGCACTATAGCTGAGCAACTGGTGCTGCCTGTTGGACAAAACCAAACCCACTGCTGTCAAGTGAATTCTGACTCATAGCTACCCTATTGGACAAGGGGGTAAAAAAAATATTGTGACCACGGAAGAGCAAACAACAAACAACATACAGCCTGCCTGCTGTGACACAACCAATTAAAGATGCAGGATGACACAAGCATTTATCATTGATAAAAAGTGAAAATAACTACTGAATGGTCAAAAAACAGCAGACAATATCAAAACATATTTTAAAAAATAGGACAGGAAGGACCCAGTAAGTTTCCAAAATAAAATACCTGACGACTTTCCAGTAGAAGAAAAGGCACTAGCGTTACCTGATACAGAATTCAAATCTTGAAAATTCAGAGTTATCAGAGTTGAAGCAAAAAGAAGACAAAACTGAAGAAAAAATAGACAAATTCGTAGAAAAGGCAGACATTCACAAAAGCAATACAAACATAAAATATCAAAATAAATTTACAACTAGAAATACAAAAACATCAATTAGAAATTCAAAAGATAACAAGATTTCAGAAACGGACAGTGTCATAGAAGGGCTGAGCAGAAAGTTTGAAATGACAGAAGCAGGATCAGCAAAATTGAAGATAAACACATGGATACACCTAATGACTAAACCCTGAGAATGATGTGGGATACAATCAGAATCAAAAATCTGCAAGTGATTAGCATTGTAAAACAGGGAGAGAAAATGGAAAACACAGAAAGGATCATCAAAGAACTGCTAACAGAAAACTTCCCTAATATGAAAGATGAAAAGCTCACCATCCAAGAAGCTCAATGAACCCCATACAGGATAGATGCTAAAAGAAAATCACCAAGGCATACCATAATTACACTCTGAAATCAGAGACAGAGAAAAAACTCTGAGAGCAGCTCAAGAAAAACAAAAAGTTACATGCAGAGAAGTAATAAGACTAAACCCTGACCATTCAGCAGAAACTAAATGCAGGCAAGAAGGCAATGGAATGATGTATAAAAAACCTTAAAAGAAAAAATTATCAACCAGAATAATATATCTGGAAAAAGTCTCATTTCAATATGATAGTGCAATTTGGACATTTTCAGATAAACAGAAATTGAGGGAATATGTAAAAACCAAACTGTACTTACAAGAATTATTAAAGATAATCCTTAAGTCAGACCACAGCCTGAATCAAGGATACATGATTGTACCAGCCAGATAGCAACCTAGAAAATGAACTTTCAAGGATTATCTGAAAGTGAAAGAATTGTAACAGGGAATTATCAGACAGACAAACTCATGGAAGAATTCATGAAAATAATACAGAAACAAAATGTCAAAATAAATCCACAACTAGAAATCAAACAAAAACAACAATTAGAAATCCAAAAGGTAAATTTTGTCAGAATAAAAGAAGAGGGAATAAATGGTGTAGATATAGAACTTCTAACTCAAAGGCACTTGGCTTTGGCATAGAACCTTCTAATGGAGGTGAAGGCACAACTCTGCTGAGGAACAATAGACTGATCCAAACCTAGAAAGACAGTAAATTTCAAGATAACCACAAGGTTAATATACCTACTCATCAAAATAAAGAAGGAAAACATTGTCTCAATTAAAAAAAATTACAAAAACAAAGCCAAAGCCAAGTGCCATCGAGCCAGATCCAACAAAAACAAAAGAAATGTAAAAGAAATCCACAAACCAAAGGAATTCAGCACAGGAGAGTAAAAGGAACAAAGAAAATGCCACACCACAAAAAAGAGCACTACAAAATGACAGCAATAAACTCACACCTATCAACAATTACACTGAAAGTAAATTATCTAAATATATCCATAAAGAGACAGAGAGTGACAGAATGGATTAAAAAAACAACAACAACAACAAAAAAAAACAGGATTCATCAATATCCTGTTTACAAGAGTTACACCTTAGAAACAAAGATACCTGGTACTAGTACAATGACAGATACATTGACTAACAGAATTGAGAACCCAGGTGTAAATCCATCTACCTACTATCACTTGATCTTCAACAAAGGCCCCAAATCCATCAAATGGGAAAAGGACAGTATTTTTAGTAGATGATGCTGTCAAAACTTGATGGCATCTCATAATATGGAAGAAACTGGAGGGCACTGCACTGAGTGAAATGACTCATTCACAGAACAACAAGTGTTGCACATGACCACTACAACAAAAACTCGTGAAACGGTTTATACATAGACAGAAACAATCTGTGATGGTTACCAGGAAGGGAAGAGAATGGAAAAAAATGGAGACAGGGAAGGAAGGAAAGAGGAAGAGAGAGAGGAAGGGAGAGAGAAGAAAAAAAAAACCAGTATAATTTGTTATCTCTGTTTTTCCTTCATTCACTGAAATAGAATATACTGTAATCTGATTTTTGCCTTATTCAGGAAGTTGATATATCATGGGTTAATTTTTACAATTCTTTTCTGAGGGGAAGCATTTTTTATTATAGTAACAGAATTGCATTTTTCTTTCAGAATACTACCAGATATTCACTCAAATTAATGAGCATTCCCATTTTTCCTGCTCTTAAAGAACACACATTGATGCAAATTCTAATATGGTCAGGATAATTAGGAAAGAGTAGAAATTTTAAAAAGTACAACACAAGACTCTAGATTCTTGAACTCTAATTTCTTCCTTTCAGTGGAATGACAGAACAAAAATACCAAGGCAGTGCAAGACTCAGATTCAAACTCTGCTGGACCATTCTGGAGCTGCATGATCTCATGAGTATTTCAGACTCAGTACAATTAAAACACTCATTAAAAAAATCATACTGGAAGATTAAACAAATTCCAGTGCCTAACATGTCCAACTAAAATTAGACAAAATTAGTAATTTCTCATCTTTTTGTCCCACTGATCAATACATGTAAAATTTTGAGACCACTTTATCTGGTAGTTGACTGAATCACATATACTTTCAAGAACATGTTAAAATTTCTAATGTGGAAAATCTTACCTATATTGAGCCAAACAATAAGCCAAAATTCCAAAATTTATCAGATAAGTTTATCAGTTTTCCTCTGCTAAGGTTGGATTAGCCTACAGCTGCCTCCAAGGGATCTGCTTAGGCAGAGGAACCAGAACTTTAAATTCAATCTTGGTCCAGCTAAGAACCCTAATGGTGCAGTGATCAATAATTTGGCTATTAACCAAAAGATCGTGGTTCAAAGCCATCAGCTCCTCCATGGGAGAAAAATGTGTAAGTCTGCTTCAGTAAAGACTTAAAACATTGTAAATCTTAAGGGGTCAGTTCCAATCTGTCTTATATGGTCACTGTGAGTCAGAATCAATCACAGTTTTGCACTGGTTCAGCCCCTTGCTGCGATTTGTATTTCTATCCCAGATGCATTGAATCAGAATATACATTTTAACAAGATTTCAAATTATTCTTATTTATACCTACAAATTCTTATTTATACATATAATTTCTTATTCATACTTAAGAATCATCTTGTTAAAATGTTCATTCTGACATAAGAATCATCTTTGGTTCTTTTTAAAAATGCAGATTCTGCTTCTATATATGTAGGGTGGAAATGCAAATTCTCAGCTTGGGGGTCAGACAAGAATGAACTGGTGTGAAGCCTGAAATAAACTAGACAGTGGCAGGTTTGGTTTGGCTTTGATGCAGACATCTGAACTGACCCAGTGTCTCTACAGGTTGGAACACAAAAACATAGCGAATTCTACATACGTGATCAACATCAAGACTTACTTTCTTGGGAGGCAGAGCTAACGTGCTGTCCTAGCCAGATGCATCATGCTGTTCCTCTGAAACAAAAACTTGAAAAAATAAGTAAAACAGATACATGTCAATCCTGGAACCTCAAGCATCAAATGAAGGGATAAACAACTAGACCAAAAACTGAATGGAGCAACAAGCTGAAGGAAAACAGAGAATTAGGAGAGATGTGGAATGGAGGTCCCATACCACCTACCATGGCACCCCACTTTGGAACACAGCCACCAATGACCCTGAGCAATGATAATGAGAAGGCAACTCACAGAGCCCCCAACAGGAGACAGAGCACCCCATAACCAGAGAAGAATGCTGTCCCACCCTTCATCCTTCTGCCTCATAGACCATCCCTACTGCTTCCCACAGGGCCATGCTGTGCCACCTTGGCTAAAAGAGTCATCAAATCACCATCAGCCTAAGTCCACCTCACCTTCACTTGATAGCTCCCAAAGCCAAAACTGTATTTTCATTTTGATTCTCTTTAATTCCTTTCTTTTTTTTCCCTTCTGCCTTCCGCATATACCACCCCAGCTGCTGCTAGCCTCTGCCACACTGCCTCCACATTGGGCTCACACTTGGCACTTGATCAGCTGCTGAACAGTGAGAAGCAAATCTGTACCACTCCCTGTCTGACATCTCTGCCTACCTGGCAAGGGGCTGTGAATACTCCCACATCTCTGGCCAAACATCAGGAGGCACATGGTGCTTACTCAGTCTGCTCTCAGCTGCCTTGCCAAACCACTGTAAACATAAGTAGGGTCACTTGACCTGCTGCTGCCATGTCCACTCAGAAAAGGTAGTGAGAGCTACTGAACCCACAGATGAGCAAGCAGCAAAACATGCCCTAACATATCAAAAAAAGACAGAGGAAGAAGCAGGATGAAGCAAATGAATGCTGAATCAATAAATACAGAAAATAATACCTTAATGTCTCTCATGGATTGAATTGTGTCCCCCCAAAGATACATGTAGCCATGTGGCTTGGCCATGATTCCCAGTATCTTGTGACTATCCCCCATTTAGTGATTTTCCTGTGCTGTATGCTGAGGGATTGCTGTGGGACTGTAAATCCCTTCATAAGATTACCACCCAGCTCCACTGTAAAAGGAGTTTCCCTGGAGTATAGCTTGCCTCACCCTTAATCTTTTCATCCTACAAGAGACAAAAGGAAAGAGAAGCAAGCAGAAAATTGGGAACCTCACACCATCAAGAAAGCAGCACCAGGAGAACAGCGCATCCTTCAGACCTGAGGTTTCTACGCCAAGACTCTCCCTGGACAAAGACTGATGCAATACCGGATTTTCCTCCAGAACCAATAAGGGGAAAGCCTTCCCCTGGAGCCAGCCAAGCCAATTGCCACCGAGTCGGATCCGACTCATGGCGACCCTAGGCAGACATACTGAATTTGGACTTGTAGCCTACCGGACTGTGTAAGAATAAACCTTCCTTTGTTAAAGCCATTCACTCTGTGGTATTTCTGTTAGAGCAGCACTAGCTAACTAAAACAGTCTCTGAAACAAAAGACAATATCAAAACATTTTTTATTAAAAGCAGGACAAGATGCTCCAGCAAGTGACAAAACTAGTCAGAGGACCTTTACATAGAAGTAAATACAGTGAAACTATCTGACACACAACTCAAAAAATAACATTCAGGGCTTTCAAAGGGATTAAGAAAAAGACCAAGGAGATCAAAGATCAAGAGACAAAACCAAGGAAAAAATACACAAAATCAAGGAAAACAGATGAAACCAATGAAAACATAGGCAAAAATCAAGAAAAACAGACAAAATAATAGAATTTAGAAAAATAAAACAAGAACAAAATATCAAAATAAATAAATAGAAATGATACAAAAACTGACTAGAAACCAACAAGAAAAACAACACAATTTAAGAAATGGACAACTCAGTAGAAGTTTTAGGAGCAAATTTGAAACAATGGAAAACAGAATCAGCAATATTGAAGACAAAATCATAGATACCACTTGACTTGAGGAAAAAATCAGAGAAAGAAATGAAGAAAAACATAAGAATTGTGTGCTACACAATCAAGAGCAAAAATTCACACATAATTGGAGTTCCAGAACAGGGGAAAATGAAAAATAAAGAAAAAGTTGTTGAAGATTTGTTGGCAGAAAGCTTCCCAAGTATCAAAAGACAGAAAGTTAATCACCAAGAAGCTCAATCAGCTCTATATAGGATAGACCCCACAACACAGTGCTTTAGACAGAAGCACCACGTCATCTTTCCACAGAAAAAAACCAAAAAACTAAGTAAAACAGAAAAAAACAATCAGTCCTGGAAGCTGAAATGTCAAATGAAGAGATGAAGATCTCAGTCAAACACTGAATTGAATAAGAAGCTGGAAGAGAACAGAGTGAGAAGATACACAAGGGGACTGAGAAGACATACAAGAGGAAATCCCCTATCAGTTATCTCAGCATGAATTCACCATCTTGGACTCTTGTCAAGATCAGCAGACAGGGAGCACAAAAAGAAACCAGATTCACAAGATTCTCAGTAGGTCATACACCTGGTAATTAGAAAGACACACTTTTCTACCCCACATCTTCTCACCTCTGCTATACCTCTCATGTCTCCTGGCTAGCTATGGTGGCTAAGCCACCACAGGAGGAGCAGCATTCATGCTGTCTAGATTCACTGTACCCGCATAGGAGATCGGCAGACAGAAAACACTCAAAAGTACTTTCAGGAGGTCCCAGCAAAACACAGACCACCCAGTAACCAGTGACACATGCTTTTCTAACCTCATCCTGTCCCCTACTTCAGCTTTTTCTGCTTCCTGCCAGCTGTAGTCTGTTGGCATAACCACTTGGATATATATGCACCTTTGTCCTCCACCCCCAGAACACTGGCCAGCTCCCTGAGGGACATTTGTCTCTAGGTGATGTTTTTTTCTGTTTCTGTTGGTTTCTTCCATATCTCCCACCACCACTCCCTCCCTTCTTTCTCTCAAAGGTCTGGCTCAATGTGCAATCTTTGCCTCTTCTTGAAAGGCTGTGAAGTGTAGCTCAACTAGTGAGCCATTCTCCTGGCTCATGATGCCATGCTGGCGGAATCCTTGGGGAGTTTATTTTTTTATTTGTTTTGCTTTGTCTTCTTCTGTTTTGCTATGTTATGTTTTGTTTTGTCTCTTTTTTTTCTTTTTGCCATTTGGGAGTCCCTTCTAACCAGGCTGTACTGATGGCTTAAGACTCACATCCCTATTACAGATATCTGCATCAGTGGAATCCCTTGGGGCCTTTATACTTTTCTTTTCCCCTCCTTTTTTCTCTTTTTGCTTCCCTTCTTTCTCCATTCCCAACTCTTGCCTTCCTATATTTACTTTCTTTTTCTGTCTTCTGAATGCCTGGTACTGAGTGATATCTGTACCCCTTCTGGCCAAGGTACACCATGTAGTATGGGAGATGTTTCCCTGGTCTTCACAGCAGCGCTAGTGGGAACCCTAGGCCCCACTAGGGGCCTTTTTCTCTCCCTCTCCAAATTTTTAACTATTGTTTTTCCTTGTTCTTCTCTCTCTCTCTTTTTTTTTACCTTTTTGTTTTGCTCCATTTCTCAGTTTCTCGTTGCTCTACTTCTACAGCAAGCTCCCTTAGCCCTCTTTTTTTGGTTTGTTTGTTTTGTCGCCTGTTTTCTTCTCTCCCTGTCTTCTTTTTACCACATATCACAATCTTCCCACCTACCTGAACCATGTGCTAAATGTCACACCCAAAAGCAGCACAGGCAAGGAGCACTGGAACCTTCCAAGCATTGATTCTCGGTGCATCCAGTCAGCCCTGGTACTGATATATGCCACAAACAACCCCTCACCTTTGGCTGGACCTATCCTGCTGCACCATAGCTGAATGGCTGGCCTTGCCCATTGGACAAGAAAGCAGAAAATAACATGACCACAGTTAATCAAACAACAAAGAATACACAGGCCACTTGCTCTGAAAAAATAAATAAATAAAACAGAAAAGCAGGATGAAATAAATAGATCTGCAATCACTAAGCTAAGAAAATAACTACCAAATGGCTGAAAGACAGCAGAAAGTATCAAATCCGACAACAACAACAAAAAAACAGGACAGGATGGTTCCAGTAGATGTCTGTTTTAGTTATCCAGTACTGCTTTAACAGAAATACCACAAGTGGATGACTTTACAAAGAGAAATTTTATTTTGTCACAGTCTAGTAAGCTAAAAGTCCAAATTCTTTCTTTGTTGGGTCTGTAAGAAAGTCTTTGTTGTTAATCTTGCCCTGGACTGGAAGTTTCTGAGATGCAGGGACTCAGGGGTCCTTTCCAAGCTGGACACACTTTGCTCTAGGCACAGCTTCTTGGTGGTCTGAGGTCCCCAAATCTCTACTAGCTTCTTTACTTTGGACCTCAAGAGACTGTCTGAAGGCACAAAACAATCCTAAACACTGAGTCCTGCCCCACCAACACAACCTCTGCCCATCCACTCTCTTCAATATCATAGAGGCAGGATTTACAAAATGAAGGAGAGTAACACAAAACCAGAAATTTTACTATCATTCAAATATGATAGTAAAATTAGGACATTTTCACAGAAACAGAAATTAGGGGACTATGTAAACACCAAATCAAACTTCTAAGAATTATTAAAAGGAGTTCTTCAGTCTGAGAATCAATAATGTCAGACCATATATTTTGGGGGAACACAATTCAATTCACAGCAATGCCCAAAATAAAACCCTACACAACTTTACAGTGGAAGAAAAAGTTTTAGAATTACCTGCTAGGGAATTCAAATCTCTAATATTCAGAGCTATCCAAGAGTTGAAATCCTAGAGGCATACTGGTTAAGTGCTATGGCTGCTAACCAAAAGGTTGGCAGTTCAAATCCATCAGGCACTCCTGAGAAACCCTATAGGTCAGTTATATTCCATCCTATAGGGTTGAAAAGAATTGGAATTGACTCAGTAGCAATGGGTTTGGTTTTTTGGTTTATCTAAGAGTTGAAGAAAAAACAGAAAAAAGTGAGGAAGAAAATAGAAACAATCACAGGCAGCGCAGAGAAATTCGTGGAACAATTCATGAAAATAATACAGGAACAAAATGTCAAAATAAATTCACAACTAGAAATCATACAAAAACAACAATTAGGAATCCAAAAGACAAACAAGAAGATTTCAGAAATGGACAATGTCATAGAAGAGGTGGGGAACATGTTTGAAATGAAGGAACATAGGATCAGTGAAACTGAAGACAGAAAATCAGAAAAACAGGATGAATTAAAATAAAACCCTAAGAATGATGCAGATAAAATCAAAAGCAAAAATCTGCAAGTGATTGGAGTTCCAGAACAGGAGAAGAAAATCAAAAACAGAGATGGGATCATTAAAGAACTGCTAACAGAAAAATTTCCTAATATAAAAGATGAAAAGCTGACCATCCAAGAAACTCATTGAAACCCATATAGGATATACCCTAAAAGAAAATTACCAAGGCATACCATAATCACACTTGTTAAAACCAAAGACAAAGTTCTGAGAGCAGCTCAAGGAAAAAAGAAGTCAATACAAAAGATAAACAGTAAGACTAAGCCCTGATTATTCAACAGAAACCATGCAGGCAAGAAAGCAATGAGATGATACATAGAAAACCTTGAAAGAAAAAAATTGACAGCCAAGAATAATATCCTGAAAAGTTTCATTCAAATATGATAGTAAAATTAGGACATTTTCACAGAAACAGAAATTAGGGGACTATGTAAACACCAAATCAAACTTCTAAGAATTATTAAAAGGAGTTCTTCAGTCTGAGAACCAATAATGTCAGACCATAGCCTGAATTCAGGATGCAAGACTGTGCCAGCCAGGTATCAGCCTAGGATATCAACTCCCAAGGACTATCCAAAACCAAAAGAATTATAACAGGGAACCACAGAAGTTAGTCTATAAGTGACAATAATGTAAGTTAAGAACAATAAAGGAAGGCATAAACAGTGTTAGTATAGAACTTTCTAATGGAGTGGAAATCAAGGTAATACCAAATAATAATAGACTGATTCAAACCTAGGAAGATAAGGATAAATTTCAAGATAACTATAAAGAAAGTTAGCAAACCTTTTCACCAAAATAAAGAAGGAAAACACAAAGTTTCAATAAAAATGAAATCTATCAACACAAAAGAAATGAGGGGGTGGGGTAAAGATGGTAGACTAGACACACATCTCCTCAAGTGCCTCTAAAAACTAAGGCCTGGATTAACAATTGAACAGAGCACTCTGGACACCCAGGAAGCCCTACGATATGGCACAAGGTTGTCAGATTGGACTATGTGCCACTGAAGAGGAAACTACCTCTCTCTGATGAAGCAGTGTGTGCTGAGCCCTGCCCCTGCTGACTCACTGCTTGGGCAGACTGCAGATAATGACACCATTTTTGTTATTTGGGAAGCAGGGGATGGGCATGAACTGGCAAATATGCTGAAATGTATGTTAAAGTAAACAATAAATAGTACAGCAGAGAGACAGTACACGAGGTAGCCACATTTTGGAAGGCCGGCTGCTGACTGAGAACACCACGGCCTCTTCCCCCTCCGTTTTCTGAGCTGCAACATAGATTCTGTGGTTTTGTGGTGGGAAGAGCAGCTGAGCTGGGACACTATCTTAGTCAGCTGCAAGGCGGAGTCAACCAACTGGAGGCCTCAGCAGGAGTTAATTCCCAAGCTGAGAAGCAGTGCCAATGCAGAAAGTGCTTTTCTAGCAAAAGGATATGCAGAACAGTGTTATCTTACCAGAGTGGCCCAGGTGAGGATGGCAGTAAGGTCATAACATCTCCCTAATTGAGCTACATCATACCATCTGGGCATGGGTGAAGAGGTGCTTCCATTGTCAGCTAGAAGGCAGGGCCTGCCACACCTGATGGCCTGACTAATTTTGTCAGCTGTTGGTCCTCTCTACGCTTCTTAAAATCAGACTTCCTGGAAAAATAACTGCTGAGTGGCCCAAGAGCATCTGCTACATCCTTTACTGACCCAAATCATAGGGTCAGTTGACAGCCCCCCAGTGAATTCATAAGTAGGGAGCCATCTTTTCCAGAGAGGAGGTGGAGCCTACCACCTCAGAGAGTCCACTGGGACCAGTCACTGGAGTACACAGAGATGGCTGGTGACCAAATTCCTTCTCAGAACTACACCTCAGCTCCAGACAAGGTAACACGAGAAAAAATAAACAGACTCTAGATGGCTCAAAGGCAACAAACCACTCCTAACCATTTAAAGAAACAGTCAACCAAGGCTTTGGAAAACTCCCAAAATGAACCAGAAAACTTCCCAGATGAAGCTGCCTTTTGGAAACTATCAGAGGTTGAGTACAAAAGAGTTATATGTAGAACCCTCTTAGAGATTAAACAAAGTGCAGCAAAGCAAAATGAAAAATTAAGCAAGCTATTTGAACAGCAATGATCTGAAATCCGGAAGACCAATAACAAAATTACAGTATTAGACAATCCAATCCAAAACAAAAAGAGCAGAATCGAGGATATGGAAGTCAGACTTAGTACCTTGAGGATAGAGCAACTGACACCAGTATTTATGAGGAGAAATCAGAAAAAAGAAATAAGAAAAATGAAGACACATCAAGAAACATGTGGGACTTTATTAAGAGGAATAATCTACGAGTAATTGGAGTTCCTGAACAGGGAGGAATACCTGAAAACACAGAGTATTGTTGTTAAGTTGCTCACAGGAAACTTCCTTGAAATTATGAAAGAAGAAAACATAGATGTCCAAGACATGTATGAAATGCCATAAAACTAGACCCCCCAAAAGACACCAAGATATATTAAAAACAAGCTGGCTTGGCTATTAAAATGAAACATAAACAGAAGCTCTTAAAAACAGCAAGGCTCAAAGCAAAGCTAACACTCAGACATAAGCCCTGTAGGCTTTCATCTGACTCCTTGGCAGAAACAATGTTGGCATGGAGGAAGTGGGATGACACATTCAAAGCCTTGAAGGAGAAAAAAAACTTCCAACCAAGAATTATATATCCTGCAAAAGTGTCTCTCAAACAGGAAGATGAAATTAACATATTCACAGATAAACAGAAGCTTAGAGACTTTGTAAAAAAGCAAACCCAAACTACAATAAATACTGAAGGAAACTCTTAGAAAAACAAAACCATTAAGTATATATTTAAGGAGGCAATGCAGGACACAGCATTTGGAATCCTACTCAGGTAAAGAAGTCAGAAAAGTCAATCAAAGCCACAATATTACAAGAAAGGATCCAGTGATCATATCATGAAAACTATGACACCATCACACTAAAAAGAAGGAGATATTACAGTAGTTACAGTCCTTTCAGATGGAAACGAAGTTAAAAAGATATACAGAAGTTAAAATTGAGTTCAACTGAGAACATTAAGGGGGAGCATAAGGGGAGCCGCAAAGCACAATAACAATGCAACATATCGAAACAAGAAATGTAATACAGTAGTCTCAATGAACACAAAACCTACACTGAAAAAGATGAAAAGTCAACCCATAAAGAAGACTGACCCAGAATAGAGTATTAAGATCAAAATGGAAAACACCAACATAAAAATAAATACATCAAAATAACAGCACTAAACACATACCTGTCAATGATTACACTGAGCCACAGCCAGCCAAGTGCCGTTGAGTCGGATCCAACTCATGGCGACCCTAGGGGCCAGGGTAGAGCTGACCCCCAGAGTATTCAAGGAGTGCTTGGTGGATTTGAACTGCCGACCTTGTGGTTAACGCTCCAATAAAAAGACTGTTACCAGAAAAGCCTGGGAGTTCAGCTACCTGCTACAAAAAAGCAGTTCACTGAGACAGAAGCTTTTGGGCTGAGATCAAAGGTTTTATTTGCAAGCCAGCATTGCAAAGTTACAGGGAGATATTCTCATCCTTAAAGCTTGTCCAATTTGGTCAGGCAAACTCTGAGTAAAAGGAAAGATGACATGCAGATTTTGGGAACAATGTGGGCAGTTGAGGCATCTGGGAGTGAACTGAGTGGAAGCCAGCTGGGTGTAGGCTGAGCAGAGGATGTCAACTGGGTAAAGGTTGACTGGGTAGAGGTCTGCTTCACAGCTTAGAAGGCCATCATCAGCCATCAAGGAAAACAAAGTGGTGTTAGACTCATCTGGCCAGTACCGTAGAAGAACAGTGCTCAAATACAAGTTCCTTCTCCATCCTCCCAGCCTCTGCTTGATTCTTTTATCATTGGTTTTATCAAGACAAAAGGAGTCATTTATTGTAGTTTACTGAATCTATAGTGGAGCCTACAGAGGGCCCCACCCTTATGTTGGCATCTGGGGCTTGTGCAGTGTGGAGGTCATGCCTTTTCTTTTGTGTTAGGGGTGATCTGAAACAATGTCTCTCAGGTGCCCTTAGTTTTCAGCAACCCTGATATGGAGGCTTTTTCAGCTTCTCATTTCAAGATAACAAGTGATATGCTGGATCAAAAGACATGACTCGTCTATATGTTGCTTGCAAGAAACACACCTTAGGCTCATATGAACAAATTGAAAATTACAGGATGGAATAATATATACCAAGCCAACAACATATGAAGAAGAGCAGGTGTGGAAATACCAATCTCAGAATCCACCATCATGGACAAGGATGGTCACTATTTATTGCTGAAAGTTTCAATACACAAGCAGACCTTAACAATACTAAATAGTTATGCACCCAGTATCAGAGCATCTAAATATATTGAGCATACACTGACTACATTGAAAAACGAGATAGATCACTCCACAGTAATAGCTGGAAACTTCAACAGTCCACTTTCAGTAATGGACAGGTCATTCAGAAAAAAGCCAGTAAAGACACAGAAGATCTTATTGCCACAATTATCCAACTAGACCTCATTGACATATGCAGAACTTTTTATTCATCAACAGATAAGTACACCTCCTTCTCCAATGAGCATGGAACATTTTCCAGAATAGATCATATGTTAGGCCATAAAGCAAGTCTGATCAAAATCCAAACCACTGAATTATTGCAAAGCATCTTCTTGAACTGTAAAGCCATAAAAGTTGAAATCAGTAGCAGAAAAAACAGACGGAAATTTGAACTCACAGAAACTAAACAACATCTTGCTAAAAACAGCCAAGGATTGCAAATGGTCCCAACTCAGCAGGAACAGACGCTCACCGAGGACCAAAATGACATGGGGTAACGATAACCCAGAAGATAGAGAGATCCACATCAGTGGGTACCTACATCGACTTGGGACCAGAAGAACCAGATGGTGCCCAGCCACCACCAGTGATAGCCATGATGGAGCTCACTACGTTGAGTCTCATTGGCAACACAAGAATAAAAGGGGTGCATCCTGAGATCTCCACTAAAAGACCTCAACTGATAGTCCAGCACTTTTGGGGTTTCCCTGGGGTAAGTTCTACCCTGGCCCCTAGGGTCGCTATGAGTCGGATCTGACTCGATGGCACTTGGCTTGGCTTGGCTGGGAGTATGGCTCCTGGCCGTGATGCTGCCCTTGCCCATAAGTCATAATAAAGGTTCACTCTTCGGACACAAATGGATTGGACTTGGTGATGCAGAGTGACCATATACTGGATGCACTGTATGGTTCTATACATGTATAGGATGTCATCCGCTGACCTCTGGCTGGAGGAAGGAGAGTGAGTGGAGAGGAGGGGAAAGGAGACTGTTGGGAGAATGAGACATGTATGGAGCAGAGAGGAATAGTGTGCGGTCATTGTACAGGGAGAGCAGTGGAAGCTGCATATAGGTGGGCATGTAAATTTATACGGCAATGTACATTTCACTCAGTCATATTAAATTAAAAAAAAAAAGCCAAGGATTACAGAAGAAACTGAGGACAAAATAAAGAAATTTATGGAATCAAATGAGAATGAGAAAACTTCCTACCAGAACCTATGGGATACAGCAAAAACAGTGCTCAGATGTCAATTTATCTCTATAAATACACACAACCAGAAGGAAGAAAGGAACTAAATCAAATAATTAATCCTACAGCTTGAAGAGTAGAAAGAGAGCAACAGAGGACCCCCCAGGCACCAGGAGAAAACAGGTAATAAAGTTCAGAGAAGAACTGTGTGAATCAGAGAACAGAGGAACAAATGAAAAAAATAACAAAATCAAAAGCTAGTTTTTTGAAAAGATCAACAAAATTGATAAACCATTGGCTAAACTTACAAAAGAAAAGTAGGAGAGGAAACAAATAACCCAAATAAGAAATGAGATGGGAGATGTCACAGCAGACCCAACTGAAATCAAAAGTATCATAACAGAATACTGAGAAAGACTATACTCGAACAGATTTGAAAGCCTAGAAGAAACAGACACATTTCTAGATTCATATCACCTACCAAAGTTATCACAAGGAAAAATAGAACTTAATAAACCCATCACAAAGGAAGAGATAAATGATTGCTGGCAAAATTGAATACTCATCTGCAAAAATTTGAAACAAGACCTGCATCTTACACCTCAGACAAAAACTAACTGAAATTGGATAAAGCACCTAAATATCAAACCTAAAAAAATAAAGATCATGCAAGTAAAACTAGAGTCAACAAAGGAAGTTTGAATACACAACTTAGACAGATTTCAGAATCTGAAAAACAAAGTACAACCAACAGAAGTAAAAATAGATAAATGGGAACTACTAAGAATCCAGCACTTTTGCTCATCCAAAGACATTACCAAAAGATTTAAAAGACCACCTACAGAATGGGAAAAAATATTTGGCAACTACATGTCAGACCAACATCTGATCTTCATAATCTACAAGGTACAAGGTACTACGAATAACCCAGTTAAGCAATGGGCAATGAAGGTGGACAGACACTTCACCAAAGAGGACAACCAGGCAGCCAAAAGACACATGAGGAAATGCTCACAATCTTTAGCTATTAGAGAAATCCAAATCAAAATTACAGTGAGATATCATCTCATCCAAATAAGATCAGCCTTGGTTTGAAAAACACAGAACAAATGCTGGAGAGGCTATGGAGAGAATGAAACTCTCCTATACTGCTGGTAGGATTGCAAGATGGTACAACCTTTATAGAAAGCAATTTGGCACTTCCGTGAAAAGCTGGAAATAGACATACCATTTGATCCAGTAATCCTACTGCTCAGAATATATCCTACAGAACCAAGAGCAGTCACATGAGGCCACTATAAATAGTAGTCTTTTCTTGATTTTCTTTTCAAAGTTCTCTTTATTGACGTATTGGAATCTAACTGATTTTTGTATGTTGATCTTGCATCCCTCTATAGCACTCAATCATTCTATTAGTTCCAGTTTATTTCTTGTGGAAACTTTGGGATTCTCTATGTAAAGGATCGTGCCATCTGTGATTAGGGATAGTTTTACTTCTTTCCCACTTTGGATGCACTTTATTTCTTTTACTTGCCTTGTTGCTCTAGCTAGGACTTGCAGTGCAATGTTTAAAAGGAATGGTGATAAAGGGCATCCCTGTCTTGTTCACATTCTAAGGGGGAATGCTTTCATTCTCTCTCCACCAAGAATGATGTTGTTTGTAGGTTTTGTAAGATGTCCTTTATTAAGTTGAGGAATTGCTCTTCTGTCACTATTTTATTGAGAATTTTTATCAGGAATATATGTTGGGCTTTATTAAATGCTTTTTCTGTATTAGTTGAAACAATCATTTGATTCTTTTCTTTGATTCTGTTTAAATGGTTGATTACATTGAGTTTGTGATGTTGAGCCATCCTTATATACTTGATAAGAATCTCAGTTGTGGTGTATGATTTTTTTGATATGATGCTGAATTCCGATTTTGGTTTTAGTTGCCATTTGAGTTGGTTCCAACTCATAGTGACCTTATGTACAGTGGAACAAAACACTGCCTGGTACTGCACCATCCTCACAATTGTTATGTTTAAGCCCATTGTTGCTGTCACTTTGCCTATGTCACTGAGGGTCTTCTTGTTTTTTTGCTGACCTTTTAATTTACCAAGTAGTATGTCCTTCTCCAGGGTCTGACAGCCCTTCCTGATAATATTTCCAAAGTACATGAGAACACCTTGCCATCTTGCTTTTAAGGCTCATTCTGGGTGTATTTCTTCCGAGTCAGATGGTTCAACGTTGCTATTCACAATAACAAAAAAATGGAAACAACATAAGTGTGTATTAACAGATGACTGATTAAGCAAAACAAATTATGGTACATAGACTCAACAGAACACAACACAATGATAAAGAAGCATAATGAACCTGTGAAACATCTCACAGCATGGATGAATCTGGAGGGTATCATGATGAAGAAGTCAATTACAAAAGCACAAATATTATATGAGACTGCTTTTATAAAAACTACAAATGATTTACAATCAGACAAAAACAATCTTTGATGGCTAAGAGGGAGGCAGTGGGTGGCAAGGGGAAATTACTAACTGTATAGCACATGAACGTTATCTTTGGTGAAGGGAAAGGCAACATGCAATACAGGGAAAGTCATCAACAACTTGACCAAGGCAAATTCATAGAAACTTGATAAATCTATCCAAACATTTCAAGGGACTGAGTTTCAGGGGCTGAGGGCTGGAGATCACAGTCTCAGGGCACAATGCAGGTCAATTGGCATAGCAGTTCTTGGCTATTTTTTAGGCAGAGCTCTCAGCATTGCATTAAAAATCATGTTTCCTTTGCTGGGCTTCTGTCATGTATTGAACTGTGTCCCCCTCAAAATATGTGTAGCCACGATTCCCCATATTTTGTGACTGTCCTCCATTCTGTGATTTTCCTGTGCTGTATATTAAAGGATTGGGGTGGGACTGTAAATCCCTTCATAGGATCACCTCCCTGCTCCACTGTAAAGGGAGTTTCTCCTGAGTATGGCTTGCCCCACCCTTAATCCTTTCGCCCCACAAGAGATAAAAGGAAAGAGAAGCAAGCAGAGAATTGGGAACTTCACACCATTAAGAAAGCAGCTCCAGCAGAAGAGCGCGTCCTGCAGATCTGAGGTTCCTGCACCAAGACGCTCTGTGGACAAAGACTGATGCAATACTGGACTTTCCTCCAGAGCCAATGAGGGGGAAAGTCTTCACCTGGAGTGGACATCCTGAATTTGGACTCTGTAGCCTACTGGACTGTATAAGAATAAATCTTACTTTGTTAAAGCCATCCACTCTGTGGTAATTCTGTTAGGGCAGTGCTAGCTGACTAAAACAGCTTCCTCTCCCCTAACTCTTGCTTTTGGTATATGTTATATGGAAACCCTACTGCACCAGAGTAGAATGATTAAGAATGTTGCTGCTATAAACTTCTTACGAACTCCTTACTTGTAAATCCCTTAAAAGTAACTTATCTGCTTGCCCTTGCGGAGTAGTCTTGGTGACAGCAGCTCCGACTGACTCATTTTCTTTGTATAATGAAATAAAGGTGCCTTTCCTGTTCTGTCACCTTACTCTCCTGTTTATTGAACAATACAAGTCATGCTGAGCAAGAATCTAGGGTTTCTATTCAGTAACATTTTAGTGAGTAGTGTTTGGGATCTTAAAAGCTTGAGAGCAGGCATCTAAGATACATCTTTTGGTCCCATCCTGTCCAGAGCAAAGGAGACGAAGAAAACCAAAGACACAAGGAAACTATCAGTTGTCCAAAGGGCTGAAGGATCACACGGACCACAGCTACTACCAGCCTAAGCCTTGTAGAACTAGGTGGTATCTGGCTACCACCACTGACAGGCATCACAGTGGAGGATCCCTGACAGAGTGGGAGGAAAATGCAGAACAACGTTGAAGTTCACACACATAAAAAGATCAAACTTACTAGTGAGATGGTTAACTGGAGGAATTCTTGAGACTACTGTCCCTGGACACCCTGTTAAGTCAAAAATGAAGCTGCAGCCAAAATCTACTTTTCAGCTAAAGATCAAATAAGGCTATAAAATAAACAATAACATTGGTAAGGAACATGCTTCTTAGTTTATCAAGTACAGGAAACCAAAAGTAAAGATGGGAAGGCACAGAAAATTAGAAAAAAAGACACTGAGAACTTAGAGTGGAAAGGAAAAAGGCAGAGTGTTGACACATTGTGGTGGACTGTGATGAATGTCACAAAACAATCTGAGTATAAATTTTTTGAATGAGAAGCACTGTAAACATCCACCTACAACACAATTTTAAAAAAAGAAATTACAGGGGTCTGTAGACCATGTTTTCAGGGGACATCAAAGTCAACTGGCCTAACCAATCTTTTTCTAAGAGGGTGTTCTGCACCCCATATAGATGAGTGCCATTCGGGCTTTTAAATGCCAGCGAGCTGCCATGTGAGGAACATCAGTTTGTCCCAACCCACCTGGAACAGATGACAACCAAGAACATCAAAGTTATGAGAAGAAATGAGCCCAGCGGACAGAAGGACCCATGGGACTGGGAGGCTACGTCAGTATGAGACCAGAAGAACTAGATGATGCCTGGCCGCCACCAAAGACAGCCCTGATAGTGGACACAACACAGAGTCCCCGAGGTAGCACAAGAAAAAGAGGTGTGCAGATCCAGAACTCTGTTAAAAGAGCAGAATTGATGGTCTGACAACTTGGAGGGTTCCCTGAGAACACGGCCCCTAAACTAGCCCAGAGCTGAAACCAATACTTCAGACAAAGAATGGACTGGACTGAGGGCACAGAGTGATGCATGTGGTACGTGTACTTTACTCATATAGATAGACAGACAGACAGACAGATAGATAGATATACACGAGGTTGTCCTACTGGTTTCTTTTTAGAGTGGAGAGGAGAGGGTGGGAAGGAGGGGGCAAGTGTTGGTTAAGTGGATACTAGAAATAAAGAGTGAAAAAGAAGAACGTGCTGTTCACAGGGTAAGGAAAGCAGAGCTACAGAGAGGTAGGTACTTGGGATTTTACAAGGAAAGTTGACTTGGATTGTAGACTTTCACTTAATTGTAATAAGAACAGTTTTTTTAAAAAGAAATTATTTAATTTCTCAGACTTGACTCACCTCCCTCCCTCCCTTTTTCTGCCCTTTATCCCCTCCCACACACCTCTTTTTTCCTCTTTGCCTTTGGCAATTCGTAGACAAGTGACTGGCGGGAAATTTAACAATGGTAAATGGTTTTGCAACTTTACAGATAATTTTCCAGGATGAGGGTTTAAGGTGAAAATCAAATACATCTAAAAAGGGATTTAAAACCTAAGAATTTTTTTTCTGAGCACCATTAATGTCAACATGGACATTAAATATAAAGCACCTAATATAGCTTAGAGCCCTGATGGCATAGTGATTAAGAGCTTGGCAGCCATTCCTTGGAAATCCTATGGGACAGGTTTAGTTCTACTCTGTCTTATAGGGTTTCTATGAGTTCGAATTGACTCCATGACTAATGGTTTGCTTTTTTTTTTTTGTTTCTGGTTCTATGCGGGGGCAACCAAGTAAACAAGGTATCTGTGTATATACCAACAAACAGATGTTAGAGAGGCACACGTCTTGTTACTATTCAGGGCTTTTGTCTTATCTTAATATCTGTCTTACTATTTCTTCACAAAAGGAAATTGCTTGGTAAGCTGTTCACTCTGGAATACAGAATGATCACAATGATGTGAGCTCATAAATTCCATACTGCCCTCATCAGAGGACGGTCAAGCATGAACACTACCTGACTCATGATTATCTGAAGAAAACTAAAACGAGATGTCAACTCTGTCAGCTTAACTTTGAGGTTTAAGGAGCAGAGGCTTCGTCATCTTTCTCATCATTTCTCTGTGACGTGATGAGGACTCTAGGAACTGCTACATCATATTGAACATGAAATGTTATAGCCAAAAAGCACAAGAAATTATAGAGATAAATGTGTCAGCTTCTCCTGACCACTGTGTCCACTGTAGTAGCATGTTCTTGGAAGAAAATAAATGACCTTGACTTGACTTCTTGGTGTCTTCGGGGCTTAACCTCTACGTATATATGGAGGGGTCTTTTGGGGGCAATGGAGTTCACATTCAGCATTATAACCCTGGAACTCATCAGGGCAAATACTGAAAAGCTAAGAAACCGGGGTCGCAAATGTACCTTTCTGGCTCTCCCCAGGGGGAATGATGCAATTCTTCTTGAATAAAGCCTCCAGGCCTATTGCACAATCACAAACAATGGCTGGCCAGGGTTACAAATCAAAGGACATTATCTGTGAGACATCGATAAGGCTGTTGATTCAATAAAGATTTATATTGGCCTTTTTCACAGAGCCAAGTTCTAAACTTTAGGTTCTAAGCCTTCTGCACCCCCAACCCACTCCCTGCCTCTACTCTTCACTTTTTGTGAACCAACCCCTGGAATCCCTGCTGTTGAGAGGCCAAGCCAGAGGACATTAGCCAGGAGACCCAAGACACCTCAGAAGGCAAAGCAGGAGACAGGCAGGGCAAATGGTTCAGGATGACACTTGTCCAAAGTTTACAAGGTCAAGTCTATTCTGACAAAGACAGGGGTCCTAGCTTCATGTCATCTGGCTCCAATGGGGACCTACTAAGTCTCAGCCTGAATGTTTGTGGCAATATGAGAAAACAAACAACACCTGAATGATCTCACCGGCATGGGGACGAGCCTTTGGGTACAAAGCCCTGGCAGCTTTGCTTGGTCTTGATTCCTAAATGGCTATCCTTGGGGGGTTAAGACAACCCCAAAACCTCTGTGCTGGGTGTGTGAAATCTACAGGTTTGCCTTGTTTAATCTGTTTGCCTCACTCCCCCATTGAAATACAAGCTCCTTTAAGACAGTTAAAAGCATCTAGTACAAAACTGAAGGAGCCCTTGCTGGTACAGTAGTTAAAAGCTGGGCTGACAATCAAAAGCTCTGCCCACTGGCCCCACTGGTGGCAGGCTGCCACATCTTTCTCCTGAGGAGCAGCTACGGAGTTCAAACCACCAACCTTTCAGTTAGCAACCCAGTGCTTAACCACTGCGCTACCAGGACTCCTGGTCAGTATCACAGGTAGTCTAATCTCGTAGTTTAAGATTTCCCTTCTCAGATTGGCTCTGGGTTTCATGTTCAAACTATATTCCCCTTCTCTATTTTCTTAAACTTCCTTTGTTGTCTAGATAACTAATATGCAAAAACAGAAACAGAAAAAAAAAAAAGGCTTAGGCACGCACCAACATGCAGCAGATTTGACTGACTCAGTGCTACTGCTTTCTGGCGTGTCTGTGCCCAGCCACCTGCCTGTTCCGGCAGGTGCACCTGTCAGCACTGAGGGCAGGATTTTAGATTTGCCACATTATATGTTTCCATACACTGAACTTACCACTTTCAAAAAAACCTGTTCTGTCTCACATGCTTTCCTATTTGTCTACCATCCAACTTACTGGAAGATTGTTAAAATTATCTTCTTATCTCTGGACTTAGTGGGAGCGATTTATTCTGATAGGAAATTTGGGTATTGTTTACCCCTCTAAATTTTCTGTGGTGTTTCATAAACACGGGGCCCACGTGGCTCAGCAGTTAAGTGTTTGGCTGCTAACTGAGAGGCTGGCAGTTGAATCTACCAGCTGGTTTTTAGAAATTCTAGTTTCTAGAAACTCTACTCTGTAGAACTATGAGATTGCTGTAAATCGAAATTGACTCAAAGGCAACAGGTCTTCATAAACACTATTACATTTATTTGCAATTTTCCACCATCATTTCACTTTCTCCTCACTTCTACCCTCCACAAATTCTATTCATTCTCCCTTGGGAAGCCTCAGTGATGGAATGGAAAGTCTTGAATCTTCCGTCCTCACCAGCTACAGCCTTCAGCAAATGATCTGTCTTAATTTACTCAAGTATCAGTGCAGATACTTCTACCTCTCAAGATTATCATGAAGGTCATGCTGAAAGTATGGCAAGTCCTCACCTAGGCCTGGTACATTAAAAATATAAAATCAAACTTGTTGCTTTCAAGTTTATTCCAATACATAGCAATTCCACTGGACAGAGTAGAACTGCCCCATAGAGTTTCCAAGGAGCACCTGGTGGATTTGAACTTCTGACCTTTTAGGCTGGCAGCAATGGATCCTAACTACTACACCACTAGGGTAGAGGCACACAGATGTGCTGAACAGGCTCTAGATACTTTTGACTGTTCCATACTCTGCTCAACAGTCCTAGCTTTACTATTCCTTCTTGTACCTAGACATCGATTCTTCCTGTCAGTGTTTATTAAACACCTGTCCTCCAGCTTTTTAGCCACAGTGTAGCTCTCAGGAAGAAACAGTTGCTTGGCTCTCCTGCCACATGCCTTTATGGAACATGTCCAGGCCAGTGGAGCCCTAGGGAGACAGCACAGGCTTGGACCAGTGAAGTGGCTGGTTCCATGGCCCCAGAGAGATTGTTTAGTCAGTGTTGTCTTTTGAATGATGTGACCCAGCTGTTGCCCTTTTGGAAATCATAGTAGTAGCCAGTCTAGCCTGGTTCATAGCAGCTGGATGTGATGGCTCTTTTAAAGGAACAATAATATGAAGAGAACAGGCTACTGCTAGCGAAGTGCTTTTTAAGGAGAAGGTGGAGAACAGAGAAGTTTGGAAGCAGGCCGGTATCTTACTAATTTAGTGCTGCCATTAACAGAAACACCACAAGTAGATGGCTTCAACAAAGCGACATTTACTCTTTCACTATCAAGTAGGCTACCAGACCAAATTCAGAGTATCAGCTCCAGAGACAGCTCTCTCTCTACCAGCTCTGGAGGAAGGTCCCTGCCATAAATCTCCCCTGGGTCTAGGGGCATCTCACAGAAGGAACCTTGATCCAAAAGACACACTGTGCTCCCAGCACTGCTTTCTTGGTGGTATGAGGTCTCATGTCTCTCTGCACACTTCTTTTATGTCTCAAAGAGATTGGCTTAAGACACCAATCTAGTCTTCTACATCTCATCAATATAACTGCCACTAATCCGTCTCATTTCATCTTAGTGATATGATTTACAACATGTAGAAAAATCACATAAAATGGTGGATAATCACATCATACTGGAACTCATGGCCCAGATAAGATGCATATTTTGGGGGCACACAGTTCAATCCATTACAGAGGGGAAGGAGAAGAAAGAGAAAGGGTTGTATGGCCTTCACACAGAAGCCATGAATACTAACCAGAAGTTTTATTTTTAAATAAATGAACACCTCTTTTTTTCTAAAAACAAAAACTTCTTGTTCCCTGCCATTGAATAGGTCCCTACTCATGATGATCTTATGTACATACGAAATTCAAGGACAAGGTTTTGGACATGTAGACATCACTATTTTATGAACAGGAAGAGACACCAGGAAGTGGTCTGGAAAGAATGGGACAAATAAGAGATAGATGCTATATTTAAAAAAACAAAACCCATTGGCATCAACTTGATTCCTACTCAGTGATCCGACAGGACAGAGAAGAACTGCCCTACAGGGTTTCCAAGGAGCAGCTGGTAGATTTGAACTGTCAATCTTTTGGTTAGTAGCCCAGTTCTTTACTATGCCTTCTCCAGGGTGCCAGAATGAAGTATCTACTTTATTTTTAACATCTCTGATGTCAGTAATGCTGCTGAGCACAAATTTGGGTGTCCATATTCTAGCTACTGTAAGACTGTGCTACCTAGAGCCCTTGGTCGGTAGGACAGTGTGACCTGTTTCAGCTAATGAAATATGATTAGAAAGGACATATATTAATCTAGATCAAGGATACAACTGCCAGATAACATGCTTCAGTGTTGTCTTCTTCCTCTGCCATGGTGACGTGCAATGCAACAACTGGTGATTCCCCACCTGGGTAAGGAGGGGAGTTGTGACTACACCAGAGTAAGGCCACAGGTGAAGATCTCAAGGGAGAAATAAATCTTTGTTGTTTGAAGCTGCTGAGATTTGCAGCTCAATCTAGGCTACCCTCACTAAGTCTTTTACTTAATTAAGAAACAGGCCTACGAGATAGGCAATATTGTTATAAGTGTCTTGTTGATGTTTTCGGATGCCATCGAGTCAATTTCGACTCATATAGACTCCATGTGCTGCACAGTAGAACTTTGCCATAGTGTTTTCTACACTGCAGTCTTTGTGGGTACAGATCACCAGGCCTTTCTCCTGCCTAGCCCCTGGGTGGGTTTGAACCGTCAACCTTTTGGTTAGCAGCCAAGTACTGAACTGTTGCACCTCCAGGGCTCCTTGTTGTGAATGCAATATTTGTGAAAATGCTGACTTTGGATGGCTAAATAATTTGTGCTCGAAGTTGCACTGCCAACTTTTGAATGGTCTCATTTCACTGCTCATTTTATTTCTGCCTTATCATGCTGACTCAAAACAGTTCAAACGCGACTCATTATACCCACTAAAGGGTTTGGAAAGCAGTATGTGTTAGATGAATATTGACTGCACAATGCTGCTCATACCCTGGAGCCATCCTTCCAGTGATGCCCGGGGTTAGTGAAAGGCTGTAGTCCTCTGCTGTACCACCTCCATGTACTTACAGTGGCTAATGAGGAGCCTGGCTATAAAATTTGCTTTGGGGATCTATAGAAATTTAAGCTTCACTGTAATTCAAATCAAAGAATAAATAAGCAAGAGCAGCATAAATTACACAAAAGTTAGTTTTGGAATCATATTTCCTTCCAAATAATTTAACCATAATGTTTATGAATTCTGCACATTATAAAAGTCATTCCACTCGTATTTTGAAAATGATTTTTTTTTTGTCCAGAAGCAGGGTGGTAGAGATATGCCTATGCATTAGTTATTCGCAAAATCACGTAAGAATTAAACCTTAACTTTTATTAGGCCACTTCTAGCATTAAAATTTGAAAACTAGGAGAATAGATACCTTTTATTTTTTGTTTTTATTCATGCATTCAGCAAATAATTTTTTAAAATTGTATTTCACATGAAGATTTACAGAGCCAACCGGTTTCTCATTAAACAATTAACACACATTTTTTTCGTGACAGTTGTTGCCAACCCCATGACATACAAACACTCCCACCTTCTTGACATTGGGTTCCCCATGACCAGCTTTCCTGTTCCTTCCTACCCTCTCATCCTTGCACTTAGGCTGGTGCACCCCATTTAGTCTCATTTTGTTTTACAGATGTGTCTGATTTTCACCTGAAGGCTGAATCTCAGGAGTGACCTCATTACTGAGCTATGAGGGCATCCAGGAACTGTACTCGTATGTGTGTGTGTGTGTGTGTGTGTGTGTGTGTGTGTGTGTGTGTGTGTGTGTGAGTGAGACAGAGAGAGAGAGAGAAAGGCAGAGAGGGAGAGAGAGAGAGAAATACAGCGAATTAGAATACTGTTCTCCCTTTTTCTCCAGCTACGTCTGGAACCCTCTGCTGTGACCCCTGTCAGAAAATACTCCGTGGTGGTAGCCAGGCACTTTCTAGTTGTGCCGGACACAGTCTGGTAAAGGCTGTGGTACTTGTGGTGCGCCAGCCCTCTGGACTAGATGTTGCCTCATATCTTTGGTTTGTTTCATTCTACCTTGCTCTGGTCACGGTGAAACCAGTGAAATACCTTACACAGCCACTCACAAGCTTTTTCTCACTTGCCAGATGCTACTCACAAAGAATGCAGAATGTAGAACATTTTCTTTATAAAATATGTTATGCCAGCTGAGCTAGATGTTCCCCAAGACCATGGTCTCCAAATCCCTCAGCCCAGAAATACGGTCTCTCAGGGACTTTAGAAGTGTCTAAGTGGCTTCCATGACTTTGCTTTCAAGCTGTGCTCACATCCCCAGGGTTGTGTATTGTCTTACCTTTCACCGAAGTTATCACTGATCTATTGTCTATTTAGTGTTTTTCCCTCCCTCACAACCATAGAAATTTTTTTGTGTGTGTGTAAATCTTTGCATGAATTTTTATAGTAGTGGGCTCATATTTGTCCTTTTGTGATTGATTTATTTCACTGTGTAACATCCTCCAGATTCATCCTTGTGAAATTCTGCCCTTGCCGATTCATCATTGTTCTCTATTGTTGCTTACTAGTCCACTGTGTATATGCGCCATAGTTTATCAATGCACTCATCTATTCATGGATGTTAGATTGTTTCTATCATTTTACTGTTGTGAACAATGCTGCAACAAACATGAGTGTGCATATGAGGACTGCCAATTAAGCTCACAAATGCATCTTAGAAAAAGTGCTAAATACGTCATTGCTGACTATCATTCCAGTCACTTTCAAAGTACTCTCCTTGATAACCTAGGCACCGGTGCCAGTGCCTAGTCCACCTTTCAAAGCAATTTTGGAACTCTTTTTCTGGAGTGGCCATCAGAGCTGTCATTATATTACCTTTAGTGTCCTGAATGTCATCGGAATGTTTTCTTTTCAATATTTCCTTTATCCTTCGGTAAAGAAAAAAGTCATTGGGGGCCAGATCAGGTGAGCAGGGAGGCTATTCCAATGCAGGTATTTGTTTACTGGCTAAGAATTCGATCACAAACAGTGCTCTGTGGGCTGGTACATTGTCATGAGTTGTTGGCAAAAAGTTCAGGTCTTTTTCATCTCACTTTTTCATGTAGCCTTTTCAACACCTCTAAATAGTAAACTTGGTTAATTGTCTAGTTGGTACAAATTCGTAATGAACAATCCCTCTGATATCAAGAAAGATTAGAAACATGGTTTTGACTCTTGACTTGGACTGACATAACGGCTTTGGTCGTGGATAATTGGCAAACTTCCATTGTGCACTTTGACACTTTGTTTCAGGGTCATATTGGTACACTCATGTTTCATTACCAGTGATAATACGGCCCAGAACATCATCTTGCCTCTCCAAAAGGTTTTGGCAAACATCAGGTCTCCTTTGCTTTCATTCATCAGTGAGCACCTTTTTTGCACACACCTTTCTCATACCAAGGTTTTCAGTTAAGATTTTCCTGTTTCTCTATTGGTGTTTACTTGGTCTGCTATGCTTCTCATAGTCAGCCAACAATTTTGACAAACAATCTGATGAATATTTGCAATGTTTTCATCAGTTCTGCTCATTACTAGCTGCTTTGACCTCTCTTCTTCAGTGATGCTTTCTGTCTCTTCAGAAAAACATTTAAGCCATTTGTACACTGCTGTTTTCTTAACGGCATTGTGGTGGTCAGGATTATGTCAACTTGGCTACTACCTATTCGGCTGCTGTATTAAGTGGCAGGGCGGGGTTTGTGGTGGCTCCCTGCCCCTCGGCTCTCATCTCGTGACCCTGGACTACGGCTGCTGATCGCTCACGTGGCCAGGAGCTCCTGCTTTCTTGTTCCAGCATCTGGTTCCGGGACTTGAGCTAGCAGCTGTTGGGCTCATCAGTCCTTACAGTCGGCACTTGAGAGTCCTGCTCCCCGACCTGCCAATCCTGCGCTTGCCAGCCTCTGCCCAGTCCTGCTCCCTGACCTGCCGATCGTGGGTTCGCCAGCCTCTGTCACTTCGTCTCGCCACCAGCTTGGGATCCACCGACCTCCAGCCTCTGTCGCTTCGTCTCGCCACCAGCTTGGGATCCACTGACCTACACAACCGGTGATCTGCAACTCTGGTCTCTGACTTGCTGACCTTGGGTTCCTCAGCTTCCGTGGACACGTGAGGCTTGTGCCAGAGCTTGGGACATTCAGCTTCTGTGATTACGTGAGCTGTTTCCTATATTTGTATCTATCTATCTGTCTATATATATATATTATAATTCTTTCCTTGTACCTACACGTGTTACTGGTTTTGCTTCCCTAGAAAACCCAGCCTAAGACAGGCATTATCCCCATAAACTTGTCCCTGATTTCACTTCCCCTCTTGCCAAGTTTAACAAGAAATTTAATGTTTGTTCATTGCTCTAATTCAAACTCTGACAGTCTTGCAATGGCACATGAAAACATACAACAATGATGAACACCACTCAGCAAGATACTACCACATGTCAACACGGACACAGCTGTGAGACGCTAATATACCTAGGTTGTGAAATCTCAGCCAGTTGTTTGTAAAGTGCTGCCAACATAAGCACAAGGTGGCAAGTTCATGAACTTCATTGTCACACCTCGTATTACCCTTGATGTCCTGAATTGTCATCAAAATGTCTTCCTTTTGATATTTCCTTTATCGTCAGGTAAAGAAAAAAGTCACTGGGGGCCAGATCAGGTGAGTAGGGAAGGTGTTCCAGTACAGTTATTTACTTGCTAAAAACTCCCTTACCAACAACTATACAATTAAGTTCACAAGTTTGCCATCGTGCTGCCATGTGCAATGGCCATTCCAGAAAGAGTTTCCAAATTGCTTTGAAGGGCGGACTAGGTGCTGGAGTCAGTGCATAGCTTCCTAAGGTGAATACTTCAAAGGTGACTCAGCAATGAGGTATGTAGCACTTAGAACAACTAGGCTGATGGACGTAATTGTATGACCTTGTAAGTCTATTTGCGTGACACTTTTTATTTTTCTAGGATATATTCCTAGGAGTGGGATTCCTGGATCATATGATATTTCTATTTCTAGCTTTCTAGGAAAGTACCATATCCTTTTTCAAAACAGTTGTACCATTTTGCATTCTCACCAGCAGTGCCTAAAAGTTTCTACAACCCTGCAGCCTCTCCAGCATTTGTTGTTTTCTGTTTTATGATTGGTGTCAATAATGTTGGGGTGAGATGATGTCATGGACTGAATTGTGTCCCTCCAAAAAATCCGTGTAGCAATTTAGCTAGGCCGTGATTCCTGGTATTGTGTCATGTTCCTCCATATTGTAAATCTTGCCTCTATGACGTTAAAGGGAAACCCAGGTGGCATAGTGGTGAAGTACTAAGGCTGTGAACCAAGAGGTCAGTGGTTCAAATCTGCCAGGTACTCCTTGGAAACTCTGTGGGGCAGCTCTACTGTGACCTATAGGGTCGCTATGAGTTGGAACTAATTTGATGGCACCTAACAACAATAGCAACATGATGTGAAAGGGGGTGGACTGGTGGCTGTTGTATTGGTGGGGCAGGGCTCAATGGGTGAGACTATTTTGTGCCTTGAGGCCGTCTCTTGAGACACAAGGGAAAGAAGCTAGCAGACAGATTTGGGGACTTCATACCACCAATAAGCAGGGCTGGGAGATGAGCACGTCCTTTGGAAAGGACTGGGGTCCCTGTGCCTGAGAAGCTTCCAGGCCAGAGGAGGACTGATGACAAGGACCTTTCTCCATAGTCAGCAAAGTAAGTCTTCACCTCGAGCTGACACCCTGAATTTGGACTTCCAGCCTACTGGACTGTGATAAAATAAAATTTCTCTTTTTTAAACCATCCACTTGTGGTATTTCTGTCAGAGCAGTACCAGATGACTAAGATAGTATCTCATTGTAGTTTTGATTTGCATTTCTGTAATGATAAGTAATTGGGAGCATTTCCTCATGTATCTGTTAGCCGCTTGAATGTCTTCTTTGGTGAAGTGTCTGTTCATATCCTTGTCCATTTTTTAATTGTCTTGTCTTTTTATTGCAGAGGTGTTGGATTTTCCTATAGCTTTTAGAGATTAGACCTTTGTTGGTTTTGTCATAGCCAATGCTTTCTACACAGTCTGTAGGTTCCCTTTTTAGTTTTTTGGTAAAGTCTTCTGATGAGCATTAAGTGTTTAATTTTTTAAAAATCCCAGTTACCTAGCTTATCTTCTGGTGTCTTTGTATTGTTAATTATGGTTTGTATCCTGTTAACACCACAAAGTATGCCTCTAGCATGGACTCTATGATTTTTACAGTCTTTGATTTCATATTTAGGTATTTGATCCATTTTGAATTACTTTCTGTGTATGGTGTGAGGTGTGGGTTCTGTTTCATTTTTTTGCAGATGGACATCTAATATTGCCATCATTTGGTAAAAAGACTGTGTTTTCCTCCTTAGATGGACTTTGGGCCTTTGTCAAAGATCAGGTGACCATAACTGGATAAACTCACATCTGGGTTCTCAATTCTGTTTCATTGGTAGATTTGTCTGTTGTACCACGACCAGGTTATTTTGACTATCGCAGCCACATAGCGAGTTCTGAGGTCAGGTAGTGTGAATCTGATCTTACTGTATTCATCTTCAACAGTGCTTTACTCATCTGGGCCCTCTCCCGTGCCCATATAGTGTGCTATTTTTTTTTTTTTTTTATAATGCTGAATTCTATTGGCTAGAATTTGTTGAGAAATCTGCAATGATGAAAGCTATAGGTTTGTAATTTTGGGGTGGTATCTCAGCCTGGTTTTCATATCAAAGTTATGCTGGCTTTGTAGAATGAATTTGGAAGTATCTCTCCCTCTTTTATGTTCTAAAATAGTTTGAGTAGTACAGGTATAGGCTCTTCTCTGAATGTTTGGTAGGATTCTCCAGAGAACTGGAATAGAATAAGCAAAAGCTGCTAAAACATAAAAGGCCAGAAATTTCAGGATGTTTGACATAGGTTATTTCCAAAAAAACAGAAACAGAAACAAGAAACCAAACCTGTTGCTGTTGGTTCTGATGCACAGCAACCCTACGGGACAGAATAGGACTGCCCAGAGTTTCCAAGGAACGTCTGGTAGATTTGAACTGCTGACCTTTTGGTTAGCAGGCATAGTTCTTAACCACTATATTACCAGGGTTTCCACATTAACACAGATAATTTAATTATGATGTTTTTTAAAACACATAGTGCATAGTGGACTATGATAACACTCTTCTTTCTCCTTAGAATCCCATGGACACTTTTTAATATTTCATTTTTGTTGTTGAGAATTTACTTAGTATACATCAATTAAACAGTTTCTACATGTACAATTCAGTGACACTGGTTACTCTCCTTTTACCTTTCTCATCCTCCTTTTCTAAGTTGTTCTCTCCCCATTAACATAAACTCACTGCTCCCTAAGTTTCCTAATCTTTCCAGTTGTTGTCAATTTGGTCCCACATGGAAAGCTCTTAGAAGAGCGCAATGCTCAAGACAGACACTCTACTAGTTAAGCTTAACTATTACTTGGCTTTATGAAGTTTTATGGGGATATCTTTGGTTTATGGTTTAAAGATTATCTCAGACAAAAGTTTTAGGGGTTCACTGAACCTCCAGAAAGTCTGGAATCTATGCGAATTTGAAATTCTCTTCTATATTTTCCCCCCTTTTGATCAGGATTCTTGTATTGAATCAAAATATTTAGCAACAGTAGCCAAGTATCATCCAGTTCTTCTAGTCTCATGGCAAAGGGAGAAGTTGTTCACGGAGGCAATTAGCCTCACATTCCATTTCTTCCCCCTGAATTCCCTTTATTTTGTCTTGCTCCAGGCAAAGAAAGACCAATTGTTGTATCTTGAATTATCATTTGGACTCTCTTTATGCCCTGTATTTTAAAGAATAAAAGAAAAATTACCTCCTGGGTACAGAGAGGGAGTCTCTCTGTGCTTCCTCTTCAGTAAAGAACAACAGAGTTGGACAGTCAGAGGTGGAGTTACCAAGGGACAGTAACTCTGATGAAGTACAAAGAAAACTGAAAATTTCATTCCTAAGAAACTCCTTTTCACTATACAACCTTTTCTATCAAGGTCCCTGGAACAAAGCTTACTGTTGTCCTCAAAGAAAATCATGTAGTCATCGAACATATTTATGGTAACTTTGTGTTCTTCAAAAAACCACTGTTGAAATCAAAAGTGCACTTTTAAAATTTCTGGAAATGTCAGTATATCAGACTGAAGGTCAGAGAGAGAAGCTGGGAGATCTAGGACTGCCACTAATCAGATCTGTTATTGATCTGTTATTTGGGCCAAGTCATTTTGGCTTCCCCAGCCTAATGACTACTATCTTTTAGCTCTAGTTCTACAGTAACTTGTTGCCAAGAGAAGCACACTACTACCCTTCTCCAATGACGTAAAACATGAACCATTTCATTACACTCATTACATTCAAACCCAAGTGTTTGAAATTTTTAATTAATCTTCACTAGCAGAAAGTTGCTATTCTCGTATTATGGGTTAAGTATATACATCTTAGAGGAAGAAGAAAAACTAATTTTTTTCTGGTATCATTTAATACTATTTCTAATAAATTAGCTGATTTCTTTTTTAAATAACTGGGTGACTGGATCTTGATGTGAGTCACTAATACCAATCAGCAAAGGTTGGCTTTATCACTACTTCCTTTTGTTAGCACATATGCTAACTAAAGCCTTGGATGTGGGTTTGGTCCCTATACAGGCCATAAAGCTATGTACCAAAAAAAATTCTATTTCTAATTAGCGGCCTGGAAAAGTGAGGCAGTCAGTCATTGAAGGTATACTGATAGGATATACAGAAGACTTCGAAAAAACAATGATGAGCACCTTACAGCTACCTTGTTGCTGACATTCACATTCCAGAGTAATAAAAAGTTTAAATTAACCCATCAGGCAGGAAGCATCAAACTACAGAGAGGTTGAGAAAATAAGACTGAGAGAATTTGAATAAACATACTTACTATAGATATTAGAAAAAAAACAAACACGTTTCTGAGATTTCAAATGTCATTTAGACTGGATTATAACCAGATTAAATGAGCATCCTTTGCTCCTCAGCTCAGACCTTAGATTATTAATTCTACAACCACACAGGTAGTAGTCTTGTTTCTGTTGGATCTGTGCCATCAGGCCAAGTATGGATTAAAGAAGCTCCAATACATGGAAAACAAACCAGACCAGGGAGCACCATTCACTCTTCATCTGTTAAGGCTAAGATGAATTTTAAAATTTATAATGATGCCTCATTGCTTTTCTTCCCTGTTGTAGGTTTGTATTTTGTAGATGGCATATGAAAACAATTTCTAAATAATCTAGGCCAAAGCCAAGTGCCATCGAGGAGGTTTGAATTATCTATGCAAAACATGTATTTTCATGCTATCCAGACTATTTTAGCCAATTTTATTTTGCAAATTCCTTCCAATATTTTACTGATAATTTTTTTGTCTTCATGTTCCACAAACAGTAATTTTTCTTTCTGTTGATTTCAGAGCTCCTCTTCTACTTTATGCCTCACCAACAAGTATCTTCCAGCTCTTCGCTTCCTGTTACAGACTGAGTTGCTTTCCTAAAAAGTAAGTGTTGTAAATCCTAACCTCTACACCTGTGGTTATAATTCCATTTGGAAGTAGATTTTCTTTCTTATGTTAATGAGGAAGTACTAGTCCAGAGTGTATTTTAAGTGAATTTCTTTTGAGATATAAAAGAGATTAAACAAGCATGCGAAAAAGCAGAAATGTAGAAGAGAGTCACTCAGCCACATGAAGATCTTCCAGGAGTAGAAGTTCAAAAAAAGCAAAGGCCTTCCTCCAGAGCTGAAAGACAGAAACACTTTCCTGAAAACCAGTACCCTGAATTTGTACTTCTAGCCTCCTAAACTGAGGTAGTATAGATTTCTGTTTCTTAAGGCTACCAATTTTGGTATCTGTTATAGCAGCATTAGATAATGAAGACATTTCTTTTTAGTCCAAAAACCCCTTTGCATCTATCTCCTCTTGCCCCTTCCTTTTTATTTGGATCACCCGACTCGACGGCACTTGGCTTGGCTTTTTCATAAACTGGAAACCCTGAATGCATAATGGTTAAAGGGCAGTTGGAATCCACCAAGTGCTCCTTGGAAACTCTATGGGGCAGTTCTACTCTGTCCTATAAGGTCACTGTGAGTCGAAATGGACTTGATGGTAATCTTTTTCCCCATAAATTTGCAAATAAACTTATAATAAATCTGAATTTGGGATCTATTTCTGAAAAAGAATTCTATTGTCAAAAATGTTTTAGATACTTTTTTTCCTAGTACCCAAATGAAATAAAGGTAATTTCTTTAGTTTTACATACAAAGAATATAGTTTTTAGAGCATTTTAGAAAAAGATACTAGTCTCAGTCATCCAGTACTGCTACCATAGAGATACCACAAGGGGCTGACTTTTAAAAAAAGAGAAATTTTATTCTGTTACAGTCCAGTAAAACACAAGTCCAAAATCAGGGTGTCAGCTCCAGGGGAAGACTTTCTCTGTTGGCTCTGGAGGAAGGTCCTTGTTATCAGTCTTCCCCTGGACTGAGAGCTTCTGAAGTGCAGGGACCCCTGGTCCTTTCCAAAGGATGTGGTCAGTTCTGGGCACTGCTTCTTGGTGGTATGAGGTCCCCACTTTCTGCTTGCTTTTCTTTCCTTTATATCCCAAAAGACTGTCCCAAGGCACAATACAATCTTACACACTGAGTTCTGCCTCACAAATACAACTGCTACCCATCATCCAGCATTAGTCTCATAGAGGCAGAGTTTAGAGCATATAGGAACATAACATAATACCAAGAATCATGGCATAGTCAAATTGCTACACACATTTTTTTGTTGTTGTTGTTGTTAAGTGCCGTCGAGTCAGTTCTGACTCACAGTAACCCTATGAACAACAGAACGAAACACTGTCCGGCCTTGCACCATGTCCACATACTTTTATGCTTCAGCCCATTGTTGTGGCCACTGTGTCCATCCACCTCATTGAGGGTCTTCCTCTTTTTTGATGACCCTCCATTCTACCAAGCATGATGTTCTTCTCCATGGACTGATCTTTCCTGACAACACATCCAAAGTGTGTAAGACACAGTCCTGTCATCTTTGCTTCCAAGAAGCACTGTGGTTGGACTTCTTCCAAAACAGAGTTTGTTCTTTTGACGGTCCATGGTACATTCAACATTCTTCTCCAACATCACAATTCAAAGGCATCAATTCTTCTTGTGTTTTCTTTGTTCATTGTCCGGCTTTCACATGTATATGATGTGACTGAAAATACCACGGCTTGGGTCAGGTGCATTTTAGTCTTCAAGGTGACATCCTTACTTTTGAATACTTTGTAGAGGTCCTTTGCAGCATATTTTCCCAATGCAATGTGTCTTTTGGTTTCCTGACTGCTGCTTCCATGTATGTTGATTGTGGACCCAAGTACAATGAAATCCTTGATGACATCAATGCTTTCTCCGACAATATTCTTACTGGTCCAGTTGTGAGGATTTTTGTTTTCTTGATGTTGAGGTATGATCCATAGTGAAGGCTGTGGTCCTTGATCTTCATCAGTAAGTGTCTCAAATCTTCTTCATTTCCAGCAAGTAAGGTGGTGTCATCTGCACAACGCAGGTTGTTAATGAATCATCCTCCAATCCCGATGCCTCGTTCTTCTTTGTATAATCCAGCTTCTCAGATTATTTGCTTGGCATACACATTAAAAAGTTATGGTAAAAGGATACAGCCCTGACACACACCTTTCCTGACTTTAAACCATGCAGTGTCCCCTTGTTTTGTTCACAAGACTGCTTCTTGATTCACACATTTTTATGAGGACACAATTCAATCCATAACAGTACTCATTAATGAACTTTGCATAATAAAGGTTTAGAAGGTACTGGACCAAAAAGCCATACCATGTAAATATGAAAAGAATCTTTAAATAACATTGTCTTACCTAAAACAAGTTTCTATGTCCTGATTCTAATGTCTATGAAGAACCCCTTTTTATTTAGTTTTCTTTATACTTGAAAAGAAAAAAAACAAAGAAATGGAACTACAGGCTGAAAAGATTCTAGGTGGTGGGGAGCTGTGCTGGGACCTAAGACTGAGGGCCACAGAGGCATTGTTTCAGATCATCCCCAATCTGAAATGAAAACATGACCTCCGCACTCCACAAGCCCTAGGTGATAATACTGGCATGGGGCTCAGAGGCACCACCATAGATTTAGTAAACTATAGGTGGTGAACAGTACCTCTAGGCTTCAAAACTGGGCTCTAATGAATGATAAAAGAATTAAATAGGAGGCCAGGAAGGACAGGACAGAGAAATAACTTATGTTTGAGCATTCTTCTTTCAGATTGCTGGCCACGTGCTGTCTAGCACCACTTTGTTTTCTTTAATGGCCAGTGATGGACTGTAGATTGCAAAGCTGACAATCTCCACCCAGTTGACTCCCATACCTCTCCAATCACTCTCAGTGTTTCTCTCTCTAGCACTTGCCCCTGTTTCTGCATGTGGTCTTTCCCTTAAATACCTTTCCTGACAAATTCAGACAGGCTTTAAGGATGAGAATGCCCCCTGTTCCTTGCATACTAGTGTGCAAATAAAACTTTTGGCCTGTTATTCAAATATCTATTTTAGAGATTGGCTTTTTGGCAGCAGGCAGCACAAACTTTGGAGGTTTCTCCAGTAACAAAACCAACCTAGAAATAAAAAAGCCACCCTTAGGGCTACTATCTTTTGTACCTGGTAAGATAACACCTCTGCTTAGTTCCTCTTTGGGATCTGTTTTAGTAAGCTAGTGTTGCTCACTACAGAGTGGATGGCTTCAACAAAGGAAAGTTTATTCTTACAGGGTCTGGTAGGCTACAAAGTCAAATTTAGGTTGTCCACTCTGGAGGAAGGCTTTCCCCCTTCTCAGCTCTGGAGGAAAGTCTCTGTGAAGAGGCAATTAGTTAAACCCATCTCCCCTTGAGCCACTTTGCCCTGCTCTGGAACCAGAGAGATAAGATCCCCTACCCTCTGCATCCCCCAGCCACTCCATCCCTGCCTCCCAACCCTCTGCTTCCCCCAGCCGCTCCATCCCTGCCTGAAACCAACCCCATAAAACACCCAAACCCCTGACACATGGGGCCAGCACTTTGGAGAGCATTAACCCCCACTGGCCTGCTAGCTTCTGCTTCTCTAAGCTGGTATTGCCGGCTCATTTTTCCACATCACTTGTCTTGCATCAGTCTTTGTTTAGGGAGCATATTGGCACAGGAACCTCAGGTCTGAAGGACACGTTCTTCTCTTGGTGCTGTTTTCTTTTTTCTGATTCCTGCTTATAGACGCTGGCATCAGTAGCTCTGTCTTCCAAGTCAGAAATTCTTTTATCCATTTGTTCCATTCTGTTTTCTTGGCTTTGCATGGAAGTTTCTATGTCTTTGATTTTGTTCTTGATCTGTTGGATTTCAGAGTACTGGTGTTCCATCAGATCAAACAGCCTGCTTAATTTTTCATTTTGTTCTGCTGCATTTTGAATAAGGTCTAGAAGGGCTCTGTATATAATCATTTTGTATTCACTTCCTGATGCTTTCAAAAAATTTTCTTCATCTGAAAAACTCCTTGGTTGCTTTGTTTGGGAGCCTTCTGAAGCCATGGGTGATTTCTTGTATGCCACAAGTGTCTGTTGCTTTTTGGGTCCCATGTGAGTATGTAGAGGCTGCAAAAGGTACTGTGAGGATGGACTGCAGATGTTTCCCTAGGCTGTCTTAAAATGTAAAGCAAAAGGTATCTGACCACTTCACAAGACAGCTAGGTTTTCAGGTGTAGATGTCCCTCTTCTCAACTGGCACAGTAAGCCCCACTATATCCAACCCCAGATGATAACAAACTAGTTCAGAATACAGCAATGCTACTGCCCTGTTGGCCTCTGCTGACAGGGCCTAGCCTTAGGCGACACTGCTTTTGTGGTAGAAAAGCGCTCTCCTGTGGGCAGGCTCCGGATCCCAAGATAAGAGGTCCAGCTGCAGCCACCATATCCAAGATGGCGTCCTCCACATAGGCAGCAGACAGAGGGGCTAAAGGTGCCAAGAGGTAGTGATTCCTCTGCCTCTGTTGCAGGGCCCCCACGGTAGGTGGCGCTGGGTAAATTACTGCATTTCTGTCGGAGAAGCACTGTCCTGTTTGCAGGCACTGGCTCCCAGGCTAAGAATGGGGTCCCGCTAAAATCTCCGTACCCAACATGGCATCCTGCACACTGACTGTGAAATTCCGTACAAACCCCACCACGGCAGATATAAAATGACAGGCTCAAAGTGGCTAGATTAACAGAGTCCTAAACCTAGTCCTAAACCTGGCTCTCAAAATATGGGAATTTCACATGCCTATCCCCCCAGCAGCACGTCTGAGTCTAGCTGCTAGGCAAGACCCAGCTCTGCCTGTCAGCCAAGGCAGAGAAAAAAAAAAGTCAGAAGGGTGCGTTTACCTTCTGTTTGTGAGAGCCAGGGCTAGCCAGGCACGGGAGTCAGCGAAAGAGAGGAGGTTTTTCGCTCAGTGGTATAAGTCTAAAGTAACAGCTCTGTGCCATGTCCTGGGGCTGATTAGGTGATCAGAAGGCTCTGTTTGATTGTCAATTCAGGTCTTAGTTTCCAGAGGGATGTAAGGAGACGTAGGCTTAGTCCGCCATCTGGACTCCGCCCCTTCCTGGTGTTGTTTTCTTAATGGTGTGAGGTTCCCAACTCACTGCTTGCTTCCTTTTCCTTTTCTCTCTTGTAGGATGAAAGGATAAAGAGTGGTGCAAACCATATTCCAAGGAAACTCCCTTTACAGTGGAGCCCAGCCCGGAGGTGATTCTATGAAGGGATCTAGAGCCCCACCCTAGTCCTTCAACATACAGCATAGGAAGATCACAAAATGGAGGACAATCATAAAACACCAGGAATCACTGCCCAGACACATGGCTATACATATTTTGGCAGGGACATGATTCAATCTATGACAGGATCCTACAGCAACTACTAGAAATTCAATTTCTGTCATGGACAGCACTTGGCTTGATCATGGATTGTGTTCCCCCCAAAATGTGTGTGGCTGTTTGGCTGGGCCATGCATGATTCCTGGTATTGTATGATGTTTCTCTAAATCCTGCTTCTATGATGTTAAGGAGGGTGGATGAGCAGCAGTTGTGTTGGTGGGGCAGGACTCAATGTATAAGACTGTGTTGTGCCTTGAGGCAGTCTCTTGGGATGTAAAGCAGCCTGCAGAGAGATTAGCCAGCCAGCTAGCCAAGTGCCCTCGAGCTGGATCTGACTGGGGACTTCAAATCATCAAGAAAGTAGCACAGCGGGCAGAACAGAGCACATCTGACAGACCTGAGGTTCCTACACTGAGATGCTGTAACACCAAAGAAAAAGTGATGCAACACAAGGATCTTTCTCCAGGGCCAGTAGAGAGAGCGTGCATCCCCCTGGAGCCAGCGTCCTGAATTTGGACTTCCAGCCTACTGGGCTGTGTGAAAATAAACTTTGTTTGTTAAAGTTATCCACTTTTGGTCTGTCTGTTAAAGCAGTACTAGATGATTAAGACAGTTGCTTTGACTTTTCAGGCCAGTATGTCTAACACAATTTCAGTTAGTTTAAAATGAAATACACTACTTAATCTGTTTCCGAGAATTGAGAAAGGACCACTATGAAAATGAATGATGTGGAAAGTGTTTTTCCCAGAAAAATAAAAGAATAAGCAATATGATGTAACAATTATCATCCCTACCATTCTTCAAATAGATAATTGATGACTTATTTAAAAAAAGTTTTAAAAAGCCAAGTACATATTTTCTATCAGTCTAGGCTTTCTAGCTATTTTGCTTCGAATGTCATACAGCCAATATAAAATGAGATTAGAATTCGTTTGAAGTTGAAAGGCCGTTAGTTTAGGACAGAGTTCGTTGAGGGTTCACTGTGTACCACGTATTATGCCAAGTGATCTGTTTCTTAACACATTTTGAGGCAGTATAGCGTAGTTCTGAAGTTTCTAGAGCCAAACTGGATCTGAATTCTTGGCTTTGCCATTGTGCTATGACCTTGGGCAAAATAATTTTCTGTGTCTCATTCTCCCCATCTGTAAAATGCGGCTAGTACCTTTGCCAAAATTACTGTGAAAATTAAATAATGTACCTGGCATACAATAAATGCTAAATATGTGTTTATATTGTACATAACTTAACCCTTAAACTAGGCTGTGAAGAGGTTAAGGAATTTGCTCAGAGTTTCACAACAACAAAATGGTAAAATAGAGATTTAAATCTAGGTCTGTCCAGATGCAAAATGTTGCTAATTCACTATCCCTACCCCTTTGCACTCGGAACATTTGCCCTTAGGCAAACTAGCAACACTATATGATCTTGCATATATTATGCAAGTTTCTTATAGCTACTTTAAAATGATTTTATACTCAAACAAATCAATGCAAATAATATATTTTAACATTTTCTATATTTCTACATCTTACAAAACAAAATCTTTGAAATACTATGCTCTATAATGGTTTTTTGTATGATATCTTAGGAAACAATCCCCGGGGTGCATCCTCGGTTTGTCAGGGCATCAGGGCATGCATCACCATAAAAAACACATGATATTAGCCCTCAAAGCTTTGAAAACACTCTTACATTTTCTGAGACATTCTATATAATGGCCCTGCCCTCCAGACTCTAGGTATTGGCCACACTCTCTGGATTCTGAGTGGAGACCCCTGGCCCGGTGCTACAACTCTGCCTAGAAAGACTCACTTGGACAGCAACTTGTCCCCGCAGCAATAGGTGCACACTAACGCCAACTGAGTGGCAATTTCACCCTTACAAACACAGAAAGCCCTGGCTCCACCCTTTAAAACCCCTGAGGTCATGGCCACACCCTTTGTGACTGAGGCAGCTCAGCTTCTCAGGCTCTGTCTCCTCAGTTTCTGTTTCCTATGGTCACATGGCCTGGGGCCTCAGGGCCACTTCTGGCCTGCCAGGGCAAGTGTTCCAAAGCTCTGTAGCTCCATTTTTGCTAGAAAGCCTCCTGCACCAAGCCAAAGCCAAGTGCTGTCGTGCACAAAGGCACTTAAAAGATTTTCACAGAAAGCAGTATGTCGAGGCATACTGATCTGCTCCATCAATGCCACTCATATATTTTCTGTAATTTATTATGTTAGGTTTATCGACATTGACTTCCATACCACCTCGTAAAACCCTCTTTATGGTTGTCATTCCTGTGTTATCCCAAGTGGTCAAACCAGTGACGATCCTTTTGTCTTTCCACACTAGAACTAGAGTGTTACCTTTTCATTATGCAACCGTGGAGTTTTTTAGGAATCTTGTTTTTTTTTTTTATTTCACTTGGTAGTTCCTTTCTATTTGTTAAGATCATCCCGGTTAAAAACAACAGTTGTGCTGCTCAGTCGCCTGAGACACGCCTCTTGAGTTATCGCTGGAAACGCTGTGATGCCTGAGAGGAGCCTCTCAAGTGCAAAGGACTACTGTTGCAAAAGAAAAAACCCCACATGTACTTCCATTTGCTAACAAAATTTAGGCTGGTAGACATTCATTAGGCAGCACAAGAAGACATTAAACATAAGCTGAAGTAGTTAAGTTAATGTTGAAGAAAGCACCTCAATCCTGAAATAACGGTGCTAGTTACTGTTTAATGTAATTTATTATTCTGGGCACAAAGTTCCTCTTTGATAAAAGGTTACAGGATCTATGTTCTTTCTAGTTCTGTATCTATGAATTTACAATAACATTTGATAGGTCAGATCTACTCTTGAGACAGTCTATAAATTCAGGATATACTGAAAGTCCTACTTTGTCTCTCATAGACTTGTTCTGATCTTCTTAAGCTTTAACTTGCACATCAGCAGTTGATGGTCTCTTCCATGGTTGGCCCTGGTCTTGTTCTGACTGATGAGATTGAGCTTTTGCCGTCCTCTCTTTCCACAGTTGTAGTCAGTTAGATTCCTGTGTATTCCATCTGGCAAGGTCCACATGTGTAGCTGCTGTTTATGTTGTTGAAAAATATATTTACAATTAGAAAGTTGCTGGTCTTGCAAAAGTCTATCATGCGATCTCTGGCATCTTTCTATCAACAAAGCCATATTTTCCAACAACTGACCTTTCTTCTGTTTCCAATTTTTGCATTCCAAGCACTAGTACTTATGAATACATCCTGACTGCATGTTGAATCAATTTCCTGACTGTAGGAATTGAAAAATCTTCACTTTTTTTCATCTTGGCCTCAGTGGTTGGTGTATAAATTTGAATAATAGTCATATTAACTGGTCTTATAGGTATATGGATATTATATTACCTATCACTGACAGAACTGTACTCAGAATAGATCTTGAATTTTTTTTGGACAATTAATGAAAGGTCATCCCTCTTCAGTTTGTCATGCTACCATACTACAGCATATGATTACTTGTTTTAAAATGGCTAATACCAGTCCATTTCAGCTCGTCAATGCCCAAGGTATCCATGTTTATGCATTTCATTTTTTATGATTTCCAATTTCCTAGAGTCATACTTTGTACATTCCCTGCTCCAACTGCTAGTGAGTGTTTACAGCTGATTCTTCTCATTTTGAGTGGTGCTATACTAGCAAATGAGGATCTTGAAAGCTTGACTCCATTAACGTCATTAAGGTAAACTCTACTTGGAGGAGGGAGCTCTTTCTCAGTTGTCTTTTAGTGCCTTTCAACGTGAGGGGTTCATCTTCTAGCACTATCTCAGACAATGTTCTACTGCTATTTATAAGGTTTTCACTGGCTAATTGCTTGCAGAAGTAGACTGCCAGGTTCTTCTTTCCAGTCTGTCAGGCCTGTAAGCCCAGCTGAAACCTGTCCACCAAGGGTGACCTTCTGGTATTTGCATATGAGCATCATAATTTCCAGCATCACAGCAACATGAAAGTCTCCACAGTAGGACAAATGCAGAGATGCATTCTGGAATGATATCAAGTATGTTATACATGAAGAAAGCAAGCACATGGAACCAGGAATATTATTACTGATGTCAGATGGATCCTGACTGAAAGCAGAGAATACCAAGAAGATGTTTAACTGTGTTTTATTGACTATGCATAGGCATTTGACCGTGTGAATCATAACAAATCATCAATAGCATTGCAAAGAATGAGAATTCTGGAAGACTTAATTGTGCTCATGAGGAATCTGCTCATAAGTCAAGAGGCAGTCATTCAAATAGAAAAGTGGATGCTGCGTGTTTTAAAGTCAGGAAAGGTTTACCTAAGGGTTGTATCTTTTCATCATATTTATTCGACCCACACAGAGATATTCTGAGCAAATAATCCAAGAAGCTAGACTACATGAAAAACAAGGGGGCATCAGGACTGGAGAACAACTCATTGATGAACTGCACTATGACACAATTTTGCTTGCTGAAGGTGAAGGGGCCTTGAAACTTACTGAAGATTAAAGACCACAACCTTCAGTACAGATTACACCTCGACACAAGGAAAACAAAAATCCTTTACAATTGAACTGATAAACAAAATTATGACAAAAGGAGAAAAGACTTAAATTGTCAGATTTCATTTTACATGGATCCACAATCAACACCTTTGGGAACAGTAGTAGATAAATTAAACAACACATTGCCTTGGTCAAATCTGCTGCAAAAGACCTCTTTAAAGAGTTCAAAAGCTAAGATGTCACTTTGAGGACTACAGTATATCTAGCTCAAGCCATGATACTTTCAACTGTCTCACATGCATGTGAAAGCTGGAAAATGCATAACGAAGATCTCTGAGTTGTGGTGTTGTGGAATAATATTGAACATACCAATGACCACCATAAGAAGGAACAAATCTGTATTGAGAGACATTTAGCCAGAATTCTTAGAAGCAAGAACGACGAGACTTTGTCTCACATATTTTGGACACGTAATTGGGGGGATCAGTTCCTGGAGAAGATATCGTACTTGACAAAGTGAAGGGTCAGTGAAAAAAGAAGACCCTCAACAAGGTAGATTGACAGAGTGGCTGCAACAATGAGCTCAAGCATAGTAACTATCATGTGGATGGTGCAGGACTGTGTAGTATTTTGTTCTATTGTACACAGGGTCACTATGAGTCAGAATCAACTTGATGGTATCTAACAACAAAGGATAACATTATCCATTGATACAGAGGTAGTTCCTACAGTCATTTTTTTTTCTCAAGCAGCTACTTAATCCTAAACTCATTACAGCAAGCAATAGAGAATACCTACAGTATGCCAAGTCACCATATCAGTAAATTTGGTTTTACACAGGCTTAGCAGATGGCAGGAGCCCTGGTGTTGTAACCGGCTAAGAGCTGATGCTGCTAACCACAATGTCTGCAGTTCTGCTTCACTGACTGCTCTTTGGAAATCCTATGGGACAGTTCTACTTTGTCCTACATGGTGGCTATGAGTCCAGATTGACTCGACAGCAATGTTTTTTTCATTTTTTTTTTTAATTAAGCAGATGGCACAGGCATCTTGCACTGGACTACTAATCTGGAAGTTGGCAGTTCAAATCCATCTAAAGTCATTACCGAAGAATGGCTGGACCATCTGCTTCTATTAAGATTACAGCCAGTAATCGGTGGAGTTGCCATGTTAATCCACTCCATGGCAAAGGATTTGTTTTCTCATTGCTGTTTCGTTTTGTTCTAGTATCTGGCTCATGGGCTACCGCATGCCAATTCTCTCCCGAAGGTAATTAGTTGAATCAGGCCTATTAGCAGGTCTCCTAACGCAGCCCATATTCCCAGGCATTTAAACCAGTTTAATCTTTATACTTCTATTCCTATTTGCAAATTTGTCTTTTTAGCTGTATACCCTGCAAGCTGTTATTTAAAAAGGTTCATAGCAAGGATTTCTGGCTATTTGGGATCTAACTAGATCCTTAAAACCTGAAATTTTTTTGAAGCAAACAAAAAGAACCTTTAGAGTTACCAAAATTCACCTTTAAGACCAGCCTGAAGTTGATTCATGGCGAATCTACAGGACAGAGAACTGCTACCTAGGGTTTCCAAAGAGCAGCTGGTAGATTCGAATTGCTGACCTTTTTGGTTAGCAGTTGAGTTCTTATACACTTTAGTGAGAAAGGTAAAATCACAGAGTTTGTTTTTACTTGCTTTCCTAGAAGAAGCAAATTCCCAGCCAAACGCCTTTTGTAGTATTACTCCACCTTCACCCCCTCCCAACTTGGTTTCCACACCTCAATTGGTCTAAATGATTGTCAATCCGATTATGGCCCCTTCCCTTAAGAGCCCCTCCCTTAATATTTAAATTTTTTGCGGCTCACACCCCGAATCTGGTCGCTGATTGGTTGAGCACGGTGCACGCAAGCCAAAGTGTGCTGCGCATACTGGGTGCTGGGTCGAAGGCACGAAGACTGCACGAGCTCCTCCAAGTATGCTCCCCTCCCCCCTGCGGTGTTCCCGCCCCCCCCCCCCGACTTACAGGTCCCCGAAACGGTGACGGCGGTTTGTAGTCGTTGGTCCCGGGGATTTATGACAACATTTGAAGACCCAAAGGGGTGAGGAGGGGACGGGGGCAGCAGGGTCACAGCTAAACCACGGGTAACGGCTGGAAACCCTGCTTCCTAGCCACGCACACGCCTAGATACTCAGTGGGGGCCCACGCCTCCCTGTAGACGGTGTTCACCCCTCCTAATTGCTCACAGCCCAGTCGAGCAGCACTAGAGCAAGAGGCAAAACCCAGCTGGCCCTCTGACGGAAGGCCTCCTTTGCTGCCCGGTCTGCACTGCAGGCGCCCCGCAGCTCGGGGCCGCGGCTCCTCGGCTCGTCCGCGCCCTCCCGACGGCTCCCCCGCCCTGCGGCGCCCTGCCCTCTCTCCGCCTTGTTTCCGCTCAGCCCGGCCGCCTTCCGGCGCTTCCACCTGCTGCCGTCCATGTTGGTGCCCTAGCGCTTTTCCTCCTCTGTCGACTGCACCAGCAGGGTCTGCCTGGCCCCCTGGCCTGCCGGCCCCCAGTTGTTGGGCCCGCGCGTCCCCATTAGAGACTTGGGGACAACTCCCAGGGTGAGCTGACTGATGCGTGAGGTTAGCGATCGTATTGTCGTTTTCACTGACTTTTAATTGGAGATGAGCCTCGAACTTTCCTTTGCCTTGGACTTTCCTCTGCCTCTTTTGGTTTCTCACCCAGGTTCTCTCTTGGAGGTTGGGGTGTGAATAGTGAAGTCTGCAGGTGTCAGAGACGCATTACTGCCCCCTCTTATCCTCAGGCAGGCAACCGTAGACGGTAAGACCTGCAAGTAGTACCATCTTTCGCTTCCAAACGTCAGATCTTTTTTGGCTAATTTTATGAACTCTATTTGGGGTGCTGGAAAGACTGCTAAATACTAAACACCAAGTCAGGAGACACGGTGTTGAATCCTAACATTCATCGTAACTCTGTGAGCCTTGTGAGGCCTCTTCACAAGGTTAGATTGGCTCCGACGCCAGTTTCCTCGTATGTGAACGGAGTTGAGCTGTTGATGGCGTTCTTTAACCTCTAGCTTTATCATTGTTGATAACTCTTCTACCTTTTCTATTATATGATGTTCTTAATGGAGGGTAATATGTAGAACAAAACCAAAGAATATCAGCATGAGCTGTTTTAAGTCGTGGCTTCTGTTTTTTAAGGACTTTGTTGGGCTTTGTGTTGGAGAATGGCATTATAATTGGGAAACAGGATCTGTGGAGTGTGTAAGTAGATTAATACATAAATAGCATTTTCACTTGTTGTTAGAATTAAGCTTACTTAAAACAGAAGGGTATTTTCATTTCAAGAATCACTAAAAGGTGTAGTAGAGGAGTTGGAGAACTTTCCATTTGGAGCCTTTCAGAAGTATGGGCAGAAAACACATTTCAAACATTTTGTTTTTAAGTTCTGTTGTGACTGTGTGCCATTATAGACAAAGGGACTTTTTTTTAGTGCTGCATTTGTTAAATATGAGCAGTGCTTTATTTTCTGCTTAAGACAGTGCTTTAATTGCTGATTTTCGCGTAAGACAAACCAAAAGCATTGCTGTGCAGTCTGTTCCAACTTATAGCGATCCAGTAATACAGAGTAGAACTGCCATATGGGGTTTTCAAAAAGCAGCTGTTGGATATGAACTGCTGACTTTTTTGGTTATCAGCTGAGCTCCTAGCCACTGCCTCACCAGGGCTCCAGTTTTCACATAAGAGGGTAAAATTTTGGACTTGATCAACGTTACTAAAGATGGTAATACATATCAACACTTAAAATATGAACATGTGTATTGCTGCATATTGCATGAGGTAAGGATTATTAATAACAACAATGGACTCAATTTATGTAGTGAAATTAAGATGTGTGTTTAGTGGTGCCATTTCTGTCAGGAGATTGGACTTGTTGGAGTAAGAGTTTGTGAATAGAAATCAAATAATTGGTTTAACAACTGTCCAGATCTGCTTATTAATTCTGGTTATATCCCATTTTATTATACTACCTGGTAATTGGTGATGCAAAGAAGTGAGTGAAGAAAATATGATCTGTATGTTAAAATTGATAACATATTTGAAATAACAGAGTTTAGAAGCTCTTATATATGAAATAGTGTATTTAATTTGGACAAGAATTTACTTTGTTTATGGACTCTATCCTAACTTCAAGGAGCATATTGTGCATTCATTTTAAAAGCAGTGTTTTTAAAACCTGTTGTTAGTTAAAACTTTTTAAAAAATAGTTGCAGTTTTAATTCATCCTAAATTAGAGTTGACCCTATGTGCCATTAAGGTCCTTGGATGGCACAAAGCTCAACTACTAACCTAAACGTTGGTGATTCAAACCCGCACAAGGGGAGCGTGGAAGAAAGCCTAGGCAGTCTGCTTCTGTGGAAAACCCTGTGGAGCTTGGTTCTGCTCTGTAATAGAAAGGGTTGCCATGAGTCAGATTTGACTAAATAGCATCTGGGTTTTTGTTTTTTTAAGGAGTGTTATGAAGACCTAACATGCCTTCTATGAAAGTATTTTGATATCATGAAAATTAGTTTTTTTATTGCATTCAGTTTTCAAAACCATAGTAAAATTTATGTAATGTTCATTTTCACAATTTTATAAATTCTTACAAGTGAGATTTTCAGTTGAGAAGTTAGTTTGAACAAAGCAAAATGAAGTCCTTTATATAAATTACTGATATTCATTTATATTTTGCTAAAATAGTATTTGTCACGTTTTTCATTAGTATATTCTCTATTTTAAAAATTCTAAGTAGTAAACCAAACCTGTTGCCACTGAGTTGATAGTGACTCATAACAACTCTATAGGACAGAGTAAAACTGCCCTACTGTGTTTCCAAAGGACAACTGGTAAATTCATACTACCAGCCTTTTTGTTAGCAGCCATCCTCTTAACATCGGATCCGACTTGACAGCACTTGGCGATATCCTCTTAACAGCTGTCTCCCAAATTGAGATGCTTAAAATGCAAGAAGATCCAGTTAGCAGTTAAAAGTAAATTCTTGGTTAGAACCGCTGCTTGAATATCTGACCTGTGATTGACTGTAACATCTTGGCCTTTTATTTCATAGCTCAGTGTTGTTTTGTTTTGTTTAATTTCATGACTCGATGGCACTTGGCTGACAATTTCATGTTTTGGGGGCTGTGCTGGAGCACAATGAAGATTCACGGTTTTAGGAAAAGAGATTTATTTGTGAAAGCTTGAGTTTATATATGATGCAACAACTTTTTAACTAACCCATTCAACTTTTTTCTTATGTTTAAAACATTTATGTCATACTCTTGCTCAGGACCTTTCCTTAGTCAAATTTCTTTGCGTCAGCAGGATAAGGAAAAAAATAAATTGTAGAACTCTCTGGAGTGTGAATCCATAGCTGTAAGTGGCAGAGGACTAATTGAACTTGGAAGCCTCATCTGGCACCTCAGATATGTTATAGTGTATAGGACTACATGTGTGTGTAGGACATGTAGGTAACTCTCAGATTGACTTTTGGAATATTTCAAATAAATATAATGTTTCCCTGCATTTGGATTTTATTATAGTTCTCTGGCTAAGGTGTTTGAATTCTGGGTCTTTTGGAAATATGCTTTCGTTAAACTGATTGAGTGTTCAAGTTAGATATTTTCACACTTGACCTGATTGAGAATAGTACATCTGTGTATGTTTGCTTTTGCAGATTTTAATGTGCATTCCTCTTTAAGAAAGGGTTGGATTGGAGACATGATTATAAGGATGACAGAGAAAATGCAGAAGATACTAATCACTGGTCAGAGTAGGACAGTTTAAAGATGTTTCTTGATTATATTTTGAAAAGCATTAATTGAGTTTGAAGCGGTAAAAGTTAAGTCTTGGAAAAGGGGAATAAGTCAGGCTGTTTCATCAGTGGGACACAAGTGAGTAAAAAGTCAGACGGGAGATAGGAAGCGTTAATGAGAAGAAACTCAGTATGATTCTAAAACCTGACTATACGATATAGAATAAGGTGGACGTGGGGTTTTTGTTAACAGAATGGCTGCTAATGTGATCTTATTTTGTATTGGTAGGCTTCCCAGTTTGGGCCACCAGGCTTTTAAAAGGAAGAGACAGGATGGTGGAGGAATATGAAACTAGCATATATAGTTTTCCAAACTGGTTCAATAGTAAGGTAATACATGTATCAAAGAAAATCAGGGTACCATGCTGAAATAAATTTGAGAAAAACTGAGATAAACAAAGCTGAACAGGTTTTTGTTTTGTTTTAACTGGAATTTTTCATGACTTTAACTATGCTAATACTTTGATTTTCATGAGAGAGAAAAATAGTGGTTCTTGGATAAGTTTAGCTGTGGAACACATTTTTGAGGCTTACTTGTTAATAGCTCTTGAAATATTGTGAAGGACACCAGTTTAGGGAATGTTAGGTTTAAAAAAACAAACCATTCTGTCAAGTCAATTCTGACTCATGGCGACCCTACAGGACAGAATAGAACTGCCCCATAGAGTTTCCAAGGAGCGCCTGGTGGATTTGAACTGCTGGCCATCTGGTGAGCAGCCATAGCATGTAATCACTGTACCACCAGGATTTCTGCTTTTTGCTTTAGCCCCTCTCTGTTCAAGAACAGTTTTCAGAGCCTCTTGTGACATCCATTTTGTTGTCTTTTCCATATCTTTTTCATGACTCTTGCCTTTTTCTTCATGTTTGTGCTTTGTGGCTTTGTGTTAGTCAGCAGCTCATCTGACCTTCGGTCATCTGGAATCGCTATTGTGCATGGTGGCAAGTTCATGAACTTAGTTGAATAGTTGTCTGAGAGGGAATTTTTAGCCAGTAAACTTTGTTGGATCACCCTCCCTACTCACCTGATGTGGGCCCCAATGACTTTTCTTCATCTAAAGATAAAGGAAATACTGAAATACTGAAAGACAGTTTGATAACATTCAGGACATTAAGGGTAAAACAGCAACAGCTCTGATGGCCGTTCCAGAAAAGGAGCTCCAAAACTGCTTTGAAGGATGGACTAGGCGCTAGTGTCAGTGCGTAGCTTCCCATGGAGAGTACTTCAAAGGTGATTGTAGTACTAGTCATTGATGAGGTGTGTAGCACTTTTTCTAGGATGAGTTCATGAACTTAATTGGCAGTCCTTGTACACTTAAGGTCCTAGTTTGACTTTCAAGAACTTTTCCTGATTTTCTTAGCTTCACTTTCACCTTGCGTGTGAACAATTTATGGTCTGTTCCATAGTCAGCTCTGGCCTTCCTCTGACTGATGATTTTGAGCTTTTCTACCCTCTCTTTCCACAGATGTAGCTGATTTGATTCCAGTGTAGTCTGTCTGGCAAGGTCCATGTGTATATAGCCATTGTTGATGTTGGTAAAAAAAGGTATTTGCAATAAAGTCTTTGATCTTGTAAAATTTTGTTGTGTGATATTAAACATTGTTTCTGTCACCAAGGCCATATTTTCCAGCTACCAATCTTCTTTGTTTCCAGCTGTGCCTTCCTATCGCCAGTAATTATTAATGCATCTTGGTGTTGAGTGTTTGATCAGCTTCAGGCTACAGACATTGGTAAAACTCTTCACTTCATCTTTGGCCTTAGTAGTTGCTGCATACATTTGAATAGTAGCTATATTAACTGGTCTTCCCTGTAGACATATGGGTGTTATCCTGTCACTGACAGCATCGTACTTCAGACTAAATCTTGAAATGTTTTTTTGATGATGAATGTAATACTGTTTCTCTTCAATTTGTCATTCATGGCATAGTAAACCGTGTGATTTTCTGATTCGCTATAGCCAATAGCAGTCCATTTCAGCTCACTAATGCATAGGATATTGATGTTTATGTATTCCATTTCATTTTTGATAACTTTAATTTTCCTAGATTCATATTTGTGTATTCTGTGTTCTGATTATTAATGGACATTTATAGCTATTTCTTCTCATTTTGAGTGTTGCCATATTGGCAAATGAAGGGCCTGAAAGCTTGACTCCATTTACATCATTAAGGTTGACTCTACTTTGCAGCTCTTCCCAAGTTGTATTTTGAATGCATTCCAGCTTGAAGGGCTTGTTTTCCATTATTATATCAGACAGTGTTCTGCTGCTGTTTGTACGGTTTTCGCTGGCCTTTTTTATTCAGGAGTTGTTTTAGTAAGCTAGGGCTGTTCTAACTGAAATACCACACAGTGGATGACTTTAACAAAGGAGATACTGTCCGGTAGGCTGCAAGTCCATATTCAGGGTGTCTGCTCCAGGGGAAGGCTTTCCCCCTTGTCAGCTCTGGAGGAAAGTCCAGCATTTCATCAGTCTTTGTCCAAGGAGCATCTTGGCGCAGGAGCCTCAGGGCTGATGGAAGCGCTCTTCTCCGGGGGAAGTTTTTTTGATGGTGCGAGGTTCCCAATTCTCTGTCTGCTTCTCTATCCTTTTATCTCTCATAGGATGAAAGTACTAAGGGAGGGGCAAGCCATACTCCAGGGAAACTCCCTTTACAGTGGAGTAGGGAAGTAATCCTATGAAGGGGTTTACAGCCCCACCCTAATCCTTTAACACACAGTTTAGGGAAACCACCAAGTGGAGGACAGTCACAAGATACTGGGAATCATGGCCCAACCACATGGCTACACCTATTTTTGGGGGGACACAATTCAATCCATGACAGGAGTAGACTGTGAAATCCTTCTTCTTAGTCTGTCTTAGTCTGGAAGCTCAGCAGAATCATTCACCTTGAGTGACTCTTGTATTTCAAGTACTGATAGCAAAGCTTCCAGTATCACAGCCACGTGCATTCCACCCCTGTACAACTGACAGATAATTGTGGTTTTTTTAGGTTAATAGTGGAGCAGAACTATTTGCACCACCCAGGAACCTTAGTAAGGGTACCAAGAACAAACAAAAAAAAACCAAAATAATTGCCATCAAGTCAATTCTAACTCATAGCAAGCCTATAAGTGTACAGTAATACCTAATTTACTTTGGTTTTTCTTTGAGACGTTGTTAGGAGTTTGATAGGCAGAGACAGTGCAGCCACAATTTCCTTGCAACCCAAGGAAATTCCTCATAGATTTTTGGTGCTTCATGTCATGAGATTAAGCCTGGTTTTTCAACTTTGTTTTAGGAACTGCAGCCATGAATGAAGAAAATACAGATGGACCAAACGGATGCAGTAAAGTTCGAACTGGTACTCAGAATGAAGCTGCATTACTTGCTTTGATGGAAAAGACTGGTTACAACATGGTTCAGGAAAACGGACAAAGAAAATTTGGTGGTCCTCCCCCAGGTGTGGAATTAAATTATATCTTAAATGTAGTTATTTAGCTTAGGTGTGCATTTCCGTAAGGGTTCCAGACTATAGCTCTTTTCCTCTTAACAGATTTAGTATCGTGGCAATCTTTTTCTTTGTGTGTGTGAGGGGAAAAGATAGTTTATATATTATGCATGTCCTACCCATATTTTTTTTTCATTCCCCACTCTTGCTTTAAGAAGCAGTAAGAAAGAGGTTTGTGAGTCATTATATCAGAACTGGAACAGTGGTATTTTAGCTGTTAAAATAAAGAGGGGGGTCATTTTGGGAGGACTTTGAAAGACTGATGGATAAAGGAGTGGTAGCTATCAAAAAATGGTAAAATAAAAATATGTTACTACCAACAGCCAGTATAACCTTTTTACTCAAACCCTTTAACTTTTGTCACAGCTAAAATCCTGGCCTCTAGCTTCTTGGATGGTTTTGTCTTGTACTGCTTTCTTTCTCCCTTAACTGCACTTCACTCACGTAGGCTTCCATACTTTAACATGTTACTCTAACATACTTTCTTTTTCTTCTTCCTTTGTGAACTTTGCCGGGATATCTTCATGGTTTAGTCTCTCATTTTTTCAAACCTCATGTACTGTGAGAAGCTTTACCTGTCCACCCTTGTGAAAATGTCACCCCTTGTCCAGCGTCATTTTTCTTCATTTCTCTCTGAGTTATTACTCATTTAGTGTTGCCCTTTACTGGATGAATATATTTCATAAAGTACTGGATTTTATTTTGTTCAATTTTGTATCCCCCATAACTAGAATAATATGTGGTAGGTACATAGGAAACTCAAAGAAAATTTGTGCAATGAATGAGTGAACAAGGAACATAAATATTTTATAAAAATTTATTTGTGTCTTTATTATTGTCTTTCAGGATGGGAAGGCCCACCTCCACCTAGAGGTTGTGAAGTTTTCGTAGGAAAAATACCTCGTGACATGTATGAAGATGAGTTAGTGCCTGTGTTTGAAAGAGCTGGGAAGATATATGAATTTAGGCTTATGATGGAGTTCAGTGGTGAAAATCGAGGTTATGCTTTTGTCATGTATACCACAAAAGAAGAAGCCCAGTTAGCCATCAGAATTCTTAATAATTATGAAATTCGACCAGGGAAGTTTATTGGTGTATGTGTAAGCTTGGATAATTGCAGATTGTTTATTGGAGCTATTCCGAAGGAAAAGAAGAAAGAAGAAATTTTGGATGAAATGAAGAAAGTTACAGAAGGAGTTGTGGATGTCATTGTTTATCCAAGTGCAACTGATAAGACCAAAAATCGTGGGTTTGCATTTGTTGAATATGAATCTCACAGAGCTGCTGCTATGGCTAGGAGAAAACTAATTCCAGGTAAGCTGATTCTTTTAAAAAATCATTTCCCACATTATCTTTATTATAAGCTTGAAAAATCACTATGCCTCCAAGATGGGTATTATGGAATCCTGTAATACTATTTAAATAGGAAGAAAAGAATTGTTTAAAGAAGCAAAATCAGTCAAAAGATTGAAAAAGACAAGAAGTTCCAGTAAAACACATTATTATTTATAATGCTTTAGTGATCTACTGAGTGTGTACCATTTTAATAAGTTGTTTGTTGTTGGATAAAAATCCAAAAAGCCAATACCCAGTTCTCCTAGAAAAGGTCTGTCTTTGAAGTGTTTGTTAATTTCACCATGAGTTCTGGTTAGGTTTGCCTTAGTAAAATCAAAAGATTTTACGTGAGTAGAAAACTAAAGCTTAACCAAATATATTGATCTTTTCAGTTTCTGCTTTTTTGAGAAACAGTTTTACTCGATAATTTATAATTTTTATTCTTTGTTTTAATCAATTTAAATTAAATTAATAAATAAACTTCTTTTTTAACAGGAACATTCCAACTCTGGGGCCACACCATTCAGGTAGATTGGGCTGACCCAGAGAAGGAGGTTGATGAGGAAACCATGCAAAGAGTTAAAGTTCTATATGTAAGAAATTTAATGATCTCAACTACAGAGGAAACAATTAAAGCTGAGTTCAATAAATTCAAGCCTGGTGCAGTTGAACGAGTAAAGAAACTTAGAGATTATGCTTTTGTTCACTTTTTCAATCGAGAAGATGCAGTGGCTGCTATGTCTGTTATGAATGGAAAATGCATTGATGGAGCAAGTATTGAGGTGACATTGGCCAAACCAGTGAATAAAGAAAATACCTGGAGACAACATCTTAATGGTCAAATTAGTCCTAATTCTGAAAACCTGCTTGTGTTTGCTAACAAAGAAGAAAGCCACCCCAAAACTCTAGGCAAGCCACCAACTCTTCCAGCTCGTCTCAATGGTCAGCATAGCCCAAGCTCCCCTGAAGTTGAAAGATGTAGTTATCCAATATTTCCTGGAACAAAGCTTACTCCAACTAGTATGTATTCTTTAAAGTCTAATCATTTCAGTTCTGCAGTAATGCATTTGGATTATTACTGCAACAAGAATAATTGGGCACCACCAGAATATTACTTATATTCAACAACAAGTCAAGATGGGAAATTACTCTTGGTATATAAGATAGTTATTCCCACTATTGCAAGTGGATCCCAGAGTTACTTCATGCCAGACAAACTCTGCACTACGTTAGAAGATGCAAAAGAACTGGCAGCCCAGTTTACGTTGCATCATTTGGGTAAGTTTAAAAATGTTTTAAATGAAATATCATAGAATAGAAAATTAGGAAGTATTATTGTAGATTATTTATTTATTTGCATTCTGAACATTAATAGTGAATATTTAATGTAAATTTTATATGAACTTCATGAATTCATGTTAGTTTTGTTGAAACTTGCCTCATGTATAATCTTCCTACATTTAACTTTTAAAACATCACTAGCCTGTGGAAAATTTCATTTGATTTATTTTGGAGTTCATAACCCTGCTTCATTAATTTACTATTTTGATAATGACTAATTCTTGTTTGAGATAAAAATTTTTAGAAAGTTACAGATTTTCCGTGTAAACCAGATCATAAGAGAGTGTCTGCATAATGATCTTTTTATGTGGGGTTGAAAGGTTTTAAAATCAGAGACATTTCAGACAGAGACCGTGTGTACACACAGCCTGAAGTGCACCAGTCTGGAAGTTTGTCATTACTACTCCCAAAAGGCAGAAAGAAGTATTGAGATATATTAAGACCATTCTCTTTTTTAATTTCGTGCTTTGGAAAGGAGTAAATTTTCCCTGAAGCATTTGAGGCATAATTAAGAAAAACTTTTAGCCATACATAGATAATGTAAATAAATATTTGCTATTGTAATGGAAGAGATGTAGTATCCACGCTGGTGATTTTTCAGCTTCCTGACTTTTAGACTGTTACATGTTAGCCTCTTCTCCACCCTCCTGCCAGTACTCTGATTTTGTTAATGCAGCCATAAGATTTCAGTTGATGATTACACCCTAAATATGTTTTTTCAGAGCTCTAAACATTAACAATGAAGAGGAAAGGTTTCCTACTGAGGATTGTAATTTTTTTTTAATTTTCCGTAAAAATGTACACAGCAAAACAGTTTCCAGTTCAACAATCTCTGCACATTTGGTCAGTGACATTTACATTTTTCACACTGTGTCAGTGTTCTCATTTCTAATTTTTCCCTTCCCATTAACTTAGTCTCACTGCCCTCCAATCTCTAACCCATGATTTAATTTTTGGCTGTTTGTTCTTATACAGATAATTTTTGAAAAGAATGCAGTACTCAGGGTGACAGCATTTACCCTTTGGGCTAACCTTTTACTTATTTAAAAAGGACTTTGGGCAGTTGTTTCAGTTCAAGGTTTAAGGATTATTTCTGGACAGTAGATTTGGGGATTGTGTCAGTCTTAAGGGGATCTAGTAAATCTCGAATTTTTGAGATTTTTTCCCCTGTGTCAGAATCCATCTGCAGTGATTTTGTTCAGAACATTCGGTTGTAGTAGCTGGGCACCATCTAGTTCTGATCTCAGGGTAGAGGAGGCCTGGTTTATGGACACAATGACGTTGTTTCTTCATTATAATTGTCAGCCTCATAGCTTAAAACTAACTTTGTTATAGGTTGTCAAACCATATACTGAAAGTTTTATATATTTAAAATTGAAATTCTCAACTTAAGAGAAGATAAACAAAAAGAAAAATTAATTTTTTTTTAATGCATTGTAGAGGCTTCCTCATCCATCACAGTCGTTTCCGTGTTATTCATATTTTAGGAGACTCTGATTGGGATATCTGGTCGGAATGTTAAGCTGAAGGCAGGATCTCCTTTAGAGAAACTGTTTAGTAATGTCTTCAAATATTAGTTTGGAGATATTTGGAAATAGTCATCTAAGTTAAGTATGATTTCTGTTGCTGTACAAAACAGAAAATTTGACTTTTATGTTAATAAAGAGTAGACTAGCTAAGTTAAAGATAAAAGTACTACAGAAAATAATTCAAATTAACATTCTTAGAGAAAAATGGATCAAAATATTCTTTTGGAGTAGGAGATACAGGTAATTATTAGGTAAGGTATTCCCAGGATACTTGTGTCTGATTTAAATTGATAATGCTGAAACATTTTGTTTTTTATTCCCACTTACTGCTCATGTGAAATTCATAAGTTTCTCAGATTTTGGCGGCTTATTGTTTTATGGTAGATACTCTGTTTAGACTTGGTTTTTTGTGTCATTGGAAGTAAGCCTCCTAAGTTCTCGTTCTTCACAGTGTTATCTGTAACTTGGTACAGACCACATAGTTGAGTGCCTTTACAGGGTAACAGGTAAACATCTTTCTGGTATGCTGTGTTTTCAGAGATCCATTTGACATTTAGCAGTGTTGTCTCCTGTTCCACACTGTCTTTTGAATCTAGCATGAAATTCTGGCACTTCCCTGTTACGTCCTGCTGCAACTACTTTTGAATTTCTTCAGCAAAATTTTGCATACGATGGTGGTGTTCTGTAATGTCTGTATTCTGTTTGATCACCTTTCATTGGTAATAGGCATAAATATAAAACTTTTTCATTTGGGTGGCTAGGTGGCTGTCTTCCAAATTTCTTGGCATAGATGAGTAAGTACTTCCTGTGTTGCATCCATTTGTTGAAATGTCTCCATTGATAATCTGTCAGTTCCTGGAGTTTTATTTTTTGCCTGTGCTTTCAGCGCCTCATGGGCTTCTTCCTGCATAATACTGTCAGTTCTTGATCATCTGCCGCCTCCTGAAGTGGTGGAAGGTTGAACAGTACTTTCTGGTCCGCGACCTTGTGTATATTTTCATCATCTTTTGATGCTTCCTGTGTTGTCCAGTATTCTGCCTATATAATCCTTCAATATTGCAATTCTGGGATTGAATTTTTCTTCCATTCTTTCAGCTTGAGAAATGTTCATCTTCCCTTTTGGTCTTCTACTCCCTGGCTTTGCACATTTCATTATAATAATTTGTCTTTTCAAGCTACCCTTTGAAATATTCTAGCTTTTTTACTTCATAATTTCTTCCTTTTGCTTTAGCTACTTTGCAGTCAAGAACAAGTTTCAGAGTCTTTTCTGGCATCCATTTTGGCCTCCCCCTCTCCTGCGGCATCCCGTCTTTTTTATGTCCTTTTGATGTCTATGTTGTCCTTGATGTCATCCCACAGCTTGTCTGGGTTTTGGTCATTAGTGTTCATTCCCTCAAATCTGTTCTTGAGATGGTCTCTAAATGCAAGTGGGGTATCTTCAAGTTGTAATTTGGCTATATTGGACTTGCTTTTCTTTAGCTTCAGCTTGAACTTGCATAGGAGCAATTGATGTTCTTCTACATAGTCAGAACCTGGCCTTGTTCTGACTGGTAATATTAAGCTTTCCATTGTCTTTTAATTAGAATTTGCTTCTGGTGGTCACTTAGTACTCTTAACTAGAATCCAAAAGTTCTTGGAATTATGTTACTTTAAAATCAATTTTTAAATTTTTTGTTGTGTTATTTAAAGTAAACTCCATTTTAAGCAAAAATCTTAAGAGACTCCATTTCTGTAATATCAGGAAATAATTTCTTTTATCTCACTGGTAACTGATTATCTTATGAGCAGGATAAAGAAGTCATGTATGTACCTGGTCACTGTGACTTGGAATCGACTCAACTGCAGTGGGTTTGGTCTGGTCTATGGTTATATTTAGATACATGTAATAAGTAGGAAATCTAATAGGTTTAATAGGCAGAATGAATATTTGGTGGTTAAGATAGGCATGTTTTAGACTGAATGTTTCACATATGTGTATATTGGGGGTCATTCAACATCTTAAATCTTTTCTATTGTATAATTTTGTATCTGTTTAATAATGGAACACACTATGAGTGTGAATAATTCTGCTTTTCCTAAAACTTTGCCTTTGTTACCACTCTGGACCTTCAGTCTAATCACAGCTTTTCTCTGGAGGATTTCTTGTTATCTGGAAGTAGAATAAGCAAAAGCAAGCAGATCAAGGAAAGTCCTAAAGAGCCAGAGTTTTGAAAAAATATTATGTAGAACACATACATGGAAAGAGAGAGGGTAGCCCCAGCATGTGTTGATAATAAATTATTTAATAAATGAATTAACAAATAAGTACACACAAAGCATTTCTTTTCTCATTTTTATGTTTGTATGATGCAGTACGCATCAAAAGAGGATGGTAGGAATACGGAGTCAGTGTACCAAAAAAAATGGTCGATATTCAACCATTTTAGGGGTACTGTGTGATCAAGAACCGATGGTAATGAAGGCAAACATCTAACCTGCACTGAGGGCATTGGTGATAAACAGGGCTTCAGGAATTGATGGAATACCAGCTGAGATGCTTCAACAGATTGATGCAGTGCTGGAGGTGCTTGCTTGTCTGTGCCAATGAAACTGGAAGAGTTACCTGGGCAATGGACTGGAAGAGATCCGTATTGTGCCCATTCCAAAGAAAAGTGAAATTATTGAATAGTATGATTAGCGTCACACACAAGTAAAAATTAGCTGAATATTATTCAAAAGCTTTTGCAGTACTGTATGAACAAGGAACTGCTAGAAATTCAAGCCGGATTCAGAAGAGGCGGTTGAATGAGAAGTATTGCTGATAATAGATGAATCCTGGCTGAACAAAGAGAACACCAGAAAGATATTTATCTGTGTTTTATTGACTGTGCAAAGATATTTGACTATGTGGATCATAAAAAATTATGATAACATTGTGAAGAATGGGAATTCGAAAACACTTAATTGTGTTCATGTGGAACCTGTACATAAGACCACAAGACAGTCATTCTAACAGAAAGTGGAGATAATTCTTGGTTTAGTCAGGAAAGTGTGCATCAGGGTTGTCTCCTTTCACCACAGTTATTCATTTGGTATGCTGAACAAATAATCTGAGAATCTGAACTATATGAAGAAGAATTTGTCATCAGGATTGAAGGAAGGCTAATTAGTAACTTGGAGTATGTAGATCGCACAAACTTGATTGCTGAAAGTAAAGAGAACTTGAAACACTACTGATGACCATCAGGAATGCAGCATTCATTATGGATTACACCTCAACATCTCATAACTGGACCAATAAGCAACATTATGATATACAGAGAAAATATCTAAGTTGTCAAGGATTTAATTTTACTTAGATCTACAGTCAATGCCCATAGAAGCAACAGTCAAGAAATAAAATTATGCATTACAGTAGGCAAATCCTGTTGCTAAGGACTTCTTTCAGGTGTTAAAAAGCAAAGATGCCATTTTAAGGACAAAAGTGTTCCTGCCTAAGCTAGAGTATTTTCAGTTACCCATAAGCATGTAGAATCTGGACAATGAAGAAAGACGACCGAAGAAGAGTAAATATCTTTGAATTGTGGTGTTGGTGAAGAATATTGACTATATCATAGACTCCCAGAAGAATAAATGAATCTGTCTCAAAAGAAGCACAGCTTATTGGAAGCAAGAATGACAAGATTTGGTCACACATATTTTGGACATGTTATCTGAAGAGAGCATCAAAGAGAAGGACATCGTGCTTGGTAAAGTTAGAGGTCAGTGACAAAGAGGAAGACCCTCAAAATGGATTGGCACCGTGTCTACAATAATGGTCTCAAGCATAACAGTTTTGAGGATGGTGCAAGACATAGGGTTACTTCAAATTGACTCGAGCTGACTCAGTGGCACCTAATAGCAACTGCAGTGACCTTATTATCCTTTAAAATAAAGAGAAAGAACCTCTCCGTCATAAATTAAGTTGTGCTGTTATTCTGGCCATGACTGACACAACTTAATTAAAAGAAAATTTCTTTTGAATACTTTTTATGTGCGACATGTACTTTCCTAAGCACTCAGGAATTATAGATGAATAAAACATTGTTTTTGCTCTTAAGGCACACCTCACACCTCATGTGAATTATATACCTTGTGGGAGGAGAGGGGCATAATATGACACATTCATATTAGAAAAGTAGGATGGCAGTGAGTTAATGGCAACCAGTTCTGGGTGGTGTTTACTGTGGTGACTTCAGTTAGATTTCAAGAAGGATGAGAGACGTTAAAGACATGTGGACGTTATTAGTTGCAATATCGTCAGTACTTCTGTTTAAGACTTCCCGGGTATGAGTCAGAGTTGACTGGACAGCAACAAGTTTGGTTTCTTTCTTTTCGGTATGTTGGCTGTGCTTGCTTTTCCTCTGAGCAAGTAATTTTTTTCTGGGTGACTCCATTCTGATTTGTGTGGAAGCATCTTAAGAGTAATTATTTAGCTGTTTATTATATACTTTTTCAGTAGTCATTTTATGACTTACTTGCCTGTTCTTATATTTGACTTTGTAAGGGCATACATCATTTAAAAAAAAAAATCCACTGCTGTCAAGTTGATACTATTCCATAGAGTTTCTAAGGAGCACCTGGCAGATTTGAACCACTGATCTTTTGACTAGCAGACAGCACTTAACCACTATACCACCAGGGTTTCCATACATCATTAGAATATTTAATTTTTTTATAATCATTGAGTGGTAAAATATATTTAGTGTCTTTGTACAATCACACACACAAATACATGATAGCTACTGTGTTTGCTGTCCCCTTAAATGTCATTTAAATTAGGTCTTGATTTCTGTTTTCATTTGTAACTTACTGAAGTTATGAAATAGAAAATATAACTGGGGGGAATATATTCTATTGTTAGAAGTTTTAATATGAAAAATAATTGGTGCTTTTCTTTCTGTCATGAGCTATTATTTCCAGATTGATGAGCAGAAATGCAAAAATAAGAAAATAAAATTTCTGGGTTTTTTAAATATATTAACAAACTGCTTTGAAGTACAGAACTTCTGGTTTTTTTTTTTTCCCCCTTCAGTTTTAAGAAATCACTTTAAGGAACACATAAGCTGAATATAATGTAATGGATATACTATAATAGAGATTTTAATTATAAATAGATGAAAAATAATGTTTTTAGAAAGGTCTCTTTCTAGTTTTAATTACAACTGTAACTTTAATGTGCTTTTTTAAACTGAAGTTGTAAAGAACAAAAATAATTTTCTGAAGTTGCTTTAAAATTTACTTAATAAGTAGGCATCAGCGTAAACATTTTATACATTGTATTCATATAACCATGTGGTGAGCCAAAAATTCCACTAACTCAGCTGTGCATGTTTGACCCTCTAAGAGGTCCCAGTGCTGATGAAAATGTATTATTCCTCTTAACTCTTAATATATTTTTCTGAAAAGACCTTTGAACCATCATTTATTTACCTCTAAGATACCAAGATTTTACTTGGTAAAGGACCCTGTTATCTAAATTCTGTGGGTTTGTTTAAAATTTGATTAAAAAAAAAATTACGACCAAAAACAGTACTTAAAGTTTTTATTTTCCAAGGTACGTCTTTTCATTCAAACAGTGTAAAAGGGGAAGAGCTTCTTTCACAAGAATTAACTCTCCATTAGTTTATGGAATTCAAACTTTGTGTCTGCTTCATAGCAGAAAAACTGCATTTAAAAAAGGAAAGACTCAGTTACCTCTCATGCTTGCATGATAACAGGTACCTAATTGTCTTTGGTTATTTTTTTCTCCGTGAATTTGCCAATTAATCAGTCAGAACCAATATTTTGTAAAATAAATTATTTAAAATCTTGGAAGCTGGTTTTCTTTTGTAACAGAGAATCTAGGAGGCTAATGACATATATTAAAAGCAAGCATCTGTAGTGGTGCAGTGGTTAAAGCACTTAACTGCTAACCAAGAGGTCATCAGTTCAAATTCATCAGTTGCTCAGTGGGAAAAAAATCTGGCATTCTGCTTCTGTGAAGATTACTGCCATGGAAATCCTGTGGGACAGTTCTCTGACCTATAGGATTGTTATTAGCCTTAATCAACTTAATGGCAGCAGGTTTCAGGTTTTTTAATTCTTTTTTTTAATTAAAAACATGTGCCCTGTCTTTGTTCTGTAGTTAGTAACTGACCAGTATGAGTATTGTGATTTCATACACCTTATACATGTGTTTTAGTTATCTAGTGCTGCTGTAACAGAAATACCACAAGAGGTGGCTTTAACAAAGAGAACTTTATTTCTTTACAGTAAAACAGTCTGAAAGTCCAAATTCAGGGTGTCAGCTACAGGGGAAGGCTTTCTTTGCCTGCCTTCTTCCATCGGACTAGGAGCTTTGTCATGCATGGACCCCCCAGTCCAAAGGACACACTCTGCTGCAGCACTGCATGGTCATAGGAGGTCTCCATGTCTCTCTGATTGCTTCTTTCTTTTATATTCCAAAAGGTTGCCTCAAGACACTACAATCTTATAGACCAAGTCCTGCCTCAGCAGCACAGCTGCTGCCTGTCCTCCTCATTAACATCATAGAGATAGGATTTAAAACAAAATGACAGTAGCAGGAATCATGTCCAAGCCAAATTTCAATCCATAACACTCATGCTCGATACCTTGTTTTGTCTCACTATTTGTTAACGTATTTCTCTGGTGTAGTGGTTGGTTAAGTGCTATGGCTGTTCACAAAAAGGTCAGCAGTTCAAATCCGCCGAAACTCTATAGGGCAGTTATATTCTTACCTATAAGGTCACTATGAGTCGGAATTGACTTGACACTGGGTTTTTTGGGGTTAGTATACTTTTTGGGGGTTGGTATATTGTAATACATTAGTTTTAAATTACTAGTGTATTGTTAATGAATTTAAGGTCAATTTTGTGATGTAATTCATACTTTTAGAAAAACACGTTTTTAAAATTTTCCCTTGTATCAAATGCCACAGCAAAATTTGTCTTTTATGTTCAGTTGTTAGCTGTCTGTGGCATTTCATAATCTTGCCACACGGTGGCGCCTAAAGATAGGTTTTTGTTTTTTGTTTGTTTGTTTGTTTGTTTGCTTTATTTTGTTTTGTTTGATGTGGCATTAGAAGAGTAATTTCAAATATATTTACTGATTTTTATTTCCCTGTAACTTAGCTGTTGTTTTGTTTTAGCAGTAAAATCTACTGTGTGGGAAACTGCACTAGTCTTTGTATATCATGCTTTCATTTCTGCTTTTTGTTTGGTGTTCAGTAGACAATAATTGTGCTACAGCAGTACAGTTTAGTGAATGGACGTGTGAATAGAGACAAGAAGCTTTGGAGTGATAGTTGTACTTTGATGAATGTATTCAAGAAACCACCTGTGCTTTTAACTACTTTCAAATTAGGCATTGTCAGTTGCTTTCAGGCCTTTTGATTTAGACCAGCTGTAGTATGTCCCCTTGTTAGTTAATATTTGATGTATCGTCTAATCTGGAGCAGTTCATGCTCTGTCCTAGAGCATTATGTCCTCTATTCAACATTTTGTAGTGCAGTACCTCCAAGACGGGTGCATTCCTTTCTGGGAAATCCTCTCTGGGGATTCCAAATAAAAGGAAACTAGATTAAAATAAGACAGACAACAGGAACAACAAAAGACCTTAGTCTGTTGAACTGAGCTTTAAATCTCCAAAATATTAGTAACTATTTTTATTTTATTGCTGTTTAAATTAACAGTATTTGGTTTAAAAAAAATGAGTCGATTCCAAGATACATCAACCATATAGGTCCAAGTAGAACTGTGTCATAGGAGTGGCTGGTGGATTTGAACCGCCAGCCTTTTTTTGATTAGCAGCCAGTCACGTAACCATGTCATCACCAGTATTTGGTTAAGGATATATTAATTACATATGGGTCATTATTTGCCACATAGCAAGTGATTGTAAGCTATAAAAGTAGCCCACCCATGGATTTTTATATACACGGTTCACATTTTAAGAAAACTGTTGATTTGGTTATCTGTATATCTGCCTGCATTGTCTTGATTCAGTAAATAAAATCTTTTTACCACAGTGTTTATGTAGTAATGGTTTCTACTGTAATTGTGTTTATACCTTTATATTAAAAAGTATACAGGAGTGTACAGTCATTAGAAAACATCAATCTTTTGTAATTGTATTGACTGATAATTTGGTAAGTGCACTCTGAAACTACTGTTGTTGTATTGAAATGTCACAACTTTATAGGCAAAAACATTAATTAAAAGATTTGAAATTTGAATAAATAAAAATACATAAAACATGAGATAAAACTCCATTTAAAAAAAAAATACTTTGCTGTGTGTTAAGTGAAAATTTACAGTCCAGATCAATTTGCCTTATAAAACCCCACCCACATTGCTATGCATCTGAAACTGCTCTTCCCTCCACTTCCATGGCAGCACACTCCTCTTTTCTACCCTGCATTTCCCATATCCATTCAACCAACTTCTGTCACCATCTACCTGCTCATCTCACTCTGGACATGAGCTACTTAGATAGCCTTATGTGTCTGTATGAACCAAGAAATACTTTTCAGCAGCGTTGCAGTATGTGTTATAGTCCAGTCCAAACTTTGAAGAGTTGACTTTGGTACTGGTTTCAGCTCTGGGCTAACAGAGAGTCCAGGGACCATGTCCACAGGGGACCTTCCAGTCTGTCAGACCATCAAGTATGGTCTTGTAATAGAATTCTAGTTCTGCACACCCATTTTTCTTCCACTACAAAAGAGACTTCTATTTTGTGTTCCCTGTAAGAGCATTTTGTTGGCGGTGGCTGGACACCATCTAGTTCTTCTGATCTCATGCCGATGTGGTCACTGGTTCTTATGACATGTTCTACCTGCCAGGCTTGTGTTTTCCTCATATCTTTGATATCCTTCATTCTCCTTGGCTCCAGGGGGATTGGGACTAATTGATGTTACTCAGATGGCTGCTTGCTCGCTTTTGAGACCTAAGATGTCACTCACCCCAGTGGTGTGCAGAACATTTTCTTAACAACAACAACAAAAAGTTAATGTTAATTAGCGTAAATGTACCCTGAAACCACAGACCCCAGGCCCCTGTTCCTGCTACTCTGTCTTTCAAAATGTTGAGTTGTATTTAGAAAGCCATTTAGCTTTTGGTATAGTCCAGTTGTGGTAACCTCCCTTCTTCTGCGGGGTGTTGCAATCTTCTCTGTATTATTCCAGTTTTAGTATATGTGCTGCTGGAGGGGACACTCCAGATTTTGTTGCAGGCTTCTTTGTTGATTTTTTTCTTTTGCACAAATGATTTTCTTTCAGTATGTTCTCTAGGGGTGTTATTGCTAAACCAAAAACCAAACCCTCTGCCACTGAGTCAATTCGGACTCATAGTGACCCTATACGACAGTGGAACTGCTCCATAGGGATCCTTTTTCTCTCTTTACTTTTTTAAATCTTGTTTTGTGTGTTGATTGCTGAAAGGCTACAAGCCCATTAACTTCATTTTTTCTGCTAACTGTATTTCAGCAGTATGTTTATTTCAGCAATGTAGTCTGGTTACTTATTGGACAGATTATACGGAAAACAAATGTACAGAAACTTTATGGTGTTTGTGCCATTTATGTGGATGGCTTGTTTTTTCTTTCCCTTGTTCTGTTAATTCTTAATGTGAGAGTGACTAAATCAAGCCATAGTTACAGGTTTAGAAAAGCATTGAGTTGCGTAGGGCACAGCATTTATAAAGTTCTAGGTAAGCTATTATGAATCTTTGGAAAACAATTTAAGATTGTATTATGTAGTATAAAGAAATCCTGGTGGCATTGTGGTTACATCTACTAACCAAAAGGCTGGGAGCTCAAATCTGCCAGAGACTCCTTGGAAACTCTATGGAGCAGGTTTACTCTGTCCTATGGGGTCACTATGAGTCAGAATCAACTTCAGTGGCAGTGGGTTTTTATGTGCTGTAAGGTTTAAAGTTTTACTTAAAGCAGCTCTTCCCCAGGTATGTTTTGAGTGCCTTTCAGTGTGAGGGACTCATTTTACAGCAGCACTGTTATCAGACAGTATTCTTTTTTTTTTGTTTCAAATTATGATTAAGTATACAGTGCACATCAATTTTGCATGCCCACCTATCTGCAGCCCCTTCTGCTCTCCTTGCCCAGTGACAGCACACTCCTTTTCATTCTGTATTTGTAGTATCTTCTTAGTGAGCTCCTTTCAGACAGTATTCTGGTACTAACCCTAAGGTTTCATTGACTGTTTTTCTCAGAAGTAGATTGCCAGGTCTTTCTTCCCGGTTTGTGTTAGTCGACAAGCTCAGCTACAACCTGCCCACTATGGGTGACCCTGCTGTATTTGAAACACTGGTGGCATGGCTTCTAGCATCATGACAACATGCAAACCACCACATTACGGCAAACTGACAGACAGATGATGGAAACCAGTCTCTCTGTTTCATCTTTTTAATCTGCTTTTCTATAAATTTCCTTGGTATGGAATTTAAGGCTCCTAAATATAGATGTAGTTATGATATGAGAATGTTATTTGCCTATAAGAATTAGAGGAAAAGAGGATGTAATAAGGAAAAATATGATTGTAGATAGTCCTCAATTTATGACATATTTAATTTATGATGAACTGTACTTATGACCACCTTTTTTGTACATCTTTTTGTTAGCAATGTGTACTGCATATACTGCATATAATGTTACAGCACATAAGTTGCTGATGTCATCATACCTATGAGTTTGTAAGTAATGTTTCCAGCACCTAAAGATTGGATTTATAAAGATACCAAGAACAAAAGGCAATAACAAGTGTAAACTAAACAGCAACAAAAAAAGCTATTCCACTTAGAACCAATTTATGACAGAGTCATCAGAATGGAACTATAGTCTAGCTGGGGACTACTTACACTTAACCTCATGAAGAGCCCTCTCATAGATTCTGAGGGGGGATTATAAATGTGATGAGATAACCTTGATCTTTCATTCTTTATTTCTTAAATTGTTTTCTGGATTAACTTAGTAAAGTTAAGATTTTGTTTCTCATTGAAATGCAGGGTGTCTGTAATTTTTCTGTTTTCCTGATAATTTACTTCTGATTTATATACCAGCATTCACAAATACTCTCCTCAATTTTTAAAAATCTTTATTTATTTATTTGTTTGTTTTCTTGCTTATGTATTTATTGTGTTGTGTAATACGGTGGAGGTTAATTGGTAGAATTCTCCCCTTTTGTGTGGAAGACTGGGGTACCTGGCTAGTATACTTCACACAGCTACTGCTCATCTGTCTCTGGAGGCTTGTGGGTTGCTGTGATGGTGAACATGTTTCAGTGGAGTTTCCAGGCTGAGACAGTAGCAAGAAAGACGTGGCGATCCACTGCCTAAAATCAGCCAATGTAAACCTGATACATTATAACAGCCCAGTCGACAGCTGAGAATGGAGATGGTTCTGGACCAGGCAGCATTTTGTTCTGTTAGGCTTACTGTGAGTCAGGGCAGCTGATGCCAACAACAGTGCTTTGTGTGGGGAGTTGCTGCTGCCTTGACTAACACGACTTGGGGAGGAGTATGGGTAAGGTTTTCAGCAGTCCTCTAGGATCTTGGAAAATGTCTTGATGATATCAATTACTCTTTAATCTGAAATTTTAAATTGGGGGATTGTTTTATTGCCTTATGATTTTGCCTGAATTTTCATTTAGATAATAGTGACGGCACTTGGGTTGGCAGTCATGATGACTGCTATTTTCGGTACTTTCTGACATTCTGTATTGTAAGCTTATATAAAATTGAATGAAATACTTCATATATGATTGACTTGTTTATTTAATAATATTTATCTTGAGCTACTCTTTAAATATATGATACATAATTCAGGGATTCATATAGATTCAAGAGCTCTATTACAAACACCCAATATAGGGAAGGATGGAAGATGTTCAACTTCCTTTCACCCCAGTGTTGTAGTGTTTTACTGGGGAGAGGTAGCATGGTCTCATGATGATGTAGCGCACTCATCTATCTAGGCAAATAAAGCAGCAATGTCTCTTGTCTTTTGTCTGTCCTTTATTATATGGATGGGTTATTTACAGTCTTCCCTGCCTCATTCCACAAAAGATTTGAATAGTTAATAAAAAGTACATGAAATACGGGGAGAGCAGTGGAAGCTGCATATAGGGGGGGCATGTAAATTTATATGTGAATGTACATTGTCACTCAGTTATGTTAAATAAAAATAAAAATAAAAGTACATGAAATAGAAAAACGGATTTTAAATTGAGGGCATCGAGGCAATGAGAAGTTATGAATATGAAAATAAAGCCAAGCAAAACCAAACTATATATTGCTTAAGGATGTATATGCATGCATTGTTGATGGTAAATCCATAAAGAAAAGAAGTTAGTTATTAACCCTTAAAACTTAGGCATATGGTTACCTTAAGTGTCAGAGGCAGGACATTGGAAAGGACATGAAAAGAAACAGTAAGGTATTGTGATTTTTCTGTTTGCAGACGTAGATGTGACGTGTATGTATGCATGTGTGTGTATATCTGTAATTATGTGAGCTATACACTTACATGGAAACTGGTGGCATAATGATTGATTTGAATGAATGATTTGGCTGCTAATCAAAAAGTCTGCAGTTTGAATTCACCAGTCTCTCCTTGGAAACTTCTATGGGCAGTTCTGTTTCCTGTAGGGTTACTTTGAGTTGGAATCATCTTGATGACAGCAGGTTGTCTTTTGGTTTTTTTATATACCTTTATTTTATAAATTCTTAGTATAACTTTACAATTCAATAAGCTGGAAAAGAATGGAAGTCAGACAGCCAAGAGTAAGAATTTGTATTGTTTTATCAAAAACAGATTAATGGTGGTTCTACACTAGAGATTCCTAAGTTAATATAATTCAGGACAAAGTAGACACTTTATATAGTATCCAGATCAAATAATTTTATACTGCTCAGACTTTATCTGGAGTGTTTGTTCAGTTTTCAGCATCACAGTATAATGGAACCTTGACAAATAGGGAGGACCTGGAAACAATTAAGAAGTAAGATACTGAACAGTTGACATATTTGGGGCTGTTTAGTCTGTAAACGAACACTTTAGGAGGAAGGAGCCTCTGTAGTTAAAAGCTTGACTGCTAACCCAAAAGTGAGCAGTTCAAATTTGCCTTCTGCTCCTTGGAAACTCTTCATGTCAGTTCTGTTCAGCTTTATAGGGTTGCTATGAGTCAGAATTGATCAACAGCAGTGGGCTTATTTTAGGGGGACTGTGACTTTTCAAATATTTGAAGAGCTGGCACATGGAAGAATGATTCCATTATTTATCTGTGAAACTCTGGGAGGTGGAAGTAAGTTTCACAATGATAGATGGTGACTTTGTATGACCCAAACCATCTAAGTGTTTAAAACTTTATGTCCTTCAAGTAAAAAAAAAAAAAAAAAAACCTTTAATTTTTTATCATTTATTTTGCATCTCTTTGTATTTGTTAAATAAATGTAGAGGGGAAGGAAAATTTCTTCACCTAAGCTATTGAAACTCAGAATTGTCTTCCCTAATGTTATTTGGAAAAGAATACCTGTACCATTTTGAAACTCTGAAAAGTTTGCTGTTTGTAAACTGATTTAAGAGTTTGTGTATGGCACCCTTATTCTTCTCATATGAATATCTTTGTGTTTATTATTATTCACTCCTTTAGGATTTGCCTTTCATTTTCAGTTTAACTGCCAGCTGGTTTACTGTGAATCCTTGTTAGTATATTTGTTCAACAAATAGTTGGAACAGTGTTTTATTGGAAGTCCTGAGTCAATCAGACACAGTTGCCTTTATAGAGCTTACATTCTTTTGAGGGAGACACATTTACTTGGTTATAGGTCTAATAAATGCTCTGAGGAGGAGCATGGGGTGTTCTGAAAATGTATAATTGGGTGTGATCTGACCTAATCTGGAATGAAAAGGTCAAGAAATGATATATTACATTTTAGAAAGACTTTCAACAAAAGGAAGTGAAGTGCTTTAGAGTTAGTATGCCATATAGGCATCATAAGGTGAAAGAGCTTGGCATTTGGAGATAAATTTCCGAGGTTCAAATGCTAGCTTCGCTACCAGATAGCAGGCAAGTTACTTAACCTCTCTGTGCTTTTGTTTCCTCCTCTGTAAAATGGGAGTGATGCTAACAGTATTTATCTCACTAGGGTAGTCAACTCTACTAAATGAATTGAAATTATAAAGAACCCAGAACAGTACCTTTTGTGTGTTAAGTGCCATGTTAGTGTTAAAGAATAATACTTATTCAGAAAATTAAGTCACAAGCACCACAGTTCGCAGTATCGGTAATAATGATAAGGATTTTTTGAGCACTTTCCTACTCTGTTAAATGCCTTATATAGTACATTCTCAGTGTTCTTTCAGGTATATATTATTTTAATATCTACAGTTTTTTATGGATGAAGAAATTGAGGCTTTAGTAGGTTAGGTAATCTGTCCATGATCCCACAGGTAGCTAAGAGGTAAAAGTATGTGTTCTTTACTGATAATCTTTGTAACTTCAGATGATTCCAGTGAAAAACTGACCTTTGCGTAATACTAAACACTTGATAACAGATTGTGGATGTGTGGACTATTATTGGAAGATGAGCTTTTCCTTTTTTTCAGAGACAGTTTTAGCTTTACCGATCTTACTAGCCCGTACCACCAAACCACTTCAGTGTAGTATTGACCTGACTTCTGGCTGAATCCTAAATGAACTATCCAGAATCAGAAAGAGCTTATGAACACATGTGACTTACGAGATAGCTTAGGATTTTTAGATTTATTTTAGGATAATCATTTCCAGTTGAAGGCATATATGTCAGCGTGTCAATTCTTACCTACCCAGTCAAGACACTGCGTTTAATTTTGTATAGGCAAAACTTGTTCATATGAATTTCAGCGTCTCCTGTTGCTTGCTAGTCTCACTTTACTCTCTAATTACACACAGATACATAGCTTAACTGTAAAATTTATCACTCCAAATATGTCTAATTATGCTTTTTTGTTATTTCCTTGGTTAGCAACCTCAGTGGCTTACTAAAGTATAAATCCTCCAGACTTTAATTTCCTGTTCAAAATATACCATTTTTGGCCCCATCTTAACCCAAAACCCAAATCCACTGTGACTGAGTTGGGTCCAACTCATAGTGACCCTAGAGGTCAGAGTAGAACTGCCCTATGGAGTTTCCAAGGAACACCTGGCAGATTTGAACGTAGAACTTAACCCACGATGCCACCAGGGTTTCCACTCTTAACTAATGATAAACAGATACCTCCTGCTTTGATCATCTGAACTCGGCGTGCTCATTGGTCCCTCTGGACCTTTCCTAGTCTGCTTACTTTGTTTGGAATAGTCTTCCCCTTAATTAGTAAATATTCTGGTTTGCTTATCACTTCTGTTTAGCTTTTCTTAGACACCCTAACTGAGTACAGTATTACTCAACAATTTAGTGATTTTTATGTTGTTCTTCATTTACTGGTATAAATTTTTGGATCTATCAAGAGTATAAAGTCAAAGGACTTTGTAAATTTGTCTGTTGTTGTTGTTATAATACCTGCATTATTTAGGTCAGTACTGTATCCTCCTTCAGTACACAATATAGTGCTTTTAAAATAATTAAAAGTGATATGCACGCTGTAAGGTTAAAAGGTAAAGATTCTTAGAAAAGATGCATTATGGCTGTGTTTTGAGCAAAAGAGAAGGGGCATAGAGAGAAAAGGACTAGAAAAGAACTATCTGAGATATGGTTCAGTTATCTACAGGCATGGGAACAGTTAAATTATAAGGAGATAAATACTATAGCAACTGTAAATATATATATATAATACTTAAAATGCTGGTGAAATGAGTGTTTCAAAATAGTGGAAACCTTTAAAGTACAGACTGAAGTATATGCAGTATTGTGTTTACACAGTCTGTTATTTCTAAACTTTATACTGTCCTTGCATTTCTTTTTCATTCCACTACACAGATGTAGACTAAGAAGATGGTGCTCTTCATTTCAGTTTAGTTTCCTGGAAGCCTGCAACTGGAGACTTGGAATAAACTGCAATTCTGTATATTTATTTTCTATCCCCAAGACAGGAAATAGCACATGACATATCTATATGAGTCTGAAAAAATTTTTCATCTTTCATACTAGCTACATTAAAATTTGTATGGAATTCTTCCTCAGAGTGAAGATGAGTAAAGTCATCTGCAAAGGCACAGAATATTTGTAGTTAGTTTTAAGTGACCTTTAGGGCTTTCATCATACTTACTGAACAAGTGAAATATGTAAGATTTTATATCTTAGTGAATGTAGTGAAAGCTAGGATACTGTTACTGGGATATGTATCTAATTTTCTTTTGACTCGTGTTCCTACAATAATAAGAGAAGACTGAAACAGAGCACATGGCTTGGTTTCAGTTTTACAGAAAGCAGGTAAAGACCCTGTATCAAATCTTTGAAATTTAATTTACCTTAATTATTTATGAATTTTTTGTCTTATTTATTGACAATCCCTTTTGAAGTAATATATCAGAAATATTATTTACAATGAGTTCTTTTCCCAAGGAATAATGCCAATAAGATGGCAATTAAATTGAGTTAAAGCATCACTAGTGACCTTTTGCTTGACATTAGATTGAGATTATGCTGTAGCTTGTGCTGTCACTATTAGGATTATCACCATCTGTCTTGGATTGAATTGTGTCGTCCCAAAAATATGTGTAGTAATTTGGCTGGGCCAGGATTCCCTGTATTCTGTGATTGCCCTCTATTTTGTGATTTTCTGGTACTGTAAAACCTGATCTCTGCCTGTGGCTAGTAGATAGGATGATTATGTAGAAGAGAATTGGGATGAGACTGCCACACCCTTGCTAATTGAGTTTACCTGGAGTGTGGCTTACATCACCCTTTATCCTTTCATCCTATGGGGGATAAAAAAAGAGAGAGGCAGAGAACTGGGAACCTCACATCACCAAGAAAGCAGCACTGGGAGTAGAGTGCGTCTTTCAGACCTGAGATTCCAGCACCAGGAAGCTCCCTGATCAAAGACTGATGCAACACAAGGACTCTCCTGCAGACCCAACAGTGAGAGCCTTCCCTGGGAGTGGACATCCAGAATTAGGATTTGTAGCCTACCTGACTGTGTAAGAATAAACCTTCCTTCATTAAAGCCGTACACTTTATGGTATTTGTTAGAGCAACACTAGCTAACTAAAACACCATCTTTTCAGAAATTCAGTTATTAGAGATGGACAGTGTCGATTCCATCAGTTTTTGCTGTTATACTTGTTGAATTCATTAAAGCTTAAAACACCCCCCCCACACACCCACACCCACACCCACACACCCACACCCACACCCACACACCCACACCCACACCCACACCCACACCCACACCCACACCCACACCCACACCCCTAATCCTGAAAGCCCAGGTGGTAGTCAGTGAAGCTTTTTATGGAGAGAAGATTTGTTTCAAATTTAACAGATATGCCAGTTAGCATCTCTGTTGAAAATCACCTGATAGTTTTTAATTAGACTAAGTCATTTTTCTTTTATATGTTGAGAACAGATGTATTATAATGAATGATTTTATCTTTGTGGTAAGTTATACACTCCAGAAGGCTCTCTTGCCCCTCTCATTCATTATTTTCTTTCCTTATCAAAGCCACTCTTCTAACTTATTAATTCTGTCTTTGTAAATTGCTATGTTACACATATACTTTTGTCTGACTTCTTTCAACATTTTGTTGAATGATCCATATTGTTTCATGTAGCAGTAGTTAATTTGCTCTGATAGATGAAAGTATTCAGTTGAAGTGATGTTTATTTGCTTTTTCTATTATTGATGGAAATTTGGGATGCTTTCACTTTGCAGCTATTTGAACAATGATGCTATGAAAGTTTTTGTATGTGTCGTATTTTGTTTGCATTCGTATCTCTTGAGTTCATAGGCATGAAAGTGGTAGGTAATATGTTTTAAAACTTTAGTAAGTAATGCCAAGCAGTTTCCCAAAGTGATGACACTAGTCTGCACTTTAGTGGTAGTATCTGTCATTGTGTGCCAAAGTGATTCTGACTTGCATTGACCTTATGAGATGAAGTAGAACCTACCCATAGGGATTCCTAGGCTGAAAACTTTATGGGAGAAGTTCTCTAGGGCTTTTCTCCCAGGGAGTGGCTGGTGGGTTCAGATTGCTGACCTTTGAGTCAGCGGTTGAGTGTTTAACCATTGCACCATCAGGGCTTCTAATAGGAGTTCTTACTGTCCATAGTCCTACCAACATTCGACTGTTAACAGTCTTTTAACATGTGGACATTTGAGTTTGTGTATATTGCTGTCTCACTGAGATTATAATTTTTACATCACTGGTAAATAATGATACTGAGTACCATTTTAAAATCAGATTATAGACTATTGGGATACCCTTTTTTGATGAAGTCTTTCTTGTTGAAGTCTGTTATCCATTTGTTCTGTTAGGTTTTCTTTCTTCATTACTCTGGTAGATGGAAGCCCTTCATTGGCTGTATTTGTTGTCAGTACCTTTTCCTGTCAGGGTTGCCTTTCTGTTGTCTTAGTGGTATACTTTGAAAAAGGAAGTGAAAGTTTTTAATCTTATGGTTCAGTTTTTCCTTTTCTTATATAATGGTTAGTGTGTTTGTGTCCTGCTTAAGAAATCTGTGCTTAACATAAGGTAAAGAAAATACTTTCCTGTGTTATCTTCAATAAGAAAAAAATATTTTACGTTTAGTAAAGACAAGAAATAGGTATTAGAGTTCTTTTTCCCCACACACAATGGATATTTATTTACTCAACACCATTTATTTAAAAGACTGCCCTTCTTCCATGGCCCTGCAGTAGCACCTTCAGCGTATGTCAAGTGTGTGTGTATGTGTCAGTGTCTGTTCTGATCCTTTTATCTACTTGTTCTTCTACTGATACCACATTGTCTTAATTATTAGCTCTATGAAAAGGCTTGCTATTTGGTAGAGTATATCTTTCTGTTTTTTTTTCTTCACAGTTAGCTCTACGGACCTTTGCATTTCTATATGAATTTTAAAATCAGCCAGTTAGTTTCTATTTTTAAAAAAATGTATTTGGATATTAATTGGTATTGAATTGAATTTGTTGGTGAATTTGAAAACAGATAACTTTTTTTATAGTATTAGGTCTCAATAGTATCAGGTACTTATGGATTCATAAATATGATATATCCTTCCATTTATTTGTTTTCTTTAATTTCTCTCAAATATTCTGCAGTTTACTGTGTAATTATCTCCTCTGTCTTTGATTACTCCCATGTGTCTTGTCAGCTGATTGTATCACGTGGTTTTGCATGTTGCTGTGGTGCTGGAAGCTATGTCTCCGGTATTCAGATACCAGCAGGGTCGTCATGGTGGACAGTTTTCAGCTGAGCTTCCAGAGGAAGACTAGGAAGAAGGACCTGAAAGTCTACTTCTGAAAAATATTAGCCAGAAAAATCCTTATAAAGGCAGAATATTGTCTGATAGAGTGCTGTAAGATGTGCCACTCTGGTTGGAAGGCACTCAGAAGGCAACTGGGGAAGAGCTGTCTCCCCAAAGTAGAGGCACCCTTAATGATGTGGATGGAATCAAGCTTCCAGGACCTTCATTTACTTATGTGGCGCAACTCAGATTGAGAAGAAACAGCTGCAAGCATCCATTAATAATCAGAGTGTAGACTGTACGAACTATGAATCTAGGAAAATTGGAAATAGTTAAGAATGAAATGTAATGCATAAACATTGATATCCTAGGCATTAGTAAGTTGAAATGGACTGGTATTGGCCATTTTGACTCAGATAAACGTATGGTCTATTGTGCTGGAAATGACAACTAGAAGAGGAATGACATTGCAGTAATTGTCAAAAAGAACATTTCAAGATCTGTCCTGAAGTGTAGTGCTGTCAGTGATAGGATAAAATCCGTAAGTCTACAAGGAAGACACGTTAGTAAGACTATTATTCAAATTTATACACCAACTACTGAGGCCAAAGATGAAGATTGTTACCAATTTATGCTGTCCAAAGTTGATCAATCAGAATGCATTGATAATTACTAGTAATTGGAGTGCAGAAGTTGGAAATAAAGAAGGATTTGTAGTTGGAGAATGTGGCCTTGGTGATAGAAACAATGTTAGAGGTCGTATGATATCATTTTGAAGGACTAACAACTTCATTGCAAGTAAGTTTTTTCACCAGCGTAAACAGTGACTGTACATATGGATCTTACAAGATGGAGTACACAGAAATCAGATTGACAACATCTATGGAAAGAGATGATGAAAAAGCTCAGTATTACCAGTCAGAGCAAGGCCAGGTGCCAATTGCAGCACAGACTGTAAATTACTCATATGCAAGTTCAAATTGAAACTGAAGAGAATTGGAGAAAAGTTCACGAGAGACCAAGTATGACTTTGAGTATGTCCTACCTGAGTTTAGCGACCATGTCAAGAGTGGATTTGACATGCTGAACACTGATCGCCAAAGACCAAATGAGTTGGGAAATGACATCAAGGGCATCATTCATGAAGAAAGAAGCCATTAAAAAGACAGGAAAGAAAGAAACAAACTGGATGTCAGAAGAGACTCAAACTTGCATTAGTATGTGGAGAAGGTAAAGTAAAAGGTAGAAATGATGAAGTAAAAGAACTGAACAGATTTCAAGGGGCAGCTCAAGAAGACAAAGTAAACTGTTATCATAACAGGCAAAGAGCTGGAGATAAGGGAATAACATGGCCAACATTTTTCAAGCTGAACTGAAGAAAAAATTCAAGCCTTGAGTTGCAATAGTAAAGGAGTTTACAGAGAAAATACTAAATGATGGAGGAATCATCAAAAGAAGATGGAAGTAATGCACAGAGTCATTATACCAAAAAGAACTGGTCACATTCAGCCATTTCAAAAGATAGCATATGATTAGCAACTAATGTTAATGAAAGAAAAGATCAAAGCTGAATTGAAGGCAGTGGCAAGAAACAAGGCTCTAAGAATTGATACTTATCAATTGAGATGTTTCAACAAATGAATACAGTGCTGGAAGTGTTCACTCACCTATGCCAAGAAATTTGGAAGACAGATACCTGGCCAACCATCTGGAAGAGATCCGTATGCATGCCTATGGCCAGGAAAGGTGATTCAGCTGAATGTGGAAATTATTAACCAGTATCAAAGTAACACATGCAAGTATTGATGAACATTGTTCAAAAGTGGCTGCAGTAGTATATTGACAGGGAACTGTCAAATTAAGGCCAGATTCAGAAGAGGGTGTGGAACCAGGGATGTCATTGCCAATGACTGATGGACCTTGGCTGAAAGTAGAGAATTTGCAACTATGTGGGTCCTAACAAATTATGGATAACATTATGGAGAATGGGAATTTCAGAACACTTAATTGTGCTTACGAGAAATCTATACGTGGATCAGAAGACAATCGTTGGAACAGAATACGGGGCATGACATGGTTTAAAGTCAGGAAAAGTATGCATCTGGATTATATCCTTTCACCATACAAATTCAGTCTGTGTGAAAGGAAATAATCTGAGAAGCTGGACCACATGAAGAAGAATGAGACATCTGGATTAGAGGAAGATTGATTAACAATCTGCATTATGCAGATGACACAACCTTGCTTGCTGAAAATGAAGAGAACTTAAAACACTTACTGATGAGGATCAAAAACCACATCTTTAAGTACAGATTACACCTCAACCTCAAGGGAAAAAAAAGCCTTACAACTAGACCAACAGGCAACATCATGATAAATGGAGGAAAGATTGAGGTTGTCAAGGATTGCCTTTTACTTGGATCCATCATTAACATCTATGGAAGCAGCAGTCAAGAAATTAAAAGACGCCTTGTGTTGGGAAAATGTGCTGCAAAAGATCTGTTTCAAGTGTTGTGATGTCTAAGGTGCTCCTGCCCAATAGAATTTGTAGTTGCATCATCTACGTGAGAAAGCTGGACAGTGAATAGAGGAGACAGAAGAACAATTAATGCCTTTGAATTGTGGTGTCAGAGAGGAATATTGAGAACACCATGGCCTGCCAAAGGAATGAACAGATCCGTCTCAGAAGAAGTATGACCTGAGTGGTCCTTACAAGCAAGAATGGCGAGACTACATCTTACATACTTCTGACATGTTTGGAGGAATTAGTCTCTAGAGAAGGAAATCATGCTTGGCAAATTAAAGGATCAATGAGAAAGAACAAGATCCTCAACGAGATAGAATGACACAGTGGCTGCAGCAATGGGTGCAAGCATAACAAAAATTGTGGACATGACGCAGGACCAGGCAGTGTTTGATTCTGTTGTACATGTGGTCACTGTAAACTCGAATCTCTTTTCTCCTTTTATGATAATACCAGTTACACACATGTTAGAGTATTTTAAGGAGCCCTAATGGCATAGTAGTGAAATGCTATGGCTGCTAATTAAAAGATGGACGGTTCAGATCCACCAGGTGCTCCTTGGAAACTCTGTAGGGCAATTCTACTCTCTTCTGTAGGACACGATGAGTCAAAATTGACTCAATGGTAACAAGTTTTGTTTTTGTTTTTGTTTTTTTGGTGTCACAGTAGCTATGGACTTGGCTGCTAACCAAGATGTCTGTGGATTGAACTCAGCAGCCTCTCCACAGTAGAAGGAAGTGATCACGTATATAAAGATTTCAACCGTGGAAGCCATATGGAGTAGTTCTGTTCATAGGGTTGCTATGAGTTGAAAGTGACTCAGTGGCACTGAGTTTGTTTTTCTTTATGTTTTAGACCTTTTTACTCTATTCCGTATATATTATTGATTTCTGTTTTCTGTATGTGTATATTTTTTTTTTTTAAATCTTATCTGAAAACCTAAAATTCTAAGAAGCTTATATGAATTCCTTGTTGATCTGTTACAACTGACTGTTGTTTTTGTTGGGCTTTAGATAACGTTGTCTCATTGTTAGTTGCCATTGAAGCGACTCATGATGACTGTGTGTACAACAGAACAAAACACTGCCTGGTCCTGTGCCACCCTCATAGTCATTTCTGTGCTTGAGTTCATGGTTGCAATGACTGTGTCCTTCTATCTGCTTGAGGGATTTCCTCTTCACTGAACCTCCACTTTCAAAGCTTAATGTTCTTCTCCAGAGATGGTCCCTCCTGATAACATATCCAACATATGCAAGATGAAGTCTCACTGCCTTTACTTCTAAGGAATATTCTGGCTATATACTTCTTCCAAGGTAGATTTATTATTCTGGCAGTCCACAGTCAAGTTGTCTTATCTCCTTGTATTTCTGGTTATTTTTGATTGAATGCTACATCTTGTATATAGAAAATTGTGAGATAATTTGAGGGCTACCATAAATGTGAGTAAAGATAGTACTTTATTCATGGAAGATATATGTTTTCTCATAAGGTTGACTCAAGGGTACTGGCAATCCCACATTTTCTTTCTTTTTTTTTTTTCTTTTTTATTTAACATGACTGAGTGAAAATGTAAATTTTCATATAAATTCATGCCCACCTGTATGCAGCTTCCACTGCTCTCCCTGTCTGGTGACAGCACACTGTTCCTCTCTGCTCCATACATGTCTCATCCTCCCAACAGCCTCCTTTCCGCTCCTCTCCACCCACTCTCCTTCCTCTAGCCCGAGGGCAGCAGGGTGATATCCTATAGATATATAGAACCATAAAGTGCAACCAATATATGGTCACTCTGCATTGCCAAGTCCAATCCATTCCTGTCCAAAGAGTGGACCTTTGTTATAATTTATGGGTAAGGGCAGCATCAGGGCTGGGGGCCGTGCTCTCAGGGGAACCCTGAAACTGCTGGACCATCAATTGAGGTCTTTTAGTGGAGATCTCAGGATGCACCCCTTTTTATTCTTGTGTTGCCAGTGAGACTCAACCTAGTGAGCTCCATCGTGGCTATCACTGGTGGTGGCCGGGCACCATCCCGTTCTTCTGGTCCCAAGTCGACGAAGGCACCCACTCTTGCGGGTCTTTCTGTTTTCTAGGTTGTCTTTACCGCATGTCATTTTGGTCTTCGGTGAGCATCCATTCCTGCTGAGTTGGGACCATTGGCTGTGTCCTCGGATGGCAGTTTGGCAGCTTTTAAGACCTCAGACGCCACTCACCAATGTGGGGTGCAGAGAGCTCTCTTAACAAAATGCTAGTTATGCCAGTGGCCTCGATTTCGCCTAAGAGCATGGTCCCCTGCCCCCTGCCCCAGCTACTCTATCCTTGCAATATTGGGTTAAGATGGAAGGAGTACTCAAGTTATGCTGAAGTCCACTTAATGTTGTTCTTGTTTCTAATGTGTGCTATCACCGCTTTCTCTCAACCAGATTTCTGGCAACTATCTAAACTAAACCCTCCCCCACTCACCCTCCCTTCTTCCCCTCCCTTGCAGCTGTCAAAGAGTCTTTTCTTCTATACACAAGTCTGTTTTTGAGATCTTATTGTAGAGGTCTCATGCAGTATTTGTCTCTTTGTCACTGACTACTTTCACTCAACATAATGTCTTCCAGTTGAAACCAGGTTAGGAGATGTTTCCCGGAATCGTTATTCTTTATCATTGCGTAGTGGTCCATTGAGTATATATACCATAGTTTACCTATCCATTCTTCTGTTGTTGGGCATCTGGGTTGATTCCATCTTTTTGCTATCGTGGACTGTGCTGCAGTAAACATTCTGGTGCATGTGTCCGTTGGTGTGAAAGGCCTTGATTCTGTAGGATACATTCCAAGTAGTGGAATTACTGGGTCAAAGGGTATATCGATATCCATTTTTTTAACGAAGCGCCAGATTGCTTTCCAAAGAGGCTGGACCATTTTGCAACCCCACCAACAGTGTAGCAGGGTTCCACTTTCTCCACAGCCTCTCCAGCGTTTCTTGTTTTGTTTTTTCTGGATCATGGCCAATCTTGTTGGGGTGAGATGGTATCTCATTGTCGTCTTGATTTGAATTCCTTTAATAACTAAAGGTCGTGAACATGTCCACATGTGTTTTTTGGCTGCCCACATTTTTTTACTCCAAATAGGGATTGACAGGATTCAAAGTTGAATTGAGTCTCTGTGGAAGTTGGCGTACTTGCACTTTATTTTTAGAGTGTTGTCTTTTTCCATTCTAAGCATGCACCATCAGTAACTTTCCTGGCCTCTCAGATCCCTTCTTGGGGATTGGCTGACTCTTCTAGGAGAATTGCACCTCCCAAAGTTGTGAACATTTGTTTGACTTTCCTTCTTGTCCAAGATCATAGTTCGTAGTTCTTTTGTCTCATGGTGTAGCTCTCAGTGCTTTCAAGCATGTTTTTTGTTTTTGTTCTTAGTGGTTGTCTGCCTCTTCTAGTTTTCACTGGATAGGTTGCTTGATGTTAGCTAGTCGACCATGTAAAAATTAAGACATTGTGAAATTTTTTCTACTGTTGTAATTTTTGGATTTTTTAAAGAAAAGTGCCCAGTGTTTTAAATCTGTAGATCATCTGTCACCCACCAAACATTTTTACTTGTTCCTGCCTTGTATGCACAATTCAGTAGCATAGAGAGTTGTGCGTACATTTCTGTCAGAACTCTTTAAGGCATACAGAGAGATAACCACTAACATGAATGGTTGGCCATTATAACTTTATAATATATATGCTTAAATTAGGCTTCAAATAGATAAACTCTATTTACAGGTAATATTTTTCATCACTTAATATTTTGGACATCTGTCTCTTTAACATAGTAAGAATATTTCATATGTAAAGTACCTATCCCTCATACAGCTTTTATATTTTTAAAATTGAGATTTTTTTGGCTGCTTATCAGAAGTTTGTTACCATCTGTTTTTAAAATCCTTTCTTTATCTTATCAGTAGGGTGGTACTTCTTGGAAAGACTAATAATTATATTGTTTTTTAAAATGTATTAATTTATAATTTTTATTCAGATAAAATACTATTCTTGGTTAATTTTTGCAGAATTTTGGAAACAATAACTATTTGTTGCTTGTTTATTTTCTCTGGATGTATTTTCCTGTTGTGTTTTCAAAATTATCAAGGATTCTGTACATTTCCAAGATAGCGATAACATCATTCTCGAAGACTCAATTCTTTTCTGTCTCCACTGCTTACAGACAGAGAACACAATCTCTACAGCCTGGACCTGTGTAGAAGAATTTGGAGGAAATAAACAGGTAAGAAAAAGTTTCTTAGGAATATTCAGTGATAGATTTTTATTTTCAGAAAGCCAATTATAAGTTACAATTGTAAGCAATACTGAAGATTTTTCAGTGTACTCCTGCAAAGTATTTTGATTATGGTAACTTTAGTAATTACAAACTCATTTAGAAAAATGTTTTAAAAAGAAAAAGTTATACTGTTTTCCATATCTCAGAGTGGTCTCAGAGATTCTAACATGGTTCTGTTGTACATTGTAAGCCACTAAGATATTAAACTGATAATATTGTAAGGTAGATATAATAAAAGTGAATGTATTATGTGCAAACTTTCCAGCATTTCTCAAACTTACCTAAAAGTGAGACTTCAACTTTTTTTAACCCTACTAAACCAAAATTATTACTGATATAATAGAAAATAAAAGTAATATTTTCTAGGACTCCCGTTTAGTTTTTGCACCATGGTAATTAGAAGGCTAAGTTTTAGTAGCAGGCAAAAGTAGTTTGTAGTTCCAGTAGATTTTTACTATCTTGATCTTGTTCACATGTTGTGGTTCCCTGAGTAACAGTCTATGGACTAGCTCTGTGTCCTTGAGGTATATGTCCTAAGTGTGCCCTAGTTTCTTCATCTTTCAAAAGGAATAACGAGAGTGCTTATCTTATAAAGGTATTGTATAAATTAAATAGTGCTGACCGTATATTTTTATTTTTGGCCTTTAGAATAGTGCCCAACACTTAATGGGAAAAAAAAAAAGCTGTTGCCATCAAGTTGATTCTAACTCATACTGATGCTATAGGACCGAGTAGAACTGCCCTGTAGGGTTTCCAAGGAGCAGCTGGTGGATTTGAACTGCCAGTGTTTTGATTACCGTTCAAGCCCTTAACCACTTGTGCCACCAGAGCTCTAGCACTTAATAAGTACTCTTTAGATAATAGCTGTTACTGTTATTAAACTGTACTTCAGATGTTGTACTTCAAATGTTTAGAGAAATAGCTTTATAGTAATAGAGAATTGTACTGAGTTTTGGAGATCTTAGCATAAAAACTCAAATATGTGATGCTAGTCCCAGAACAGAGAGCCTGGTGGTGCAGTGGTTAAGTGCTACAGCTGCTAACCAAGAGGATGATGGCAGTTTGAATCTGTTGCTTTCTTTTTTAAGACTTTGATCTTGTCTTCACTTTTGTTCAGATAATTTATATGAGGAAAATAGCTACAGCTTTCTAGCTGTACTGAAATCTAGATTGCTACAGTTTAGATTAGAACCTTCCTTCTCATAGGCTGCCATGTTACTTTTTCAGAATGCATTGGAAGCTGTCAGTAAAGGCATTTGACATAATTAGCGTCTTAGTTTAGAGACAGCATACACTTCAAATGTGGCTTGTTTGGCCACCTCAGTTTTTGAAAGGAAAGCAGTTAGATTTGATTTATATAGCCACATACCTGCTATTTTACATTTGGTCCTTTTGGAGTTCTTTTTTTATTTGTTGGGTCTGAAGACATTTAAGTTTGTAATTCCTTGTTCAGAATCTCTCAGGAACTTATCTTTGTGTGTGTGTGTGCATTAAATATTTTCCTATTAAGTGCTGCATCTGCTAACCAAAAGGTCGGTAGTTCAAATCCACCAGACACTCCTTGGAAACTGTAGGGGGCAGTTCTACCACTAGGGTCACCATGAGTTGGACCTGACTCGACAGCAATGAGTATTTTGGGTAATACATATTACCTTGATGAAGCGTTCTCAAGCTGATTTTCACAGATGCTCGGTGAAGTAAGTGTTCCTAGAATCAAATAAAGGAGCTCTGGTGACTCAGTGGTTAGGCACTCAACTGTTGTCTGAAACGCCTACTGGGGGAACTCACCAGACACTATGGGAAAAAGATATGGGAGTCTGCTTCCTAAAGATACACAGCCTTGGAAACTATGGAGCAGTTCTGCTGTGTCCTGCAGGGTTGCTATGAGTCGGAATCAACTTGATGGAAACAATTTTAACCCTCAGCTTAAGATCAAATAAGGTTGGGAAAAACTCTACTGTATACTCCTTTTGGAAAATCATAACACATAACCACATAAGCAACCTGTTAAACTTCTAAATCTGTCTTTCCTGAAAGCTTTCCCACAGCTATTTGACTAAAGGATTCTTGGCTTCAGGGGTTTGAATTGTATTGGGGTATGGACTGGGAAACACTGAAGCTAATCCAAAGAAACACTTGGGTTTTGTTTGTTTTGTAACTACTTGAAGTATAGCTAAAGCATGATTAAATACATAGATTTAATATATGCAGTTTGATCAGTTTTGATACATGTATACATCTGTGAAACAGTCATCGCAATCAAGAAAAATTCTTTTAGGGTTGCCATGAGTCGGATCCGACTCGACGGCACTTGGCTTGGCCTCAGAGGTTGCCAGATGTCCCTTTGTAATCCATTTTTCCTTTCACTCTCTTTCTCAAGCAACCTCTGGTCTGCTTTCTATCACTGTACATTAGTTTGCATTATCTGGAATTTGAAACTCTTAGTTTGGAAACTTTAAATTGTAATTTATAAATAAGAATGAAACAGCTGTGTTTGCTCAAAAAAGATAGAAAAACTGACAAATCTGTGTTTATTATAGTTGTTATATATTTTTATAGTGTTACAGACAAATGTAAAACCCAAATCATTTTTTCAGAATTGCTTAGGAAAAAATGTTTTACATTGAAAATAATATTTCCCAAATTGTAGACAGACTTCAAAATCTGTCAAACACCATCAGAAGAGAAAATAGATAAATGGGAACTATTAAGAATCAATCACTTTTGCTCATCCAAAGACTTTATTAATAGAATTAAAAGGCCACCTGCAGAATGGGAAAAAATATTCAGCAACTATATGTCAGATCGACGCCTGATCTCCATAATCTATAAGGTACTACAAAATATCAGTAAGAAAAAGATAGATCATCCAGTTAAGCGATGGGCAAAGGAGATGGACAGACACTTCTCTAAAGAGGAGATCCAAGCAGCTGAAAAGCACATGCGGACACACTCATGATCATTAGCTATTAAAGAAATTCAAATCGAAATGACAACAAGGTTGGCCATGATCCGAAAAATACAAAACAACAAATGCTGGAGAGGCTGCGGGGAGATTGGAACTCTCCTACACTGTTGGTGGGATTGGAAAATGGTACAACCTCTTTGGAAAGGTGCTACCTTAAAAAACTGGTGCTACCTTAAAAAACTGGATATAGATAGACCATTTGACTCAGTAATTCCACTGCTTGGAATATATCCTACAGAATCAAGACCATTCACACCAACTGATACATGCACACGAATATTCATCACAGCAAAGTCCACAATAGCAAAAAGATAGAATCAACCCAGATGTCCAACAGCAAAGGAATGGATGGGTAAACTATGGTATATATACTCAGTGGAACACTATGCAGTGATAAAGAACAACGATGATAGCAGGAAACATCTCATAACCTGGTTTCAGCTGGAGGACATTATGCTGAGTGAAAGTAGTCAGTGAAAAAAGGGCAAATATTGTATGAGACCTCTACTATAAGAACTTGAAAACAGACTCATGCATAGAAGAGACTCTCTGATGGCTGCAAGGGTAGGGTGGGAGGGAGGGAGGGTGGGGGAGGATGGATTAGACTAGATATTTGATAGAAATTTGGTTGGGTGAAATTGGTGATGGCACACATTAGAAAGAAGATCAACAATAAATGGACTTCTTCAACACAATTTGAGTACTCCTAACCCAACATTGCAAGGACAGAGTAGCTGGGGCGAGGAGCTGGGGACCCTGCTCTCAGGCAAAATCGAGGCCACTTGGCACAGCTAGCATTTTGCTAATGAAGACTCTATGCACCCCATATCGGTGAGTGGCATCTGGGGCCTTAAAAGCTGCCAAGCTACCATCTGAGGGTATAAAAGGTGGTCCCAACTCAACAGATGATCACTGAGGACAAAAATGACATGAGAAAAGAGAACCCAGAAGACAGAAAGACCCACGTGAGTGGGTCTGTACATCGACTCGTGACCAGAAGAATGGATGGTGCCTGGCCACCGGCAGTGATAGCCACGATGGAGCTCACAAAGTTGAGTCTGACTGGCAACAAGAGAATAAATAGGGGTGCATCCTGAGATATCCAACAAAAGACCACAATTGATGGTCTGGGGATTTTGGGGGTCCCCTGGGAGCATGGCACCTGGCCCTGATGCTGCTCCTGTCCATAAATCACAATGAAGGTCAACTTTTCAGACTGAAGGATTGGACTTGGCGACAGAGTGACTGTATCTTGTGGGAATTTTATGGTTCTGTGCATCTATAGGATGTCATCTTGCTGACCTCTTGCTGGAGGAAGGTGAGTAGGTGAAGAGGAGGGGATAGGAAACTGTTGGGAGAATAGAAATTTATGGAGCAGAGAGGAGGGGTGTGCTGTCAATAGGCTGGGAGCTACATATAGGTGAGCATGCGAATTTATATGGGAATGTACGTTTTCATTCAATCATGATAAAATAATAATGTTTCAACTTAAGAACCAATGCAGATGATTTTTCCCCCAAAATGAATCCCAGCCCCCCAAAAAACCAGTAAAAATAATGGAGAACTAACCAGCCAGAAATTGGTTAGGAGGCAATCCCAGACGGTAACATTTTTTTCTTATCCAGTCATCCCTTACTAGTATTGATGTACTCATGACTGTGTATCAAATTTGATGATACTGTGTTCTAGTCATCTCTTAAAGTTACCTGGCTAATGATTTTTAAATATTGGTCATAAGTTGCTGTATTAGTTTTTGTAACTGTAGTGTTTTTTTGAAACCAGAATTCTGAAAATACTCTCCTCTGCTCTACCATTGAGTCTTGACTGTGTAAAGATAGAAATTATTGTTGTTGTTTCTGTTGTTAGGTGCCATCAAGTTGGTTCCGACTCCTAGCCACCCTATGAACCACAGAACAAAACACTGCCTGGTCTTGCGCTGTGTCCACAGTTGTTTTTATGCTTAAGCCCATTGTTGCAGCCACTGTGGCAATCCATCTTGTAGAGGGTCTTCTTTTTCGCTGACCCTCCCACTCTACCAAGTGTGGCATCCTTCTCCAGGGACTGATCCTTCCTGACAGCATGTCCAGAGTATGTAAGATGCAGTCTTGCCATCTTTGCTTCCAAGGAGCACTCTGGTTGGACTTCTGCTGGAACAGATCTGTTTGTTCTTTGGCAGTCCGTGGTACATTCAACATTCTTCTCCAACACCACAATTCAAAGGCATCAGTTCTTCTTCTGGCTTTCTTCCTTGTCCAGCTTTCGCATGTATATAATGCAATTAAAAAAACCATGGCTTGGGTCACGTGTGCTTTAGTCGTCAAGATGACATCTTTACTTTTCAATACTTGAAAGACATCCTTGGCAGCAGATTTTTCCCAGTGCAGTGTGTCTTTTGATTTCTTGACTGCTGCTTCCATGGGCACTGATTGTGGAACCAAGTAAAATGAAATCCTAGACAACCTCAGTCCTTTCTCCATTATGACAATGTTGCTTACTGGTCCAGTTGTGAGGATTTTGTTTTTTTGATGTTGACGTGCAATCCATACTGAAGGCACTGGTCCTTGATCTTTATCAGATAGAAGTTACAAAAGGATAAATATTATTTATATTTAGATAGTGTTTTATTTCTATATTTGAACTCAGTCATTGTATGTTCTGGGAAAGTAAAGTTCAGTTAAAAAAACTTGTTATTTTGAGGATGAAATTGACTTCCATTGCAGGGTAACTTTGGTTATATTTATTGAATGTTTAGAATTTGAAATAATGAATTTTATTTTCCCCCAAATTCCCAAAATTCCCCAAAATTCCAATCCTATAGAAATCTGAGGAGATGCCTGAAATATGTATTAAAGATATGGGAAGTATATTTCATAGATTAAAAGATCAGGTGCTTCACTTTCATGCACTGCTGTAAAATCACAAAGCTGACTCAAAAAAACAGTTTTCCAGTTCTTCAAGAATTTGAATATATAAGTAGCATATCACTCAGCACTTGGCACTTGGCTTTATCACTCAGCAGTTCCATTCCGAGGTATTTACTAAGAAGAATTGGTAACATATTTCCATGCAGAAACCTGTACATGAATGTTCTTAGCATTATTCCTAATAACCAAAATGTGTGAAAAACCCAGATACCTATCAGCTGATAAATGAATGAATGAAATATCATATTTATATAAAATAGAGTATTACTTGACCATAAAAAGGATTGTAGTTCTGAAAGCACACTGTAACATAGATGAACTGTAAACACATACTGAGTGAAGAAGCCAGTCACAAAAAACTGTATATCCTATGAGTCCATTTATATTAAGTAGGGAAACAGGGAATGACTGCTAAAGGGTATGAACTTTTAAGTGATGAAAATGCTCTGAAATTAGTGGAGTTGGTTGTACAGCTCTCTAAATACACTACTGAATTGTACACTTAAGAAAGGAACACTGCTGTCAAGTAGATTCTAGTTCATAGTAACCCCATAGGACAGAGTAGAACTGCCCCACAGAGATTCCAAGGAGCACATGGTGGATTTGAACTGCCAGCCTTTTGTTTAGCAGCTGTAGCACTTAACCATTATGCCACCAGGTACACTTAAGAGGTGCCTTTAAAAAGGGCCGAATATGGAGGTAGAATGCACACAGCTAACAAGGAGAAAATAGTAACCAGTTATGAGTAAAATATGATTTATAATGAAAGGTTATTCTAGAGTATCTAGTCAAGGTTAAGAAATACCCAAAATTAATATTGGATGCACTGTATGGTTCTATGCATCTGTAGGATATCATCCTGCTGACCTCTGGCTGGAGTAAAGGGAGTGGGTGGAGAGGAGGGGTGAAGGAAGGATGAGACATGTATGGAGCAGAGAGGAATAGTGTGCTGTCACCAGACAGGGAGAGCAGTAGAAGCTGCATATAGGTGGGCACCCAAATTTATATGGGAATGTACATTTAAATTAATAAAGAGCAGGCATTTTCCACTGAACTCAATTTAAAGCAAGACGGTATAGCACCTAGAAAATCCAGTATTTAGTAAAGAGGTGTAAGATAAATTTAGTAACTAAAGAAAAGGAGAAGTTCACTAAGTTAATATAGCCATTGCTTTTGCATCACTGTGAAGTATGTTGTGTGGTGTTTACTGCCAGCTTATTGTATGGAACAGAGAAAGGTATTAGATCAGATTGCAGTGACTACACAAGCAGGACTAGTGTACAGTGTGTATGCTCTCTACACTTGCTCCTATGTCAGCAGTCACTTGCTTTCTTGCTCAGAATCTTTCTACATGCAAGGCTTCTGTTAGCCGTTATGGCTTAATTAGAATTTTATGCGTTAAAAAAAAAAAAAAGTCTGTTCTTGATCTACATTACATTTATTCTGTCAGAATAGTTGTATCCATTCAAGATACAAAGGTGACATTGTAGAAGATTTTGCCTAAATGGTATCTCTAATAATACATTGTTAGAGCACTAATTTCCAAACATTTTTTGCTTTTTTGTATTTTTGCAAGGGAACTGTATTTTCAGGTGAAATATTACGTACAATTTCAGTGTTTAAAACAAGGGAATGCAGAGCTGTGTGAGTTGAAATGGGAACGAGGACAAGCAGAAGTCAGGGAGCTTCAAGTGTTACCAGCTTTCTTTCTCTTCCCTGTTCACAACAGCCTCTTGAGACACTTCTTCTCAGCTCAGTTTGAGGAGAAAATTGCCAAAGTAAAAAAGCTTGGTGAAGTAGAAATGACATTTTCCTAGGAATTAGAAGGCCTAATCTTTTTAAAATTGTCCTTCAAATGAAGCTTTACAGAACAAACTAGTTTCTCACTAAACAGCACACGTACTGTTTTATGTCATTGCTTAACAACCCCACAACAAGTAAACACTCTCCCTTCTCAACCTTGGCTTCCCTGAGACCTCCTGCCTTTCAGTCCTTGCTTGCGCCCTGGTGTGTCCTTTAGTCTGAGTTTGTATTCTTGGGCCTGTCCAAGTTTTAGCTGAAGGGTGAACCTTAGGAGCAACTTCATTACTGAGCTGAGAGGGAGAAGGTGTAAATTGTTTAGTTTGTTTTTTTAATTTTAATTTTTCATTGTGTTTTAAGTGAAGTTTACAATTCCAGTCAGATTCTTGTACAGAAACATACATTTTGCCATGTGACCACAGCTACTCTCCCCACTCTGTGACAGCACACTTCTCCCCTCCACCCTGCATTGCCCGTATCCAGTCAGCTCCTGTCCCCTTCTGCCTCCTTATCTCGCCTTGGGGCAGGAGCTATCCAATCAGTCTCCTGTGTCTACCCAAGTCAGGAAGCACCATCTTTACTGGTATCATTTTATATCCTGTATACCAGTTCAGTCTGGTCTCAGGAGTTGCCTTCCAGAATGGTTTCCATTCTAGGCTAGCAGTGAGTCCAAGGTTCATGTCTTCCAGGGACCCCGCAGTTGGTCAGACCATCAAGTCTGGTCTGAGTTTGAGGTATGTACCGCACGTTTCTCCCACTACATCAGGGAGTTCCCTGTAATTACGGGCAGTCTTTGGTGGTGGTGGCTTTGTACTGTCTAGTACTTGTGGTCTCATGTTGAAGTAGTCAACATGAAAGGTTTATGTGACCGTTTTTGTTTCTTGGGCTCACACTTGTGTCTTTGATGCTCTTCATTTTCCTTTGCTCCAGGTGGGTTGAGGCCAATTGATGCTTCTTAGATGGCAACTTGCTAGCTTTTAAGACCCCAGATGGAGAAGACTTAGTTTTTAAGTTGTTCTTTCTCTAATTAACTATGGGAATATTACTGAATCTGCCAGTCTTTGTCTTTTATTCACTAATAAAACAGGTTGTTTGAGTGAGAAACTGCTAAAGTTTCAACCTATTTCTCTTTATGATTTTGATAAGAGAAAACATTTTGGTATCAAAATGTTACAAAGATAAACCATCCAGTAAAATGATCAGAAGGCTTGAGCAGACACTTAAAAAAGGTGTACCTGTAGGCAGTAAATACATCATTAGTCATCAGAGAGTTCCATTTAAAACTACAATAGATAACATTTCACATTCACTGCATCGACTAAAGTTAAAAAGAATGACAATGCCAAATCAACACTGAAGAGGAGGCAGCGTCCCTGGAGCACTCATATTTTACTGGTCTAAGTGTAAAGTGGGCATACTGCAGAACTGTTGGGCAGTATCTGTCTACAATATGAAGCAATTCTGCTTCTGGATATTTACTCTAAAACAGTAAAAACATACACACAAAAATAACTTGTACAAGCAGCTTTACTCATAATAGAACAAGTCAATTAGAAATCATCCAAATACCTATCTTCAATTGAAGGGATGAAGAAATAATGGTATATTCAAACGCTGGAATACTACTCAGTAGTTAAAAAGGACAGACTACAGATACATAACATACATTTATCTTAGAAGTTATATTGAATGAAAGCAACTAAATAGAAAATACATATTTGGATTCCATTTATATGAATTCCAAGAACAGACAAAACTTATTAAGGTGATAGAAATTAGAGGTATAGTTACATCCCTTGGGAAGGTGTTCACTAGAAAGGGGTACAAGGGAACTGGTGGATTACTGTGTATGGTTTATATCTTGAGGTGGGGTGTTAGTTTTATTTACATGGATGTATACAGTTGCCAAAATTCATGTAAATGAACACATGGGATGTGTGCATTTTATTGTATGTAAGTTGTGACTCAATTTAAAAAGTGTTGAGAAAGCTGAATAACAGTTAGTATAAAATTTAAATTCTGAAACTGGCTATGTATCATTCCCTGAAGAAGGGGAAAGAGGACACATCCTGTTTTGAGACAGAAACAATATGATTGAAAAGCGTAAGGATGTTCATTGGGAAGGAAAACCAGGGGTGGGCAAGTAAGTATATGCTGGGAAATTTAAGTCACTTCCTAGAAATCAGTGAGGCTTTGATTTTTTATTTTCTATGATAGGTAAATAGTGTTTTTTAAACATGATTCCTAAGTTTATTCTACTAGTTAAGTGTATATTTTATTGTGGCATATACTGTGTTTCCTAAACACCGAGATGTTTTTCTTAATATATTTAGATATTTAGAGTCTAATAAAATTTACTTTTGAGATGCTTACAAAGTCTTAGAATCACCAGAACTTTTTGTTTCCTAATCTTGGTAGTATCTTGGGGAACTTTTTTTCCTGTTGATTTATCTTGAGTGGGTGGTCATCATGGTCAACTTTAAGTTTGTATTTTTGTTTAATTGCCTTCAAAATGTGGGAATGCAACAGTTGATTAGTGTATTATAAAATAAAAGGTTTTCAGTAGACTATAGAAATAACTGATTTTCATTCCTAAGCACTATGCTAGTATACTAGTATGCTAGCTTCTTTGTGAAATCTTCCTCCAAGGTATTTCCTCTGTCTGCATTTGATGAGAGACTACATTAGCTCTTGAACATAAACACTGAGCAAAAGTAAATCCATTTGGAAGTCTGCTTCACACATCTGTGAAGAAATGAAGCTGCAGAAATGCAACCATTGAAACATCTGCTCTTCTCAGTCATGTTGTAGATGACCAACCACATTGTTAACACTTGAAAAAGCTAGATTTGTTATAGATATGTGGCTAAGATGGAATTGGCTGTATTTGCTTAATAATCTTTTTTTGTTTTTGTTTTCTTTTTTTAAAGCAATTATTGTGGAGTACCATAGGGGCAGTGATGCTTCTAATCACTCAGGCAAAGTGGATCCTTTAAGAGAAGGAAAAAAATTAGCTGTGAATACCTGCAATCATCCTTTGACTGTTAGGAAAGCAAATGGAATCGAAGTAGTTCTTACCTTGTTTAAAAATACTGAAAACATTTTAAACTGGATGCTTTAAATATGTCTAAGTCTTCCTGGTATATACTGCTTTTATTGATACTGTACCTACTCATAAGAATAAAAAAATTATAAAATTACTCAAATTAGAGTTTTTACAATTTTGAAGTTAACCCTATATTTAACTGATTTTTTTCTTTTTATCTTTAACTAGGTCCTTTCTGATGTTGCTTGAGCTTGTTCTGCAGTTGATCTCATTCCTGTTGGCTAAACATTAAGCCCCATGACAAAATTAAGTTAATATTCATTGTAGATCATTTGTAGTACCAGGAAAATATTATAGAAAAAACTGTACCTGTGCATTAGATGACTTACTTCCATTTGTAGATGACACCAAAACTTTAATAAGTAATCATCTTATAGCCATTGTCACACCCTTAGCTTATTCTCCACTGAAGAACATAGCTGAGTTTTGGGGAAGTACAAGACTTAAAAATTTGGTCTTTGATATACACATATGCTCTCTAGAAATGCTACAATTGATGACGCAGGAAACTGTTAGTATGTAAGATGAATGTTTATTGTGGAATAGTAATATTTCAAATATTTTATTTTTAATAATTTGGTTTAATTTTTAGTATTTTTTCTATATTTAAGTTGATAATGGTTTCCTGAAGTTTATTTTATAACGATTTTTACTGTTTTTTTATGGTATCAGTAGGTTTCTAATGTTAAATTGGTATGTTGAGTTTTATAGATGTTTATGGTAGTATTTAATGAAATGTTGGATGGTTACTTTACACCAAATGTTTCTACAGTCCCGAGTTCAATGTTTCTGGTGATTTGGTACCTAATACAGTTTTATAAAAAGAAACAAATATGAATTGGTTTTTTTTTTTTTTTTTTAACCTCTTCTTCATGGATTACTCCTTAGCCTTGAACCAGATTTAGAAGAACCTTTATTGTGGAGCAAGATAAATCAGAGTTTCTCTTTTTCTATGATTAAAAAAAAAAAAAAACCTATAACAAAACCCTCTTGAAATACTAGATGTCTAAGAATGCATTCTGGTAAGACCTCTGAAGCCTTATGTCAGTGAAAGATATGTAATACTGGCTGATAAAACTGTCAAGATATGCAATGTATAGTGAATGCTGAGATAATCTTTGCCAGCAATGTAGTATCATCAGGATTTTGAAAGTTAGACCATTATGTTCAAGTGTGATTAGTTTTAATGCTTTGTCTCTTGAAATTAAATTTATAACCATAAATGTGTGCAGCATAGTTGTTCATGTATTTATTTACAGACTACAGTTTTCATCGCAACTCAGTAAATAGTCTTTCCCCTGTTAGTGCTACCCTGTCTTCTGGGACTCCCAGCGTGCCTCCTTGTACTTCAAGGCCTTATTCTTACTCCAGCTATCCCTTGTCACCAACAGTACCATTTGCTAATGGCAGCAGTGTTGGACAGCAGCTCTGTGTCTCCAATCAGGCCTGACTCTTCTCAAGAAAATAAACATTAGTATGAGAAATGTCTTTGTAAAACATGCAAATTAAAATACCATTTTATTTTAGAATCGGGTTTGCACATTTGGTTTTGTGAGGATAAATGTATATTTTAACAGTAAAACATCAGCCACAATTCAGAATAACATACAGTTGTGGAATTTGTGAAAATGCAATGTTTAAAAAATTATTCAATAGTTTCTCTTGATAAAGGTACAGTAAACTACTATTCTTTTTAAACTTTGGGGATTTAAAATACTTCTAATCCCTGAGTGGGCATTAGAACCCAGTAGTTTATGTTAATTTTTGTATAACTTTGCTAAATTGCACTTCATGAATATTAAAGCACTTATAGACAATGGTTACACTAGATTCTATTACCAAGGATCACTATCTGTATTGGAGATTAGAGCAAGTGTTTAGCCAGAAGCAGCTAACTATTATGTAGAAAGAAATGATGAGGCAAAAAGATTAAGATGGAAATTTTATGTAGTACAAAAAAAAGCAGTCCACCATTGTGGTCCTTGAAACTATAGCTTATAAATATTTTAGTTAATAATTATTTGTTATAGAAATAAATTATAATTTTGCTGTTTAAGGTTTTTATAGTTGTGCTTCATTTGTGTTTTTGATATTCATTGTAAAGTTGTTTGAAGAAAAATGTTATTTTTTTTAATGTTGTAATCATGTGTTGTTTAATTTTTATACTTGAATTCAAATTCTTGGACATTAAATTTATGATGCTTCTAGTATGAAGTTGTTTTAGTTTTCTTTGTTAGAGTGCAAAAAAAAAAAAAATAGCTTTCATATTTAATCCCTGAAGCCTTTTCTTGAATATAATCTCTTAATTGATATACAATTATATGCTCAGTGTCTTCATGGCACCAAAGAAAAAAATGTTATTGTAGGGTGCCAGTTTCAGAGGAAGGCTTTCAGTCTCTGTTGATTCTGGTGGAAGGTCCTGGTCATTAGTCTTCCCAGATGGAGGAGCTTCTCAGGCCAGGAACCCCAGATCCAAAGGACACACTGTTCTCCTATTTCTTGGTGGTCTGGTGTCCTCCAAGTCTCACTGCTCACTTTATGTCTCAAAAGAGGTAAACTCAAGGTACAGCCTAATCTTGTGTACTGAGTCCTGTACCTCATTAACGTAACTGTTGTCTGTCTTACCTCAGTAACATCATGAGGGCAGTGTGCGACACGCAGGAAAATCACATCAGATGACAAACTGGTGGACAGTCACACAATACTGGGAATCATAGCCTTGCCAAGTAGACACATATTTTAGGGGGGACCACAGTTCAATCCATAAAAGCAGAGTGATTTTTGAATCCTGTCCTTTACCTCACTAAGCTGAGTGTGAAGACAAGAACTGTTAGAAAAACAACAGCAACAAAAAAACCTCGAGTTTGTTTTACACAGTGGTATGGATCTGTGACTCTGAACCTGCTTTCTGTGTTTTATAGGATTGAAAAAATGAGTGAACATATTGAGTATGGTGGGAGGCAGACTTCTCATTATTGGAGAAGTGAGTTACTGGCATAAAATGGTGAGAGACTAGGAGGAACCCTGTGGTGTTTATTTAAAAGTATCAATATGAACTTATTTGTGTAATGCATAAATATGCATATGTGGAGAAGTTTTAAGAAAAAAATCTGTGAGAGTTCCCACCTGTGTTTGCTGAAAGCACTTTGAAAACAGTGATACACTTTTAGCAATAAGCATACCTATCACAGATCCTCATTACTAAATGCCATTGAAAAATGGAAAATGAACCACGAATTCTTGGAGAAATAATTGATACCAACTTGGGGTTAGCCAGAGGGCAGAGAAGTGCTCACAATGATGAAAACATATCCAGAGAACACAACAGCTAGTTAAAGGGCTTCCTTTGGCCAGTTTGGAAACCCTGGTGGCATAGTGGTTAAGAGCTATGGCTGCTAACCAAAAAGTTCGCAGTTGAAGTCCACCAGGTTCTCCTTGGAAACTCTGTGGAGCAGTTCTCTCCTGTGGGGTCACTGTGAGTTGGAATCCACAGCAACGGCATTGGTTTTTGTTGGTTTGGCCAATTCTGAGAGATTTTGAGCACCAAACAAAATAATAATAAAGAGTATAAGGTATTGACTGTAACAGCATCTTTGTGTCCATAATGATAAAAATTTAAAAAATAATAAATAATGGCTGATGAGGGAAAAACTCTTCCTTACAATAAAATGCCAACTAATGTGGAAGAAATAGGCTGAAAAAGCACCATTTTGCATGCTTCAATAGCAACCATTGATTCAGACAAAAATCAGAATCTAAAACTTGTCGGTAAAAATTCTGTGAATAACAGGACATTTTCATAATCTCAGAAAATCTCCCCCTGAATTATTAAGTATAAATCGAAAAGCATTGCCAGGTTCTTTATCAGGTTTTACTCTGTTTTTCCCCCAAATCTAGCCTCTAGTGGGACAGCCTTGGCTAATCTTAACTTTTATATGCATCGGAACCCTAGTGATGGACAGTGTATTTTGTTTTCCTTAGGAGATTTCTCACCCCTTGTAGACAGTGATTCATATCTACTCTGTTTCACTTTCTATAAAAAATGCCTCATTCCTAGCTCCTGCTTAGTCAAGTCATAAGTTTGGAGAGAATTATATCAAGACTTCATGCTTACTAAATTAAGTCCTGGTTGTGGTAAGCTGTTCAACTAATAAAGACTTCCAACAGATAAAACAGGAAAGATGGTTGCTTTATTGTTTCTGCAATCTAGAGGGCTCATGACTTGCCAGAGAGACAGGATCACTGGGGCTAATGACCCCAAAAGAAAAGTGCTTACATTCAATTTAGTAGGTATTCATAGAACGTATATGCTAGAATCTGGAAGGACACATGAATATGGTTCCTAACATAATGGAAGTTACAATGTAGAAGAAGAGATTAATGTAGAAACAAATGGAATTCCGCATACTGTGACCAAAAAAATTGTCATCATCTAGATAGGAATTACTAGAACTGCAACTCCAGGGTCATGTAGCAAACACAAAAATTAGTGTCCAGAATCTTAGAAGACATCCTGGTTCTTTTCCCTTGTTATGTCATAGGTATGGGTGACAAGCTGTCTCAGACCACATGTTGCTAAACAAGGTTTGTATCAGGGAAACCTCAATATTTAAATATTCTACTTAGTTCCCTTTCGTATCTTGAACCATGTTGCAAAATAAGCTGCTGGAGCCATTCTCAGGAAAGACAGGACCTTTTGACCCTAATTGGAAGGATTTTATTCTTGAGTTCTTGTCTCTTCAGTCTGTGTTAGGTGCCATTCAGTTGGTCTGACACATAGTGACCTTATGTGAAACACTGGGGAACAGTGCCTGGTCCTGTGCAGCCCTGAGAATCACTGAGGCTTGAGCCTGTTGTTGCACCCACTGTGTCAGTCGATCTCGTTGAGAATCTTCCTCTTTTTCACTGAACATACAATTTACAAAACATGATGTCCTTCTCCAGAAACTGGTTCCTCCATGTGTAGACACTCTGCATTCACTCATTCAGAAAATATCTTATGCCTTCTGTATCCCTGGTGTTGTATTTAATGTTGAATATACAGTCATACATACATACTGCCCAAACAATGAATGAACCCCCTCTAAGTTAAGGATTCTAAATTTTCTTTTTTTAGAAAAAAATCTTATGACAATCCTATTAAAAAAAAAAAAAAAAAAACACTACCACTGAGTTCATTGTGACTCAGCAACCCAATAGACTAGGGTAGAACTGCACCATAGTTTCCAAGGAGCACCTGTTGGACTTGAACTACTGAGCACCTGTTGGACTTGAACTACTGACCTTTTGGTTGGCAGGTGTAGCACTTAACCACTACACTACCCTGTAAACCCCCCAAAACAAACTCTGCTGTCAAGTTGATTCTGACTCACAGAGGTCACAGAGCGTGCAGAACTGCCCCCACAGAGTTTCCCAGCAACACTTGGCAGATCTGAACTGCCGAACTTCTGGTAAACAGCCATAGCACTACACCACCAGAGTTTCTCAGCTCTGTAGGTAGACTATTACTGTCACTATATTTTCTTTTTTATTGTACTATAGGTGAAGGTTTGTAAAACAAACTGATTTCTCATTAATGAGTACAAATAATTTTATGACATTGCTTAACAGCCCCATGACATGTCAACCATACCTTCTGAACCTTGGGTTCCCTGTTACCAGCTTTCCTGTCACCTTCTGCCCTGTAGTCCTTGTTTGTGGGCTCGGTCTTGTCTTGTTTTATGGGCCTGTGTAATGTTCCAAGGGTGAACCTCAGGAGTCACTTCATTACTGAGCTGAAAGACGTCTCAGGGCCGTACTTTCGGGGTTTCTCCAGTCTCTGTTGGTCCTGTGAGTCTTCCTCCCCACCCACCCCCCATCCCACCCCCTACCCCCCGCTGTAGTTTTTCCTTGAATCCAGATATAGTACCTGGAGCTACACCAACCATCTTCTGACCATGAAGCAACAAACACTCGAATAAGGATGTTGATGCACAAAGAGAGAAGGAGCTTGGATTTTTTGTGGGGATGCAGTGTTATCCCAAACCACTGCCTTGCTTGCTGAGTCTTTGTTATGTGAGATTAGAAATTCCTTTATTCCTAATAAGCCGCAGTCATAAAGATTTTCTGTTATTTCAAAACACAGGGAATCCTGACACTTGTAACATTCCAGTAGCTACAGGGGAGGAGTAAAGGCTCAAGGATTACATTTGTTGTTGTTGTGCTTTAGGTGAAAGTTTACAGCTCAAGTTAATTTCTCATAGGAAAATTCATCCATATATTGTTTTGTGACCATAGATGCAATCCTTATAATGTAACTGCACAGTCCCCATTTCTACCTTAGGTTTCCTGGATCCATTCAGCCAGCTCCTATCCCTTTCTGCTCTCTCATCTTATCTCTAAGGAGGAACTGCCCACTTGGTGTCCTGTATTTGAACAAAGAAACATACTCTTTACAAGTGTTATATTTTACTGTCCTTTCTAATCTTTGTCCGAAGAATAGGCTTTGGGAATGATTTTAGCTCTGGCTTAACAGAGTCTGGGGGCCAAGACTTCTAGTACTGCTCTACTGTCAGTCAGAACACTCAAGTGGTTTTTTTTTTTCCTTTTTTTTTTTAACATGAATTTGAGTTCTGCACCTCGCTTTTCTCCTTCTCGGTCAGGAACTCTGTTGTGTTCCCTGTCAGGGTGGTCATTGGTGGTAGCTGGTCACCATCTAGTTTACATTACCACTAGCATTGTGTAAGTGTTCTGTTTTCCCATAACCTTTCCAACATAAATTACTTAGTGTTTTTTGGATAATGCTAGCCTTGTTGGAGTGAGATGGTATTTCATTGTAGTTTTGATTTATATTTCTTTATTGGCTAATGATTGTGAGCATTTCCTCATGTATCTGTTACCCACACAAATGTCTTCTTTGGTGTAGTGACTATTCATATGCTTTGCCTGTTTTTTAATTGAGTTATTGTTGAAGTTTTATGGTGGCTCTTATTTTAGAGATGAGACCCTGATCAGAGGTGTCATAGCCAGCTTTTTACTCTTTTGGTGAAGTCTTATGATGAGCGTAAGTGTTTGGGTTTTAGGAAATCTCAGTTGTCTAGTTTCTGTTCTGGTGTTTGTGCATTGTTAGATATGTTTCATATTGTGTTTATGCCATGTATTGAGAATCTTAGCATTGTCCCTGTTTTTGATGTGTACTATTGTTAGTTTGCTTTGAAGCTACCTTACTATTCCTCCTCTAATGTTATAAGTGTAAACCAGTCTTTAACATCCTTGTATAGCTTTGACATACACTCCATTTGAAAAGTCTATGAATACATTAATTTGTCCCTCTTTTTAGTATACTGTTGTTATAATTTACATATTGAGATCTCTGTTTCCTAACTTTAATATTTTAGCTTTGATTGAGCTTCATGGCTTCCCTAATCAAGCTGGACCCTGAATGCTCTGTCCTGAACTATTCCTTAAGTATATGGCTGGTTTTATTGATTTTCTAGTCAAAGAGCTTGAGTATTTCTTGTAACTTTGGTTTGGTTTTTGCAAATTCTGTAAGCTTTTGTTTATCTGGGCATGTCCTAATTTCATCTTCATATTTCAGAGACATTTGTGCAGAATATATAACTTTTGGTTGGAAGTTATTTTCTTTAAAGGCTTTGAACATGGCATCCCGTTGCCTTCTTGCCAGAATGGTTTCTGCTGAATAATTGGAGCCCAGTCTAAATGACACTCTTTCGTAAGTCAGTTTTGATTTCAGCCTTGCTGCCTTTAAATCCCTCCCCTTATCTTTCATTTTGTTAAGTTTTTTGGTGCTTTCTTTTAGCATTTACATTTTGTGGAGCTTGATGAGCATCTTGTGTAGGTATCGTCTCATCTTTCATGATGTCAGGGAAGTTTTCTGTCAGCAAATCATCAACCATTCTCTCTGTATTTTCTGCTATCCCTCCCTGTTCTGATACTCCAATGATTTGTAAATTGTTCCTCTTCAGAGTCTCACATTACTCTTTTGTTTTTATTGTGATTAAGTGAAATATACAATCTAAATCAATTTTTCATGCCTACTTGTCTGCAGCTCCATCTGCAGCACATTCCTTCTTTTCACTCTATACTTCTAGCATCTTCATAATAAGCACCTGTCCCCTCCTTTCCACTCTCTTCTTTCCCATATAGAAACAAGTAGGACAGCCTACTATAAATGTATAAAACCATAAAATACACACACCATATGGTGCCGATGTGTCCCAAAGTCCAGTCCATTCCTGTCTGAAGTGATCGCCTCAGTACTGGTTTCCAGTCAGGGCCCACAGCAAGTCTAGGGACTGTGTTCCCATGGGACTCTCCAGGTAGTCAGACCAACAATTCTGGGCTTATTAGAGTTCTTGAGTGGCACGCCTCTTTTTCTCATGTTGCCTCAGGGACTCTACATTGTGTCCCCCACCATGCTGCCTTGGGTGGTGACCAAGCCCCATCTAGTTCTTATGGTCTCATGCTGATATGGTCTCACATTCATGTGGTGTTTCTCCTGGTCTCTTTTCTCCTCATGGCTTTGTTGTTCTTTGTCGTCATCTGTTCTGGATGGATTGGGACTATTTGGTGTACATCAGATGGCAGCTTGGTAGCTTTCAAGACCCCAGATGCCGCCCACCAATATGGGGTATGGAAGACTGTCTTAGCAGAAGACTAATTATGCCAGTTGACCTTGATGTCCCCTGAAAATATGGTCCCGAGACCCCCGTCCCTGCTACTTTATTCTCTGAAATGCTGGGTTCAGTTTAGAAAACATTCAATTTATGGTGCAGGCCAGTTATGCAGATATGCTCTCTAGTGAGTGCTGTCACTGCTTTCACCTAACCAAATTCCTACCAAATAATATATGAACCTTCGTCTCCCTCCCTCTCCAACCCTGTAGCCATCAAATCACCTTTTTTTGTTTTTTTTTTTTTCTGAACACAAGTCTATTTTAAGTTCTTACAGCAGAGGTATCATACAATATTTGTCTTTTTGTAGCTGACTGATTTTACTCAGCATATGTCTTCTAGCTGAAACCAGGTTATAAGATGCTTCCTAAAATCATCATTGTTGTTTATCATTGCATAATGTTGCACTAAGTATATGTACCATAGTTCTTTTCTCCGCTCATCTGTTGATGGATACCTAGGTTGATTCCATCTTTTTGCTATCATGGACAGTGCTGCAGTAAACATTCATGTGCATGTATTTGTTCGTGTGACTACTTTTATTACTGTGGGATATATTCTGAGCAGTGGGATTGCTAGATCATATGGTATTTCTATCTCTAGCTTTTAAGGAAGCTGCAACTTGCTTACCAAAGAGTTTGTACCATTGTACCATTTAGCATTCCCACCAGCACTGTAGGTGAGTTCCATTCTCTCTACAGTCTCTCCAGCATTTGTTGTTTTGTGTTTTATGTATTATTGCCAACCTCGTTGGGTTCAGACGGTATCTCATTGTAGTTTTGATTTGGATTTCTCTAACAGCTAATGATTGTGAGCATTTCCTCATGTGTCCTTTGGCTGCCTCGATGTCTTCTTTGGTGAACTGTCTATTTCCTTTGCCCATGTCTTAATTGGGTTATTTACCCTTTTCTCGTTAATATTTTGCAGTACCTTGTAGATTATGGGAATCAGATATCAACCCAACTTATAGTTCCCAAATATTTTTTACTGTCCTGTAGGTAGTCTTTTAACTTTCTTGATAGTCTTTGGATGAGCATAAGTGTTTGATTCTTAGTAGTTCCTATTTATCTATTTTCTCTTCTGTTATTCATGAAGTGTTGGTCAGATTTGGTAGTCTAAGCCACGTATTAGAACTTCCATTGTTGACTTATTTTTTTCTTGCATGATTTTTATCATTTTAAGTTTGATATTTAGATCTTTGATCCAGTTTGAGTTAGTTCTTGTGTAGAAAGTGAGTTATAGGTCTTCTTTCAGATTATTGCCCATGAATATCCAATTTTGCCAACACCGTTTGTTAAAAAGACTGTCTTTACCCCAGTTTATGTCCTTTGGGCCTTTGTCGAATATCAGTTTTTCATAAGAGGATGGTGATATTTCTGGGGTCTCAATTCTGTTTCACTGGTCGATATGTCTCCTTTTGTGCCAGTACCTGCCTGTTTTCACTACTGTGTCAGTGTAGTAAGTTCTAAGGTCGGGTAGTGTGAGGTCTCACACTGTGTTCCTCTTCTTCGGTAGCGATTTACTTATCTGGGGTTTCTTCCCTTTCTAAACAAAGTTGGTGATTTGTTTCTCTATCCCATTAAGAAATGACACTGGAATTTGTATTGGGATTGCACTGTGTATGTAGCTCACTTTGGGTAAAATAGATATTTTCACAATGTTAACTCTTTCTATCCATGATCAAGATAGGTTTCTCCACTTACGTAAGTCTTGGTTTCTTACGGTTAGGTCTTGTAATTTTCACTGTATAGGTCTCTTATTTCTCTGGTTAAATTAATTCCTAGGTATTTTATCATCTTGCAGGCTATAGTAAATAGTATTGATTTGATTATTTTCTCTTGGATGATCTCTTTGTTGGTATAAAGGAATCCTACTGATTTACTTATGTTTATCTTATATTTTGATACTTTGCTGAACTCTTCTGTTAGTTCCAACAATTTATTTATGGATTCTCTGATGGCACTTGGCTTGGCTGGGGTTTTCTGTGTATACCATCATATCATCTACAAATAAGGATATCTTTACTTCTTCTTTACCAATGTGGATTTTCTTTATTTCTTTGTCTTGTCTGATTGCTCTCTCTAGAACCTCTAGCACAATGTTGAATAGAAGTGGTGACAGTGGGCATCTTTGTCTGGTTCCCAATCTTGGGGGAAATTTTTTCAGTCTCTGTCCTTTCAGGATGATGTACATGGTTGGATTTGCGTGAATGCCCCTTATTGCATGGAGGAATTTCCCTTCCTATTTTGCTGGGAGTTTTTAACATGAATGGGTGTTGGCCTTTGTCAAAAGCCTTTTTCTGCATCAATTGACAAAATGAGGTGATTCTTTTCCCTTTTGTTGTTTATGTGGTTGATGACAATTGTTTTTCTAATGTTGAACCAGATGTGCATCCCTGGTATGAGTCCAAATTGGTCATGATTAATTATAATTTTTTTGCTATGTTGTTCTACTAGCTAGGATCTTGTAGAAGATTTTTGCATCTAGCTTCATGAGTGATATTGGTCTGTAATTTTCTTTTTTTGTGGGATCTTTCCCTGGCTTTGGTATCAGGGTTGTGCTGGCTTCACAGAATGAATTTGGGAATATTGCATCCTTTTCTATGCTGTGAAATAGTCTCAGTCTAAAAGTTGATAGAATTCTCTGGTGAAGCCATTTGGACCAAGACAATATTTGGTTGTTAGTTTTTTGATTACTTTTTCAATCTCTTGTTTTATGATGAGTTTATTAAGTTGTCCTACTTCTCCTTGTGATAATTTGGTAAGTGATGTGAATCTAGAAATTTGGCCATTTCCTCTACGTTTTCAAATCTGTTAGAGTACAATTTTTCATAGTATTCTGTTATGATACTTTTGATTTCAGTTGGGTTTGTTGTGACATCTCCCGTCTCATTTCTTATTCAGGTTATTTGTTTCCGCTCCTGTTTTTCTTTTGTAAGTTTATCAGTGGTTTATCAGTTTTGTTGATCTTTTCCAAAAAGCGTCTTTTGTTTTTGTTGATTCTTTCAGTTGTTTTTCTATTCTCTAATTCATTTAGTTGTGCTCTAATTTTTATTATCTGTTTTCTTCTGGTGCCTGAGGGATTCCTTTGTTGCTCTCTTACGACTTGTTTAAGCTGTAGGGTTAATGCATTGATTTGGGCCCTTCCTTCCTTTCAGATGTGTTGACACGATTCACATGGGGCACCAGCTGTTCGTGTGATTAGCACGGGACACCACTTACAGGTGTGAGACGGGACACCACTTACAGGTGTGAGACGGGACACCACTTACAGGTGTGAGATGGAACACCACAGACTGGTGTGAAATCGGACACCACTTAAGGGTGTGATGTATGTGAGAGGCTGAGGTTGAAAAAAAATCACACTGACAACAAATTTTTAGTCTGCTGTGGGCAGAAAAGCGATAGTCTCCTGTGAGTAGAGAATGACACCAGTTTGTTTTATCCACCAGCTTTTATTGAGCAAAGTAAACAAGTTTTCTGCTGGGAAAGTGAGAAAAGGCATCTTATCAGTGTTCCTTACTTCAAAAGAAGAAGAGGCATTCCCAGGGAGGGGGGAAGGGAAAGTCCTTGAACTATTCTCAGTAAATGCTGTTTTCAGTACGTCCTGGTTTTCTAGTCCACCGAGACAAAACTTGTCTCAAGGGCTTTTGCCATTATCAAGACAAGTCCCTATCTAAACACAGACAAGGTTAGGGTAAGCAGGATTTCACATTCTTTCCAAACATAAATATCTCCACATGGATGTGTGCATTTATGGAAATAAACTGACCTCTGAGCACTGCTTTTGCTTCAGACCCAACTCGACAGCAGTGGGTTTTTTGTTTGTTTGTTTTGTAGGATCTGGTAGGATATGTTTTTATTCTCATTTGATTCCATGAATTTCTGTATTGTGTCTTTGATTTCTTCTGTAGACTATGAATTTTTGATCAAGGTGTTGTTCAGTTCCCATGAGTTTGAATTTCTACCATGTTGTTTCTGCTATTTATTTCACCTTTTATGGCTTTATGGTTCAAGATGATGCTTTTCTATAATTCACTGGTTGAATTTTGTTGAGACTTGCTTTATGACCTCTAATATGTGGTATGTTCTGGAGAATGTTACATGTACATGTTACATGTGCTTACCTGTTGTTGGGTAAAAAGTTTTGTATATGTTGATGAGGCCTAGTTGGTTGATTATCACAGTAAGATCTTCTGTATCTTTACTGAGTTTTTTTCTGGATGATTTGTCTGTCACAGAAAGTGGAGTGTTGAAGTCTCCTACTATTACTGTGAAATGATCTATATCATTATTCAATGTCATCAGCATTGTTCGATGCATTTAGATGCTCTGTTATTGGGTGCATAAATATTTAATATTTTTATATCCTACTTATCTATTGAACCTTTCAGCAATAAAGTGACCATCTTTGTCCATGATAGTGGATTTTGCATTAAAATCTATTTTATCTGAGATTAGTATTGCCTCTCCTGCTCTTCTTTGCATGTTGCTGCCTTGGTATATATTTTTCCATCCTTTGATTTTCAGTTTTTTCGTATCTTGGAGTCTATGTTTCATGAGTTGGATCTGACTCTATGACACTTGGCTTGGCTAAGCAACACATAGATGGATTGTGTCTTTTTATCCAAGCTGTTACTGTCTGCCTCTTTACTGGAACACTCAATCTGTTTACATTCAGTGTCGTTATTGATAAGTATGTGTTTTGGCCATTTTGAATCTGACAATCATGTGGTCTACTATGCTGGGAAAGAAAACTTGGAGTGCTGTTATGTTCATCATCAAAAAGAACATTTAAAGATTTGTCCTGAAATACAATGATGTCAGTGATATGAAAATATCCATACACCTGTAAGGAAGGCCAGTTCATATGACTATTATGATCACATGATAGAATTTTGTAAGACTAATGACTTCTTTGTTGCAAATACTTTTTTAACCAATACAAATAGTGATTGTACACATGGACCTCACCATACAGAATACACAGGAACCAAATTGACTACATTGGTGGAAAAAGATGATGGAAAAGCTGCATGTCGGAAGTCAGAACAAGACCAGGTGCTGACTGTGGCACAGATCATCAATTGCTCATATGCAAATTCAAATTGAAACTGAAGAAAATCAGAACAAATCCACAAGAGTCAAAGTATGACCCGGTATATCACTCCTGAGTTTAAAGGCCATCTCAAGAACAGATCTGATGTGTTGATCACTAACAATTGAAGGCGAGACAAATGACATAAAAGACATCATCCATGAAGAGAGCAAGAGGTCGTTAAAAAGACAAGAAAAGAAAGAGAAGACTCTGAAACTTGCTCTTGAATGTCAAGCAACTAAAGCAAAAGGAAGGAATGGTGAAGTAAAAGTCCTAAATAGAAGATTTCAAAGAACAGCTCAAGAAGACAGTTTTATTCTTTTTATTTTTTATTTTTTGTTTCTTCATCACAGTGTAGTATGGGATCCTGCATAATGAAAAGTTATCAATTCCATTCTGGCTCTCTTTTCAGGAGAGTAAAGAATTACCACATGAAGTGTAAGAGCAGTGAAACACCTTTTTCTTTTGAATCTGTTTTTCTATCTTGTAGCTGGAAATGGTGCCCTGATTTACAAGTTGTGTGCTAAATAAACTAATCCTTTTTTTTCTCTTAGCTTAAGATCACTTTTGTTTAAATAGTTTTGAAGCAGACACTTTTCTCTCTAACATTCCTAAATGCTGAAGCTCATGAGAGGTCACAGAGTCATCTGCAATTTGCACACTGTTAGTGACACTTCATCCAATTTTGATGCAGAGACGTGATCAAACCCACAGCTGTGGCCATGTAGCTGGGACCCACACCACTGGGAGGGCTGCATAGACAGAGCAACTCTGTTGCACGTGTGGGGTGGAACTGACCCTCTGACAGCAACGCTTTGGTGATCAAAGAACATCTTTGCCTTATACTACTGTAAACAGGTCTTTCCTAGCCAAGGAGCACATTGGAAGGCATAATCATTAAGTAGTGAAAGTGGCCATTTTTTTCCCTCAGAACTCCATCAAACCTCAGAAATGGCCTAAGTGTGTTACGTAAGGTGCATGTGTGGTTGAGTCTCCTTCTAGTAATATTTTCAGTATGTTATGATACAGTGATCTTGAGGTTAAGATAAAATCTCTGTTCAAGATGGAAAAGAACTGAATGTGAAGGAAACAAATATTTGGGCATCTCAACATGTTCTAGGTATTCTGTTTGATATCAGAACTTTACAGATGAAAAGAGGGAACCTCATACAGGTTAAATACATTTTCCAGTGTCACACATCTATGAAGAGAAACAGCTCTTGTCATAAACTCCATGTGCTTGACTAAAAAGCCTGTGATTAGATCTGGGCATTTAACCACCCCTTTAGATGGACAATGTGGAAAAACAGATAGTCTCGTGTATTTAACTAGTTAGAGTGTAAACAACAACAACAAAAAAAACCAAATAAACCTAGTTTTAAAAGTGAGCCAATGATATGAAGAGACATTTCTCCAAAGAAGTTGTACAAGTGGACAAGGACACAGAATCTCAATCTCATTAGACACCAGGAAAAGGAAGGAATAGGATTGCATAAAAATGCTATGATAATTGTAAATAAAACCACAATGAGATAGCACTTTACTCACATTGTTGTTCTTCTTAAAACCATGACAACAACAAAAACCCAATCTGCTGCCGTCGAGTCAATTCCGTTTCATAGCAACCCTTCAGGAGAGAGTATAACTTGCTCCGTCGAGTTTCTAGGAACTGACTAGTGAATGCGGACTGGTGAGCTATCTGTGAGCAGCCATCGTATTTAACTACTTCACCACTGGGGTTATTGTTGTGAGATGACGTCAGTTTGGATTTTAATTTATGAATTTTTCAAACAGAATTGGTATCACAGTAAGCAAGCCATGTCACGATGTTTCTCCCTCACAACACGAAAGGCACGTTTTTAAAAATAAAAGTGTATGAATGCCATCTGGTGGCCAGATCCAGATTGCAGCTCTGTGAGTCTCAGACGATGGTGCTCCGAGAGGGAGACAGACACACGGAGTTTGGGATATTGGCTTAGTTGTATTAGACAGGGGTATCTCGACGGCACTTGGCTTGGCTTTAGCTGGCAGATTACAGTAACTTTTTGCAATCTCCATCACTCTACCGACTCGACGGCACTTAGCTTTGGCATCACTCTACCATCCTCTGGGATATTCAGACCCAAGACTGGAAATGAACTCTCTGAACTGTAGTAAAAGCTATACTCATGAATGGTGAATATTTAGGGTGAGAGAGCTAGAGGAGACCCAGGAACTCTGTTTCTCCCTCTCTCCCACACATATCAAAGTGATTACTCTCATCTACTTAATTTCCCATAAAAACCAGTCAATCTAGATACACATTTCTTTTGTCACCTTGTTCACAAGTATTTTCTGTTTTCAAATTTTGTCAAAATAAGCTTTCCCTACATCTAAGATTTCAAACAAAAACCAAAGTGTATTTATCAATTGAAATTACCCTGCATCTCTCACTAGCCTAACACTTCCCCTTTCACTGAAAGAAATCTGCTGTCCATAGAAAGGTGCATGTTCTCTGGATTGTTAATATTGGTGACATAGACACAAACACATAGCAGGGGCATTTTTAAAGGACCATTTCTCAAGCCCCAAAGCTCAATTTACAAAGTCGGCCTGGTGTCTGCTAGGGAGGGCAAGGAAAGGAACCGCACTGTAGTCCTGTCACTTACCTACTGTGTCCAATAGGGTTGCTGTGAGTCAGAATAGACTCAAGGGCACCACCTTTGGTTTTTATCTTACCACTTTTTCTTTGCTCATCACAATGTTGTATGGGATCCTGCATAAGCAAAAGTTATCAGTTAAGCTCCGGTTCTGTTTTCAGGACAGTGAAGAATTACCACATTAAAGTGTAAGAGGAGCAAAACATCTTTACTTTTGAATCTATTTTTTAAAATTTGTAGCCAGAAATGGCTACACATTAGTACGAATCATGTACTAAATGAACTTCAAAGGAGCATTTCTCAAGCCTCTGAAGCCCAATTTCTAAAGGTGTGGCTGTCCTGTGTCTTCTAGGGAGGGCCGAAAAAGGAACGTCATTGCAATCCTGCCACTTGTCTACTTTGACGTATAGGTTCACTGTGAGTCAGAATTGACTCAAAGACAGTGGCTTTTTTTGTTTCTTCATCACAGTGTTGTATGGGATCCTTAACAAGCAAAAGTTGTCAATTCTAGTCCGGCTCTTTTTTCAGAATCGTGACGAATTACCAGATGGAGTATAAAATCTGTGAAAAATCTTTCTTCCTTTGAATATACTTTTTATGTTGTAGTTGGAAACAGTGCCCTAATTTACAAACTGTTCTAAATAGAGTTCAAAAGCTTTTTACTCTTAGCTTAATATTACTATTGTTCAAACAGAATTTTGAAGTAGACGCTTTTTTCTCTTTCCGACATTCCTAAAAGCTGAAACTCACAAGTGGTTCCAGAGTCATCTGCAAATTCCCATGGTTCATGACTCTTCCTCCAAGCCTAATGATCTGTTTCTCCTCATATAGTGCATCTTCTGTTGCACATAGAATCAACATGGCTCAACACTGCCAATGGTGCCTTTAACAGAGTCCGGGCCCTCCTAGCAGCCAGGACAAGCATAGGCCTGTCCCTCACAATGGTGCTGGCCATGCAGATGTGGTCAGCCAGAAACACTCACTGTAAAGATAGAGGTGTCCAACCTCACGGTGCTAGACCTGTAGAGGCAGACCTGCACAGACAGCCCTGCACATGACAGTGGACATATCAACATGAATCTACCCATCCAGCTGACTAAACTGAGGTCCAGGCACAGAGCCTGCAAACCTTGGTGCTCTCTGCACATGTGCTGTTGGCCCCCGGACTGGACCAAGTGCATAGATGCACTTGACCTGGCTTCCCTGGATATGTAGAAGTGCCCAGCGCAGCTTCCTTGGCTGTGTGGATGTGCCTTACCAGGCTCTCGTGTTGATATGGATGCCATTCACCGTGCGGCAAGGGCTGTGCGTGTGCAGTTGGCCTAGACATGCAGGCCCACAGAGATAAGCCTCGCTTCTGTGTGTGGGCCACACTGCAGAGATGGCCACATATACAGGAACCTGTGCTGCCCCCACCTGTGGGGAAGTCCTGACCCTCAGGCACACTTTATTCCTCAAAGGCACAGCTTTCTTGTCTACTACTTTAAAGAGGTCTTTTTCAGCCTGCTAGCCCAATAGAAACCCTGCTGGCCTAGCATTTCAGTGTTTTGGCTCATAACCAGAAGGTTGGCAGTTCAAATCTACCAAGCGCTCCTGATAGACTCTGCAAAGCATTTTTATTCTAACCTCTAGGCTAGCTAGGCATCCCGATTGACAGCAAGGAAGACTTGGCTGTGTCCATTTGGGCTTGATGTTCTTTTTTTTTTTTTCAAAGCAATGTTGCATGGAATCCTGCCTGAGCAAAAGCTTTCCATTCTACTCTGGCTGTGGGAGAAGCCCACCAAGCTATAAGCACACCAGCACTCACAGACCAGGCTCCTGCCAATGTGAATACTATAGCAACTCACCGCAGAGCCAACCTGACCACTGTGACCTGAGACTTCCCAGAAGGAACACCTTACCTGGCTACTCCATCTCCCAGCAAGTATGGATTGCCCCTCTGCTCTCCCAGCCTTTATCCTTGGCCCTCTGAACATTTTGTCTGTTGTCCCCTAACCTTACCAGTTCCTAGGGGGGAAGAGACAGAAAAGTGGGGTTTTGTGGCTCAGTATTCTCTTTTCGCCTCCCTCCCTTGGAGTTCTTGGATGGTCGGAGTCCTGAGTCACACCTCACAGCCTGAGACACAGGTGAGGCTGTCTTCCTCTCCCATCATCTCCCTGGAGGGGCAGAATGGCCCGGGGCAGCAAGTGATCGGAGAGGTGAACACCACCACTGAGCAGTAGCCTCTGGAGACTGACTAAACACGGTGACTACGACCTGACCCTCCCTCGGCCACACTTTCATCCTCAAAGGGTATCTTTGCCTTACACTATTCTCTAGATGTGTTTTCTAGCCACAGAGAACAACAAAAGGCACAGGCATTCAGTAGGGAAAAGTGGGTATTTTTCCTGTGGAGCACCATCACAAAACTGAATCCATACCGTCCTCAACCTCAGAAGTGGCCTCAAAAGTTACATAAGATGCATAAGTGGTTTGGTCTTCTTCCTGTAATATTACCAGAATGCTAAGATACAGAAATGATCTTGAATAGCAAATAAAATCCCCATTCAAAAAGGAAAAGAATTGGGTGGGGAGGAAACAAAGGTTTACTGCCTCTTAACATGTTGTAGATATTCTGCTTGATAGCAGGACTTTCCTTTACAGATTAAAAGAGTGAAACTCACAGAGGTTAAGTTCATTTTCCAAGGTTACCCAGCTACTGTGAAAAACTGCTGCTGTCATAACTTCCATTTGTTTGGCTGAAAATTCCATGAATGGAGTCAGGCATTTAATGACCCGTGTAGACGGACAGTGTCAAAAAACATGAACACTCACATGTCTCAGTAGTTAGATAGAAAAAGAAAAAAAGAATAACCCAGTTTTAACAATGTGACAGGGTTGTGAAGAGACAGTTTTCCAAACAAGATGTACAAGTGGACAAGAAGGGCACAGAGTCTCAACACCATTAGAGACCAGAAAAAGGCAGGGAGAGTATTGCATAAAATTGCCATGATGATTGTAAAAAATCCACAGGAAGGTCACCCTTCATACTCATGGTTGTTCTTAAAACAACAACAAAAACAAAAACCCATCCTGCTGCCATGGAGTCAATTCTGACCCATTGCGACCCTACAGGCAAGAGTAGAACTGACACCATAGAGTTTCAGGGAGTGACTGATGGATGTGGACTGCTGAACTTTTTGTGAGCAGCCACAGTACTTCAGCACTTTGCCACCGGGGTTACTGTTGTGAGGTGCAGTCTATTTGAATTTCAGTCGCTGAATTTTTCAAACAGAATGGTTATCACAGTTAACAAGTCATTTCATGATGTTTTTCACAGGGCCCTTTGTTTGAAAAAGAAAAGGTTAATGAATGCTATCCGGTGGCTGGGGCGGAATTGCAGCTCTGAGAGACCAGACGAGGGAGCTCAGAAAAGTGGAGAGAGACATGGAGGTTGAGATCTTGGCTCAATGATCCTGGACAGGGTTATCTGGACAATTTCAGACAACGACTGCGATCTCTTTCTTTCTATCATTCTCTGGGATATTCAGACTTCGGACTGCCAAAGAGCTGCCTGAAGCTCTTGTGAGTTCTGCACCTGTGAAGAGTGACTATTTGGCATAAGAGAGACCCAGAAACAGACACAGGCAGACACAGACACAGAGGGAGAGAGGTGAGGGGAAGAGAGTCAAAGCAATTACTTTCATTTACCTTGTTTCCCCATAAAACAAATGATAGTCAGTGTATGTGCACATCTGTTATTCAGTTTGTTCACATGTATTTTCTGATTTCTACTTTTTATCAAAATATGTTTCTTTCCTGAAGAAGTCAAACAATAAACAAAAGTTTATTTAGCCATTGTAATTATCCTGTATCTCTCACTAGCCTAACTCAGCCCCTTTGACCAAAACAAGTCTGCTGTCCATAGAAACGTGTATGTTCTCTGGCTTTTTAATGTCAGTGGCTAGTCAGAAACACATAATGCAGGACATAAAAGGACCATTCCTGTAACCCTAATACCTTGCAACATGTTTTCTCCTTTTCAAAATGAGTAATTGAGAGCTTCACATAACTAACGCCATAACAATGCTTTAAATAATCTGTAAGTATTTCTTACTACACCAGCTACTCTGGCCTTTGTCCTGGCCTCTTTGCAAAGGGTCACAGAGTCCCCTCAGCTTTTGTGACCTTGGTCTCCCTCCTCTTCTTTGATCTCCTGAGAAATGGCCTTCAGCCTTGAAAACAGCAGCTAGGAAAGCTGCCTGGCATTTTGTGCATCCATAATTTTCTTTCTTGCTACTTATCTCAGAGTGAACTTAGCAGGCTAGTTTCACTAGCTGAGGAATTTTTGTACAAGTTTTGTCTTTGCCTGTTACAAACATGCAGATTGGAGTCCAAGTGTCTGACACATATATCTGTAGTTTAATAAAAAGTTTTTTTGGACTATTTTGTGATGTGTACAGTTATCTGTGAGCTACATGCTTAAAAACGTGAAATATTTCTTGTTGAAATGATATATAAACTAATGTAAAAATTGTCTTTTGACACTCCATGGAGAACAGCCTGCACTGCTGTCAAGTCTCTGGTGGTATTATCCCTCCTAATAAACCTTCCTCTTTCTAACTTGGAGTGTGTTTCATTGGCTTGACTGCTCCAGGGCATGGATCCAAATCAGGTAACATTCCTCATGCCCTCCAAGCCCCATTTCTTAAGGTGAGACCACCCGGTGTCGTCTACAGATGGAAAAGAACCTCACTGCAGTCTTGCACTTATCTACTCTGACCTTTAGGGTCACCATGAGCCAGAATGGACTCAAAGGCAGTGGCTTTTTTGTGTGTGTCTGTTTTCTCATCACAATATTGTATGGGATCCTGCATGACCAAAAGTTGCCAGTTCTACCCCAGCTCTCTTTTCAGGATAGTGAAGAATTACCAGATGGAGTATCAAACCTGTGAAAAAGAAAGACCTTTCTGCTTTTGAATATATTTTTACATTGGAGTTGGAAATGGTATCTTGATTGACAAATTGTGCTCTAAATAAAAATTTGAAAAATTTCTACTCTGAGCATAAAATTACTTTTGTAGAAACAGATTTTTCAAGTAGATACTTTTCTCTCTCAGACATTCCTAAAAGCTGATGTTCACAGTGGTTCCAGTCATCTGTTAATTCCCATTGGCCATGAACCTTCCTCAAAACCTGATGCTCGGTCTCTCTTCTTGTTGTCCACAGAATCAGTATGACCCAATGCTGCCGTGGCGCCGTTCACACTGTCCAGGCCCTCCCAGCCCTGGGCAAGCACAGGGCCGTCACCGGTATTGGCGTCGGCCACGTAGTTGCAGTCAGCGAGCGGTGCCAGCCACGCAGATGCGGTCAGCTGGCGACAGCCGCGACAGAAAAGAGAGGGGTCCAGACGGCAGAGTCAACCTGGCACGCAGTGGTGGTGGTGTGGATGCAGAGCGGCCAGCTGAGCTCTGCAGCTCTTCCTCGCTGAGGTCTGGGCCCAGAGCAGGGGGTGGCCCGGCAGTGGCAGCGAAGAGAGGCGCCTGCAGCCATGGCTCTGTCTGCACACGTGCAGTGGCCTCTGCTGCTGTCAGCCGAGATGGGACTGGCCCAGCTTGCCCGGGCTGTGTAGGTGGCCTCATCCCGCGTCCTCGGCGGCGAACAGGTGTGTCAGACTCCGCAGCGGCACCGACCAGCACCCATGTGCTGTAGGCATCGCCCTGCAGGCCCTCCTAGAGGAGCTGGGAGCAGTGCCAGAGACCCCTCCGCAGACTGGGGACACAGACGGAAGAGCCTCTCCGCTGTCTGCCCCTGGGGAAGCCCTGGCCCTCCCTCAGGCAGACCTTAGTAATCAGTCACAGCTTTCTTCTCTACTACTTTAAAGAGGTCTTTTTCAGCGTGTTAACCTGCAGAAACCCTGCCAGCATAGTGTTGAACTGCTTCAGCTCATAAGCAGAGTTGGCAGTTGGAATCTGCCAAGTGTTCCTGCCAAACTGTATGTATGGGGTGTTTCTAGTCTAACTGCTAGGCTCGCTAAGAGTTCCAATCGAATACAAAGTTGGCCTCAGCTTTGGCTATTCCGGTCACTCTTGTTTTTTTCCTTCATCACTATCTTCCATGGGATCCTGCATGAAAGAAGTTATCAATTCAATTCTTGCTGCAGGGGAGACCTAGGAAGCTACTGGCCCCAACAGGCCAGACTCCTTCTCCTGTCGATAGAACGGTGGTGACTCATCTCAGAGTCAACTCGGCCACTGTGACCTGGGACTTCCCAGAAGGTAACATCTTCGTTGGCTACCTGTTTCCCAGCAAGTACGCATCACCCCTCTGCTTTCCCAACCTGTGTCCTCAGCTCTCATAATATTTCATCTGTTATGCCCTAAGCCCTCCTGGCCCCTAGAGGTGCAAAGACAGGCAAGTGGGGTTTTTTAGCTGAGGCTTTTCACCTCTCTTCCTTGGAGTGCTTGGATGGTTGGAGTCCTGAGTCACACCTTGCAGCCTACGACGCAGGTGAGACTGTCTTCCTCTCCCATCAGCTCTCTGTAGAGGCAGAATGACCAGGGCAGCATGTGACCCAAGACGTGACCACAACCACTCAGGACAATGCCCTCTGGGGCCTGGCTGAACACAAGGACTACAAAGGTGCACAGTTGGCCCCCCAGGCTCTAGTGCACAGTCAAACACTGAAGGGATCTGAGCAGCTACCCTCAGATAGCTGGAGTGTAGGGAAGGGCTTGGATTCACTGTGTGTTTTTGGTTTTGGTTTTTCTACCTAGCCTTAACCCCTCTTATTTACTTCTCCAAGGCAAGCAAGAGTTTAGTTGAGATGAGTGCAAGATAATTTCACTGATCATAATGCCAGGGAAGGAAAGGAAAGCAGATAGACAGGCTGCTAATGAATTGCTTGGGGGAAGCCTTGGAAAGATTCCTTCTTCCCAACCTCAGATGACAGCAGCTGCACCTGCAAGACTCAGCAACTGACCTGAAGCCCTGCTCTGTTTCAGTTCTCTGACCACCTGTCCAGCAATGGCTTCCTCCCAGGGGACCTACCTTACAACTTCAGGGGCAACCCTGCGATGGCTCTATCCTCACTCTAAGCCCCAGCATCTCCATTGCTAACTCTCCACGTAGGTAGAGGTCCCTAGAGGTTTCCTCCTGATCCAAAGAGAGAAGCTTCCCTTCGCAGGTTGAATTTTCTTCCCGGAAAAACCACAGCAATTTAGCCAGGCGGTGATTCCTGGCACTGTGTGACATCCCTCATGTTGTAAATTCTACTCTGTGATGTTAATGAAGGTGGACAGAGCTGGAAGGGCAGTCTTTTGGTGGGGCAGTCATCAAGATGTAAGACTGCTTTGTGTCTTGAGGCAGTCTCTTGAAATAGAAAGGAAAGGAGCTAGTAGTGAGACAGGAAAACTCATGCCACCAAGAAGCAGTGGCCGAATCTCAGCCCGCCCAGGGTGCCTGTGCTTCAGACACTTCCAGTCCAGGGAGAGATGGGCCACAAGGACCTTGCTCCAGCACCAGCCGAAAAAGTCTTCCCTGGAGCTGACACCCAGAACTGGGACTTTCAGCCTCCTGGACTGTGACAAAAGAAATTTTCTTTTGTGAGCCGCTTGTGGTATCTCTATGAAAGCAGCACTAGATGACTAAGACAACTGTCCGTGTCGATCGGGCCCCTACCACAGAGAAGGCCGCAGAGACAGAGCCTCTCTACTGCACCAGCTGGGTGGGCCTGACCCTCCCTCAGGCACATTTTGGGCCTCAAAGGAACATCTTTGCCTTATACTACTTTCAAGAGGTCTTTTCTAGCCATAGGAAACATCAAAAGGCACAAGGGTCAAGCAGGGAAGTGCAGGCGTTTTTCCTGCCAAACATCATAAATCTTAATCCATACCACTTTCAACCTCAGAAATGGCCCCAAATCCATTACCTAAGGTGCACAAGGGGTTCGATCTCCTTCTTGTATACTGTTGCCAAGATGCCAAAGATACAGTGATGATCTTGAGGTTCAAATCAAATCTCTGTTCAAGGAAGAAAAGAATCAGATGGGAGGAAAACACAGGTTTGTGGCCTTTTAACATGCTCTGGATATTCTGCTTGGTATCAGGACTTTCCTTTGGAGATTGAAAGAGTAAATTTCGCAGAGGTTAAGTCCATTTCCCAAGGTCACCCAGAAAAAGAACTGCTGTCACAGCCTCCATGTGCTTGGTTCAAAAGCCCGTGATGACAGCCAGGCACTTAACCAACCCCTTAGGTAGACGATGCAGTAAAACACCAACACCCATATGTTTAGTGAATTAGATCAGAAATAAGGAATCATGCAGTTTTGGGAATGGGCCACTGAGGTGAAGACAGTTTCCCACAGAACATGTACAAGTGGACAAGAAGGACACAGTCTTAATGCCACTGGCAGCATTTTTGTGTAAAAATGCCATGATAGTTGTAAATAAAACCACCTTGAGATGCCACTTCACTCTCATTGTTTCTCTTCTTAAAACCGTGAGAACAACAAACCCTCAACCTGTTGCCGGTCGAGTCACTTCCTACTCACAACAACCCCACAGGACAGAGTAGAACCGCCCCACAGTTTCCAGGGAATGACCGGTGAATGCGGACTGCTGAGCTTTTGGTGAGCAGGCACAGCTCTTCACTGCCTCACCACCGGGGATACCATTGTGAGGTGCTGTCCATTTGAATTTCAACGGATGAATTTATCAAACAGTATGGATATCACAGTAAACAAGTCGTTTCATGTTTTCGCAGGGCCCTGTGCTTGAAAAAAAGGCTGCTGAATGCCACCTGGTGGCCATAGCCAGAATTGCAGCTCTGAGAGGCTCAGACCAAGGCGCCAAGGAAGGTGGACAGTTAGGAGGTGGGTATCCTGGTTTAGTCATACTAGACAACGTTATCCGGTAAATTTCAGCCACTGAACGCGATCACTTTCTAGTCATCATTCTCTGGGATATTAAGACCTGCGACTTCCAAGGAGCTGCCTGAACTCCAGAGAATTCTGCATCTGTAAAAAGTGAACGTTTGGCATGAGAGAGGTAGAGGAAATCCAAAAACACACTCTCAAAGACACACACACAGAGACACAGAGAGAATTAAAGTAACTATTTTCATCTACCTTGTTCCCCATAAAACAAATTATAGTCGATGTATGTGCACATTGATTAGTCAGCTTGTTCACGTGTAGTTTCCGCTTTCCACCTTTTGTTTATTATGATTGAGTGAAAACGTATATTCCCATATAAATTTGCATGCCCACCTATGTGCAGCTCCCACTGCTCTCTCTGCCCAGAGATGACACACTTTTCCTCTCTGTTCTATACATATCATATCCTCCTAACAATCTCCTCTCCTCTCCTCTCCACTCTCTCCCTCACCTCCAGTAAGAGGTCAGCAGGATGACATCCTATAGATATGGAGAACCATAACACACGATATGGTAACTCTGTATTGCCAAGTCCAATCCATTCCTGTCGGAAGAGTTGACCTCCCTATGATGTATGGACAGGAGCAGCATCAGGGTCAGGGCCCATGCTCCAAGGACCCTGGACCATCAGTTGCAGTCTTTCAGTGGAGATCTCAGAGTGAATCCCTTTTCATTATTATGTTGCCGGTGAGACTCAACTCAGAGACCCCCATCACGGCTATCGCTGGTGGTGGCTGGGCACAATCCCATTCTTCTGGTCACATGTCGATGTAGTCACCCACTCATGTGGGTCTCTCTGTCTTCTGGGTTCTCTTTTCCCCCATGTTGTTGTGGTCTTTGTTGATCATCCGTTCCTGCTGAGTTGGGACCATTTGTTGTATCTCAGATGGCAGCTTGGCAGCTTTTAAGACCCCAGACGTCACTCACCAATGTGGGATGCATAAGACTCTCTTAGCAAAACTCTAGTTGTGCCAGTTGGCCTCAATTTTCCAAGAGCGTGATCCCCAGCCCCCGCCTCAGCTGCTCTGTCCTTGCAATGTTGGGTTAAAACAGGAGGAGTAATCATGTTGTGCTGAAGTCCAGTTAAAATTGATGTTCTTTCTAATGTGTGCTGTCACAGATTTCACCCAATCCAATTTCTATGAACTATCTAATCTATACACCACCCTCTCCCTCCCTCCCTCCCCACCCTTGCAGCCATCAAAGTCTTTTCTTCTATGCATGAATCTGTTTTTAAGTTCTTATTGCAGGGATCTCGTACAGTATTTGTCCTTTTGTCACTGACTACTTTCACTCAACATAATGTCCTTCAGTTGAAACAGCATTATGAGATGTTTCCTAAAATCATCATTGTTCTTTATCATTGCATAGTGTTCCGTTGAGTATATGTAGCACAGTTTACTTATCCATTCCTCTGTTGTTGAGCATCTAGGTTGATTCCATCTTTTTGCTATTGTGGACTGTGCTACAATAAACATTTGTGTGCATGTATCCGTTGGTGTGAAGGCCTGATTCTGTAGGATATATTCCAAGCAGTGGAATTACTGAGTCAAATGGTGTATCTATTTCGAGCTTTTTTAAGGAAGCACCAGATTGCTTTCCAAAGAGATTGCACCACTTTGCAATCCCACCAACAATGTAGGAGAGTTCCAGTTTCTCCATAGCCTCTCTAGCATTTGTTGTTCTGCCTTTTTTGGCTCATGGCCAACCTTGTTGGGGTGAGATGGTATCTCATGGTCTTTTTGATTTGAATTTCTTTAATAGCTAGTGATCGTGAGCATGTCCACATGTGTTTTTTGGCTGCCTGGATCTCCTCTTTAGAGAAGTATCTGTCCATCTCCTTTGTCCATCACTTAATTGGATTATTTATCTTTTTCTTGTTGATATTTTGTAGTACCTTATAGATTATGGAGATCAGATGTTGGTCTGACATATAGTTGCCAAATATTTTTCCCCATTCTGTAGCTGGTGTTTTAATTCTTTTGATAACCTCTTTGAATGAGCAAAAGTGTTTGATTCTTAGTAGATAAATGGAAATTTATCTATTTTCTCTTCTGTGGATTGTGCTTTGTCAGATTTTGAAGTCTGTCTATGTTGTGTATTAAAACTTCCATTGTTGATCCTATTTTCTCTTCAATGACCCTTATCAGTTTAGGTTTGGTATTTAGATCTTTTATCCAGTTTGAGTTGGTTTTTGTATAGGATGTGAGAGATGGGTCAATTTATTACAGATGGATATCCAATTTTGCCAGCACCATTTGTTGAAGAGGTTAGTTTTACCCCAATTTAATGTCTTAGGGCCTTTGTTGAATAACAACTGTTCATAGGAGGATGGTGTCATCTCTGGGGTCTCAACCCTGTTTTGTTGATCTATCTGTCTGTTTTTGTACCAGTACCAGGCTGTTTTGAAAACTGTGGCAGTGCAATAGGTTCTAAAGTCGGGTAGTGCGAGGCCTCCCAGTGTGTGCTTCTTCTTCAGTAGTACTTTACTTATACAGGAAGCTGGAAGTAGATATGCCATTTGACCCAGTAATTACACTGCATGGAATATATCCTACAGAATCAAGGCCATCCACACCAGCTGTTACTTATCCGGGGCTTCTTCCCTTTCCAAAAGAAGTCGGTGATTTGTTTCTCCATCTCCTTAAAAAATGTCACAGGAATTTGAATTGGGATTACATTATAGAAGTAGATTGCTTTGGGTAAAATAGACATTTTCACAACGTTAACTCTTCTTACCCATGAGCAGGGTAGGTTTCTCCATTTATGTAAGTTTCTCTTAGTTTCTTGTAGTAAGATTTTGTAGTTCTCTTTGTAAAGGTCTGTTGTTTCTCTGGCTAGATTTATTCCTTCTTGGAGGCTATAGAAAATGACACTGCTTTGACTTTTGGCTTGGTGATTTCTTCTTTAATGATCTCATTGTTGATATTAAGGGATCCTACTGATTTACTTATGTTTATCTTCTATCCCGAGACTTTGCTGAACTCTTCTATCAGTCTGAGTAGCTTACTGATGGATTCTTCAGGATTCTCTGAGTGTACAATCATATCTCTGCAGATAGGGGGATTTTACTTCCTCTTTCCTGATGCAGATGCCCTTTATTTCTTGCTCTGGCTAGAACTTTTAGTACAATGTTGAATAGGAGAGGTGAGACTGGGTGTCTTTGTCAATTTCTCATTCTCAAGGGGAATTGTTTTGGTCTCTCTCCATTCAGGATGACGTAGGCAGTTGGCTTTGTATAAATGGCCCTTATTGCATTGAGGATTTTGCCATCTAGTCCTATTTTGCTGAGAGTTTCTTATCATGAATGAGTGTTGGACTTTATGAAATACCTTTTCTGCATCAACAGACAAAATCAGGTGATTCTTGTCTTTTGTGTTGTTTATGTGGTTGATCGCATTACCTGTTTTTCTGATGTTGAGCTACCTTGCATCCCTGATATGAATCCAACTTGGTCATGATGAATTATTTTTTCGATATGTTGTTGTATTCTATTAAACCATGGTATTTTTAATTGCCTTATATGCCCGCGAAAACTTAATGATGAAAAAGGAAGACAGAAGAACTGATGCATTTGAATTATGTTGTTGCTGAACGTCATGGATTGAACTGTGTCCTCCAAAAAACGTGTGTAGCAATGTGACTAGGCCATGATTCCCTTTACTGTGTAATGTTCCTATGTGCTGTAAATGCAGGCTCTGTGATGTTAGTGATGGAGGCTTGGCACTGCCTTGAGGCAAGACTCAATTTCTAAGATGGTATTGTGCCTTGAGGGAATCTCTTATGATATAAGGGAAAGGGAAGCAAGCAGACACTTGGGGACCTCCTACCATCAGGAAAGAACCAGTGTGGGAAACAGATGATGTCCTCTGTATCCTGGATCCCTGTGCCACAGAAGGTCACTGTCCAGGGGAAGATTGATGACAAGGACCTTTGTCCAGAGCCAACAGAGAAAGAATTGCCCTAGAGCTGATGCCCTGACTTTGGACTTTTATCTCACTTTTCTGTGAGAAAATAAATTTCTCTTTGTTAAAGCCATCCACTTGTGATATTTCTGTTACATCAGCTCTAGGTGACTACAACAGTGAATGATATCAAATGTACTGTGGAAGAACAAACAAATCCATCTTGGAGTAAGTACAGCCGAATGCTACTTAAGAGTGAGAATGTGATTTTGTCTTTCTTACTTTGGGCATACAAGGAAAGACCAGTTCCTAGAAAAAGACTTCATGTTAGGTCAGTGAAAATGAGGGAATCCCTTCCTAAAATGAATTGATGCGATAGATGCAACAAACATGCCAATTGTGAGGATGGTGTAGAACTCAGCAACCCAAGGGCAACTAACAATTATAAAATCCCTACGACTCTGAAGAAGACATATTACTCAAGACCCGTTTCAGGTGTGGTCATTGCGGATAATGCACCAAGAAGATTGTTCCAAAGGGTAAGGGCAGTGATATACTGAAGCAGGGTGGGCCCTAATCCAACATAACTGGTGTTCTTAGAAAAGAGGAAAAACAAAGAAGGAAGACAGCCATGTGTAGATGGACGTAGAGATTAGAGTAATGCTGCCATAAGCCAAGGGAAGCCTGAGGCTTCCTAGAAGCTAGAAGAGAATGCTGAGTTTGGATTTGTAGCCTCAGATATGAGAATGAATCTATTTCTATTGCCTTACATGCCAGTTTGTGTTATGGCAGCCTAGGAAACTAATGCAATGGATCTAACAAAGGTCACTTAGTTTATCAAGCTGCATTTCACCCCTGCCTCAATTATCACCCTCAGACCAAACAGTGGTAAATGTAAGTACTTAACAGAGGTCACTTAGGTTATTAAGCTGCATTCCATCCATCAGTAAAGCAGCACTGGGAGTAGAGTGCATCCTGCAGACCTGAGGTTCCTGTGCCAAGATGTTCCCTGAAGAAAGGCTATTGTTCAGATTTCACATGCATATGATGTGATTAAAAATACCATTGCTTGGATCAGGCTCTTCTTCGTCTTCAAGATGACATATTTAATTTTCAACACTTCAAAGAGATCTTCTGCAGCAGATTTTCCCAATGCAATGTGTCTTTTGATATTTGACTGCTGCTTCCATGGGCATTGATTGTGGAACAAAGTAAAATGAAATCCTTGGCAACCTCCATCTTTTCGGCTTTTATTGTGATGTTACTTACTGGTCCAGTTGGGAGGATTTTTGTTTTCTTGATGTTGAAGTGTAACCAGTACTGAAGGCTGTGATCTTTGATCTCCATCAGTGTTTCAAATCCTCTTCACTTTCAACATACAAGATTGTGTCATCTGCATAATGAAGGTTCTTAATGAGTCTTCTTCCTTATCAGGGCTATAGTACCCAGTTATTCACTCAAAAACTAATTTAGATATTGTTGTGAAGGTGTTTTGCTGACGTGGTTAACATACATTCAGTTGGTTTAAGGAGACTCAATTCAATAATGTGTCTGGGCTCATTCAGTCAGTTGTGAAAGCCTTAAGAGCAAAACTTAAAGTATTCCAGAGAAAGAAAAAGTTTCTTCCTCAAGACTAAAATATCATCTGCTTATCGAGACTACCAGAATGCTTTATAGTCTTTGGTCTTGGGAGACCCCTGTTTTAGTCAGCTAGTGCTGCTCTAAAAAATATACCACAAAGTAGGATGGCTTTAACAAAGGCAAGTTTATTACTATTCAGTCCATTAAGCTACAGTCCAAATTCAGGATGTCCACTCCAGGTGAAGGCTTTCCCCCTTGTAGGCTCTGGAGGAAAGTCCTTTTATTGCATCTGAACAACAAATAAGGAAGACAAAAGAAGAACTGACAACTTTGAACTGTAGTGTTGGAGAATATCGAATGCACCACAGACTGCAAATAGAACAAAAGGATCAGTTCTGAAGAGGCATAGCCAGAGTGCTCCTTGGAAGCAAGGATAGCGAGACTGTGTCTTACATGCTTTGGACATGTTGTCAGAAGGGATCAGTCCTTGGAGAAGGAAATCATCCTAGGTAAAGGGTCGGTGAAAAAAAGAAAGACCCTTGACACAGTGGCTACAATAAGCTTAAGCATAAAAACAACTGTAGGCATGGCGCAGGACTAGGCAGTGTTTTGTTATCTTGCTCATGGGTTGCTGTGAGTTGGAGCTGACTTAACAGCATGTAAGTTCGAGCCTATCAGCCACTCCTTGGAAATCTTATGGGACAGTTCTGCTCTGTCTTATAGGGTCATTATGAATTGGAATCAACCCCCAAACAATAGGTTTTTTTATTATTAAATAAATAATGAAAGTGTACATACTCTGTGCTTACAATATTGGGTTAAGATAGGAAGAGTACACAAGTTGTGTTGAAGTCCCATTAATATTGATCTTCTTACTAATGTGTATTGTCACCAATTTCACCCAACCAAATTTCTAACAACTATCTAATCTAAACCCTCGCCGCTCGCCTTGCTGTCCTCCCACCCTCCTCACCCTTGTAGCCATTAAAGAGTCTTTTCTGTTATGTATGAGTATGCTTTTAAATTTTTATCATAAGGGTCTCATATAATAATTGTCCTCCTGTCACTGACTAGATTTACTCAACATAATGCCCTCCAGTTGAGACCAAATTGAGAGATGCTTCCTGCTATCATAGTTGTTCTTTGCTAATGTATAATACTTCATTGAGTACATATACCAAAGTTTACCCATCCATTCTTCTGTTGTTGGGCATCTGGGTTGATTCCAACTTTTTGCTATTGTGGACTGTGCTGTAATGAACATTCATGTGCATGTATCAGTTGGTGTGAATGTCCCTGATTTTGTAGGATATATTTCAAGCAGAGGAATTACTGGGTCAAATGGTATATCTGTATCCATTATTTTAAGGTAACTGCTTTCCAAAGAGGTTGCACCATTTTGCAATCCCACCAACAGTGTAGGAGAGTTCCAATCTCTCCACAGCCTCTCCAACATTGAGTGTTTTGCATTTTTTGGCTCATGGCCAACCTTGTTGGGGTGAGATGGTGTCTCATGGTCGTTTTGATTTGAATTTCTTTAATAATTAATGATCACTAGCATGTCCATATGTGTTTTTTGGCTGCCTGGCTCTCCTCTGTAGAGAAGTGTGTGTCCATCTCCTTTGCCCATCACTTAACTGGATGATCTGTCCTTTTTTTACTGATATTTTGTAGAACCTTATAGATTATGGAGATCAGGCTTTGGTCTGACATACAGTTGCCAAATATTTTTTCCCATTCTGTAGGTGGTCTTTTAACTCTTTTGATGATGTCTTTGGATGAGCAGAAGTGTTTGATTCTTATTAATTCCCATCTGTCTATTTTCTGTTCTGATGAATGTGGTTTTTTTTTTTTTTTTTTTTTGGTCAGATTTTGAAGTCTGTCTATTTTGTATATTAAAACGTCCATTGTTGACCCTATTTTATCTTGGATGAGCTTTACCGTGTTAGCTTTTATATTTAGGTCTTTTATCCAATTTGAGTTGATTTTTGTATAAGGTTTGAGATATGGGTCTTGTTTCAATTATGTGCAGATGGATATCCAATATTGCCAGCACCATTTGTTAAAGAGACTGTTCTTACCCAAGTTTAAAATCTTAGGACCTTTGTCAAATATCAACTGTTCATAGGAGGATGGTGGTATCTCTGGGGTCTCTACTTTGTTCCATTGGTTTATATGTCTCTTTTTGTACCAGTACCAGGCTGTTTTGACTACTGTGGCAGTGTAATAGGTTTTAAAGTCAGGTAGTGAGAGGCCTCCCAGTGTGTTCTTCTTTTTCAATAGTGCTTTACTTATTTGGGGCTTCTTCCCTTTCCAAATAAAGCTGATAATTTGTTTCTCCATCTCGTTAAAAAATGTCGCTGGAGTTTATATTGGGATTGCCTTATATAAGTAGATTGTTTGTGGCAAAAAGACATTTTCACAATATTGAGTCTTCCTATCCATGAGCAGGGCAGATTACTCCACTTATGTAAGTCTCTCCCAGTTTCTTGTAGTAAGGTTTTGTAGTTTTCTCTGTCAAGATCTCTTATTTCTCTAGTTAGATTTATTCCTAGGTATTTTATCTTCTTGGAGGCTATAGGAAATGGAATTGATTAGGTGATTTCTTTAATAATTTCACTGTTGGTATAAAGGAATGCTATTGATTTAGTCATGTTTATCTTGTATCCCGATACTTTGCTGAATTCTTCTATTAGCTCTGATAGTTTACTTATGGATTTCTTTGGATTCTCTGTATAAACAATCATATCATCTGCGAAGAGGGAAATCTTCTTCACTGCCAATACGGATGCCTTTTATTTCTTTGAGTTGTCTAATTGCTCTGGCTAGAACTTGTAGCACAGTGTTGAATAGAATTGGTGAGAGTGGGCATCCTTGTCTAGTTCCCGTTCTTGAACGAAATTCTTTCACTCTTTCACCATTCAGGATGATGAAAGCAGTTGGCTTTGCATAGATGCTACCGATTATAATGAGGAATTTCCCCTCTATTCCTATTTTTCTGAGAGTTTTAAGCATGAACGAATGTTGAACTTTGTCAAATGTCTTTTCTGCATCAATTGACAAAATCAGGTGATTTTTATCTTTTGTGTTATTAATATGGTGGATTACATTGATTGTTTTTCTGATGTTGAACTGGCCTTGCATCTCTGGAATGAAACCAACTTGATCATGATGAATTTTTTTTTTTTATATGCTAGAATTTTGAGGAAGATTTTTGCATCTAGATTCATGAGAGATATTGGTCTGTAATTTTCTTTTTTTTTTTTGTGGGATCTTTCCCTGGTTTTGGTGTCAGGGTTGTGCTGGCTTCATAGAATGAATTTGGAAGTATTTCATCTCTTTCTATGGTGTGAAATAACCTCATTAATATTGGAGTTAATTCTTCTCTAAATGTTTGGTAGAATTCTCTGGTGAAGCTGTCTGGGCCAGGACTGTTTTTGGTTGGTAGATTTTTGATGACTTTTTCAATCTCTTCCTCTGTGATAGATTTATTAAGTTGATCTATTTCTCCTTGTGATAGTCTTGGTGAGTCATATGAATCTAGAAATTTGTCCGTTTCCCCTGTTCAGACCTGTTAGAGTATAGCTTTTCATCGTATACTATTATGCTATATTTTATTTAAGTTGGGCCTGTTATAACATCTCCCAACTCATTTCTTAATTGGGTTATTTGTATCTTCTGTTGTTTTTCTTTTGTAAGTTTAGCCAATGGTTTACCAGTTTTGTTGATCTTTTCGAAGAACCAGCTTTTGGTTTTGTTAATTTTTTCAATTGTTTTTCTATTCTCTAGTTCATTTAGTTCTGCTCTAATCTTTATAATCTGTTTTCTTCCAGTGCCTGTTGCTCTCTTTCTACTTGTTCAAGTTGTGAGGTTAAGTCTTTAATTGGTGCTCTTTCTTCTTTCCAGAAGTGTACATTTATAGAGATAAATTGACCTCTGAGCCCTGCTTTTGCTGTATCCCATAAATTCTGGTAGGGTGTGTTTTCATTCTAATTTGAATCCATAAATTTCTTTAATGTGTCTTTAATTTCTTTCATAACTGAAGGCTTTATGAGTAAAGTGTTGTTGGGTTTCCAAAAGTTTGAATTTTCTGTTATTGATTTCCACTTTTATAGCTCTTTGGTCCAAGAAGGTACTTTGCAATAAATCAATGGTTTGAATTTTATGGAGAATTGTTTTATGACCTAACATGTGGTCTACTCTGGAGAATGTTCCATGTGCTTTGGAGAAGAAGGTGTATTTATCTGCTGATGGATGAAAAGATCTGTATATGTCGATAAGGTCAAGTTGGTTGATTGTTGCAATAAGATCTTCTGTATCTGTACTGAGCTTTTTTTCTGGATGATCTATCCTTAACTGAAAGAGGAGTGTTAAAGTCCCCAACTATTATTGTGGAATGATCAATCTCATTTTTCAATGTTGTCAGTATTTGTTCAATGTATTTAGGTGCTTTAGTATTGGATGCGTAAATATTTAATATTGTTAAGTGTTGCTTGAGTATTAAACCTTTCAGCAACAGTGACCATCCTTGTTCACAATATAGTGGATTTCACATTAAAATCTATTTTATCTGAGATTAATATTGCCACATCTGCTCTTTTTCATGTATTATTAGCTTGATATATATTATTCCAACCTTTAATTCTCAACCTCTTCTTATCTTTAAGTCTAAGATGTGTTTCTTGTAAACAACATATAGATGGGCCATATCTTTTGATCCATGATATCACTCGCTGTCTCTTTACTGGAGCGTTCAGCCCATTTACATTCAGTGTAATTATTGATAGTTACATGTTTAATGGTGTCATTGTGATATGTTTATTTTCGTGTTGATGATTTCTCTGTTGTTCTTATTAATCTGTTCTGGGACATTCTTCTTTAGGGACGGTATGAGTTTTGATTTTGTATTTGTTGAGACTCCTGTATATCAAACGATATATTGTTAATCTGTTTTATGGCTACATACTTAATTCCCCTTAACATATAATTACTGAAATCAATTTTAACTATTTTATAAGTTTGGCATTTTCACTGCAGCAAAAGCAACTGTAACTATTGTAGTGTATCCTTCTTTTAATGTGATAGTATTGTAGTTGTCATGATATGATCATGGATTCCCTTGTTATAATATTGTAGCTTTTGGCCTGGTTTGGTGAGATTTTGTGCCTTCCTTCACTGATTAGAAATTTGCATGAAGTGCCTTGAAATATCACTTAAAACATACATTTAGGGAAGAGCTTCTTTCAATATTTCATGTAATTTTGGTTTATTTTTTATGAAGTCTTTATATTTCTCTTTATTTTCAAAAGTCTTAATTTCATCATTATATTTGATAGACAATTTGTAGGGATAAATAATTCTAGGATGGAAGTTTTTCTCATTCAGGGCTTTGAATGTGTCTGCCCATTGTTTTCTAGCCAGCATTGTTTTGGCAGAAAAGTCAGATGAAAGTCTAGAGGGTTTCCCTTGAAATGTTAGTTTTGATTTGAGCCTTGCTGTTTTCAGAAGCATCTCTTTGTGTTTTAGCTTATTAAGCTTAATTATAATATGCCTTGGCATTCTTCTTTTTAGATCTAGCTTTTGCGGTATTTGATAAACATCTTGGATACCTATGTTCTCTTTGTTCATAATCTCAGGAAAGTTTTCTGTCAGCATCTCTACAGCAATACTCTCTATGTTGTCATTAATCTTCCCTTGTTCAGGAACTCCAATTAAACAGCAAATCTCATGGGGCAATTCTACTCTGTCTTATAGTGTCATTATGAGTTGGAATTAACCCCCAAACAACAGTTTTTTAAATAGCCCTGGTAGCACAGTGGTTAAGAGCTCAGCTGCTAACCCAAAGATCAGCAATTCAAATCAACAAGATGCTCCTTGGAAACTCTACAGGGAAGTTCTACTCACTTCTATGGGGTCACTATGAGTCAGAACTGACTCGATGGCAATGTGTTTGGCTTTACTACCTAGCCAAGTTGCAACATAAAACTAACAGGAGACAATGAGAGAAAGAGATTCAGGTGACAGATGCAGTATGTGTCAGTCCTCAGCAGGTTCTCAGTGGAATGAGTATGAACTTTCAAGAAGAAATGGATTTGTGGATGAGACTGCTGTTCTGAGAAGTCTGGCAATGAAGAAAGTGATTCAAAAGGGGTAGTATTTTGAGGAAAAAAGACTGTTTTGTGTTTGTATTGTTAAGGTAGAGGAGACCTGGGCATATCTGTTAGTCAGAGAGACAGAATTGGTGGTGGGGAGAAGGGTTGACATTACGAGAGACAAAAGGAATAACAGAGAAAGTCAGATTCTTGGAGAGACAGAAGTACCTGCTCAATTTCCAACTAGTACCTTAATAAATCTGAAATTTCCTAGTTTTCACATTAGGAGAAAGACACATTTCACAATCTCTACCATTCATTAATTTTTCTTCCAAGTCATTCAAATATGAGCAGATGACCTTTCTTAATTCCTTTTCTGACCAACTATGAGTCAGAAATGCACTTTATAGCTATATTTCATACTAAATAACACTTGTGTTTTGTTTTGATATTCTTATTTAATACTTATATATCTTTTTTTTCTCACTTAACTCTAGTTGTAGGAGACTGTATAGTTATGACTAGTGCTTTAATTTACATCTTTTGAAGTACAAGTGATAGAAGTTGTCTATTTCATACCTTTGGAACTTACTCTGCTGTATCTTCTTAAAAGGTTAAAAAACCAATGACTTACACACTATTGTCAATTGGAAGGAGAAAGTGAAAGGAGAAGGTACAGAAATTAAAAAGGAAGAAGCAAGGAAGACTAATACTCATTCTATTATTCAAAACTTGTGTAATGCTGTCATGGATTGAACTGTGTCCCTGCAAAAATGTGTGTAGCTGTTTGGCTGCACCATGATTCCCAGTGTGTTATGATTGTCCTCCACTTTGTGATTTCCCTATGTTGTATATTAGAGGAGTAGGGTGGGATTGTAAAGTTCTTCATAAGGTTACCTCCCTGTTCCACTGTAAAGGGAGTTTCCCTGGAGAGTGGCTTGCACCACCTTTTATACTCTTATCCTACAAAAGATAAAAGGAAAGGGAAGCAAGCGGAGAGTTGGGAATCTCATACCATCAAGAAAGCAGCACTGGGAGAAAAGTGTGTCCTTCAGACTTGAGGTTCCTGTACCAAGATGCTCCCTGAACAAAGACTGATACAACACAAGGACTTTCCTCCAGAGCCAACAAGGGGGAAAGCCTTCCCCTAGAGAGGATGTCCTGAATTTGGACTTCTAGCCTACTGAAATGTGTAAGAATAAATTTTCCTTTTAAGGTCATCTGCTTTGTGGTATTTCTGTTAGAGCAGCACTAGTTGACTAAAACAAATACCTATTGTTGAACAGAAAAATAATGTGCCCAGACAGGCATAGCTTTTTTTTTTTTAAAATGTGTTGTCACTCTCCCCATTGCCACCCTAAGTTCCCTATTTACATTTGTCATGGTTTTGTTCCCCTTCCTGCCTTGTCATCTTTGCTTTTGGGCAAATATTGCTGTCTCCATGTGTTATAATTGGTTTTTCTGAGGAGTATATTCCTCTTGTGTGTCACTGTTTATTTTATGGGCTTATCTATTGTTTCATTTCATTTTTGATAGTTTCCAATTTTCTTAGATCCATAATTTGTACATTCTACGTTCTGATTATTAATGGTGTTTGCAGCTGTTTCTTCTCATTTTGAGTCATGATGAAATGGACTAGCATAGGTCATTTTGAATCAGACAATCATATGGTCCACTATGCTGGGAATGAAAACTTGAAGAGGAGCAGTATTGCGTTCATTGTCAAAAAGAGCATTTCAAGATCCTAAAGTTCAGTGCTGTCAGTGATAGGATAATATCCATACACCTACAAGGAAGGTGTATCCCTGGAGAAGAACATCATGTTTGGCAAGTGGACGGTCAGCAAAAAAGAGGAAGATCATCAGCAAGATGAACTGACACAGTGGCTGTAACGATGAGCTTAAGCATAAAACTATTGTGAGCATGGTGCAGGACCAGGCTGTGTTTTGTTCTGTAGTGCATAGGCTCTCTATGAGTCAGAACCAACTCAATGACACCTAGCTACAACATTGTTTGGCTTATGATCCTATGACAAAATAAATTTCTCTTTTGTTATACCTATTCACCTGTTACATATCTGTTATCGTGGCACTAGATGACTAAAGACAGCCGGCTAAATCTAGTTGGTTCCTAGTATCATTCGAGTCCTCTTCCTTGTTGATCTTTCTAGATGGTCTAATACTGAAAGTGGTGTATTGAAGTCTCCAACTATTACTGTAGGGTATTATCTATTTCTCTCTTCAATTCCATCAGTTTGCTTTATGTATTTAGGTGACCCACTGATGGGTCCATGTATACAACAATTTTTAAATCTTCTTGATCAATTAACCCTTTTATACTGCACAGTGTCCATCTTTAGCTATTCTAACAGTTTTTGTCTTAAATTCTACCTTCTGCAATACTAAGATTGCCACCCCACCACTCCCTTGGTTATTATTTTAATGGAATTTTTTTTTCCATTCTTTCACTTTCAACTACTTGTGTCCTTGGGTTTAAGACGTACCCCTTCTAAACAGCATATAGTAGGATCATGTTATTTTGAATCCAGTCTGTGTTTTGGTTGGAGCATTTAGTCCGTGTACATTTACTGTAGTTGCTAAGAATTATATTTGTCATTTTTTATTTGGTTTTTGTGTGTCTTAACCCTTCTTTGTCTTTGTATTTTACTATTGCTTGCTTTTGTGTTTTGTTGGTTTATTTTAGTGAGCCTTTCTGGCTCTCTTCTCCTTTTGTGTATGTATTTAATACAAGAGGTCTGACAAATAAGTCCATGAACTTAATTGTTCAAAGTGTTCATGCCTCATTGCTGAATATCACTACAGTCACTTTCAAAGTACTCCTCTTGGGAAGCTATGCATCAATGCCAGTGCTTAGTCCACCCATCAAAACAATTTTGGAACTCTTTCTCAAATGGTGATTGCACAGGAGGCTGAGACTTGGACTGATGGTCCTGAAAGCCTGGCTAGTTTGCTGAACTGTGGTGCCTATGTAATTATCTCACAGCAGAGAGATTGTGCTTGGGACAGCCATATTTGGAGAACTCAGCAGTGACTGGTGACCAAGGGTGTCAATCACCCACCCCCTGCTTCTCTGAGTTGTACCACAGATATGGCTGACTCACTGCAGGAGAGGCAGCTCAGGCAGCCTCTTAGTCAGATGAAAGGTGGTATCAGCCATGCCTGAGGGTTCGGCTGAGGCTAATCCTTACACTGAGCAAAAGTCCTGTCTGGATAGTGCTTCTCCCAGCAGACAAGCTGTTCTTTAAACAATTGTACATAGAAAACGTAGTGGCAGCCAGTAGCTGATTGCAGCAGGGTATTAACCCCTCCCTTTTGAGCCACATCATAATGGTGCCATCTTTATCACCAAGGAGGCAGGACCTCCCACCCCAGGGGAGCAGACTGTGATGGCACCATTTCCACCATCTTTAATGAGCCACGTCATAGCATTGGCTGATGGCCCTCCAGAGACTCCATCTTTGTCAGCCATCTTCACCAGCCGGGAAGTGGGGCCTGCCACCCCTGAGGACCCAGCTGCTTTTGTCTGCTGCTGGATACCACTCCTCTCAAGAGAAAAGCAGTTTTTAAGCACATCTAGAGAAGGCAGTGGTTCCTGGCAGCTGAGTGTGGCAGCATCCCTCTCTCATTCTTTCTTTGAGCTACACCAGAGTCTAGATGGGCATGGTGCCAGAGAGTTGGCATATAGCTCACCACCTTTATCACTCAGGAGGGGGCCTGCCACCCCTGAGGACCTAGCTGGGATCAGCCACTAAGCCGAGCAACACTGCAGGGCTTGACAGAGTCTATATTGCTAGTGAAGCTAATCATAAGTCAGCTTCACCTAGAGAATGCAGCAGTGGTTAGCGACCAAATCAAGCCACACCCTGACTCATACCCCTCTTAGAACTATACCACAGCTCCTGATGGTGTAGCTACACAAAAACTGAATACCTTCTAGATGGTGCACAGACAACAATAAATATGTAACCATTTAAAGAAGCAGACCACCATGGTTCTGGAAAACTCCCCAAATAATCAAACACCTACCCAGATGAAGAAGCCTTTCTGAAATTACTGGAGGTAAAATACAAAAGAATTAGGTGTAGAGCCCTACTAGAGATTAAACAAAACACAGCATAAAAAAAGGACAAATTAAGTAAGCTATATGAACAGCTAGAACATCAATGACACGAAATCCATCAGATCAATAACAAAATTCAAGAATTAGATAACTCAAAGCAAAGGCAGAAGAGCAGTGTTGATGAAATGGAATCCAGAATTCATGAAACTGAAGATAAAATAACTGACATCATAATTTATGAGGAGAAATCAAATAAACAAAAAAAAGGAAGAAGCATTATGAATCAGGTGGGACTCTATCAAGAAGAGTAATCTGCAAATAATTGGAATTTCTGAACAGGGAGGGATAGCAGAAAATACAGAGAGAATTGTTGAAAAGTTGCTGATGGAAAACTTCCCTGACGTCATGAAAGAGGAGAACATAGATATTCAAGATGCCTACCAAAGACTACAAAAACCAGACACCATAAGAAAGACCAAAACATATCATAATTAAGTTTAATAAAATGAAACATAAAGAGAGGCTCTGGAAAGCAGCTAGGCTTAAAGCAAAAGTAACATACAAAAGGCAGCCCTGTAGCCTTTTTGAGTTCTCTGCAGAAACCATGTTGACAAGAAGGCAGTGGGATGACACACACAATGCCTTAAAGGAGAAAAACTTCTAACTAAGAATTATATATCCTGCAAAATTTTCTCTCAAATATGACAGTGAAATCAAGAAATTCTCAAGCAAGAGCTTAGAGACTTTGCAGAAGCCAAACCAAAACTACAAGAAATACTGCAAGAAGCTCTATGTTTAGAAAAACAATAACATCAGTTGTATACTTAAATATATAATTCAGGACAGAACATCCTCTAGAGTCCTACTCAGTTAGGAAAGCCACAAAGCTCAACCAAAACTATAATATTAAAAATAGGGAGCACAAACACAGCTGTGATGGGGACACAATGCAGAGTCCCTGAGACAACACAAGAAAAAGAGATGTGCAGTCCAAGAACTCTACTAAACAACCTGACTTAATGGTCCAACAGCCTAGAGGGTCCCCTGGGAACGTGGCCCCTAGACCTGATACTGTCCGTGACTGGAAATTAGTAATGAATCAACTCTGAAGATAAGAATGGACTAGACTTGTGGACATATTGTGACCATATTGTGTGCATTCATTATGGCTGTATGCATTTGCAGGAGGCTGTCCTACTGGTGTCTTCCTAGATGGGAGAGAAGAGTGTCAGGGGGTGGGGCTGATGCTTGTTAAGAGGATACTATAGAGAGAGAATGAAAAGGAGGAGTGTCCTGTCACTGGGTTGAGAGAGCAGAGGGAGCTGTAGATAGTTGGGCATACAAAACTGATTTGGACAGTATACTTTTGCTTAATCAAAATAATAATAATAATAAAAGTAGGGAACCAGAGATCTTAACATGAAAACTGTGACACCACTACACTATAAAGAGGGATATATTGTAGTAGTTATAACCCTTTTGGGTGGAGAGGAAATTCAGGAGATAAACAGAAGTTAAAGATTGGTTTAAAATTAGAACATTAAGAGGGATCAAAGGGTAGCCACAGAGCAAACTAACAATGCTATGCATCAAAACGAGAAACATAATACAGGGGTTTCAACAAACACAAAACCAACACTGAAAAGGATGCAAAATAAACCCATAAAGAAAACAATCCAGAGCAGAATATTAAGAGGAACAAAGAAAACATCAGTGACATAAAAATGAAGGCACCCAAAGTGACAGAACTAAACACATACCTATGAGTAATTACACTGAATGTAAATGTATTGAATGCTCCAATAAAGAGACAGAGAGTAACAACTTGGATTAAAAAACATGATCCATCTATATGTTGCTTACAATAAATAAGCCTTAGACTCAAAGATACAAACAAACTGCAAATCAAAGGATGGAAAAATACATACCAAGCTAACAACATACAAAGAAGAGCAGGATTGGCCATACTAATCTCAAATAAAACAGATTTTAGTGTAAAATCCACCATCATGGACAAAGATGGTCTCTACTGCTGAAAGTTTCAATACATAAACAGAATACAACAATATTAAATATTTGTGCACCTAATACCAGAGCATCTAAATACATTGAACTAGTGCTGACAACATTGAAAAATGAGATAGATCATGCCACTGTAATAGCAGGAGACTTCAATAGTCCACTTTCAGTAATGGACAGATCATCTACAAAGCTCAGCAAAGATACAGAAGATCTTATAGTGACAATCAAACAACTAGGCCTCTTTGGCATATACAGAACCTTTTACCCCCCAACAACAGATAAATACACCTTCTTTTCCAATACACATGAAACATTCTCCAGAATACACCATGTACTAGGTCATAAAGCAAGTCTCAACAAATACAAACCATTGAACTATTTCAACGCATCTTCTTGGACCATAATGTTATCAAAGCTGAAACTAGTAGGAGAAAAAACGTGATTAGGAATTTGAACTCATGAGAACTGAACACCTTGCTAAAAAATTCATGGTTTATAGAAGAAATCAAAGATGCAATGAAGAAATTTATGGAATCAAATGAGACTGAAAACACACCCCGCCAGAACCTATGGGATACAGCAAAGCACTGCTCAGAGGTCTCATTGCTCTTTTTCATGTCTCTCATTTTAACTCTTATCCCATAACTTGATAATCTTTTCTTCTGCCTAATTAAATCTTTTGGCAAGTCCTTCTATTGTGTTTCTCATTTCAGTTATTGTCCCTTTTAATTGCAATATCTCTTGTTTTAGATTTTTATTTTCTTCTTGAGTTGTTTTCCTTATTTCTTTTAGCTTGTTGATTGTGCTTTCCCTTTTTTCTTTCTTTGTGTTTAATGTTATATTCTTCCCTTGTTTTTAGTTTTCATTATCTGGTCACTCCTTTTGTTATATTCACTTGAATGGCTCACTGTTTCTTTGTTCTTTGTGTGTCTTGTGTTTTTGTGTTGTTTTTGTTGTGGCGCTGGAGTTTTAGAGCCTGTTTCTCAGTTTTCCCCAGCAGGTGTGGTGTTTATGGCCACACTACATACTGCAAGATACTCTTAGGCGAGTAGTCTTTAGGCTTTGCTTTCGGTTTTCATTCCCGTTTTGTGATAGTTCTGTCTACCTGCCTTGTCTAATTGGGATTTGAAAGGTCTAGGACTTGTGTTCCACCTTTCTGGCAGACACTGGAGAACAAGCCGTCATCAGTCTTTTCAGCGGTGGGCATTGCCACACGGGCTCGATACCATGCACTAATCAGTCTGTCCACCAGGGGTCACAATCCTCTCTCTAGTCGTTACTCTCCTCTGTTTCTGCAACTGCATTTTCAGTCAGAAAACCTGAACCCAGAGAGCCCAGCTAATGGCTGGATGTTGGCCTTTTGTTTTGCCTGTGGCTTCCTTTCTTGCTCTGTGGGCCTTGCTTGTATTCAAGCTGGCATTCAACTGGAGGGCAAGCAGTCTTTTCTCTGTTTCAGGAGGAGGAGGGACAGTCATTTAGTAAAGAGGTAGTTACACTCCGGATAGCCCCCCGGGAGGTCAGCCTTGTTGCTGTCAGAGCCTGCCTTGTAAGTATATTGGCTGTGAGGGTAGCCTCCATTGAAGGCACTTGTTTTATAGCACACAGCAGCCTTAGTCAGCAGTTTTCAATGCCGACTAGAAGGGAGAGCAAGCAGACCTAAACTGATTTCCCGGGAGGTCTGTTCTGTTGATTTCAAAGGTCTGAAGTATAGGGTACTCAGGCGGACAGGTAGAGTGCTGATTACGGAAATAGACTCCACTGTGGGGGCCTTCTGTAGCAGTTTGCAACCGCCTGGAAACCAGTAAGTACCAGGTGAAGGAGTGGATGTCAAGCTTTGGTCAGTTCCCCGTGGAGGGTCTGCTTTGTGACTATCTGAGTCTCCCTGGTGGAATGCTGGCCGTGACTGCAGCTTTCACTCAAGGCTCCTGCTTCTTAGTCCTCAGCAACCAGTCCTCAGCACCATCCAGAATGGAAGTAAACAGATCTGAAATGCCTCTCTGGGAGGTCTGGGCTGTGGGATGAACAGAGAAGGGTAGAGTTTTAACTGTGAGCGCAGACTCCACTGTATGGCCCTTTTAGTATAGTATAGTATACTTGCAGTTGACAGTGTCTGTCTGCATTGGGGAGGTACTGGCACACCAAAATGGATCCCTGCAGAGGTCTGCCCTGTTAATTTTAGAGCAGAAGTTTGGGGTTCTGTCTCCTTGTATAGGCAAGGGCTCTCATTGTTAAGGAAGGCAGCAGTGTCCTTATCTGGGGACAGCTTCCCAATTCATAGCAGTCAGAGGACTCCTTGGCTGTGGGTAGGGAACTGTGAGAGAAGCAATTTTCCTACTGCATGTGACTCTTTTTGGTTTACCGAGTCTTGCCTGCCTGCAATTTCCTGCTCCTTTCCTCTGTTACCTGATTCAGAGTCTCTTAAAGCAAAGTATCATCTCCTTGTTGTATTGCTTTTTTATTTGAGGGGAAGGGTCAGGATGACGGTCTATTTATGCCACTGTGTTTCCAGAATGCTCACTGTGAGAGTTTGTAAGGTTGCCCTTAATACTTCAATTTGCAGTTATACATCTAGGTACAATTAATCAATACCAAACTCTAAACAGCTAGCCTTAGCGGAAATGTTTGAAAACATTATCAACAATTCCTTTCGATTAAGTGTCCTGCAAAACAGCTGTGTGAGACTCTTACAATAATCATTATTCCTACATTTTTCTCTGAATCCTGAAACCATGGACACATGTTGTTAGGTGCTGTTGAGTAGGTTCCGATTCATAGTGACAGTAGGTACAACAGGATGAAAAACACTGCTCAGTCCTGCCATGTCCTCATAATCATTGCTGTTTATCCCACTGTTGCAGCTGCTGTATTAATCCATCTCCCTGAGGGTCTTTCTCTTTCCACTGATGCTCCATTTTATCAATAATGATGTCTTTCTACAGAGACTTGTCCCTTCTGGTAATACGTCCAAAGGATGTGAGAAGTCTTGCCATCGTTCCATCTAAGGAATATTCTTGTTGTATCTCTTCCAAGACAGATTTGTTTGTTCTTCTGGCAGTCATGGTATTTTCAATATTCGTTACCAACACCATAATTCAAATCATCAGTTCTTCTTTTGTCTTCCTTATTCATTGTCTAGCTTTGCATGCATGACATAGCTTGGCTCAGGTGCACTTTAGTCCTCAAAATAATATTTTTGCTTCTATTTTTTAAGACTTAAAGAAGTCTCTTGCAGCAGATTTGCCCAATACAATATGTCACTTGATTTTTTGACTGCTGCTTCTGTGGGTGTTGATTGTGGAACTGAGGTGAAATCTCTGACATCTTCAGTATTATTTCTGTTTATCAAGATGTTGCTTGCTGGTCAAGTTGCAAGGATTTTTATTTTCTTTATGTTGAAGTTTAAGCCATACTGAAAGTGGTAGTTTTTGATTTTCATAAGCAGGGGCTTTGAGTCCTCTTCTGTTTCACCAAGCAATGTTGTGCCATCTGCATATTGCCAGTTGTTAATGAGTCTTCCTCCAAACCTGATGCTTCATTCTTCTTCATCTAGTCCAGTTTCTCAGATTATTTGTTCAGCATACATTTTCAAAAAAAGTACATTGATACAACCCCACTGCACACTTTTCCTGATTTAAAATCACTCAGTATCCTCTTATTCTGTTTGAATGACTGCCTCTTGATCTATGTACAAATTCTGCATGAGCACAGTTAACTGTTCTGGAAGTCCCATTTTTTACAATGTTATTTGTAATTGTTATGATCTACACAGTTGAATGCTTTTCTGTAGTCAACAAGATACAGGAAAACCTTTCTGGTATTCTCTGCTTTCAGCCAGGTTTCACCTAACATCAGCAGTGATTTCCCTTGTTCCACGTCCTTGTCCAAATCTGTCTTGACTTTCCGGCAGTCCTCTGTCAATGTACTGCTGCAAGCACTTTTGAATGAGCCTCAGCAAAATTCTGCTTTCATGTAATATTAATGATATCATTTAATAATTTTTCACATTCTGTTTTGTGAATGGGCACAAGTATAGACCACTTCCAGTAGGCTGGTCTCAGGGCTGTCTTCCAAATTTTTTAGCGTAGATGAACATTCAGTGGGTACATATGTTAAAGTTTCATAAATAGTTTTAATGTATAGATTGTATCCTGAATCTTGCATAATTTTCTGAGAATTATGTTTTTGTTATCCGTTGACATTGCTATGTGAACATCTGCCATCAAACTGGAGTGAGCACTGCCAGCATTGCATCCATTTGTTGAAACATCTCTGTTAGCATTCCATCAGTTCCTGGAGTCTTGTTGTTTAGCAATGTCTTCAGTGCAGCTTGGACTTCTTCCATTAATACCATTGATTCTTAATCAACAAATTCTCTTTGATAGTTCTTCCATCTTGATTTGATGCTTACACCATTGTTCAATATTTTTCTCATAGGCTCCCTCAATATTACACGGTAAAACTTGAGTTCCTTCGATTTGACAAATGCCATGCGTGTTCCTCTCTTTTGGTTTCCTAATCCCAGGTGTTTGCACCTTTCATTATAATGCTTGGTCTTTACAAGCCATCTTTGAAATCTCCTGTTCACTTCTTTTACGTCATCATTTCTGTCATTTGCTTTAGCTACTCTATGTTCAAGAGCAAGTTCCAGTTTCTTCTGGCATCTGTTTTGGTCTGTCTCTTTTTTATTTCCTTTCCTGTCTTTTAATGACCTTTTGCTTTCTTCATGGACATAGTGACAGACAAATGATAAATTGGATAAGTTTATTTGCAAAATAGAAAACCAATGAAACAATAATATTTATAATAAGCAAGAAACTCCAGAAAATTGCCAAGAAAATTAAAATAAAATATAAGCAGGAAATTAACAGAATAGTAAAATTAAAAGAAAAAATTTCACATATGTCCATAAAGGAATATATACATGGATCATGCTCATCATAACAACACTTATGGCAGCAGGAGATGTAAGCAATGTAATTTCCATTTTGATAGTGAACAGACAATTAAACATGGAGGGCACCCACTAGGAACTACTATGTATTACTTTTATGGTAGATGTTCGCATAGCAGTGTGAATAGACAGTAGCGTAATTCTTAGAAAACGTAGACAAGAATTAGGATACAATCTATACATTAAAACCATTTAAGAAAACTTAAACTACGTACCCTCTGAACAACAATACATGCTTTTCATAGGTGGAGCAGAGAGGAGAATGAGAATGGTTAATCTTTATATGGAGCATCCATAAAACCTTTGTAACAGAGGTTCCGTAGGACTGTATTCATTGTCTTCTAGCCCTTGAATGGAGAAGTAAAATTTGTAGCACATTTGGACAAAAGTCACAAATTCTTACTAAACAAGTAAGCTGGGCATAAAAATAATTATTCCTTTATCTAACTATCTGACATTGAAATGTCATAATATTACAGCTGCATTTGTGACAGCGAACATAGGAATGTGAAAGCATTGCTGGTAAAAATATGAGTAATGGCAGTGATGGGTAAGTGTAATTTTGAATAGAGGACTCTAATTCCGTGGTTACTTCTGTCAGTTGTAAAGATAGGAGCTGACTGTTTCACAATTCTGGTTTTATCTTTGAGTACATTAAAGAAGTAAAATAAATGCCTTTAAAAAAATTCCTCCAGATCAGAATTTCCTGTTGCATTTCCCAAAACTCTGTCAGCATGGAATTCTTTTGGAGTTACAAAGGAATTGGATGGCACTGTAGGCCATGTCCTGATCCAGTAGGCCCTGCTCTCCACAGACACAAATCTGTCAGTAGACTAGTAACCACCCTCTCTAAGCTCCATGTCATGGGTTAAATTATGTCCCTCTAAAACAAGTGTAGCCATGTGATCATGATTCCCTGTGTTCTACGATTGTCCTTCATTTTGTGATTTTACTGTGCTGTATGTTAAAGTATTAAAGTGGGACTGTAAATCCCTTCAGAAGATTACTTTCCTGCTCCACTGTATAGGGAGTTTCCCTGGAGTGTGGCTTGCCAACCCTTAATCCTTGCATCCTACAAGAGATAAAACAAAAGAGAAGCAAGCAGAAGATTGAGAACCTCACACCATTAAGCAAGTGGCACCGGGAGAAGAGCGTGTCCTTCAGAACTGAAGTTACTGCACCAAGATGCTCCCTGGACAAAGACTGATGCAATACTAAACTTTCCTCCAGAGCTGACAAGGGGAAAAGCCTTCCCCTGGAGTGAACATTCTGAATTTGGACTTGTGGCCTACCAGGCTATGTAAGAATAAACCTTCCTTTTTCAAAGCCAACCACTGTGGTATTTCTGTTAGAGCAGCCCTAGCTGACTAAAACACTCCACTTTGACAAATCTACAAAAGGCAAGTGTGGCCTCTTACTATTGTGTTAGATATTTGAAATTTCATGGTCTTCATCTATTGTTATTTCACTGTCAAGACTACCTCCCTACATTCTGTTGTACTGGAAAAACCTTTCATATTCAAAGATGCCAGTTTGGGTAGGAAAGCAAGAATACTTCTCTAGAAATCACATGTGAGGTTCTGTTATTGGCTAGTAACTGAGCTTACATTCCTGCCAATCATGGGTATTTTCTAGACTCCAGCTTACAGCAGGAATCTATCAGGTTATACTCTACCATGCACGATTCTTCTTCTTTTTTTTTCTGCAGCTCCTTCTGCTCTCCTTGCCCGGTGACAGTGCACTCCTCCTTCCTCTTAACAATCTCCTGTCCCCTCTTCTCCACCCAATCCTCTCCCTTCTAGTAAGAGGCCAGTAGGACAGCACCCTATAGATGCATAGAACCATAAAGTACACATACCTTATAGTCACATTGTGTCCCTGAGTCTAGTCTATTCCTGTCTGAAGAGTTGACTTCGATAATGTTTTCTGGTCAGCAGCAGCAGCAGGTTCTAGGGGCCGTGCTCCCAGGGCAACCCCCGGGCTGCCACACCATCAGTTGCAGTCTTTTAGTGGGGTTCTTGAGGTACACTCCTCATTTTCTCATATCGCTGCTGGGACTCAACATTGTGTGCCCCATCACAACTGTCTTTGGTGGTGGCCAGGCACCATCTGGTTTTTCTGGTCATGTGTTAATATGGTCACTCATTTACATGGGTCATTCTGTCTCCTGGACTTTTTTTCCTTGTATCTTTCTTGTTCTTACTGATCATCTGTTCTGGATGATTTGGGACCATTTGGTATACCTTGGATGGTAGCTTGCTAGCTTTTAAGACCTCAGACACCACTCACCAATAAGGGTGTAGAAGACTCCCTCAGCAATAATCTAGTTATGACAGTTGGCCTTGATGTCCCCTGAGAGCGTGGTTCCTATACTCCCACCCCTGCTACTCTATCCTTGCAATGTTGGGTTAAGATAAGAAGAGTATTCAGTTTATGATGAAGTCCAGTTAAGTTGATCTTTTTTTTTTTTGCTGTGTGTTGTCACTGTTTTAACCTAACCAAATTTCTATCAACTATGTAATCTATGACCAGACCCCTCCCTACCTCTCCTCCCTTGCAGCTATCAAAGAGTCTTTTCTTCTGTACATAAGTCATTTTTAAGTCCTTATAGTAGGGATCTCATACAATATTTGTCCTTTTGCCACTAACTGATTTCACTCTGCTTAATGTCTTCCAGTTGAAACTAGGTTATGAGATGCTTCCTAAAATCATCATTGTTCTTTATCATTGCATAGTGTTCTGTTGAATATATGGACCACAGTTTGTTTATCCATTGATCTGTTGTTGGGCATCTGGGTTGATTCCATCTTTTTGCTATTGTGAACTGTGCTACAATAAACAATTCATGTGTATGAATCTGTTCATGTGATTGTCCTTGATTCTGTAAGATATATTCCAAAGCAGGGGGATTACTAGATCAAATGGTATATTTATTTCCAACTTTTTAAGGAAGTGCCAAATTCCTTTCCATAGAGGTTGTACCATTTTGCAATCCTACCAGCAGTGTAGGAGAGTTCCAGTCTCCCCATAGGCTCTCCAGTGTCTGTTTTGTTTTGTTTTGTTTTTTTATCATGGCCCACCTTGCTGGGGTGAGATGGAATCTCATTGTAGTTTTGTTTTGGATTTCTCTAATAGCTGATGATCATGAGCATTTCCTCATGTGGCTTTGTCTGCCTGAATGCCCTCTTTGGTGAAATGTCTGTCCATCTCCTTTGCCCATTGCTTAAATGGGTTATTTACTTTTTTCTTGTTGATGTTTGGCAGTACCTTGTAGATTATAGAGATCAGATGTCGGTCTGACATGTTTAAAAACACCTAGTGCCATTGAGTCTGACATGTAGTTGCCAAATATTTTTTTTTCCTCTCCTGTAGATGGCCTTTTAATTCTTTGAATAAAGTCTTTGGATGAGCAAAAGTATTTGATTCTTAGTAGTTTTGTCTTAGCAGATCTGTCTTAGTTATGTATTAAAATTTCCATTGTTCATCCTATTTTGTCTCACACGATCTTTATCATTTTAGGTTTGATATTTAACCAATTTGAGTTAGTTTTTGTGTAAAGCATAAGATATGGGTCTTGTTTCAAATTTTTGCAGATGAAAGGAAAGGGAAGCAGGCACATAATTGGGAACATCACACCATTAAGCAAACAGCACCAGGAGAAGAGCGTGTCCTTCAGATCTGAGGTTCCTGCGCCGAGATGCTCCCTGGAAAAGACTGAAGCAATACTGGACTTTCCTCCAGAGCTGACAAGGGGGAAAGCCTTCCCCTGGAGCAGACATCCTGAATTTGGACTTGTAGCATACCAGACTACGTGAGAATAAACTTTCCTTTGTTAAAGTCATCCACTCTGTGGTACTTCTGTTACAGCAGCCCTAACTGACTAAAACACTATCTACAAGCAGGGTAGTTTTCTCCATTTACGTAAGTCTGTCTTGGTTACTTGCAGTAAACTCTTGTAGTTCTCTTCTTATAGGTCTCTTGTTTCTTGAGTTAGAGTTATTCCTCGGTATTTTATCTTATTGGAGGTATTGGCTTGGTGATATCTTCTTTGATAATCTCGTTGACATAAAGGAATCCTACTGACTTACATTTATCTTATATCCTGATACTTTGCTGAACTCTTCTATTAGTTCCAGTAGTTTACTTATGGATTCTGTAGGGTTCTCTGTGTATACAATTACATCATCTGCAGACAGGGAGATTTTGACTTCTCCTTTGCTGTTGCAGATGTGCTTTATTTGTCTTGTCTAATTGCTCTGGCTAGAAGCTCTAATACAGTGTTGAATAAAAGTGGTGAGAGTGAACTTCTTTGTCTAGTTCCCATTCTCAAGGGAAATTCTGTTAGTTCCTCTCCATTCAGCATGATGTAGACAGTCAGCTTTGAGTAGATGCCCCTTATAACATTGAGGAATTTCCCTTCTATGCCTATTTTGCTGAGAGTTTTTTTAGCATGAATGGATGTTGGACTTTGTCTAATGTCTTTTCTGCATCAATTGTCAAAATCAGGTGATTCTTATCTTTTGTGTAATTTTTGTAGTTGATCACATTAATAGCATTTCTGATGTTGAACCAGCCTTGCATAGATGGTATGAATCCAGCTTGGTCATGATGAATTATTTTTTGACGTTGTTGAATTCTATTGGTAAGGGTTTTCTTGAAGTATTTTTCATCTAGGTTCATGAGTGATAGTGGTCTGTTATCTTCTTTTTTTGTGGGATCTTTCCCTGGCTTTGGTATCAGAGTTGTGCTGGCTTCGTAGAATCAATCTGGAAGTATTCTATCCCTTTTTATGCTGTGAAATGATGTCAGTAGTCCGACTCGACGGCACTTGGCTTGGCTGGATCAGAGTTAATTCTCTAAAGGTTTGGTAGAATTCTCTGTTGAAGCCATCTGGGCCAGGACTTTTTTTGTTTGGTAGTCTTTTAATGACTTCAATGTCTTCCTTTGTGATGGATTTATTAAGTTGTTCTACTGCTCCTTGTGATAATTTTGGTAGGTAACATGAATCTAGAAATTTGTCTATTTCCTCTAGGTTTTCAATCTGTTAGAATACATTCTTTTATAGTATTCAGTTATGATACTTTTGATTTCAGCTGAGTCTGTTGTGACATCTCCCATCTCATTTTTTTATTTATGTTTCCTCTCCTGTTTTCTTTTGTAAGTTTAGCCAGTGATTTGTCAACTTTCTTGACCTTTTCAAAAAACCAGCTTTTGGTTTTGACAATTTTTTCAATTGTTCCTTTATTCTCTAATTAATTTAGTTTTGCTGTAATGTTTATTATCTGTTTTCTTCTGGTACCTGAAGAGTTCCTCTGTTGCTCTCTTTCTACTTGTTCAAGCTGTAGGGCTAATTCTTTGATTTAGGGTTAGTTGAACTTTTCAGCAGTAGTGACCATCATTGTCCATGATTGTGGATTTTACATTAAAATCTGAGATTAGTATTGCCACACCAGCTCTTTGTATGCTGTTAGACTGGTATACATTATTCTATCCAATAATTTTCAGTGTGTTTATATCTTTGAGTCTAAGGTGTGCTTTTTATAAGCAACATATAGATGGGTCCTGTCTTTTGATCCAGGATGTTACTCATTGTCTCTTTAATGGAGCATTCAATCCATTTACATTCAGTTAATTATTGATAGATATATGTTTAGTGCTGTCATTTTGATGTGTTTATTTTTGTGTTGATGTTTTCTATATTGCTCTTAATATTCTCTTCTAGGTCAATCTTCTTTATGGGTTGACTTTTCATCTTTTTCAGTGAAGCTTTTGTGTTTGTTGAGACTCCTGTATTACATTTCTTGTTTTGATATGTAGCATTTGTTTTAGTGCTTTCCAGCTAACCCTATGATCTCCCTTAATATTCTAAGTTTAAACCCAATGTTAAGTTCTGCATATCTTTTTAACTTCCTCTCCATCTGAAAAGACTATAACTACTGTAGTATATACCTCTTTTTAGTGTGGTGGTGTCTTGTTTTTCATGATATGATCACTAGTTTCCTTCTTTTAATATTGTAGCTTTGATTGAGTTTTATGACTCCCCTGAATAGGATTATGGATGCTGTGTCTGGCATTTCCTCCTTAAATACACACCTAACCATTTTGTTTTAATAAGTATAAGAGCTTCTTTCAGTATTTCTTGGAGGTTTGGTTTGGTTTTTACAAATTCTCTAAGCTTCTGTTAATCTGTGAATGTCAATTTCATCTTCATAGTTGAGAGAGTTTTGCGGGATATATAATTCTTGGTTGGAAGTTCTTCTCCTTCAGGGCTTTGAATATGTCATCCCATTGCCTCTTTGCCAATGTTTCAGCTGAGAAGTCAAGACAAAAACCTGCAGGGCTTCCCTCAGAATGTTAACTTTGCTTTGAGCCTCACAGCCTTTAATAGCATCTGTTTATGTTTCATTTTATTAAGCTTGATTAGAGTATGTCTCGGTGTCTTTTGGGGTCTACTTTTTTGTGGCATTCAATACATGTCTTGGATATCTATGTTCGCTTCTTTTGTAATTTCAGGGAAGTTATCTTTCAGCAACTCAGTAACAATACTCTCTGTGTTTTCAGCTATCCTTCCTTGTACAGGTACTCCAGCTAATCATAGATTATTCCTTTTAAAAAAGTTGCACATATTTCTTAATCCTTCTTTTTTCTTATTTCTGTTCTCTGATTTCTTCTCATAAATACTACTGTCAGTTGCCCTATCCTCAGCATCACTAAGTCTGACGTCTATCTCCTCAATTATGCACTTTTTCTTTGGATTAAATTGTTTAATTCTTTTTTTATTTTTATTTAACATAACTGAGTGAAAATGTACATTCACGTATAAATTTATATGCCCACCTATATGCAGCTTCCACTGCTCTCCCTGTCTGGTGACTGCAGACTATTCCTCTCTGCTCCACACATGTCTCATCCTCCCAACAGCCTCTTTTCCCCTCCTCTCCATCCACTCCCCTTCCTCCAGCCAGAGGTCAGCAAGATGATATCCTATAGATGCATAGAACCATAAAGTGCTTCCAATATATGGTCACTCTCCATTGCCAAGTCCAATCCACTCATGTCCAAAGAGTGGACCTTTGTTATAACTTATGGGAAAGGGCAGCATCAAGGCTGGGGGCCATGCTCTCAGAGGAAACCAAAAACTACTGGACCATCAATTTAGGTCTTTTAGTGGAGATCTCAGGATGCACCCCTTTTTATTCTTGTGTTGCCAGTGAGACTCCTCTCTGTGAGCTCCATCGTGGCTATCACTGGTGGTGGCCGGGCACCATCTGGTTCTTTCGGTCCCAAGTCGATGTAGGCACCCACTCTTGTGGGTCCCTCTGTTTCTCGGTTGTCTTTACCGCATGTCATTTTGGTCCTCAGTAAGCATCCATTCCTGCTGAGTTGGGACCATTTGCTGTGTCCTCGGATGGCAACTTGGCAGCTTTTAAGACCCCAGACGCCACTCACCAATGTGGGGTGCAGAGAGCTCTCTTAGCAAAACGCTAGTTGTGCCAATTGGCCTGGAATTCACCTAAGGGCATGGTCCCCCGCCCCCCGCCCCAGCTACTCTATCCTTGCAGTATTAAGATGGAAGGAGTATTCAAGTTATGCTAAAGTCCACTTAATGTTGTTCTTGTTTCTAATGTGTGCTGTCACCGCTTTCTCCCAACTAGATTTCTAGTAACTATCTAAACTAAACCCTTCCCCCTCCCCCTCCCTCCCTCCCCTTCCCTTGCAGCTGTCAAAGAGTCTTGTCTTCTATACACAAGTCTGTTTTTGAGATCTTATCATAGAGGACTCATACAGTATTTGTCCCTTTGTCGCTGACTACTTTCACTCAACATAATGTCTTCCAGTTGAAACCAGGTTACGAGATGTTTCCTGGAATCATCATTATTCTTTATCATTGTGTAGTGCTCCATTGAGTATATGTACCATAGTTTACCTATCCATTCTTCTATTGTTGGGCATCTGGGTTGATTCCATCTTTTTGCTATCGTGGACTGTGCTGCGGTAAACATTCTGGTGCATGTGTCCGTTGGTGTGAAAGGCCTTGATTCTGTAGGATATATTCCAAGTAGTGGAATATATCGATATCCATTTTTATAAGAAAGCGCCAGATTGCCATCCAAAGAGGCTGGACCATTTTGCAACCCCACCAACAGTGTAGGAGGGTTCCACTTTCTCCACAGCCTCTCCAGCATTTCTTGTTTTGTGTTTTCTGGATCATGGCCAATCTTGTTGGGGTGAGATGGTATCTCATTGTTGTCTTGATTTGAATTTCTTTAATAACTAAAGATCGTGAACATGTCCGCGTGTGTTTTTTGGCTGCCTGGATCTCCTCTTTAGTGAAATGTCTATCCATCTCCTTTGCCCATCACTTAAATGGATGGTTTATCTTCTTCTTATTGATATTTTGTAGTATCTTATAGATTATGGAGATCAGGCATCAGTCTGACATAGAGTTGCCAAATATTTTTTCCCATTCTGTGGGTGTTCTTTTAATTCTATTAATAAAGTCTTTGGATGAGCAAAAGTGTATGATTCTTAATAGTTCCCATTTATCTATGTTCTCTTCTGTTGATTGAGGTTTCTTTGACAGATTTTGGAGTCTGTCCTCACTGTGTATTAAAACTTCCATTGTTGTTCCTACCTCTTCTTGGATGAGCTTTATCATTTTAGGTTTGATATTTAGGTCTTTTATCCAGTTGGAGTTGGTTTTTGTATAAGGTGTAAGATATGGATCTTGATTCAGTTTATTGCAGATGGATAACCAATTTTGCCAGCACCCTTTGTTGAAGATACTGTTTTTACCCCAGTTTAATGTCTTAGGGCCTTTGTTGAATATCAACTGTTCATAGGCAGATGGTGTCATCTCTGGGGTCTCAGTTCTGTTCCATTGATCCATCTGTCTGTTCTTGTACTGGTACTAGGCTGTTTTGATCACTGTGGCAGTGCAGTATGTTCTAAGGTCAGGTAATGAGAGGCCCCCAGTGTGTTCTTCTTCTTTAGTAGTGCCTTACTTATCCAGGGCTTCTTCCCTCTCCAAACAAAATTGGTGATTTGTTTCTCCATCTCATTAAAAAATGATGCTGGAACTTGTATTGGGATTGCATTGTATAAATAAATTGCTTTGGGTAAAACAGACATTTTCACAATGTTAAGTCTTCCTATCCATGAGCAGGGTAGGTTTTTCCATTTATCTAAGTCTCTCTTAGTTTCTTGTAGTAAGGGCTTGTAGTTCTCTTTGTAAAGGTCTATTGTTTCTCTGGTTAGATTAATTCCTAGGTACTTTATCTTCTTAGGGGCTATCGTAAATGGTATTGATTTGATAATTTCCTCCTTAACAGTCTTGTTGATGGTATAAAGGAATCCTACTGATTTACTTATGTTTATCTTGTATCCTGAGACTTTGCTGAACTTTCTATCAGTTTGAGTAGCTTGCTTATAGATTCCTTGGGGTTCTCTGCATATACAATCATATCATCTGTGAACAGGGAGATTTTAACTTCCTCTTTGCCAATGCAGATGCCCTTTATTTCTTCGTCTTGCCTAATTGCTCTGGCTAGAACTTCTAGCACAATGTTGAATAGGAGAGGTGAGAGTGGGCATCCTTGTTTAGTTCCCGATCTCAAGGGAAAGTCTTTCAGTCTCTCTCCATTCAGGATGATGTGGGCGATTGGCTTTGTATAAATGGCCCTTATTGTGTTGAGGAATTTGCCGTCTATGCCCATTTTGCTAAGAGTTTTTAGCATGAATGGGTGTTGGACTTTATCAAATGCCTTTTCTGCATCAATGGACAAAATCAGGTGATCTTTGTCTTTTGTGTTATTTATGTCGTTAATCACATTAATTGTTTTTCTGATGTTGAACCAGACTTGCATCCCTGGTATGAATCCCACTTGGTCATGATGGATTATTTTCTTGATATGTTGTTGTATTCTGTTGGCAAGAATTTTGTTGAAGATTTTTGCATCTAGGTTCATGAGTGATATTGGTCTGTAGTTCTCTGTCTTTGTTGGATCTTTCCCTGGTTTAGGTATCAGGGTTATACTGGCTTCATAGAATGAGTTTGGGAGTACTCCATCCCTTTGTATGCTGTGAAATAGTCTCAGTAGTATTAGGGATAACTCTTCTCTAAATGCTTGGTAGAATTCTGCCGTGAAGCCATCTGGGCCCGGACTTTTTTTGGTTGGCAGTGTTTTGATGACCTTTTCAATCTCTTCCTTTGTGATGGGTTTATTAAGTTGTTCTGCTTCACGTTGTGATAATGTGGGTAGGTGGTATGAGTCAAGGAATTGGTCCATTTCCCCTAGGTTTTCAAATTTGTTGGAGTACAGTCTTTCATAGTATTCTGTTATGATATTTTTTATTTCTGTTGCATCTGTGGTGACAACTCCCTTCTCATTTCTAATATGGGTTATTTGTTTCCTTTCCTGCTTTCCTTTAGTAAGTTTAGCCAGTGGTTTATCAATTTTGTTGATCTTCTCAAAAAACCAGCTTTTGGTCTTTTCAATTTTTTCAATTGTTTTTCTATTCTCCAATTCATTTAGCTCTGCTCTAATCTTTATGATCTCATTTCTTCTGGTGCCCGAGGGGTTCCTCTGTTGTTCTCTTTCTACGTGTTCAAGCTGTAGAGTTAGTTCCTTGATTTGGTTTCTTTCTTCCTTCCAGATGTGTGCATTTATGGAGATAAACAGACCTCTGAGCACTGCTTTGGCTGTATCCCATAGGTTCTGGTAGGAAGTGTTTTCGTTCTCATTGGAATCCATGAATTTCTTTAATTCATCCTTGATTTCCTCTATAACCCATGTTTTTTTGAGCAAGATGTTGTTCAGTTTCCAAGAGTTCCACTTTCTATCTCTGTTTTTTCTGCTATTGATTTCAACTTTGATGGCTTTATGATCTGAGAAGATGCTTTGCAGTAATTCAATGGTATGGATTTTGTTGAGCATTGCATTATGGCCTATCACGTGGTCAATTCTGGAGAATGTTCCATGTGCACTGGAGAAGAAGTTGTAGTTGTATGCTGATGGGTGGAAAGTTCTGTATGTATCAATGAGGTTTAGTTGGTTAATTGTGTCAGTGAGGTCTTCAGTATCTTTACTGAGCTTTTTTCTAGATGATCTGTCTAGTAATGAGAGTGGAGTGTTAAAGTCGCCCACTATTATTGTGAACTCATCTAACTCTCTTTTGAGCGTAGTCACTGTTTCTTCGACATATTTAGGTGCTCTGACATTAGGTGCATAAATATTTAATATAGTTAAGTCTTGCTTGTGTACTGAACCTTTCAGCAATAAATAGTGTCCATCTTTGTCCATGATGGTAGATTTGACATTAAAATTGATTTTGTCTAAGATTAGAATTGCCACCCCTGCTCTTCTTTGTTCATTGTTAGCTTGATATATATTCTTCCATCCTTTAATTTTCAGTTTGTTCGTGTCTTTAGGTCTCAAGTGAGTTTCTTGTAGACAACATATGGATAGGTCGTGTCTTTTGATCCAAGATGACACTCAGTGTCTCTTTACTGGAGCATTCAGTCCATTCACATTCAATGTAATTATTGATAGGTATGTGTTCACTGCTGCCATTGTGATATGTTTATTTTTAGGTTCATGTTTTCTCTGTTGTTCTTATTAGTCTGTTCTGGGAAACTCTTTTTTGTGAGTTGATTTTTCACCTTTTTCAGAGCTGGTTTTATAGTTGTTGAGACTCGTGTGTTAGATTTCTTGAAATGGTATGATACATCTTTGTTGTGCTTTACAGCTGCCCCTATGAAGTACCCCCTTAATAAACTATTTATAAACCCAATTTTAATTACTACCAGTCTTGTCATCTTCCTCTCCGTCTGGAAGGACTATAACGACTGTAGTACATCCCTCTTTTTATTATGATGACACCATAGTTTTCATGATGATCACTGGATTGCTTCTTTCCATATCAAAGCTGTGATTTACTTTGGAGCCTTCCCTAAATGAGTAGAGTATTGAGTAGTGTGTCATTCTAAAATATGAAGTTAGTGGTTTCTTTCTTCTAAGCCAAAGCCAAGAACTTCTTTCAGTATTTCTTGTAGTTTGGGTTTGGTTTTTACAGTCTCTGAGTTTCTGTTTATCTGGGAATGTCTTAATTTCATTTTCGTATTTGAAAGATAGTTTTGCAGGATATATAATTCTTGGTTGGAAATTCTTCTCCTTCAAGACTTTGAATGTGTCATACCACTGTCTCCGTGCCAGCATAGTTTCTGCTGAGAAATCTGACGAGAGCCTACAGGGTTTCCCTCTGAATGTTAGCTTTGCCTTGAGTCCTGCTGCCTTTAAGAGTTGCTGCTTATGTTTCATTTTGTTAAGCTTGATTATAATATGTCTTGGAGTCTTTCTTTTGAGATCTATATTGGGTGGCATACGATATGCATCTGAGATGTCTATATTCTCTTCCTTCATGATTTCTGGGAAGTTTTCTTTCAGCAGCTCAGCCACAATACTCTCTGTGTTCTCAGAGGTCTCACCCTGTTCAGGGACTCCAATTAATCGAAGGTTGTTCCTCTTTAATGGAGTCCCACATGCTTCTTAATGTTTCTTCATTTTTCTTGTTTCTTTTTTCTGATTTCTGCTCATAGATGCTGGATTCAGTAGCTCTGTCTTCCAAGTCAGAAATTCTTTTTTCCATTTGTTCCATTCTGTTTTCTTGGCTTTGCATGGAAGTTTCTATGTCTTTGATTTTCTTCTTGATCTGTTGGATTTCGGATTACTGATGTTCCATCAGATCGAACAACTTGCTTAATTTTTCATTTTGTTCTGCTGCATTTTGTATAAGGTCTAGAAGGGCTCTGTATATAATCAATTTGTATTCACTTCCTGATGCTTTCATGAAAGTTTCTACATCTGGAAAACTCCTTGGTTGCTTTGTTTGGGAGCCTTCTGAAGCCATGAGTGATTGCTTGTATGCCACAATTGTCTGTTGCCTTTTGGGTCCCATGTGAGTATATAGAGGCTGGAAGAGGTACTGTGAGGATGGATTGCAAATGAATATTTCTCTAGGCTGTCTTCAAATGTGAAGCAAAAGGTATCTGACCAGTTCACAAGTCAGTTAGGTTTTCAGGTGTAGAGGTCCCTCTTCTCATCTGACAAAGTAAGCGCCACTGATGATAACAAACCCAGATGATAACAAACTAGTTCAGAATGCTACTACCCTGTTGGCCTCTGCTGACAGGGCCTAACCTTAGCCAACACTGCATCGAGTACCGGTTTTGTGATAGAAAAGCTCTCTCCTGTGGGCAGGCTCTGGCTCCAAGCTAAGAATTAGGCCCAGCCGCGGCCACTGTATCTGAGATGGCATCCTCGACACAGGCAGCAGACAGAGGGGCTAAAGGTGCCCAGAGGTAGTGATTCCTCTGATTCTGTTGCAGGGCCCCCAACGTAGGCAGCACTGTGCAAAATCACTATTTTTCTGTCAAAGTGCTGTCCCGTTTGCTGGTGCTGTCTCCCAGGCTAAGAATGAGATCCCGCTGAAATCTCGGTACCAACATGGCGTCCCACACACTGACTGCGAAGCTCTGCACAAACCCCGCTGAGGCAGCTACAAACAAAAGGCTCAAAATGGCTAGATTAACAGAGTCCCGAGGCTGGCTCTCAGAATATGGGAATTTCGCCTGCCTATCCCCCCAGCAGCGCGTCTGAGTCCAGCCGCCAGGCAAGACCCAGCTCCGCTAACCAGCCAAAATAGAGGACAAAAACAGTCAAAATGGTGCATTTACCTTCCATCCGTGAGAGCTGGGGCTAGCCAGGAGCAGGAGTCTGTGAAAGAGACGAGGTTTTTCGCTGAGTTGTATGAAGTCTGAATTAACAGCTCTGTGATGTGCCCTGAGGCTGATTAGGTGATCAGAAGGCTCTGTTTGATTGTCAATTCAGGTCTTGGTTTCCAGAGGGATATAAGGAGACATGTGCTTAGTCCGCCGTCTTGACTCTGCCCCTCCTAAATTGTTTAATTCTGTCATTTTGTTTTTGATCTGCTGGATTTGAGATTGTTGTTGTTTCGTCAGTTCAAATAGCTTAATTTTTCATTTTGCCCTGCTGCAATTTGTTTAATCTCTAGGAGGTCTCTCTATATAATTCTTTTGTATTTGACCTCTGATAGTTTCAGAAAGACTTCTTCATCTGGGATGTTTTTTGATTCTTTATTTTGGGAATTTTCTGGAGTCATGGTGGATTGTTTCTTTAAATGTTTAGAAATGGTTTGTTGACTTCTGACCATCTAGATACTGTTTAGTTTCTCTGGTGTTAATGCAACAGGAACTGAGGTGTAGTTTTGAGAAGAAAGTTGATCAGCAGCTACCTTTGTGTACTCTGGTACACTGGCCCCAGTGTACTACCCGGGGTGGCAAGCTCCACCTCCTGGCTGGCAAAGATGGCTCCCTAATTATGAATTCGCTGGGGGGCTGTCAACAAACCCTATAATATTGGTCAGTAACGACTGGAAGAGGTTCAGCCATGCTGCTTAGCAGTCAATTCTCTCAGTAGTCTTATTTTAAGAAGTTAAGAGCTGACTGACAGCTGCCAAAAATCATTCAGGTCATCAGGTGTGGCAGGCCCTGCCTTTCAAGTGACAATGGAAGCACCTCTTCAGCTGTCCCCAGATGGTAGGATGTAGTTCAATTAGGGAGGTGTCACAGACTTGCTGCCATACTCAGGTGGGCCCTACCTATAGGGTAACACTGTTCCACACAGACTTTTAGCTCACAAAGTGTTTTTCAGACTGGAACTCCTTCTCAGATTAGGAATTAACCCCTACTGAGGCATCCAGTTGGGTGACTCTGCCTCCCGAGCTGCCATTCCCATTGTGAAACCACAGAATCTGAAAAGAGAGGGTGGAGGGGCAGTGGTGCCCTCAGTCAGCAGCTGGGCTCTCAATATGTGGCTATCTCACACACTCCCTGTGCTACACTATTTGTTCTTTACTTTAGCACTGCAGTTCAGTGTATTTGCTATCTCATGGCCACCCCCCACCTCCCAGATAACAAAGATGGCATCAGTACCTGCAGTCCACCCAAGTGGTGGGTCAGAAGTAGTGGCACTCAGTGTGCACTGCCTAATCAGAGAGAGGTAGTTTCCTATTTAGTGGCACTTTGTCCAATCTGACAAGTGTATGCCATAACCTAGGGCTTCCTGGATGTCCAGAATGCTCCATTCAGTTACTAATTCAGGCCTTAGTTCTCAGAGGAAATTGAGGAGACATGTGTCTAGTCTGCCATCTTGGTCCCCACAGGATTCTTTATAATATACAAAATGTAGTTATACTAACTTTTCCAGTGTCATATAATTTCAAAGCAGACATTACGTGAGAATGCTCTTCAGAGTTTCTACTATCTAATCTTACCATTGCTTGAGTACATAAATATTAAATGAGTAGGCTTCCAAATAGCATAGACTTCTAGAATTTTATCAGTCAGTGTCAGTATGTTATAATGCCATTAGGCCTATGGAAAGATTAGTGAGCTTGAAAGCACAACTATAGAAACTGTACAAAAGAAAACAGAGAAAAAAATTTTAAAGAAGCACAGAATTTCATTGAACTGTGATGATTTCAATTGGGCTGATATACATGTTATCGGAGTCACAGAGGGAAAGGAGTGGAAGGCACAGAAGTTTATTTGAAAAAAATAATAGGTGAAAAGTTTTAAATTTTATGGGAACTATAAATCCACACACCCAAGAAGATCTATAAGCCTTGCAGAAACATGAAGAGGGAAAAATAAAGACAGCAGATTTCTAATCAGAAACGAATCAAGCAAGAGGACAAGAGAATAACATTTTTAAAATACTGGAGGAGGGGGAATCCAACACCTGTCAACCTAGTATTCTCTATCTGGGAAAAATATCTTTCAAAAATGAAGACACGTGTAAGACATTCTCCAGACGTAGTAACATTGAAAGTATTCAATATCAGCAAACTTACACTACAAGAAGTGTTTAAGGAAGTATAATATGCTGAAGCCTGAAGGACAAGGATATCTGATGAACTATGAATCTATACAAAACAATAAGAAGAACTGGTAAGTATATGGATAAATATATAGGGTCAAAAAACTACGTAAACAAAATCACAGCAACACTCTGTGGAATTTATAACATACCTAAAAGTGGAATACGTGATGAGAGCACAAAGATCATGTTGGGGAGAAATGGAGGTAAACACATGTAAGGTTCTTATATTATCTATGAAGGGATATGATATTATTTGAATATAGATTGTGCTAAATTAAGCACTGTGATGCTATAAACCTCAAAGCAAGTACTAAACGCTTGTAGCTAGTAAACCAGCAATAGAGATCTAGTAGGCTCTAAAAGAAAACAAAACAATTTAGTTAATCCCAAAGAAGAAAGGACAAAAAACAAACAAGTGGGAACAAGAAGGTGGGCAGGGAAGCAAGATGATAGACGTAAACCTAATTATATCAATAATTACATTAAATTAAATGGTCCAAATACACCAATCAAAATAGAGAGATTGTCAGACTGCATAAAAAATAAGATCCAACTATATGCTACCTACAAAAAATATTCTTTAAACATAAAGACATAAATAAATTAGAAGAATGGAAAATTATATCATTCAAACAGTAATCAAAATAAAAGGTGAAGTAAATGTAATGGTATTAGACAAAACAGATTGCAGAGCAAAGAATATTACCAGAGATAAAGAAAATCATTTCAGAATGATAAGGGGGTCAATGCTACATGTTTCTGAGGTATCTCAACATCTCTTTTTCAATAGTTGTTAGAGCAGTTGGACATTAAATGAGTATTACACAAGACCTGAATATCACTATCAACTAACCTGTCTTAATTAACATTTATAGAACACTCTACTGAACAATAATAGCAAAATACACGTTCAAGTGCATAACAACACTTACCAAGAAAGACCATATACTGTCCTGTATAACAAGTCTCAATAAATTTTAAAAGATTAAAACATGTTCTTTGACCAAAATGTAATGAAAAAATAACGGGATTGAATTTTGTCAAGAAAAAGTATGTTCATGGACAAAAGATTAGGTATACAGATACAAGAAATGCTGCAATATATTAATAGCTGTTTTCTCTATTGTAGCATATTTAAATTTTTTCCCTATGTAGTTTTTAGTATTTTTAAAATTCTAATCATGACTTGTTTTCTCATGTCAAAGAAATCATAATTTGTGTTATGATTGAATTAGCTATAAAAAGAGTTACTACTTTATTTTAAAAGACATCAAACACAGTGGAGAAGGGCAAATGACTTCTCATTTTTTGTAAGTTTTTAGGGAATGCTTATTAAATGAAACAGCAAAGAAGAAAAGAGGGAGGAGAAAGAACAATCTGTGATGTCCATAACTTAATTGAAGGATGGCACACATATTTCATTAACGATCACCATTTTTCTTGAGAAATGCTGAACATGTTCTTCTCCTTCAGTTTTCTATTTCCAGCTGTTTGCATGTGTCATTATAATACTTTATTTTGTCTTCTTGAGCTGCCCTTTGAAATCTTCTGTTCAACTCTTTTACTTCATCATTTCTTCATTTTGCTTTAGCAGATCGACATTCAAGAGCAAGTTTCAGAGTCTCAGAATTCTGACATCCATTTTGATCTTCTCATTCTTTCCTGTCTTTTTAATGATCTCTTGTTTTCTTCAAGGATGATGTTTTTGATGACATTACACAGTTCACATGGTCTTTGGTCATTAGTGTTCAACACGTCAAATCTGTTCTTGACATGGTCTCGAAATTGAGGTGGAATATACACCATACTTTGGGTCTGGGGACTTGTTCTAATTTTCTTCAGTTTCAGTTTGAACTTGCATATCATCAACTTATGGTCTGTGCCACAGTCAGCCTATGGTCTTGTTCTCACTGCTGACATGGAACTTTTCCATCGTTGTTTTCCACAGATGTAGTTCGATTCCTGTGTATTCCACTTGGTGAGGTCCACGTGTATAATTACTGTTTGTGTTGGTGAAAAAAAGGTACTTACAATGAAAAACTCATTAGTCTTGCAAAATTGTGTTGTGTGATCCCCGGCATCATTTCTATCACTGAGGCTGTATTTTCCAACAATGAATCCTTCTTCTTTGTTTACAACTTTTACATTCCAATCACCAGTAATTATCAGTGCATCCTGGTTGCATGTTTGATCAATTTCAGACTGCAGACGCTGGTAAAAATCTTCAGTCTCTTCATCTTTGGCATTGGTGGTTGATGCTTAAATTTGAATAATAGTGGTATTAACTGGCCTTCCTTGTAGGCGTAAGGATATTGTATCACTGACAGTATTGTACTTCAGGACAGATCTTGAAATGTTCTTTTTGATAATGAATGAATACAACACCATTCCTTTTTAAGTTGTTGTGCTGCCTTGGTGGACCATATGATTGTCTGATTCAAGATGGCCAATACTGGTCCGTTTCTGCTCACTATTGCCTAGGATATAGATGTTTATACATCCCATTTCATTTTTGATGATTTCTAATTTTTTAGATTCATACTTGGTACATTCCATGTTCCGATTACTCAAGGTGGTTTATATCTGTTTCTTCTTATTTTGAGTTATGCCACATCAGCAAATGAAGGTCCTGTAGGTTTTACTACATCCACCATTAAGGCTGGCCCTACTTTGAGGAGACAGCTCTTCCCCAGTCGTCTTTTGAGTGTCTTCCAACATGGGAGACTCATTTTCTGGCACTGTTGTGCTGCTGTTCATAAGGTTTTCAGTAGCTAATTCTTTCCAGAACTAGACTAGCAGATATTTCTTCCTAGTCTGTCTTAGTCTGCAAGCTTAGCTGAAACTTGTCCACTACGGGTGACCCTGCTGGTATCTAACTAGTGGTTAGATAGCTTCCAGCATCACAGCAACATAGCCCCCACAGCATGACAAACTGACACCCTTGAGTTGCAATAGTGAATGATTCTGCAGGGAAAATATTAAACGACTCAGGAAGCATCAGAAGGAGATGGAAGGAATACACAGAGTTATTATACTAGAAAGAACTGGCCAATGTTCAGCCATTTGAAGAGGTAGCACATGGTTAGGAACCAATGCTACTTAAAGAAGAAGTTGAAGCTGCATTGAAAACCCTAATAATCCTCTGAGAGCATGGCCCCAGGCTCTGATGCTGCCCTTTCCCATAATTTATAACAAAGGTCCACTCTTTGGACAGGAATGGATTGGACTTGCAATGCAGAGTGACCATATATTGGAAGCACTTTATGGTTCTATACATCTATAGGATATCATCTTGCTGACCTCTGGCTGGAGGAAGGGGAGTGAGTGGAGAGGAGGGGAAAGGAGGCTGTTGGGAGGATGAGACATGTATGGAGCAGAGAGGAATAGTGTGCTGTCACCAGACAGGGAGAGCAGTGGAAGCTGCATATAGGTGGGCACGTAAATTTATATGGGAATGTACATTTTCACTCAGTCATGTTAAATAAAAATAAAAAAATAAAATAAAATAAAGCCAAAAAAAAAAAAAAAAAGAAAACACTAATAAGAAACAAGGTTCCAGTGATCGATGGAATATCTATTGAGATGTTTCAACAAATGGATGCAGCACCAGAAGTGCTCACTTGTGTATGCCAAGAAATTTGGAAGACAGCTACCTGGCCAACTGACTGGAAGAGAGCCATATTTATGCCTTTTCCCAAGAAAGGTGATCCAAGCAAATGCAGAAATTACTGAATAATATCATTAATATCACATGCAAGTAAAATTTTGCTGAAGATCACTCAGAATGACTGCAAAAATACATTGACAAGGAACGGACAGAAATTCAAGCCTCGTTCAGAAGAGGACGTGGAATCAGAGATATCATTACTGATGTCAGATGGCAAAGGCACTTGACGGTATGGATCATGGTAAATTATGGCTAACATTGCAGACAATGGGAATTCCAGCACATTTCATTATGCCTTTAAGGAATCCGTACATGTATCAAGGGGCAGTTGTGCAAACAGAACAAGGGGACACTGAATAGTTTAAAGTCAGGAAAGGTGTGCATCAGGGTTGTATCCTTTCATGATATCTTTTCAATTTCTACACCAAGTAAATAATCTGAGAAGCTGTACTCTGTAAAGAAAAATGAAACAAATGATTGGAGGAAGACTCATTAACAACCCGTGTTACACAGATGACACCACCTTACTTGCCAGAAGTGAAGAAGATATGAAACACTGGTGAAAATCAAAGACCACAGTTTTCAGTATGGATTGCCCCTCAGTATGAAGAAACAAAAATCCTCATGACTAGGCCAGTAAGTAACATAATGATAAATGGAGAAAGGATTGAGGTTGTCAAGGATTTCATTTTACTTGGTTCCACGATCAATGCCCATGGAAGCAGCAGTCAAGAAATCAAAGACACATTGCATTGGGAAAATCTGTTGCAAAGACCTCTTTAAAGTATTGAGAAGTAAAAATGTCTCCTTGAAGACTAAGGTGTGCTCAACCCAAACCATGAGATTTTTAATTGCATCATATGCAGGCGAAAGCTGGACAGTGAATAAGGAAGAGAGAAGAATTAATGCCTTTGAATTGTGATGTTGGAGAAAAATTTTGAAAATATCATAGACTACCAAAAGAGCAAACAGATCAGTGTTAGAAGAAGTACAACTGGAGTACTTCTTACTTACTTTGGATTTGTTGTCAGGAGGGATCAGTCCCTGGAGAAGAACATCATGCTTGGTAGAATGAGTGGTCAGTGAAAAAGACGAAGAATCTCAACAAAATGGATTGACACAGTGACTGCAATGATGGGCTTACACATAAAAACAGTTGTGGACATGGTGTAAGACTGGGCAATGTTTTGTTCTGTTGTGCATAGGGTCGCTATGAGTCAGAACCAACTTGATGGCACCTAGCAACAACATCACTGTTTTTCACTCAAACATGGTTTATTGTTCATTCCATTCTCTCCGACAAGATTTAAAACCATTTTTTAGAGGGGAATCTATGCAGCCCTAAGGTCAAAATTGTACGTTGGACTCCTAAAGGAAGATGCAGCACTGAAAGTATTTGACAATAAGGAATGAATGAATGAAAAACTAAATAAAATAAATCTGATAAGTACAATCATAGCAGCTCATATTGTGATTTAATGTTATGTCAAAATATTTATCTTATTTCATCAGACAAAGAGTCATCTTTGCTGAACTTGGTGTCCTGGAAGCACAGTGGCTAAGAGCTCAGACTGCTAACCAAAAAGGTCTGTAATTCGAATCCACCAGCTGTTGTTTGGAAATCCTTTTGGGAAGTTCTGTGGTTTCTTATAGGGTCACTATGAGTGGGAATAGACTAGCCGGCAGTAGGTTTGATTTTGCTTGTTGAACTTGTCAGATCATAAATTCAGTTTTGTATTCAGCACAATTTAAGATTCCATATAGCAAGTGTCTCCAAATAATAAAGTCTTTTTTTTTTTTTTTTTAGGTCCAAGAACATAACTTTCTCTGTATGCAATATTTTTTTGGATTGTTCCACTTTGCATCAAAGATTCTATAATATTTTATTTTAAATTTTATTTTAGTTACCTTGTGCTGCTTTAACAGAAATGCCATAGTGGGTGGATTTAAAAAGAGAAATTTTATTTGTCACAGCTCAGTAAGCTAAAATTGCAAATTCAGATTACCATCTCCAGCTGAATTTTACCTCTCCTGGCTCTAGAGGAAGGTCCTTGTCATGAATCTTCCCCTGGAATGGAAGCTTCTGAGACACAAGGACCTACCCTGGTTCTTTCCAAAGGATGAGCTCAGCTCCTGGCACTGCTTTCTTTCTTGATGGTATGAGGCTCCCAAAGTCTCTGGTAGTATCTCTCCTTTATATCTCAAGAAATGGCCTAAAGGCACAAAACAAATTTCCACTGAATCTTGTTCCACCAACACAACTGCTGACCATCCACCCTCATTAACATCATAGAGGCAGGAATCCCAACATGGAGGAACATCACACAATACCAGGAATCATGGCCCAACCAAATTGCCACAGATTTTTTGGAAAACACAATTCAATCCACGACAATTTTCTTTAACATTTCGAAAGTTAATTTTACCTGAAGTTCAAGATAAAATACAAAGAAATTTTCTATATCTTTTACCTAGGCTTCCCAATTGTTCTCATTCTACCTTGTTAGTTTTATTTTTTTATCTGTTTCAGCAATATTCAAGAGGAAGCTGCAAACATCATGTTTCTTTACCCCTAAATATTTCGGTTCATATTTGAAGGAAATCTGCCCCTGAAATTTAGGGAGGTCATCTTATCCAATGGTCAGACCTTGCCATTAGCTGAAAATAGCCTTGTAGGTATGCCCCAAAGGCACTCATCTATAAAACCATAAATAATTTTGCTCCAGGCACCCCCCCAACTCTTTACCAGAGCTTTCTGCTATAAAACCATAAATAACTTTTGTATCTGACGGTAGCCAGCCGTCTGTCTACAGGTGAACAGGACTGAAGGGAGGGCATGGGAGCTTAAAGAAAGATGCTCACATCAGGAGGGACCCAGTCAAGCTGAGACATGTATTTCTTTATCAAGCGAACTTTTATACAGTACACACTTCTTTGTTTATTCTTAACTCTGGTCTTTCTCGTGCACCTGTGTTCCCTAGTTCTCAAAACCTCTGATCTAATAATAGCCCTATCCAAGGACAGCCACATCTTGTTCATTTTTCCTGGAAGATTGCTAAGCAGTCAGTTCTCATGACCTTGCTGGCACAATATTTTTCTTAAGTGAGCCTTGCCCAGTAAATTTCTTTAAGATTTTCTTTAAGATGATTTCGGCTCCCGACATGTATCAAGTCACCTCTCACATCTTCATTGGAACTTTAAAACTATAGAAACTGTCCCCACCAGTTACTGGGGGGCCTGAACCATATCTCAGTTCAGACCCTACTTTCTTTATCCTTTGATAAACTTCACTGGACTCTTGGACTCGTGTGTCTCTGCCTCTGTTCTCGTTGTTCTATTCCCAACAATTTTAGTGCTGAAACCCGGGTCAGGGGTGAACGAGACCACCAGCTTCAGGGTTCTTCCTTTCCTTGAACCCATGCTACAACACTCCAAATGACCAACAGTACACTGACAGACCTCTAAACTGGTGAGTTGGAAGACAAGAATTACCTCACCAGGAAGCCTTGCCATCTCTCTTTCTAGTCTCTACAGGGCCTAGCACTGGGTTGAGGCTTCCCTCAAGGTGCTGGAATAGTGGCTATTTGCCCCTCCCATTTTCCCTCTCTGGGGATGTATGGGCAGTGAGTTGGGCCTACCAGAATCCAGTCCTCAGTGAGATGCAGGGATGCCTGCCTCTCCCTTGTGGGACTAGTGTCCTCTCTCTCTCTTGTCCTTCTACTCATTCTCTACACTATGGGGACTAGTCAGTCTAAGCCCTCTAAGGACACCATATTGGGGAGCCTACTAAAAAAATCTGAGCACCCAAGAACTCTGGGGCCAAATACAAGCCAAACAATTGATTTTGCTTTAACATTCTCCATAGTCTTAGACAACTTCATCACCTGTAATAGCAAGTGGCCTGAGGTTCTTTATATCCAAGTCTTCTTTTTCCCTCATAATTGCCACTCTCTCTGCCAGTCCCATAGCACTATCCTATGCCGGGGCCAGCCTCGACAGGGTCTGGGATCATGAAGTTATGGGCAGTGTCGGTGAAGGAAAGAGACTCAGACAACTAGGAATCTGGAGGTCAGCAGCCCGTTAAGGCCTGTCTTTCTTTATTTTTATAGAATCAATGAGGTGACATGATTTCATCCTGCTCTTTGACCACATAAGCTGTTGGCTAGTAAGGAACTGATACCTTGTGGTCTCTTTTCATGTTAATCATTTGGGCCAGAGACAACTGTATTGTGGTTATAATCAACAGTGAAAACAAAGCTATGCCTTGAGCTCAATCAGCTCTATCTACGCCTCGAGGTTAAAGGTGCAGGAAGAGGGGTAGATGCATCTAAAGGTTATTATCTGGCTGTCTCTATTTGTTCCTTCTTTGTTATCATTTTATCTCTTCCTGTGGGGACAGTAAACACCTACTGTCCCCCACCCTATGCCTCTCTTAAGCTCTTCTAAGAAGGGTATTTCTTTAGTATTTGCCCATTTGCCATACCAATTATTATAAACTTGGGAGCCTATCCATCCCACAGGGAGTGGGATGTCTATATCTAAGGCTGTGCAGGGGGTCGTCTCTGGGGAGCTTCCCAGGGCCTTCCTGCAATCTTGTATTTCACATGTGGAGGGGGATGTGCAGTTGGGGGAAGCTAGCGGGGCCGGGCCGGCCTTGGCATTCCTGGGTTGGGCATGCTGTGTCGGGATTCATTCCTCCGAGCTGTTCTCTCTAGGAACTCCCGTTCAGGTTTCCTCAACGTTATTTCATAAGCTGAGGGGGTTGTAAAGCCCCTCTTAGAAGGCATCTTCCTTAATCCTTGTGCCGGGAGATGAGAGGGTACTTTTGAGGAAGGTTTTTCAGTGTCCCTAATGATGCAACCTGGTATGGTTACAAGAATTAGGATGCAAAATATTATCAGGGAGAGTACAGCCAAAAATATGCCAAGGGTGAGATGCCTATGCTCATCATCACATAGGCGTGTAACTTTGCTACAGGGACTTCTGTGGGTGACGGGCCTTGGCAGTCCTGGGTTGGGTTTTCTAGGGAAGCAAAACCAGTAACACATACATGTACAAGGAAAGATTTAAATATAAAGTACAAGGAAAGATTTATATGTAAAGGAAACAGCTCACACAGTTGCAGAAGTTGAATGCCCCAAGTCCTGGCATAAGCTTCACACGGCTATGGGAGTTGGTGAACCCAAGGTCAGCAGGACAGATAACAGAGTTCTAGATCACCAGTTTTGTGGGTTGGCATCCCAAGCTGGCAGCAAGACAGAGCTACAGAGGCTGGCAAACCCAGGTTCGGAAAGTCAGGGAACAGGACTCTCAAGCACTGGCTGTAAGGGTTGATGAACCCAACGGCTGCTAGTTAGGGTCCAGGAACCAGACACCAGAAGAGAGCAGGAGCTGCTGGCTACATGAGAAGACTGGCAGTAGGTGGTTAAAGGTGGAGAGATGAGAGCTGAGGTCACTCTTTGCTGAGCATTCATATAAGATACAAGTATCTTCACCTCTTTGGCCCACTCAGAGAAGTCTACCCACATACCTCTTACCCATAAATCCTTGTCTGTGATCTTCCAATCACTCTCCTTCCAAGTCCCTGACCACCCAGGCAAGCCATTGGCCATAGCCTGTGTATCAGTATACAGCCACACGTCTGGCCATTTCTCCTTACAAACAGAGTGAACAACCAGATGCATTTCTCCAAATTCTGCCTGTTGAGAGGGTTTGCTTTCACCATTGTCCTTCAGGGGGGTCCCAGAAAGGGATAGGATGTCATGGATTGAATTGTGTCCCCCCAAAAATATGTATAGCCATGCGCCTGGGTAATGAGTCCCATTATTTTGTGACTGTCCTCCATTTTGTGATTTTCCTGTGCTGTAAGTTAAAGGATTAGGGCGGGACTGTGAATCATTCATAGGATCACCTCCATGCTCCACTGTGAAGGAAGTTTCCCTGGAGTGTGGCTTGCCTCACTCCTTATCCTTTCATCCTACAAGAGATAAAAGGAAAGGGAAACAAGTAGAGAATTGGGAACCTCGCACCATCAAACAAGCAGCATTGGGAGAAGAGCGTGTCCTTCAGACCTGAGGTTCCTGTGCCAGGACGCTCCCTGAACAAAGACTGATGCAATACCGGACTTTCCTCCAGAGCCAACAATGGGGAAAGCCTTCCCCTGGAGTAGATATCTTGAATTTGGATTTATAGCCTACCAGACTGCTTCAGAATAAACCGTCTTTTGTTAAAGCGATCCACTCATGGTATTTCTGTTACAGCAGCACTAGCTGACTAAAACAGAATTTGATACTGTGAGAGTGGGGTGCTGCCCTAACAAACACCTAAAATGCAGAAGCCATTTTGAAAGTGAATGGACAGAAGATTCAGAAGGAACCAAAGAAAGCACAGATGGTGAGAAACAAGTAGCAGTGGACTGGCAGCAGCAGCAGCAGCAACAGCAGAGTCAGAGGCAGTGCTAGAGCCAGCCTATGGAGCAAGAGAGCTAAGTCATGCACAGAGTTTTCCTGTTGGATTGGGGTACCTCAGGGCTCTTGAGTCGGTGGACCTAGCTTTGCTGATCCACGGAGGAAGAGAACTGAGTGCCTGTGCACAGAGTTCTTCTAGCAGAGTGGGGTGCCTCCAGGCACTTGAATCACTGGAGCTACAGAACTTTGGAACACTTGCCTCAGCAGGGCAGATGTGGGCCTGAAGCCTGGGCCTTGTGGCCACAGGAAGCAGAAGTGGAAGAGACAAAGAGCATGAGAAGCTGAGCTCCCTCAGTCTCAAACGATATGGCCAAGACCTCAAGGGTTTCAAAGGGTAGAACCATGGCTTCCTGTGTTTGTAAGGATGGAATTGCCACTCAGCTGGGCTTAGAGTGCACTAAAGCTGATGGGGCAGAGTTTCTGTCCAAGTGGGCCTGGAAGGCAGAGTTGTTGCACAGGGCTGGAGATCTCCACTCGGGATCCAGCGAGTTTGGCCAATACCTAGAGTCTGGAAGGCAAGGCCATTGTATAAAAAGTCTCAGAAAGTAAAAGATTGTTTACAAAGCTTTGAAGGCTCATGTAATGTGTTCTGCTGACTTGCTTGTTGCCTGTTAATGCCTTCTTTCACTGAAGTTTCTCCCATTTGTAATGGAATGTCTAATTTGTGCCTGTTCTGCCATTGTGCCTTTAGAAGTAGATAGCTTGCATTCTAGGTTTCATAGGTGTAAAGGAATTTTTGAGTTTTGGACTTGAAACTGATTTAAGACTTCTATCACATGGGATGGACATGATTTTGCTGTGATGGGATAAATGTGTTAGATGTTTCGAAGATGTGACTTTTGGGGTGTCAAAGAGTGGGATGTCATGGATTGAATTGTTTCCCTTCCCTCAAAATCTGTGTAGCCATGTGCCTGGATCATGATTCCCAGTATTTTATGATTGTCCTCCATTTTGTGATTTTCCTATGCTGTGTGTTAAAGAATTAGGGTGGGACTATAAGTCCCTTTATAAGATCACCTCCCTACTCCACTGTAATGGGAGTTTCCCTGGAGTATGGCTTTCCCCATCCTTAATCCTTTCATCCTACAAGAGATAAAAGGAAAGAGAAGCAAGTAGAGAATTGGGACCATCACACCACAGAGCAAGCAGCACAGGGAGAAAAACGCACCCTTCAGACCTAAGTTTCCTGTGCCAAGATGCTCCCTGAACAAAGACTGATGGAAACCTGGGGTTTCCTCCAAATCTGACAAGTGGAAAAGCCTTCCTCTAGAGCAGACATCCTGAATTTGGACTTACAGCCTACAGTACTGCTTAAGAATAAACTTTCCTTTCTTAAGGTGATCCACTCTTGAAATTTCTGTTACAGCAGCACTAGCTGACTAAAACAAGCACTTTCCAAATCTTCCTGCTTAATGAAAAACCTCAGCTTTCTAAGCCACCGCTTCCTAAACACGATTTTGATCCTTCTGATGATGACTCTCCCCGTCCTTATACTTCTTTCCCCCCTCAGCTCCAGCAGACTCTCCATCCTCTTCTGGAATTTTGCTTTCTCCTTCTATGCCAACCCTCTCTTCGCCTTTGTGCATCCCACTCAAGGTCCTCCTCCAACCCCTCTGCCAACTCTCTCTCACCTCAACACACTACCTCTAGGGGACAACACCCCAAACCCATTTTACCCCTCCAAGAGGTAGCAGGAGTTGAAGGCATCATCTGGGTACATGTTCCCTTCAATCTGGCTGACCTATCCCAAATCGAAAAGAGGCTCATTTCCTTTTCATCTGCCCCTTCTCACGTTCACAAAGAATTCCAACATCTAACTCTGTCTTACAACGTCACATGGCAAGATCTTTATGTTATACTCTACCACTTCTGCAGAGGGGAAGGCGCGTATCTGGTTGACTGTCATAGCCTTTGCTGATTCACTTCACACACAAGACTCTAACTGCCACCCCACTCCACGGACATAGCAATGCCCACCATTGACACTAAGTGAAACTATCAATGTAATTCACCTGAGCTCTCCACTTTGGCCCATTTTATCACTGGCCTCTAATGGGAGTGGAAAACACAGCACACAAAGCAGTGAACCACGACAAAAAGAAAGAAATCACCTTGAAGGCAGATGAAAAATCCTGTTGCCTTCCTAAATAGACTCAAGGAAATTTTAATCAAATATACTAATCTAGATCCCACTTCTGAGGCTGGACAACTCTACTTGAACACTCACTTTATTTCCCAGTCTGCCTCAAACATCCACAAAAAGCTCTAAAAACTTGAGGATGGTCCACAGACTCACCAAAAGGATTTTTTAAAAATGGCCTTTATTGTTTTTAATAACTGAGAGGAGGATGCTGCCCAGAAAAAACAGGCAAAATACCAAGCGCTGGCTTCAGCCATCCAAAGACAAAGTGTGGACTAGCCGGCAACCTACAAGAAACTCCAGTGTATCTCCTTACAGCCTGCAGGCCCTTGCTTCAAGTGAGGCAAAAGAGGCCACTGGGCCTGCTCCTGTCCACACCCTGGAGCTCCACTCAAGCCATGCCCAGCTTGTGGTGTCCAAAGGCACTGCAAGGATGAGTGTCTTCAGACAGGTGGTTCCAGGGCCACCCCTTCAAAAATGGTGGCTGAGCCAGGGTGTACCCTGCCGGATTTCCTCAGGCTGGCCACCAAGGACAAAGGAGGCCTGGGCTCTAAGGCCCCCACCATCAGTGTCTCACTGATAGACCCTCAGTTTTGTCTTCAAGTTGCTGGACTCTCTCTTAGCTTGGTTCTGTTCAGAGCCATAACATGACTGATCCAACAGTCAGTCTGTGACCTTAACCACCAACAAGTGAATCAGATCCTGGTCCTCTGATAGACTCTGCAAGATCTATACCAAAATCTCCCTAAAAAAAATCAAAATCAATGGACATGCCTCTTTGCTGATGATTGAGACACAAGTACAGATTGCAAGGAACTAAGAGGGCCTCACCCCTCCGACTGCCCATATAAAAAAAGCAAAAAACAAAAAACAAAAAACTCACTGCCATCTAGTGAGGTCTAACTCACAGTGACAGTATAGGCCAGAGTAGAACTGCCCCACAGTTTCCAAGGACTCGCCATATACCCTGTGACAAATCGATGACCTTTATCAGCAGAAACCAGCTAGAAAGTATAACAATGCCCATCTGTCCTTTAACCAAAAGTAGGGAGTTGAGGGAACTCTGTCCCTGGAATTCAGGGAGCTCATCTTATCCAATGATCAAACCTTGCCATTAGCTGAAAACAGCCAGGTATGTATGACCCAAAGGCACATAACTATAAGACCGTAAGTAAGTTTTACTCCAGCCACCCCCTGTTTTTTTACTGGAGGTTTCTGGTATAAAAACATAAATCACTTTTGCATCAGGTCACTCCCCTCTACTTCATTGGAACTTTAAAACTATGAAAACTGTACCCACCAGCTCCTGGGGGAGCTGAACCACATGTCAATTCAGAACCCATTCTCTTCTACTTGAATAAACTCCACTGGACTCTCAGATTGGTATGTCTCTGCCCCTTTTTTGTGCCATTCTATTCCCAGCAGTATTTCTTTTAAGAAAGGAGAAACACATTTTTAAAACTTACATAGATCAAAAGATCCCAAATCAAAGTAGCTTTAAGCAACATAAGAGACTTGCTGGAAAGATTCAGGGCAGCTTACAGAAATAAAAACCAAAAACCAAACCAAAACAAAAAAAAACCCAAGAAGTCTCAAAAAAGATAGTACTGAGTAATTCCATGGACAGCAGTGCTTAGAAATAGACATCAAATATGAGGTGTTCTCTCTCTCTTTCATTTCAGTTCTAAGTGTCCAGTTTATTTGCTTCCTCGGCATCAATTTTATGTTGTATCTTGGGTAATCCCTTGAGTCTTGGCTTGGGTACTATGAATGGGCCCCTTTGACCAAATCAAGGATTTAGATTACTTAAGAAAATGACAGCTCTTGTTTCTGGACTATCTAATATGGTGAGCATTGGCTACACATTGCTTTGTCAGTTTAAATCAAAATAAAATAAAGCATTCAGTTTCTCAGCTGTACTGGCTGATTTCAGATTCTCACTAGCCACATGTGGCCAGAGGCTATGATATTGGATGACAGAGATACTGATAATTTCTGTCATTGCAGAAAGTGTTACTGGCAATGCTGATTTCTATCCTTGAGTAAACTGAAGGACTAGAAGAGTAAATAAATAGATGTGCAAAAATTTTATTCATTGTTGTCATAAATCAAATTGTGTCCTCCCAAAAATATGTGTAGTTGTGTGCCTAGGCCATGATTCCCTGTATTCTATGACTGTCTATGACTGTTAAAGGATTAGGCTGGGACTGTAAAATCCACACTCCATGTAAAGACACTGGAGCAGGGAGGTGACCTGAAGAGTGGATTGACAGTCCCACACTAATCCTCTTTGACATACAGCATAGGAAAATCACAAAATAGAAGACAATCATAAAATATTGGATACCACGGCTCAGTCAAATGGCTACACACATTTTTGGGTGGACACAGTTCTGTCCATGACATCTTTGCTTTTTGTGTCTCATAAACCAAAAAACCGACTCCACTGAGTTGATTCCAACTCATGGCGACCCTACAGACAGAGTTAAATTGCGCCACAGAATTTCCAAGCAGGGCCTGGCTGATTTGCGTTACTGACATTCTGGTTAGCAGCTGTAGCACTTACCCACTACTCGACCAGCGTTGGCAGCATAATGAAGTGTGTAATTTTTTTTATGTTGGAGGCAAGACTCTGTCATACTTCATTCAAATTAACTAACACATTTTGAAGGCAGAAACCTTCTAGGACAAAGTTTTTACTCAATTTTATAGTGACCAACCCTGGATTAAGCATTAGCTACTAACTGGGAAATAACGTCTATGTTTATTGACATTTGTTCTAAATAACCAGCATCTAACTGAGTACCGCTTCTTGGAAGTTTTATTTAGGTGGTAGGGGAAAAGAACAACGCATGCCTTTAGCAGTTTTAAAGGAAGGTGTTTTCAGTGGACTTGGTACAGTTATTTCCAATTTTTTCTGTTAGTTTGTTTGCATAGGTGCAAAACTGTGCCTGGTATTCTTCAGCTCATGTGTTGAGTCAAACAAGAATTCATATCCTTTTCTCTACCACTGGTGGCATTGTTTCCTTTATACTTGTTTTTAAGTAATACCTTATCAATTTTTAGCAATTCTAGGACTGTTAAACTCCAATTCTAGGCTGTTAAACTCCACTAATAATATACGTCTGTTGGTAGCGCTATTTACAACTCTTCGCTGCACTAATTTAAGCAAACTAAAATATAGTGATTCATACTAGACCTTTTCTGTAGAATTTGTTAACTGTATCTGCACAGATGAGAACATTTCCGTTTGAATTAAGTTTCAGTTACTTGATGTATGCTACAGTCTAGAATGTGCAAAACAAATATGTCTTGCCTTCTTTATCTTCTAAGTATCTTTACAGTAATTCTCGCATCCTAACAGGTAGTTATCAATGCAAATTATTTATTCTTTGAAAACTGGAAATATAGAAGATGAAAAAGACAGTATTTCTGCTCTTGAAGTATTCCATAATTAGCCTTTGCATTTCAAAATGAACTCCTATGTTAGAAAATGAGTCTTAACAATGAAATTAAGAGCCTCTATGTCCTCTGGTTTGCCACTGGGCAAATTAACAGTCACCACATATGTAGGATACTTGACCTGGGTATCTGAATCTTTGGGGAACAAATATGGAATTTTTCCAGTTAAGTATATCTTTCAATCCACTGTAAAATACAAGGAATCTATAGAATATTTTCTTGATTTCTAGTTCTTGTAGACAGGTCACTCTGGTTGTCCCACTGAAAACAAGTACATGCTAGCCAAGCCAAGTGCCGTAGGTAAAGTATTTTTAAAACAATGTACATCAGTGAGCCAATTTGAAAGAAAGTAATTTGTAGAGGTAAAGACCAAGTGAAGAGGGAACCCAGAGTGTAAGGAATGAAGATAAATATTCTTAAACTTAGTTTTTTGTAGCCTTAAAAGGCTCAACGCTTTCCCTTTTATTCTAATTCCCCAAACAGGAAACTAATGGTTTAAAAGAAAAATTTTGTATTTGTAGAGCATCTACTTAGGAGATATGAAAATTAAATGCTTTTTTTAAATTTAGACGCAATACTTTTTGACTCGTTGATGCTGATAAAATTGTGAGCAATCTACTAGCCAAAACTGATAGAAAATTAAGAATACTAATCCTAATATGTTAGAGTATCAGTGGATGGAATTGAAAGCTATCTCCTTAATGCACGAAGGATATCAACTCACTAGAGATTTATGGACTCTCTCTGTCCAATCCTGGACACAAACTTCAGTCTGTGGTTAGTGTAACTGCAATGAACAACCTCTTTCTAGACTATAAAAACCTCAGGCTTTCATCATTAATAGGGCTATTTATTGAAGCTTTTCGTAAATCACTGTTCACAGAGCATCTGGCAAAATAAACAGGATTTGCTTTATTGATAGCTATATTGGTCTTCTTTTAACATGTGAACACATTTAATCGGGATGTTGAAAAGCAGCTCACTAAGTGAAAATGTGAACAAGAAAAAACTTAGCATAACCCTCACCAAATTAAGGCAGAAAAAATTGCCTGTTCCAAACGTAGTTGCCTGATGGAAGAAAAACAATCTACCCTGAGGATTTATAAACCCTTACTGGCTTTCCCATGGATTTGCAACACAAACTCACACTCCCTGTTTAGTCTGAATTCCTCAGGATAGAAAATGAAATGGTTTCATGTAGGTTCCTCCCAGGAACCTAACAGAAACAAACATAAATCTTCTCTAGTAGAATCCTGGTGTTAAATAATTTCCATAGATAGTAACAAGAAGTATGAGTTAATGCTGCTCCCCTAAAAAAATCACAAAATGAACACAGAGACATGTTGCTATAAGTGAGATCCAGGAGACAGCAAAAATGAAACTGCAAGAACTTTCAAATATGTGTATTTAAAACAAAAAAATAAATATGATTACTATATTTAAGAAGATAAAATTGAAAACATAAACAAGGAGCAAAAAACGTGAACAATGTCCAATGAACGTTTGAAAAGAACAAAATAGAAATTCTAAAAATAAAATAATTAAAACTAAGAACTCAATGAATAAACTTACTAGCAAATGAAACACACCATGGGAATTATCAAAAAAGCCCAATGGACAGCAACATTGAAAATATGAAATAAAGATAGATCTAGTGGAGAAAGTAACAAGATCTGAATGTGTTCTCAAGGACAAGCGAGAACAGCTGAGAGACTGTTAATGCCACCAATGGAGATGCAACTAGGAGCAAAAGGGATGCTGCCCCCAAGTCAAACAGAGGGAGCTCTGAAAGGTTATCCTGACTTAAGGAGCTGTTACTTCCCACTGACGGCACTTGGCTACTTCCCACTGAACAAATGACAAGGAGAGAATGGGAAAGGCTAAAACTAATGTGTTCACCTTTTCGGGCAGTTCTTGTACCCTTCAACACGAAGTGATGCTGCACTTAGTCATTTTCTACTAAACAACAAAAGAATTCACACTTCAAATGCAGTTTAGCCTATTGTCAACTTTTCTCACAGTGTCAAAGAAGCAGACTTGATTTGTTTTTTGTCTCAAATCATGCTTTAGAATGTTGAGAGGATGTTTGTTAAGGTAGATTCCTGGAACCTACCCTAGGCCTACTGAATCGGGCTTTCTGAATTAGCTGATGTGCAGCACCTTAAAGCCTAAGAGCTACTGGAAGCACCTTCTGACTTGTCTATCTTTAAATTCTTAAACACTATGGTTTCTTCATAATGTGTCACTAAATGAAAAGCTGAATATACTGCAAAAACTATGTATATCCTGCTACTTATTTTTTTAAGAAGAGTTTTTAAATCTGTTCCCTAGTTCCACAACCTATGGTATTACTTCAGTTGTTTCAAATTTCTATCTGATACATTTTGGTTATCAATAACTTTTCAAGAATACTAATCTAGTATTGAGATTCTTCCATTTTATGTAAATAAGACTAGTTGACATGATGAATGAAAGTCATTCTGCCAGTGACTTAAAACTCAGCTAGATCTTCTAAAAATTAAACAATATATATCTTTGATATATATTTTTTAAAAAAAGCCACTACTGTTGAGTCAATTCCGACTCATAGACACACAATAGGTCAGAGTAGAACTACTCCATAGAGTTTTCAAGGAGTACCTGGCAGCTTTGAACTACCTACCTCCTGGCTCGCAGGCACATCACTTAACCTCTACACCACCAGGATTCATACATAGATAAGAAACAATGGAAACTAATGACTTTAAAAGAAAAAAACCTTCATGTAAACAAATCAACATAGGCTATCTATGCTGAAACTGTCTTTAGAAATCAGTATCTGTGGTCAAGAATTGAACTCTGATCTCCAGACTCTAAAACTAGTGTTTTTCCCAGTGTATTGTACCACATGAAATAACTACAAGATATGTATTTTTCAAAATTGTTCAGTCAGTCATTCAAAAAATATGAATTCTGTGGCTATTCTTATTATTATACTATAGGCTGGGAATCTGACAAGCAACAAAAAAAACTGGGCCCCTGCCCTCAAGAGGGACTTAGTAAAGGAGATAGACATTGAAGAAAAATCATGGAATTGAAAACTGTAAAGTGCTGTAAGGAAAAATTCATAGTGTGAAAAAATACATGCTTGCAGTCTCTGACTTAGCTTAGGTTGGGGTAGAGGAGTGAGGGATAGGAAAGGAAGGCTTCCCTGAGTGAGTGACATCTGAGCTAAGATTAAAATACTGAATAGGATTAGAAATGAGACTGCACTGGGCAGAGGAATAATCTAAGTGAAGGTGTAAAGTGGGAAGAAGTATGGAGAATTCTAGAAGTTAACAGTCAGGGAGGGAGCCTAAAGCATAGAAGCTAAGTCAGGGAAGTTCAAGAAACAAGACTAGGGCTTAAAGCAGGAGCAAGAATCTGTAAGATTCTTACACAGAATCTGTAAGATGTGCTAGAGATATTGGTCTTTGCAAGTAACGATAAGCCAGAAAAGTGCTTTAGGATTACCTTGGCAGCATTGTGGATGTTGGGTTGGATGAAGCAAGCAGTAAAGAGTGGATGCTGAGTGACTAGACTATTTGCAGCATAGTAGATGACAGTATACATGGACTTCACCTGGGTAATAATGGTGCAAAATAAAATCAGTCAAGAGATATCTGAGTTGGCAGTAGCAACAGCTGGAGCTTACAGTGTACCAGTGTACCAGGTATTGTTTTGATTTCTATGCTAAATTCAGTCCCTAGGACAACATTTGTGGGGTTGATTATCATTGATAACATCAACTTCATTTTGTAGCTGTGAAAACACAGATGAGAAAGGTTAAATATACTTCCTATATAAGAAGCTAATAATTAGTAGAACTAGGATTCAAACCAAGGAAACCAGGCATGAGAGCCAATGAATGATCTTAGGCACTGCCCAGCTTCCCGTCTACAGCAGCCAATTTAGTGACTGGTTGTATACTGATTGCAGTATCAAGGATGATCCTTGTGTTTCTGGCTTAAAACATAATATTAATACGTGCTTACTAAAGTGGAAATAATCACTAGTGAGTGCAAGACACATATATACTGTGTTGTATTATAACAATTAACATTTAAGAAGATAGCTCAGGCTTCCTATGCAAACCAAGACAGAGTAAACCCAGCACAGCCTATCTCCCAGTGATTACAACCATAACCCTTGAGGAGAACACAAAAGCAATTACTTGAGAACTCTGAGAATTAAATAATAAATAATAGAAGGTTGATTTGGGAAAAATCAAAGCTTGTGGGATGACCACTGTGACAGTTGAGTTTATAGGATTTTGCCCCTCTTTTTTTCTGGGCTTTGACTGAAAGGTAGGCAAAGTTCAAGAACTGTGCAACAGGAGTGAATGGAAAAAAACTCTAAAAGAAACATTTTCTTTCTAGCCAGAGGAGTGGAGAGGTAGAGCTTAGCATGCTGGTGAGTGTACCCCATTATTCATTTTTGTTTGCTTACTCAATTACCAAAATGACCTTCATGAGGTTGACTTTTATTGCTAACATAAACTGCATTTTGTAACTACAGAAACTGAGAGAAAGATTTATATAAATCTCCTGTCAGGAGTGAATAAGTAGTCTTTCCCAGCCTTTCCTGAAGCTAGCGCTAATGCAAAAGTACAGTGCTGTAATGGCAGTAGCAGGTGGCAGTGGTGTAATGAACACCTGAAATCCAAAGACAAAAGCCTTCCCTCCAGCCAGAAAAAGGGAATAATGAGACTTAAACGATGTGTGCTTAGGAGAAATAGCGATTTTTTTCCCTTTGTGTTTCCTTTCATTGCCTTGTGCTAAAAGTAGTCCCCATCACACAACTTGCAAACAAAGTGTCAAAACTCTGGTAGAAAACACTTTTGAGCCATAGGGGTTGCTGCAAGCCAAAGAGCTTGGGGGAAATTTCAGAAATAAAAAAGAGAGATTTTGAAGTTCTTTGTCTGAACCAATACATATCCTGAGCTAACACCCTAGCTATACATGCACAAAACAGATCCAGAGACACATAGCAAAAACTCTGAGACTTTTATGCAATCTTTTCCAGAAGAGAAAAAGGAACACTTTTCAAATCATTTCATAAGGCCAGAATTACCCTGATATCAAAACATGTCAAAGACATTACAAGAAAATATAAAATCCTCAACAAAATATTCAGGCGCTCTTTGAATACTCTGGGGGTCAGTTCTACCCTGGCCCCTAGGGTCACCATGAGTCGGATCCGACTTGACAGCACTTGGCTTACTTGGCTTGGCAACAAAATATTAGGAAACTGAGTTCAGTAATATAAAAAGGATAATACAGCTTAACCAAATGAAGTTGATGCAAAGAATGCAAGGCTGGTTCAACATAGGGAAGTCAGTGGATGTAAGTTACAATATTAACAGACAGAAGAAGAAATACAACATTATCAGCTCAATAGATGCAGAGAATAGGTTTCATGAAATTCAATATCCATTCTTCAAAAACACCTCTTAACAAACTGGAAAAAGAATAGAGGATGATTAACCTGATAATGAGCATCTACAAAAAACAGGCAGCCAACATCAAGCCTAATGGTGAAAGACTGAATGCCTTCCACCTAAAATCATGAACAAGTTAAGGTTATATGTCTGCTTTTATACCCCCATCAACACTGTATGGAATACCACAGCCAGTGCAGTAAAGTCAGAAAAAGAAATAAAAGGCGTTAAGAGTAGCAAAGAAAAAAATGAAATTTTATTTACAGATGATATGATTACAAACATCGTAAGTCCCAAGATATCTACCACAAACTTTCCTCGAATCCTGAGTTTAGCAAGTTCACAGGGTATTAGTTAAAGGGTAGACATATAGATTAATAGAATGGAATATAGAGTACAGAAGTGGATCTATAACTGATTTTTTACAAAGATGCAAACATAATTCAGTGAAGATAGTCTTTTCCACAAATATTACTGGCACAATCAGACACCTGTATAGAAGCTAAAGACCACTAACATATCTCACATGCGTATACAAATAAACTCAAAATGGACTATGGGCTTAAATATAACAGGTAAATCCATAAAATGTTTAGGAAGTGATTTTTTTGTTGGTGGTGTTTGCTTTAGGACAACCAGACAAGGAATGATGTATAAAATTTAAAAATTGACAAATTAGACTTTATCAAATTTTTCATAACTTTGCTCTGTGGAGCAGAGCCAAGATGGCAAACTCGACACACATTTCCTCAATTCCTTCTGAAAACCAAGGCCTGGATTGATAACAAAGTACTTGGGACAACTAGAGAGCCATAAGATATGGCATAAGGTTGTCAGATTGGATTATGCACTACTAAACTGGACACTCCTCTCTCTGGAACAACTCAGCACACACTGAGCCCCATTCCTGTTGGCTCATGGCTTGGGCAGACTTCAGGTGTTGACTCTTCTTTTCTTTTGTTATCTGGGAGGGAGGCAATGAGTATGAGCCAGCAAATACGCTGAACTGCAGTGCTAAAGTAAATAGCATGTAGTACACCAGAGAGACAGGGAATGGGATAGCTACATTTTGAAAGCCAAGCTGCTGACTGAGGGCACAGCACCCCCATCCTCTCTTTTCTGAGCTTGGACCATAGATTCTGCTGTTTCACAGAGGGAAAGGCAGCTCAGCTGGGACACCACTTTGGTCCGCTAGGAGGCAGTCACCCAACCAGAGGCCTCACCAGGGGCTAATTCCCAAGCTGTGCCAGTCTACAAAGCACTTTTCCAGCAGAAAAGCTGTGTTACAGCAGAAAAGCACAGCATTACCTTATGGGTAGGGCCCAGATGAGGATGGCAGCAAGGCCATACCCTTCCCTACTTTGAACTATATTGTAGCATCTGGGGACAACTGAAGATAGGCCTATGTTGTCAGCCAGAAGGGGAATAATCTACAACTAATCAGAGTTCCTGAACATGGAGGGATAGTTGAAAATACAGACAGTATTGTTGTTGAATTGCTGACAGAAAACTTCCTTGAAATTATAAAAGAAGAGAACATAGATATCTGAGACACATATCAAATTCCACAAAAAGAAGACTCCAAAAGAAAGACATCAAGACATATTATAGTCAACCTTAATAAAATGAAACATAAACAGATGCTATTAAAGGCAGTGAGGCTCAAAGCAAAGCTAACATTCAGAGGAAGCCCTGTAGGCTTTTGTGTGACCTCTCAGCAGAAACAACGTTGGTGAGGAGGCAGTGGAATGACACATTCAAAGCCTTGAAGGAGAAAAATTTCCAACCAAGAATTATGTATCATACAAAACCCTCTCAAATATGAAGATGAAATTAAGACATTTTCAGGTAAAACCAAACCCAAACTAAAAGAAATACTGAAAGAAGTGTTTGATTTAGAAAAACAAAACAATTACGTGTATATTTAAGGAGACAATGCCGGACACAGCATCCAGAAACCTACTCAGCTAGGGAAGTCACAAAACTCAATCAAAGCTACAATATTTAATGAAGGAAACCAGTGATAAGATCAGAAAAAATTATGAAACCTTCACACTAAAAAGAGAGATATGCCACAGGGTATAGTTCTTCCAGATGTAGAGGAAGCTACAAAGATATGCAGAAGTTAATATTGGTTTTAAACTTACAATATTAAGGGTGACCACAGGAGTAGCTGCAAAGCACAATAACAACGTAACATATCAAAACAAGGAATACAATACAGGAGTCTCAGCAAACACAAAACCAACACTGAAAAAGATGAAAACTCAACCCATAATGAATGACCCAGAATAGAATATTAAGACCAACATAGAAAACACTGACACAGAAATAAATACGTAAAAATGACAGCACTAAACAGATACCCATCAACAGTTATGTTGAATATAAGCAGACTAAATGCTCCCATAAAGAGGCAACAAGTAATATCCCGGATCAAAAGACATGGCCTGTTTATATGTTCCTTACAAGAAATACGCCTTAGACTTAAAAAGCAAACTGAAAATTAACAGATGAAATAATATATACCAAGCTAAGAACATACAAAGAGCAGGTATGGAGCTACTAATCTCAGATAAAATAGATTTCAATGTAACATCCACCATCATGGACAAGGATGGTCACTATTTATTGCTGAAAGTTTCAATACACAGTCAGGACTTAACAATATTAAATACTTATGCACCCAATACCAGAGCATGTAACCACGTCAAACAAAACACTGACTACATAGAAAAATGAGCTAGATCACTCTATAATAATAGTAGGAGACTTCATCACTCCACTTTCGGTAATGAACAGAACATCCAGAAAAAAGTTCAGTAAAGATATAAAAGATCTTACTGCAACAGTTAGCCAAGTAGATCTCACTGACAAATGTAAAACTTTTTATCCATCAACAGATAAGTACAACTTCTTCTCCAATGCACATGGAAAATTTTCTAGAATACACCATGTATTAGGACATAAAGTAAATCTCAACAAAATCCAAACCACTGAATTATTGCAAAGCATCTTCTCAGACCATAAAGCCATAAAAGTTGAAATCAATAAAAGAAAAAACATACATAGAAACGTAAATTCACAGAAACAGAGCAACATCTTGCTCAAAAGTAATGGGTTACAGAAGAAATCAAGGACAAACTTAAAATATTAAGGGAAGCAAATAAGAATGAAAACATATCCTACCAGATCCTATGGACACAGCCAAAGCAGTGCTCAGAGATCACTTTATCTCTACAAATGCACACATCCAGAAGGAAGACAGGAGCCAAACCAAAGAATTAACCCTACAGCATGAACAAGCAGAAAGAGCAACAGAGGAATCCCTCGGGCACCAGAAGAAAAGAAAGATTAGAGCAGAACTAAATGAACTAGAGAATAGAAGAACAATTGGAAAAATGAACAAAACTAAAAGCTGTGTTTTTAAAACATCAACAAAATTGATAAACCATTGGCTAACCTCAGAAAAGAAAAACAAGAGAGGAAACAAATAACCCAAATGAGCAATGAGATGAAAGATGTTACAACAGACCCAACAAAAATCAAAAGTGTCATAACAGAATACAACGAAAGACTGTACTCTAACAGATTTCAAAACCTAGACAAATAGACAAATTTCTAGATCACCTACCAAAATTATCAGTACCACCTACCCAGTTATCACAAGGAGAGGTAGGCCAACTTAATAAACTCATCACAAAGAGACTGAAAAGGTCGTCAAAAGATGCCAACCAAAAAAAGTCCTGGCCCAGATGGCTTCATCTAAGACTTCTATCAAACTCTTAGAGAAGTTAACTCCAACACTGCTGAAACTGTTTCACAGCATGGAAAGACATGAAATACTCCTAAATTCATTCTATGAAGCCACCATAACCCTGATACCAAAGCCAGGGAAAGATCCCACAAGAAAAGAAAATTACAAACCAATGTCACTCCTGAACTCAGATGCAAAAATCCTCAACAAAATCTTTGCCAACAGAATTCAACAACATATTGAAAAAATTATTCATCGTGACTAATTTGGATTCATACGATGGCTTCAAGACTGGTTCAACATCAGAAAAACAATTAATGTGATCAACCATGTAAATAATACAAAAGGTAAGAATCATCTGATTTTGACAGTTGATGCAGAAAAGGCATTCAACAAAGTCCAATACCCGTTCATGCTAAAAACTCTTAGCCAAATAGGAATAGAAGAGAAACTCCTCAACATAATAAGAGGTGTCTATACAAAGCCAACCACCTACATCATCCTGTATGGAGAGACACTGGAAGAATTCCCCTTAAGAACAAGAACTAGACAAAGATGCCTATTCTCACCACTTCTGTTCAACACTGTACTGTAGGTTCTAGCCAGAGCAATTAGACAAGACAAAGAAATAAAGGGCATCTGTATTGGCAGTGAAGAAGTAAAAATCTCCCTATTTGCAAGTGATATGATTGTGTACACAGAGAATCCTAAAGAATCCGTAAGTAAACTACTCAAACTGATAGAAGAGTTAAGCAAAGTATCTCTAAGGTAAACTCAAGTAAATTAATAAGATTCCCTTATACCAACAAAGAGATTATCAAGAAGAAGTCACTAAATCAATACCATTTACTATAGCTCCCAAGAAGATAAAATATCTGGGAATAAACATAACCACAGACATAAGAGACATATACAAAGAGAACTACAAGATCTTACTGCAAGAAACCAAGAGAGACTTACAGATGGAGAGACTTTCAACACAATATTGCAAGAATAGAGTAGCAGGGGTGTGGATCTGAGGACCACGCTCCTAGGGGACATTGAAAACAATTGTCATAACTAGCCTATTGCTAAGAGAGTCTTCAGCACCCCATATTGGTTAGCAGTGTCTGGCATCTTAAAAGCTAGCAAGCTGTCATCTGAGGTACGCCAAATGGTTCCAGCTCGTCCAGAAGAGATGATGACTAAGAACAACAAAAACGTGAGGCAACAATAGCCCAGGAGACAGAAGGACCCATGGGAATGTGCAACTGTATCAACATGAGACCAGAAGAACTAGATAGTGCTTGGCCAGCACCAAAGACAGCCATGATGGGGCACACAATGTCAAGTCCCAGTGGCAACACAAGGAGAAGAGGGGTGCGCATCAAGAACTCCACTAGAACACTGCAGCTGGTGGTTTGGAGGCCTGTGGGTTCCCCTGGGAACGTGTCCCCTAGATCTGCTGCCTGCCCTGACAAGAAAACATTACTGAAGGTCAACTCTTTCGACAGGAATAGACTAGACTCAGGGACACAGTTTGACCATATGTTGTGTGTATTTTGTGGTTCTATGCATCCATAAGATGCCAGCCTCTTACTAGAAGGGAAAAGAAAGGATAGAGAAGAAGGATAGAATATTATTAAGAGGATACAACATATACAGAACAAAAAGGAGGACTGTGCTGTCACCAGGAAAGGAGAACAAAAGGATTGCAGATACGTGGGCATGAAAATTTAATTTGGATTGTATACTTCCACTTAATCATCAAAAAAAAAAAAACTTTGCTCTGTGCAAAACACTGTTAATAGTATAAAATGACAAACTACAGAGTAGGATAAAACACTTTAAATCATATATTTGACAAAGGACTGGCATCCAAACTGAATAAAAATTCATCCACAGGAAAACAAACAACTCAGTTAAAACATTGACAAATAGTTGAGCAGACATTTAACAAAAGAAGATAAACTAATGGCAAACAAGCATATGAGGAGATATTCAACATAATTAGTCATCAGAAAAATGCAAATTAAAACCATACTGAGATACCACAACACATTTACTAGAAAACAGGCAAACACCTGGCAATACCAATGTTAAGTTCTGCATAGCATAAAGAGAAACTAGAACTCTCCAGTATCACTACTAAGAATGAAATAATATAGTGACCTTAGATAATAGTTTCATTATTTTCTATAACTAAGAAGTTTGGCTTGTTGACTAGCACAAACATCAAACATTGGTTCTTGTTAGTAAAATCAAAGATACCCTAATTTTTTGGCTGGCTGAAACATTTTAGAGATGATCCCATCCTTGTATGAAGTCAGTATAAAAACCTAGCAAAAGTTCAGTACTTTTAGAGATGGTGCCTGAAGCATGGTTCACTAGTCTGCCCTTTAATATGTCAGAATTTTTGGATTGTTTGATGCCTAGTATAAGGATATAAGACTTCCTTCTCCAGAATGTTGTGTTTGCCTGAAGTGAATTTTTCAGTCAAGGTTTGATCACAACATCTACGCAAACTAAGATCTGGGGCTTCATCAAGCCTACAGAATGCATTATTTGAAACACTGCAGACATTGTATGCTAATGAGCTTTAAATAAAGCTCTGTATATGCAGCAGAATGTTTCTTTTATAGTAGTAATTAGAGAAATTGAGGTAAAATGCATTCTCTGAATTCTTTTTTAGCAGATGGAGACTCAGTTGCACAGTGGTTAAGAACTTGGCTGCTGACCAAAAATTCAGCAGTTCAGATTCACTGACTGTGTCCTTGGAAACCCTATGAGGCAGTTCTACTCAGGTCAGTGGAGAGGTCCTCCTCCCTGAAGGTTTCTGATTCACATAAAATCCTAGAGCTGTGTAAACTTCTTACACTGCGTAATGTCTAAAGAATAAGAGGGGACATAGTTCTCGCACAAATTAGGAAGGAACTGCTGAGTTTATTCCAGGAAGAGACTTCAGCATATTTTCCTTAGTGAACTGGAGAGAAATGCACACGAAGAGAAGGCAGTACCACTAACAGGAATCGATGCAAGATACAACAGATGCCCATTGTTAGGTTACCCCACTTTCAGAGCAGTCCTGACAGCAATCAAAGCCCATAGCAAGACCACTTGAGCTGCAGAAGCTCCCACAGGACACTTAATCAGCCATTCCTCTTAAAGTAATAAAAATTCTCTTGAAACAGAACACTGCTGCCTGCAATACTAATTACTAGAACAATAAATCTACTGCAACTGAAAGAAATCTCTAATTGTTCTGTTCCATCAACCTTCTTGTTTCTCATCCTCCCACTAGGCCTTTACTGAAATACTCATCTTTAACTATTGTCTCCTGTATTGTCACATAAGCTTTCATGACCTTTCCCTGCAGCCACTACCACCATTACTTTTCTGTGCATCCAATCCTGGAGGTACCAAACTTTCCACTGGTATCACTAAAAATGTAACATAATCTTGTCTAGGTCCTTTCTGATGTTCAGCCATCATAGAACCCTAAAACTGCAAGGATTTTAGGAGATAACCAGAAAACCGAAATCCTGTTGCCACCATTCCAAAGTATCATCCCGCATAAGATTAATCTTGCTGAGTAACAGACCAACAATTTTCTCCCACAGAATTTCAAGTAAATTAAAAGGTGTGTGATTCCAGAAGCAATCTTGACCACCTTGGTCAGCCAGGCCTTCCAGGGCAGATAGGTTCAACCCAGTATTTGCCACCCAACATGCTTAACAGATATTTGTTAAAAGCTCGAATGAAATCAGTACAACAATTCGTAGATTCTAAAATCTTCTGGAGTGATAGGAAACCTTGCTAGAACAGGATGGAAAGGAGGAGCGTGGTGTCAAACTGCAGGAGAGTAGGTAGATTTACATAACAGTGCTTAAGTTCTTGTATGATAAATTGACTTGGAGTGTGAACTTTCTCTTAAAAGACAATAAAATACTAAAGTGAAAAAAATTCTTGAAATGTTCATGTTTTGGAGAAAACCTGATGATTTTTTCTGAAGAAAAATTTTAATGTGCAACTTAAAATGTTTGTGTACTTAGTAAAATATCTCGTTCTGCAATTTTTGAAACGGGCCTTGCCTCAATCTTTTGCTCAAAACCGAAAAAAAAAAATTTAGTGCATTCAAACGTGAAAACCCCAGAAGGAAAAAATGATTTAACTATTAAGTTTTCAATGAGTGGTTTGTTTCTATTGAGTTTTGTATTTTGATTTTAGAGAAAAAAATTTTAAGCAACTTGGCCAGTTGGAAGACTTTTACCAAGCATTTCTCAATAATTTAGCCTCTTCTCAGCCAAGCCCTCATGCTGGGCCCCACCAAAATTGATATCCACTTCCCTCTAAGTGAATTTCCTAGACACACACTGAGGCCTATTTCTTCTGCCTGTAGGCCTGGACAACCTTTGAGGAAACATCAGCAGTCTCCACTCAACCTTCTTCTTCCATATTCCTCCAAACTGCCCTTGGCTTTTGCCTCGGGGTGTATTGACTTGCCTTTTATTTGGATTCTCAAGGACAATCTGTTACTCAAGAGATCCAGAAAGATGTCTTTAGTTCAAAACCAATGGACTCCTACCAGTCAATCATTCCATACAAATACACAGAAATAGCAAAATTATACTAGAAACAGACTGTGCTGGAGAGTGTGAAACTCATCTTTTCTCGAAAGACAGGCTGGAAGGTAAAAGAACAAGAGAAGAGAAAGTAACTAGGAAATAAGATGGTAAAGGGAAAATGAAGGTAGGAATGCAGGAAAAGATTTTCCCAGATGAAAAGATTTTCATGGATAAAAATCTTGCCAATGACAACAAAACTTGAATTTCACAATTCTACCCTCACAGAGACTGGAGAGCTTTGTCTGACTTTGGAAATCACATAGTATTTTGAGGTTCTCTGAATTCCACTCAGCTGTTATGTTTTTAGCATTGCAATGTATTTCCCAACAACTTGTAACATTTTTATCAATTCAGTTAAATTTTGATACATCAATATGGACTTTGTGGGATTCTGAAGCAAGGTAGCAATTGCATCTTCCTGGAACCTACAATGCCAAGAAAGCATTTCACAAAACTGCTTGAATGTCTCCAGGATGGCTCTCGAAAACATGATTCTAAATCTGTCTCTCAGCTTTGGATCATAAGAGACAGTAGCAAGTCTTCAGAAAACAAAGTCATCAAAATAAAACAGACATTGACAGAGTTGATTAGAAATATGTATATCCTACAAAGACAGTAGAAGACTCACTTCATATTTTGAGGAAAGCCTTCAACTCTCACACACTGTCAGAGGAATCAGAACCTGTGAGGCTTACCTAAAAAAATGGAAGGGCCAATATGAGGCTCAGCAGCGGAGAAATCTAGCAAGACTGAACTAAGTAAGGTGCAACCTTAAACAAGTCACAAACTCTCCAAGCCTTTGTTTCTTTATTGTTAGAATAAGACAAATGGAGTGAATGAATTTTGAGTCTCTTTCTGCTCTACAGTACCGTTACTCTACATTTAACTGGAAGGATTTTAAAATAAATTGTCTTTGTTTCTCCTTTCTCTCTTTTCTTCCAGACCAGGGATTTTAAACACTTTTTAAAGCATCTTGGCTTCTATTTAATGACCACCATCGTCTATGAAAAAAAATTTAAATCTTACATTATTTGCATACTGTGAGGAGAGTATATTTTAAAACAACAAAATAGAATAAGAATTAAAATATATCGCAACAGGTTCCTGTAGCTGAACTAACAGCTGTTGGATTTGCCAACTCTTACAGCTGGCGCTTGAGAGTCCTGTTCCCTAATCTGCTGATCCCAGGTTCACCAGCCTCTGCAGCTCTGTGAGTCAGCAGAAAACTTGCAATCTCACCGCCGACTTGGGATCCACCGAGGTGCACTGCTGCTGATCTAGAACTCTGGTCTCTGACCTGCTGGCCTTGGGTTCACCAGCTCCCGCAGCCACATGAGGTTTGTGCCAGGTTTTGGGATGTCCAACTTCTACAACTGTGTGAGCTGCTTCCTTTGTATACATTTTTCCTTGTAGATTTTCCTTTATATAAATCTTTCTTTGCACATGCACATGTTACTGGTCTTGCTTCCCTAGAAAACCTAGCCTAAGAAAGTAGGTGCTGTCAAGTCAGTTTCAACAGTGTCATTCTTGCAATCATTTTTCTGGTTGAGCCCACTCTTGTAAGCTACTGTGTCAACCCATCTCATTAAGAGTCTACCTCTTTTTTAATGATCCTCTACCAAGCATGAAGTCTTCCTTCAGGGACTGATACCTCTTGATAACATGTCCAAAATATATGACTTGAAGTCTCAGTATCATCACTTCTAAGGAGCATTCTGACTATACATCTTCCAAAACAGACTTGTTCATTCTCTGGCAATCCACAGTATATATAATGTTCTTTATCATCACCATAATTCAAATGCATCAATTTTTCTGTTTACCACCAATGATCTGTCAGTTTGTCATACGGTGGTGACTAGACTATTGCTGTGATCCTTTAAGTTATACAACCAGTATTTCAAACACTAGTAGCGTTACCCTCGTGGACAGATTTTAGTGGAGTTTCCCAACTAAGTAAGACTAAGAAAAAGGATCTGGTGATCTACTTCTGGGGATTAAAAAAAAAAAAAAAATCTTTTATCAAAAACCTTCAGGATAGCAGTGGATAACAATACTAGCTAGTGATTATTAAGCAGTGTCCCAGGCACTCATCTAAATGCTGCACTTGCGTCACTCACTGTTTTAGTCAGCGAGTGCTGCTCTAACAGAAATACTACAAAGCAGATGGCTTTAAAAAGAGAAATGTTTATTCTGTAAGTCTGGTAGGCTACAAGTCCAAATTCAGGATGTCTGCTCCAGGGAAATGCTTTCCACCTTGTCCGATCTCGAGTAACATCCTTGTGTCACACAAGTCTTAGGTCAGGGAGTATCGTGGTGCGGGAATCTCAGGTCTGAAGGATGGACTGTAATGCCAGTGTTGCTTTCTTGATGGTTTGACGTTGCCAACTCTCTGCTTCCTTCCCTTTCCTTTTATCTTTTGTAGGACAAAAAGTAGTGCAAGCCACACTCTAGAGAAAAATCTCTTTATAGTGGAGCAGGGAGGTGATCTTATGAAGGGATTTATAGTGCCACCCCAGTCCTCTCTAACATAAGCCACTCTGTGGAGGGTGGGATTTACAGTATCAGAAAGCCACAAAATGGAGAGCAATCACAGAATACAGGAAATCCTGGTCTAGTCTTTTGGGGGGACACAGTTCAACCTCTGACATTCACTCAATCCTCACAACACTGTGAAGCAATTTTTTATAGACCAGTAAATCTAAGTGTAGTTAAGTACCTTCTCCTGAGGCCCAGAGCTAGTAGTATCAGAAGTAGCAGTTAATCCAGGCAATTGGATCTCAGAGACAGCACTTTAGCAACTTCACTCCCCTGTCTGTCTACATGTAATAAAGGAGGAAAGCAAACGCTCTTAAAGAAAGAGAGGAATTTTTCTAACTAATAAAAAAAATCTTTTATTATCCTGCATATGATGATCACACACGCTACACAGTAAAACTGCTCCATAGGTGTTCTTGGCTACAGTCTTTAGGGACAGAGTAGTGGCACGGTGGGAGGACTGCATCTTTCTCAGAAGGAAAGCCAAACTTCAGAAGCATGTGTCTTCGGAATTGCAGGCGGCTTCCATTTGAGTGTCACTGAGCTTAAAGCTTGTGAACTCTTACAGACACAAATCTTTCATATGTACTTATCTTCTCGTCCTTTCCACAGCACTTCTCTCTCCATCTCTGTTCTATACCAGGTATGCTACCTGGGCCAGAAGTGGAGTGCTTTACATACTCCCTGAGCTATACTTCTGGACTTCAAGAGGGAAACAAAAGGATAAAAAAAAAGTCTGTTGGTTCCCCTGAGCCAGGAACTTCCCAGCTTTCTCAGCTGCTGGCAACCAACAAAATGAATCCACAATAATCACCCTAACTGGGTAACAAAGCTGAAGACATCTCCAACCATCTGGTGACGGTGTTGTAATTTCTAAAGCTCTAGTAATCAATCTACCTCAAACAAACAGGCTATTTGGACACTTAAAAACTATACATTATATACACACACACATACATATGTACATATACACGAGTCGGATCTGACTCGACGGCACTTGGCATACACATGTGCATGGCAGAACCTCCTCTTATCCGTCAGTTTGTCGTACTGTGGTGGCTTGCGTGTGATGTGGGAAGCTATGCCACAGATATTCAAATACCAACAGGTCACACGTGGCAGACAGGTTTCAGCTGAGTTTCCACACTAAGACAAACAGGAAAAAGGACCAGCAGTCTGCTTCTGAAAAGAACTAGCCAGTGAAAACCTTACGAATAGTGGCAGAACATTGTCAGACTTAGTGTCAGAAAATTAGCCATCCTGGTTGGAAGTCACTCAAAAGACAACTGGGAAAGACCTTCTCCCTCAAACTAGATTCAACCTTAATGACATAGATTGAGTAGAGCTTTGGAGACTTTCATTGGGTGATGTGGCATGACTCAAAGTAAGAAGAAATAGCAGCAAACATCCATTAATATTCAGAATGGGGAATGTGAAAAGTTTAAATCTAGGAATATTGGAAATCATCAAAAATGAAATGCAATGCACAAACATTGATATCCCAGGCCTTAGTGAACTGAAGTGGATGGGTACTGGCCATTTTGAATCACATAATCATATGGGTTGCTGTGTTAGGAATGAAAGCTTGAGAAGAAATGGTGCTGCACTCATTATCAAGAGGAACTTTTCAAGATCTGTCTTGAAGTATTATGCTGTTAGTGATAGGATATTATCCTCATTAAGTCAGGATCACTTTCAGTCACTCTCACGTTTCCCTGGCTACTGTCCCTACCACAGTTATGCTTATGTTTCCTCCATTCTCAGAGATTCAGCTCAAGTTTCACCCTCCCTACTTGGGTAACTCTCCTTAGACAATTTTTTCTGAATTACTGAATTCAGTGAGTCATACTAAACCGTTGTTATTAATATATGCTCAAATCTTTTTTGTGAACTGATATTTAGTTCAACTTGGTCAAGCATAATCATTACCATAGGTCATTTTGGTAGATAGTTTTACTGTCTGAAAATATTTGGTATGTCAGAGTTAGCTATTCTCCTACAACCTTCCTGACTGGTTATAATAAAAACAAGTTTCATACAAAATTATGCCACACATATTTATTTAAAAAAATTAATTAGAAAGCAAGCACAAAATGTTGATACCATCTGTCTGTAAGCTTCATGAGCTCCAGCTTTCTGTGTTTTTAATGCTCCAATCATCACCATACTTAAAATGCTAATCAAGGCAAAGGGATAATGTTTCAAAAGCAGAATTCTGTTTCCCTTGTGGTTGGAATCAGGAAACAAAAATCCTCTGGCCCAATTGTTAGTTTCAGGATAGTTAAGGATTAAGTCTTAGTTGCCTCCTCACCATCCTTACTAGACACTTAACATCCTGCTTACACAAGAGGGGGAGTATCTCCAATTTATATTAAGTAAAACAATTATAATACCTTTAGCTTTACCAGTAAAAACTAATTTGTGATGTTTATCATGTCATTAAGCAAAGTGCCAGATGTTGATTTATTTGCTTAAAGAACACTTATACAACACTTGCTCTGTAAATGGCATGAATCCTTAAGCACACGGTTGTTAACGAACCGTTGAGAGTTCAAACTCATTTAGAAGCTCTGTGGGAGAGATATCTGGCAATTTGTTTCCATAAAGATTACAGCTGAGAAAATTGTATGGGTAGTTCCACCCTATGTTATATGGGGCCACGTGAGTCAAAATTGACTTGGTAACACCTAATAACAACCGTACTAAACTCAACAAGTACTAAACACTAAAACCTTCATGTCAAACATATTGGGTGTTAATATTATCCCCTTTGCTGACCCTCCACTCTATCAAGCATGATGTCCTTTTCTGGGGGCTGATCTTTCCTGACATGTCCAAAGTATATCAAACATAGTCTTGCCATCTTTGCTTTCAAGGAGCACTCTGGTTGTACTTCTTCCAGAACAGATCTGTTTGTTCTTTTGGCAGTCCATGGGACATTCAACATTCTTCTCCAACATCACAATTCAAAGGCATCAAGTCTTCAGTCTTCCTTATTCCTTGTCCAGCTTTTGCATGCGTGTGATGTGATTGAAAATACCATGGCTTTGTTCAAGACCACCTTAGCCTTCAGGGTGACATCTTTGTCTGATAACACTTTACTGAGGGGAGAGATTTTCCCAATGCAATACATCTTTTGATTTCTTGACTGCTGTTTCCACGCACATTGATTACAGATCCAAGTAAAATGACGTTTTACTAAACCATTCTTCGCAATGTTACATGTAATTTATTATGATCCACAGTCAGATGCCTTTGCATAGTCAAGTTCAATGTGACATCAGCTATGATAGTCCTATTTCCCCAGCCTCTTCTGAATCTGGCTTGAATTTCTGGAAATCCTTGGCTGAAACAACCATTTTTAAATTATCTTTGGCAAAATTTACTTGCTTGTGATGTTGTTTCAAAACTTTCAAATTTTGTGGTGTCACTTTTCTTTGGAGTGAGCACAAATGCAAATCTTTTTCAGTCATCTGGCCAGGTAGCAATCTTTCAAATTTCTGTGCAAGGACAAATAAGCACTTCCAGCATAATCTCTTTGTTGAAACATCCCAATTAGTATTTCATCAATTCCCAGAGCCTTGTTTTTTGCTAATTTGCTGGTTGGACTTCTTCCTTCAGTACTATCCATTCTTGATCCTATGTGTCATGGCTTGAACGTGTTCCCTAAAAAGCCTGTAACAATTTGGTTATGCCATAATTCCTGGTACTGTATGACATTCTTTCATCTGGGCATTCCTGCCTCTATGATGTTAATGAGGGTGGATGGGCAGAAAGCAAGATTTAACATGTAAGTTTGTTTTGTGCCTTAAGTTGGTCTCTTGAGACATAAACAGAAAATTCTGGCAGAGAAATCTGGAAACTTCACACTATCGAGAAAGCAGCACCAGGAGAAGAATGTGTCCTTCAGACCTGAGGTTCCTGTACCAGGATGTTTCCTGAATAAAGACTGATGCAACACAAGGCCTTTTCACCAGAGCTGACAAGGGTGAAAGCCTTCCCCTGAGTGTAAATCCTGAATTTGGACTTGTAGTCTACCGGACTTAATTAAAGCCATTCACTTGTGGCATTTCTGTTAGAGTAACATGAGCTAACTAAAACAATATGCTACCTTCTGAAATGGCTGAACATGGACCAATTCTTTTTAGTATGGTGACTTTGAATATTCTGCTTTTGATGCTTCCTGCATTATTTAATATTTCTTCCCAAAGAATCTGTTAGAGATTTTGTGGGTGCAGTGAGTTTCGCCTAATCAAAAGTATGTAGAGGAAAAACCAGAGAGAGGAGGAGAAAGAAAAGGAAAAGTTTATTTACGTCCCGGGCAGCTTTACAGAGCTCCCAGGAAGGAGCCTACAAAACCACACGCTGGCTCGGGGGCTGGGGGTTTATAATAGGCCCGGCGGACCTTACTGAGGACAGCGCTGAAAATAGTGCCCGTGAGGATGAGAATGGTGTCCATGGCAAGTAGCCTATGGCATTGTGGACAATTAAAGTTACTTAATTAACATAGGGGGTTTCATTTCAGTGGAGGTGAGCCTATGGGAAAGGAATGATAGCTATTCGGGCCGGGCAGCTCGTCTCATTTCAATGGAATTTCAGGAATAGCTGGCAGATAAAACGTTTTGACTTGGGCCATGCCACTCTGGGAACGGTAGGGAAGGGGGCTTGGGTTTCAGCCTAACATTCCAGCCTTTTTTTGGTGATAATGGCCGAAGATTTCGATCGTTATCTACTTCCTGCTGGATGTGGGCGTGGTCAGATTACAGGCCAGAATTGGGAAGGGGCAAATCGTTGGCAGAGGAACATAGGATTTCAGTAGTAACTGGTTCACCGTGGCTCTGGACATCTCCTTCATGCGGTCTTTTAGGAACCTGAGGAAGTAAGGGGCAAAAAGAAAAAAGAGGCTTATTAGTATTAGGGGCCTGATAAACAGGGCGAGCCACGCCATTAATGGTGACTGGAACCAATCTAGTGGGGATGTTTTGACTTGATACCTTCTCTTCAGCTCTTCACTCAAGCGAGTCAATGTGTCAAGATTCTGTTCTGTTTGGCCAATTTCATTTGTATAATAGCAGCGTTCTTCTCTCAGGAAGAGGCAGGTTCCTCCTTTTTCAGCTGTAAGTAGGTCCAAGGCTCTCCGATTCTGTAAAGTGACTTGGGCCAGAGAGGTTAGCTGTTGATGTAGGAAGGCTAGGGAGTCAGCAGCGGTTTCAAGGGCTATTTGTAGGCTGTTTTGGAAATTTTGTGCTGTAATTATACTGTGTCCAAAGGCTGTGCCTGCCAGTCCAGCGGCTGAGACTGCGGAGGCGAGGGTAAGACCATGATGGGGAGGAATACTACTCGTTTGCGATGGGAGGTGGGTAGCAGCCAAGCAGTTCAGATTCAGAGTAAAGGGTTAATTGGGGCACTATTGTGACTGCAAAGCAGGGTCCCGGGGTGGTGGAGTTCAGCCACTTTTGTAAAGTTCCGTTGCACCAAAAATAGGTACCCGGTGTTGGGCCAGCTCGGTTTTGTATGGTAATATTTCGGGTGCAGGAAGGGAGTGCTGTGATTATGGTGTTCTTGGTTATGAGGCAGATTCGGGGAGGTTGTGTCTAATTATTGATTTTAGGCTCCCAAAGGGGTACCTGTAGTGTGGGGGTAGTGCAGTAGTGGGTGTCTGAGGTGGCAGGGGCTGGGCAGATGTAGTTCTTTGGAACCGCCACCAGCAGGGGGCGCTGAAGTGAAGCACTGAGAAAACGGTGATATTGGGTAGCGTCTGAGAATGATTAAAAATGATAAAGTGTGTTCGATGATCTGTGTCCAGGAGGACAGCTGTGCTGTGTGTGCTTTGTTTAAGATTCAGTTTTCTAGGACTTGTTCTGTTTGGGCAATATTTTTGGACACTTGTGTTAGAGTTGGAGTTAATTGTTTTCAGAGATATGTGATGGGGGTGAGTGTGAGGCCTAGGGGTTGGGTGAGCACTCCTAGGGCAATTCCCTTCTTTTCATCGGTAAACAGGGGGAACGGTTTGTTAGGATTAGAAAGGTGTAGGGGAGGCGACTGCAGGAGGCGGTTGAGAAGGTTGTGAAAGGCCTGTTTGATTATCTGTGGTAACTGCAAGGGACCCACTGGACTGTCCTTTGTGGCTTCATATAGTGGCTTGGCGATTGTGGCATAGTCGGGAATCCAGTGGTGGAAGAATCCCACCAGTCCCAGGAAGGAAAGAATTTGGCCTGCTGTTGTGGGTGGTAATAGGTTCCGTAAGGCCTGCACTCTGTCTGATGTTAGTGTGCGAGTGGTTGGTGTAAGCTGAAGGCCTAGGTATTTAACTGAAGTGGTGGAGAGTTGGGCTTTAGATGGACACACTTGGTAGCCCTTGTTTGCCAAGAAGTTAAGAAGTTGGGCTGTATGTAAGATTGAGTAGTCCAGGGATGGGCTGCATAAGACTAAATCATCCACATACTGTAGGAGGGTACTGGGAGAGAGTATGCATTCACTAAGGTCTTTGGCCAGGGCCTGGCTGAAGAGGTGGGGGCTGTCCCTAAATCCCTGAGGTAGGACAGTCCAGGTAAGTTGACTTGCCGAGTGAGTGTCTGGGTCTTCCCACGTGAAAGCAAATAGATTATATGGGGATGGGTCAAGGAGAATGGTAAAGAAAACATCTTTGAGGTCTAGTACAGAGAAATGGGTGGTTGAAGCAGGGATATTGGATAGGATCGTGTATGGATTGGAGACAACTGAATGTAATGGAATTACTGCTTCATTGATTAAACGCAGATCTTGTACTAGTCTGTAAGTGCCATCAGACTTTTTTACTGGCAGGATAGGGGTATTGTATGGTGAGTGAGTGTGTATTAAGAGACCCTTTGTGAGCAGTCTCTAGATGACGGGCTTTAGTCCCCATTGTTGAGTGGGGGAGACGGGAAATTGTGGTCTGGACGGGAAGTGTAAGGGGTCTTTTAGTTGTAGGATGACGGGCTGGTGATGGGTGGCAATAATTGGGGTTGAGGTATCCCAAACTTTGGGGTCTACGCGGTCTGCACGTAGGGTAAGGTTAGGTAGGTGAGGGGATTCAGCTATTAAAGAGAGTATGAGGGAAGCTGAGAGGTCTGAAGTAACTTGTAGAGTGGATCCTAGTTTAGAGAGGAGATCTCTGCCTAGGAGTGGAGTGGGGCAGGTGGGCATGATCAGGAAGGAGTGTGTTAAGATTTTACTGTCTAACAGGCATGAAATGGGTCCCGTTGTTGGTGGGTTAGAGGGCTGTCCATCAACTCCCATAACTGAGATTGGGTAAGAATAAGTCTGGCCCGAATAGGAGGGGAGAACAGAATAGGTGGCCCCTGTGTTAATTAAAAATGATACTGATTTACCCGCTACCTTGAGAGTTACCCTGGGCTCAGCGAGAGTAATCGGGGTTGATGAGCTGGGGCTCCTTCAGTCCTCAGCTGCCAGTCCCAAGACAGCCAACGGCAGGTCTGGGGTTGGAGACGATGGCCCCCCATGGTCCTTCATAGAAGGGCAGTCACTCTTCCAATGGCCCCGGTGACCACATGCCGGGCACGGGGCTGAGGTTGTGGACAGAGTTTGGCCCAGTGCCCTTCTTTGCCGAATTTGAAACACGCTCCTGGTGGAGTGTGGCTTGGAGTGTTCTTCTTTCTTTCATTTGCTGGCCTCAGGGCTGCCACCAAAGCTTGGCCTGTAAGTGTGCCATCCGGCATGTATGAGTTTCCTGATCTGCTTCCGTGGGCTCCTCTCGGGTGTTAAAGACTTTAAAGGCCATATTAACCAGATCTCTTATGGGAGTTCGGGGATCGTCCTCAGCCTTTTTTAGTTTTTTCCTGATGTCTGGGGCTGATTGTGTTATAAAGTGGGTTGCTAAGACTGTGGCCCCTGCTGGGGAGGTGGGGTCTAAGCGGGTATACTGAGTAAGCGCCTCAGTGAGGCGGTTGAGAAAGGCAGCAGGATTTTCATCTGCATGTTGGGTACTTTCTCTTAGTTTGTTAAAGTTCGCTGCCTTGTGAGAAATGTTTTGTAATCCAGCTAGGACACATTGAACCATTTTGTCTCTCTGAGTATGGCGACTGTGCCCAGATTGGGTGTCTATTTGGTATTCCCAGCCTGGGTCTTGTCCCGGAACTGCCTCTAAGCCCACTGGCATGGTTGCGTCTAATAGGTGAACTTGTTCGGCATGTTCCCGGGCAGCCTTGAGGACCCTCTCCATTTCCTCTTCGTTTAGGGTAGAAGAGAGGAGGACCCACAGGTTGTGTCAGATTAAGTCATAGGCCTGTGTAATGTAAACGGAATTCTTTTATGTAATTGGTAGGGTCATTTGAGAAGGAGTCTGACCTCTTTTCAATTTGGGAAATGTCTGTTAGAGAGAAAGGGATGTAAACTCAGATCACTCCCTCAGTTCCCACCACTTCACATAGGGGACAAAGGAGGGGTGGGCCCTGTGTGGGTATGGTAATGTCCGGGGATGTAGGTAGAGATGATAGTAGGGGAGCTGCTGGGTGTGATGGCTCAGGGTAGGGTGGAGGTCTCTGGGGAGGAGGCGAGAGGGACTCTGGTGAGTCAGAGAATGAAGAGGTCAGCTCAGGTGAGGGATTGGGATCCATTTGGTCAGTCCCTTTGTTAGCTTGGATGGGGGTTTCTCTGGCTAAGAGGATTTGAGTGGTATTACACGGGGAGAGGAGTGAAAGACGAGAGTGTAGATAGAGAAAGTCTTGGACCTAGGGGACTTCCAGCTACTTGCCTGTACATGGACAGAAGTTGTCGAGGTCTATTAGAACTCCGTAATCAAAGGTTCCCTGTTCAGGCCATTTAGACCCATTATCTAATGGGTACTAAGGCCAGGTGGTGGTGCAATAAAAGATAAGGCGCTTAGGGCGCAGGTCTTGAGCTAGCCCCAGAGCCTGGAAGTTATGTAGGAGGCAGCCCAAAGGAGTGGATAGGTCAGGCTTCGAGTTCTGGTTTCCCATGTTTCCGCACCCCGTGGAAAGAACCTTCTGAAGAGAGTGACGTCTCACTCGTTCAGAAAGGATCTTGTGGACGGATGGTCTCAGAGTCACAGGTGATGTCTCCCAACTGTGTTTTTCTGAGACTCAAGCCTAACGGTCGTGGAGGTACCTCTGACGTGGTACCACGGTTTTGTAGACAGTCAGGAGGAAGAGACACCAGAAGGGTGGAAATTAGGTGGACCAGAACTCGCCCAGAACTCGCCCAGGATCGGACTGGAGTGAGAGGGGTTTAGGAGGTCGAGTTGGGGAGGGATGGGTCTGGTTGAGGGGATTGGTTACTTAGCCTAAGTGGTGAGTTCCTGATTCGTCCTGAGGAAAAATAAGTCAGGAGAGAGTGAGACAAAGGGTGAGGAGTGGGCACATGCCTGCAGGCCCTCTCGGTCAGGAGAGAGAGGGAGACAAAGGTGAGGGGTGCCACACCCCTCCCGGGTGTTGGCACCAAATGTTAGAGATTTTTTGGGTGCAGTGAGTTTCACTTAATTGAAACTATGTAGAGGAAAAACCAGAGAGAGGAGGAGAAAGAAAAGGAAAAGTTTATTTGTGTCCCGGGCAGCTTTACAGAGCTCCCAGGAAGGAGCCTGCTAAACCGCGCTCTGGCTCGGGGGCTGGGGGTTTGTAAACGGGCCCAGCGGACCTTATTGAGGACAGCGCTGAAAATAGCACCCGTGAAGATGAGAAGATGAGAATGGTGTTCGTGGCAAGTAGCCTATGGGGTTGTGGACAATTAAGGTTACTTAATTAGCATAAGGGGGTTTCATTTCAGTGGAGTTGATCCTATGGGAAAGGAGTGATAGCTATTCGGGCCGGGCAGCTCGTCTCATTTCAATGGAATTTCAGGAATAGCTGGCAGATAAAACGTTTTGACTTGGGCCGTGCCACTCCGGGAATGGTAGGGAAGGGGGCTTGGGTTTCAGCCTAACAGAATCCTTTGAAACTACAGCTTGAAGCTTGAAATTTTCCATCAGTGTTTTTCAGCTTTAGAAATGGCAATTGTGTTCTTCCTTTACAGTTTTCTAACCCCAGGTCTTTTTTGCATTTCATTATAGTACTGTATTTTGTCTTTTTGAGCTGTCCTTTGAAATTTTCTGTTCTGTTCTTTTATTTCATTATTTCTATGGCTTACTGTAGCTACTTTCTGTTCAAGAGCACATTTCAGAGTCTTGTCTGACATCCACTTTGGTCTTCTTTTCAATGACATTTTGCTTTCTTTATTCATGATAACCTTGATGTCATTCTGCAACCCGTCTGGTCTTTGGTCAGTGTGTCAAATCTGTTCTTGAGATGGTCTCTAAATTCAGGTGCAATATACTCAACATTTTTCTTTGAAAGTTCTTGAAGACCTATTTTAATCTTCTTCCGTTTCAACTTGCACTTGCTTATGAGCAATTGCTGTTCTTTTCAGTTGGACACTAGCCTTGTTCTGACTAATGATGTTGAGCTTTTCCATTGTCTCTTCCCACAGATGTAGTCTATTTCATTTCTGTGTAATATATCCAAAGAGGTTCATGTTTATAGTCACTGTTTATGTTGTCAAAAAAGGTATTTGCAATCAATAAGCTGTTGGTCTTGCACAATTCTGTCATGTCAAGCATCATTTCTATAACCAAGGCCATATTTTCCAATTTCTGATTTTTTCTTATTTGTTTCTAACTTACACATTCCAATCATGAATCATTATCAATGCATTTTGACTGCTTGTTTGATAAAGTTTCAAGTGCAGAAGTTGGTGAGAGGTGGGACCAAGATGGTGGACTAGACACACATCTCCTCAATTCCCTCTGAGAACTAAGGCCTGGAAAAATAATTGAACAGAGCAGTATAGACATTCTGGGAGCCCCAAGATCAGGTGCAGGATTGCAAGATTGGACTGGGTATGGGGAAGGGGGGGAATCACCTCTGCCAGAGGTGAGACAATGGTGCAGCGAATCCTGGTTCTGCTGGCTCAGTGGCTGAAAGTACTACAGGTATGGACACCTTCTTTGTTAACCAGGAGACTGGGTCTGCTGAGCCTGTGAGCTTGGCATGGGCTAGCTGCTTCGCTGAACTGCAGTGCCTAAGTAAACAGCCTATTTTGTAGCAGCAAGACTGTGCTTGGGACAGCCCCGTCTACGGAACTCAACAGCAGCTGGACTCTGAGGGTGCCAGTGCCCCTGTTCCCTCTATTCTCTGAGCTGGTCCATAGACACTGCTGACTCATTGCAGAAGAAGCAGTTCAGTCGTGATGCCATCTTGGCCAGTTGAGAGGTAGAGTCAGCCATGCCTAATGGCTCAGCTGGGGGTAATCCCCATGCTGAACAACAGTGCCTATCTGGATAGTGCTTCCCTGATGAGAAAAACTACTCTTAAGACAGTTGCACCTAGAGAATGTAGTGGCAGCTAGTGGCTGAGTGTGGTGGTGCCCTAAATCCTCCGTTCTTTGAGCCATGTCATACCATATGCAGGGCCCACGAGGTGGTGTTTTTGCAGGGCCGGTGACCGCTGAGGACCTGGCTTGTAGTAGCGACAGCTACTCAAACCCTCTTTCAGTAGAAAAGCAGCTTTTAAGATAAGAGCAGCTAGAGAGTGTAGTGGTGACTGGCAGCTGAGTGTGGTGGCACCGTTTTTACCACCCTTCACTGAGCAACTTCACAGAGTTGGCTGATGCTCTCCCAGACACTGCATAAGTAGACTGATGCCTTTGCCAACCAGGAGGCAGGGCCTGCCACCCCTGAGGGCTCAGCGGCTTTCAGCTGCCACTGGACAGCATCGCTCTTAGGAGAAAAACAGTTCTTAAGCTAAGCACATCTGGAGAACGCAGCAGTCACTGGCAGCCATTTGCAGTAGTCTCCATTTCCCCTCTCTTCGCTGAGCTACACCATAGTCTCAACTGGCAGGATGCCAGATAGTTGGCACAAGTAGCTTGCCATCTTTATCAGTCAGGAGGCTGGGCTTGCCACTGCTCACAGCCTAACTGAGGCCAGTCACCAAGCCAAGCAACACTGCAGGGCTTGACAGAGTCTATACAGCCACAGAAGCTATACATAAGTCAGCTGCACCAAGAGAACACAGTGATGGCTGGCAACCAAATCTAACAGTGCCCTTACTTACTTGATTCTTAGAACTATACCAGAGCTCCCACTTGTGTAACACTGGAGAAACTGAGCAGCTCCTTGATGGCACAAAGACAACAAGCAATATCTAACCATGTAAAGAAGCAGACCACCATGGCTCCAGAAAACTTCCGTAAAAAGAATCAAAAAACTCCCCAGGTGAAGAAGCCTTTCTGAAATTACTGGAGGCAAAACAAAAAAGAATTACATATAGAGCCCTTCTAGAGATTAAACAAAATATAGCAGAATAAAATGAAAAATTAAGTAAGCTATATGAACTGCTAGAACGTCAATGATGTGGAATCCAGCAGATCAATAACAAAATGACAGAATTAGACAATTCAATCCAAAGCCAAAAGAGCAGAATTGAGGAGACAGAAGTCAGACTTAGTGATCTTGAGGACAGAGCAAATGACACCAGCATTTATGAGGAGAAATCAGAGAAAAGAAGTAAGAAACCTGTGGAACTCTATTAAGGGGAATAATCTACAACTAACTGGAGTTCCTGAACATGGACAGATAGCTTAAAATACAGACAGTATTGTTGAGTTGCTGACAGAAAACTTCCCTGAAATTATGGAAGAAGAGAACATAGATATCCAAGACATGTATCAAATGCCACAAAAATGAGACCCCAAAAGAAAGACTTCAAGACAGATTATAATCAAGCTTAATAAAATGAAACATAAACAGATACTATTAAAGGCAGTGAGGCTCAAAGCAAAGCTAACGTTCAGAAGGAAACCCCATAGGCTTTTGTGTGACTTCTTGGCAGAAGCAATGTTGGTGAGGAAGCAGTGGAATGACACATTTAAAGCCTTGAAGGAGAAAAATTTCCAACAAAGAATTATATATCCTGAAAAACTATGTCGCAAATACGACAGTGAAATCAAGACATTCTATGATTAACTGAAGCTCAGGGACTTTGCAAAAACCAAACCAAAACTACAAGAAATATTGAAAGAAGCTCTCTGTTTACAAAAACAGTAACACCAGATGTGTACTTAAAGATGCAATGTAGGACACAGCATCCAGAGTGCTACTGAGTTAGGGAAGTCACAAAGTTCAACCAAAGCTAAAATATTAAAAGCAGGGAACCAGAGATCTTAGCACAAAAACTATGACATCATCACACTATAAAGAGGGATATATCACACCTGCTATGACCCTTTCAGATAGAGATGAAATTAAGGAGATATACAGAAGTTAAAGTTTGGTTTAAAGTTAGAACATTAAAGGGGATCAAAGCAGTAGCCACAACGCAAACTAACAATGCTACTGTCGAAACAAGAAACATAACAGGAGTCTCAATAAACATAAAACCAACAGTGAAAAGGATGAAAAGTAAAACCCAAAAGGAAAAATTATCCAGAACTGAATATTAAGAGGAACAAAGAAAACATCAACACAAAAATAAAGGCACCAAAATGACTGCACTAAACACATACATCTCAATAGTTACACTGAATATGAATGGATTGAATGCACCAATAAAGAGACAGAGAGCCACAGCTTGGATCAAAAAACATGACCCATCTACATGTTGCTTACAAGAAACATACCTTAGACTCAACGATGTGAACAAACTGAAAATCAAAGGATGGAAAAATATCTTTACTGAACTTTTTTCTGGATGTTCTGTTCATTACCGAAAGAGGAGTGATGAAGTCTCCTACTATTATTATAGAGTGATCTAGCTCATTTTTCTATGTAGTCAGTGTTTTGTTTGATGTGGTTACATGCTCTGGTATTGGGTGCATAAGTATTTAATATTGTTAAGTCCTGACTGTGTATTGAAACTTTCAGCAATAAATAGTGACCATCTTTGTCCATGATGGTGGATGTTACATTGAAATCTATTTTATCTGAGATTAGTAGCTCCATACCTGCTCTTTGTATGTTCTTAGCTTGGTATATATTATTTCATCTGTTAATTTTCAGTTTGCTTTTTAAGTCTAAGGCGTATTTCTTGTAAGGAACATATAAACAGGCCATGTCTTTTGATCCGGGATATCACTTGTTGCCTCTTTATGGGAGCATTTAGTCTGCTTATATTCAACATAACTGACAACATGCAAAGAAGAGCAGGACTGGTAATACTAACTTCAGATAACACCAATTTTAGTATAAAATCCAATACTGTAGACAAGCATAGTCACTATTTATTGCTGGAAGTTTCAATACATAAGGAAGATATAACAACATTAAATATTTATGCAACCAATATCAGAGAATATAAATACATCAGACAGACACCAACAACATTGAAAAATGAAATAGATCACTCCACAACAATAGTAGGAGACTTCAACACTCTACTTTTAGTAATGGACAGATCATCCAGAAAAAGCTCAGTAAAGACACAGAAGACCTTATTAATAAGCAACAATCAACCAAAAAGATGTCATTGACATGTACAAAAATCTTTACCCAACAATAGACAAGTACATCTTCTTTTCCAGTGCACACGGAACATTCTCCAGAAGAGACCACATATTAGGTCATAAAGCAAGTCTCAACAAAATCCAGACCATTGAATTACTACAGTGTCTTTTCGGACCATATAGCCATAAAAGTCGAAATCAACAGCAAAAAAAGCAACACGAGTAGAAATTTGAACTCATGGAAAATGAGCAATACCTTGCTCAAAAACTCATGGGTTATAGAAAAAAATCAAAGATGAAATGAAGAACTTAAGGAATCAAATGGGAATGAGAGCACGCCCTACCAGATCCTATGGGATACAGCAAAAGTAGTGCTCAGGGGTCAGTTTATCTCTATAAATGCACATGTCTGGAATGAATAAAGGGCCCAAACCAAAGAATTAACCCTACAACTTGAACAAGTAGAAAGAGAACAACAAAAGAACCCCTAGGGCGCCAGAAGAAAACGGAAAATAAAGATTAGAGCAGAACTAAATGAATTAGACAATAGAAAAACAATTGAAAGAACTGACAAAACCAAAAGCTGGTTCTCTGAAAAGATCAACAAAGGCTGGGGCACCACTGTGGTATACGGACCCCAAAGTGATCGGAAAGAGGTGCAAAGAAACCTCCGAGTGAAGAAACGAGTTTAGGAAAACCGCGTTTGCCTTCCAGAGGCATCCAGCGAACCCGCCTGAAGGCGTTTGCCCTAAGCAACCGAGAGACCTGCCCCGCTACGGAAGTAGTCTTGCTTCTTTTAGGGCCCTCGGGGCAGGTCAGAGAGATCAGCTGGAAGAACTGAGGAAACAGTGGTGTTCCTCAGCTGAGCGTTCGCAGGGATAGACTCTCCTGCCCTTGGGAAGCCCTGCCTCGGAAATGCTTAGGGAAGAGGGGCGTCTGTTTCAGGAGTGGCTGCCTCTCTCTCACTCAGACAAACGCTGGGGCAGCACTGGGATCTGCGGCCACCGAAGGGATCGGAAAGAGGGGGGAAAAGCCCCCGCGTGAGTGCACGCAGCCAGAGAAGCCGCCGCGCCCGGCAGCACCCTGCCCGAAGGCCTTTGCTCTCCGCGCCGGCTCCTCCAACCGCGGAACTCGGCTGGGACGCCGCCGGGGCCCCGGGCCGCGCTGCCGCCGGAGAGCCTCGGCCTGGGCGCGGGCGCTGAACGGCTGCCGCTCGCGCGGGTCGCTCGGAGGCACCTGGAGGGCCTGGGAAGTCCCCTTTGTTTCAAAGACCACGTGAGCTCGGAAAGGGTCTGCGGTGACGCGTTCTCGGGGAAACAGCCACGTGCCCTTTGAGAACGCGAGTGCGGCCGCCCAGAGACGTGGAGGAGCTGCTGGTACGGATTCCTCCAGGTCGAAGCTTACCTACCTTTCACCAAATCTAATGCTACAGGGTGCTTTTCGGCTGTGGCAACGTCAAAGGGATTCGGGAGAGGTCAAAAGAAACCTCAGAGAGAGTCAAGAGAAACAGTGTGTCCCTTTCGGCCACACACAGCGCCACCCTCCCTGGAAATCGTGGGCTCTGGCGGCATACAGGCGAGCCGAAGAAGCCGCCTTGCCTTCGCTGCTGGCATTGGTGGAAGTCTTCCACAAAGGCTTGAACTAGAGCCCTCACACAGATGGCCTTCCGTGTGCTTTTCTTTAGTGCCATAAGGACCCTTCGCTGAGAGACCTAGCTGGCTGTGGAAGTTGGCCGGGGTCTGTGAGGGCCGTCAGAGTGGGCCACAGAGAGAAGCTGGAAGAACTGAGGAAACAATGGTGTTTCCCAGTGGAGCATTCTTAGGGACAGAATCACACGCCCTTTGGAAGCACTGCCCCCAAAATGCTTAGAAAAGTGGAAGAGCGGCTTCGGTTTCGGGAGAGGGAAACCTAGCTAGGTCTCACGCGAACAAATGCTGACACACCACTGTGGTCTGCGGACACCGAAGGGATCGGCAAGAGGTGGAAAGAAACCTCCGAGTGGATCAACTCGGCCAGAGAAGGGAGGCGAGTGTTCTGGGAGAGACAGGCCCACACTGAAGGAAAGAGTCAGATCCATGGTGTTTGCCCAGTTACACACAATGTCGCTCGCTGACTCCTCAAGTCCAAGTGGACTTTCCACACAGTTATCTCCAGTGACGTGAATGCCCGCCAACCTTCTTGCTGCCTGCACATGGGGCAGCTGTTTCCCGGTAGGTCAGGTCTGTGAAATCCTATGTACTTCTGGTGGTAGTTTTACTCTCCACATGCTCAGTGCGACTTCTGAACTTTCCGTTTGATGTTCTGAGCTTCCAAGACATCACGTGTGCTGGATTCATTTGTTCTATGGGGCCTTCATTGCTAGAAGCATCCGTCTACTCCGCTATCTTGGCCTCGCTTCTCAGCACGATGAGATTGTATGTGCTGTGATTATTTCCATGACAGAATCCGTGCAGTCAGTTGGTTGACAGGGATTTTCCTTGGGAGGGGTGGCCTGCCTCAAATATGAGTGGGCCTTCTGGAAAGGAGCACAGGCTTTTGCTTCCACTGGATACTACAGCTGGCTCTCATTCCTCCTCCTTCCATTCCTTGGGACTTGAGCTAACAGCTTATCTGCCACCTTGCCTGCCAGTCTTTGCAGCTTGCAAGCAACAACCTTGCTCTTCTACTTGCAGATGTTGGGTTCATGAGCATCTGAGGCCACAAGAATAACAACAGCCTCCAGGGTAATCCACATTCCGGTCTCTATGAACATTTTGGTCACTTTCCAGGAATAAATCTGTATATGTATTTATAGACTTTACTGCTGTTGCTTCTCTAGAGAAGCCAAACTAAGACAGACGTATGTAGAACACACCACCCAACTGCAGCGAAGTCAGCAAAATCTGTTCCACATTAAACATTTTCCAGAATATAAAACATTTTAGGACACAAGTTAAATCTCAGCAAAAAATCCAAAATACTGAGATAACACAAAGGATCTTTCTTGTCTCAATGCCATGAAAGTAGAGATGTATAACAGGAAGAACAAGACAAAAACAAAAACATAGAAACTGAATGACACTGTGTTTTAAACCCCCTGGGTATATATGTATATATTTTTCAAATCGAAGATGGGAAAACAAACAAACCAAACACCTGGACTCCACTGAGAATAAAGACCCAGCATACAGAAACCTTTGGGACACATCAAAGGCAGTACTCAGAGGTCAGTTTATAGTAATAGATGCATCCAACACAACAGAAGATAAAAAATTAAAAGATTAAGATGACAACCTAAATGAACAGAGAATAGTAAAAGTAACCCACAGCCACCAGAAGAAGGAAGTAATAAAGAAACAAATAAAATAGTGAGTAGAAAAATCAACAAAGTCAACAAACCATTTGCCAGACTGACAAAACAAATATAAGAGAGAAAGTTAATAACTAAAACAGGAAAAGAAAGAGGTATATTATTACTACAGACTCACCTAGAAAGGGTACTAGACTTGTTTCTCACGCCTTTCTGTCTGTCTAAAATACAAAGAAGTGTGATATTTGCACAATGGATAGGGAGTGAATACCACCGTGTTTAGTAAATCACTATTTTATACACAAGGAGCAGAGAGGTGACCAGTGCAGACTAGAAGGCAAATGTATTTGTACTGATAATAAATCCTATGTGCTATCTGAGAAAGACTAAGCCTTTTATTGTCTGGACTGAAGGATTTATCAAACTAGTAATCACATGAATCTGGGAGTATTGCAGACTAAAATATGTAAATTCAGTAAGTAAATGATAAAATATATTTTCTAGGTATAGAAAAGACATGTCTTAGTCATCTGGTACTAGTCTAACAGAAATACCATGACTGGACGGCTTAACAAAGACAAGTTTGTTCTCACACAATACAGTAGTCTAAAATTCTGAATTCAGGATACTGTCTCCAGGGGAACTCACTCTTGGTCGGCTCTGGAGGAAAGTCTTTGTGTTCCATCATTCTTTCTTTGTTCTGAGAGCATCCTGGCACAGGAATCTCAGGTCTGAAGTATGTGCCTGGCTTTCCATGCTGCTTTCTTGGTGGTATGAGGTTCCCACTCTGTTTGCTTCCCTTTCCTTTCACCTCCTGTAGGTTAAAGGAACAAAAGGTGGTACAAGCCACACTTCAGGGAAACTCCCTTTCCATTGGAGCAGGGAGATGACCTTAGGAAGGATGTTATAGTCCACCCTAATCCTATTTAACATAATCCATTCCATTAACCACAAGCAGAGATTATGATTTACAGCATAAGAAAATCACAAAATGGAGTGCAATCATACAATGGTAGGAATCATGGCTCAGCCAAATTGTTACACACACTTTGGGGGGACACAAGTCAATCCATAACAAGATACGTTAACACAAAGCATTGTCATTATTTTTATAAAGTCAGTTTATACATCTAGGAATATTCCCAACTTTTCTTCTGGTGAACACATATACTCTTGAGAGAATGAAGATAAAAATTTATGGGAATTATTAACAGGAGAATAAGTGCAGAAAAAGCTTTAAACAAGACGGTAAACCATTTTGGGAATTGATCCCTAACTCATGTACTTTAAGCACTTGTTAATAATTCTCTGAGGGACACTAAGCTAAGAGCTAGGTGTTAAGGTCACTTGATCTTTAAACAGCAAGAATTAAATTGGATGAAGAGTCTGCTGTTTATGTCAGAGACAGAAACCCCTCCCATTTTCTATTAAATCGAAACATATAATAAATTAGGGAGAAAATGAAATTCATCCCAAAATAATGAAACTTAATCCTTTGTAATATGTTTTATCATTTACTTACTGAATTTACATGTTTTAGTCTATAATACTCCCAGATTCATAGGATTCTGGTTTGATAAATCCTACTGCACCAGACAATAAAAGGCCTAGTCTTTCCCAGATAGCATATAGGATTTATTATGGTTACAAACACATTTGTCTCCTAGTCTGCACTGGTCACCTCTCTGTTCCTCCTGAAGGAGACCAAATAGGTCTCCTAAAGTAGTTAATAAGATACACAGGGACTTTAAAAATAAAAACAAGACCATCTGAAAATAAAGAATTAAGACATTCAATAGTTGAAAACAGGATGTGGTTTTAAGCCAAGTTGAAATTCTGACATACCTCTCTAGGTTAGGAGGGGAGCATATTAGCAATCTAGGAGTCATTCTTGAATCCTCATTTGCCTCTTCTACTATACTCAATTAATCAGCAAGTCTTGCTGATTCTGTCCATTTAACATCTCTCTGTCTACTGGCTATTCTCCATCCATTTGTCTTTATCCTCATTAAAGTCACTAACATGCCTCTTAGTTATTAGTCTCTCTGCCTCCAGTCTTACCCCTGATAATCTACTGACCACATAGCACTGGTGTTTCTAAGTCAAAAATCAGAATTTTTATTTGTTAAAAAATTTTCAAACAACCCTCTTACTCTCTGAATCAGTTTCAGATTCTTCAGCATGTCCTTCTTGATCTGCCCTACCAATCATGAGCCTTATTTCTCTAATCTTACTTTTAGTGACTCTTCACATTCTGTCAAGCAGCCTTGTGTGTTCTTGACTTGGACCTTCACGCAAGTTCAGAACATCCTTGGCTCCTTTCTCCCATTTCTCCGGTTTACTTGGTCAACCAAGACTCATCCTTTAGTACTTGAAATAGATGCTCCTGACTCTGTCTTTCCTGCACATCTCATCTCACTCCACATCTGGCTAGGTACTCTGCCTCTGTGATCCCGTGGTAACCTGGAAATTCTCACTTCACAGCCTAGCGTAATCACCATCCCTCTAAAAAAAGAAACCTATCTGAGGGCGGGAACTATATCTTGTCAGCTACTTTCTATTTTCCACCATGGTATGTGGCATAGCATAGGCACCTATAAATGGTTGTGCAATAACTACTGGATGAATAATGCATATTTATAACAGAGTGTAGTGAACTGAATTGTGTCTCAAATTATGTGCTGGAAACTTTGGTTGTTTAGTGGTTAGGTTCTGTGCCTGCTAATCAAAATATCAACAGTTTGAACTCTATGGGGCAATTCTCCTCCGTCCTATAGGGTTGCTATGAGTTGGAATTGACTCAATGGCAGTAGAATTTTCTTTAGGTATGTGTTTTCTTTAGATGAAAATTTTCACAACTAGACCAATGACCAATACCATGATAAATGAGGAAAAAAGGAAGTTGTGAAGGATTTTGTTCTACTTGGATGAACAATCAACTTCCATTGAAGTAGCAGTCAAGAAATAGAATGATGTACTTACTACATTGGGAAAATCTGCTGTGATAGACTTCTTTAAAGTTTTCAATAGCAAAGATGTCTCTCTGATGTATAATGCATGCCCGACCAAAGTCAGGGTCTTTTTAATTACTTCGTATGCATGTGAAAGCTAGACAGTGAAAAAGGAAGACAGAAAGAGGGTTGATATATTTAAACTGTGGTATTGACAAACAATATTGGACATATCATAGACTGCCAGAAGACTGAATTAATCTGCTTTGGAGCAGGTATAGTCAGAATGTTCCTGAGAAGTGAGACTTCATCTTGCTTACTTTGCAAAGACATGTCATCAGGGAAGACCACCAGCTAGAGAAGGACATCACATGTGGTAAAGCAGAAGGTCACAAAATGAGGAAAATCTTTTGTGAGATGGATTGACAAGGTAGTTGCAACAATAGACTTAAACACATTACAAACTGTGAGGATGATGCAGGCCCAGCCCGTATTTTATTCCGTCATACATAGGTTGCCATAAATTGTAGTTGATTAGATGACACCTAACAATACAACAAAATTTGTGTTAGAATCCTAACCTTATAACTGTGGATATAATGTTAGACGGATGTGATGTGATGTAATATAATTATTTCACATGTAATATAATGTAGTAACTTTCTACACTGTAAATAGAAGCAATTAGTTGAGGTCATACCAGTGTATGGTTTGTCCTAAACCTAGTCACATCTGAATTATAAAAAGACCAGACACAAAGAGAGACATATGGGAAAGACAGATACTTTCTGACTATGAAGACAGTTGAATTTACCAAGCCCAGAAACTCCAAGGGTTCTTAGTTCTAGAAGCTGAAATGGAGCCCTGGAGCCATAGCGGTTAAGAGCTTGGCTACTAACCAAAAGGTCAGCAGTTTGAACTTCCTATTCTCTCTTTGGAAACCCTATGGGCATTTCTACTCTGTCATATAGGATAACTGAAATAGACAAAGAAGGTCCTCTCCCTGGAGCCACACCTCAGACTCAAACTTTCAGCCTCCTAAACTATGAAAAAACAAATTTCCATTCTTTAAAGCCCCTTACTTATTTCTGTGATGGGAGCACCAGATCATTGGAACACAGGTACTTCACATTAATAATATGGTATAGTGGAGGAAACACAGCTCATACACTGTCACTACCAGCAGATTAAGAAAAAAAAAATCAGAGCTAATTCTCACTGAAGAAAGACTTAACTTTTCATTAATTTTTTTTTTTTTAACAAGATGTGCAAGTAGAGCTGGCAAAACGACAGCCAGGATTAGGCAAGAGGCCAAGGCTGTAAGTATACCAGGTATACCACTGCAAGTTGTAGGTACCTGAAACTGTGAAAGAAAAGCAAAGAGAAAATTGAAGATGAAAGTAGCTACGGCTATTATTGTTTTTCCTTTAAATACAACAAATTTAGTATGTTAGTATATTGATGGGAAGGAACCATTAGTGAGGGAAAGGCTGAAGGTACTGAACCTGAATTGGCTGAGTGAAATCTCTGAGGAGGAAACAGTAAATAGGATTTAGAACACGTCAGGGAAAGTAGTCTTTGGTCGGCCAGCTGACATTTCATTGTAAGAGAAAAGGAAGAGAGGAGTTTGGCCATAGATGTAGAAAGATTTGTAACCACAGTTGCAGGACACTGAAAGAGTTTCGATCTGATGACTGAAGTTCAGTAAAGACTTCAGATCCGAATGCCATTTTGATGCCTGAGAATTTTAAATGACCCCTTTTCCTGAAGGTATCAAACAAGACGCAGTGGTTAAAATGCTCAGCTGCTAACCCAGAGGTCAGTAGTTCAAATCCGCTAGTGGCTCTGCAGGAGAAAGATGTAACAGTTTGTTCCCATAATGAGTTACAGCCTTGAAAACCCTGTGAGGCCACTATGAGTTGGAATTGACTTGAGGACAGTGGCAACCACATACACATAAAATGAAATAAATGCATGTGTAAGTGTATGAAACAAGCATAGCTCATATTCTGTGATTTCTCCTTCTGAGATTATCCCTTAGCAGTCTATATTTTTGGAGGGGGGCAGCCTAATATGAACCCTTACATAGGTCAAGATCCTAAGTGAATCAAAGGGGAGAAAGATACTGAAACACTGGATAGTATGTAACACTTTGAAACCAGATTTTGAGAATCAACAATGCCCGTTTTCATCAGGACACAATATGGTACATCTAATATAGTTAACAGCATTGTTTTTTTTACTCAGAGCTAATTCTCACTGAAGATGTAACTTTTCATATCCTTCTATGAAATCTTTTTTTCTAATGTTATTCAGTCTCAGAATACTCCTATTTCCTAAGCAGATAATAAGTGAACTTTTTTTATTGTAGAGCTCATGCCTAAAGGTGAGATACGACAGATACATTATGAAAGTAGAAACTCGTAGTACAGGGACGGGGACATTGCCTGAAGAGAGATGAGTCATCCATGGGTGTTTTATCTTCTTTTTTCCTCAGTGATGCAGGGCTCAGAGGGAGGTAGGTGATGCAGTGCAAGGAACTCAGCCAATGCCAGCATGCCCTGTACTTTCAAGACCATCAAGTGGAGCAGGATTTCACTAATTATTTATGTGCTATCATTCAAGCCACATATGGCCAGGGCATTAAAAGACCTGTTGCTGTTGAATTGAGTTCCAACTCACAATGACCTTACAGGATGGTGTTTAACTGCTCCAGGGTTTCCAAGGCTGTAATACTTACGTAGCAGATTGTCTCACCTTTATCCTATGGAGCAACTGGTGGGCTTGAAACACTGAACTTTTGATCAGTAGCAGAACGCTTAACACTCTACTATCAGAACTTCCAATTAAAAGGATTGTCACTTAATGTTAAAGGTAAGGTGAAAGAGAGGGATGGGTAAGAAGGAAAATTACTTCATCTTTCAATCCATGTTTCTAAAACACTTTTCTTCTAACAAAATTCTTGTCCATGTCCTTACATAATTACAGCTGAGTCATTCATTTACCATTGGCTCGGATCAAATGTGCGGGATAAAAGCACAGAATGTTGCCCACTCATCAGGATCAAATCTTTGTAAGTTTATGATATTTGGGTGAAAAGAAAACTTAGTATACAAGTGAAACAAAGAAAATGTCAAGGCAATAGCTAAATAACTATTAAAATGTAAAGAATGGACAAAATGCTAGAAAAATTCAGCAAATGGGCAAATCATAATGGCTTTGGACAGTAGGAGAGAGTTTGTGGAAGGAATGAAGAAAAGGGCAAGCAGTAGATAGCCAGAAAAAGGGGAAGGTGAGACAGTTCAAGCAGGAGGGATACTTGGGAGTAGGTTTCGCTAGGAGCAGGTGACAAGTAAGTTGCTCCTAGGTAATCAGCTCAGTCTTGATGATGAGAACATGTGTAAAAAGGAAAGTGAGGCGTACATGATATCTGACGCAACTCACTATTATATAAGCATCAGCCCAAGCAAGCCCCATCACTGATATTCTCCTGCCCTTTAGGACTGTTTCAGCAGTTGGAAGTCTGGTGGCATAATGGTTAAGCATCTGGCTGCTAAAAAAATAGTTAATGATTTAAACCCACTAGCTGCTCCTCAGGAGAAGGATGTGTCAGTCTGTAATGAATATAGCCATAGAAACCCTGTAGGGGTAGTTGTACTCTGTCCTATAGGATCACTACGAGGCAATGGATTTGTTTGGTGCTTCAGCAATTAAATCTTTAATTCAGTTTTTTTTCGGTTGTTGTCGTTAATTCATTATTCATCCACCATTCCTTTTATTGAAACAAGTAAAACGATTCTACTATACACTCTGGCTTGGCATGCATGTTTAAGGTAGGCTGTTGATCAGAGTCTTTCTTCAAAAGAAAATGACTAAGGTGGAGGAGAAGGGAAATGGATGAAAAAAAACAAAGTCAAGCCAAGGGGCATTTGTGACCATGCTGTGTGGCTCTGATGGCACTGGGCTGGCTTGGCTGTGTGGCTCTGTGGCCTGGACTGACTGTCTGGACTGAGGCTACATCTGATGGCATTATTTACTCTCCTAGCAAAGGAAAAGCCAACCTGACTCTGTTGCTTTTTATTTTTTCTTGCTACTCCACACAAATATTTTACTCAAGTATTTCTTTCATCCATACATCTTTACTTTTTTTTGGGGGGGGGGTAAGATAAATATTCCTGGAAGTTACCTCAAATCTTTCTTTTTTTTTCCAGAGAAGTAAAATATAAATACTAAACAGTTTTTTTCATCTACCCCTTACCCCCAGATTAAATAAAGGATTATAAAGAAAAAATGAGGATAAATCATCCGTGACATTCATCTGCCGAGAGGTAGGATTAAACTAAAACCCCTGCAGGCAGATGATGCTTTATCCTGTTTTTAAAGGCTCTGAGAGAGAGAAGGAACTTGCTGTGATGTAGTCTAATGTTTCCCGATGCTCATTGCCAGTAGTTTTTTCATATGTAGTCTAAGTTCATAGGTTGCATTTTAATAGCGTCTTCTCCTCTGTATCGTGACAGGTATTTTCTCCTTGGACTCCACCTCTCAGTGTCCCAGTCGTGTCTCTGAGTCCGCATATGAGATAGTCTCTCATTCCCCCTAGCAATCCTTTCAGGCTTTTGACCTGGGCTGTGGCAGGAAAGAATCTTCAGAGGGGTCAATATTGTCAGCTACATGTGGACTGAAACCTGAGGATCAAGATCCCATCCTGAGTATTTAATCAGTGATAGTGAGGAGTGAGAAAGTGCTTTCAAGATTACTTTAGACAGTTTGCAAAAGTTTACTAATTTCTCGGGGACACACCACATCAATGAACATAGCAGCATAAGTTGACCAGCTACATCTGTTAGCAAAATCAAAGGGGTGAGAGCCGGTTGCCAGAGAAGCCTGAGGTTTACTTATGTAGCTGGTTCCGGGCCCATTTGGCTCTGGTGAGTAATGATCTGGCCTCCCCTGCACCAGGATTACTTTTGTGGGGCTTCTGGACCTTTGAGGGTCTCCTCTTCAGGGTCACATATTGCAGCCCGAGGACCTCTTTGAAATCACTCTTAGAGAAGGATCCCTTCTCCTAATCTTTCCAAGATTACACCCTTACTCTTCCCTTTTATCCTTAATAATGGTGCAAAGCACAAAAAGCAGGTCTAATTCCTAGAAGCACAGGGAATACTCTCATTCCAATTTGATGAGTCACTCTTCCTCTATGAATAACAGCTTGATTTTCCTAAAGGAGCAAAACAATAAATATACAGTGCAAGTTATGCTATGAACTAACACATAAGGAAACAAAGACAAACTGAATATCATTCTGATATGATATAACAGCACACCGTAAGTTTGATGACAGGTACCTAGCCAACTGACTGGAAGAGATCCATGTTTATGCCCATTCCAAGCGCTAATAAAAAGGTAAACAGTTTGAATTCACCAGGCAGTCCTAGGAAATTCTATGGGGCAGTTCTACTCTGTTCTGTAGTGTTGCTAAGAGTTGGAATCAACTCAGCAGCAGTGGGTCTGGGGTTTACAGAGCCATAAACTACATGCAAAGTGTTGTTATGTTGGAACTAGTCTTTTATGTGTGATAAAAATCAATTGTATTTTTACTGGACAAAATGTTATACTGTATGCGTCTGCCTATCTGTAATATACTGTTAGACAGGCTGTGTCTCAACCTTCCAGGCAGCTGTAAGACTACTAGAAATGAGTCATGTATACCCAGTGGTATCAACCATTCTATGAAAGCTACATTTATCTGTGACTGAGCTGGACACACGAGACACGTACAGGGTGTCGGCAAAGTAAAAGTAATTGTTATTTATAGAAAACAAATAGTAATTGATAATAACAGATTTCCAAAGGAGAAACACCTTTCTCCAAATTACCCATGTTCTTTCTTATGTTCCTGGGGCTGTGTGCTGTGCTTTGGTCAGATGCTGGGTTCGTGCCACCACTGGCCCCAGGTATTACCATGTTGCCAGAGGACTCTGTCCACTACTGACCCTTGGCTGGGCTTCTCTGCTAGCTGTAAGACCCCTGCATAGGATCTCCCGAGTTTCTGACTTTTTTCTCTGTCACTAGTTCCCACCACGCTATCCCAGCTAATATAGATTTCTTGCAGCCATGCTACCCCAAACTTGCTGTCCAGAAAAAGAAGTGTATAGCTGTTGGACAAGGCACACTCAGACCTCTCTCACCCTGCACATGGAAGTGTTAACAGTTCTTTTAGCTCCACCAGAAAATGCCCCAAGGTACTGCATCCCACCAGCAATGAAATATTCAATAATTGTCACCAAGCATATGGCCAGTAAAAGGGTAGAGTGGAGCAGTGGAAGACAATAAATGTAAACTTCCCTTAATGTAACGTGCTTACAGCTCATAGTAACAAGGTAAGAAACAGTATCTAGACCATCCTGGTTACTAGTAAATAGAAAAATGACTATGAATCAACAACTTTTTTACCTGGTCACACTAATTAGTATGAAAACTCATTGAGACTAAAAGAAAAAAGGAAAGGTAGAGGGAAGGAAAAAAAATCAGGAAGAAAGGAAAAGACTTTGCTAAGATATTACTTTTAATGGGCTACAATCAACTTACAAATAATATTACAAATGTTTCACAATTTGGAGAAGCGAAGGTATACACTATCAAATGAATCCAATTCTGTGAATTGTAATCTGAAAGATTGAAGTTGAACACTAATTGAAGATACTGCGAAGGTTTTCAAGCTTCCTGGGTTCCATAAGTCCTAAATATCTTAGTAGTTTTTCATACCTCTTCTGCTTCTGTTTATCAAGTTGCTAGATCCAAACAACTTGGTAAATTTTTGTGTCTTAGCAGATTATTGTTGTTAGCTGCTACTGAGTCAACTTCGACTCTTATTTACCTCTGTACAACAAAGCAAAATGTTGAGCAATCCTGTGTGAGGAAGCTATTATTCTTTTTAAGCTGAAAGGTTTAAAAACCTCTGGAAGGTTTTCTTGGTTCTTTGTTTTGATCATGTATCTTATTATGCTTCTTATTGTGATTTGATATTTCTTTTATTTCCAAGACATCAAGAAATTATTGTATTTCTTATATGATTGTTTGCTGCATCTTAAGTTTTGTTTTATTTCATTTTGATAAATCTGAGTAGGCCAGGGATACATGCTATTAGTGTTATTGTTAGGTGCTATTGAGTCAGTTCTGACTCATAGCAACTCTGTGTGCAGCAGAACAAAACACTGCCTGGTCCTGTGCCGTCCTCACAGTCCTTGTTATACTTGAGACCATTGTTGCAGCCACTGTGTCAGTCCATCTTGTTGAAGGTCTTCCTCTTTTTCCCTGATCTTTGTCCTTTTCCAGGGACTGGTTTTTCCTGATAATGTGTCCAAAGTATTTCTTTCAACTTTGGAAATGCAGAGTGTGTTTTTTCCTTTTGATTTTCTATGTCGAAATCTTTGGACATGTAGTTATAATACTTTGTCTTCTCCAGTTGCCCTCTGAAATCTGTTCAGCTCATTTGCTTCATCACTTCTTCCTTTCACTTTATATAGGACAGCAACTAACTGTGTGTGTAAACATGCATCCCCTTTGTCTTGCAAATCTGGTGAGGTGATGTGCTTGTTTGTCCAGTCACCTGACATGGGTATGGGAGGCTTTTCCCTAGTCATTAGATTGGGTGTTTTGTATGCATTCTGTCAATTGATGGGTGGTTGTGGCAAGGGTACTCAGGTCATTGGTTGCTGGGTAGATGGTACAAAAACGTTCACCAACTGTCCCTGGGGGGCAGTGCTGTATGGGGATGTGCAGAATGGCTGAAGGGAGTGGGAGACACCACCGGCCCTCAGGCCCCTGGCGTGGGTGACTGGAGGAAGCAGAAGGCACCACTGGCCTTCTGATCAGTGCATGTAGTTGTAGGAGCAGGAGACCCTTCAGGTCCTCAGGCCTCCAGCACAAGTGGCTGAACAAAGGGAGAAGTGCCTACAGTCTGTGGGTTCCTGGCTGTGGTGCAGGGTGATGGTGGGTGCTGCTGGACTGCAGTCTCATGTGGGGAGCGGGGAATGGGTGAGTAGGGTGAGGAGATCTCAAGGGTCCATGAACTTCTGGCACAAGAGACTGAGATTGGTGCACTGGGTGGTATGCATGCACTTAATTTTCACTGGGTATAAAGTACTCCTGGCTGGCTCTGGATGTGAGTTCAAGTCCTGTACCTGTGAGGCTGACCTAATTTGGAAACAGGAACTAATTCACTGTGGATGTAATTAGTCACCATGAAGTCTTACTGGAAAAAGGTGGGTCCTAATCCAATGTAACGAAGTGTCTTCGTAAAAAGAGAAGAGATACAGATACAGGTAAACACAGAGGGAAGACATTATGATAAGGTGGAGGCAGAGCCTGAGCTACCAAATCAAGGAATGTCTGGGTTACCAGAAGCTGGAGAAATGCATGAAACAGTCTTTCTCCTAGAGACTCCATGAAGAACCAATCTTGTTGATACCTTGATGTTATACTTCCAGCCTCCAGACTGTGTGAGGATAAATTTACTTTAAGCCACTCAGTTTGGGGTGTTTTGTTATGGCAGCTCCAGGAAACTACTGTAAAAGTGTAAATGTGAAAGTTACACCAAATTATTATTCTCTCTTTGAAATCCAGCTTTACTTTTTATTTTTTTCTTTTTGGATCATACTCTGTCAAGAAAGTGACAAGTTTCCCTTGTCTTTTATGTCGTATTTTACAATAGACATCATATTTTGTAAGATAAAAGAGAAATATCCAAAAGTAGGACCCAGCATAGACAGCTATGTCAAGTAGTGAAGAATAAAGTGTGAGGGATTTTTGCACTAGTATCCTTGAGGGACTTCAGGAAAACCTGAGAGGTTAAACAGCTCAGGGAGGGGTAAATGGGGTCATGGCTGTTTATTTCTTTGAATACTGTGGACTTCAACATTTTGTTACCTTGTAATAGACAGAAAGTGGTCAGCTTCTCAATAAAAACCTTCAGTTATTCTCTGCCTGCCTATAAAAGCCCACTGCCATTTGATTTTAGTTTTTCCTTCCTAATTAAGAATCCATTTTCATAGAAACACAAATAAAAAGGGCATTATGAAAGCAGTTTGTCTACTTCTGCTTCCATTTAAGTGGAAGTGGGATTTTCAGCAGTTAAAGAAAAGGAAGACCTCTAATAAGGAATATTTTCAAATGCATCCTTCAGATACAACCCTCTCAACCTATAGTTATCGGTAGCTGAATATTTCAAGTTTAACAAGGCAATCTTATACCTAGGGCAAATTTTAAGGCTTGTACTCAACCTAATATAGCTTCCTGACATTGAAGTCTAGGTGGATGTTAACTACTGTTTCAAAATCTAATGTGTACCCTTCTATCTCAAAGGCATCTCCTTTTAAGGGAGTATAATTCAAGCCATAATGGGCTGTTTCATCATTAAGTGACTCAGCAACCTGCCTCTATTTTTCCTATTCCACATTATCTCCTAATATTCCCCAGTAGAAGCTTTTCTCTGACTAGTTTTATTTCTTCTGATCTTCATGTTCCTCATCTGTCCCTGCTTTCATGCCTGTCTCAAGCCACTTCTCTGATTATAATTTATTCCTGTTGAGGTCATGTAACTGGTTAGATCCCAAATGACTTGATCAGGGTTCTGAAGATGGAGCTAGTAAGTTAGGTCTCCCAACTGGTAGCCAACTGGGGTCCCCCAAAGCATAGGAGAATGCATCCTTTTTGGTAGCAAATGACAGAAAATTCTATTAAGGGAAAGTATATTCCAAGGGGGGAATGGGTCAGTCTCCATGAGTGGAAAAAGACCCAGTGTAGTTTTGGGGGTGCTTTTTATTAGCAAAAGCAGGATGTGATGTCATAGATAGGAGGCAGAGGTAGTAACTTGGGTTTTGATTGGATTTGAGGCTACTGTAGTCACTTCACAACCGCCAGGAGGAATTGTTGTATTTGCATTGCAAGCTGCCAGGGAGAACTGTTGATGTGTGGCACTTTAGGTTTACTTGGTAACCTTATCAATACTGTGTGTGTTCTGTAATGCAAGCCACGACCTCTGTTATCCCTAGAAAATGTTAGATTCTGGTGTAAAATATGTTAGCATGTGGTAGCAGAGATCAGATTTCCCTAGCTAACCTTAACACTCCTGTCTCTTCTTTACCTATTCAAATATCCAGTGTGTTAAGACCAACCTCGTCTATGAATCAAGAGCTCCTTGTTTCACGCTGATCTTTCCTGACAGCACTTGACTTATAGTTTTTCCTTTGTCCTGGTACTTAACTGCCTGACCTTTTATACTATCCTCTTGAGCAGGGGTTAAGAGCTACAGCTGCTTAAAAGATTGGCAGTTCAAATCCACCAAATGCTCCTTGGAAACGAGTTCTAGTCTGTCCTATGGAATAGACTTGATGGTAACCAGTTTTATTTATTCATGGAATGTGTGTATCTTGATTCTAAGGGTACAAACTCGTTGGGTGCAAAGATTAGCATTTAGATGTGTCTGGAGCATAGCAGACGCTCAGTAGATGAATAGCTGGACTGATTACACTATGTATTAAGAAGTTAATTCTCACAATATAAAAAACTGTCGAGTTGCTTATCAGGCGATCAGTGCACTGAAGAGCACATAAGAACCTCACCTTAGCTGGCTCAATTATACTGGTTGACTGGAGCAAGTCACGTAGTTGCTCCCCCTCAGGCAAATACTCTGTGTTTTGTTTTGCACAGGAATTGAATTGTAATGTGATCTTCCTCTATTATTTCCTACAGATTTAGGAGGGCTTTCTTTCAGCAAGTGGATTAATTGTTCCACTTCCAGAGAGAGCTGTCCCCTCAAGTAACAGCCATTTTTTTCGAAAAGCATTTTTTTTCTATTTACAGTAGTCTCTGATGAGACTACTGAATGTAATTTGAGAAATGACAATGGAAACTATGAAAAGATAGCCCTTTAGGATGCAGTCTTTTTTACAGAAAAGGCATTGTAAGGGTTTGGCAGTGTGAGACAGTACTCCTGTTCAATGAGACTGCTTGTCTGTCCCCAAGTATGGGAGCACTGAAGTGTGGAAGCAGTCATCAACTATGAAAAAAAGTTTTGGGTCACATGAATAGTTTTTCCCCAGAGGATGATTATAACCCTTTAATCTGACTTCATCACATTTCATTGTGTTCTGTACCACCTGCCTAGTCTGGCGTGATTCTCCTATTTCCAGCTTAGATTCACTAGCGGTAAGTTTCATGTCAAAAGTAGACTGTCACTGCACTGAACCAAATCAGAAGATGGTGTACAGGTTTTACATCTCCTGTCAGCTGTGCAGCTAATTCACAGGACCTGCAGTTCCTATAAGAAGGACTTACAGGTGATAGCTGCACCCAGCAGGAAAGAACATTACAATCAATTAGAAGCATGGCACAAATAGTTTTCACTTTGCTCCTAACCAGAAGGGTTGGTTGTTTGAATTCATCCAGTGGTCCTGTGGAATAAAGCCCTAGAGATGTATTGCCAAAAAATTAGTCAGTGAAAACTGACTAATGGAGTACAGTTCTGCTCTGAAACACTTGGAGTAGCCGTGATATGAAATAGATTTGATGCTAGCTATATTTTTCTTTTTGAATCTGTAGAAGAGGGAAGGGTATGGAGAAGCTGTAAAAAAATTTTCCCGTCACGCCACAGACTTTAATCCCTAGCTTTTCTGAGACCTGAAAAACCCATTACTAATTTCCATGCATCTTACAACATGGAGTACATCAAATGAATAAAACCGGAAGTATCTTATTTTAAAAACATCTATATATTCATGTGCACACAAAAATGCTTGTAGAAAAGAAAGTACACGATGAAAAGCAAATTTCCTCCCCACCCCCCTGACCGTTCCTCCACATACTGACTCTCTATTTTCTCTTCAAAGATAGTGTTAATAGTCTTTCTTTATCCTTCCAGAGAAATACTGGAATAGAATTCAACTAAAAATTACTTTTGAGCATTTTGCAAGTTGCCTGAAACTATGCTAGTGCATAGTATCACTCCTGCCTTCAGGAAGCCCATAACCTGGCTGATAAAAATCCTATGCTGAGGGAATATGGAAGTTGGAGGGAAGCATGCAGAAAGCAGAGTAGGTGATATTTGAGCTGGCATCTATCTAAAATTACTCCAGTGATCACACTGCTATGGCAACTGTGTCTTGGCCTCCAATGTACTGATTTTAATGCAGAAAGCTCAACTCTTCTTAATCCTATTTTCTGTCAGAGGTTGGTGACAGGATAGCTGCTGTGAAAGGAGGTAGAAGTCTGAGAATGCAAGGGACAGATGCAGCTGAAGTGCTAGCTCAGAGAAACGTTACTGTGCTCCTGGACTTGAGTGGCACATGCCAATGATTATCAGAGGTTTCTGTGCAATCATGGAATGTTTCCCTGAGATATATAGCCTTCACAACAGAACATCTTTTTAACCTTTGAAGTATGTACGTGCAGGGCCCGGGCATTTTTGTGGAAAACATCTCTCTAACTTCACCAGATGGATTGTTGTTGCACAAGCATCTACTCTGGTTACTTGAGATTGACCTTCCTCTTTCCAGAAACCAGCTGCCCAGACTTCTGCCAACAATTTGTGGTAGGAGCTATGGCTCTGATCTTGGATTGTTCTGAGAAGTCCCTGACCTTGGCAAACCCAACTATAGGCCTTTTTTAGGCCAAGAAAGTTTTCATTTTTTCCTCCTCAGAGGAGCTACCTTGTATGTCATTGTTTGGCCATTTCGCACAGTAGTAACTACTGGGGCCTTCACTGAGTCTGGAAAGCTCAGATGGACCAAGTCATGAGAGTGTCAGAAATGATGATTTCGGACCAGCATGAACATATATGTGTGTATATATATATACTTTTCTCTTCTTTATTCTTAGTTTCCATTTAACCACTGGATCTGCTGGGCTATTTTTTTGCCACAGTAGTCTTAAACATGAGAAACAGGAAAAGGGCCACTTTTAATGCCACGTCAGCAGAGACCATTAGGAGAGTTTAATCTGGAGCTGTATCAGGAAAACATGTTCTCATTTCTATCGCTTTTTGTCCCTTTATATATTAGGAATAAATACCATGTAAGGTTTGAAGTTTTGCCACTTCTCCCTGTAAAAGAAGAGAAATCCTTAGCCACTCTTCAACAGTGGTTTAGTAGAAGCAAAACTGACCACGTCTGTGTGGTAGTGGTTAGTATAAATATGAAGGACTGTTACGAAAATCAGTCAGTAAAGAGAACACAGATATTTGTTTATCTTTTAGATGGTTCACCATGAATCACCTTCCTAAAGCTCCAACCCTACGCAGTTCTAGCTGTGCTCAAAAAGGTATTCCCAGGAGTCCCTGGATGGTGCAAATGGTTCATGTACCCAGTTGCTAACTGAGAGATTGGAGGGTGAAGTCCACCCAGAGGTGCACTGGAATAAAGGCCTGGCAGTCTACTTCCAAAAACTAAGCCATTGAAAACTCTATGGAGCACAGTGCTGCTCTGACTTACATAGTCTCCCATGAGTTGGAATCAACCTGACAGCAACTGGTATTCTTTTTTATTCTGTCTTCCCAGATGAAGCCAGGAGTGCTGCTTTATTCACAGACTATCTCCTATCTCTCTAGAGCGGAGCTGGGGCCCTGTGTATACACGTGGGAAGTCTGAAGAGACAGACTCTGGGGAGCCCATCAGAGAGTCCACTAATGCATAGAAAGAGCTAAAAAGGCTTTAAAAGAATGTTTCACTCTATTTTCTGGGTTCTATTTGTGGTCAAAATAATCCAAAACAATATCACATTGTTTATGTTAGAGGGAGTGACTAGTGTGGCACTGCGAAGGTATTAGGCCTAAATAAGTTAGATCGATGATGACCCATATATCCAGCTACATTCTTGTCTCACCCACTCACCCTCTGCTGTCTAGTCAATTCCAATTCATAGCAGTCCTGTAGGGCAGAGCAGAACTTTCTCATAGAGTTTCCAAGGAGAACCTGACGGACTTGAACTGCTGAACTTTCAGTTAGCAGATGTAGCACTTACCTGCTGTCACTGGGATTTCCTCCTGTCTCCCAGATATCTCCATTTAAAATATCCCAAATTGAATTTAGGGTCTTTCCTTAGTCCCACATATGCCATGATTTCACTTTCCTCGGTGCCTTCACACATGGTATTTTACATTCTTGTAAAAAACAATCCAACCTTTTTGCTAGCCTTTAGGCGGAGTTTCCACACAGCATGATATATGAAGCTGAATTAAATATCTTATTTATAGATAAATAGGTCTTCACAATTTCCTGCAACTTTTTTTTTGTGAGACAGCTTGTAAACTGTGCTAGCCTTGTAAAATCTTTCCTGTGAGCTTCAGATGCTTGAAGTCACTTTATTATCTGACCCAAACATACATATCTGCTTCATCCTGTGAGGAGCTAAGTACAACTGGTAGTCTGTCAAGTCACTGTGAACACTGTATTAGCAAATCCAGAACCAGTGCTCCAGGCAAACACAGGACTAGGTTCCTGGGAGCCTTTGGGTTGTAACATTTTTGTTAACTGGTCAACAAGTAAGCTTGTTTTATGTATGTTTCTGTTTAAAGACACTTTAATATATAGTGTTGATAAAAACTTACTTAAGATATGAGAATGGAGAATGTTTTAGTCAGCTAGTGCTGCTGTAACAGAGGTACCAGAGTGGATGGCTTTAACAAAGGAAGGTTTGTTCTTACACAGTTCAGTAGGCTACAAGTCCAGATTCAGGACATCTGCTCCAGGGCAAGGCTTTTTCCCTTGTTGGCTCTAAAGGAAAGTCCAATATTGCATCAGTCTTTGTCCAGGGAGCATCTTGGTGCAGGAACCTCAGGTCTGAAAGACACACTTTTCTCCTGATGTTGCTTTCTTGATGGTGTAAGGTTCCCAATTCTCTGCTTGCTTCTCTTTCCTTTTATTTTTATCTCTTGTAGTAAGAAAAGATTAAGGGTAGGGTAAGCCATACTCCAGGGAAACTCCCTTACGGTGCAGTAGGGAGGTGATCTTATGAAGGGATTTACAGTCCCACCCTAATCCTGTAACATACAGCACAGCAAAGTCACAAAACAGAAGACAATCTTAGAATATGGGGAATCATGGCCCAGGCAAATGGCTCCACATAGTTTTGGAGGGGGAACACAATTCAATCCATGACAGAGGGTATGACTTATCTGGGACCATGTGCATCGGGTGACTCAGTGTCTTTGTTGCTTTGCCCCTGACCACAAATGACAGTGAAAACATCACAAGTACTGATTTGGACTGTTAGTTTACTTTGTGGTTATCTTAATATTTAATTCTAAATTTTCAAATTTCTTTTGGGATCTACCAGATATGGGATTCAATAAGCATCTTATATTGATATTTTTTCATATTTCATGATATCAGAGAAGATTTTTGCTAACTAATCCTCAACAATTCTATCTGTATTTTGTTTTAATCTCCCTACCCCTAGTCTGGTACTATAATCACTCATAGGTTACTCTCCTTGGTAGAGCCCTACATAATTCTTAGCGTTTCTTTATTTTTCTTCAAATAAGTTGATATCAAGTGCTTTATTCTGACTTTCATTGTCTCAATTCTGCTCCTATGACTCTGCTGAGTCACCTAATTCTGAAATTTTATTGTTAATCTTCTATTATTTCTCTCTATGGATTCTTACAGCCTGTTACATTTATCATTATGCTCTTCTATAATATTTTTAAGTTCCTCTATCTTTTTGTATGTTCCTTTGCTTGTTTTGCATTTTGGTTGATCTCATTCCTGATCTCTTGAAGGGTTCTATATATTAATATTTTTTTATTCTACCTCCAGGAGGTTCTCTTGCTCGAAAGAGATTTGTTGATTCTTTGTTTTGGGAGCTTGCTGATACCATTATGGCCTACCTCTCTAAGTGATGTGATGATGTAGACTATTGTCTCTAAGCTGTCAATGAATTATTATATTTATTTGTTTTATATTTGTTTATTGTGTCCTAACCTCTTGTTGGGCCCATTTCAACAGTGTAAGGCTCTTAAGCAAAGTAAAAAAAGATGTATACCTGAAGCTTAAATTCAACGGTATCCACTGTATAGTGGAGTGGCAGGTTCATAACATTTGATACTATGTAAGCACAGTCCTCACCTACCCACATCAGGGGCCTGAGGATTGATAGCTGCACACAGGTCACCTGGCCTCCCATGACAGAGGTCTAAGAATAGGTGCTGCCTCCCAGTGATGACAGCAAACACTATTGGGTGCCATACTATGGCTGCAAAACCTACCCACCAACATTCTCTAGGGAAGAGGGACATGCTTAACCCTCAAGCCGTCAGGTGCAGCCCTCAGATCTCTACCTTGTTCAGTATGTGAACCCTTACTGCAGACAGATACCTGTGTCTTCTCCAATTACCCTTGCCCATCTACGACTGTAGTTGAGAGCCTGCACTGCTTTGTGACGAACTACCTGGACACCTGAGCTCAATTCACAAAAGAAAAGCAAACAGACTCCAGAGCTCTGATGTCTCTACTAACAGATATAATCACCTAGTTACAGGACATTAGAGCCTCAAAGTCACCAGTCATCAAAATAGCTCACATGAGCAGCCTATTTTGGAGTATCGAAACACAACCAAACAAGAGGTTAGGACACAAATTCAGACTCGTGACAACCTCATGTGTTCTAGAGTACAACTACACTTAATAGTTATTCAACAGATTTCATGTTTGAGAAGTAAATCAATGGGCCTTTCTTCAGAGGAGACTTCATTGATAGGAACCACCAGCACTTCAGTTAGTATACTATAAGGTCTCCTTCTAGTACATTCTAAGAATTACCAGCAAAAACAGAGTGGGATGAGAGACTGCAAGGCTTCTAAAGGCCTTAGCAAAGTCTGGTACTTCAGAGATTAGGAACACACTGGACTAGGCTTTTCAGTACTTTGAGTTTGTAGATTGGCTTGAATATGAGATCTGACTCTATTATATATCGATTTATGGTATTTGGCCTCCCTAGGCCAGACTTTGTTGATCTATAAAAGGGAAAGTAATATAAGTTCTGCCTGTTCCACAGCCTTATAGTGAGAGTCAAGCAGATAATATGCCTCAAAAATTTTGTGAACTTCAGTGTTGCATATAAATGTAAGTCAGTGGAATGACTGACTTAAATATGCCAACAATAACAAACTTAAAAACCAGAGTGCTGGTGCAGTTCTTAGGTTATAATGATTCCTAGAAACTCTGGGACTGGTGAGAGTTCCAGCAAAGAGAATCTGTCCTTTCAGATGATTTCAGACTAGTCCTTACAGCTGAGAGATCTCCACTCACTATCTCTTTGGTTCTTCCATTGGTACCTGAGAAATAACTAAGGCCTGTTTTAAACAGTTGACCACTTAAGAAATTCCATCTAGAAAACTGTTACTGAACTTTTGTGAAAAACTGATCTGAAGTATAGTCTGCTAATGAAAGTTTGCACCTCCATTCAGGTCCGCAGTTCAGCAGATGTTGCTGTCTTGAACAGCTCACTTCAAATTGTAGTGTTACGGCTTTCAGCAGGTGGGGTCCATCTTTTAAGTCTGTGATACATACACTCAAACAGCAGTAGGAAAGAGGAGAAATGATTTGATTTTTATTTCAACTTGCTCTGAATAGGGAGTAGTGGAGGACTTTTTGCTGAATGCACCATTAGAATCGCTGACAGATGTCTTCACATTTGTACTCGAATTTAAGGAACTGTGTTCAATGGCTTTTGGGTTGCCACGGGACTTCACAGCTACCGAATCTGCTAATTTAACCTTTGTTTAGTTTGAATAGGCTTATGTTGAAATGCAAAAGAACGTTCTGAGGATCCTTTGGAAGGAGAGTTGTTCTGGAATGAATCCTAACTGTAACCTGGTAATTATGAATTTGTTTTTCTGCTTCTAAGCAAGCTAGATTTTTCAATGCAGTAGGCCTTAATGCTGATGATCTAACAATAAAAAATATTTTTATTTTTATTCCTGAATTGATAGGCTGTAATATGTAAAGGAAAATATGCTGAGCTAGGGGTCTGGAAACTAATGGACCTCATCAGCACTTTGGATCACGGTCTTCTTTCTGGTGCACTAAAACCCCAGAAATAGATGTCTGAGACTAGTGGAAGATTTCTTTTTCTGAGGTTAAAAACAAACAAACAAAATGGTTAACTTCCAGACTACTGAACGAAAGGTTGACAGTTCAAATCCATCTAGAGGCACCTCAGAAATAAGGCCTAGTTGTATGTTTCTAAAGATCACAGCTTTGAAAACCCTATGCAGCAGCTCTTTTCTGCACAGTTCAGGTCGTTATGAGTTGGAGTTGACTCTATGGCAAATAATGACAACTTTTTTTTTTTTTTCCTGGGCTGAATTTATCAATCACCACATTGATGTGGTTTGAAATAACTTTAAGAAGTGATTTTTAGGGAGTATTTTATCATCAGCTCTAGTAAAAGTAATGAAGTATAAGTTTATTTCTAATCAAAAGGACATTTTATAGTGTTATGGCTTTGTATTAATCAAGTATATCCAGATTTACCTCACCAAGTAAAGATGACACAGGTTCCTGCCCTTTGACCCTGTATCACACGTGTAATCCGTTGCTATGGAATGACTGCTGTAGAAGCACCGTGCTTCCCTCTAGGCTCTGCTGCTTATCTTCTGTATACCTCTTCACTAGGTCCTTGCTCCACACACAAAAAAGAAACCATTGCCATCATTTCTGACTCATGGTGATCCTTGAAGAGAAAATGGAACTGGCCCACAGAGTTTCCATGAAAGGGCTGGTGGATTTGAACTGCTTAGCTTTTAGTTAGCAGCTATGGTACTTAACCATTATGCTGCCAGCTTTTTCAGATTCCTCCTCAGGGACGGACAACTATTATTCAATTGGACAGAGCTAGGAGCATGACTGTGTCCTGTTTAATAAGCCAGAATGCGTAGGTTGTTGTGACTTATTAGCTGATACTTGCAATCAGAGAGGAAACCCTGGTAGTATAGTGGTTAAGGGCTACATCTGCTGATCCTGAGGTTAGTAATGCAGATCTGCCCTGCGTCCTTTGGAAACTCTATGGAGCAGTTTCGCTTTGTCCTATAGGGTTGCTATGAGTTGGAATTGACTCAACAGGAGTGGGTTTGGGTTTTTTTTTTTTTTGTCCAGAGAGGGTGTGTGACTTTCTCTTTTGCTCTCTTGGGTAGACGAAGTCCCTGTGTTTTCTTCTGTTTCCCATGAACACATAAGTAAGCATTCAAACTGAATTTGTGATCCTTTCTGTTCATGGCTTCCCATACTATATTGGCCAAGCTTTTCCCACTGCAACCAAGAGATGTAATCTCTCACCAAAAAAAAAAAAAAAAAACCTGTTCTGGCAGTATAAAATGTTATCTGATTTATTAATAAATTAATACATTCTTCCCTATGTGATTAGTCTTCCTTTCTGAGATTTCCCTGGAAATTCTCTGGGAATGAAGAGTAATAGTTCCAGACTTAATTATTGCTCAGCCTCTGATACAATATCAAAACGTTTTTCAGAACCTGTAAAGGCAATGCATTCCACACCTTCCTTGTCTGGCTTAACATTGTCTGCATTTCAATGGAAAGCACACTGATCTGGCAACTCTAGGTTCTGTTTCGTTCCAAGCTCTGCCCCTAACTCTTTCCATGACCTGAGCTCTTAATTTTCTCATTTGTAAAATAAGGAACTTGAACTAAACCTTTTCTGGGTCACCTCCAATTTTTAACACTTGCTGATATGGGAAATGTTCTTTTTGTGAGTTCAGAGACTACTTAAATATCTTTTTTATATATCCTGTAAATCTCCTTTTGAATCTCAGTCTCTCTTTCACACACACACGTGTGCATGCATGCACACACACACACAGACACTTAAATATTAGTAAATTAAATAAATTCTGAGTTAATGGAGAAAAAAATACATAACATAAAACACTGGGAAATGGAAGAAAAAAACCTATTGTAAAACAGGTTTCACTTTATTTAGGAGACCGTTAAAAACAGCTTCAAGCCAAATCTCCTGGTGTCACAGGCAGCAGATCAAATAACCCTAATCTGCCTAATTTACAGCCTTGTCACATAACCTTGGATATAACATTTTTAAAAAAGAGCATACCAGGCTCAGTTCTGAAAAGAATTTATATGTTTCTGTGAATAACATAATTAAAGAGAAGATTCACATGAATGACTTAATCTATGCCGTTGCTTATGAAGAAGTTCAGAAAGAAGGATATATTCTGAAGGACTCTAGGGATGATAGTGAAAGAAATATAGCTCAGCTTTGTAGATGGTGATTACACAATCACAAATGGCAGCTGCTGAGTCAAAATTGTTTAGAAATATCACAGGCCAAATGGATGGAGGCAAAACTAGGTGGAGCCAGGAGAATGAGATCTGAGGTACAAAATGCCTCAGACGGAGTGCGTTAGGCTTGACCTCAATACCTACACATCTGACTAAGATTTGGCTTGTTAGAGCATTTCAGACCCATTGCCATCTAGTTGTTTCCGGTTCAGAGCAAACCAGCAGGACAGAGTGAATCACTCCATAGTATTTCCAAGAATACAGTCTTTACATAAGTAGAGTGCTGTATCTATTTACCACATCTTTCTCCCGAAGTAGGGTTGCTGAGTTGAGCCAGTAACCTTCACACTAGCAGACCACCTCTTAACCGTTGTTCCATCCATGCTAGCACCTATGTAATAACAGCAGATATGGCAAGCCATCTGTAGGGTTTTTTTTGTCCTGAAGTCTTTTGTCCCTTTCAGTCTTTACAACTCTTTTAGCTAGGTAGTATGAAATCTCATTTTATACACAAGAAAACTAAGGTGTAAGCAGTTTAACACTCTCAAGTTTCCAGAGTGTTTAAGTAACAGAAATGAGGGTTAATCTTGAGTTTTCTAACCTCAAAGACTACTCTCTTGACATCACACCATGCTTCTCTACATCTGAGGTTGGTCTAGCTGGAAAGAGGCACTACAGTTCCCTCTAGGATGAGTTTGAGAGCTTCCTTCCAGAAACTATTTTTGGAACACAATATCCTCTTAGAAGATAAAAATAGAGCCAGTAAACAACACGATTCTTGTTTGTGCCCAGTCCTGGAGTTTTGGGGCATTATATCTTATTTATACAGATACAAAATATTATTCTCACATCTTCTACTCTGACAGCCCCTTATTTGATTTTATCTTACAGTCTCTGTTGAGTACCTAGCAGTTACTGTGTTTTCCCTGGAATATTTCACATGGAAGAGTTGGGAGGACAGCAGGAAGCAGTGGAGACCAAGTCAAGCTTATTAGCAACTGTGTCATTATTCCAGAGGAGCTTCTACTTCATGCACAATTTACATTTGTATATGGTTCATTAAGTCAACAAACAAAAATCAATGAGCTGTCAAACATAAAACGATCTCTTCTTGTTGTAGGAAAAACAGCAGTTTACAAATAACCATTAAACAAAGCTCTGGGGACCAAGGATCACTCCAAACACTGTTAATTGTTAGAGGAAAGACCTTTAATTCCAGCCGGCGGAACGCAGTGGACTGAGTCCAAAAATGGCTGTGTTCCCCGTCCCGCTAAATTCCAGAGCTTCTATATGCTTTACAGAAAGTTCAAAAGAAGAAATTTTCATACAGCATTCCTATTGGTATTAGTAGTTTTACAAATGATCATTCTACCTTTTAACTGGTGTCAACATAGTTACAAAGATAAAGACAAGCAAACTCTCAAGTTGTGAAGAAGGAGCACTCCTTTCTCTGGAGGTCAAACTGTTTACAGGAAACACTTGTGTGGGGTTTTTCTTCTGCCAGCCTTCCAGGCTTCTGGTGCTTTTAACAAGGCTCTAACTGTTCAGGTTTGAAGCCCTCAGGCTTCTGGTATTTTAGGAAAGGCTATAATTCTTCAGACTTTCCTTTTGCATTCTCGTGTTAAGTTTGTTTTCCACTTCTAATAATTATTTGAAGGGTTAGAGGAAGTTGTGGCTCAGGCCAGCAGAATGTTGATTTTTTACAATTTTTTCCTCATATTTTTGGAGACAGTCCTCCACAGCTTTTTTGTGTTTCTGAATATCTTCTGAACAGAGGCACTCTGTTTTCCTTGTATAGGTCTTTTATGTTCCTGCCTTCTTGCTTGCATAGTTTCTGCCAAATAATGAGAGCTTAGTCTTAATATTTTCCCTTTGTAAATGACTTTTTGATTTTCTTTTTTAAAATTGAGATTAAGTGAAAGTATACAATCCAAATCAATTTTGCATGCCTGCTTATCTGCAGCTTCGTCTGCTCCTCACCCAATGACAGCATAATCCTCCTTTCACTCTATATTTCTAGCATCCTGTTACTGAGCATCTGCCCCCTCCTCTGCACTCTCTTCTCTCCCATCCAGAAAGAAACCAGTAGGACAGCCTCCTATAAAGGTATAGAACCATGAAGTACGCACATCATATGGTCACACTGTGTCCCTGAGTCCAATCCATTCTTGTCTGAAGAGTTGACCTCAATCATCGTTTCCAATCAGGGCCAGCAGCGTGTCAAGGGGCACGTTCCCAGGAACCCTCCAAGCTATGACTTTTTGATTTTCTTTAACTACTCCCAGGATTCTTTCTTTGTCTTTGGTTTTGGCAAGTACATTTATGATATGTCTTGGAGACTTTATTTTGATGTCTGTCTTATATGGGGTTCATTTAGCCTCTTGGGTGGTCAGCTTTTCATCTTTCATGATGCTCTGTCAACAACTTTCAACAATGTTCTCCATTTTGTCCTTCAGTTCTGTAATTCCAATCACGTACAAATTTTTGCTGTTGTTTATGTCATATAGTTCTTAGATTTTCTTCACTTTTTTTTCCTCTGGTTTTCCCTCAGAGTGACACTCATGAATTTATCTTCAATCTATCTAATTCTGTATGCTTTTTTATTCTGTCTTTCATTGTTTCAAATTTGCTTCTAAGACCATCTATTGAGTTGTCCATTCATGAAGTATTATTGTTTGTGTTTTGGATTTCCAGTTTCTATTTTTGTATGATTTCTAATTGTTTATTTTGATGTTGTGTTCTTATATTATTTTCCTGAAATTTTCTGTTGCATTATTTGTGTTTTCCTTGATTTTGGCTATATTTTCATTGGTCTTGTCTGTTTTCCTCGGTTTTGTCTATTTTTTACCCTTAGATTTATCTGTGTTTGTTCTTGGTCTTTTTCCTAATCTCTTAGAAAATCCTAAATATTAATCTTTTGAATTCCCTATCAGGCAGTATATATCATTTCATATATTGTCACTGTCTACTGTCTGAAACATTAAAGTTGTTTTCTTTATTTACTACTGCATGTTTGTTTCATCCTGCCTTTTGTTTTGTTTTGACATGTCAGTGTCATGGGCTAAGTGTGCTCTGCTGCTTGGTCATCTGTAGGCCCACCAGGTCTCTCAGTCTTGTCTGGGTAGGCAGAGCATCAGCAGGTAGTGTAACTGACCCTGCTTTGCTATATGCTGGTTTGGTAAGGTAGTGGACCAAAGACGAGGTGGACACTTTCTACCTCCTGATGTTGTTCCAGCAATTTGACAGCATTTACAGCTTGTCTCCAGATAGGTGAGTTGCTGGATGAGGAGTGAGAGGGGCTCGTCTCCGGCCATTCAGCAGCTTGTCAGGTGGCAGGAGGAGGGAGTGATGTGGGCCCAGTACAGTCGCAATGGGGTAGGACTGGCAGGACAAGAAGGTGGGTAGATAGGGTTAGATGGATGGGGAGAAAGGAAAGGGAGGAAAGAGAAAAAAGAAAAACAAACAGTGGCATGATGAGGGCTGGCCACTGGGGGCCCGTGGAAGGGATGGGTGGTGGCTTAGGTAGCAGGTTAGAGGAAGGACGAAAGAAAAAGAAAAAAAATAGCAGCACAGTGGGCGTCACCAGGTGGGAAGGGTGAGTCGGTGATGGGTCAGTGGATCTTTAACTGCAGTGGTTACTTGAAGGTATTTGGGCTTAGGTGAGAGGGAGAAAGCAAAGAAATAAAGAGAGAAGAAAAAAAAGAAAGAACTTAAAATATTTATAAAATTAAGGATAAACAATGAATTTAAAAAACCTGGTGACACAGTGGGTTCTGGTAAGTGAGGGCAGAGTGGATGAGTGACATATGGAGCTAGCTGTGAGGGAAAAGTTAAAAAAAAGAAAACTAAAAGGTAGCGGTGGTGTATAGGCACTTGCAGGCAAGTGCTGACTGGTGGGAAAAGGGGGAGGTTACATACTGGGTGGGGGGAAGGGAGAAACAAAAGGAAGAAAGGAGATGAAGAGAAGATGACACGACAGAAGCCAGTGAGTGGCGGCAGATTGGACCTGGGGTGGCAGGAGGTTGGTGGCTGTCTAGCCGAGGTGGTTTTCTTTATTTGCTTATAATGGTAATTTGTTCATTGATTTTTTTTTTTTTTTTTAGTGATATCATAAATTTTCAATCCTCAAATAAACACAGTTGGTTATATGATACAGTATCTTTCCAATATAAAGTTGGATTGATTCCTAATGTTTGCTTGGGATTTTTGCACCTAAGTTTACCAGAGGTCTTACTATGTTATGCTTAGGGGTATAATTTTCCTTGTTTGGTGCTTGTAACTCCTTTAAAATCTCTTAAAATAATGATGTACAATATTGATTATAGATATTTTAAAGACTGAAAATTTGCTGTGAATGTATTTTACGGGCCTTCTTTTTTTTTTGCCTTTCTCTTTGATCTACCTCTCATTTTTCCTGCTTACTTTTGTAATTTTAAATTCTAGAAAAATTATATACATAATTTGATATTCTGAAGATGTTGTATTTCTCCAGCAAGACTATTTTTTTTATTCTAGAAGGCATTACTATCACCTAATTCATCTAGAAATTGAACTGATATGAAGCTCTTTATGAGCTCAGCTCTATTCCTGCTTCATTACTACTCATAGGGTATAGTTTTTCTGAAGTCATAGCTGAAAATCTTGGTTGTTTGTCAGAGTACTTTCTCCTGAGATTTTCAGATTTCACAAAAACAAACAAAACCCCAAACAATATGTCTTAATCAAATTATATGCATATAATTTGCACAATCATGAAGCAGAAGTCACTGGAAATAAAAGGGATGCAAACTGACCAGAACAATAAAATGAATGAAGTAGAGAAGACATAGTGAAAGTTAGTGAGAAAGAAGCAATTCTGGTGTTAATCTGAAAAGTCATCTTGTGTATATAGGATGTAAAACACTAAGAGTAGAGCTGTGTATCAAATATGACTGCACATCAGTTAGCCAGTTACATTTATATGTGGCATTTTAATGGTAATGAACGTGGATTTGGAGCCACAATGACATAGGTTTCAAACCCAGCATTCACATATGTGTTCTTGCCTGTAAAATGGAAATAATAAAACCTACAATATGGCTATAGCCCTGGTAATACGGTGGTTAAGAGCTTGGCTGCTAATCAAAAAGTCAGCAGTTCAAATCCACCATCTGCTTCTTGGAAACACTGTGGGAAAGTTTTACTATGTGTTATCAGATTGCTATGAGTGGGAATAAACTTGACAGCAATGGATTTAGTTTGGTTTATCTTATGGCTTTGATGAGAAAACAAAAAACCACTACTGTCAAGTTGATTATGCCTCATAGTGACCCTAGCTCCCACAGAACTTCTGAGGCTATAAATCTCTGCAGAAACAGGCTACCACATCTTTCTCTGGTGGAGGCTCTGGTGATTTTGAACCACTGACCTTTCAGTTAGCAGTGGATTGCTTTAACCACTTTGCTGTCAGGATTTGTATTTAACTATAAACACTTTGTCACCAGGCCTCATTTTTAACTACATGCAAGAATAGTAAATAGAAACAGCTCAATAAAAATGGTATCTGTCATTATTGCTGTTAGTGTTCATGGTTCTTTTTGAAGTAATGATTATGAACCCATGTGACAGAAACCAAGACCCTGTCCTTGGTAACAACCTTATGGAAGGCAAGAACTGGACCTTTAAGGCTTTGCAGAGTAGAGTTCCACACTTTCTCTTGATAACAGAAATATCAAACTGACATCTACTACTCATTAAAAGATCCATTTTTTATAGTATCATTAAGGGATACTGACTGTACAAAATTTCAGATTTAAAGTACATATTTTCTGAGACTTTCAAAACACTAGATACAAAATAAGGTGACACTGTATTAAAATGAAGCAGTAGAGACAAATCTGTGACTAGTGTTACTTTTTTTTTTAATGCTTTCCTATTTCGTTCCAAACAGAGTATTTTAAAATGAACTGTATTCAAACAAAGTGTGCAATTTCAAGTCACAGAGGTTAAGAAAAATAACTCTCAAAATGGGACAGTAACACCTCAAAACCAAAATGCTATGTAGGAGAAAGAAAATTCTACTTGAAAACAGATTAAAATAAAAAAGTATCAAAAATAAGGCCAAAGTAATGTATACATGTTTCCTTCTACAGACTTTGCAGGCACATTATTTATTTTATGTTCTCTTTCAGAAAGATGAGAAATTGGCTGTGGAACATATTTGCTCTTAGCATTAAGGACAGCATATACAATTTAAAATGGATGTATTATCATTTTAGGAATTCTGATACGAATATCACTTACCAGAGTTTTCTTAACATGTAAGGCACAGGGTAGCCTCTTTGTGTGTGTGTTTTTTTTTCTGTAATTGTTCACTCTGTACCCACCTACAAATTGGAGTAGAAAAGTTGATGCTTCATTAGCATCGAGAAAAACCTGTAATTGAATGGGAACAAGGAAGTTAAGAGCATTTATCCAGAAGGTCATACTACATAGCCCCTTCATTTCCCAAATTAGTGGTCATTAGGCAGGAACAGTTCCAGTACTGCAGTATAGTAATAGTGAGGAAATTACCATTTAGCTCTTCTATACTGTCCAAAGGCTTTCCCAGATTATGGTATCTAAATTGGATTGTTCTATATAAACATAAATGCTAAATGAATAACATCCACACAATGGCATGCATTTGGGCAAACAAGCTGGATAAGTTCTAGCTGGTGCAAAAGATTTACCTTTATAGCTAGTATTATGATTTCTTCTATAACTAATCCTGGATATTGTAAAGTTGTTTGGAGCTAAGACCTCCCAATAAAAACAGAGAGCTAAGATGCCAATAAAAACAGATTTTTTAAATCAACATGAATACTCATAAGTATCTTGTAATATGCATTTGGAATGCAAAAGGATAAACATAGTTGAGTGAAGTTCTATACGGTGTATAACAGAAACAATATTAAGAGCATCAACTGAAAAGTTGGTCACAATCCCCGGGAGCAGAGGAGAATGAAGGACATCAAAGACAAGAGAAAAACATGAGCACAGCAGGCAGAAGGTGCCACATGATCCAGAGACAGCATGAAACCAGAAGAACTAGATGGTACCCAGCTATCACCAATGACTGCCCTGAGAGGGAACACAGCATAAAGTCCCTGATGTGGAAGGAGAAAAATGGGTGTGCAGAGCTAGAGCTCTGTTAAAAGACCACACTTGATGGTCCACTACACTGGGGGGGTCCCCTGAGGATGTGACCCCCAGATTCTCTGTTACCCAGAGCTAAAACCAGTACCAAAGCTAACTCTTCAGACAAAAACTGGAGTGGACTATAAGACAGAGTGATGCTGGCCAAGAATATGCTTCTTGGCTTAAATACATACATGAGGCTGCCTGAGCAGCTCCTCTCTGGAGGCAAGATGAAAGGTAGAGGGGGACAGGAGTTGGTTGACTGGCTATGGGGAGTACAGGATAAAAAGGAGGGGCAGAGAGCAGTTAGAGTAGCATAGTGGTATATATTTGCAGTTTTATATGGCAAACTGATTTGGATTGTCAACTTTAACTTAAAATACTATATATATACATGTAAGTTATCAACTTATTGGTAAGACTGTAACCAAAAACCAAACGCGTTGCTAGCAAGTCAATTTGGACTCAAGGCAACCCTACAGGACAGAGTAGAACTGCTCCACAGAGTTTCCATGCTGGTAGGTTCAAATTGCTGACTTTCTATTAGCAGTCAAGATCTTAACCCTGTGCCACTGGGATGGCATCTACAAGCACTTTTTACTTTATGTGCTCACTTTGCTTTACTTCTTTTCTCCTGTCATTTGTTTCTGGTGAAGCGATCCCTGGTCAAGCAGTTCTGTGATAAGGAGGTATAAGAAGCTTCATATGCCAGTTTTCTTCTGGGAGATTTGGAATACATAGAAGAATGTCTAAGCTTTGAGGAATTTTGTGTAAAGAAACCTGGCTGCTTTGTTTAATTCAGCTTTCTCACATTTTACCTAATAAAACTTTTTGTTTATTTGTGTACAGCATTTATGTTTACACTGATGGCAGAGTGGGGAAAGTAGTAGTCTAAAGCTATAGATTTAATTCCTTTTATACCTTCCTTGTTGAATACATGGTCAAAATTTTCCAAGTTATATTTTCTCTGTTAGCAAAATGAGGGCCCAATAATAATTTTAAGTATTGAGTAAGCCAATGTCTCTTTCATGTCAGTTTTTCGTAGGTCTCAAGATTTTTCTATCCTGTTAGTTATTCTCCTTTCCTCTAAGGGGGGGCCCTCCTGCTCAACTGTGGCACCCACAAATCAGGAATTTGAGATCACTGTATTATTTCTTTCTTCTTTACTGCTCTAATTTAGAAGATCAAAAGCTGGCTTTATGAAGCTATATGTAAGCAGAGATTCCAGACTAAGAGAGAAGAAAGAAAGGCCAGGTAATGTACATTGAAAAATTAGTCAGTTAAAGCCCTATGTATCACAACAGAATAAATTGTTCAATGCAGTGCTGAAAGATGAGGTCCCTAGGTTGGAAGGCACTCAAAACATAGTGGCCTTAACAACGGACTCAAGCATAGCACCAAATTAAAAGATAGTGCAGAACTAGTGAATGTTTCTTTCTATATCATGTGCAGTTACCAAAGTAGAGCCAACTACACACCAACTAACAACAATAACAGTTAATTAAGGTAATACTGACTTCAGGAACAGAAAAATCTCCAGGTCTTATGGATTAACCCAATTTAAGTTCATTTCTCTTCACATGAAGTTCAAAGTATTTCTGATGCAGGCTTCTTTCCTTCTGTGGTTCCATTGTCTTCCTCCTGTGGCTTCCAAAGTCTCTGTGAAAGGGAAGAGCATAGAGTGCTGCACTGGAAGACGTTACAGGCTGGGCCTGAAGAAGGAGCCAAACATAGCTGCTTGCATTCCCCAGGCTGTTATTCAGTCACATACATGATGACTAAGGAGACTGGAAAATACCAGCAAGTTATTTACCAAAGAAGAACCCTGGTGGTGCAGTGGTTAAGAGCTATAGCTACTAACCAAATAGTTGGCAGTTCAAATCCATCAGCCACTCATGGGAAACCCTCTGCATCAGTTCCTCTCTATTCTACATGTCACTGTGAGTTGGAATGGATTAGATGACAAGCTGTACTAGGGTCGGCAGGAATGAGGGAAATGGGGAGGCATTGCTTATGCGCCACTGAGTCTCTGTTTAAAGCGAAACCCACTGCCATGGAGTTGATGGTAACCCTATAGGACCAAATAGAACTGCCCCGTAGAGTTTCCAAGAATTGCCTGGTGGATTTGAACTGCTGACCTTTTTGTTAGCAGATGCTAGGACTCAACCACTATGCCACCAAGGTTTTCAAGTCTCTGTTTAGGGTGATGAAAAATATTTGGAAATGGCCAATGGTAAATGTAAACTGCAAATGTAAAATATAAATGTAAACTGCAAATGTAAAAATAGTTAAAATAGCAAATGTGTTGTTATATATGTGATCATAATGACATTTAAAATAGTAATGATAAACATAATGGTGCTTACCAAACTTTTGTTTGACATTTTCTTTAACTCTTCCTTTCAAGTTTTTGCTTCTGCTTCCCAGATTTCTTTGCTAAAAGACAGTGCATCCTCCTTCAGAAAGTATATGCTTAGTCTAGGCTAAGGTATAAAAGTTTTTCAAAACCAGGATTAGAACAAAGACAGAGTATATATGATTTCTTTTACTTTACTGTCTAAATTGGAGTTCGTTCATTTCCCATTTTTTCCTAGTGTTTCCCCCCATTGGTTTTATATAGGCTAAAACACTTTATTTTATAGGCTAAAACACTTTATTCACAGATTTTTTATTTTCATATTCATTATCCTTTTGTCTCCATAAGTGGGCATTGTTAGAAACGTTGCAGTCAAGTGGTAAACCTGGACCCCACTGCCACTGCCACTAGCAACAATATGGCTTACGTGGAAACAGAGTAGTTTTAAATACACTCTCGTTTGACCAGTGTTGAAACCACCTACAAAGCTGCCCTGAATTCTGAAGTGTCACAGTTAGAAATAACTTTTTGACAAGATTACTGCCTTTGTGTGGTCCTTTTTGAAAAAAATTTAATGTCTTTGAGAAGGCTAATCTTTCAAAGAAACGGATAAAGGAATATCTCTGGTCCATCTTGTTCTTCACTTGTAACTCCTAAAGTATTTGCTCTTTGAGTTCATTTTGTGTTTTTTTCCTTGTCTTGGTTGCCTATGTTGCTTTAAGGTGAATACCACAAGTGCGTGCCTTTAAAAACTAGACTTTGATTTTCCCATAGTTAAACTAAAACCAAATGAAACCTACTGCCAGCAAGTTGATTCCGAATCATAGCGACACTATAGATAGGATAGAACTTCTCACAGTTAGGGATGCCCAAAGTTTGAATTCAGGTTGCTGACTCTAGAGGACATCTCTCCCTGTTGGCTCTAGTGGAAGGAAGGTCCTTGTCTTTTCCAGCTTCTGTAGCCCCAGGATCTTGGCAATCTTCATGTGGCATCTATATTCTACTTTTATGTTTGCTTGTTTTTTTGTCTAAGTGATTAGGTTTGGGACATATTCTGCAATGACACAGAACATCCAGAGTAGAACAGTTTTATGGCTGTAATCTTTATGGAAGCCCACTGCGACATCTTTTTTCTCTGCTGGTGGCCTTTAGTTAGCAGTGGAGGGCTTAATTACTGTACTACCAGAGTTCACTAGGGGTTGGGGATTCCAACACCTGATTTAGTGGGACAATTTAATCCATAGCTCTGCTGAGTAAGCTTTTCAAAGATAAGACTTCCATTTTAATAATTTTTAATCAGTGAATTCTGAATATAGATAAAATGCTAATAACCATTTATATAATGTCAGTTCTCTAAATGCACATATCTCTTTTAGAAATTTAGTACTCAGATTGAGTTTGAACTGTTGGAAGGACATAAATATTATTATTATTTAATTTTCACATCCTCTAAGAAGGAGCTCTAGTGGTTAGATGTTCAATTGCTGGTTGAAAGTTATTCAGCTGGAACCCACCATCCATGCTCTGAGAGAGAGAGGTGTGGCAGTTTACTTCCATAAAAACATACAGTTTTGGAATCCTTGTGGGTCCATTCTTTTCCGTCCTACAAGGGTGCCATGAGTTGGAATTGATAATGGGTTTTTTATCCTTTAATATCTAAAACATAATAGAATTTACCTGTGCAGAGCTGTCCCTTCAAAGTCAATGTGCTTAGAATTGAGAAATGACTAGTAGTTATTTGTGTAAAGCCTTAGTGAGGTGAATATTAAAGGAATGATTATAAAGATATAGTGTCAAAACACAGCAGTAACCCACAAGATAAAAATGATTGAAAGCACTCTGTGAATTATTTTAGGAAATGCGAAATTGTCACTGTTAGGAACAAGATAGTAAGCATTTGCAGTACAGTGCTCATTTATCAACTGTAATCAGTAGTCTATAAGTTTTCAAAATGATCAGAACATGGTGATTACCTAATTAAATACAAAATTAATTAAAATAAATTATGGCAAGTTAAACTAAATTTAATTTACATCAATTTATGTGTTATTATTTTAAGTTTAAAGGAGCTTTCACCAAATACAGATTCCACAAGTCCTTTATTCCCTCATCCAGTTTGTTACGCAAACCCATTTTTGGCATGAGGTCAACATTTCCAGTCTGCCTTCATTCCTCCATGACCACTTGTCACGTGCCAGGCACTGTGCTAACAGATGCTTTCACAGAATAGTTTGGACAAATGGAACAAATTTCAGATATCTGTCCAGATTGCCCCTCCTCAGAGAAGCACTCCATGGCTGTCCGTTTAAATTACCTTCTCCACTTCCTTTGTAGGACCTACCACAGCTTGGTATTTATTTGCTTGTTTACCTATGTATTAAATATCTGTCCTCTTCAGTGTTAGGCTCATGAAGGCAGGCTGTTAACAAGGCTGTAGTGGTATCTTTCTTGCCTAAATCATACTATAAGTAAATAAATAAACCGTTGCAGTAGAGTTTCACAAACAAAATGAGACATGTTTGTTAAATGTTAAATCCCCAGCTCTTGGTGGCTTCATGTAATAGAAACAATCAGTCAATCTATAAGAATTAAGTCATATTAACCAGCCTGAATGCAATAGTACATATTAACAACATGTTACAGAGACGCTGGTGGCACAGTGATGGAATTCTCCGCTTCCATGGAGGAGACCTGGGTTGCATTCTTCATCAGTGCTCCTCATGTACAGTCACTAGCTGTCTGTCAGTGGAGGCTGTATGTTGCTATGGTGCTGAACAGGTTTCAATAGTGCTAGGATGGATGAAGAAGAAAGGCCTGGTAACCTGCTTTCAAAAACCAGCCAATTAACACCTTATGGATCACAATGATTAGATCAGCAACTGGAGATTAATTTTTTTTTTTTTTTCCACTTTGCATGGAGTCATCATGAGTTTGGAACTGACCTGAGGGCAGCTAACAACAACAACACAGAAGTACATATGAAGAGCTGAGAAAGCATAGCGGATTGATTAACTAAGTCTATTTAGAGGAAAATAAATGACATTTGACTTGGATCTTCAAGGGCAAATTGTAGTTTTCCAGGTAAAGAGAATTCAGAAGACAAAAGAAAACTGAAAATAGCCCAAAGGGCAAAAGTGTGATGAAAACTATAAACTAAAGGAACTTGAGACCTAGCATCTCAAATCTGAAAGAGAAGCCTACTTCCAGATGGCACCACTTGCAGATCACTGTTATTGGGCCCAACAGACCAAGTTTGCATTTCATAGTGTTTTAAAGAATTTGGTGAAAAACAGCTCTTTTTAAAACCACTGTAATCTCTTCATTTGTGTATGTGTGCACAAACCTGAAAACCTGGACTATGGTGGAAACATCTACCTCATAGTCCCAAGAAGCTATCTTGGCCAGGTTTTGGTCTTTAGGGTTAAAACAGAAGTACACTGGCTGCTTTGGGAAGCAGCAGGGGACAGGGAGGAACAGTGGTTGTCGTGTGAGGTAGAAGATAGTAGCAATGGTAATGAGGATAAAGCACAGGGTTAGTTCTCTAGATTCTGTTTCTTTAGTAATAAATGATAAAATCACACTTTGTGTGCAGTCAGCAGCTCTGTCAAGGATATGATCATGTTTTTGGAAGAGAACAGCGACCTAGTCCTGTCCACTTCTGTGTTTACCATAGGTGACTAAAATGAAGTGTGAATGCCTTGATCATGAGATTTTTCAGACTTTATTCTTTTGCCATACAATCTGCTGACTAAACATATGCCACTGTTGCTATGGAACCAACCTCGGTCTATATCAACATCTTGAAGAAGCATGTCAATGGAGAACACTAGACTTCGCATGGTTATGTTTTCCCTAATTGAGTTGAAACAAACTCAGATAGTGATTTCGGTTCTTGGAAAAGTTTTCATGCATGCTGTAGGTAAATGTATGTTGATCTTTAAATATGTGAAACACAATCCCAATGACCGAAGTAGAGTTAAACAATCAACTAGTCCATAAGTACTTTTGAATGTATACTCTTCATTAGTGTATTCATTTAATTATTATTAGGATTCTAGCCAGATACCCTAGTTTTTTTCTTTTCAGCACTTAGCTAGGTTTTATGAACAGAGTACCTCCAGCTCCCCAAGTTTCCAGGAGGGAAGGAATATGAATGGCTGATGAGATCTGGTCAGTTTTGGATTTTAGAAAAAGAAAAATTGTACTGAAGATATATAGTAACACTATTTAAAACAAACAAACCCATTACCATTGAACTGATTCAGACTTACAGCGACACTATATGACAGAGTAGAACGCCCCACAGGGTTTCTGAGGAGCAGCTATGGATTCAGACTGCCAGGCTTTTGGTTAATAGCCTTTGCTATTACAGAGTATTCCTTAAACTTGATGTAATTTATTATTAATGCATTAAAACCAGTTTCTGTCCGGACTATTTTGGCTCATAACAATCCTATGTATTTCAGAATGGAACTGTGCTCTGTAAGGTGTTCAGTGATTTTTAAGTAGATTTTTAAGTAGATTTCCAGGACTTTCTTCTGATGTGCTTCTGGGTGGACTTAAATTGCCACACTGTAGGCTAGCAAACAGTGTGTTAACTCTACCACCCAGTTTATTGCGGCAATCACTCATAATATTATTTGTGAAACAATGTAGAGAAAAAGACACCTCACTTGACTCATCAAAGCATGACAATTACCAAAGGTCTTGTTTTCCACTCTGAATAGTTTCGTTTAGCTGCCTTTACTACTTGGTGATATTTGGATCAAATCAGGAGCCAATGGCATAGTAATATTTCTATCACAGAGCCAGAGAAGTTTAATTTAAAAGAAAAAAAAAAAAAAACAACTTTGTAACTTAAGTGTTAGGGAAATGCATTCTTCGTTCTTTACCAGTTGTGCTTAGTAGTGCCAAGCCATCGCTCCTTCCCCGTGTGATCATGGGATAATGGCCAGCAACCAGTGACCACCAACAGCTGTTTCCAAAATCTATACGCCTTGGATCTCCTTGCTGTCAACTAATGTAAATATTTTTAGCTTTGCTTTAGTCATTGGTCTGAAAACTTGGAACTACTTATCTGCCCATGGTCTTTAGTATTTCAAGCAGAAGCTGGGTCACCCAGAGTGACCAGGTTGCAAAACTTCCAAATTAAGGCAGAGTAATAAGAAAGGTCTGACATTCTGTGTTCAAAACTTAGCCAATGAAAATTTCGTGTATCAGAATGCTGACTGACAAGATACTGGAAAATGGAACTTCTAGACTGGAAGGCACTCAAAACACAACGGCTGCAGTAGTGAATTCAAGTATACTACTGATTGTGAAGACGGCACAGGACTGAGCATCGTTTGTTCTGTTGTACATGGGGCCGCCAGCAGCTGGAGCTGACTCCACAGCAGTGAACAACAATAGCAACAAACAGAAGTAATAAAAAGAGGATTTCAGTGATTTTAAATGTGTTTTTTTAAGGAGGAGACATTAGTTCTAACCGTCTTCAACTCAATTAACAAGACATTTGATGAATATAAAATGCTGCCATGATTTTTCAAGACACAGTGGCTGTGACGTGTATTTCTTTTAAAGTACTTAGTTAATTCCAGTACCAATCAAAATATTATTTCCACATTGTTTTCCATGTAGATTTTGACAGTGACTAGATTGCCTTCCATAAATGAAATGTCAAGTGCTATTGACAGTTGGCTCCGACTCGATGGCATTTGGCTGGCTTTGCCATAAATGAAATAAAATTGCCATAAAATTGTGACCCCAACCTACTCATTCTGGGAGATTTCTTGTTGCCACTGACGAAGTTATTCCAAATACATATCACTTACTGAACTGAGGTAAATGGCATAAAGTACAATCTGAAGACCATGAGAAATTTATCAGTGTCTTTGTGTTTTCTTAGTCTCATGAAGACACTTTTGTGAATTTCTGCAGGTCAAGAGATGAAGGCAAGAGAATCGCAGCTGCACAGTCAGGTTTCATAAATAACCCACTCCCCCTTGTCTGCACATGACCAGTTTCGTTGGCAACGTATTTTCTCTCTCGCTTTCGTAAATTATTAGGGAGTAAAAATGATCTGGATTATTTTAGCAATGAAGACTGTGAAAACCAAGGCCAAAAGATAATTGTTTTTCTCCCCAGTAGGACAAGAGCTAACTTATATTCTAATCAACATAAATTAGCTAGAAGTTGAGGGTATCACTCATATTTGATGTATCCTGTGGTTTCACAGGAACTTTTATTCTGTAGTCCCACAAGCTAGGTTTAAAAATACTTTGTAAATCCAAGTGATTTCTTCCAGGAAAAAAAAAAAATCATTCAAAATTCATTGTAAGAATTTTCAACCAATTCTAGGAAACAGAATCAAGAAGTGTAACCCATTTCCTAACCTGTTTCTTGTTAATTGTTGTCATTAGGTGCAGCTGAGTAGGTTCCAGCTCATAGTGAACATACATATAACAGAAAAAAAGTCACAGCCCAGTCCTGTGCCATCTTTACAACTGTGGTTATGTTTGATTTCATTGTTGTAGCCACTGCGTTAATACATGTTGAGGCTCTCTTCCTTTTTTTCTCTGATCCTTTGCTTTACTAAGCTTGATGTCCTTCTTTAGGGACTGATCCTTTCAGTTATGTATTTATTGATTCTCGTCAAGTAACTCACTATTTCTGTTAGATAACATTGGGAACAGTTTGCTGTGGTAGTTCAAAACTTCATCATGTTCACCTCTATGTATCTGTGACTTTATGGAAGCATACTGCTGTAGTTTCTAGAAAAGCAAAACCAGTAAAGTGTAGAGAGAGATCCATGTCAAGGAAATAGCTCAAGCAGTTGTAGAGACTGAAACATCCTTGGTCCAAGATTCAGGATAGAGGCTTCTCTTGATTCATGGTGCCACAGGAGCAGATGACATCAACATCAGTAGGACAAAGATCAAAGTTCTTGCTCACAGGCTGCAAAGATTGAGAACTCTCAAGATCAGCAAGCAAAACTGCATATAAATTTCTAGCCCTAGTCCCAAGAACTGGAGGTCAGGTAGACAGCAGCCAGCTGCAGGATCTAGAGGGAGCCAAACCTCATGAGCCCTTCCAGAAAGGCTACCTATATGGGATGCAGCCCACATCCCCAAGGAAATTCCTTTTCAACTGATTGGCTATGCGTAGCAGATCCTATCATGGAAGTGATCACAATATTACACAACTCTCAAACTACACGGCTCAGTTAAGGTGACACGCAGCCTTAACCATCACATACACGTAATAGAAAATCCATAGGAATTACAGCCTCCACTTAATATAACTTCAGAAGGTAAAAAAATAAATACTTATATTTTTTCCATGCTACGTTTAAGACTGCATTAGTTTTCATCCTAATCAATTCTATCAATGAAAGTAATATGCCTCAACCTGAATTGCTTTTGGTCATGCTTGATTTTTCTTTTAAATTATCTAAGTACCTAACAGGCAGTCATATATCAAAAAGTTCAGATTATGGGCAATGTTTTCTTCTTGATGAAAGGTAGTTGGAATTAGTTATAATAAACAATGCAAACAAGTGGAGCATATATTGATGGTTTACTGTATGTAAAGTACTCCTCTGAAGTTCTTTATGATTTAAGTCATTTAATCTTAACAGACCCTATAAAGTTGATAATATTATTATCCTCATCATGCAAAGAAGAAATCAAGGTACACAGAACTTAATTACCTTGTCCAAGGCTACAGCAGGTGGTGTTATTGGAATCTAAAACGGCGTAGTTGGAGTCCAGAACCCAGGCTCTTCTCATTAAATTGTAATCTTCTATATGAGCATAGACATAAACAAACAATAAGCTTTGAACACATATCTTAGCCTTTTCTCTTCTCCAGGGTTGCATTATTAGGACTAGTACTCTTAGAACAACTCATATCATTAAGGAATAGACAGTAGTCATGTATAAATAAGGCTTCCATTGTATCTGCTAAAATTACCTGAAAAATTGAAACTAACAGATGAAAACAAATTTCTGTAATTTTCTCCATTAAAAGACAACAAATTTTCAAATAAAAACACATTGGTTTGCTATGGGGGATCAGGATACGGATTGAGGTCAGTTGGAAGTCTTGATATGTTAGAGGACAATCAAGTCATTCTCAAAAAAAAAAAAACAAATAAAACCTCTGGCGACTATGAAAGAAATATTAGTTATGGAATTGGAATACACATATATGTTCAGAGCCGTTAATCAGAATAACATTTGTTGTACATGGCATTGGTTTGCAGAATGTGAAGTATGGTTGAGTGACAGGGAAACAGTAGCGTCAAGTGGCTTAAGAGTTTTCTTTATTGATGATTCATTCCCTTTCTGTAAGATCTTCATTTAGGACTTTATTTCAGGTTTAGTTTCTTTGTCTGATGAGACACTGCATTATAAATGAATGAGTTGGTACAAGTAAAAGTGAATGGTGAAACAGCGTTGTGTACACTCAGAAATCTCGCTACATGGAAAGCTGTAAGTGGGCAGGAAGGGCCCCTAGTTTGTGATACATCCCCAGAAGCCAGAAAAAGTCTGGCACAGAGCAGGTGTCAACAAATATATGCTTAATGAATGAACAAATAAATGAATAAATGAATGGTCTCTTACAGGAGTGTTGACTACCCTGACAGGTAGTGGAACTATAATTTTAACCAGAAAGATTAACAGCTAATTTGCAGCATGTGTAATTCTGTAAACTGGGTGGATCAGGTTTCCTAGAGACAGAGACTGATATGGGGAACCAGAGTCAATTTGTTAAGAGAGTGCTTTTGTGAGATAGGGAGAGAGGACAGGGAACACGAAGAAGTATAATTTCACATGGAGTCTGATCTTAGCCTGTCAGGCGAGCACCAGAGAGTTTGTCTTAAGATAAGGGAGATGGACTTTTATAACCTCACTCTCCGTTCGTTACTGGCTTTAGGGATTGTAAGGCAGAGGTGTCTGTCTTTACACAAGTCATCTTCTGGAAAAGAAGGTAGGTGAGCTTTGGAGTAAAACAGGCAACAGCTGGGGGAATCTTTATAGAACAGCCACATCTGCTATATCTTTGTCTTGAAATCCTCAAACACATTTATTGAGAGAAGGGGGTTCTTGGAAACTTTCATATACATGATTTTTTGAAACTTAGGAAAATAAAGCAAACATTGATAAAAAAAAAATGCTGTCTAGTTCAGGAGTTTTATTTCCAGCTGCTATCAAATTGATTCAGACTCATGATGATCCCATGTGGGTCAGAGTAGAATTGTGCTCCCCAGAGTTTTCAGTGGCTATTTTATTTTAGAGGTAGATCTCCAGGCCTTTCTTCTGAGGTGCCTTTGGTGGACTTAAACCTCTAACTTTTCAGCTGGCAGCCAAGTATTCTAATGTAGCCATTACTTACATAAGATCCTTTCAAAACCTCTCTCACTTCTCCACTGAGTTCCTGACATTCTCACCCATATGGATTCCAGTGTTGAAAGGTGTTTTAGAGGACAGGTAATAAGATAAGGAGAGTGAGAGTGGCAAGAGTGACCTGTGAAGCCATCACAACTTGTTTTCAAGTTTTGGATGTGGGTAACAGTCAATTCTAGCAGGAAATTCAGTATTTTAAATAACTGGGTAGCCTTTTAGCGTGGTCAGAGACTATTCTACTTGATCTCTAGAGATCTGATCTCTTATATAGGTGTTGTATTCCGACTCAACGGCATTTGGCTTGGCATTTATATTTCAGAGAAGAGAACATCATATTTGGTAAAACATAGGGTCAGCAAAAATGAAAGAAACACTCAGTGAGATAGATTGACACAATGAGCCCACAACAATGGGCTCAAATATATCAGAGATCACAGAGATGGTGCAGGACCAGGCGAAGTTTTCTTCTGTTATGCGTATGGTCTTCATGAATCAATGGCAACTAGCAATAGCAATAACACTTAGGTTCACATTGGTGGTAGAATTCTTTCCTTCCATTTGAGAGACTGTAGTTTGATGGACCTTGCGCTCAGCCACCACCCATCTGTCAGTGGAGGTTTGTGTGTTGCTATGAAATGTTTCAACAGAGCTCCTACAGCAAACAACTAGGAAGAAAAGCCTGGTAAGCTACTTCTAAAAATCAATGAAAACCCTATGGGTCATAATGGTTTATTATGCAACCGATAGTGGGCATGGCACAGGACGAGGCAGCGTTTTGTTCTGTTGTGCATAAGGTCACCGTGAATCAGGGGCCAACTTCATGGCAACTAACAACGTTTAGTGTTAGAAGTGTGTTACTACTAAGGAAATTAACAGCTATGTATTGTTCATGACGGCACTTGGCTTGGCATTGTTCATGACAACACTGAATAGTAAATTTAGTTTACGAGACTTCCAAAGAAGTGTTCTTGTAAGTATCTTAAAGGAATATAGTACCTACTAGTAGTATTTGTGGAACCGTGATGTCACAGTGGTTAAGGCTGCTAATCAAAAGTCTACAGTTCAAATCCATCATATGCTTCTTGGAAACCCTACAGGGAAGCTTTACTCTGTTCTACAGGGTCACCATGAGCTGGAATTGACTCAGTGGCAACAGGTTTGGTTTAATAATTCTCCTATTGTTTATATCAACTAGAGTGAGCCAATTGTTGGTCCATCAAAGTAGGCAGAGTATTAGGTGTGCTGTCTTTGAAAAGAAAAGAGATTGAATCACAGATGTCTACCGTATCAGTTTCCATTTTTGCCTGTGATTTTGTTGGTATGGTTGTAATAACCTGAACAAAAGTATTTTTTTAGTGGGGAGGTCAAAGTCTACTTTTTGTAAAGAGAAAGTTTGGCACACAGTCCATGATAGAAGTGTAAGCACCAGAGTGCCTGTAAAAGGTAAGCTATCTTACGAAGTGTTTAGATGATGATAATCATTATTTTGTTTTTATCAGCAGAGCTAGAGAATGACAGACTTCATAATGAACTAAATTCTGAACAGTAGCTAAGGTCTGAGAAAAATGAATCAGAAAGTTTTGCTTTTCCTTCAGTTGCAGAAAAAGGTATTAGAAATTAAAAAGCAACAGGATAAAGATAAGAGAATATATTGAAAAACCTTTAACGGTTGAGAGATGAGCATTATAATGAGTAACAGAAGTAAGCAAAGGAAAAGAAAAAGAATATTGAGAAATTAGAAAATTAATCTTATTCTCCTCTCTTGGGCTGATTAAGTCTGTGGTAATTAGCTTGACAAGTTTTATGAGTAAACTGTTTATCCTCTGCAGTTGTATGTTTCAGATGATTCCTACAATCCTCAGTTTAATGTTTACATTCAGACTTCCAGCAGTTTAGAGAAAATAATGTATGTCTTTTTAACTGTGAAACCCATATTGAAGGATTAACATCTTGAAATTTTACTGACAGGTCATTTGTTAATGACATATTCTTATTTATTTATTACAGTAAACTAATAAAATTTCTAACATCTATCCATTATCTCATCTATGATAAATCTTCACCTCCCCCACCCTTGCAGCCATTATAGTTATTTTCTTCTATAGATAATTCTATTTTTAAGTCTTGTAACAGGGATCTTGCACAACATTTATCCTTTTGACACTGTTTTCACTCAATATAATATCTTCCAATTGAAACCATGTTATGAGATGCTTTCTAAAATCTACATTGTTTTTTGTCATAGCACAGTGTATGTACCATAGTTTGTTTATCCATTCGTCTGTTGATGGGCATCGGGGTTGATTCCATCTTTTAGCTATTGTAGATTGTGCTGCAGTAAGCGTTCGTGTACGTATGTCTGTTCATGTGACAGCCTTTGTTTCTGAAGGATACATCGCAAACAGTGGAATTACTGGTCAGCTTTTTAAGGAAGTGCCAGATTGCTTTCCAAACAGATAGTATCAACTTGCAATCCCACCAGCAGTGTAGGACAGTTCCAATTTCTCTACAGTCTCTCCAGCATTTGTTGTTTTGTGTTTTTTGGATCATGGCCAACCTTGTTGGGGTGAGATGATATCACATTGTAGTTTTGATTTGGATTTCTCTGATAGCTCATGATTGTGAGCATATTCTCATATGTTTTTTGGCTGCCTGGATGTCCTGTCTAGTGAAGTGTCTGCCCGTCTCCTTTGCCCATCACTTAATTGGGTTATTTACCTTTTTCTTGTTGATATTTTGCAGAACCTTGTAGGTTATGGAAATCTGAGATCGGTTTGACATGTAGTTGCCAAATATTTTTTCCCATCCTGTTGGGGTTTTTTTTTTAATTCTTTTGATAAAGTCTTTGGATGAACAAAAGTGCAATAGCCTTCAGCAGTAAAAGTAGCAAATAGAATGTGTCTCTATAATATACAGGTGTACCTGAGATGCAAACTTTGTCATAATGACAGCAGTGCCTTGACAAGTATGGTAGCAGTCACTTTAGAGTAGTGTTTGTGGAGTCTTTTGACTTCAAGAAGTGTACTTGAATTCCGTCTCTACAGAAGTATAACAGTAAAATAGGATTATAGCAGGATGACTCTAGCTGGAGAAAGAGAGGGTGAATGAGTGAGTGTGTGCTTCAGGGTCACAGAGAAAGAGCTAAAACCAATTTCAGTAGCTAAAGTCGGACCTATTTGACGGCAGTGGGTTTGGGTTTAATTACTTGAGTGACGCTGGGAAAGTCACACCCTGAGGCTTTGTTTCCTTACCCTTAACATGTAGATAAACCACAGTAATTTCTCACAGAATTCTGAGATAATTCTTGTAAAAGGCTTAGTAAGTATTGAAAGAGTATTTAATATTTCTCTTTACCCTCCTCCTCCAACTCTTTTCTTTTTATAAATATACTCTCCTGAGATAACAAGAAGCAGGGGCACTGTCTGAGCATCAGCAGTCAGAACAGTGGTGCGGAAGGGCAGGACCAGTTCCTAGCCAGCGGCCAAGGAAAGGTCAGAATCCGGAGACACCCTGCCATACACATATTTCCAAATTGTACTTGCCTGATATTTAACTTCAGAGATGAGAATACTTTCTGATTGGATCAGCTATGTGCCTGAGGCCAGATTCAAAGTAGAGACACTCCTAGACTTGTCAGTTTTTCTACCATAATTCTTTTTTATTCAATAAATTATTTTTCTTTATGTTCCTCCAGCTTTCATATATGAAAATTTTTCATTTCTCCAGAGATAAACATTTCCAAAGCATAATTTTTTTAAAAATGAAAAGGTATTTTAGAAAAATAAGTAACAAGGTTCATGTAATGTCCCTAACACCCCACTATACACTGATGCAAATGACAAACCTCTGCTCCAGCATGATAAAAGTTTAGACACAGGATTCCTAGGGTGGAAGATGCTAGTTGCTTACTTGAGTCTCTTTGGCTTCAGTTTTCCTTAATTTTACTCAAAACAATTTCTTTAAGGGTGAAGGAAGTATTAGTGGGACCACATTAATCGTTGAAACCACCTACTGAAGAACTTGATAAGAGACATTGTGTACAACCATTGAAGTTTCTCAGAAGCAAAGGGCTACATTAATCATGAAGCATGTCCTCATTACAATGACTACCCCGGGGGGATTACCAACATTAACATTACAATGACAGGTCCACATGTATTTTTTTTCTACTGCAACATAAAATATATTCCCATGGATACCTTTTGCTCATCTGAAAAAAGAGTGCTGTTAAGAGTATGCTTTTCACATTGCCCTGATTAAACGCCAAATGTAAAATTATAGATATTTAAATGATCTAAACTTTAGAAGCTGGAAGCAGCCTCAAAATTCAAATAAGGCCTAATAACTTACCTGCTACGAATTACCTAAATAAAATGTTGTCTTTACAAACGAAGTCACTAATTAAGAAAAAGGAATGTTAACAATTTTGTTTTGATTTAGTCATATTTTTATATGGAAATAGGCATGTGGTTTTTAACAGTGTGAAAAGTGATTAAAGGAAAAGCTCATTTCATTTTTTGAAGCAGATAACTACAAAATTTGTTTCATTTTCATGGTGTTTTACTGTACGAAACCTGGATGGAGTTTTACTTCTAATCCCAACTTCAGCTGTAATTTTTTCAGAGAATAAATTAGTCACTTGTTTGCTTATCTGTTTTACTAGTTGCTTCTTTGCTTCATTGTTTATGATATTGGAAGGCAAGGAAGATGAAAGACTCAAATGTTGGCATCTTTGCATCTCTGGTTCAAGCTGAATATGAAGAGGCCTTGAAAGTACAATAAAGATAAGTATCAAAGAATAGTAGACAGTGCAGTGTGAGGAGGGGGTACAGGATTATACGTATGGTGGCTGCTTACAGAAAGGAGAGGCTGTCCTCAATAAAGATGAAGTTTTCAGAAGGCAGAAGAATACAATCTGGGCACATATAAAGGAGGGAAAAGGTAAGAAGGCAACTAATCAGTTTAGAAAGTTGTTATATAACCTGTGATTTTGCTGGGCTATGATTGCTAGTGGTTTGGCAATTACAATGTAATTTAGCAGTTATATCATGGTGTAGTCATCTTTTGATGAGATCTGATACACTGTTATCTCCTCCATGATGGAATCTGTTATGAGCAGCCAATGAGTTGAAGGGAAGTTTCCATGGGATTGTGACCTGCATCCAATATGCACAGACATTCCTGCAAAACTTTCTGGCTTTTTCTCTGCTCTGGATCCTGAATTTGATTCATTACCATCTGTCATGAACTGCATTGTGTCCCCACAAAAATGTATGGTGCAATTCCTCCCACGTGATGTGAATCCTGCCTCTGTGATTTTGATGAGGGAAAATGGACAGTAGTTGTGTTGGTGAGTCAGGACTCAAGCTATCAGGCTGTGGAATATAAGGGAGAGGAGTGAGCAGAGTAAGTTGGGAACCTCATACCACCAAGAAAGCAGCACTGAGAACAGAGCATGTTCTTTGGGCTTGAGGTTCCTGTGATGAGATGTTCTCATTGAATTTGGGCTCAACCTACTGGACTGTGATAATTTCTGTTATTGAGTGGACTTGTAACTTGGTAATGGATTTGTGGCTTACTGGACTGTGACAATAAAGATTCTCTTCATGAAGACTTTAGCTCATGTTATTTTTTGTTGGAGCAGTACAAGGTGACTAAAACACCACCTGAACTCTAGTTCTAGGGACTTCAGCCAGTAGTATGCCATCCTATCTGTCAGTGTTGGATTCATCAGCCTTAGTTGCCCATGAACCAGAAGCCTGATGTCTGAATTGACAAACTTGGATTATTTATCCCCTGCAGCTACACAGAGTCAGGAGAAGCCTCCAGCCTGGTGCCTGACCCATTGGCTTGGGACTTACCAGGCTCTACAACTATGTGAGCCATTTCCTTGGGGTGAATCTCTCTTTATCTCTCTGATTCTATGCATGTGTATGTATGTGTGTCAGCACACACATGCACACACGCACACATACATACTTCACTTGTTTTGTTTCTTTAGGGAACCCATCCTAAGACATCTGCTACTGAGAATAATTGTAGAGAAACAAAACTGTAAATTTGAGTTTTCCAGACTTGTTCTGAAGTCTGGTCAGTCTGAAAGATGTTTATGACTCTGCTTCTGATAGGGAAGAGGGCACTGTCAATTCACAGCATTAGGTGGCAAATAAACAAAATATAATGCCCAATAGATCAAATATTGGTGAAAGGCAAGCCTCTGGGTGATCACATTTGAGTTTCCTACAATTTTGTCAGAATGAAAAGTATAAGAAAACTGGTTGCTTGATCCTGCTTTCATGAGACAACGTAGTGAAAGAAAGAGTTGAGCTCAGGGTTTCAGCATTGGTTCAAGTTCCACATAAAGAATCTCAGGGTTGCCACTTGTATCCTGAAAGAAAGCTTTGTTTCTTGTAGCAACGGAACTGATATTGCCAAAAACCAAACCCAGATAATTATCATAAGAGTGGCTGAGTTACACCACCAGCTGTATTCCCATCACATAATGTCTGAAATTAAAGTGAGGGTGTCAGTTGGAAAGAAATGGAATCCTGAAACTTGGGATGGGAATATATGGGTAGATAATCAGGCAATTTGGGACACTGAGCCCCTAAATTCTACTAAGTCACTCCTGCCAACAAATCTACCTCTTTCTGATGGGATTAACCAAGCTATGTCTGAAGAGCCTTTGTCCAAGATATAACCAGGGATGGTGTCTGAATTATTACCTTCATCATGGCCTGAGGCAGATGCCTTGTAACACATTGCTGAATGTTCTCAAAACACCTCCCCACCACCCGTTTTTTTCTTCTAGATCTATAACTAGACTTAAGTCCCAGCAAGTCCCAAAAGGTGAAATACAAAATGTGACAGAGGAAGAGGTAAACTACACCCCAAAATAAATGCTCGACTTTGCCACTGTGTACACACAGAATCCTCAGCAATATGAATGGGAATGACTATTAAGGATGTAGGATAATATGCCAGCAACATAAAGTCAGATCAGTCTGAATGTGTTTATGTGGGCCCACTAAGTACAGATACTTCATTTAGTGTTTTGGCTTGAGAGGTTAGGAAAAGATCTAATAGATTATCTGGTTGGGTCACTGGAGCATGGGTTACACAGTAGTCTGTACGAAATCAAGTTGAAATAGCAGACTTGCCTTGGTATACTGTAGAAGAAGATATCCAATAGCTTAGGGAAATTGACATGTTAGAGTAAATTTATCAGGTTAGACTCACAAAAGTACCCAGAAGACATACTTTTAACCACAACAGTGAAGAACAAATTCTTAAGGAAGTCACACTATCCTTAAAGGCTGCTGTGATTAGTATTTTTGTAAGTCAGAATTGACAGTGGGAGCTGATGACTCAGCCTGTTTCTCTAGAGGAACAAAACCATATAAATACATATAGAGAGATTTGTATCAAGTGAACAGCTCATGCAACTGTAGAGGCTTAAATGTCCCAAGTCCTGGGTTGAGATTCAAAACTCATGCAGCCACCGAAGTTGGTGAACACAGGCCAAACAGCAAGGTGAGGTTCAGTGGATCCCCAGATGGCAGGCATGGTTTCTCCTAATTCATGTGGATTCAGGGTCTGGTGAACCCAAGAGGAAACAAGACTCGTATCTGAAAGTTGTGAATCCTGAGATCAACAGGTAAACTGCTAATTCAGTTTCCAAGAACTGAACATCAGAAGACAAGAGAACATCAGCTGTTGGATCTACAACAAAATAAAGGCCCTGTTAAGCTGAGCAGGAAGAAAGTAGGTGATGGAAAACAGAGAGATGAAGGCTGAGAGAGTGGTGAACCACCGTAGTAGGCCCTGCCCTTGCCGGGACCACAAAACATTCCATCATGGCAGTGACTAAAACATTATTTAACTGCCAAAACACTGAAAATCACGGCCCAGCCAAGGTGATACACAGTATTAGCCATCACAGCTGCCATAACTGAATTAAGACACTTAAATACAATGAAGTTAATTGGAACCCACAGCAATAAGAGCTAAGTGGAAGTATCACTCAATTGACAAAGACAAAGTGGGTGTGATTACTCTAATGGACAACAGAGTTACAGCAGTAATCAGAATAGTCTAAAGGGTATGAATCTACTATTTAGTCATGGTGTACCTAACAGTAAAATAGATGTGAAATTTACTAAATATTTACTTGATCTATGCAAGCAAAAGAATTTTAGGAATGGCAGTCTAACTTGAATCACCTGAATAGAGAGCCATGGCCTCTCTATCAATTTCCAGGTATGAGTGAGTTAATAGAACCTCAACCCCATGAATGAAGAGGAGACTGGGTACCCTTCAAGAAAGATCTCACTACACTCTTCTATATTTTCACTGTGTCTCTTTATCTCTCATAATTACCCTATGGGTCAGAGTAGAACTGCCCATAGAGTTGCTATGAGTCAGACGTGACTCAACAGCAGTGGGTTTTTTTTTTTTTTTTTTTGGTTTTCTCTTTCTCTCAGTCTTCTCCAAAGGGCTCCACAGTCTTTTGTAAAAGTGATTGTTTATTGGAGAAAAGGAAATAATCAGATTTTTCAGGGAATACTGGATACTGGCTCTGTACTGGTGCTAACTCCAGGAGACCAAAACATCACTGTGGTCCACCAGTCACAACTGATTCATACAGCATTCAGGTTATTAATGGAGCCTTAGCTCATGTCTGTCTCACAACGGGATCAGTGGGTCCTCAAACTGATCTCTTAGTGATTCCATCAGAATACATGGTTGGAATAGACGTACTCAGATAGCAGAACCACACACTGAATCCCTCACATGGTAGGAAAGGCTAAGCTGAGACTGTTAGTACTGCTATTGTCTAGGAAAATAGTAAACCAAAAGCAACAGCACATTCTTGGATTACAGACATCAGTACCCTATAAAGGATGCAGGAATGGTGATTTCCACCTATCCACCTTCAACTCACTTATTTAGTCTGTACAAAAAGTAAATCTTGGAAAATGATAGTAGGTTATCAAAAAATCTTTACAAGGTGGTGACTCCAGTTGCAGCTGCTATTGCAGATGTAGTTTCATCACAAGCAAATTAATACATTTCCTGGTGCCTGGTATGCAGCTATGGATCTGACTAGTGCCTTTTACTCCATAATTGTTTTGAAGGACCACCAGAAGTAGTTTGCTTTCAGCTGGCAAGGACAGATATATACTTTCACTGTCCTACCTCAGAGGTATATCAGTTTTCTAGCCCTATGTCATAATTTCAATACCCTGGTGGCTTAGTGTGTAAGTGCTCTGTCTGCTAACAAGGTGCTCCTTGGAAACTCTATGGAGCAGTTCTACTCTGTCCCATAGGGTCGCTATGAGTCAGACTTTACTTGATGGCTGCGAGTTTGGTTATTTGGTCATAATTTAGTCTCCATGGGACTTGATCATTTTTTCTTTCTATGGCACATTACACTGATCCTTTACATTGATGATATTGCGGTGATTAGAACTAGTAAGGAAGAAGCGTCTATAACTGTGGACTTACTGATAAAATATTTGTGTAGTACATGGTGGGAAATTAATCCAACATAAATTCAGACACCTTCCGCTTCCGTGAAGTTACTAAGGACCCATGTTGAAATATCTCTTCTAAAGTGAAGGATAAGTTAGTGTATCTGGCACTTCCCATAGTTAAAAAGGAAGCGCAACGCCTTGAGGGCTGCTTTGGATTTCAGAGGCAACGTATCTCTCATTTTGTGTGTGCTACTGCAGCTGGATTAAAGGCATTGGTGAAAACTAAAACTCTAGGAATTGGAAGAATAGCAACTGAAATATTTTATCAAATAGATTCAGTGATAGAGGCACACACTAGCCTATGCCGAGAAATTTGGATGGTAGCTATCTGCCCAAGCAGAGATCCATATTTGTGCCCATGTCAAAGAAAAGTGATCCAATAGGATGTGGATATTATTGAAAAATATCATTAATACACAAGTAAAATTTTACTGAAATTCATTCAAAGGTGGGTTGCAGCAATACATTGACAGAAACTCAAAGTGACTGAGATCATGAAACCAGGGATATCACTGCTGATGTCAGATGGATCATGACCAAAGCAGAGAATATCAGAAAGATATTTACTTGTGTTTTATTGACTATAAAAAGGCACTGGACTATGTGAATCATAAAAAAATATGAATAACACTAAGAAAAATGAGAGTTTGAGAATGCTTAATTACAGTCATACAGAACTTGTACACAAGTCAAGAGACAGTTGTTTGAGACAATCAAGGGGATACTGCATGGTCTAAAGCCAGAAAAGTTTCACTTCAGGGTTATATCCTTCCACCACACTTAATTTAATCTGTATGCTGAGCAAATAATTCAAGAAGCCATACTGCATGAAGAAGAAAGTGGTATCAGGATTGGTGAAAGACTTATTAACAACCTGTGATATGCAGATGACATAGTCCTGCTCACTGAAAATAGAGAAGACTTGAAACACTGACAAAGATCAAAGACCTAAGCCTTCCTTATGGGTTACATATCAACATAAAGAAAACAAAAATTTATACAACTGGAGGAACATCACGATAAAAGAAGAAAAGATTGTTGTCAAGGATTTCATTTTATTTAAATCCATATTCAGTACCTATGGAAGCAACAGTCAAGGAATCAAGCAGTGCAAATCTCTTGCAAAGAACCTCTTTAAAGAGTCAAAATAAACAAATAAATAAAAAGATGTTATTTTAAGGATTAAGATATGTCTGACATGTCTGACTCAACTTACGTTATTTTCAGTCACCTCATGAGAAAGTTAGACAATAAGGAAGAACAAAGAAGAATTGATTTGAATTACGGTGTTGGTGAAGAATATTGAAAATCCCACTCAATGCCAAGAGATCTATCAAATCTCTCTCGGAAGAAGTAAAACCACAATGTTCCTTGGAAACAAAGATAGCAAGACTTGGTCTCACATAATCTGAGCATGTTTTCAGGAAAGGTCACTCCCTGGAGAAGGCCATCATGCTTAGTAAAGAGTCAGTGGAAAAGGGGAAGACTCTCAACAGGATGGACTGACACACTGACTGCAAGAATGGGCTCAAATATACCAACCCTTATGAAGACGTCACATGACTATACAGTGTTTTGTTCTGTTGTACTAGTCATCAGAACTGGCTTGATGGTACCTAACAACAATGCAACATTCTGCTCTGTCAAGTAATTTGACAAACTGCTATGTTAGGGTGGGGCCTAGAACAAGAGAAGAATCTGCAGCCAAGCTAGCCACTGTGACACCTGGACCGTATGGTCTGGTTGTTTCAATGGTCCCTTGAAGTGTCCATGACAGATAAAGGTCTTTTGCAGGCCCATAGTGATATATCACAAGTCAGATATTTATGCTCTGGAAGCCAAGTCTTGCCGTCTTCTGCAGATAACCATGCTCCTTTTGAGAAACAGCTTTTGGCTTATTAATGGTCTTTAGGAAAAACTAAGCACTTAACTATATCCACAAATTCACCATGTGGCCTGAGCTGTCTATCTCATACTATGTGTTGTCTGACCCTCAAAGCCATAAAGTCAGACATGCACAGTAGCACTCCATCATTAAATGGAAGTGGTACATATGAGATTGAACCTGAGGAGATCTAGACACAGGTTGCAGAAGAAAGCGGCCTAAAAGTCCAACATTATCTTCCCTTTGCCACTCTGCACCTATGGCATTATAGCAAGTTCCTTATAATCAGCTGACTGAGGAAGAGAAAACTTGTGCCTAGTTTTCAGATGGTTCTGCATAATACATAGGTGCCACTCTAAAATGGACAGCAACGGCACTACAACTCCTTCCTTGGACCCCTCTAAAAGACAGTGGCGAAAGGCAGTCCTCCCAATGGGCAGAACTTCAAGCTATGCAGTTGGTTGTTCACTTTGCTTAGAAAGAGACATGGTCAAATGTATGATGGTGTACTGAATCACAGGCTGTAGCCAATTATTTGTCGGGGTGGTCAAGGACCTGGAAGGAAGATGATCGGAAAACTGGATGCAAGCCTCTTTGAATGGGCCAAAAACATGTAGATATTTGTGTCTCATGGGAATGCTCTCCAGAGTGACCTCAGCAGAAGAGGATTTTGACAAACAAATGGATAGGATAATGCACTCTCTTTCCCCAGCCACTGCCATCATTATCCAATGGAGTCATGAACAAAGTGGCCATGATGGCAGGATGGAGGTTCAGCAACATAGACTTAAACTCACTGAGACCAACTGGCTACAGCCATTGCTGAGTGGTCCATCTGCCAGGAGCAAAGAACAACTTGGAGTTCCTGATTTGACACCATTACCTAGAGGTGATCACCCAGCAGCCTGATGACCGGTTGATAACATTGGAACACTTCCCATCATGGAAAGGGCAGTATCTTTTGTTTTTGTTCTTTGTTGTTGTTGTTGCTTCTAGGATAGACACTTAATCTGATTATATATTTGCTTTCCCTATATACAGTGTTTTTGCCAAACCACCATCTGTGAACTTATAGAAAACCTTCATTGACCATTATGGTATTCTGCACAGCATCCCCTGAGATCATGACACTCACTTCACAGCAAATGAAGTGTGTCAGTGGGCCCTTGTTCATGGAATTTACTGGTCTTACCATGTTTCCTATTATCCTGAAGTAGCTGGTTGATGAAACAATGGAATGTTCTTCTAAAGACACAATTACAGTGCCGGTTAGGTGGCAATGCCTTGCTGGGTTGTGGTGTTGCTCTCAAAAGATCTATATATGCTGTAAACTAGCATCCGATATGTGCTGCTATTTATTCTATAACCAAGACTGATAGATCCAAGTGGTGGAAACGGGAGTAGCACCACTCACCATTACCTCTAGTGACTCACTTCCAGAATTTTTGTAATTCTATGCTGTGCAGGTCTAAAGGTCTTAGTTCCAAAAGGAGAAATGCTCCTACCTAAAGAGGCATCACTGATTCCACTGAACTTGGAGTTAAGAATGCCACTGGGCCAATTTAGGCAACTATGACTCTCTCAACAGGCAAAGAGGGGAGGTACCCTAACTGCTGGTGTGACTGATCGTGATTATCAATAAGCTAGATAGGAGGTTAAGAAGAGTATGTCTGGAATAAGGAGGTCCCTTAGGGCATCTCATGATGCTACCAGATACTTCAGAAATGCAAGTTTAAGCCATTTCAATAGGCAAACAGCCACAAAAGCTTTGAAGGGATTTCTGAAGGTAAAGATAATACAGAATGGGTGGTTGAAGAAGGTAGTTCTAAACACCAGCTATCACTAGCTGACCAGTTACAGAACGAGAACTGTAATTGTTATGAGGATTTCTTCTTTGTGTGTGTACATCAAGTCTTTGTTTTCTTTCCTTATAAAATATAAGATGTAAACAGGGCTAGTTTGTTTTTAGTTGTACACTTTGGTTGTATCAAAACAACCTATCTACTCATCTGATCTGGCCCCCAGTGACTCTTTTCTTTGCCTGAAGATACAGGAAACATTGAAAAGAAAATATTTCGATGACATTCACAACATCAAGGGTTAATACAACTCTAATAGCCATTCCAGAAAAAGAGTTCCAAAATTGCTTTGAAGGGTGAACTAGGCACTACCTTAGGTGCATAGATTCCTTCCCAAGGAGAGCTACTTTGAAGGTGACCATAGTGATACTCAGCAATGAGGTATATAGCACTTTTTCTAGAGTAGGTTCATGAACTTATTTTCCAGACCTTGTACAGACAATGAGGCAGAGATTTATCTCAAGGAAATTACTTCATGACACTAAAATGCAATAATCTTAAACAAGACATGTGGATTGAATGACTGTAGGAATCATTATCTCCACATTGAAACTGGTTTGACCTAACAAGAAGTTTGGTGAAGCACTTTACTACACTTTTTACAGTTAGCTGCAGCAGAACGTGACCAATATATCTTCTGCTCTGTTTTGCTTATGTGTGCTAGATAACTCAAAATTTACAAAAAGAAAAGCTTCTGATCAGGAGGGCAACATGGCAGACTAGTCACATGTCTCCTTGATTCCGTCTGAGAACTAAGGCTGAGAGAAACAATTGAATGGAGCAGAGTGATATTCTGGGAGCCCCTAGATCAGGTAGGTGTAGGGTTGTCATATCAGACTGGCCAACAGGAGGAGTAAAATTACCTTTGTCAGAGGTGAGACAGCAGCTCAAGGAGTCCCAATTCCTCTGGCACAGCAGCTGAGAGGCTTATAAGTGTGGATGCCAACTTTGTTAAGTGGGAAACTGGAACTGGGGCTGCTGAGCCTCAGACCCTGGCAGGGGCCAGCTGCCATGCTGAGCTGCAGTGCCTAAGTAAACAGTGTCTTTCACAGTAGAGAGGCTTTGCTTAAGACGGTCATATCTAGAGAACCCAAAAGTAGCTGGGAAATAAGGGAGCCAGTACCTCTCCCCTAGTTTGCTCTGAGCCACACCATAGACTCTGCTGGCTCAGGGCAGAAGAGATGGCTCAAGCAGGATGCCTGGGGCTGGCTGCCGTGCTGAGCAACAGTGCCTGACTGGATAGTGCCTCTCACATCAGAAAAGCTATTTTTAAGATAATCATACCTAGAGAACACAGTGGTGGCTGGTGGTCGAGTATGGCAGTGCCCCACCCCTCACTTCTTTGAGCCACATTATAGCATCTGTGGACACACAAGTAGGTTACAATCTTTGTCCGCAGGAGACAGGGTCTGCCCACCCCTGAGGGCCTGGCTGGTACTGGCTGCTGCTGGACAGTGCATCTCTCAGCAGAAAAGCAGTTCTCAAGAAAATCACATCTAGAGAATGCAGCCGTGCCTGGCAGCCAAGTGTACTGGCACCATTTCGCTCTCGCTTCACTGAACCACACCATAGCATCTGGTGATGGGTCCCTCAGAGACTCCAAAAGTAGGCTGCCATCTTTGTCAGCTGGGAGGTGGAGTCTGGCACCCCTGAGCTCCTGGCTGCTCTTACCTGCTTCTGGACAGCACTTCTCATGGAAGAAAAGCAGTTTTTGAGATAAGTGCATCCAGAGAATGCAGGCATAGTTGGCAGCCAAGTATGGTGGCATCCTCTCCTCTCTTCTCTGAACTATGCCATAGTCTTACTGGCATGACTCTGGATAGTGAGCACAAGTAGGTCACCATCTTTATCATCCAGGAGGCCCAGCCTGCTACTCCTGAGGACCCAGCTGGGGTCAACTGCCAAGCAATGCAGCATTGTGGGGTTGGACAGTGTCTCTTTCAACAGAGAAGCTGTACCTAAGTCAGCCGCATTGAGAGAATGCAGCAGCTGCTGGCAGCCAAGTCTAGCAGTGCTCTTACTTCTTTCTTAGAACTAAACCATGGCTTCTGTTGGTGAAACACCAGACAAGCTAAAGAGATTTTAGATGACATGAAGACAGCAATCAATATCTAACCATTTGAAGAAGCAGACCACCATGGCTCTGGAAAACCTCCAAAATAAAGAATTCAAAATCTTCCCAGGTGAAGAAGCCTTCCTAAAATTATGAGAGGTAGAATGCAAAAGAATTATATATTCAGCCCTTCCAGAGATTAAACAAAATGCAACAGAACAAAATGAAAAATTGAGCAAGCTATATCGACTGCTTGAACATCAATGATCTGAAATTCTCAGACCAATAATAAAATTACAAAGTTACACATTTCAGTGCAAAGCCAAAAGAGCAGAACTGAGGAAATGTAATACAGAACTAGGGGGATTGAAGATAAAGCAACTGACAGCAGCATTTATGAGGAGAAACCAGATAAAAGAATCAAGACAAGTGAATAAACATTAAGAAGCAGGTGGGACTCTATAAAGAGGAATAATCTATGGCTAATTGGAGTTCCTGAACTGGGAGGGATAGCAGAAAACACAGAGAAAAATGGTGAGGGGTTCCTGACAGAAAACTTTTCTGACATTATGAAAGAAGAGAACATAGCTATTCAAGAAGCTTATCAAACTCCACAAAGAGTACTCTTCAAAATAAAGACACCAAGACATAGTATAATCAAGCTTAGAAAATGAAACATAAAGGAGAGGCTCTTAAAGGCAGCTATGCTTAAATCAAAACTGATATACAAAGGGAAGCCTTGTAGGCTGTCCTCTGACTTCTTGGCAGAAACCATGTTGTTTAGAAGACAGTTGGATGACACACACAAAGCCCTGAAGGATAAAAATTTCCAACCGAGGATTACATATACTGCTAAATTGTCTCTCAAATACAACAGTGAAATCAAGGCATTCTCAGATAAACAGAAGCTTACTTTGCAAAAATCAAATTAAAATTACAAGAAATGCTAAAGAAGCTTGTTGATTAGAAAATCAATAACATCAGATGTATATTCAAAGATGCAATCAATGCAGGACACAGCATCCAGAGTTCTACTCAGGGAAGTCACAAAGCTCAATCAAAGTTAAAATATTAATATTAGGTAAACAGAGACTTTAGTATATAAACTATGACATCATCACACTAAGAAAAGGGATATATTACTGTATTTATAACACTTTCAGATGGAGAGAAAGTTAAGGAGATACACAGAAGTTAAAGATTTGTTTAAACTTAGAGCATTAAGGTAGGACAAAGAGGGAGCCACAAAGCAAGCTGACAATACTGAATAGCAAGACAAGAACACAATACAGGAGTTTTAACAGGCCCAAAACCAGCATTTAAAAGGATGAAAAGAAAACCCATAAAGAAAAAAGACACAGAACAGAACATTAAGTGAAACAAAGAAAAATGTCAACACCACAAAAATAAACACACCAAAGTGACAGCACTGTACATTCCTATCAATAATTACACTGAATGTAAATGGATTAAACATTTCAATAAAGAGACAGAAAGTAACAGGTTGGATCAAAACACACTATCTGTCCATGTGCTACTTACAAGAAACAAACCTTAGACTCAAAGACATGAACAAACTGAAAATCAAAGGATGTAAAAAATATATACCAAGCTAACAAAATGAAAAAAGAGCAGGAGTGACAATACTAATTTTGAATGAAATAGATTTTAAAGGACAATCTACCATCATGGACAGGGGTGGTCACTATTAGTTGCTTAAAAGTGCGACACATAAGGAGGATATAACAGTATTAAATATCTGTGCACCCAACACCAGAGCACCTAAATACATTGAACAAGTGCTGACAACATTGAAAACTGAGATAGATCACTCCATAATAATAGAAGGAGACTTCAACTCTCCATTTTCAGTAATGGATAGATCATCCAAAAAATAAAATAAAATAAACTCAAAGAAGATACAAAAGATCTTATGGCAACAATCAACCAACTCAGTCTCATTGGCGTATAACTTTTTACCCTTTAACAGATAAGTACACTTTCTTTTCCAGTGCAAATGGAACATTCTCTAGAATCACATGTTAGGCCACAAAGCAAGTCTCAACAAAATCCAAACCATTGAACTATTATAAAGCATCTTCTCAGACCATAAAACCGTGAAAGTTGAAATCAACAGCAGACAAGAAATGGGTAAAAATTCAAACTCATGGAAACTGAACAACCTTGCTCAAAATTTAATGGATTATAGAAAGAAATAAAGGATGCGATAAAGAAATTCATGGAATCAAATGAGAAGGAAAACATATCCTACCAGAACCTGTGGAATAAAGCAGAAGAGTGCTCAGAGGTCAATTTATCTCTGTAAATGCACACACCCATAATGAAGAAAGGGCCCAAACCAAAGAATTAACCCTACAACTTGAATAAGTAGGAAGAGAACAACAAAAGAACCCCTCAGGCACCAGAAAAAAAAAATTAGAGCAGAATTAAATGAATTAGGGAATAGAAAAACAATTGAAAGAATTAACAAAATCAAAAGTTGGTTTTTTTGGAAAGATCACCAAAATTGATAAACCATTGGCTAAACTTACGAAAGAAAAGTGGAAGAGGAAACACTCAAACAAGAAATGAGATGGGTGATGTTACTTCAGACCTAACTGAGCCAAGTCAAGCCAAGCCAATACTAAGAAAAAATGTACTCTAGCAAATTTGAAAACCTAGAGGAGATGAACAAATTTCTAGATTCATATCACCTACCAAAATTTCACAAGGAGAAGTAGAATAACCTAATAAACCATCACAAAAGTAGAGACTGAAAAGGTGATCCCAAAGCTACCAATAGAAAACAGTACTGGCCTAGAAAGCTTCACTGGAGAATTCTGCCAAACTTTTAGAGAAGACTTAATTCAGTACTACTGAAGATATTTCACACATAGAAAAATGACAGAATATTCCCAAATTCTTTGTATGAAGCCAGTATAACCCCAATGCCAAAGCTAGGGGAAGGTCCCACAGTGAAAGAAAATTACAGACCAATATCACTCATAAATCTAGGTTCAATAGCTCTTCAACAAAACCCTATCCAAGAGAATTCAAAAAACACATCAGAAAAGTAATTTATCATGACCAAGTTAAATTCGTACCTGGGATGCAGGGCTGGTTCAACATCAGAAAAACAATTAATGTGATCAACCACATAAATAACACAAAGTATAAGAATCACCTGATTTTGTCAATTGATGCATAAAAGGCATTTGACAAAGTCCAACACACAGTGATGCTAAAAACTCTCAGCAACATAGGAATAGAAGTGAAATACTTCAATGTATTAAGAGCTGTCTATACAAAAGCCAACTGCCTACATCACCCTTAATGGAGAAAGACTGAAAGAATTCTCACTGAGAAGAAGAACTAGACAAGAATGACCACTGTCACCACTTCTGTTCAATATGGTGCTAGAGGTTATAGCCAGAGCAATCAGACAAGACAAACAAATATAAAGGGCATTTGCATCACTGAAGAAGTAGAAATATCCCTATTTGCAGATGATATGATCATATACCCAGAGAATCCTAAACAATCTGTAAAAAAACTATTGGAACTAATAGAAGAGTTCAGCAAAGTATTAGGATATAACGTAAACATAAGTAAATTAGTAGGACTCCTTTAAGCCAACAAAGAGATCATTGAAGAGGAAGTCATTAGTACAATACTATTTGCTATAGCCCCCAAGAAGATAAAATACCTAAGAATAAATATAACCAGAGATGTGAGAGACATATAGAGAGACAATCACAAGACTTTACTGCAAGCAACCCTGCTCATGGATACGAAGACTTAACATCACAAAAATGTCTATTTTACTCAAAGTGATCTACATAAAAAATGCAATCCAAAGACAAATTCCAGTGTCATTTTTTAATGAGATGGAGAAACAAATCATGATTTTGTTTGGAAAGGGAAGAAACCCCAGATAAGTAAAACACTACTGAAGAAGAGGAACACAGTGGGAGGCCTCACACTACCTGACCTTAGAGCCTACTACACTGCCATAGTAGTCAAAACAGGCTGGTATTGACACAAAAAGAGACATATAGACCAATGTACCAGAACAGAGACCTCAGAAATATCACCATCCTCTTATGAGCACTTGATATTAAACAATGGCCCAACCATAAACTGAGATAAAAAACTGACTTTTTATCAAATGATATTGGCAAAATTGGATATCTATCTGCAAAAAAACTGAAACAAGACCTATATCTCACACCTTATACTAAAACTAACTCAAAATGGATCAAAGATGTAAATATCAAACCTAAAAGTATAAAGATCATGCAAAGAAAGATAGGGACAACAACGGAAGTTCTAATACACAGCTTAGATAGACTTCAAAATCTGACAAAGCACAAACAACAGAAGACAAAATAGATAAATGGAACTACTAAAAATCAAACACTTATGCTCATACAAAGACTTTATCAAGAGATTTCAAAAACTATCTACAGAATGGGAAAAAGTATTTGGGAACTACGTATCGGATAGATGTCTGATTAACATGATCAACAAGGTACTACAAAACATGGGAAAGGTAAATAACCCAATTAAACAATGGGTAAAAGAGATGGACAGACATTTCACCGAAAGGACATCTAGGCAACCAAAAGATACATGAGGAAGTGCTCACAATGATTAGCTATTAAAGAAATTCAAATGAAAATTATGATGAGATATCATCTCACCCCAACAAGGTAGGCCATAATCCAAAAAACACAAAATAACAAATGCTGGAGAGACTGTGGCGAGATTGGAACTCGCCTACACTTCTGGTAAGAATGCAAAACAGTACAACTGCTTTAGAAAGCAATTTGGCACTTTCTTAAAAAGCTAGAAACAGAAGATATGAGGAAAAATTAGACCAGGAGACAGAGGGCTCATGCAAACGGGAGACTGCATAAGCACAAGACCAGCAGAACCGGATGTTGTCTGGCCACCACCAAAGGCAGCCATGATGTGGCACACAGTATTGAGTTCCTGATGTAGCCATGAGCAAAAGAGGTGTGAAGTTCAAGAACTCTACTAAAAGACCAGAACTGATGGTCTGACAGCCTAGAGGGTTCTATGGGAACATGGTCCCTAGACTTGCTGCTGGCCCTGAAGTGAAACCAGTACTGAGGGTCAACTCTTCAGACAAGAATGGACTGGACCTGGGGACACAGTGTGAGCATGTGGTGTGTGTACTTTATGGTTTTCTACATTATAGGATAGGAGGCTGTCCTACTGATTTCTTTCTAGGTTGGACAGAAAAAGTTGGAGAAGAGGGGACAGTTGTTTGTTAAGAGGACATTAGAAGTAAAGAGTGAAAAGGAGGAGTGTGCTGTTACAGGGTGAGGAGAACAGATAGAGTTGCAGATAGGCAGGCGTGCAAAAACGATCTGGATTGTATAATTTCACTTAATCATAATAGAAAAAAACTTCACTGCAATCTTACAATGGGGATAAACTGATTATTAGAGAACTAAAAACTTAAACACTTATTGAACACCTCTATGTACTTAGCATAGCATTTGGTTTGTCTTTATTGTCTACCCACGCATCCACTCACCACCCATGTAGCCATCCATCCAAGAAATGTATTTTATTATCTGCATGTACCAGTCACAATTTTGACACTGTTTGCAGCATCTTCTTTTTTTCTACTAATGCTGACACTGAAGCTCAACAAGTAACTTACTCAAAGAAACATGCTATATGGCAGATCTGTCATTGAATGCACCTGCTTGACCACTGACCAAGTTCTGTCCACCATACTACACAGACTAATTAAAAAGAAATATGATACAGAGAGGTTGGATAAGTGATATAAAGAAAACCAAGTTGTGAACTACTTCAAATTCTCCAGTGATAGATCTTTCTACGTTCTTGACTGATTAGATATATTACAACTAGATCTGTGAGATTAGCATCAGCAGATTAATTACCATAACTTTGGTGAGAAAAAGAAATCTATGGCATACGTGGTTTACAAAAATGATCCAAGGCACTTTTCTACCAAGAAAAAAAAATTTCTGTAAAAAACGTTATTAAAACTCAGATCCACCAGTGAGCTTTTCACAGAAATATTTCTAAGATCATTCAATATTAGGAGAGATCTCTCTGCCTTTTTTCAGTAATACTTTTTCTTAAAATAAGAAAAAAGTGTACAGCCAATACATTTAAACTTAATTAAACTTTATGTTTATTGATATGTAAATATTTTTGAATCCTAATTCTTAACTCTCTAAACAAGCAGATGATTAATCTCAAGCTATACTTTCTCAAATCACTAGTACCAATGCTTCTTTCATTATATTTCAGTAAATTTTTCTCATTAATTGTTAGTTGAAACTTGTGACCTCTGAGTTCCAATAAAGTTTTAGTCAAAAATGAACTAAACATATTTGGGGCTTATTTTTTGTTATTTTCATAATGCATAGGTATGTAGACATATATAAAACTCTGTCCTTTGTCTCTTCTCTGTCCCTTTCTCTTTCTCCATGCCCTTTTTCTATCCCTTCCTCCAGTTCCTGCTTCTCTCATTCTTCTTCATTTGAGCTTTCCTTACCCACTCCTTTTTTTCTATTTTTTAACTGCTGTTTATTCTTTCTTCCCCTCTCTTTTTAGACACAGGTTCATTTGAGAAATTCCCAGTACTACAATGTAGCAATACAATTATTATTCAGACTTTCTCAAGTATTTTTATTCCCTAAAAAAAGTTTTTCTTGTACCTGAACACTGTTTTAACTCAGTACTGAAGTCACTCCTGAGATTCACTCTTCAGCTAAAGATAGGCCCATAAAACAAAATAAGATGACATGAGCACAACAACTCAGGGACAAGAATGAGAACACAGGAGAGTATAGGAAAACTGGTAATGGGAAACTCAAGGTTAAGAAAGCGAGAATAGGCAACCAATGTCAAAAAACGTGTGTACTGATTGTTGAGTGAGAAACTAATTTTCTTTGTAAATATTCACCTAAAGTATTATTTTAAAACAAGTTTTTGTCACTTTTAGTAAAGAAAAAGAAACCTCTTGTCAAAATTTCCAAAGATAAGAAACTCTTCCGAACACAAAACATCTTCATAATGGGTAAGAAATAACGTGATTCGGTAAGCAGCAGGAGAGACAGGAAATACGGACAAAAATTATCTCCAATTATTAACTGGCTTTATAAAGCCTGTTTCTGGGATTTGCTGGATTTTCAAATTGGTTCATGGTTTCAGAGTATAACCTTAGTGATCCTTGCAGAGCAAAAGGTAATGAGATACAGTTTTCCCAGGTAGTCCTGGATCAAAGGGTAAGATCCACATTTCCCCCAAATTGACTTCAATGAAAAAGTTATACATACTTTATTCTTAACCTAATTATTTTATGAGGTTTGCTATACATAATTATAGTCTTTAATGTGATTATTTGAGTTGTTATCTAGTATCTCAAAGCTTGGTTCCCTTCAGAGCCATAATTTACATTTCAGGGTTTTTGGGTGATTAAGTAACATGTGTAAGTGGTCCAGCTAATTGCATGACACAGTTATTTCTCCTTAAATATCAGTGCTTGCGTTGGTGGTGGTGATGACAATGATGATAAAAAGCCTAGTAATTCAAAGCTTTGATATACATATTATGTCTTCATGTAATAAACATTTTTTGTTCCAGTTTCAGATACTCAACATCCCCAGTATCTCTAACCAGATGCTCCTACTTATATGGATTCAAATTTATCTCCCAAATTTATAAACTTCTATCCCTCCTTCTAGACATTTCCACCAATATCACCTACTCATCTGTACTCTCTTCCCTGCCTTGGCTGCTTTCCAGATTATAGTCTTTCTGTCTTGGCTGAATCACTCCCTTCTCATATCACGTAGTCACTAAACTCTGCCTAGTTCACCTCTAGTGAAACGAGATTACTTACTGTGTGTTGTCTATTTGGTGGAAATCCTTGTGGCCTAGTGGGTTTTTACACCTGCTAATCAAAGGGTCAGCAGTTCAAATCCACCAGGCACTTCTTGGAAACTTAATGAGGCAGTTCTACTCTGACCTCTAGGGTCGCTATGAGTCAGACCCAGCTCAACGGTAGTGGGTTTGGTTCTTGGTTTTCTTGCTTGGTAGAAACTATGATAGTTATCTGATGTCTATAATTCTATTCAATCTCTTCAGAAGCTCCTCAGTTTATAGATGGAAAAAGTGGAGGTCCACAGAACTAGGAAGTGGCAGGTTTTGTATTCAACTGAAATTTGCTTCCAAAGACTACTCTTGCCACTAAGTCACATCACCCTGGTAAAAAATCTCTTCCTACCCTCCTTTCTTGTCCATTTCTACTTCAACTGCCCTATGCTAGGCATTTTTTCTTTTATGTGGCCTTCTACACCTTATGAGTGTCACTGCCTTTAGTCTTGTCTTGTAGCAACCCCTGCTCTACAAAGCAGTTGCTGTAACATGCACATGACATTGTCATTCCCCTGCTTAATATCCTTTAGTGTCTCCCCAGTCACTGTAGGGTCAAATCTGAACTCCACTGTATGGCATACGAGGCCTTTCATGATCTATCTCTTCACTTATTGTTAATCTACACTGATTTACACCTGTCCAAAATTTACGCTGCAAAAAAATCTTCACTCCATGTGGTGCCCTAAATAAGTCACACTATTTCAGCCTCTTAGTTTTACATGTACCACTGACACTTTCTAAAATGTCTAATCTCTCCTCTCTGTCCTTCTCACATCAAGGAACTATCTCTTGCCTCTGGTGAGTGTCTCTCAAATCTGAATCTATACTAGAGTCATCTTCTATTAATTTGATGCCAAATGCCAAAAGACTATAAAGTAATTTTCTAAGATGGGATCTGATCTTTGCATTCTTTTTTTAACGGTTTAGGAGATTCTTATGTGCTCTGATATTACTTTCCCTCCTTTTCCTTTTATCTGCTACCCTAACCTCTAACATTTGTCACTTTTTGTTGTAATTCACTTATAAAATTTAACTCCTCAACTAGAACATGAACTTTGAGAAGGATTAAAACCAAGCCAAGTGCCATCGAGTTGGATTGAGAACGATTGGGACCCTGTTGTCTGTATTTGTAATCCATGCACCTACACACTGAATATTAGTTTAATTAATCTGCTGTGTTTTTTAGGAAACTTATTGTGCCAGGTACAAACCCCTATGAAACTTGCCTTTGTGTAAGCATCCAATGATTTTTTTTGTCTCGTGTAAGATTCTTCAGTATATGAATAATATGACTTATCATGTGTGTCTAGAGATGATATTTATCTTGAATGATTGTCATTGATAAAGCAATAGAAAGCAAACCTTAAGAAAACTGAAGTGAAGTAATTAAATGAGTAAACTGATTGAAAGTACCTACTTATTACCCATAGTTTCTGAACCTCATGTGAGGAAACTTATACCAGGATTTCTCCTCTCCGCCAATCTCTTCAGTGTGCCATGAGGTTTACCACTGCTGAAGTCTCAGAATTCAAGACAGTGTAGGGGCTGACCCCAGAGGCATGCATTATTCATTAGCTTATTCTTTCATATTTTCATGCAAAGTTTATAATTACATATTAAGAAGCATGCTTCATATCAAGGGTTCTTAAATGAAGAGCTTACAGTCTACTTCTGCCACTTTCAGTTTCTAAACTGAAAAAAAATCAATATTAATGTTGATTGAAGCACAGTTCTTACACTTAGTTGAGTACAATTTACATTTTAATCCATTTGATAGCATACTAAGTGGTTTGGGGTCTTCGATAAGGATTGCAAACTCTGGATGCTTAATATGGAAATGCAAATTTCAAAGAGCAAAGTTCTGTATTTATTCTGAGCTTGCTAATTTTTTTTTTTTTTGGAAGTAGCTACTCTTAGTGTGAATGTGTTTTTTCCCCTAGCTTTGCTATACCTCAGAAAAGAAATATTCAAACACATTTCTAGTAGAGCCTTTTCATCTATGAACAAGCAAAATCATAGTGGCTGAAGAAAATTCATAGTGGCTGAAGAAAATATCAAATATTCTACTGTGGAATATGTCTGATAATTGGAAACATAATCTGCCACTGATTAAACTTTTGGGGGACAAAACCCCAATAAAATTATGACATAACTCTTGTGTTTTTTCAAATAACTCATAGTACTTGGGTATTCTAAAACCAAACCCACCCCATTGCCATCAAGTTGGGTCCAACTCACGGCAACCCTAGAGAACTATCCCCTAGAGTTTCCAAGGAATGCCTGGCTGATTTGAATTGACAACATTTAGTTAGCAGAGGTGGCACTTAAAACACTACAAAAACCAAACCAGTTGCTGTCAAATAGATTCCAAATCATAGTGACCCTACAGAATTGCCCCCACAGGTTTATAAGGAATGGCTGGTGGATTTGAACTGCCAAGCTTTTGGTTAACAGCCAACCTCTTAGCTACTGTACCACCAGGGCCCAACTTGAGTATTAATGATAATAGTTAAGGAAATGATTATAATTAAGGAAAAAAAAATTCTGACAGGCTAAGGTACCAGTGCTAGTGGTTATATATATTTTAAATATGTGTTGCAATTAAGTAATCTCAAAAATTTTATTGATAGTGATATTAGTCCCAAATTAAATATAATTAAAACAAAAAGCAAAGGCAAACTTGCTATTTATATATGACCGCAGTCATACTTTCTAAAATCTCCCTTTACTTCAGTCTTTTAATTTTACATTGTTAAATCATTTGCTTTTATATTGTAATTGTTTTTACTGCATAAAGTTGCACACACACAATTTTAAGAGCCATATTCAATGTCATCTTATATGTGACACTTTGCCCTGTTTCCCTATGTGTTGTTGTTATTAGCTGCCATGGGGTGAGTTCCATGTCAATTCCATGCACAACAGAGCAAAATGCTGCCCAGTCCTGTGCTATCTCCATGAAAATTTGGGTACTGGACTACTGTGATCCATAGAGTTTTCGTTGGCTAATTTTGTAGTACATCATCAGCTCTTTCTTCCTAGTTCATCTTAGTCTGGAACTTCCAGTGAAATCTGCTCAGCATCATAGCAACCAGCAAGTTTCACAGACAGAAAGGTGGTGGATGTACTTGAAGTGCTTTCACCAGGAATTAAAACTAGGTCACCCGCATGATGGAAGTGAATTCTACCACTGAACCATCAATTCCCTCTAAAACTCCCCACTATATAGAGTTAGAGTTTATTATTTCTTCCTTAATTTTTTTCTACTGCTTAAATCGTTGTTTAGGCTAGAAATCATTATCTGTGATCTAACTATTGGTTTACATGTATGTCTGCCCCTCCGAGTTTAAAGCTGTTTGAGGCTAGGTCCATGACTTGATCATTTTTGTACACTCAAAATTTGGAATCCAAATCAAAATAATTAATATACTCAAATATTCTACAGTGATATATGGTAGTATATCTCCCTCACATCTCTCAAAAAAAAATTATGAGTTGAATCATGCCACCTCAAAATATGTGTTGTAAATCATAAACTCCTACCTTGTGGATGTAACCCCATGTGGAGATAAAACTTTCTTTGTTATGTTAATGAGGGCAGGTCAGTGGGTATGATTTAAACCAAATACCTTTGGGGGAAAAAAGATGATTAGGTATGGAGAATGAAGCACAAACAGACTGATGCCGTGTGGTGATCACCATGGAACCAAGGGAGGGAAATTGAAAGAGACAACAACTTTTCCCCAGAGTGGACAAGAAAGAAAGCTTTCCCTCAGAACCAGGACTCTGAATTTGGACTTTTAGCCTCTTGAACTGTGAGAAAATAAATTTCTGTTTAAGTCATCCAAATCAGAAAACCAAACCCACTGCCATCAAGTTGATTCTGACTCACGACAACCCAATAGGTCGGAGAAGAACTGCCTCATAGAGTTTCCAAGGAGTGCCTGGTCATCCGCTTGTGGTATTTCTGTTACAGCAGCTGTAGGAGACTAAGACAAAAGGCAATAAAGAAGGTGTTGCATGTTGTTTTTAATCTAGCTGCTCTAAAAGCCTGAGTTCTTTAATGCATTGCCAAAGCCCGTCACCCACAAAGACCTCTGTGAGCAAAGCTACAAGCCTCTGTGATGGCGGACGGATGCATCTCACCCCTGACATATTTCTGGCTGTATACTTTTCATCATAATTAAACTCTCCTCAAAAATACCCCCTCACCTCCCTGCACAAGGACAAACACCCAGCCCAGGAATGCCAGGGCTGACCCAGCCCTGCTGACTTCCCCCAACTGCACTTCCCCCCCATGTGAAAAGAATTATCCTTTTTAGAACAGTTTAAGAAAGGCATAGGGTGGGGGATGGTAGGTTTTTACTGTCCCTGCAGGAGGAGATAAAATAAAAAGCAAAGTAGAGCCCTTCCTCCTGTACCTTTTAACCTTGAAGTATAAGTAGGGCTGATTGAGCTCGAAGCATAACTTTGTTTTCACTGTCAATTACACACCTGCCTCGGGCCATTATCTAGAAAGCCTTGACAATTAACAAGATCATGAGGTTTCAGTTTCAAGTTAGCTAATAGCTCGTGTGGTCGGGGGGCATGGTAAAAATCACATCACCTCAAGATCAAGAGGTTTCGGTTTCAAATTAGCCAATCACGAGGTTTTGGTTTCAAATTAGCCAATAGATTGTGTGGTCAGTGGGCAGGGTAAAACTCATGTCACTTTGACTATAAAAACAATAAAGACAGACAGCTCTCGCTTTTGGTCGGGCTGCCTTTAAACCAAAAAACTCTTTCTTGTCTCTCTCAATTCATTTCCCACTGATGCCTTCCCTCCCTCCGTGTGTGACCCTGAAAAGTTGTTGGGGCTGGCTCCCGGCAGTCCATCCAGAGCAAGTAATCTAATTTCTCTCAGAGACAGAAAGTAGCACTGGCACTGTGGTCAGTAAATATACTAGAGTGACCACTGTGGTGCTGTATCTAATATGTTTAGCTATATTCCTAAAGTTGAATTCATCAAATCTCTCTGTGGAAAGCTGTGCAAATCCAAGACTGTTACTTCTCCTAGGTCATGCTGTCTACAAAACACAAACTGCAATAGCATAAGTGGACTTCATTTCCCAGGAAAGAGCACAGTGTTGCCACAGCACAACCCTGGGTTCCTAACTTGGGTTTACTTATTTATTTATTTTGGCCGTGTAAATTTGTGGCTAAATAGAATCCAGTTTATTGATAATAAGGTTGTGGTGTGCGAATTTAGTGAATACTAATTCGTGGGCTTAACAACTTATAATTAAATAACGGTACCTATTATATCCCAAGCTCTGTAAAGACACTGATAATACTGAACAGCTTTGCTCGTCTTCCTTGACAGTGAATGCCTTTTCTCTGTCTTCCTTCAGTTTACCTCTTGTCCTTTTTTAGTTATTTCTCTTGGGCCTTGCCTCAGCTCAGTTCCTTCTCCCAAGCTGAGTGGAATGAAATCATAACATTTTAATATATATTTCTGATCCTTTCAAGGCAAAATAAGCAATGAGTCAAACTGATGTATTATAAGATCACTGTTTCCCTTAATTTGTTTTGAAAATGAGGGTCTTACTCTAGGCATACTAAAACTTATTGCAGCAAACACAGATTCTGCCATGTTAGCCATCTGTGTAGGTATACAATTAGTGATATTATCTGCAGTTACCAGACTGTGTAGCCATTATCACTTACCAATCTCCAAAATTTTTTATCACCCCAAACAAAAATTCAGTACCCCGTAAGTGGTAACTCTTCATCTTCCTGTTCTTCATCAACTACTAACCACTAATAAACTTTTGTCTTTGTACATGTTTGGTTGTTATGCTTAAATATTTTACAGTGATTTCATTGGTGAGCCAGTTTCTTTTCTTAGCAAAAGACTGTTTGCCAGTGTCCTCCTACGCCTTTCCTCTCAATTTTTTTCACTGGAATAAGAACTGAGCATAGTGCCTTAACTCTCATGTTGTTGTTGTTGTTAGGTGCTGTCAAGTTGATTCTGACTCATGACTGTTGATAATTTTCCATGATAGGGAACACTTTTTCTTGATTTCTCTGTGAGAAATTTAATACTGAATTATAAAGCATGGACTTCTTTATCATTTAATAGATCAGTGTTTTCAATGTTTAAAAAAAGAAGGAAAATGTGTTAAAACAGAACCTACAGACCAGGAATGAATTTTTGGTTGTGACATAACAGACAGGGATCTAGTCCTGAATCTGCAAAATACATCAACACGTCAAGAACTAAAAGACAAATAAACCTAATTTAAAAATTGGTGAAGGATATGAATAGGTATTTTAGCACATGAAGAAGTGCTTGCAGTCGTTAGCCATTAAAGAAACACAAGTCAGAACTACGATGAGACTCCATCTCACCCTGACAGCACTAGTACTAACAAAAATAATATTACACATTGGAGTGGTTGCAGGGAGCCTGGAACTCGTGTATGATTGTGTGAATGTGACTTGGTGTAGCCACTATGGAAAACAATATGACGCCTCCTTGAAAAACTAGAAACAGAAGTATCATACAATTCAGCAATCTCACGTCTTCCTATACTCCAGAAAAATAAGAGCCATCAGACAAATAGACATATGCACACTGATGTTCATTGTAGCACTGTTAACATTGGTGAAAAGCTGGAAACAATCTAAGCATCCACCAAGAAATAAGTGGACAAAAAAATAATGGTACATACACACAATGGAATATTACACAATAAAGGAACAATGATGAATCCATGAAACATCTCACAACATATATGAATCTGGAGGGCATTATACTGAGAGAAATAACTTTCCTTATATTAAAATCTATTTTATCCGAGATTAGTATTGCCACTCCTCTTCTTCTTTGTGTGTTATTAGCTTGATATATATTTGATTTTCCGTTTTGTTCACGTCTTTGAGTCTAAGCTGTGTTTCTTGTCAGCAACATATGGATGGATCATGTCTTTTCATCGAAGCTGTCACTCTCTGCCCCTTTATTGGAGCACTCAGCCCATTTACATTCAATGTAATTGTTGCTAGGTATGTGTTTAATGCTGTCATTTTGATGCCTTTATTTTTGTGTTGTTGATATTTTCTTTGTTTGTCTTAGTATTCTGTTCCAGTTCGTTTTTCTTTATGGGCTTACTTTTCATCTTTTTCACTGTTGGCTTCATGCTTGTTGAGCACAAAGTTCTAGTTGGTTGATTGTTGCAACAAGATCTTCTGTATCTTTACTGAACTTTTTTCTGGATGATCTGTCCATTACTGAAAGTGGAGTGTTGAACTCTCCTACTATTTTGTGGAGTGATTTATCTCATTTTTCAATGTTGTCAATTTTGTTATGTTTCTTGTTTAGATATGTCATATTGTTAGTTTGCTTTGCAGCTGCCTCTTTGAATCCCCTTAATGTTCTTAGTTTAAACCAGTTTTTAATTTCTGTATGTCTTCTTAATTTCCACTCCATCTGAAAGAGTTATAACTACTGTAACATATCCCTCTTTATATTGTGATGATGTCACATGTTTCATGTTAAAATCACTGGATCCCTTCTTTTAATATTTTAGCTTTGATTGAGCTTTGTGACTTCCCTAGCTGAATAGGATTCTGGATGCTGTGTTTTGTATTGCATCCTTAAGTATACATTTGTTGTTTTTGTTTTTCTAAACAAAGAGCTTCTTTTCATATATCTTGTAGTTTGGGCTTTGTTTTTACACTATCTCTAAGCTTCTCTTTATCTGTAAATGTCTTAATTTCGTCTTCATATCTGAGATACAATTTTACAGTTCTTCATTGGAACTTTTTCTTTTCCAAGGCTTTGTATGTGTCATTCCACTGCCTTCTTGCCAACTTGATTTCTGCTGAGAAATCAGACAAAAGCCTGCAGGGCTTCCCTTTTTATGTTAGTTTTGTTTTAAGTCCCACTGCATTTAAGAGTCTCTCCTTATGCCTAGTTTTTAAAGCCTGATGATTATATATCTTGGTGTCTTTCTTTTGAGGTCCGGTTTTTGTGGCTCTTTCATAATTTCAAGGAAGTTTTCTGTCAGCAACTCTTCAACATTTTTTTCATGAACTCCAATTATTCATAGATTATTCCTCTTAATAGAGCCCAACATGTTTGTTAAAGCTTTTTTGTTTTTCTAATTTCTTTTCTCTGATTTTTACTTATAAATGCTGGTGTCAGTTGCTTTGTCTTTAAGCTCCCTAGTACTGCCTTCCAACTCCTCAATCCTCTTCTCTTGGCTTTGCATTGAATTGTCTAAATCTGTAAGTTTATTATTGATCTGCTAGGTTTCAGATCATTGATGTTCTAGCAGTTAGCATAGCTTACTTTTTATTTTGTTCTGCCACCTTTTGTTTAATTTCTAGGAGGGCTGTATACATAATTCTTTCACATTCTACCTCCAATAATCTCAGAAAGGCTTCTTTATCTCTGAAACATTTTGATTCTTTATTTTGGGAGTTTTCCAGAGGCATGGTGTTCTGCTTCTTTAAACAGCTAGATATTGATTCCTGTGGTCACACTACCAAGAAACTTTTCAGTTTCTATAGTGTTATACCAACTGGAGTTGTGGTGCAGTTCTAAGAAGGGAATAAGGGCATCCCTAGATTTGGTTGCTAGCTGCCTCTGCATTCTCTAGTGTCTGGTCCAAGCTGGGCTCTCAGGGGTGGCTGGCTCTACCTCCTGGCTGCTAAAGGTGGCAAGTTACTTGTGACAACTCTCTTTCATTATGGCAGTCAAGTCTATGGTGTAGCTTGGGGAAGGGAGGAGAGAAGGATGCCACCACACTCAGCTGCCTGAGACTGCTAATTCACTCTAGATGCGTTTAACTTAAAAACTGTTTTTCTGCTGAGAGGGTCTCTTTCCAGCATGCACCAGATGCAGCTGGGCCCTCAAGATTGGCAAGCCTCATCTCCTGGCTGGCAAAAATAGCACCCCACTTATGGACTCTCTGGGGGGCTGTCAGCCAATGTCATGATGTGGCTCTGTGAATGGTGGTGGAAATGCTGCCAACCCACTCAGCTGACAGTCACCACTGCATTCTCCAGCTGGTCTTATTTTAAAGCTGCCTTACTAAGAGAGGTGTTGTCCAGCAGCCACTGAAAGCAGCTGGGCCCTCAAGGGTGGCAGGCCCCACCTCCCTGCTGATAGTGATGGCAACTTGTAGGCCATCTCCAGATGCTATTATGTGGCTCAATGACGGGAAGGGTTAGGGCACTGCTGTCCTTGGCTGGCAGACCCCACCACTATCTCTAGGTAGGATCAGCTTAAAAACAGCTTTTCTGCTGGAGAAGCACTTCTCAAACAGACACTGTTGCTCAGCATGAAAATTAGTCCCCAGTGAGACTTCAGGCATGGCTGACTCCACCTCTCAGCTGACCAAGATGGCATCCTGCCTGAGGCACCTTTCCAGCAGTGAGTCAGAAGAATCTAAGGCACAGCTCAGAGAAGGGGGGAAGGCATTGGCACCCTCACTTGGCAGCTGGGTTCTCAAGATGTGGCTGTCCCAAGCAGTCTCTCTGCTGCAGTATATGCTGTTTACTTAAGCACTGCAGTTCAGCATATGAGCGTTGCCAGGCCCACAGGCTTGGTAGATCCAGTCCCTGCCTCCCAGATAATGAAGTAGGCATCTGCACCTGTTGTCTTCTCAAATGAAGACACTCAGAAGTGTCATGTCTGGCACCTCAGTGACCAACACAGGGAAAAACCCATATCCGAGGGAGACAGGAAAGTGGATGAGAAAAAACTCACTCACACATGAAACATGTGACACAAGAAACACATCCATCACACAGGATAAAACTGAGTCCAAGTGTGACCAAGGTCTCTGATGGAGAACAATGGCCACTGTTCTTCAATAGGAAACATCATAGGGCTACAATTAGGAGGAGGTTGTCAAGGCAGTCTATTTTACCAAAAATGGTTATAATGGTGTTGAGGCATCTCGTGACTGGCTGACCCACACTCGGAAATATCATCAAGGCAAGAGGTAACAGAAAAAGGCAAAGGTCAGGCATTCTCAGAGGCTCTGTCATACCTGAGAAAGGCCTAAACCTGTGTGTGGAAGTATCAGTAAGGTGGGAGATACAAGGAAGAAGAAACAGACAAAGTTCAGGCTTTCTTGGAGGCTCTGCCATACCCAAAAAAAGCCTAAACCTACATCAGTAACACAATAGGTGGGACAGCACATTCCTAGAAGCCTGCAGCACAGAAGCAGGACTCAGTGTGCCGCTGCCTCACCTCTGACAGAGGTAGCTTCCCTCTTCCTGTCACCCAGTCCAATCTCACAACTGTACACCAGATCTTAGGTCTCCCAGAATGTCCACGCTGCTCTGTTCACTTACTACTCTAGGCCTTAGTTTCAGAGGGAACCGAGAAGACATGTGTCTAGTCTGCCTTCTTGGCCTCCTCCACCTGCCTCCTCCTCACTTTTATTCTTAATGATTTTGTATCCAGGATTATGGTTGTAAAGTGAAAGTTCAATCAGGTCATAGGCCTCCCTGTTGTTGCCATTAAATATATCCCAGCTCATGGTGACACCATGTGTGCAAAACAGGAAGACTCCATATGGCTTTCAAGACTGTGGCCTTTTGGAAGCAAATCACCAAGCCTGTTTTCCAAGGGGCACTTTGTGGGAAGGTTGAACCACCAACATTTTGGCTAGCAGCAGAGTGCTTTACTCTTTGTACCACCCAAGGATTCCTCAGCCCTCCTTAATGCCCTGGTATCAATTTCATTTGCTCTTAGAAAGAAGAACAAACCTCGTGATGCCACAAATGAAGCTGTGAATCCTCTGACCCTTGACTACCACTCTAGTGTTAATTCTACTCCAGTCTCCCCTGGCTCTCTGCACTCCAGCCACCATGGTCATCTTCTTAGCCTGCCAGTACCATTCCTTTCACCTGGTACATTCTTTGTGTTAATGTCTATTCATTTATTAGGTTATGGTTCAGACAAAACTTCACAACAGTATATCTTCTTTTACTGCTTCATACTTTTTTCCGTAATGATAAATGAAGATTGCATTTGTATATTTATTTCTGTTGTTTTAAAAGCAGTCTTTACCCCTAGGAGATGGTGACTTGTATGCGAGCAGGAGCTACACCTATGTCTGTTATCCATTTTATCCATGGACTTTAAAATTCTCCTAATAAGTGGAGCCCAAGCAATATGTATTATTTGAAGGTATAATAAATAAGTGAACAAATAGAAATAATAAGCTAGATTTGTTTAATATATAATCAAATACAAGAATAATTAAGTGCTGTAGTGTTGCCTAACCCCAGAAATTAAAAAAAGAAAAAAAACTAGAAAACCACAGTGGCCACTGAATCGATTGTGACTTGTGGTAACCCATGTGTTGCAGAGCTGAGCTGCACATCATAGGGTTTTCAAGGTTGTGACCTTTCAGAAGCAGACCACCAGGCTAGTCTCCTGAGCTGTCTCTGGGTGTAGATTCCAACCAAAATCTTTTCATTTTGTTGTCAAGTGCTTAATCATTCATGACTCCTATGGACTGCTGTTCTAGGAATAAAGGGTGAGGAATGGCAGTTAAAGCAACCTGTATTCAAGATCCGCATGTATGAGTGAAAATTCCAAACTAAACTTCTTTCTTGTTGAAGTCCTTTTAAGCATTCAACTCCCTCCCCCAACTTTTTAAAGAAGTACTGTGACTGTTTTTGCTTTCAAAATATTCTGTTTATTTTTCTTATGATTCTGGGCACTTGGCTGGCTGGTGCATTTGTGTAAGGCATAGAAGTAGCAACATTTCTAGCATTAAAAAGAAGTTGCAATGATTGATTGTGATTTCTGGTAATTCGTTTTCCAAGAAATATCCTAGATTAAATAGATATTAAATTTACAGTGCATAACATACATTTATACAAAATAACCAACCACATTTTCATAGCTACCCTGTTCACATATACCACCTTTCTTCCACTGTTGTGAGAATCATTGAGTCATGCCCAGCATGCGTGATATGTTTGACAGCTGGATGCCTGAATAGCAGCCAAAATTTCTCTTTTTTAAAATCTTAGTTAAGAAAAGGCATGTGATATTTTGAAAAGTCATGAAAGTTGTGACGAATTTTTAAAATAACAGAATTTCTCTGATTGTTGGCATGGAAAAATCATCAGTATGTTTTTATGCATGAGCCGCAGCTGTTCTTAGAGTCCATCATTTGCCTTTTGGTGGCATTTGCCAGATTCAAAATCCCATTATTTGTGTTCCAAGTGGTTGCATCTATGCAGAAGAATTTTGGTGCTTGGTGAAAGAATTACCCAAGAGTTGACAGGTTTTCATGATGTGGCTTACAACCTGGGCCAACCTAGGAGTATCAAAGAGCGCTGCTGTGTTCTGCTTTGAGGACACGTTTGGAAATGTGGAGAGTGGAGACCTACGGTTTCAAAACGTGCCTTCTGATCTACAAGAAACGAACACCATTTTGGTGATTTACGAAGATGAAATCATTCTTTCTGTGTGTTATTTGTATTGTTTTGTTTTATTTTTCAATACACTTTAAGTTTCAGAGTAAGTTTATGTTCACATAAAAAGTGCACAAAGAGCACAGAGTTCCTACGTGTCCTCTTGATCCACCATATAATTTTCTTTATTAAAACCTTCTATTGATTGTGACGGATGAATCAATATTAATCATTAACTGAAGTTGGTAGTTTACATCATTGTAATTATTAGTTGCTCTCCAGTCAGCTCCAACTCTTGTTGACCTTATTTGTAAGAAAATGAAAAACTTTTCTCTGCCTGCATCTCTTCTTGACTCTGTATGTTCAGTATAATCCATAAGATTTTCATTGGTTAATTTTCAGAAGTAGATTACTAGCCTTTTTTCCTAGTCTGCCTTAGCCTTTCTAACATAGGTGATCTTGTTAGTATTTGAAATAATTGTGGCATAGCTTCTGGCATCACGTTGTTGTTGTTAGGTGTTCTTTTGTAGGTTCTGACTCATAGTGACCCTACAGGACAGAGTAGAACCACCCCATACAGTTTCTGAGGAGCGGTTAGTGGATCAGAACTTCTGACATTTTCATTAGCAGCCAAGCACTTAACCACTATAGCAAGACACAAACTACCATACTACTAGAAACCAAATAGACAGGTGGTGGAGTTTACTTTTGAGTTCAGTTTGTACTCCAGGGTTCCATGGGTTTTGACAAATGCAAAATGTCATTTATCCACCATTATGGTATTCTACAGAATGGTTTCATTGCCCTTAAAATGCCCTGTGCTATACCTGTTCATTTGTTTTCTGCACCCTTGAACTCCTGACAACCACTGATCACTTTATTGTCTCTACTGCTTCGTTTTTCAGAGTGTCACAGAGTTGGATATCATACAATATATAGCTTTTTGTGACTGGCTTATTTCACTTAGCTGTAAGGTTTTACCATAACTTTTTTGTGGCTTGTCAGTTCCTCTCTTTTTATCTGTGAACAAAACTCCAAAAATAAGGTGCTCAGAGGACCCACAGTTTATCACCTCACCTATTGAAGGATGTCTTCATTGCTTTAGATAATTATGCACAAAAGTGATGTAACATTCATGTGCGTACTTTCTCTTGTTACTATCTGTTCTAAATCGTATGAAACTGATACTTTGTATGTTCACTATCTCGTTGTCTTATAGAAGTAGATTTCTTTCTAAGAAAGAGATGCTTTCACAATGCTAAGTACTCCCAACTCCATGAACAACATAGCTTTTGCCAGCTGGGAGTTCTCTGTGTAAATCTGTGTAACTTCTCGGGGTACATGAATCACTCTGTACTTTCTCTTGTTACTATCTGTTCTAAATCATATGAAACACACACTTTCTGTGTTCACTGTCTCGTTGTTTCTGTAAAGGAATACTACTGATTTACTAAATTTTCTCATGTATCCTGTGATTTTGGTATACTCTCATATCAGTTACAGGGTTTATTTATATATTCTTGCGATTCTCTGTTTCTACCAACGTATCCTCTACTGAAAACATAAGAATGATGCTGGAACTTGTACTGGGAGTGTCTTATAGAAGTACATTTCTTTCTGGGAAAGAGATTTTTCACAATGCTAAGTACTCCCAACTCGGTGAAGAATGTAGAGTTTGCCAGTTATCTAAGTCTCTCTTATATTCTTGTAGTTATAGCTGGGAGTTCTCTGTGTAAATCTCTGTAACTTATGTGGTAGATGAATCACTATGTGCTTTCTCTTGTTACTGTCTGTTCTAAATCGTATGAAACTCATACTTTTATGATCACTGTCTCGTTATCTTAAAGAACTAGATTTCTTTCTGGCAAAGTGATGTTTTCACAATGCTAAGTATTCCCAACCCCATGAACAACATAGATTTTGCCAGTTATCTAAGTCTGTCTTATTTTCTTGTAGTTATAGCTGGGAGTTCTCGGTGTAAATCTGTGTAACTTCTCTGGGTAGATGAATCATTATGTACTTTCTCTTGTTACTATCTGTTCTAAATAGTATGAAACTCAGACATTGAATGTTCACTGTCTCCTTGTGTTATAGAAGTAGATTTGTTTCTGGGAAAGAGATGTTTTCACAATGCTAAGTACTCCCAACTCGGTGAACAACGTAGATTTTGCCAATTATCTAAGTCTCTCTTATTTTCTTGTACTTATGGGAGTTCGTTGTGTAAATGTCTGTAACTTCTCTGGGTAGATGAATCATTTTGTTATTTCTATTGTTGCTATCTGTTCTAAATCGCATGAAACTCATACTTTCTCTGTTCACTGTCTCGTTTCTCTAAAGGAATCCTACTGATTTACTGACGTCTTCTTCTATCGTGTGAATTTTGTATACTCCCTTATCAGTAAGAGGGGTTATTTATATATTCCTTGCGATTCTCGGATTATAAGAACAAATCCGCTACTAAAAAGATAAGAATGATGCCGGAGCTTGTACTGGGAGTGTCTTTTAGAAGTACATTTCTTTCTGGGAAAGAGATGTTTTCACAACGGTAAGTACTCTCAACTCGGTGAACAACGTAGATTTTCCCACTTATCGAAGTCTCTCTTATTTTCTTGTAGTTATAGCTGGGAGTTCTCTGTGTAAATCTCTGTAAGTTCTCTCCGCAGATGAATCACTATGTACTTTCTGTTGTTATTATCTATTCTAAATCGTATGAAACTCATACTTTTATGTTCACTGTCTCGTCTTATAGAAGTAGATTTGTTTCTGGGAAAGAGATGTTTTCACAATGCTAAGTACTCCCAACTTCATGAACAACGTTGATTTTGTAAGTTATCCAAGTCTCTCTAATTTTCTTGTAGTTATAGCTCGGAGTTCTCTGTGTAAATATCTGTAACTTCTCTGGGTAGATGAATCACTCTGTACTTTCTCTTGTTACTATCTGTTCTAAATCGGATGAAACTCATCCTTTCTCTGTTCACAGTTATTTGTCCGATAGAAGTCGATTTCTTTCAGGGAAAGTGATGTTTTCATAATGCTAAGTATTCCCAAATCCATAAATAATATAGATTTTCCCAGTTATCTAAGTCTCTCTTATTTTCTTCTAGTTATAGCTGGGTGTTCTCTGTGTAAATCTCGGTAACTTCTGTAGGTGGATGAATCACTCTGTACTTTCTCTTTTTACTATCTGTTGTAAATCATATGAAACTCATCCATTCTAAGTTCACTGTTTCGTTGTGTTATGGAAGTAGATTTGTTTCTGGGAAAGTGATGTTTTCACAATGCTAAGTACTCCCAACTCCATGAACAATGTACATTTTGCGAGTTATCAAAGTCTCTTTTATTTTCTCGTAGTTATAGCTGGGAGTTCTCTGTGTAAATCTGTCACATTTCTGGGTAGATGAATCACTATGTAGTTTCTTTGTTACTATCTGTTCTAAATCGTAGGAAACTCATACTTTTATGTTCACTGTCTCGTTGCCTTATAGAAGTAAATTTCTTTCGGGGAAAGTGATGTTTTCACAATGCTAAGTACTCCCAACTCCATGAACAACGTAGATTTTGCCAGTTATCTAATGCTCTCTTATTTCCTTGTAGTTATAGCTGGGAGTTCTCTGTGTAAATCTCTGTAACTTCTTTGGGTAGATGAATCACTCTGTACATTCTCTTGTTACTATCTGTTCTCAATCATATGAAACTAATCATTTCTCTGTTGATACTTATTTGTCTTATAGAAGTAGATTTGTATCTGGGAAAGAGATGTTTTCACAGTGCTAAGTACTCCCAACGCCATGAACAACGTAGATTTGGCCCGTTATCTAAGTCTCTCTTATTTTCTTGCAGTTATAGCTGGGAGTTCTCTGTTTAAATCTCTGTAACTTCTCTGAGTAGATGAATCACTCTGTACTTTCTCTTGTTACTATCTGTTATAAATCGTATGAAATTCATACTTTTATGATCACTGTCTCGTTGTCTTATAGAAGTAGATTTCTTTCAGGGAAAGTGATGTTTTCACAATTCTAAGTATTCTGAACTCCATGAACAATGTACATTTTGCCAGTTATCTAAGCCTCTCTTATTTTCTTGCAGTTATACTGGGAGTTCTCTGTGTACATCTCTGTAACAGTTGTGGGTAGATGAATCACTATGTACTTTCTTTTGTCACTATCTGTTCTAAATCGTATGAAACTCATCCATTCTATGTTCCCTGTCTTGTTGTCCTATAGAAGTAGATTTGTTTCTGCGAAAGTGATGTTTTTACGATGCAAAGTACTCCCAACTCCATGAACAGCGTAGATTTTGCCAGTTATCTAAGTCTCTCTTATTTTCTTGTAGTTACAGCTGAGAGTTCTCTGTGTAAATCTCGGTACCTTGTGTAGGTAGATAAATCACTGTGTAATTTCGCTTATTACTATCTGTTCTAAATCGTGCAAAATTCATCCATTCTAAGTTCACTGTTTCGTTGTGTTACGGAAGTGGATTTGTTTCTCGGAAAGTGATGTTTTAACAATGCTAAGTACTCCCAACTCCATGAACAACGTAGATTTTGCCAGTTATCTATGTCTGTCTCATTTTCTTGTAGTTATAGCTGGGAGTTCTCTGTGTAAACCTGTGTAACTTCTCTGGGTAGAAGAATCACTGTGTACTTTCTCTTGTTTCTATCTATTTTAAAACTTAAGAAACTGATACTTTCTCTGTTATCTGTCTCGTTGCCTTAGAGAAGTAGATTGCTTTCTGTGAAAGTGATGTTTTCACAATGTTAAGTACTCCCAACTCCATGAACAACATCGATTTTGCGAGGTAAATAAATATGTCTTATTTTCTTGTAGTTATACCTTTGAGTTCTCTGTGTAAACCTCTGTAAATTCTCTGGGTAGATGAATCACTATATACTTTCTCTTGTTACTATGTGTTCTAAATCTTAAGAAACTCATACATTCTCTGTTCACTGTCTCAGAGAAGCAGATTTCTTTCTCCGAAAGTGATGTTTTCACAATGCTAAGTTCACCCAACTCCATGAACAACATAGATTTTGCCTTTTATGTCAGTCTTTCTTATTTTTCTGTAGTTATAACTGGGAGTTCTCTGTGTCAATCTCTGTAACTTCTCTGGGTAGATGGATGACTATGCACTTTCTCTTGTGTCTATCTGTTCTAAATCTTAAGAAACTCATACTTTCTCTGATCACTGTCCCGTTGTCTTAGAGAAGTAGATTTCTTTCTGTGAAAGTGATGTTTTCACAATTCTAAGTACTCCCAACTCCATGAACAACGTAGATTTTGCCAGTGATCAAAGTGTCTCTTATTTTCTTGTAGTTATAGCTGGGAGTTCTCTGTGTAAACTTCTGTAACTTCTCTGGGTAGATGAATCACTATATACTTTGTTTTGTTTCTATCTGTTATAAACCTTAAGAAACTAATACTTTCTCTGTTTAAGGTATCGCTGTCTTTGAGAAGGAGATTTCTTTATGCGAAAGTGATGTTTTCACAATGATAACTACTGACAACGCCATGACCAATGTAAATTTTGCGACTTATCAAAGTCTCTTATTTTCTTGTAGTTAGAGCTGGGAGTTCTCTGTGTAAACTTCTGTAATTTCTCTGGGTAGATGAATCACTATGTACTTTCTTTTGTTTCTATCTGTTCTAAATCTTAAGAAACTAATGCTTTCTCTGTTCATGGTTTTGTTGTTTCAGAGAAGTAGATTTCATTCTGTGAAAGAGATGTTTTCACATTGCTAAGTACTCCCAACTCCAGGAAAAACTTAGTTTTTACCAGTTATCTGAGTCTCTCTTATTTTCTTGTAGTTATAGCTCAAGTTCTCTGTGTAAACCTCTGTAACTTCTCTGGGTAGATGAATCACTATGTACTTTGTCTTGTTTCTATCTGTTCCAAATCTGAAGAACCTAATACTTTCTCCATTCACGGTTTAGTTATCTCACAGAAGTAGACTTCTTTCTGAGAAAGTGATGTTTTCACATTGCTAAGTACTCCCCACTCCATGAACAATGTAGATTTTGCCACTTATCTAACTCTCTCATATTTTCTTGTAATTATAATGGAACTTCTCTGTGTAAACCTCTGTAACTTCTCTGGGTAAATGAATCACTGCGTACTTTCTCTAGTTTCTGTCTATTTTCAATGTTAAGAAACTAATACTTTGTCTGTTCACTGCATCATTGTCTTAGAGAAGTAGATGTCTTTCTCCGAAAGTGATGTTTTGAGAATGCTAAGTGCTCCCAACTCCATAAAAAACGTAGATTTTGCCACTTATCAAAGTCTCTCTTATTTTCTGTAGTTATAGCTGGGAGTTCTCTGTATAAACTCCTGTAACTTCTTTGGGTGGATGAATCACTATGTACTTTCTTTTGTTTCTATCTGTTCTAAATCTTAAGAAACTAATACTTTCTCTATTCACAGTTTCTTTGTCTCAGAAAAGTAGATTTCTTTCTGCGAAAGTGATGTTTTCACATTGCTAAGTACGCCCAACTCCATGAAAAACATAGATTGTGCCAGTTATCTAAGTCTCTCTTATTTTCTTGTAGTTATAGCTGAAGTTCTCTGTGTAAACCTCTGTAACTTCTCTGGGTAGATGAATCACTGCATACGTTCTCTTGTTTCGATCTGTTCTCAATGTTAAGAAACTAATACTTTCTCTGTCCACTGTATTGTTGACTTACAGAAGTAAATTTCTTTGTGGGAAAGTGATTTGTCAGAATGCTAAGTATTCCCAGCTCCTTGAAAAAGTTAGTTTTTGCCAGTTATCTAAGTCTGTCTTATTTTCTTATAGTTATAGCTGAAGTTCTCTGTGTAAACCTCTGTAACTTCTCTGGGTAAATGAATCACTGTGTACTTTCTCTTGTTTCTATCTGTTCTCAGTCTTAAGAAACTAATACTTTCCCTGTTCACTGTATCGTTGTCTTAGAAAAGTATATTTCTCTCTGTCAAAGTGATGTTTTCAGAATGCTAAGTACTCCCAACTCCATGAGCAACGTAGATTTTCCAGTTTTCTAAGTCTCTCTTACTTTCTTGCAGTTATAGCTGAAGTTCTCTGTGTAAACCTCTGTAACTTCTCTGGGTAAATGAATCTCTGTGTACTTTCTCTTGTTTCTATCGGTTCTGAATCTTAAGAAACAAATAGTTTCTCTGTTCACTGTATCGTTGTCTTAGAGAAGTAGATTTCTGTCTGCGAAAGTGATGTTTCCAGAATGCTAAGTACTCCCAACTCCATGAACAACGTAGATTTTGCCCGGTATCTAAGTCTGTCTTACTTTTTTGTAGTTATAGCTGAAGTTCTCTGGGTAAACCTCTGTATCTTGTCTAGGTAGAAGAATCAATGTGTTATTTCTCATCTTTCTATCTGTTCTCAATATTAAAACTAATACTTTCCCTGTTCACAGTATCGCTGTCATAGAAAAGTAGATTTCTCTCTGTGAAAGTGATGTTTACAGAATGCTAAGTACTCCGAACTCCATGAACAACGTAGATTTTGCCAGTTTCCTAAGTCTCTCTTACTTTCTTGTTGTTATAGCATAAGGTTTCTGTGTAAACCTCTGTAACTTCTCTGGGTAGATTAACTACTGTGTATTTCTCTTGTTTCTATCTGTTCTGAATCTTAAGAAACTAATAGTTTCTCTATTCACTGTATCGTTGTATTAGAGAAGTAGATTTCTTACTGCGAAAGTGATGTTTTCAGAATGCTAAGTACGCCCAACTCCATGAACAACGTAGATTTTGCCCGGTATCTAGTCTCTCTTACTTTTTTGTAGTTATAGCTGAACTTCCCTGTGTAAACCTATGTAACTTCTCTGGGTAGATGAATCACTGTGTACTTTCTCTTGTTTCTATCTGTTCTGAATCTTAAGAAACTAATAGTTTCTCTGTTCACTGTATCATTGTTTCAGAGAAGTAGATTACTTTCTGCGAAAGTGATGTTTTCAAAATAGTAAGTACTCCCAACTCCGTGAACAACGTAGATTTTGCCAGGTATCTAAGTCTCTCTTACATTTTTGTAGTTATAGCTGACGTTCTCTTTGTAAACCTCTGTAACTTTTCTGGGTAGATGAATCACTGTGTACTTTTTCTTGTTTCTTTCTGTTCTGAATCTTAAGATACTAATAGTTTCTCTGTTCACTGTATCGTTGTTTTAGAGAAGTAGATTTCTTTCTGCGAAAGTGATGTTTTCAGATGCTAAGTACTCCCAACTCCATGAACAACGTAGATTTTACCAGGTATCTAAGTCTCTCTTACTTTTTTGTAGTTATAGCTGAAGTTCTCTGTGTAAACCTCTAGAACTTCTCTGGGTAGATGAATCACTGTGTACTTTCTCTTGTTTCTATTTGTTCTGAATCTTAAGAAACTAATAGTTTCTCTGTTCACTGTATCGTTGTTTTAGAGAAGTAGATTTCTTTCTGCGACAGTGATGTTTTCAGATGCTAAGTACTCCCAACTCCATGAACAACGTAGATTTTTCCAGGTATCTAAGTCTCTATTACTTTTTTGTAGTGATATCTGAAGTTCGCTGTGTAAACCTCTGTACCTTCTCTGGGTAGATGAATCACTGTGTACTTTCTCTTGTTTCTATCCGTTCTCAGTCTTCAGAAACTAATACTTTCTCTGTTCAATGTATCGTTGTGTGGAGTTGGGAGTACTTAGCATTCTGAAAACATCACTTTCGCAGAAAGAAATCTACTTCTCTAACACAACGATACAGTGAACAGAGAAAGCATTAGTTTCCTAAGATTCAGAAGAGATAGAAAGAAGAGAAAGTACACAGCGATTCATCTACCCAGAGAAGTTACAGAGGTTTACACAGAGAACTTCAGCTATAACTACAAGAAAGTAAGAGAGACTTAGATACCTGGCAAAATCTACGTTGTTCATGGAGTTGGGAGTACTTAGCATTCTGAAAACATCACTTTTGCAGAAAGAAATCTACTTTTCTAAGACAACGATACAGTGATCAGAGAAAGTATTAGTTTCTTAAGATTGAGAACAGATAGAAACAAGAGAAAGTACATAGTGATTCATCTACCCAGAGAAGATACAGAATTTTACACAGAGAACATGACGGATAACTACAAGAAAGTAAGAGAGAGTTAGAAAACTGGCAAAATCTACATTGTTCATGGAGTTGGGAGTGGTTAGCATTCTGAAAACATCACTTTCACAAAAAGAAATCTACTTCTCTAACACAACGATACAGTGAAGAGAGAAAGTATTAGTTTCTTAAGAATGAGAACTCATAGAAACAAGGGAAAGTACACAGTGATTCACCTACCCAGAGAAGTTACAGAGATTTACACAGAGAACTTCACCTATAACTAAAAGAAAGTAAGAGAGACTTAGAAAGCTGGCAAAATCTACGTTGCTCATGGAGTTGGGACTACTTAGCATTCTGAAAACATCACTTTCACACAGAGAAATCTTCTTTTCTAAGACAACGATACAGTGAACAGAGGAAGTATTACTTTCTTAAGATTGAGAACAGATACAAACAAGAGAAAGTACACAGTGATTCATCTACCCAGAGAAGTTACAGAGGATTACACAGAGAAATTCAGCTTTAACTACAAAAAGTAAGAGAGACTTAGATACCTCACAAAATCAACGTTGTTCTTGGAGTTGGGAGTACTTAGCATTCTGAAAACATCACTTTCGCAGAAAGAAATCCACTTCTCTAAAGCAACGATACAGTGAACAGAGAAACTATTAGTTTCTCAAGATTGAGAACAGATAAAAACAAGAGAAAGTACACCGTGATTCATCTACCCAGAGAAGTTACAGAGCTTTACACAGAAAAATTAAGCTATAACTACAAAAAAATAAGAAGGACTTAGATAACTGGCAAAATCTACGTTGTTCATGGAGATGGGAGTACTTAGCATTGTGAAAACATCACTTTCGCAGAAAGAAATCTACTTCTCTAAGGCCGCGAAACAGTGAACAGAGAATGTATCAGTTTCTCAAGATTGGTAACACATAGAAACAAGAGAAAGTACACAGTGATTCATCTACCTAGAGAAGTTACATAGGTTTACACAGAGAATTCCAAGTAGAACTACAAGAAAATACGAGAGACTTAGAAAACTGGTAAAACCTACATTGATGATAGAGTTGGGAGTACTTAGCATTGTGAAATCATCACTTTCACAGAAAGAAATCTACTTCTCTAAAACAACGATACAGTGAATAGAGAAAATATTAGTTTCTTAGATTGGTAACAGATAGAAACAAGAGAAAGTACACAGTGATTCATCTACCTAGAGAAGTTACAGAGGTTTACACAGAGAATTCCAAGTAGAACTACAAGAAAATAAGAGAGACTTAGAAAACTGGCAAAACCTACATTGTTGATAGAGTTGGGAGTACTTAGCATTGTGAAAACATCACTTTTGCAGAGAGAAATCTACTTCTCTAGGGCCGTGAAACAGTGAACAGAGAATGTATGAGTTTCTTAAGATTGGTAACAGATAGAAACAAGAGAAAGTACACAGTGATTCATCTACCTAGGGAAGTTACAGACGTTTACACAGAGAATTGCAAGTAGGACTACAAGAAAATAAGAGAGTCCTGGAAAACTGGTAAAACCTACATTGATGATAGAGTTGGGAGTACTTAGCATTGTGAAAACATCACTTTCGCAGAAAGAAATCTACTTCTCTTAAAATGCGAGACAGTGAACAGAGAATGTATGAGTTTCTTAAGATTGGTAACAGATAGAAAGAAGAGAAAGTACACAGAGATTCATCCACCTAGAAAAGTTACAGAGGTTTACACAGAGAATTGCAAGAACAACTACAACAAAATAAGAGAGACTTAGGAAACTGGTAAAACCTACATTGATGATAGAGTTGGGAGTACTTAACATTGTGAAAACATCACTTTCGCAGAGAGAAATCTACTTCTCTAAGGACGCGAAACAGCTAACAGAGAATGTATGAGTTTCTCAAGATTGGTAACAGATAGAAACAAGAGAAAGTACACAGTGATTCATCAACCTAGAGAAGTCAAAGGGGTTTACAGCGAGAATTCCAAGGAGAACTGCAACAAAATAAGAGAGACTTAGAAAACTGGTAAAACCTACATTGGTGATAGAGTTGGGAGTACTTAGCATTGTGAAAACTTCACTTTCGCAGAAAGAAATCTACTTCTCTAAGGACGGAAACAGTGAACATACAAAGTATGAGTTTCTTAAGATTGGTAACAGATAGAAACAAGAGAAAGAACACAGTGATTCATCTACCTAGAGAAGTTACAGAGGTTTACACACAGAATTCCAAGTAGAACTACAAGAAAATAAGAGAGACTTAGAAAACTGGTAAAACCTACATTAATGATAGAGTTGGGAGTACTTAGCATTGTGAAAACATCACTTTCGCACAAAGAAATCTACCTGTCTAAGGCCGCAAAAAAGTGAACAGAGAATGTATGAGTTTCTGAAGATTGGTAACAGATAGAAGCAAGAGAAAGTACCCATTGATTCACCTACCTAGAGAAGTTATATAGGTTGACACAGAGAATTCCAAGAACAACTACAAGAAAATAAGAGAGACTTAGAAAACTGGTAAAACCTACACTGATGATAGAGTTGGGAGTACTTAGCATTGTGAAAACTTCACTTTCGCAGAAAGAAATCTACTTCTCTAAGGCCGCGAAACAGTGAACAAAGAATGTATGAGTTTCTCAAGATGGGTAACAGACAGAAACAAGAGAAAGTACACAGTGATTCATCTACCTAGAGAAGTTACAGCGGTTCACACAGAGAATTCCAAGAACAACTACAACAAAAGAAGAGAGATTTAGAAAACTGGTAAAACCTACATTGATGATAGAGTTGGGAGTACTTAGCATTGTGAAAACATCAGTTTCGGAGAACGAAATCTACTTCTCCAAGGACGCAAAACTGTGAACAGAGAATGTATGAGTTTCTTAAGATTGGTAACAGATGGAAACAAGAGAAAGTACACAGTCATTCATCTACCTAGAGAAGTTACACAGGTATACACAGAGAATTCCAAGAACAACTACAACAAAATAAGAGAGATTTAGAAATCTGGTAAAACCTACATTGATCATAGAGTTGGGAGTACTTAACATTGTGAAAACATCACGTTCGCAGAAAGAAATCTACTTCTCTAAGGCCGCGAAACAGTGAACAGAGAATGTATGAGTTTCTCAAGATTGGTAACAGATAGAAACAAGAGAAAGTACACAGTGATTCATCTACCTAGAGAAGTTACAGAGGTTTACACAGAGAATTCCAAGAACAACTACAACAAATTAAGAGAGACTTGGAAAACTGGTAAAATCTACATTGATGATAGAGTTGGGAGTACTTACCATTGTGAAAACATCAATTTCACAGAAAGAAATCTACTTCTCTAAGGCCGCAAAACAGGGAACAGAGAATGTATGAGTTTCTCAAGATTGGTAACAGATAGAAACAAGAGAAAGTACACAGTGATTCATATACCTAGATACGTTACAGAGGTTTACACAGAGAATTCCAAGTAGAATTACAACAAAATAAGAGAGACTTAGAAAACTGGTAAAACCTACATTGATGATAGAGTTCGGAGTACTTGGCATTGTGAAAACATCACTTTCGCAGAAAGAAGTCTACTCCAAGTCCGCAAAAAAGTGGAGAGAATGTATGAGTTTCCTAAGATTCGTAACAGATGAAAACAAGAGAAAGTACACAGTGATTCACCTACCTAAGAAAGTTACAGAAGTTTCCACAGAGAATTCCAAGTAGAACTACAACAAAATAAGAGAGGCTTGGAAAACTGGTAAAACCTACATTGATCATAGAGTTGGGAGTACTTAGCATTGTGAAAACATCACTTTCGCAGAAAGAAATCTAATTCTCTAAGGCCGCGAAACAGTGAACGGAGAATGTATGAGTTTCTCAAGATTGGTAACAGATAGAAACAAGAGAAAGAACACAGTGATTCATCTACCTAGAGAAGTTACAGAGGTTTACACACAGAATTCCAAGTAGAACTACAAGAATATAAGAGAGACTTAGAAAACTGGTAAAAGCTACATTGTTGATAGAGTTGGGAGTACTTAACACTGTGAAAACATCACTTTCGCAGAAAGAAATCTACTTCTCTAAGGCCGTGAAACAGTGAACAGAGAATGTATCAGTTTCCTAAGATTGGTAACAGATAGAAACAAAAGAAAGTATACAGTGATTCATCTACCTAGAGAAGTTACAGAGGTTTACACAGAGAATTCCAAGTAGAACTACAAGAAAATAAGAGAGACTCAGAAACCTGGTAAAACCTACATTGATGATAGAGTTCGGAGTACTTAGCATTGTGAAAACATCACTTTGACAGAAAGAAATCTACTTCTCTAAGGCCGAGAAACAGTGAACAGAGAATGTATGAGTTTCTCAAGATTGGTAACAGATAGAAACAAGAGAAAGTACACAGTGATTCATCTACCTAGAGAAGTTACAGCGGTTTACACAGAGAATTTCAAGAACAACTACAACGAAATAACAGAGACTTAGAAAACTGGTAAAACCTACATTGATGATAGAGTTGGGAGTACTTAGCATTGTGAAAAGATCACTTTCTCAGAAAGAAGTCTACTGCTCAAAGTCCGCAAAACAGTGAACAGAGAAAGTATGAGTTTCTTAAGATTGGTAACAGATGGAAACAAGAGAAAGTACACAGTGATTCATCGACCTAGAGAAGTTACAGAGGTTAACGGAGAGAATTCCGGGAACAACTGCAACAAAATAAGAGAGACTTAGAAAACTGGTAAAACCTACATTGATGATAGAGTTGGCAGTAGTTAGCATTGTGAAAAAATGACTTTCGCAGAAAGAAATCTACTTCTCTAAGGCCGGGAAGCAGTGAACACAGAATGTATGAGTTTCTTAAGATTGGTAAAAGATAGAAACAAGAGAAAGAACACAGTGATTCATCTACCTAGAAAAGTTACAGAGGTTTACACACAGAATTCCAAGAAGAACTACAAGAATATAAGAGAGACTTAGAAAACTGGTAAAACCTACATTGTTGATAGAGTTGGGAGTAGTTAGCACTGTGAAAACATCACTTTCGGAGAAAGAAATCTACTTCTCTAAGGCCGTGAAACAGTGAACAGAGAACGTATGAGTTTCTTAAGATTGGTAACAGATAGAAAGAAGAGAAAGTATACAGTGATTCATCTACCTAGAGAAGTTAGAGAGGTTTACACAGAGAATTCCAAGTAGAACTACAAGAAAATAAGAGAGACTTAGAAAACTGGTAAAACCTACATTGATGATAGAGTTCAGAGTACTTAGCATTGTGAAAACATCACTTTCGCAGAAAGAAATCTTCTTCTCTAAGGCCGCGAAACAGTGAACAGAGAATGTATGAGTTTCTCAAGATTGGTAACAGATAGAAACAAGAGAAAGTACACAGTGATTCATCTACCTAGAGAAGTTACAGCGGTTTACACAGAGATTTCCAAGAATAACTACAACAAAATAAGAGAGACTTAGAATACTGGTAAACCCACATTGATGATAGAGTTGGGAGTACTTAGCATTGTGAAAACATCAATTTCGCAGAAAAAATCTACTTGTCTAAGGCCACGAAACAGTGAACAGACAATTTAAGTGTTTCTCAAGATTGGTAACAGATAGAAAAAGGAGAAAGTACACAGTGATTCATCTACCTAGAGAAGTTACAGAGTTTTATACAGAGAATTCCAAGTAGAACTAGAACAAAATAAGAGAGACTTAGATAACTGGTAAAACCGACATTGTTGATAGAGTTGGGAGTACCTAGCACTGTGAAAACCTCTCTTTCGGAGAAAGAAATTTACTTCTCTACGGCCGTGAAACAGTGAACAGAGAATGTATGAGTTTCTTAAGATTGATAACAGATAGAAATAAGAGAAATTATACAGTCATTCATCTACCTACAGAAGATACACAGGTTTACACAGAGAATTCAAAGTAGAACTACAAGAAAATAAGAGAGACCTGGAAAACTGGGAAAACCTACATTGATGATAGAGTTGGGAGAACTTAGCATTGTGAAAACATCACTTTCGCCAAAAGAAATCTACTTATCTAAGGCCACGAAACAGTGAACAGAGAACGTATGAGTTTCTCAAGATTGGTAACAGATAGAAACAAGAGAAAGAACACAGTGATTCACCTACCTAGAGAAGTTACAGAGTTTTATACAGAGAATTCCAAGTAGAACTACAACAAAATAAGAGAGACTTAGAAATCTGGTAAAACCTAAATTCATGATAGAGTTGGGAATACTTAGCATTGTGAAAACATCACTTTCGCAGAAAGAAATCTACTTCTCTAAGGCCGCGAAACAGTCAACAGAGAATTTATGAGTTTCTCAAGATTGGTAACAGATAGAAACAAGGGAAAGTACACAGTGATTCATCTACCTAGAGAAGTTACAGAGGTTTACACAGAGAATTCCAAGAATAACTACAACAAAATAAGAGAGACTTAGAAAACTGGTAAAACCTACATTGATGATAGAGTTAGGAGTACTTAGGGTTGTGAAAACATCACTTTCGCAGAAAGAAATCTACTTCTCTAAGGCCGCGAAACAGTGAACAGAGAATGTATGACTTTCTTAAGATTTGTAACAGATAGAAACAAGACAAAGAACACAGTGATTCATCTACCTAGACAAGTTACAGAGGTTTACACACTGAATTCCAAGTAGAAATACAAGAATAGAAGAGAGACTTAGAATACTGGTAAAACCTACATTGTTGATAGAGTTGGGAGGACTTAGAACTGTGAAAACAACACTTTCGCAGAAAGAAATCTACTTCTCTAAGGCCGCGAAACAGTGAACAGAGAGTGTATGAGTTTCCTAGGATTGGTAAGAGAGAGAAACAAGAGAAAGTATACAGTCATTCATCTACCTAGAGAAGTTACGGTGGTTTACACAGAGAATTCCAAGTAGAACTACAACAAAATAAGGGAGACTTAGAAAAGTGGTAAAACCTACATTAATGATAGAGTTGGGGGTACTTAGCCTTGTGAAAACATCACTTTCGGAAAAGAAATCTACTTGTCTAAGCCCGCGAAACAGTGAACAGAGAATGTATGAGTTTCTCAAGATTGTTAACCGATAGAAACAAGAGAAAGTACACAGTGATTCATCTACCGAGAGAAGTTACAAAGGTTTACACAGAAATCCAAGAACAACTACAACAAAATAAGAGAGACTTAGAAAACTGGTAAAACCTACATTGATGATAGAGTTGGGAGTACTTAGCATTGTGAAAACATCACTTTCGCAGAAAGAAATCTACTTGTCTAAGGCTGCGAAACAGTGAACAGAGAATATATGAGTTTCTCAAGATTGGTAACAGATAGAAACAAGAGAAAGTACACAGTGATTCATCTACCTAGAGTAGTTACAGAGCTTTACACAGAGAATTCCTAGTTGAACTACAACAAAATAAGAGACACTTAGAAAACTGGTAAAACCTACATTGATGATACAGTTCGGAGTACTTAGCATTGTGAAAAAATCACTTTCGCAGAAAGAATTCTACTTCTCTAAGGCCGCGAAACAGTGAACAGAGAGTGTATGTGTTTCTCAAGATTGGTAACTGATGGAAACAAGAGAAAGTACACAGTGATTCATCTACCTAGAGAAGTCACAGAGATTTACACAGAGAATTCCAAGTAGAACTACAAGAATATAGCAGATACTTAGAAAACTGGTAAAACCTACATTGATGATAGAGTTGGGAGTACTTAGGTTTGTGAAAACATCACTTTCGCGGAAAGAAATCTACTTCTCTAAGGCCGCGAAACAGTGAACAGACAAGTTATGAGTTTCTCAAGATTGGTAACAGATAGAAACAAGAGAAAGTACACAGTGATTCATCAACGTAGAGAAGTTACAGAGGTTTACACAGAGAATTCCAAGTAGAACTACAACAAAATAAGAGAGACTTAAATAACTGGTAAAAACTACATTGATGATAGAGTTGGGAGTACTTAGCATTGTGAAAACATCACTTTCGCTGAAAGAAATCTCCTTCTCTAAGGCCGCGAAACAGTGAAGAGAGAATGTATCAGTTTCTAAAGATTGGTAACAGATAGAAACAAGAGAAAGTACACAGTGATTCATCTACCTACAGAAGTTACAGAGGTTTACAGAGAAAATTCCAAAAACAACTACAACAAAATAAGAGAGACTTAGAAACCTGGTAAAAGCTACATTGATGATAGAGTTGGGAGTACTTAGCGTTGTGAAAACATCACTTTCTCCGAAAGAAATCTACTTCTCTAAGACTGCGAAACAGTGAACAGAGAATGTATGAGTTTCTTAAAATTGGTAACAGATAGAAACAATAGAAAGAACACAGTGATTCATCTAACTAGAGAAGTTACCGAGGTTTACACAGAGAATTCCAAGTAGAACTACAAGAATATAGCAGATACTTAGAAAACTGGTAAAAACTACATTGTTGATAGAGTTGGGAGTACTTAGCACTGTGAAAACATCACTTTCGCAGAAGGAAACCCACTTCTCTAAGGCCGCGAAACAGTGAATAGAGAATGTAAGAGTTTCTTAAGATTGGTAACAGGGAGAAACAAGAGAAAGTATACAGTGATTCATCCACCTAGAGAAGTTACAGAGGTTTACACCGAGAATTCCAAGTAGAACTACAAGAAAAGAAGAGTGACTTAGATAAGTGGTAAAAACATACATTGATGATAGAGTTGGGAGTACTTAGCATTGTGAAAACATTAGTTTCGCAGAAAGAAATCTACTTCTCTAAGGCTGCGAAACAGTGAACAGAGAATGTATGAGTATCTTAAGATTGGTAACAGATAGAAACAAGAGAAAGAACACAGTGATTCATCTACCTAGAGAAGTTACAGAAGTTTACACACAGAATTCCAAGTAGAACTTCAAGAATATAAGTCAGACTTAGAAAACTGGTAAAAGGTACATTGATAATAGAGTTGGGAGTACTTAGGTTTGTGAAAACATCACTTTCGCAGAAAGAAATCTACTTCTCTAAGGCCGCGAAACAGTGAACAGAGAATGTATGAGTTTCTCAAGATTGGTAACAGATAGAAACAAGAGAAAGTACACAGTGATTCATCTACCTAGAGAAGTTACAGCGGTTTACACAGAGATTTCCAAGAATAACTACAACAAAATAAGAGAGACTTAGATAACTGGTAAAACCGACATTGATGATAGAGTTGGGAGTACTTAGCATGGTGAAAACATGACTTTCGCAGAAAGAAATCTACTTCTCTAAGGCCGCGAACCAGTGAAAAGAGAATGTATGAGTTTTTCAAGATTGGTACCAGATAGAAACAAGAGAAAGTACACAGTGATTCATCTACCTAGAGAAGTTACAGTGGTTTCCACAGAGAATTCCAAGAATAACTACAACAAAATAAGAGAGACTTAGAAAACTGGTCAAACCTACATTGAAGATAGAGTTGGGAGTACTAAGGATTGTGAAAACATCACTTTCGCAGAAAGAAATCTTCTCTTCTAAGGCCGCGAAACAGTGAACATAGAATGTATGACTTTCTTAATATTTGTCACAGATAGAAACAAGACAAAGAACACAGTGATTCATCTACCTAGACCAGTTACAGAGGTTTACACACAGAATTCCAAGTAGAAATACAAGAATACAAGAGAGACTTAGAATACTGGTAAAACCTACATTGTTGATAGAGTTGGGAGTATATAGCACTGTGGAAACATCACTTTCGCAGAAAGAAATCTACTTCTCTAAGGCCGTGAAACAGTGAACAGAGAGTGTATGAGTTACTTAGGATTGGTAACAGAGAGAAACAAGAGAAACAATTCAGTGATTCATCTACCTAGAGAAATTACGGTGGTTTACACAGAGAATTTCAAGTAGAACTACAACAAAATAACGGAGACTTAGAAAACTGGTAAAAGCTACATTGATTATAGAGTTGGGAGTACTTAGCCTTGTGAAAACATCACTTTCGGAGAAAGAAATCTACTTCTCTAAGGCCGCGAAACAGTGAACAGAGAATGTGTGAATTTCTCAAGATTGGTAACAGATAGAAACAAGAGAAAGTATACAGTGATTCATCTACCTAGAGTAGTTACAGAGGTTTACACAGAGAATTCCAAGAAGAACTACAACAAAATAAGAGACACTTAGAAAACTGATAAAACCTGCATTGATGATAGAGTTCGGAGTACTTAGCATTGTGAAGAAATCCCTTTCGCAGAAGGAATTCTACTTCTCTAAGGCCGCGAAACAGTGAACAGAGGATGTATGTGTTTCTCAAGATTGGAAACTGATGGAAACAAGAGAAAGTACACAGTGATTCATCTACCTAAAGAAGTCACAGAGATTTACACAGAGAATTCCAAGTAGAACTACAAGAAAATAAGAGAGACTTAGAAAACTGGTAAAACCTACATTGATGATAGAGTTGGGAGTACTTAGGTTTGTGAAAACATCACTTTCGCAGAAAGAAATCTACTACTCTAAGGCCGCGAGACAGTGAACAGACAATTTATGAGTTTCTCAAGATTGGTAACAGATAGAAACAAGAGAAAGTACACAGTGAATCATCAATGTAGAAAAGTTATAGAGGTTTACACAGAGAATTCCAACTACAACAAAATAAGAGAGACTTAGATAACTGGTAAAACCTACATTGATGATAGAGTTGGGAGTACTTAGCATTGTGAAAACATCACTTTCGCTGAAAGAAATCTCCTTCTCTAAGGAAGCGAAACAGTGAAGAGAGAATGTATGAGTTTCTCAAGATTGGTAACAGATAGAAACAAGAGAAAGTACACAGTAATTGATCTACCTACAGAAGTTACAGAGGTTTACAGAGAAAATTCCAAGAACAACTACAACAAAATAAGAGAGACTTAGAAACCTGGTAAAAGCTACATTGATGATACAGTTGGGAGTACTTAGCATTGTGAAAACATCACTTTCTCTGAAAGAAATGTACTTCTCTGAGGCTGCGAAACAGTGAACAGAGAATGTATGAGTTTCTTAAGATTGGTAACAGATAGAAACAATAGAAAGAACACAGTGATGCATCTAACTAGAGAAGTTACAGAGGTTTACACAGAGAATTCCAAGTAGAACTTCAAGAATATAGGAGATATTTAGAAAACTGGTAGAAACTACATTGTTGATAGAGTTGGGAGTACTTAGCACTGTGAAAACATCACTTTCGCAGAAGGATACCCACTTCTCTAAGGCCGCGAAACAGTGAATAGAGAATGTATGAGTTTCTTAAGATTGGTAACAGAGAGAAACTAGAGAAAGTATACAGTGATTCATCCACCTAGAGAAGTTACAGAGGTTTACACAGAGAATTCCAAGTAGAACTACAAGAAAAGAAGAGTGACTTAGATAACTGGTAAAAACATACATTGATGATAGAGTTGGGAGTACTTAGCATTGTGAAAACATTTCTTTCGCAGAAAGAAATCTACTTCTCTAAGGCTGCGAAACAGTGAACAGAGAATGTATGAGTTTCTTAAGATTGGTAAGAGATAGAAACAAGAGAAGGAACACAGTGATTCATCTACCTAGAGAAGTTACAGAAGTTTACACACAGAATTCCAAGTAGAACTACAAGAATATAAGAGAGACTAAGAAAACTGGTAAAACCTACACTGATGATAGAGTTGGGAGTACTTAGGTTTGTGAAAACATCACTTTCGCAGAAAGAAATCTACTTTTCTAAGGCCGCGAAACAGTGAACAGAGAATGTATCAGTTTCTCAAGATTGGTAACAGATAGAAACAACAGAAAGTACACAGTGATGCATCTACCTACAGAAGTTACAGAGGTTTACAGAGAAAATTCGAAGAACAACTACAACAAAATAAGAGAGACTTAGATAACTGGTAAAACCGACGTTGACGATAGAATTGGGAGTACTTTGCATGGTGAAAACATCACTTTCGCATAAAGAAATCTACTTCTCTAAGGCCGAGAAACAGTGAACAGAGAATGTATGAGTTTCTCAAAATTGGTAACAGATGGAAACAAGAGAAAGTACACAGTGATTCATCAACCTAGAGAAGGTACAGAGATTTACACAGAGAATTCCAAGAACAACTACAACAAAATAAGAGAGACTTAGAATCCTGGTAAAACCTACATTGATGATAGAGTTGGGAGTACTTAGCATTGTGAAAACATCACTTTCGCAGAAAGAAATCTACTTCTCTAAGGCCGCGAAACAGTGAACAGAGAATGTATGAGTTTCTCAAGATTAGTAACAGAGAGAAACAAGAGAAAGTACACAGTGATTCATCTACCTAGAGTAGTTAAAGAGGTTTACACAGAGAATTCCAAGAATAACTACAACAAAATAAGAGACACTTAGAAATCTGTTAAAACCTACATTGATGATAGAGTTCGGAGTACTTAGCATTGTGAAAAAATCACTTTCGCAGAAAGAATTCTACTTCTCTAAGGCCGCGAAACAGTGAACAGAGAATGTATGTGTTTCTCAAGATTGGTAACTGATGGAAACAGGAGAAAGTACACAGTCATTCATCTACCTAGAGAAGTCACAGAGATTTAAACAGAGAATTCCAAGTAGAACTACAACAAAATAAGAGAGACTTAGATATCTGGTAAAACCTACATTGATGATAGAGTCGGGAGTACTTAGCATTGTGAAAACATCACTTTCGCTGAAAGAAATCTCCTTGTCTAAGGCCGCGAAACAGTGAACAGAGAATGTATGAGTTTCTCAAGATTGGTAACAGATAGAAACAAGAGAAAGTACACAGTGATTCACCTACCTACAGAAGTTACAGAGGTTTACAGAGAAAATTCCAAGAACAACTACAACAAAATAAGAGAGACTTAGAAACCTGGTAAAAGCTACATTGATGATACAGTTGGGAGTACTTAGCATTGTGAAAACATCACTTTCTCAGCAAGAAATCTACTTCTCTAAGGCTGCGAAACAGTGAACAGAGAATGTATGATTTTCTTAAGATTGGTAACAGATAGAAACAAGAGAAAGTACACAGAGATTCATCTACCTAGAGAAGTTACAGAGGTTTCCACAGAGAAATAAAAGTGTAACTCCCAGACAATAAGTGAGACTTAGAAAACTGGTAAAACCTTCATTGTTGATAGAGTTGGGACTACTTAGCACTGTGAAAACATCACTTTCGCAGAAGAAATCTACTTCTCTAAGACCGCGAAACAGTGAACAGAGAATGTATGATTTTCTCAAGTTTGGTAACAGATAGAAACAAGAGAAAGTACACAGTGATTCATCTATCTAGAGAAGTTACAGAGGTTTACACAGAGAATTCCAAGTATAAGTACAAGAAAATAAGAGAGACTTGAAAACTGGTAAAACCTACATTGTTCATAGAGTTGGGAATACTTAGCACTGTGAAAACCGCAGTTTCGCACAAAGAAATCTAATTCTCTAAGACCAGGAAACAGTGAACAGAGAATGTCTGAGTTTCTCAAGTATGGTAACAGATAGAAACAAGAGAAAGTACACAGTGATTCATCTACCTAGAGAAGTTACAGAGGTTTACACAGAGAATTCCAAGTATAAGTACAAGAAAATAAGAGAGACATACTAAACTGGTAAAACCTACATTGTTGATAGACTTGGGAGTACTTAGCACTGTGTAAACAGCACTTTCGCAGAAAGAAATCTACTTTTCTAAGATCAGGAAACAGTGAACAGAGAATGTATGAGTTTCTCAAGTTTGGTAACAGATAGAAACAAGAGAAAGTACACAGTGATTCATCTACCTAGACAAGTTACAGAGGTTTACACAGAGAATTCCAAGTATAAGTACAAGAAAATAAGAGAGACTTAGAATACTGGTAAACCCACATTGATGATAGAGTTGGGAGTACTTAGCATTGTGAAAACATCAATTTCGCAGAAAAAATCTACTTGTCTAAGGCCACGAAACAGTGAACAGACAATTTAAGTGTTTCTCAAGATTGGTAACAGATAGAAAAAGGAGAAAGTACACAGTGATTCATCTACCTAGAGAAGTTACAGAGTTTTATACAGAGAATTCCAAGTAGAACTAGAACAAAATAAGAGAGACTTAGATAACTGGTAAAACCGACATTGTTGATAGAGTTGGGAGTACCTAGCACTGTGAAAACCTCTCTTTCGGAGAAAGAAATTTACTTCTCTACGGCCGTGAAACAGTGAACAGAGAATGTATGAGTTTCTTAAGATTGATAACAGATAGAAATAAGAGAAATTATACAGTCATTCATCTACCTACAGAAGATACACAGGTTTACACAGAGAATTCAAAGTAGAACTACAAGAAAATAAGAGAGACCTGGAAAACTGGGAAAACCTACATTGATGATAGAGTTGGGAGAACTTAGCATTGTGAAAACATCACTTTCGCCAAAAGAAATCTACTTATCTAAGGCCACGAAACAGTGAACAGAGAACGTATGAGTTTCTCAAGATTGGTAACAGATAGAAACAAGAGAAAGAACACAGTGATTCACCTACCTAGAGAAGTTACAGAGTTTTATACAGAGAATTCCAAGTAGAACTACAACAAAATAAGAGAGACTTAGAAATCTGGTAAAACCTAAATTCATGATAGAGTTGGGAATACTTAGCATTGTGAAAACATCACTTTCGCAGAAAGAAATCTACTTCTCTAAGGCCGCGAAACAGTCAACAGAGAATTTATGAGTTTCTCAAGATTGGTAACAGATAGAAACAAGGGAAAGTACACAGTGATTCATCTACCTAGAGAAGTTACAGAGGTTTACACAGAGAATTCCAAGAATAACTACAACAAAATAAGAGAGACTTAGAAAACTGGTAAAACCTACATTGATGATAGAGTTAGGAGTACTTAGGGTTGTGAAAACATCACTTTCGCAGAAAGAAATCTACTTCTCTAAGGCCGCGAAACAGTGAACAGAGAATGTATGACTTTCTTAAGATTTGTAACAGATAGAAACAAGACAAAGAACACAGTGATTCATCTACCTAGACAAGTTACAGAGGTTTACACACTGAATTCCAAGTAGAAATACAAGAATAGAAGAGAGACTTAGAATACTGGTAAAACCTACATTGTTGATAGAGTTGGGAGGACTTAGAACTGTGAAAACAACACTTTCGCAGAAAGAAATCTACTTCTCTAAGGCCGCGAAACAGTGAACAGAGAGTGTATGAGTTTCCTAGGATTGGTAAGAGAGAGAAACAAGAGAAAGTATACAGTCATTCATCTACCTAGAGAAGTTACGGTGGTTTACACAGAGAATTCCAAGTAGAACTACAACAAAATAAGGGAGACTTAGAAAAGTGGTAAAACCTACATTAATGATAGAGTTGGGGGTACTTAGCCTTGTGAAAACATCACTTTCGGAAAAGAAATCTACTTGTCTAAGCCCGCGAAACAGTGAACAGAGAATGTATGAGTTTCTCAAGATTGTTAACCGATAGAAACAAGAGAAAGTACACAGTGATTCATCTACCGAGAGAAGTTACAAAGGTTTACACAGAAATCCAAGAACAACTACAACAAAATAAGAGAGACTTAGAAAACTGGTAAAACCTACATTGATGATAGAGTTGGGAGTACTTAGCATTGTGAAAACATCACTTTCGCAGAAAGAAATCTACTTGTCTAAGGCTGCGAAACAGTGAACAGAGAATATATGAGTTTCTCAAGATTGGTAACAGATAGAAACAAGAGAAAGTACACAGTGATTCATCTACCTAGAGTAGTTACAGAGCTTTACACAGAGAATTCCTAGTTGAACTACAACAAAATAAGAGACACTTAGAAAACTGGTAAAACCTACATTGATGATACAGTTCGGAGTACTTAGCATTGTGAAAAAATCACTTTCGCAGAAAGAATTCTACTTCTCTAAGGCCGCGAAACAGTGAACAGAGAGTGTATGTGTTTCTCAAGATTGGTAACTGATGGAAACAAGAGAAAGTACACAGTGATTCATCTACCTAGAGAAGTCACAGAGATTTACACAGAGAATTCCAAGTAGAACTACAAGAATATAGCAGATACTTAGAAAACTGGTAAAACCTACATTGATGATAGAGTTGGGAGTACTTAGGTTTGTGAAAACATCACTTTCGCGGAAAGAAATCTACTTCTCTAAGGCCGCGAAACAGTGAACAGACAAGTTATGAGTTTCTCAAGATTGGTAACAGATAGAAACAAGAGAAAGTACACAGTGATTCATCAACGTAGAGAAGTTACAGAGGTTTACACAGAGAATTCCAAGTAGAACTACAACAAAATAAGAGAGACTTAAATAACTGGTAAAAACTACATTGATGATAGAGTTGGGAGTACTTAGCATTGTGAAAACATCACTTTCGCTGAAAGAAATCTCCTTCTCTAAGGCCGCGAAACAGTGAAGAGAGAATGTATCAGTTTCTAAAGATTGGTAACAGATAGAAACAAGAGAAAGTACACAGTGATTCATCTACCTACAGAAGTTACAGAGGTTTACAGAGAAAATTCCAAAAACAACTACAACAAAATAAGAGAGACTTAGAAACCTGGTAAAAGCTACATTGATGATAGAGTTGGGAGTACTTAGCGTTGTGAAAACATCACTTTCTCCGAAAGAAATCTACTTCTCTAAGACTGCGAAACAGTGAACAGAGAATGTATGAGTTTCTTAAAATTGGTAACAGATAGAAACAATAGAAAGAACACAGTGATTCATCTAACTAGAGAAGTTACCGAGGTTTACACAGAGAATTCCAAGTAGAACTACAAGAATATAGCAGATACTTAGAAAACTGGTAAAAACTACATTGTTGATAGAGTTGGGAGTACTTAGCACTGTGAAAACATCACTTTCGCAGAAGGAAACCCACTTCTCTAAGGCCGCGAAACAGTGAATAGAGAATGTAAGAGTTTCTTAAGATTGGTAACAGGGAGAAACAAGAGAAAGTATACAGTGATTCATCCACCTAGAGAAGTTACAGAGGTTTACACCGAGAATTCCAAGTAGAACTACAAGAAAAGAAGAGTGACTTAGATAAGTGGTAAAAACATACATTGATGATAGAGTTGGGAGTACTTAGCATTGTGAAAACATTAGTTTCGCAGAAAGAAATCTACTTCTCTAAGGCTGCGAAACAGTGAACAGAGAATGTATGAGTATCTTAAGATTGGTAACAGATAGAAACAAGAGAAAGAACACAGTGATTCATCTACCTAGAGAAGTTACAGAAGTTTACACACAGAATTCCAAGTAGAACTTCAAGAATATAAGTCAGACTTAGAAAACTGGTAAAAGGTACATTGATAATAGAGTTGGGAGTACTTAGGTTTGTGAAAACATCACTTTCGCAGAAAGAAATCTACTTCTCTAAGGCCGCGAAACAGTGAACAGAGAATGTATGAGTTTCTCAAGATTGGTAACAGATAGAAACAAGAGAAAGTACACAGTGATTCATCTACCTAGAGAAGTTACAGCGGTTTACACAGAGATTTCCAAGAATAACTACAACAAAATAAGAGAGACTTAGATAACTGGTAAAACCGACATTGATGATAGAGTTGGGAGTACTTAGCATGGTGAAAACATGACTTTCGCAGAAAGAAATCTACTTCTCTAAGGCCGCGAACCAGTGAAAAGAGAATGTATGAGTTTTTCAAGATTGGTACCAGATAGAAACAAGAGAAAGTACACAGTGATTCATCTACCTAGAGAAGTTACAGTGGTTTCCACAGAGAATTCCAAGAATAACTACAACAAAATAAGAGAGACTTAGAAAACTGGTCAAACCTACATTGAAGATAGAGTTGGGAGTACTAAGGATTGTGAAAACATCACTTTCGCAGAAAGAAATCTTCTCTTCTAAGGCCGCGAAACAGTGAACATAGAATGTATGACTTTCTTAATATTTGTCACAGATAGAAACAAGACAAAGAACACAGTGATTCATCTACCTAGACCAGTTACAGAGGTTTACACACAGAATTCCAAGTAGAAATACAAGAATACAAGAGAGACTTAGAATACTGGTAAAACCTACATTGTTGATAGAGTTGGGAGTATATAGCACTGTGGAAACATCACTTTCGCAGAAAGAAATCTACTTCTCTAAGGCCGTGAAACAGTGAACAGAGAGTGTATGAGTTACTTAGGATTGGTAACAGAGAGAAACAAGAGAAACAATTCAGTGATTCATCTACCTAGAGAAATTACGGTGGTTTACACAGAGAATTTCAAGTAGAACTACAACAAAATAACGGAGACTTAGAAAACTGGTAAAAGCTACATTGATTATAGAGTTGGGAGTACTTAGCCTTGTGAAAACATCACTTTCGGAGAAAGAAATCTACTTCTCTAAGGCCGCGAAACAGTGAACAGAGAATGTGTGAATTTCTCAAGATTGGTAACAGATAGAAACAAGAGAAAGTATACAGTGATTCATCTACCTAGAGTAGTTACAGAGGTTTACACAGAGAATTCCAAGAAGAACTACAACAAAATAAGAGACACTTAGAAAACTGATAAAACCTGCATTGATGATAGAGTTCGGAGTACTTAGCATTGTGAAGAAATCCCTTTCGCAGAAGGAATTCTACTTCTCTAAGGCCGCGAAACAGTGAACAGAGGATGTATGTGTTTCTCAAGATTGGAAACTGATGGAAACAAGAGAAAGTACACAGTGATTCATCTACCTAAAGAAGTCACAGAGATTTACACAGAGAATTCCAAGTAGAACTACAAGAAAATAAGAGAGACTTAGAAAACTGGTAAAACCTACATTGATGATAGAGTTGGGAGTACTTAGGTTTGTGAAAACATCACTTTCGCAGAAAGAAATCTACTACTCTAAGGCCGCGAGACAGTGAACAGACAATTTATGAGTTTCTCAAGATTGGTAACAGATAGAAACAAGAGAAAGTACACAGTGAATCATCAATGTAGAAAAGTTATAGAGGTTTACACAGAGAATTCCAACTACAACAAAATAAGAGAGACTTAGATAACTGGTAAAACCTACATTGATGATAGAGTTGGGAGTACTTAGCATTGTGAAAACATCACTTTCGCTGAAAGAAATCTCCTTCTCTAAGGAAGCGAAACAGTGAAGAGAGAATGTATGAGTTTCTCAAGATTGGTAACAGATAGAAACAAGAGAAAGTACACAGTAATTGATCTACCTACAGAAGTTACAGAGGTTTACAGAGAAAATTCCAAGAACAACTACAACAAAATAAGAGAGACTTAGAAACCTGGTAAAAGCTACATTGATGATACAGTTGGGAGTACTTAGCATTGTGAAAACATCACTTTCTCTGAAAGAAATGTACTTCTCTGAGGCTGCGAAACAGTGAACAGAGAATGTATGAGTTTCTTAAGATTGGTAACAGATAGAAACAATAGAAAGAACACAGTGATGCATCTAACTAGAGAAGTTACAGAGGTTTACACAGAGAATTCCAAGTAGAACTTCAAGAATATAGGAGATATTTAGAAAACTGGTAGAAACTACATTGTTGATAGAGTTGGGAGTACTTAGCACTGTGAAAACATCACTTTCGCAGAAGGATACCCACTTCTCTAAGGCCGCGAAACAGTGAATAGAGAATGTATGAGTTTCTTAAGATTGGTAACAGAGAGAAACTAGAGAAAGTATACAGTGATTCATCCACCTAGAGAAGTTACAGAGGTTTACACAGAGAATTCCAAGTAGAACTACAAGAAAAGAAGAGTGACTTAGATAACTGGTAAAAACATACATTGATGATAGAGTTGGGAGTACTTAGCATTGTGAAAACATTTCTTTCGCAGAAAGAAATCTACTTCTCTAAGGCTGCGAAACAGTGAACAGAGAATGTATGAGTTTCTTAAGATTGGTAAGAGATAGAAACAAGAGAAGGAACACAGTGATTCATCTACCTAGAGAAGTTACAGAAGTTTACACACAGAATTCCAAGTAGAACTACAAGAATATAAGAGAGACTAAGAAAACTGGTAAAACCTACACTGATGATAGAGTTGGGAGTACTTAGGTTTGTGAAAACATCACTTTCGCAGAAAGAAATCTACTTTTCTAAGGCCGCGAAACAGTGAACAGAGAATGTATCAGTTTCTCAAGATTGGTAACAGATAGAAACAACAGAAAGTACACAGTGATGCATCTACCTACAGAAGTTACAGAGGTTTACAGAGAAAATTCGAAGAACAACTACAACAAAATAAGAGAGACTTAGATAACTGGTAAAACCGACGTTGACGATAGAATTGGGAGTACTTTGCATGGTGAAAACATCACTTTCGCATAAAGAAATCTACTTCTCTAAGGCCGAGAAACAGTGAACAGAGAATGTATGAGTTTCTCAAAATTGGTAACAGATGGAAACAAGAGAAAGTACACAGTGATTCATCAACCTAGAGAAGGTACAGAGATTTACACAGAGAATTCCAAGAACAACTACAACAAAATAAGAGAGACTTAGAATCCTGGTAAAACCTACATTGATGATAGAGTTGGGAGTACTTAGCATTGTGAAAACATCACTTTCGCAGAAAGAAATCTACTTCTCTAAGGCCGCGAAACAGTGAACAGAGAATGTATGAGTTTCTCAAGATTAGTAACAGAGAGAAACAAGAGAAAGTACACAGTGATTCATCTACCTAGAGTAGTTAAAGAGGTTTACACAGAGAATTCCAAGAATAACTACAACAAAATAAGAGACACTTAGAAATCTGTTAAAACCTACATTGATGATAGAGTTCGGAGTACTTAGCATTGTGAAAAAATCACTTTCGCAGAAAGAATTCTACTTCTCTAAGGCCGCGAAACAGTGAACAGAGAATGTATGTGTTTCTCAAGATTGGTAACTGATGGAAACAGGAGAAAGTACACAGTCATTCATCTACCTAGAGAAGTCACAGAGATTTAAACAGAGAATTCCAAGTAGAACTACAACAAAATAAGAGAGACTTAGATATCTGGTAAAACCTACATTGATGATAGAGTCGGGAGTACTTAGCATTGTGAAAACATCACTTTCGCTGAAAGAAATCTCCTTGTCTAAGGCCGCGAAACAGTGAACAGAGAATGTATGAGTTTCTCAAGATTGGTAACAGATAGAAACAAGAGAAAGTACACAGTGATTCACCTACCTACAGAAGTTACAGAGGTTTACAGAGAAAATTCCAAGAACAACTACAACAAAATAAGAGAGACTTAGAAACCTGGTAAAAGCTACATTGATGATACAGTTGGGAGTACTTAGCATTGTGAAAACATCACTTTCTCAGCAAGAAATCTACTTCTCTAAGGCTGCGAAACAGTGAACAGAGAATGTATGATTTTCTTAAGATTGGTAACAGATAGAAACAAGAGAAAGTACACAGAGATTCATCTACCTAGAGAAGTTACAGAGGTTTCCACAGAGAAATAAAAGTGTAACTCCCAGACAATAAGTGAGACTTAGAAAACTGGTAAAACCTTCATTGTTGATAGAGTTGGGACTACTTAGCACTGTGAAAACATCACTTTCGCAGAAGAAATCTACTTCTCTAAGACCGCGAAACAGTGAACAGAGAATGTATGATTTTCTCAAGTTTGGTAACAGATAGAAACAAGAGAAAGTACACAGTGATTCATCTATCTAGAGAAGTTACAGAGGTTTACACAGAGAATTCCAAGTATAAGTACAAGAAAATAAGAGAGACTTGAAAACTGGTAAAACCTACATTGTTCATAGAGTTGGGAATACTTAGCACTGTGAAAACCGCAGTTTCGCACAAAGAAATCTAATTCTCTAAGACCAGGAAACAGTGAACAGAGAATGTCTGAGTTTCTCAAGTATGGTAACAGATAGAAACAAGAGAAAGTACACAGTGATTCATCTACCTAGAGAAGTTACAGAGGTTTACACAGAGAATTCCAAGTATAAGTACAAGAAAATAAGAGAGACATACTAAACTGGTAAAACCTACATTGTTGATAGACTTGGGAGTACTTAGCACTGTGTAAACAGCACTTTCGCAGAAAGAAATCTACTTTTCTAAGATCAGGAAACAGTGAACAGAGAATGTATGAGTTTCTCAAGTTTGGTAACAGATAGAAACAAGAGAAAGTACACAGTGATTCATCTACCTAGACAAGTTACAGAGGTTTACACAGAGAATTCCAAGTATAAGTACAAGAAAATAAGAGAGACTTAGAAAACTGGTAATACCTACATTGCTGATAGAGTTGGGAGTACTTAGCACTGTGAAAACAGCACTTTCACAGAAAGAAATCTGCTTCTCTAAGACCGGGAAACAGTGAACAGAGAATGTATGAATTTCTCAAGATTGGTAACAGATAGAAACAAGAGAAAGTACTCAGTGATTCATCTACATAGAGAAGTTACAGAGGTTTACACAGAGAATTCCAAGTGTTACTCCAAGAAAATAAGAGAGACTTAGAAAACTGGTAAAACTACATTGTTGATAGAGTTGGGAGTACTTAGCACTGCGAAAACAGCACTTTCGCACAAAGAAATCTACTTCTCTAAGACTGGGAAACAGTAAACAGGGAATGTATGAGTTTCTCAAGATTGGTAACAGATAGAAACAAGAGAAAGTACACAGTGATTCATCTACCTAGAGAAGTTACAGAGGTTTACCCAGAGAATTCCAAGTATAAGTACAAGAAAATAAGAGAGATTTAGAAAACTGGTAAAACCTACATTGTTGATAGAGTTGGGAGTACTCAGCACTGTGAAAACAGCACTTTAGCAGAGAGAAATCTACTTCTCTAAGACCGGGAAACAGTGAACAAAGAATGTATGAGTTTCTCAAGATTGGTAACAGATAGAAACAAGAGAAAGTACACAGTGATTCATCTACCTAGAGAAGTTACAGAGGTTTACACAGAGAATTCCAAGTATAAGTACATAAAATAAGGGAGACTTAGAAAATTGGTAAAACCTACATTGTTGATAGAGTTGGGAGTACTTAGCCCTGTGAAAACAGCACTTTCGCAGAAAGAAATCTACTTCTCTAAGACCGCGAAACAGTGAACAGAGAATGTATGAGTTTCTCAAGATTGGTAACAGATAGAAACAAGAGAAAGTACACAGTGATTCATCTACCTAGCGAAGTTACAGAGGTTTACACAGAGAATTCCAAGTATAAGTAGAAGAAAATACGAGAGACTTAGAAACCTGGTAAAACCTACATTGTTGATAGAGTTGCGAGTAGTTAGCACTGTGTAAACAGCACTTTAGAAGAAAGAAATCTACTTCTCTAAGACCAGTAAACAGTGAACAGAAAATGTATGATTTTCTCAAGATTGGTAACAGATAGAAACAAGAGAAAGTACACAGTGATTCATCTACCTAGAGAAGTTACAGAGGTTTACACAGAGAATTCAAAGTATAAGTACAAGAAAGTCAGAGAGACTTAGAAAACTGGTGAAACCTACATTGTTGATAGAGTTGGGAGTACTTATCACGGTGAAAACAGCACTTTGGCAGAAACAAATCTGATTCTCTAAGACCGGGAAACAGGGAACAGAGAATGTATGAGTTTCTCAAAATTGGTAACAGATAGAAACAAGAGAAAGTACACAGTGATTCATCTACCTAGAGAAGTTACAGAGGTTTACACAGAGAATTCCAAGTATAAGTACAAGAAAATAAGAAAGACTTAGAAAACTGATAAAACCTACATCGTTGATGGAGTTGGGAGTACTTAGCACTGTGAAAACAGCACATTCACAGAAAGAAATCTACTTGTCTAAGACCGGGAAGCAGTGAACAGAGAATGTATGAGTTTCTCAAGATTGGTAACAGATACAAACAAGAGAAAGTGTACAGTGATTCATCTACCTAGAGAAGTTACAGAGGTTTACACAGAGAATTCCAAGTGTTACTCCAAGAAAATAAGAGAGACTTAGAAAACTGGTAAAACCTACATTGTTCAAGAGTTGGGAGTACTTAGCACTGTGAAAACAGCACTTTCGCACAAAGAAATCTACTTCTCTAAGTCCGGGAAACAGTGAACAGATAATGTATGAGTTTCTCAAGATTGGTAACAGATAGAAACAAGAGAAAGTACACAGTGATTCATCTTCGTAGAGAAGTTACAGAGGTTTACACAGAGAATTCCACGTAGAAGTATAAGAAAATAAGAGAGACTTAGAAAACTGGTAAAACCTACATTGTTCAAGAGTTGGGAGTACTTAGCACTGTGAAAACAGCACTTTCGCAGAAAGAAATCTACTTCTCTAAGTCCGCAATACACTGAGCAAAGAGTGTATGAGTTTCTCTAGATTGGTAACAGATAGAAACAAGAGAAAGTACACAGTGATTCATCTACCTAGAAAAGTTACAGAGGTTTACACAGAGAAATCCAAGTGTAACTCCAAGAAAATAAGAGAGACTTAGAAAACTGGTAAAACCTACATTGTTGATAGAGTTGGGATTACTTAGCACCGTGAAAACAGCACTTTCGCAGAAAGAAATCTACTTCTCTAAGACCGCAATACACTGAACAGAGAATGTATGAGTTTCTCAGGATTGGTAACAGATAGAAACAAGAGAAAGCACACAGTGATTCATCTACCTAGAGAAGTTACAGAGGATTACACGGAAAATTCCAAGTATAAGTACACGAAAATAAGAGAGACTTAGAAAACTGGCAAAACCTACATTGTTGGTAGAGTTGGGAGTACTTAGCACTGTGAAAACAGCACTTTCACAGAACGAAATCTACTTCTCTAGGCCCGGGAAACAGTGAACAGACAATGTATGAGTTTCTCAAGATTGGTAACAGATAGAAACAAGAGAAAGTATCCAGTGATTCATCTACCTAGAGAAGTTACAGAGGATTACACGGAAAATTCCAAGTATAAGTACACGAAAATAAGAGAGACTTAGAAAACTGGCAAAACCTACATTGTTGGTAGAGTTGGGAGTACTTAGCACTGTGAAAACAGCACTTTCGCAAAAAGAAATCTACTTCTCTAACACCAGGAAACAGTGAAAAGAGAACGTATGAGTTTCTCAAGATTGGTGACAGATAGAAACAAGAGAAAGTACACAGTAATTCATCTACGTAGAAAAGTTACAGAGGTTTACACAGAGAATTCCAAGTATAAGTACAAGAAAAAAAGAGAGACTTAGAAAACTGGTATAACCTACATTGTTGATAGAGTTGGGAGTACTTAGCACTGTGAAAACAGCACTTTCGCAGAAACAAATCTACTTCTCTAAGACTGCGAAACAGTGAACAGAGAATGTATGAGTTTCTCAAGATTGGTAACAGATAGAAACAAGAGGAAGTATACAGTGATTCATCTACCTAGAAAAGTTACAGAGGTTTACACAAACAATTCCAAGTGTTACTCCAAGAAAATAAGAGAGACTTAGAGAACTGGTAAAACCTACATTGTTGATAGAGATGGAGTAATTAGCAATCTGAAAACAGCACTTTCACAGAAAGAAATCTACTTATCTAAGACCTTGAAACAGTACAGAGAGAATGTATGAATTTCTCAAGACTGGTAACAGGTAGAAACAAGAGAAAGTACACAGTGATTCATCTACCTAGACAAGTTACAGAGATTTACACAGAGAAATCCAAAGGTAACTCCAAGAAAATAAGAGAGACTTAGAAAACTGGTAAAACCTACATTGTTGATAGAGTTGGGAGTACTTAGCACTGTGAAAACAGCAGTTTCGCAGAAAGAAATTTACTTCTCTAAGACCGGGAAACGGTGAAGACAGAATGTATGAGTTTCTCAAGATTGGTAACAGATAGAAACAAGAGAAAGTACACAGTGATTTATCTACCTAGCGAAGATACAGAGGTTTACACAGAGAATTCCAAGTGTAAGTACAAAAAAATAAGAGAGACTTAGAAAACTGGTAAAACCTACATTGTTGATAGAGTTGGGAGCCCTTAGCACTGTGAAAACAACACTTTCGCACCAAGAAGTCTACTTCTCTAAGACCGGGAAACAGTGAACAGAGAATGTATGAGTTTCTCAAGATTGGTAACAGATAGAAACAAGAGAAAGTACACAGTGATTCATCTACCTAGAGAAGTTACAGAGGATTACACAGAAAATTCCAAGTATAGGTACAAGAAAATAAGAGAGACGTAGAAAACTGGTAAAACCTACATTGTTGATAGAGTTGGGAGTACTTACCACTGTGAAAACAGCACTTTCGCAAAAAGAAATCTACTTCTCTAAGACCAGGAAACAGTGAACAGAGAACGTATGAGTTTCTCAAGATTGGTAACAGATAGAAACAAGAGAAAGTACACAGTGATTCATCTACCTAGAGAAGTTACAGAGGATTACACGGAAAATTCCAAGTATAAGTACACGAAAATAAGAGAGACTTAGAAAAGTGGTAAAACCTACATGGTTGATAGAGTTGGGAGTACTTAGCACTGTGAAAACAGCACTTTCGCAAAAAGAAATCTACTTCTCTAAGACCAGGAAACAGTGAAAAGAGAACGTATGATTTTCTCAAGATTGGTAACAGATAGAAACAAGCGAAAGTACACAGTGATTCATCTACCTAGAAAAGTTACCGAGGTTTACACAGAGAATTCCAAGTATAAGTACAATAAAAAAAGAGAGACTTAGAAAACTGGTAAAACCTACATTGTTGATAGAGTTGGGACTACTTAGCACTGTGAAAACAGCACTTTCGAAGAAACAAATCTACTTCTCTAAGACCGCAATACACTGAACAGAGAATGTATGAGTTTCTCAAGACTGGTAACAGATAGAAACAAGAGAAAGTACACAGTGATTCATCTACCTAGAAAAGTTACACAGGTTTACACAGAGAAATCCAAGTGTAACTCCAAGAAAATAAGAGAGACTTAGAAAACTGGTAAAACCTACATTGTTGATAGAGTTGGGAGTACTTAGCACTGTGAAAACAGCACTTTCACAGAAAGAAAACTACTTCTCTAAGACCGGGAAACAGTGAAGAGAGAATGCATGAGTTTCTCAAGACTGGTAACAGAAAGAAACAAGAGAAAGTACACAGTGATTCACCTACTTAGAAAAGTTACAGAGGTTTACACTGCGAAATCCAAGTGTAACTCCAATAAAACAAGAGAGACTTAGAAAAATGGTAAAACCTACATTGTTGATAGAGTTGGGAGTAATTAGCACTTGAAAACAGCACATTCGGAGTAAGAAATCTACTTCTGTAAGACCGCGAAACAGTGAACAGAGAATGTATGTGTTTCTCAAGATTGGTAACAGATAGAAACAAGAGAAAGTACACAGTGATTCATCTACCTAGAGAAGTTACAGAGGTTTACACAGGGAAATTCAAGTTTAATTCCAAGATAATAAGAGATACTTAGAAAACCGGTAAAACCTACACTGTTGATAGAGTTGGGAGTACTTAGCACTGTGAAAACAGCACTTTCGCAGAAAGAAATCTACTTCTCTAAGACCGGGAAACTGTGAACAGAGAATGTATGAGTTTCTCAAGATTGGTAACAGATAGAAACAAGAGAAGGTACACAGTGATTCATCTACCTAGAGAAATTACAGAGGTTTACACAGAGAATTCCAAGTGTTACTCCAAGAAAATAAGAGAGACTTAGAAAACTGGTAAAACCTACATTGTTGATAGAGTTGGGAGTACTTAGCACTGTGAAAACAGCACTTTCACAGAAAGAAATCTACTTATCTAAGTCCGGGAAACAGTGAAGAGAGAATGTATGAGTTTCTCAAGACTGGTAACAGATAGAAACAAGACAAAGTGCACAGTGATTCATCTACCTAGAGAAGTTACAGAGGTATACACAGAAAATTCCAAGTATAAGTACAAGAAAATAAGAGAGACTTAGAAAACTGGTAAAACCTACATTGTTGATAGAGTTGGGAGTACTTAGCACTGTGAAAACAGCACTTTGACAGAACGAAATCTACTTTTTAAAGACCGCGAAACAGTGAACAGGGGATGTATGAGTTTCTCAAGATTGGTAACAGATAGAAACAAGAGAAAGTACACAGTGATTCATCTACCTAGAAAAGTTACAGAGGTTTACACAGAGACATCCTAGAGTAACTCCAAGAAAATAAGAGAGACTTAGAAAACTGGTAAAACCTACATTGTTGATAGAGTTGAGAGTACTTAGCACTGTGAAAACAGCACTTTCGCAGAAAGAAATCTACTTCTCTAAGACCGAGATACACTGAACAGGGAATGTATGCGTTTCTCAAGCTTGGTAACAGATAGAAACAAGAGAAAGTACACAGTGATTCATCTACCTAGAGAAGTTACAGAGGTTTACACAGAGAATTCCAAGTATAAGTACAAGAAAATAAGAGAGAATTAGAAAACTGGTAAAACCTACATTGTTGATAGAGTTGGGAGTACTTAGCACTGTGAAAACAGCACTTTCGCAGAAAGGAATCTACTTCTCTAAGACCGCGAAACAGTGAACAGAAAATGTATGAGTTTCTCAAGAGTGGTAACAGATAGAAACAAGAGAAAGAACACAGTGATTCACCTACCTAGAAATGTTACAGATGTTTACACAGAGAATTCCAGGTATAAGCAGAAGAAAATAAGAGAGACTTAGAAAACTGGTAAAACCTACATTGTTGATAGAGTTGGGAGTACTTAGCACTGTGAAAACAGCACTTTCGCAGAAAGGAATCTACTTCTCTAAGACCGTGAAACAGTGAACAGAGAATGTATGAGTTTCTCAAGATTGGTAACAGATAGAAACAAGAGAAAGTACACAGTGATTCTTCTTCGTAGGGAAGTTACAGAGGTTTACACAGAGAATTCCAAGTATAAGTACAAGAAAATAAGAGAGTTAGAAAACTTTTAAAATCTACATTGTTGATAAAGTTGGGAGTACTTAGCACTGTGAAAACAGCACTTTCACAGAAAGAAATCTACTTCTCTAAGACCGCGAAACAGTGAACAGAGAATGTATGAGTTTCTCAAGATTGGTAACAGATAGAAACAAAAGAAAGTACACAGTGATTCATCTACGTAGAGAAGTTACAGAAGTTTACAAAGAGAATTCCAGGTATAAGTACAAGAAAATAAGAGAGACTTAGAAAACTGGTAAAACCTGCATTGTTGACAGAGTTGGGAGTACTAAGCACTGTGAAAACAGCACTTTCGCAGAAAGAAATCTACTTCTCTAAGACCGGGAAACAGTGAACAGAGAATGTATGAGTTTCTCAGGATTGAGAACAGATAGAAACAAGAGAAAGCACACAGTGATTCATCTACCTAGAGAAGTTATAGAGGTTTCCACAGAGAATTCCAAGTGTTACTCCAAGAAAATAAGAGAGACTTAGCAAACTGGTAAAACCTACATTGTTGATAGAGTTGGGAGTACTTAGCACTGTGAAAACAGCACTTTCGCAGAATGAAATCTACTTCTCTAAGACCGCGAAATAGTGAACAGAGAATGTATGAGTTTCTCAATATTGGTAACAGATAGAAACAATAGAAAGTACACAGTGATTCATCTACCTAGAGAAGTTACAGAGGTTTACACAGAGAATTCCAAGTGTTATTCCCAGAAAATAATAGAGACTTAGAAAACTGGTAAAACCTACATTGTTGATAGAGTTGGGAGTACTTAGCACTGTGAAAACAGCACTTTCGAAGAAACAATTCTACTTCTCTAAGACCTCAATACACTGAACAGAGAATGTATGAGTTTCTCAAGACTGGTAACAGATAGAAACAAGAGAAAGTACACAGTGATTCATCTACCTAGAAAAGTTACAGAGGTTTACACAGAGAAATCCAAGTGTAACTCCAAGAAAATAAGAGAGACTTAGAAAACTGGTAAAACCTACATTGTTGATAGAGTTGGAAGTACTTAGCACTGTGAAAACAGCACTTTCACAGAAAGAAAACTACTTCTTTAAGACCGGGAAACAGTGAAGAGAGATGCATGAGTTTCTCAAGACTGGTAACAAATAGAAACAAGAGAAAGTACACAGTGATTCACCTACCTAGAAAAGTTACAGAGGTTTACACAGCGAAATCCAAGTGTAACTCCAATAAAACAAGAGAGACTTAGAAAAATGGTAAAACCTACATTGTTGATAGAGTTGGGAGTAATTAGCACTTGAAAACAGCACATTCGGAGTAAGAAATCTACTTCTGTAAGACCGCGAAACAGTGAACAGAGAATGTATGTGTTTCTCAAGATTGGTAACAGATAGAAACAAGAGAAAGTACACAGTGATTCATCTACCTAGAGAAGTTACAGAGGTTTAACAGGGAAATTCAAGTTTAATTCCAAGATAATAAGAGATACTTAGAAAACCGGTAAAACCTACACTGTTGATAGAGTTGGGAGTACTTAGCACTGTGAAAACAGCACTTTCGCAGAAAGAAATCTACTTCTCTAAGACCGGGAAATAGTGAACAGAGAATGTATGAGTTTCTCAAGATTGGTAACAGATAGAAATAAGAGAAGGTACACAGTGATTCATCTACCTAGAGAAATTACAGAGGTTTACACAGAGAATTCCAAGTGTTACTCCAAGAAAATAAGAGAGACTTAGAAAACTGGTAAAACCTACATTGTTAATAGAGTTGAGAGTACTTAGCACTGTGAAAACAGCACTTTCACAGAAAGAAATCTACTTCCCTAAGACCGGGAAACAGTAAAGAGAGAATGTATGAATTTCTCAAGACTGGTAACAGATAGAAACAAGAGAAAGTAGACAGTGATTCATCTACCAAGACAAGTTACAGAGCTTTACACAGAGAAATCCAAGTGTAACTCCAAGAAAATAAGAGAGACTTAGAAAACTGGTAAAACCTACATTGTTGATAGTGTTGGGAGTACTTAGCACTGTGAAAACAGCAGTTTCCCAGAAAGAAATTTCCTTCTCTAAGACCGGGAAACAGTGAAGACAGAATGTATGAGTTTCTCAAGAATGGTAACAGATTGAAACAAGAGAAAGTACACAGTGATTCATCTTCGTAGAGAAGTTACAGAGGTTTACACAGAGAATTCCAAGTATAAGTACAAGAAAATAAGAGAGACTTAGAAAACTGGTAAAACCTACATTGTTGATAGAGTTGGGAGTACTCAGCACTGTGAAAACATTACTTTCGAAGAAAGAAATCTGCTTCTGTAAGACCGTGAAACAGTGAACAGGGAATGTATGAGTTTTTCAAGGTTGGTAACCGATAGAAACAAGAGAAAGTACACAGTGATTCATCTACCTAGAGAAGTTACAGAGGATTACAAGGAAAATTCCAAGTATAAGTACACGAAAATAAGAGTGACTTAGAAAACTGGTAAAACCTACATTGTTGATAGATTTGGGAGTACTTAGCACTGTGAAAACAGCACTTTCGCAAAAAGAAATCTACTTCTCTAAGACCAGGAAACAGTGAAAAGAGAACGTATGAGTTTCTCAAGATTGGTAACAGATTGAAACAAGAGAAAGTACACAGTGATTCATCTACGTAGAAAAGTTACCAAGGTTTACACAGAGAATTCCAAGTATAAGTACAGGAAAAAAAGAGAGACTTAGATAACTGGTAAAACCTACATTGTTGATACAGTTGGGAGTACTTAGCACTGTGAAAACAGCACTTTCGTAGAAACAAATCTACTTCTCTATGTCTGCGAAACAGTGAACAGAGAATGTATGAGTTTCTCAAGATTGGTGACAGATAGAAACAAGAGAAAGTACACAGTGATTCACCTACGTAGAGAAGTTACAGAGGTTTACACAGAGAATTCCAGGTATAAGTACAAGAAAATAAGAGAGACTTAGAAAACTGGTAAAACCTACATTGTTGATAGAGTTGGGAGTACTTAGCACTGTGAAAACTGCACTTTCGCAGAAAGAAATCTACTTCTCTAAGTCCGCGAAACACTGAAGAGAGAATGTATGAGTTTCTCAAGACTGGTAACAGATAGAAACAAGAGAAAGTACACAGTGATTCATCTACCTAGAGAAGTTACAGAGGTTTACACAGAGAAATCCAAGTGTAACTCCAAGAAAATAAGAGAGACTTAGAAAACTGGTAAAACTTACATTGTTGATAGAGTTGGGAGTACTTAGCACTGTGAAAACAGCACTTTCGGAGAAAGAAATCTGCTTCCGTAAGACCGCAAAACAGTGAACAGAGAATGTATGAGTTTCTCAAGATTGGTAACAGATAGAAACAAGAGAAAGTACACAGTGATTCACCTACCTAGAGAAGTTACAGAGGTTTACACAGAGAATTCCAAGTGTTACTCCAAGAAAATAAGAGAGACTTAGAAAACTGGTAAAACCTACATTGTTCAAGAGTTGGGAGTACTTAGCACTGTGAAAACAGCACTTTCGCACAAAGAAATCTACTTCTCTAAGTCCGGGAAACAGTGAACAGATAATGTATGAGTTTCTCAAGATTGGTAACAGATAGAAACAAGAGAAAGTACACAGTGATTCATCTTCGTAGAGAAGTTACAGAGGTTTACACAGAGAATTCCACGTAGAAGTATAAGAAAATAAGAGAGACTTAGAAAACTGGTAAAACCTACATTGTTCAAGAGTTGGGAGTACTTAGCACTGTGAAAACAGCACTTTCGCAGAAAGAAATCTACTTCTCTAAGTCCGCAATACACTGAGCAAAGAGTGTATGAGTTTCTCTAGATTGGTAACAGATAGAAACAAGAGAAAGTACACAGTGATTCATCTACTTAGAAAAGTTACAGAGGTTTACACAGAGAAATCCAAGTGTAACTCCAAGAAAATAAGAGAGACTTAGAAAACTGGTAAAACCTACATTGTTGATAGAGTTGGGATTACTTAGCACCGTGAAAACAGCACTTTCGCAGAAAGAAATCTACTTCTCTAAGACCGGGAAACAGTGAACAGAGAATGTATGAGTTTCTCAGGATTGGTAACAGATAGAAACAAGAGAAAGCACACAGTGATTCATCTACCTAGAGAAGTTACAGAGGTTTCCACAGAGAATTCCAAGTGTAACTCCAAGAAAATAAGAGAGAGTTAGAAAACTGGTGAAACCTACATTGTTGATAGAGTTGGGAGTACTTAGCACTGTGAAAACAGCACTTTCACAGAACGAAATCTACTTCTCTAAGCCCGGGAAACAGTGAACAGACAATGTATGAGTTTCTCAAGATTGGTAACAGAAACAAGAGAAAGTACCCAGTGATTCATCTACCTAGAGAAGTTACAGAGGATTACACGGAAAATTCCAAGTATAAGTACACGAAAATAAGAGAGACTTAGAAAACTGGCAAAACCTACATTGTTGGTAGAGTTGGGAGTACTTAGCACTGTGAAAACAGCACTTTCGCAAAAAGAAATCTAGTTCTCTAACACCAGGAAACAGTGAAAAGAGAACGTATGAGTTTCTCAAGATTGGTGACAGATAGAAACAAGAGAAAGTACACAGTGATTCATCTACGTAGAGAAGTTACAGAGGTTTACACAGAGAATTCCAAGTATAAGTACAAGAAAGTAAGAGAGACTTAGAAAACTGGTAAAACCTACATTGTTGATAGAGTTGGGAGTACATAGCACTGTGAAAACAGCACTTTCGCAGAATGAAATCTACTTCTCTAAGACCGCGAAATAGTGAACAGAGAATGTATGAGTTTCTCAATATTGGTAACAGATAGAAAGAATAGAAAGTACACAGTGATTCATCTACCTAGAGAAGTTACAGAGGTTTACAAAGAGAATTCCAAGTGTTACTCCAAGAAAATAAGAGAGACTTAGAAAACTGGTAAAACCTACATTGTTGATAGAGTTGGGAGTACTTAGCACTGTGAAAACAGCACTTTCGAAGAAACAAATCTACTTCTCTAAGACCGCAATACACTGAACAGAGAATGTATGAGTTTCTCAAGACTGGTAACAGATAGAAACAAGAGAAAGTACACAGTGATTCATCTACCTAGAAAAGTTACAGAGGTTTACACAGAGAAATCCAAGTGTAACTATAAGAAAATAAGAGAGACTTAGAAAACTTTTAAAATCTACATTGTTGATAAAGTTGGGAGTACTTAGCACTGTGAAAACAGCACTTTCACAGAAAGAAAACTACTTCTCTAAGTTCGGGAAACAGTGAAGAGAGAATGCATGAGTTTCTCAAGACTGGTAACAGATAGAAACAAGAGAAAGTACACAGTGATTCATCTACCTAGAAAAGTTACAGAGGTTTACACAGCGAAATCCAAGTGTAACTCCAATAAAACAAGCGAGACTTAGAAAAATGGTAAAACCTACATTGTTGATAGAGTTGCGAGTAATTAGCACTAGAAAACAGCACATTCGGAGTAAGAAATCTACTTCTGTAAGACCGCGAAACAGTGAACAGAGATTGTATGTGTTTCTCATTATTGGTAACAGATAGAAACAAGAGAAAGTACACAGTGATTCATCTACCTAGAGAAGTTACAGAGGTTTACACAGGGAAATTCAAGTTTAATTCCAAGATAATAAGAGATCCTTAGAAAACCAGTAAAACCTACACTGTTGATAGAGTTGGGAGTACTTAGCACTGTGAAAACAGCACTTCCGCAGAAAGAAATCTACTTCTCTAAGACCGGGAAACAGTGAACAGAGAATGTATGAGTTTCTCAAGATTGGTAACAGATAGAAACAAGAGAAGGTACACAGTGATTCATCTACCTAGAGAAATTACAGAGGTTTACACAGAGAATTCCAAGCGTTACTCCAAGAAAATAAGAGAGACTTAGAAAACTGGTAAAACCTACATTGTTGATAGAGTTGGGAGTACTTAGCACGGTGAAAACAGCACTTTCACAGAAAGAAATCTACTTCTCTAAGACCGGGAAACAGTGAAGAGAGAATGTATGAGTTTCTCAAGACTGGTAACAGATAGAAACAAGACAAAGTGCACAGTGATTCATCTACCTAGAGAAGTTACAGAGGTTTACACAGAAAATTCCAAGTATAACTACAAGAAAATAAGAGAGACTTAGAAAACTGGTAAAACCTACATTGTTGATAGAGTTGGGAGTACTTAGCACTGTGAAAACAGCACTTTCACAGAAAGAAATCTACTTTTTCAAGACCGCGAAACAGTGAACAGAGGATGTATGAGTTTCTCAAGATTGGTAACAGATAGAAACAAGAGAAAGTACACAGTGATTCATCTACCTAGAGAAGTTACAGAGGTTTACACAGAGAAATCCAAGTGTAACTCCAAGAAAATAAGAGAGACTTAGAAAACTGGTAAAACCTACATTGTTGATAGAGTTGGGAGTACTTAGCACTGTGAAAACAGCACTTTCGCAGAAAGAAATCTACTTCTCTAAGACCGAGATACACTGAACAGGGAATGTATGAGTTTCTCAAGCTTGGTAACAGATAGAAACAAGAGAAAGTACACAGTGATTCATCTACATAGAGAAGTTACAGAGGTTTACACAGAGAATTCCAAGTATAAGTACAAGAAAATAAGAGAGAATTAGAAAACTGGTAAAACCTACATTGTTGATAGAGTTGGGAGTACTTAGAACTGTGAAAACAGCACTTTCGCACAAAGGAATCTACTTCTCTAAGACCGCGAAACAGTGAACAGAAAATGTATGAGTTTCTCAAGAGTGGTAACAGATAGAAACAAGAGAAAGAACACAGTGATTCATCTACCTAGAAAAGATACAGAGTTTACACAGAGAATTCCAGGTATAAGTACAAGAAAATAAGAGAGACTTAGAAAAATGGTAAAACCTACATTGTTGATAGAGTTGGGAGTACTTAGCACTGTGAAAACAGCACTTTCACAGAAAGAAATCTACTTCTCTAAGACCGGGAAACAGTGAAGAGAGAATGTATGAGTTTCTCAAGACTGGTAACAGATAGAAACAAGACAAAGTGCACAGTGATTCATCTACCTAGAGAAATTACAGAGGTTTACACAGAGAATTCCAAGCATTACTCCAAGAAAATAAGAGAGACTTAGAAAACTGGTAAAACCTACATTGTTGATAGAGTTGGGAGTACTTAGCACTGTGAAAACAGCACTTTCACAGAAAGAAATCTACTTCTCTAAGACCGGGAAACAGTGAAGAGAGAATGTATGAGTTTCTCAAGACTGGTAACAGATAGAAACAAGACAAAGTGCACAGTGATTCATCTACCTAGAGAAGTTACAGAGGTTTACACAGAAAATTCCAAGTATAACTACAAGAAAATAAGAGAGACTTAGAAAACTGGTAAAACCTACATTGTTGATAGAGTTGGGAGTACTAAGCACTGTGAAAACAGCACTTTCGCAGAAAGAAATCTACTTCTCTAAGACCGGGAAACAGTGAACAGAGAATTTATGAGTTTCTTAGGATTGAGAACAGATAGAAACAAGAGAAAGCACACAGTGATTCATCTACCTAGAGAAGTTACAGAGGTTTCCACAGAGAATTCCAAGTGTTACTCCAAGAAAATAAGAGAGACTTAGCAAACTGTTAAAACCTACATTGTTGATAGAGTTGGGAGTACTTAGCACTGTGAAAACAGCACTTTCACAGAACGAAATCTACTTCTCTAAGACCGGGAAACAGTGAACAGAGAATGTATGACTTTCTCAAGATTGGTAACAGATAGAAACAAGAGAAAGTACACAGTGATTCATCTACCTAGAGAAGTTACAGAGGATTACACAGAAAATTCCAAGTATAAGTACAAGAAAATAAGAGAGACTTTGAAAACTGATAAAACCTACATTGTTGTTAGAGTTCGGAGAACTTAGCACTGTGAAAACAGCACTTTCACAGAAAGAAATCTATTTCTGTAAGTCCACGAAACAGTGAACAGAGAATGTATGAGTTTCTCAAGATTGGTAACAGATAGAAACAAGAGAAAGTACACAGTGATTCATCTACCTAGAAAAGTTACAGAGGTTTACACAGAGAAATCCAAATGTAACTCCAAGAAAATAAGAGAGACTTAGAAAACTGGTAAAACCTACATTGTTGATAGAGTTGGGAGTACTTAGCACTGTGAAAACTGCACTTTCGCAGAAAGAAATCTACTTGTCTAAGACCGCGTAAAAGTGAACAGAGAATGTATGAGTTTCTCAAGATTGGTAACAGATAGAAACAGGAGAAAGTATACAGTGATTCATCTACCTAGAAAAGTTACAGAGGTTTACACAGAGAATTCCAAGTGTTACTCCAAGAAAATAAGAGAGACTTAGAAAACTTGTAAAACCTACATTGTTGTTAGAGCTTGGAGTACTTAGCAATCTGAAAACAGCACTTTCACAGAAAGAAATCTACTTCTCTAAGACCGGGAAACAGTGAAGAGAGAATGTATGAGTTTCTCAAGACTGGTAACAGATAGAAACAAGACAAAGTGCACAGTGATTCATCTACCTAGAGAAGTTACAGAGGTTTACACAGAAAATTCCAAGTATAACTACAAGAAAATAAGAGAGACTTAGAAAACTGGTAAAACCTACATTGTTGATAGAGTTGGGAGTACTTAGCACTGTGAAAACAGCACTTTGACAGAAAGAAATCTACTTTTTCAAGACCGCGAAACAGTGAACAGAGGATGTATGGGTTTCTCAAAATTGGTAACAGATAGAAACAAGAGAAAGTACACAGTGATTCATCTACCTAGAGAAGTTACAGAGGTTTACACAGAGAAATCCAAGTGTAACTCCAAGAAAATAAGAGAGACTTAGAAAACTGGTAAAACCTACATTGTTGATAGAGTTGGGAGTACTTAGCACTGTGAAAACAGCACTTTCGCAGAAAGAAATCTACTTCTCTAAGACCGAGATACACTGAACAGGGAATGTATGAGTTTCTCAAGCTTGGTAACAGATAGAAACAAGAGAAAGTACACAGTGATTCATCTACATAGAGAAGTTACAGAGGTTTACACAGAGAATTCCAAGTATAAGTACAAGAAAATAAGAGAGAATTAGAAAACTGGTAAAACCTACATTGTTGATAGAGTTGGGAGTACTTAGCACTGTGAAAACAGCACTTTCGCACAAAGGAATCTACTTCTCTAAGACCGCGAAACAGTGAACAGAAAATGTATGAGTTTCTCAAGAGTGGTAACAGATAGAAACAAGAGAAAGAACACAGTGATTCATCTACCTAGAAAAGATACAGAGTTTACACAGAGAATTCCAGGTATAAGCACAAGAAAATAAGAGAGACTTAGAAAACTGGTAAAACCTACATTGTTGATAGAGTTGGGAGTACTTAGCACTGCGAAAACAGCACTTTCGCAGAAAGGAATCGACTTCTCTAAGACCGTGAAACAGTGAACAGAGAATGTATGAGTTTCTCAAGATTGGTAACAGATAGAAACAAGAGAAAGTACACAGTGATTCTTCTTCGTAGAGAAGTTACAGAGGTTTACACAGAGAATTCCAAGTATAAGTACAAGAAAATAAGAGAGACTTAGAAAACTTTTAAAATCTACATTGTTGATAAAGTTGGGAGTACTTAGCACTGTGAAAACAGCACTTTCACAGAAAGAAATCTACTTCTCTAAGACCGTGAAACAGTGAACAGAGAATGTATGAGTTTCTCAAGATTGGTAACAGATAGAAACAAAAGAAAGTACACAGTGATTCATCTACGTAGAGAAGTTACAGAAGTTTACACAGAGAATTCCAGGTATAAGTACAAGAAAATAAGAGAGAATTAGAAACCTGGTAAAACCTACATTGTTGATAGAGTTGGGAGTACTAAGCACTGTGAAAACAGCACTTTCGCAGAAAGAAATCTACTTCTCTAAGACCGGGAAACAGTGAACAGAGAATTTATGAGTTTCTTAGGATTGAGAACAGATAGAAACAAGAGAAAGCACACAGTGATTCATCTACCTAGAGAAGTTACAGAGGTTTCCACAGAGAATTCCATGTGTTACTCCAAGAAAATAAGAGAGACTTAGCAAACTGTTAAAACCTACATTGTTGATAGAGTTGGGAGTACTTAGCACTGTGAAAACAGCACTTTCACAGAACGAAATCTACTTCTCTGAGACCGGGAAACAGTGAACAGAGAATGTATGAGTTTCTCAAGATTGGTAACAGATAGAAACAAGAGAAAGTACACAGTGATTCATCTACCTAGAGAAGTTACAGAGGATTACACAGAAAATTCCAAGTATAAGTACAAGAAAATAAGAGAGACTTTGAAAACTGATAAAACCTATATTGTTGTTAGAGTTGGGAGAACTTAGCACTGTGAAAACAGCACTTTCACAGAAAGAAATCTATTTCTGTAAGTCCACGAAACAGTGAACAGAGAATGTATGAGTTTCTCAAGATTGGTAACAGATAGAAACAAGAGAAAGTACACAGTGATTCATCTACCTAGAAAAGTTACAGAGGTTTACACAGAGAAATCCAAATGTAACTCCAAGAAAATAAGAGAGACTTAGAAAACTGGTAAAACCTACATTGTTGATAGAGTTGGGAGTACTTAGCACTGTGAAAACTGCACTTTCGCAGAAAGAAATCTACTTCTCTAAGACCGCGTAAAAGTGAACAGAGAATGTATGAGTTTCTCAAGATTGGTAACAGATAGAAACAAGAGAAGGTACACAGTGATTCATCTACCTAGAGAAATTACAGAGGTTTACACAGAGAATTCCAAGCGTTACTCCAAGAAAATAAGAGAGACTTAGAAAACTGGTAAAACCTACATTGTTGATAGAGTTGGGAGTACTTAGCACTGTGAAAACAGCACTTTCACAGAAAGAAATCTACTTCTCTAAGACCGGGAAACAGTGAAGAGAGAATGTATGAGTTTCTCAAGACTGGTAACAGATAGAAACAAGACAAAGTGCACAGTGATTCATCTACCTAGAGAAGTTACAGAGGTTTACACAGAAAATTCCAAGTATAACTACAAGAAAATAAGAGAGACTTAGAAAACTGGTAAAACATACATTGTTGATAGAGTTGGGAGTCCTTAGCACTGTGAAAACAGCACTTTGACAGAAAGAAATCTACTTTTTCAAGACCGCGAAACAGTGAACAGAGGATGTATGAGTTTCTCAAGATTGGTAACAGATAGAAACAAGAGAAAGTACACAGTGATTCATCTACCTAGAGAAGTTACAGAGGTTTACACAGAGAAATCCAAGTGTAACTCCAAGAAAATAAGAGAGACTTAGAAAACTGGTAAAACCTACATTGTTGATAGAGTTGGGAGTACTTAGCACTGTGAAAACAGCACTTTCGCAGAAAGAAATCTACTTCTCTAAGACCGAGATACACTGAACAGGGAATGTATGAGTTTCTCAAGCTTGGTAACAGATAGAAACAAGAGAAAGTACACAGTGATTCATCTACATAGAGAAGTTACAGAGGTTTACACAGAGAATTCCAAGTATAAGTACAAGAAAATAAGAGAGAATTAGAAAACTGGTAAAACCTACATTGTTGATAGAGTTGGGAGTACTTAGCACTGTGAAAACAGCACTTTCGCACAAAGGAATCTACTTCTCTAAGACCGCGAAACAGTGAACAGAAAATGTATGAGTTTCTCAAGAGTGGTAACAGATAGAAACAAGAGAAAGAACACAGTGATTCATCTACCTAGAAAAGATACAGAGTTTACACAGAGAATTCCAGGTATAAGCACAAGAAAATAAGAGAGACTTAGAAAACTGGTAAAACCTACATTGTTGATAGAGTTGGGAGTACTTAGCACTGCGAAAACAGCACTTTCGCAGAAAGGAATCTACTTCTCTAAGACCGTGAAACAGTGAACAGAGAATGTATGAGTTTCTCAAGATTGGTAACAGATAGAAACAAGAGAAAGTACACAGTGATTCTTCTTCGTAGAGAAGTTACAGAGGTTTACACAGAGAATTCCAAGTATAAGTACAAGAAAATAAGAGAGACTTAGAAAACTTTTAAAATCTACATTGTTGATAAAGTTGGGAGTACTAAGCACTGTGAAAACAGCACTTTCACAGAAAGAAATCTACTTCTCTAAGACCGTGAAACAGTGAACAGAGTATGTATGAGTTTCTCAAGATTGGTAACAGATAGAAACAAAAGAAAGTACACAGTGATTCATCTACGTAGAGAAGTTACAGAAGTTTACACAGAGAATTCCAGGTATAAGTACAAGAAAATAAGAGAGACTTAGAAACCTGGTAAAACCTACATTGTTGATAGAGTTGGGAGTACTAAGCACTGTGAAAACAGCACTTTCGCAGAAAGAAATCTACTTCTCTAAGACCGGGAAACAGTGAACAGAGAATTTATGAGTTTCTTAGGATTGAGAACAGATAGAAACAAGAGAAAGCACACAGTGATTCATCTACCTAGAGAAGTTACAGAGGTTTCCACAGAGAATTCCAAGTGTTACTCCAAGAAAATAAGAGAGACTTAGCAAACTGTTAAAACCTACATTGTTGATAGAGTTGGGAGTACTTAGCACTGTGAAAACAGCACTTTCACAGAACGAAATCTACTTCTCTAAGACCGGGAAACAGTGAACAGAGAATGTATGACTTTCTCAAGATTGGTAACAGATAGAAACAAGAGAAAGTACACAGTGATTCATCTACCTAGAGAAGTTACAGAGGATTACACAGAAAATTCCAAGTATAAGTACAAGAAAATAAGAGAGACTTTGAAAACTGATAAAACCTACATTGTTGTTAGAGTTCGGAGAACTTAGCACTGTGAAAACAGCACTTTCACAGAAAGAAATCTATTTCTGTAAGTCCACGAAACAGTGAACAGAGAATGTATGAGTTTCTCAAGATTGGTAACAGATAGAAACAAGAGAAAGTACACAGTGATTCATCTACCTAGAAAAGTTACAGAGGTTTACACAGAGAAATCCAAATGTAACTCCAAGAAAATAAGAGAGACTTAGAAAACTGGTAAAACCTACATTGTTGATAGAGTTGGGAGTACTTAGCACTGTGAAAACTGCACTTTCGCAGAAAGAAATCTACTTGTCTAAGACCGCGTAAAAGTGAACAGAGAATGTATGAGTTTCTCAAGATTGGTAACAGATAGAAACAGGAGAAAGTATACAGTGATTCATCTACCTAGAAAAGTTACAGAGGTTTACACAGAGAATTCCAAGTGTTACTCCAAGAAAATAAGAGAGACTTAGAAAACTTGTAAAACCTACATTGTTGTTAGAGCTTGGAGTACTTAGCAATCTGAAAACAGCACTTTCACAGAAAGAAATCTACTTCTCTAAGACCGGGAAACAGTGAAGAGAGAATGTATGAGTTTCTCAAGACTGGTAACAGATAGAAACAAGACAAAGTGCACAGTGATTCATCTACCTAGAGAAGTTACAGAGGTTTACACAGAAAATTCCAAGTATAACTACAAGAAAATAAGAGAGACTTAGAAAACTGGTAAAACCTACATTGTTGATAGAGTTGGGAGTACTTAGCACTGTGAAAACAGCACTTTGACAGAAAGAAATCTACTTTTTCAAGACCGCGAAACAGTGAACAGAGGATGTATGGGTTTCTCAAGATTGGTAACAGATAGAAACAAGAGAAAGTACACAGTGATTCATCTACCTAGAGAAGTTACAGAGGTTTACACAGAGAAATCCAAGTGTAACTCCAAGAAAATAAGAGAGACTTAGAAAACTGGTAAAACCTACATTGTTGATAGAGTTGGGAGTACTTAGCACTGTGAAAACAGCACTTTCGCAGAAAGAAATCTACTTCTCTAAGACCGAGATACACTGAACAGGGAATGTATGAGTTTCTCAAGCTTGGTAACAGATAGAAACAAGAGAAAGTACACAGTGATTCATCTACATAGAGAAGTTACAGAGGTTTACACAGAGAATTCCAAGTATAAGTACAAGAAAATAAGAGAGAATTAGAAAACTGGTAAAACCTACATTGTTGATAGAGTTGGGAGTACTTAGCACTGTGAAAACAGCACTTTCGCACAAAGGAATCTACTTCTCTAAGACCGCGAAACAGTGAACAGAAAATGTATGAGTTTCTCAAGAGTGGTAACAGATAGAAACAAGAGAAAGAACACAGTGATTCATCTACCTAGAAAAGATACAGAGTTTACACAGAGAATTCCAGGTATAAGCACAAGAAAATAAGAGAGACTTAGAAAACTGGTAAAACCTACATTGTTGATAGAGTTGGGAGTACTTAGCACTGCGAAAACAGCACTTTCGCAGAAAGGAATCTACTTCTCTAAGACCGTGAAACAGTGAACAGAGAATGTATGAGTTTCTCAAGATTGGTAACAGATAGAAACAAGAGAAAGTACACAGTGATTCTTCTTCGTAGAGAAGTTACAGAGGTTTACACAGAGAATTCCAAGTATAAGTACAAGAAAATAAGAGAGACTTAGAAAACTTTTAAAATCTACATTGTTGATAAAGTTGGGAGTACTTAGCACTGTGAAAACAGCACTTTCACAGAAAGAAATCTACTTCTCTAAGACCGTGAAACAGTGAACAGAGAATGTATGAGTTTCTCAAGATTGGTAACAGATAGAAACAAAAGAAAGTACACAGTGATTCATCTACGTAGAGAAGTTACAGAAGTTTACACAGAGAATTCCAGGTATAAGTACAAGAAAATAAGAGAGACTTAGAAACCTGGTAAAACCTACATTGTTGATAGAGTTGGGAGTACTAAGCACTGTGAAAACAGCACTTTCGCAGAAAGAAATCTACTTCTCTAAGACCGGGAAACAGTGAACAGAGAATTTATGAGTTTCTTAGGATTGAGAACAGATAGAAACAAGAGAAAGCACACAGTGATTCATCTACCTAGAGAAGTTACAGAGGTTTCCACAGAGAATTCCATGTGTTACTTCAAGAAAATAAGAGAGACTTAGCAAACTGTTAAAACCTACATTGTTGATAGAGTTGGGAGTACTTAGCACTGTGAAAACAGCACTTTCACAGAACGAAATCTACTTCTCTAAGACCGGGAAACAGTGAACAGAGAATGTATGAGTTTCTCAAGATTGGTAACAGATAGAAACAAGAGAAAGTACACAGTGATTCATCTACCTAGAGAAGTTACAGAGGATTACACAGAAAATTCCAAGTATAAGTACAAGAAAATAAGAGAGACTTTGAAAACTGATAAAACCTATATTGTTGTTAGAGTTGGGAGAACTTAGCACTGTGAAAACAGCACTTTCACAGAAAGAAATCTATTTCTGTAAGTCCACGAAACAGTGAACAGAGAATGTATGAGTTTCTCAAGATTGGTAACAGATAGAAACAAGAGAAAGTACACAGTGATTCATCTACCTAGAAAAGTTACAGAGGTTTACACAGAGAAATCCAAATGTAACTCCAAGAAAATAAGAGAGACTTAGAAAACTGGTAAAACCTACATTGTTGATAGAGTTGGGAGTACTTAGCACTGTGAAAACTGCACTTTCGCAGTAAGAAATCTACTTCTCTAAGACCGCGTAAAAGTGAACAGAGAATGTATGAGTTTCTCAAGATTGGTAACAGATAGAAACAAGAGAAGGTACACAGTGATTCATCTACCTAGAGAAATTACAGAGGTTTACACAGAGAATTCCAAGCGTTACTCCAAGAAAATAAGAGAGACTTAGAAAACTGGTAAAACCTACATTGTTGATAGAGTTGGGAGTACTTAGCACTGTGAAAACAGCACTTTCACAGAAAGAAATCTACTTCTCTAAGACCGGGAAACAGTGAAGAGAGAATGTATGAGTTTATCAAGACTGGTAACAGATAGAAACAAGACAAAGTGCACAGTGATTCATCTACCTAGAGAAGTTACAGAGGTTTACACAGAAAATTCCAAGTATAACTACAAGAAAATAAGAGAGACTTAGAAAACTGGTAAAACCTACATTGTTGATAGAGTTGGGAGTACTTAGCACTGTGAAAACAGCACTTTGACAGAAAGAAATCTACTTTTTCAAGACCGCGAAACAGTGAACAGAGGATGTATGAGTTTCTCAAGATTGGTAACAGATAGAAACAAGAGAAAGTACACAGTGATTCATCTACCTAGAGAAGTTACAGAGGTTTACACAGAGAAATCCAAGTGTAACTCCAAGAAAATAAGAGAGACTTAGAAAACTGGTAAAACCTACATTGTTGATAGAGTTGGGAGTACTTAGCACTGTGAAAACAGCACTTTCGCAGAAAGAAATCTACTTCTCTAAGACCGAGATACACTGAACAGGGAATGTATGAGTTTCTCAAGCTTGGTAACAGATAGAAACAAGAGAAAGTACACAGTGATTCATCTACATAGAGAAGTTACAGAGGTTTACACAGAGAATTCCAAGTATAAGTACAAGAAAATAAGAGAGAATTAGAAAACTGGTAAAACCTACATTGTTGATAGAGTTGGGAGTACTTAGCACTGTGAAAACAGCACTTTCGCACAAAGGAATCTACTTCTCTAAGACCGCGAAACAGTGAACAGAAAATGTATGAGTTTCTCAAGAGTGGTAACAGATAGAAACAAGAGAAAGAACACAGTGATTCATCTACCTAGAAAAGATACAGAGTTTACACAGAGAATTCCAGGTATAAGCACAAGAAAATAAGAAAGACTTAGAAAACTGGTAAAACCTACATTGTTGATAGAGTTGGGAGTACTTAGCACTGTGAAAACAGCACTTTTGCAGAAAGAAATCTACTTCTCTAAGACCAGGAAACAGTGAACTGAGAATGTATGAGTTTCTCAAGATTGGTAACAGATAGAAACAAGAGAAAGTACATAGTGATTCATCTACCTAGAAAAGTTACAGAGGTTTACACAGAGAATTCGAAGTATAAGTACAAGAAAAAAAGAGAGACTTAGAAAACTGGTAAAACCTACATTGTTTATAGAGTTGGGACTACTTAGCACTGTGAAAACTGCACTTTCGCCGAAAAAAATCTACTTCTGTAAGTCCACGAAACATTGAACAGAGAATGTATGAGTTTCTCAAGATTGGTAACAGATAGAAACAAGAGAAAGTACACAGTGATTCATCTACCTAGAGAAGTTACAGAGGTTTAGACCGAGAAATCCAAGTGTAACTGCAGGAAAATAAGAGAGACTTAGAAAACTGGTAAAACCGACATTGTTGATAGAGTTGGGAGTACTTAGCACTGTGAAAACTGCACTTTTGCAGAAAGAAATCTACTTCTCCAAGACCGCGAAACAGTGAACAGAGAAGGTATGAGTTTCTCAAGATTGGTAACAGATAGAAACAAGAGAAAGTACACAGTGATTCATCTAGGTAGAAAAGTTACAGAGGTTTACACGGAGAATTGCAAGCATAAGTACAAGAAAAAAAGAGAGACTTAGAAAACTGGTAAAACCTACATTGTTGATAGAGTTGGGAGTACTTAGCAATGTGAAAACAGCACTTTGACAGAAAGAAATCTACTTTTTCAAGACCGCGAAACAGTGAACAGAGGATGTATGAGTTTCTCAAGATTGGTAACAGATAGAAACAAGAGAAAGTACACAGTGATTCATCTACCTAGAGAAGTTACAGAGGTTTACACAGAGAAATCCAAGTGTAACTCCCAGAAAATAAGAGAGACTTAGAAAACTGGTAAAACCTACATTGTTGATAGAGTTGGGAGTACTTAGCACTGTGAAAACAGCACTTTCGCAGAAAGAAATCTACTTCTCTAAGACCGAGATACACTGAACAGGGAATGTATGAGTTTCTCAAGCTTGGTAACAGATAGAAACAAGAGAAAGTACACAGTGATTCATCTACATAGAGAAGTTACAGAGGTTTACACAGAGAATTCCAAGTATAAGTACAAGAAAATAAGAGAGAATTAGAAAACTGGTAAAACCTACATTGTTGATAGAGTTGGGAGTACTTAGCACTGTGAAAACAGCACTTTCGCACAAAGGAATCTACTTCTCTAAGACCGCGAAACAGTGAACAGAAAATATATGAGTTTCTCAAGAGTGGTAACAGATAGAAACAAGAGAAAGAACACAGTGATTCATCTACCTAGAAAAGATACAGAGTTTACACAGAGAATTCCAGGTATAAGCACAAGAAAATAAGAGAGACTTAGAAAACTGGTAAAACCTACATTGTTGATAGAGTTGGGAGTACTTAGCACTGCGAAAACAGCACTTTCGCAGAAAGGAATCTACTTCTCTAAGACCGTGAAACAGTGAACAGAGAATGTATGAGTTTCTCAAGATTGGTAACAGATAGAAACAAGAGAAAGTACACAGTGATTCTTCTTCGTAGAGAAGTTACAGAGGTTTACACAGAGAATTCCAAGTATAAGTACAAGAAAATAAGAGAGACTTAGAAAACTTTTAAAATCTACATTGTTGATAAAGTTGGGAGTACTTAGCACTGTGAAAACAGCACTTTCACAGAAAGAAATCTACTTCTCTAAGACCGTGAAACAGTGAACAGAGTATGTATGAGTTTCTCAAGATTGGTAACAGATAGAAACAAAAGAAAGTACACAGTGATTCATCTACGTAGAGAAGTTAAAGAAGTTTACACAGAGAATTCCAGGTATAAGTACAAGAAAATAAGAGAGACTTAGAAACCTGGTAAAACCTACATTGTTGATAGAGTTGGGAGTACTAAGCACTGTGAAAACAGCACTTTCGCAGAAAGAAATCTACTTCTCTAAGACCGGGAAACAGTGAACAGAGAATTTATGAGTTTCTTAGGATTGAGAACAGATAGAAACAAGAGAAAGCACACAGTGATGAAGTTACAGAGGTTACCACAGAGAATTCCAAGTGTTACTCCAAGAAAATAAGAGAGACTTAGAAAACTTGTAAAACCTACGTTGTTGTTAGAGCTTGGAGTACTTAGCAATCTGAAAACAGCACTTTCACAGAAAGAAATCTACTTCTCTAAGACCGGGAAACAGTGAAGAGAGAATGTATGAGTTTCTCAAGACTGGTAACAGATAGAAACAAGAGAAAGTACACAGTGATTCATCTACCTAGAGAAGTTACAGAGTTTTCCACAGAGAATTCCAAGTGTAACTCCAAGAAAATAAGAGAGACTTAGAAAACTGGTAAAACCTACATTGTTGATAGAGTTGGGAGTACTTAGCACTGTGAAAACAGCACTTTCGCAGAAAGAAATCTACTTCTCTAAGACAAGGAAACAGTGAATTGAGAATGTATGAGTTTCTCAAGATTGGTAACAGCTAGAAACAAGAGAAAGTACACAGTGATTCATCTACCTAGAAAAGTTACAGAGGTTTACACAGAGAATTCGAAGTATAAGTACAAGAAAAAAAGAGAGACTTAGAAAACTGGTAAAACCTACATTGTTTATAGAGTTGGGAGTACTTAGCACTGTGAAAACAGCACTTTCGCCGAAAGAAATCTACTTCTGTAAGTCCACGAAACATTGAACAGAGAATGTATGAGTTTCTCAAGATTGGTAACAGATAGAAACAAGAGAAAGTACACAGTGATTCATCTACCTAGAAAAGTTACAGAGGTTTACACAGAGAAATCCAAGTGTAACTCCAAGAAAATAAGAGAGACTTAGAAAACTGGTAAAACCTACATTGTTGATAGAGTTGGGAGTACTTAGCACTGTGAAAACAGCACTTTTGCAGAAAGAAATCTACTTCTCTAAGACCAGGAAACAGTGAACTGAGAATGTATGAGTTTCTCAAGATTGGTAACAGATAGAAACAAGAGAAAGTACATAGTGATTCATCTACCTAGAAAAGTTACAGAGGTTAACACAGAGAATTCGAAGTATAAGTACAAGAAAAAAAGAGAGACTTAGAAAACTGGTAAAACCTACATTGTTTATAGAGTTGGGACTACTTAGCACTGTGAAAACTGCACTTTCGCCAAAAAAAATCTACTTCTGTAAGTCCACGAAACATTGAACAGAGAATGTATGAGTTTCTCAAGATTGGTAACAGATAGAAACAAGAGAAAGTACACAGTGATTCATCTACCTAGAGAAGTTACAGAGGTTTAGACCGAGAAATCCAAGTGTAACTGCAGGAAAATAAGAGAGACTTAGAAAACTGGTAAAACCGACATTGTTGATAGAGTTGGGAGTACTTAGCACTGTGAAAACTGCACTTTCGCAGAAAGAAATCTACTTCTCCAAGACCGCGAAACAGTGAACAGAGAAGGTATGAGTTTCTCAAGATTGGTAACAGATAGAAACAAGAGAAAGTACACAGTGATTCATCTAGGTAGAAAAGTTACAGAGGTTTACACGGAGAATTGCAAGCATAAGTACAAGAAAAAAAGAGAGACTTAGAAAACTGGTAAAACCTACATTGTTGATAGAGTTGGGAGTACTTAGCAATGTGAAAACAGCACTTTCGTAGAAAGAAATATACTGCTGTAAGACCGTGAAACACTGAACAGAGAATGTATGAGTTTCTCAAGATTGGTAACAGATAGAAACAAGAGAAAGTACACAGTGATTCATCTACGTAGAGAAGTTACAGAGGTTTACACAGAGAATTCCAAGCATAAGTACAAGAAAATAAGAGAGACTTAGAAAACTGGTAAATCCTACATTGTTGATAGAGTTGGGAGTTCTTAGCACTGTGAAAACAGCACTTTCGCAGAATGAAATCTACTTCTCTAAGACCGCGAAATAGTGAACAGAGAATGTATGAGTTTCTCAATATTGGTAACAGATAGAAAGAAGAGAAAGTACACAGTGATTCATCTACCTAGAGAAGTTACAGAGGTTTACACAGAGAATTCCAAGTGTTACTCCAAGAAAATAAGAGAGACTTAGAAAACTGGTAAAACCTACATTGTTGATAGAGTTGGGAGTACTTAGCACTGTGAAAATAGCACTTTCGAAGAAACAAATCTACTTCTCTAAGACCGCAATACACTGAACAGAGAATGTATGAGTTTCTCAAGACTGGTAACAGATAGAAACAAGAGAAAGTACACAGTGATTCATCTACCTAGAAAAGTTACAGAGGTTTACACAGAGAAATCCAAGTGTAACTCCAAGTAAATAAGAGAGACTTAGAAAACTGGTAAAAGCTACATTGTTGATAGAGTTGGAAGTACTTAGCACTGTGAAAACAGCACTTTCACAGAAAGAAAACTACTTCTCTAAGTTCGGGAAACAGTGAAGAGAGAATGCATGAGTTTCTCAAGACTGGTAACAGATAGAAACAAGAGAAAGTACACAGTGATTCATCTACCTAGAAAAGTTACAGAGGTTTACACAGCGAAATCCAAGTGTAACTCCAATAAAACAAGAGAGACTTAGAAAAATGGTAAAACCTACATTGTTGATAGAGTTGGGAGTACTTAGCACTGTGAAAACAGCACTTTCGCAGAAAGAAATCTACTTCTCTAAGACCGAGATACACTGAACAGGGAATGTATGAGTTTCTCAAGCTTGGTAACAGATAGAAACAAGAGAAAGTACACAGTGATTCATCTACCTAGAGAAGTTACAGAGGTTTACACAGAGAATTCCAAGTATAAGTACAAGAAAATAAGAGAGAATTAGAAAACTGGTAAAACCTACATTGTTGATAGAGTTGGGAGTACCTAGCACTGTGAAAACAGCACTTTCGCAGAAAGGAATCTACTTCTGTAAGACCGCGAAACAGTGAACAGAAAATGTATGAGTTTCTCAAGAGTGGTAACGGATAGAAACAAGAGAAAGAACACAGTGATTCATCTACCTAGAAAAGATACAGAGTTTACACAGAGAATTCCAGGTATAAGCACAAGAAAATAAGAGAGACTTAGAAAACTGGTAAAACCTACATTGTTGATAGAGTTGGGAGTACTTAGCACTGCGAAAACAGCACTTTCGCAGAAAGGAATCTACTTCTCTAAGACCGTGAAACAGTGAACAGAGAATGTATGAGTTTCTCAAGATTGGTAACAGATAGAAACAAGAGAAAGTACACAGTGATTCTTCTTCATAGAGAAGTTACAGAGGTTTGCACAGAGAATTCCAAGTATAAGTACAAGAAAATAAGAGAGACTTAGAAAACTTTTAAAATCTACATTGTTGATAAAGTTGGGAGTACTTAGCACTGTGAAAACAGCACTTTCACAGAAAGAAATCTACTTCTCTAAGACAGTCAAACAGTGAACAGAGAATGTATGAGTTTCTCAAGATTGGTAACAGATAGAAACAAAAGAAAGTACACAGTGATTCATCTACGTAGAGAAGTTACAGAAGTTTACACAGAGAATTCCAGGTATAAGTACAAGAAAATAAGAGAGACTTAGAAACCTGGTAAAACCTACATTGTTGATAGAGTTGGGAGTACTAAGCACTGTGAAAACAGCACTTTCGGAGAAAGAAATCTACTGCTCTAAGACCGGGAAACAGTGAACAGAGAATTTATGAGTTTCTTAGGATTGAGAACAGATAGAAACAAGAGAAAGCACACAGTGATTCATCTACCTAGAGAAGTTACAGAGGTTTCCACAGAGAATTCCGAGTGTTACTCCAAGAAAATAAGAGAGACTTAGCAAACTGTTAAAACCTACATTGTTGATAGAGTTGGGAGTACTTAGCACTGTGAAAACAGCACTTTCACAGAACGAAATCTACTTCTCTAAGACCGGGAAACAGTGAACAGAGAATGTATGACTTTCTCAAGATTGGTAACAGATAGAAACAAGAGAAAGTACACAGTGATTCATCTACCTAGAGAAGTTACAGAGGATTACACAGAAAATTCCAAGTATAAGTACAAGAAAATAAGAGAGACTTTGAAAACTGATAAAACCTACATTGTTGTTAGAGTTCGGAGAACTTAGCACTGTGAAAACAGCACTTTCACAGAAAGAAATCTATTTCTGTAAGTCCACGAAACAGTGAACAGAGAATGTATGAGTTTCTCAAGATTGGTAACAGATAGAAACAAGAGAAAGTACACAGTGATTCATCTACCTAGAAAAGTTACAGAGGTTTACACAGAGAAATCCAAATGTAACTCCAAGAAAATAAGAGAGACTTAGAAAACTGGTAAAACCTACATTGTTGATAGAGTTGGGAGTACTTAGCACTGTGAAAACTGCACTTTCGCAGAAAGAAATCTACTTCTCTAAGACCGCGTAAAAGTGAACAGAGAATGTATGAGTTTCTCAAGATTGGTAACAGATAGAAACAGGAGAAAGTATACAGTGATTCATCTACCTAGAAAAGTTACAGAGGTTTACACAGAGAATTCCAAGTGTTACTCCAAGAAAATAAGAGAGACTTAGAAAACTTGTAAAACCTACATTGTTGTTAGAGCTTGGAGTACTTAGCAATCTGAAAACAGCACTTTCACAGAAAGAAATCTACTTCTCTAAGACCGGGAAACAGTGAAGAGAGAATGTATGAGTTTCTCAAGACTGGTAACAGATAGAAACAAGAGAAAGTACACAGTGATTCATCTACCTAGAGAAGTTACAGAGTTTTCCACAGAGAATTCCAAGTGTAACTCCAAGAAAATAAGAGAGACTTAGAAAACTGGTAAAACCTACATTGTTGATAGTGTTGGGAGTACTTAGCACTGTGAAAACAGCACTTTCGCAGAAAGAAATCTGCTTCTCTAAGACCAGGAAACAGTGAATTGAGAATGTATGAGTTTCTCAAGATTGGTAACAGATAGAAACAAGACAAAGTGCACAGTGATTCATCTACCTAGAAAAGTTACAGAGGTTTACACAGAGAATTCGAAGTATAAGTACAAGAAAAAAAGAGAGACTTAGAAAACTGGTAAAACCTACATTGTTTATAGAGTTGGGAGTACTTAGCACTGTGAAAACAGCACTTTCGCCGAAAGAAATCTACTTCTGTAAGTCCACGAAACATTGAACAGAGAATGTATGAGTTTCTCAAGATTGGTAACAGATAGAAACAAGAGAAAGTACACAGTGATTCATCTACCTAGAGAAGTTACAGAGGTTTACACAGAGAAATCCAAGTGTAACTCCAAGAAAATAAGAGAGACTTAGAAAACTGGTAAAACCTACATTGTTGATAGAGTTGGGAGTACTTAGCACTGTGAAAACAGCACTTTCGCAGAAAGAAATCTACTTCTCTAAGACCGAGATACACTGAACAGGGAATGTATGAGTTTCTCAAGCTTGGTAACAGATAGAAACAAGAGAAAGTACACAGTGATTCATCTACATAGAGAAGTTACAGAGGTTTACACAGAGAATTCCAAGTATAAGTACAAGAAAATAAGAGAGAATTAGAAAACTGGTAAAACCTACATTGTTGATAGAGTTGGGAGTACTTAGCACTGTGAAAACAGCACTTTCGCACAAAGGAATCTACTTCTCTAAGACCGCGAAACAGTGAACAGAAAATGTATGAGTTTCTCAAGAGTGGTAACAGATAGAAACAAGAGAAAGAACACAGTGATTCATCTACCTAGAAAAGATACAGAGTTTACACAGAGAATTCCAGGTATAAGCACAAGAAAATAAGAGAGACTTAGAAAACTGGTAAAACCTACATTGTTGATAGAGTTGGGAGTACTTAGCACTGCGAAAACAGCACTTTCGCAGAAAGGAATCTACTTCTCTAAGACCGTGAAACAGTGAACAGAGAATGTATGAGTTTCTCAAGATTGGTAACAGATAGAAACAAGAGAAAGTACACAGTGATTCTTCTTCGTAGAGAAGTTACAGAGGTTTACACAGAGAATTCCAAGTATAAGTACAAGAAAATAAGAGAGACTTAGAAAACTTTTAAAATCTACATTGTTGATAAAGTTGGGAGTACTTAGCACTGTGAAAACAGCACTTTCTCAGAAAGAAATCTACTTCTCTAAGACCGTGAAACAGTGAACAGAGAATGTATGAGTTTCTCAAGATTGGTAACAGATAGAAACAAAAGAAAGTACACAGTGATTCATCTACGTAGAGAAGTTACAGAAGTTTACACAGAGAATTCCAGGTATAAGTACAAGAAAATAAGAGAGACTTAGAAACCTGGTAAAACCTACATTGTTGATAGAGTTGGGAGTACTAAGCACTGTGAAAACAGCACTTTCGCAGAAAGAAATCTACTTCTCTAAGACCGGGAAACAGTGAACAGAGAATTTATGAGTTTCTTAGGATTGAGAACAGATAGAAATAAGAGAAAGCACACAGTGATTCATCTACCTAGAGAAGTTACAGAGGTTTCCACAGAGAATTCCATGTGTTACTCCAAGAAAATAAGAGAGACTTAGCAAACTGTTAAAACCTACATTGTTGATAGAGTTGGGAGTACTTAGCACTGTGAAAACAGCACTTTCACAGAACGAAATCTACTTCTCTAAGACCGGGAAACAGTGAACAGAGAATGTATGAGTTTCTCAAGATTGGTAACAGATAGAAACAAGAGAAAGTACACAGTGATTCATCTACCTAGAGAAGTTACAGAGGATTACACAGAAAATTCCAAGTATAAGTACAAGAAAATAAGAGAGACTTTGAAAACTGATAAAACCTATATTGTTGTTAGAGTTGGGAGAACTTAGCACTGTGAAAACAGCACTTTCACAGAAAGAAATCTATTTCTGTAAGTCCACGAAACAGTGAACAGAGAATGTATGAGTTTCTCAAGATTGGTAACAGATAGAAACAAGAGAAAGTACACAGTGATTCATCTACCTAGAAAAGTTACAGAGGTTTACACAGAGAAATCCAAATGTAACTCCAAGAAAATAAGAGAGACTTAGAAAACTGGTAAAACCTACATTGTTGATAGAGTTGGGAGTACTTAGCACTGTGAAAACTGCACTTTCGCAGAAAGAAATCTACTTCTCTAAGACCGCGTAAAAGTGAACAGAGAATGTATGAGTTTCTCAAGATTGGTAACAGATAGAAACAAGAGAAGGTACACAGTGATTCATCTACCTAGAGAAATTACAGAGGTTTACACAGAGAATTCCAAGCGTTACTCCAAGAAAATAAGAGAGACTTAGAAAACTGGTAAAACCTACATTGTTGATAGAGTTGGGAGTACTTAGCACTGTGAAAACAGCACTTTCACAGAAAGAAATCTACTTCTCTAAGACCGGGAAACAGTGAAGAGAGAATGTATGAGTTTCTCAAGACTGGTAACAGATAGAAACAAGACAAAGTGCACAGTGATTCATCTACGTAGAGAAGTTACAGAGGTTTACACAGAAAATTCCAAGTATAACTACAAGAAAATAAGAGAGACTTAGAAAACTGGTAAAACCTACATTGTTGATAGAGTTGGGAGTACTTAGCACTGTGAAAACAGCACTTTGACAGAAAGAAATCTACTTTTTCAAGACCGCGAAACAGTGAACAGAGGATGTATGAGTTTCTCAAGATTGGTAACAGATAGAAACAAGAGAAAGTACACAGTGATTCATCTACCTAGAGAAGTTACAGAGGTTTACACAGAGAAATCCAAGTGTAACTCCAAGAAAATAAGAGAGACTTAGAAAACTGGTAAAACCTACATTGTTGATAGAGTTGGGAGTACTTAGCACTGTGAAAACAGCACTTTCGCAGAAAGAAATCTACTTCTCTAAGACCGAGATACACTGAACAGGGAATGTATGAGTTTCTCAAGCTTGGTAACAGATAGAAACAAGAGAAAGTACACAGTGATTCATCTACATAGAGAAGTTACAGAGGTTTACACAGAGAATTCCAAGTATAAGTACAAGAAAATAAGAGAGAATTAGAAAACTGGTAAAACCTACATTGTTGATAGAGTTGGGAGTACTTAGCACTGTGAAAACAGCACTTTCGCACAAAGGAATCTACTTCTCTAAGACCGCGAAACAGTGAACAGAAAATGTATGAGTTTCTCAAGAGTGGTAACAGATAGAAACAAGAGAAAGAACACAGTGATTCATCTACCTAGAAAAGATACAGAGTTTACACAGAGAATTCCAGGTATAAGCACAAGAAAATAAGAGAGACTTAGAAAACTGGTAAAACCTACATTGTTGATAGAGTTGGGAGTACTTAGCACTGCGAAAACAGCACTTTCGCAGAAAGGAATCTACTTCTCTAAGACCGTGAAACAGTGAACAGAGCATGTATGAGTTTCTCAAGATTGGTAACAGATAGAAACAAGAGAAAGTACACAGTGATTCTTCTTCGTAGAGAAGTTACAGAGGTTTACACAGAGAATTCCAAGTATAAGTACAAGAAAATAAGAGAGACTTAGAAAACTTTTAAAATCTACATTGTTGATAAAGTTGGGAGTACTTAGCACTGTGAAAACAGCACTTTCACAGAAAGAAATCTACTTCTCTAAGACCGTGAAACAGTGAACAGAGAATGTATGAGTTTCTCAAGATTGGTAACAGATAGAAACAAAAGAAAGTACACAGTGATTCATCTACGTAGAGAAGTTACAGAAGTTTACACAGAGAATTCCAGGTATAAGTACAAGAAAATAAGAGAGACTTAGAAACCTGGTAAAACCTACATTGTTGATAGAGTTGGGAGTACTAAGCACTGTGAAAACAGCACTTTCGCAGAAAGAAATCTACTTCTCTAAGACCGGGAAACAGTGAACAGAGAATTTATGAGTTTCTTAGGATTGAGAACAGATAGAAACAAGAGAAAGCACACAGTGATTCATCTACCTAGAGAAGTTACAGAGGTTTCCACAGAGAATTCCATGTGTTACTCCAAGAAAATAAGAGAGACTTAGCAAACTGTTAAAACCTACATTGTTGATAGAGTTGGGAGTACTTAGCACTGTGAAAACAGCACTTTCACAGAACGAAATCTACTTCTCTAAGACCGGGAAACAGTGAACAGAGAATGTATGAGTTTCTCAAGATTGGTAACAGATAGAAACAAGAGAAAGTACACAGTGATTCATCTACCTAGAGAAGTTACAGAGGATTACACAGAAAATTCCAAGTATAAGTACAAGAAAATAAGAGAGACTTTGAAAACTGATAAAACCTATATTGTTGTTAGAGTTGGGAGAACTTAGCACTGTGAAAACAGCACTTTCACAGAAAGAAATCTATTTCTGTAAGTCCACGAAACAGTGAACAGAGAATGTATGAGTTTCTCAAGATTGGTAACAGATAGAAACAAGAGAAAGTACACAGTGATTCATCTACCTAGAAAAGTTACAGAGGTTTACACAGAGAAATCCAAATGTAACTCCAAGAAAATAAGAGAGACTTAGAAAACTGGTAAAACCTACATTGTTGATAGAGTTGGGAGTACTTAGCACTGTGAAAACTGCACTTTCGCAGAAAGAAATCTACTTCTCTAAGACCGCGTAAAAGTGAACAGAGAATGTATGAGTTTCTCAAGATTGGTAACAGATAGAAACAAGAGAAGGTACACAGTGATTCATCTACCTAGAGAAATTACAGAGGTTTACACAGAGAATTCCAAGCGTTACTCCAAGAAAATAAGAGAGACTTAGAAAACTGGTAAAACCTACATTGTTGATAGAGTTGGGAGTACTTAGCACTGTGAAAACAGCACTTTCACAGAAAGAAATCTACTTCTCTAAGACCGGGAAACAGTGAAGAGAGAATGTATGAGTTTCTCAAGACTGGTAACAGATAGAAACAAGACAAAGTGCACAGTGATTCATCTACCTAGAGAAGTTACAGAGGTTTACACAGAAAATTCCAAGTATAACTACAAGAAAATAAGAGAGACTTAGAAAACTGGTAAAACCTACATTGTTGATAGAGTTGGGAGTACTTAGCACTGTGAAAACAGCACTTTGACAGAAAGAAATCTACTTTTTCAAGACCGCGAAACAGTGAACAGAGGATGTATGAGTTTCTCAAGATTGGTAACAGATAGAAACAAGAGAAAGTACACAGTGATTCATCTACCTAGAGAAGTTACAGAGGTTTACACAGAGAAATCCAAGTGTAACTCCAAGAAAATAAGAGAGACTTAGAAAACTGGTAAAACCTACATTATTGATAGAGTTGGGAGTACTTAGCACTGTGAAAACAGCACTTTCGCAGAAAGAAATCTACTTCTCTAAGACCGAGATACACTGAACAGGGAATGTATGAGTTTCTCAAGCTTGGTAACAGATAGAAACAAGAGAAAGTACACAGTGATTCATCTACCTAGAGAAGTTACAGAGGTTTACACAGAGAATTCCAAGTATAAGTACAAGAAAATAAGAGAGAATTAGAAAACTGGTAAAACCTACATTGTTGATAGAGTTGGGAGTACTTAGCACTGTGAAAACAGCACTTTCGCACAAAGGAATCTACTTCTCTAAGACCGCGAAACAGTGAACAGAAAATGTATGAGTTTCTCAAGAGTGGTAACAGATAGAAACAAGAGAAAGAACACAGTGATTCATCTACCTAGAAAAGATAAAGAGTTTACACAGAGAATTCCAGGTATAAGCACAAGAAAATAAGAGAGACTTAGAAAACTGGTAAAACCTACATTGTTGATAGAGTTGGGAGTACTTAGCACTGCGAAAACAGCACTTTCGCAGAAAGGAATCTACTTCTCTAAGACCGTGAAACAGTGAACAGAGAATGTATGAGTTTCTCAAGATTGGTAACAGATAGAAACAAGAGAAAGTACACAGTGATTCTTCTTCGTAGAGAAGTTACAGAGGTTTACACAGAGAATTCCAAGTATAAGTACAAGAAAAAAAGAGAGACTTAGAAAACTTTTAAAATCTACATTGTTGATAAAGTTGGGAGTACTTAGCACTGTGAAAACAGCACTTTCACAGAAAGAAATCTACTTCTCTAAGACCGTGAAACAGTGAACAGAGTATGTATGAGTTTCTCAAGATTGGTAACAGATAGAAACAAAAGAAAGTACACAGTGATTCATCTACGTAGAGAAGTTACAGAAGTTTACACAGAGAATTCCAGGTATAAGTACAAGAAAATAAGAGAGACTTAGAAACCTGGTAAAACCTACATTGTTGATAGAGTTGGGAGTACTAAGCACTGTGAAAACAGCACTTTCGCAGAAAGAAATCTACTTCTCTAAGACCGGGAAACAGTGAACAGAGAATTTATGAGTTTCTTAGGATTGAGAACAGATAGAAACAAGAGAAAGCACACAGTGATGAAGTTACAGAGGTTACCACAGAGAATTCCAAGTGTTACTCCAAGAAAATAAGAGAGACTTAGAAACCTTGTAAAACCTACGTTGTTGTTAGAGCTTGGAGTACTTAGCAATCTGAAAACAGCACTTTCACAGAAAGAAATCTACTTCTCTAAGACCGGGAAACAGTGAAGAGAGAATGTATGAGTTTCTCAAGACTGGTAACAGATAGAAACAAGAGAAAGTACACAGTGATTCATCTACCTAGAGAAGTTACAGAGTTTTCCACAGAGAATTCCAAGTGTAACTCCAAGAAAATAAGAGAGACTTAGAAAACTGGTAAAACCTACATTGTTGATAGAGTTGGGAGTACTTAGCACTGTGAAAACAGCACTTTCGCAGAAAGAAATCTACTTCTCTAAGACAAGGAAACAGTGAATTGAGAATGTATGAGTTTCTCAAGATTGGTAACAGCTAGAAACAAGAGAAAGTACACAGTGATTCATCTACCTAGAAAAGTTACAGAGGTTTACACAGAGAATTCGAAGTATAAGTACAAGAAAAAAAGAGAGACTTAGAAAACTGGTAAAATCTACATTGTTTATAGAGTTGGGAGTACTTAGCACTGTGAAAACAGCACTTTCGCCGAAAGAAATCTACTTCTGTAAGTCCACGAAACATTGAACAGAGAATGTATGAGTTTCTCAAGATTGGTAACAGATAGAAACAAGAGAAAGTACACAGTGATTCATCTACCTAGAAAAGTTACAGAGGTTTACACAGAGAAATCCAAGTGTAACTCCAAGAAAATAAGAGAGACTTAGAAAACTGGTAAAACCTACATTGTTGATAGAGTTGGGAGTACTTAGCACTGTGAAAACAGCACTTTCGCAGAAAGAAATCTACTTCTCTAAGACCAGGAAACAGTGAACTGAGAATGTATGAGTTTCTCAAGATTGGTAACAGATAGAAACAAGAGAAAGTACATAGTGATTCATCTACCTAGAAAAGTTACAGAGGTTTACACAGAGAATTCGAAGTATAAGTACAAGAAAAAAAGAGAGACTTAGAAAACTGGTAAAACCTACATTGTTTATAGAGTTGGGACTACTTAGCACTGTGAAAACTGCACTTTCGCCGAAAAAAATCTACTTCTGTAAGTCCACGAAACATTGAACAGAGAATGTATGAGTTTCTCAAGATTGGTAACAGATAGAAACAAGAGAATGTACACAGTGATTCATCTACCTAGAGAAGTTACAGAGGTTTAGACCGAGAAATCCAAGTGTAACTGCAGGAAAATAAGAGAGACTTAGAAAACTGGTAAAACCGACATTGTTGATAGAGTTGGGAGTACTTAGCACTGTGAAAACTGCACTTTAGCAGAAAGAAATCTACTTCTCCAAGACCGCGAAACAGTGAACAGAGAAGGTATGAGTTTCTCAAGATTGGTAACAGATAGAAACAAGAGAAAGTACACAGTGATTCATCTAGGTAGAAAAGTTACAGAGGTTTACACGGAGAATTGCAAGCATAAGTACAAGAAAAAAAGAGAGACTTAGAAAACTGGTAAAACCTACATTGTTGATAGAGTTGGGAGTACTTAGCAATGTGAAAACAGCACTTTCGTAGAAAGAAATATACTGCTGTAAGACCGTGAAACACTGAACAGAGAATGTATGAGTTTCTCAAGATTGGTAACAGATAGAAACAAGAGAAAGTACACAGTGATTCATCTACCTAGAAAAGTTACAGAGGTTTACACAGAGAAATCCAAGTGTAACTCCAAGAAAATCAGAGAGACATAGAAAACTGGTAAAACCTCCATTGTTGATAGAGTTGGGAGTACTTAGCACTGTGAAAACAGCACTTTTGCAGAAAGAAATCTACTTCTCTAAGACCGAGAAACAGTGAACAGAGAATGTATGAGTTTCTCAAGATTGGTAACAGATAGAAACAAGAGAAAGTACACAGTGATTCATCTACGTAGAGAAGTTACAGAGGTTTACACAGAGAATTCCAAGCATAAGTACAAGAAAATAAGAGAGACTTAGAAAACTGGTAAATCCTACATTGTTGATAGAGTTGGGAGTTCTTAGCACTGTGAAAACAGCACTTTCGCAGAATGAAATCTACTTCTCTAAGACCGCGAAATAGTGAACAGAGAATGTATGAGTTTCTCAATATTGGTAACAGATAGAAAGAATAGAAAGTACACAGTGATTCATCTACCTAGAGAAGTTACAGAGGTTTACACAGAGAATTCCAAGTGTTACTCCAAGAAAATAAGAGAGACTTAGAAAACTGGTAAAACCTACATTGTTGATAGAGTTGGGAGTACTTAGCACTGTGAAAACAGCACTTTCGAAGAAACAAATCTACTTCTCTAAGACCGCAATACACTGAACAGAGAATGTATGAGTTTCTCAAGACTGGTAACAGATAGAAACAAGAGAAAGTACACAGTGATTCATCTACCTAGAAAAGTTACAGAGGTTTACACAGAGAAATCCAAGTGTAACTCCAAGAAAATAAGAGAGACTTAGAAAACTGGTAAAACCTACATTGTTGATAGAGTTGGGAGTACTTAGCACTGTGAAAACAGCACTTTCGCAGAAAGAAATCTACTTCTCTAAGACCGAGATACACTGAACAGGGAATGTATGAGTTTCTCAAGCTTGGTAACAGATAGAAACAAGAGAAAGTACACAGTGATTCATCTACATAGAGAAGTTACAGAGGTTTACACAGAGAATTCCAAGTATAAATACAAGAAAATAAGAGAGAATTAGAAAACTGGTAAAACCTACATTGTTGATAGAGTTGGGAGTACTTAGCACTGTGAAAACAGCACTTTCGCACAAAGGAATCTACTTCTCTAAGACCGCGAAACAGTGAACAGAAAATGTATGAGTTTCTCAAGAGTGGTAACAGATAGAAACAAGAGAAAGAACACAGTGATTCATCTACCTAGAAAAGATACAGAGTTTACACAGAGAATTCCAGGTATAAGCACAAGAAAATAAGAGAGACTTAGAAAACTGGTAAAACCTACATTGTTGATAGAGTTGGGAGTACTTAGCACTGCGAAAACAGCACTTTCGCAGAAAGGAATCTACTTCTCTAAGACCGTGAAACAGTGAACAGAGAATGTATGAGTTTCTCAAGATTGGTAACAGATAGAAACAAGAGAAAGTACACAGTGATTCTTCTTCGTAGAGAAGTTACAGAGGTTTACACAGAGAATTCCAAGTATAAGTACAAGAAAATAAGAGAGACTTAGAAAACTTTTAAAATCTACATTGTTGATAAAGTTGGGAGTACTTAGCACTGTGAAAACAGCACTTTCACAGAAAGAAATCTACTTCTCTAAGACCGTGAAACAGTGAACAGAGAATTTATGAGTTTCTTAGGATTGAGAACAGATAGAAACAAAAGAAAGTACACAGTGATTCATCTACGTAGAGAAGTTACAGAAGTTTACACAGAGAATTCCAGGTATAAGTACAAGAAAATAAGAGAGACTTAGAAACCTGGTAAAACCTACATTGTTGATAGAGTTGGGAGTACTAAGCACTGTGAAAACAGCACTTTCGCAGAAAGAAATCTACTTCTCTAAGACCGGGAAACAGTGAACAGAGAATTTATGAGTTTCTTAGGATTGAGAACAGATAGAAACAAGAGAAAGCACACAGTGATTCATCTACCTAGAGAAGTTACAGAGGTTTCCACAGAGAATTCCAAGTGTTACTCCAAGAAAATAAGAGAGACTTAGCAAACTGTTAAAACCTACATTGTTGATAGAGTTGGGAGTACTTAGCACTGTGAAAACAGCAGTTTCACAGAACGAAATCTACTTCTCTAAGACCGGGAAACAGTGAACAGAGAATGTATGACTTTCTCAAGATTGGTAACAGATAGAAACAAGAGAAAGTACACAGTGATTCATCTACCTAGAGAAGTTACAGAGGATTACACAGAAAATTCCAAGTATAAGTACAAGAAAATAAGAGAGACTTTGAAAACTGATAAAACCTATATTGTTGTTAGAGTTGGGAGAACTTAGCACTGTGAAAACAGCACTTTCACAGAAAGAAATCTATTTCTGTAAGTCCACGAAACAGTGAACAGAGAATGTATGAGTTTCTCAAGATTGGTAACAGATAGAAACAAGAGAAAGTACACAGTGATTCATCTACCTAGAAAAGTTACAGAGGTTTACACAGAGAAATCCAAATGTAACTCCAAGAAAATAAGAGAGACTTAGAAAACTGGTAAAACCTACATTGTTGATAGAGTTGGGAGTACTTAGCACTGTGAAAACTGCACTTTCGCAGAAAGAAATCTACTTCTCTAAGACCGCGTAAAAGTGAACAGAGAATGTATGAGTTTCTCAAGATTGGTAACAGATAGAAACAAGAGAAGGTACACAGTGATTCATCTACCTAGAGAAATTACAGAGGTTTACACAGAGAATTCCAAGCGTTACTCCAAGAAAATAAGAGAGACTTAGAAAACTGGTAAAACCTACATTGTTGATAGAGTTGGGAGTACTTAGCACTGTGAAAACAGCACTTTCACAGAAAGAAATCTACTTCTCTAAGACCGGGAAACAGTGAAGAGAGAATGTATGAGTTTCTCAAGACTGGTAACAGATAGAAACAAGACAAAGTGCACAGTGATTCATCTACCTAGAGAAGTTACAGAGGTTTACACAGAAAATTCCAAGTATAACTACAAGAAAATAAGAGAGACTTAGAAAACTGGTAAAACCTACATTGTTGATAGAGTTGGGAGTACTTAGCACTGTGAAAACAGCACTTTGACAGAAAGAAATCTACTTTTTCAAGACCGCGAAACAGTGAACAGAGGATGTATGAGTTTCTCAAGATTGGTAACAGATAGAAACAAGAGAAAGTACACAGTGATTCATCTACCTAGAGAAGTTACAGAGGTTTACACAGAGAAATCCAAGTGTAACTCCAAGAAAATAAGAGAGACTTAGAAAACTGGTAAAACCTACATTGTTGATAGAGTTGGGAGTACTTAGCACTGTGAAAACAGCACTTTCGCAGAAAGAAATCTACTTCTCTAAGACCGAGATACACTGAACAGGGAATGTATGAGTTTCTCAAGCTTGGTAACAGATAGAAACAAGAGAAAGTACACAGTGATTCATCTACATAGAGAAGTTACAGAGGTTTACACAGAGAATTCCAAGTATAAGTACAAGAAAATAAGAGAGAATTAGAAAACTGGTAAAACCTACATTGTTGATAGAGTTGGGAGTACTTAGCACTGTGAAAACAGCACTTTCGCACAAAGGAATCTACTTCTCTAAGACCGCGAAACAGTGAACAGAAAATGTATGAGTTTCTCAAGAGTGGTAACAGATAGAAACAAGAGAAAGAACACAGTGATTCATCTACCTAGAAAAGATACAGAGTTTACACAGAGAATTCCAGGTATAAGCACAAGAAAATAAGAGAGACTTAGAAAACTGGTAAAACCTACATTGTTGATAGAGTTGGGAGTACTTAGCACTGCGAAAACAGCACTTTCGCAGAAAGGAATCTACTTCTCTAAGACCGTGAAACAGTGAACAGAGAATGTATGAGTTTCTCAAGATTGGTAACAGATAGAAACAAGAGAAAGTACACAGTGATTCTTCTTCGTAGAGAAGTTACAGAGGTTTACACAGAGAATTCCAAGTATAAGTACAAGAAAATAAGAGAGACTTAGAAAACTTTTAAAATCTACATTGTTGATAAAGTTGGGAGTACTTAGCACTGTGAAAACAGCACTTTCACAGAAAGAAATCTACTTCTCTAAGACCGTGAAACAGTGAACAGAGTATGTATGAGTTTCTCAAGATTGGTAACAGATAGAAACAAAAGAAAGTACACAGTGATTCATCTACGTAGAGAAGTTACAGAAGTTTACACAGAGAATTCCAGGTATAAGTACAAGAAAATAAGAGAGACTTAGAAACCTGGTAAAACCTACATTGTTGATAGAGTTGGGAGTACTAAGCACTGTGAAAACAGCACTTTCGCAGAAAGAAATCTACTTCTCTAAGACCGGGAAACAGTGAACAGAGAATTTATGAGTTTCTTAGGATTGAGAACAGCTAGAAACAAGAGAAAGCACACAGTGATGAAGTTACAGAGGTTACCACAGAGAATTCCAAGTGTTACTCCAAGAAAATAACAGAGACTTAGAAAACTTGTAAAACCTACGTTGTTGTTAGAGCTTGGAGTACTTAGCAATCTGAAAACAGCACTTTCACAGAAAGAAATCTACTTCTCTAAGACCGGGAAACAGTGAAGAGAGAATGTATGAGTTTCTCAAGACTGGTAACAGATAGAAACAAGAGAAAGTACACAGTGATTCATCTACCTAGAGAAGTTACAGAGTTTTCCACAGAGAATTCCAAGTGTAACTCCAAGAAAATAAGAGAGACTTAGAAAACTGGTAAAACCTACATTGTTGATAGAGTTGGGAGTACTTAGCACTGTGAAAACAGCACTTTCGCAGAAAGAAATCTACTTCTCTAAGACAAGGAAACAGTGAATTGAGAATGTATGAGTTTCTCAAGATTGGTAACAGCTAGAAACAAGAGAAAGTACACAGTGATTCATCTACCTAGAAAAGTTACAGAGGTTTACACAGAGAATTCGAAGTATAAGTACAAGAAAAAAAGAGAGACTTAGAAAACTGGTAAAACCTACATTGTTTATAGAGTTGGGAGTACTTAGCACTGTGAAAACAGCACTTTCGCCGAAAGAAATCTACTTCTGTAAGTCCACGAAACATTGAACAGAGAATGTATGAGTTTCTCAAGATTGGTAACAGATAGAAACAAGAGAAAGTACACAGTGATTCATCTACCTAGAAAAGTTACAGAGGTTTACACAGAGAAATCCAAGTGTAACTCCAAGAAAATAAGAGAGACTTAGAAAACTGGTAAAACCTACATTGTTGATAGAGTTGGGAGTACTTAGCACTGTGAAAACAGCACTTTCGCAGAAAGAAATCTACTTCTCTAAGACCAGGAAACAGTGAACTGAGAATGTATGAGTTTCTCAAGATTGGTAACAGATAGAAACAAGAGAAAGTACATAGTGATTCATCTACCTAGAAAAGTTACAGAGGTTTACACAGAGAATTCGAAGTATAAGTACAAGAAAAAAAGAGAGACTTAGAAAACTGGTAAAACCTACATTGTTTACAGAGTTGGGACTACTTAGCACTGTGAAAACTGCACTTTCGCCGAAAAAAATCTACTTCTGTAAGTCCACGAAACATTGAACAGAGAATGTATGAGTTTCTCAAGATTGGTAACAGATAGAAACAAGAGAAAGTACACAGTGATTCATCTACCTAGAGAAGTTACAGAGGTTTAGACCGAGAAATCCAAGTGTAACTGCAGGAAAATAAGAGAGACTTAGAAAACTGGTAAAACCGACATTGTTGATAGAGTTGGGAGTACTTAGCACTGTGAAAACTGCACTTTCGCAGAAAGAAATCTACTTCTCCAAGACCGCGAAACAGTGAACAGAGAAGGTATGAGTTTCTCAAGATTGGTAACAGATAGAAACAAGAGAAAGTACACAGTGATTCATCTAGGTAGAAAAGTTACAGAGGTTTACACGGAGAATTGCAAGCATAAGTACAAGAAAAAAAGAGAGACTTAGAAAACTGGTAAAACCTACATTGTTGATAGAGTTGGGAGTACTTAGCAATGTGAAAACAGCACTTTCGTAGAAAGAAATATACTGCTGTAAGACCGTGAAACACTGAACAGAGAATGTATGAGTTTCTCAAGATTGGTAACAGATAGAAACAAGAGAAAGTACACAGTGATTCATCTACCTAGAAAAGTTACAGAGGTTTACACAGAGAAATCCAAGTGTAACTCCAAGAAAATCAGAGAGACATAGAAAACTGGTAAAACCTCCATTGTTGATAGAGTTGGGAGTACTTAGCACTGTGAAAACAGCACTTTTGCAGAAAGAAATCTACTTCTCTAAGACCGAGAAACAGTGAACAGAGAATGTATGAGTTTCTCAAGATTGGTAACAGATAGAAACAAGAGAAAGTACACAGTGATTCATCTACGTAGAGAAGTTACAGAGGTTTACACAGAGAATTCCAAGCATAAGTACAAGAAAATAAGAGAGACTTAGAAAACTGGTAAATCCTACATTGTTGATAGAGTTGGGAGTTCTTAGCACTGTGAAAACAGCAATTTCGCAGAATGAAATCTACTTCTCTAAGACCGCGAAATAGTGAACAGAGAATGTATGAGTTTCTCAATATTGGTAACAGATAGAAAGAATAGAAAGTACACAGTGATTCATCTACCTAGAGAAGTTACAGAGGTTTACACAGAGAATTCCAAGTGTTACTCCAAGAAAATAAGAGAGACTTAGAAAACTGGTAAAACCTACATTGTTGATAGAGTTGGGAGTACTTAGCACTGTGAAAACAGCACTTTCGAAGAAACAAATCTACTTCTCTAAGACCGCAATACACTGAACAGAGAATGTATGAGTTTCTCAAGACTGGTAACAGATAGAAACAAGAGAAAGTACACAGTGATTCATCTACCTAGAAAAGTTACAGAGGTTTACACAGAGAAATCCAAGTGTAACTCCAAGTAAATAAGAGAGACTTAGAAAACTGGTAAAAGCTACATTGTTGATAGAGTTGGAAGTACTTAGCACTGTGAAAACAGCACTTTCACAGAAAGAAAACTAATTCTCTAAGTTCGGGAAACAGTGAAGAGGGAATGCATGAGTTTCTCAAGACTGGTAACAGATAGAAACAAGAGAAAGTACACAGTGATTCATCTACCTAGAAAAGTTACAGAGGTTTACACAGCGAAATCCAAGTGTAACTCCAATAAAACAAGAGAGACTTAGAAAAATGGTAAAACCTACATTGTTGATAGAGTTGGGAGTAATTAGCACTAGAAAACAGCACATTCGGAGTAAGAAATCTACTTCTGTAAGACCGCGAAACAGTGAACAGAGATTGTATGTGTTTCTCAAGATTGGTAACAGATAGAAACAAGAGAAAGTACACAGTGATTCATCTACCTAGAGAAGTTACAGAGGTTTACACAGGGAAATACAAGTTTAATTCCAAGATAATAAGAGATCCTTAGAAAACCGGTAAAACCTACAGTGTTGATAGAGTTGGGAGTACTTAGCACTGTGAAAACAGCACTTCCGCAGAAAGAAATCTACTTCTCTAAGACCGGGAAACAGTGAACAGAGAATGTATGAGTTTCTCAAGATTGGTAACAGATAGAAACAAGAGAAGGTACACAGTGATTCATCTACCTAGAGAAATTACAGAGGTTTACACAGAGAATTCCAAGCATTACTCCAAGAAAATAAGAGAGACTTAGAAAACTGGTAAAACCTACATTGTTGATAGAGTTGGGAGTACTTAGCACTGTGAAAACAGCACTTTCACAGAAAGAAATCTACTTCTCTAAGACCGGGAAACAGTGAAGAGAGAATGTATGAGTTTCTCAAGACTGGTAACAGATAGAAACAAGACAAAGTGCACAGTGATTCATCTACCTAGAGAAGTTACAGAGGTTTACACAGAAAATTCCAAGTATAACTACAAGAAAATAAGAGAGACTTAGAAAACTGGTAAAACCTACATTGTTGATAGAGTTGGGAGTACTTAGCACTGTGAAAACAGCACTTTGACAGAAAGAAATCTACTTTTTCAAGACCGCGAAACAGTGAACAGAGGATGTATGAGTTTCTCAAGATTGGTAACAGATAGAAACAAGAGAAAGTACACAGTGATTCATCTACCTAGAGAAGTTACAGAGGTTTACACAGAGAAATCCAAGTGTAACTCCAAGAAAATAAGAGAGACTTAGAAAACTGGTAAAACCTACATTGTTGATAGAGTTGGGAGTACTTAGCACTGTGAAAACAGCACTTTCGCAGAAAGAAATCTACTTCTCTAAGACCGAGATACACTGAACAGGGAATGTATGAGTTTCTCAAGCTTGGTAACAGATAGAAACAAGAGAAAGTACACAGTGATTCATCTACCTAGAGAAGTTACAGAGGTTTACACAGAGAATTCCAAGTATAAGTACAAGAAAATAAGAGAGAATTAGAAAACTGGTAAAACCTACATTGTTGATAGAGTTGGGAGTACCTAGCACTGTGAAAACAGCACTTTCGCAGAAAGGAATCTACTTCTGTAAGACCGCGAAACAGTGAACAGAAAATGTATGAGTTTCTCAAGAGTGGTAACAGATAGAAACAAGAGAAAGAACACAGTGATTCATCTACCTAGAAAAGATACAGAGTTTACACAGAGAATTCCAGGTATAAGCACAAGAAAATAAGAGAGACTTAGAAAACTGGTAAAACCTACATTGTTGATAGAGTTGGGAGTACTTAGCACTGCGAAAACAGCACTTTCGCAGAAAGGAATCTACTTCTCTAAGACCGTCAAACAGTGAACAGAGAATGTATGAGTTTCTCAAGATTGGTAACAGATAGAAACAAGAGAAAGTACACAGTGATTCTTCTTCGTAGAGAAGTTACAGAGGTTTACACAGAGAATTCCAAGTATAAGTACAAGAAGATAAGAGAGACTTAGAAAACTTTTAAAATCTACATTGTTGATAAAGTTGGGAGTACTTAGCACTGTGAAAACAGCACTTTCACAGAAAGAAATCTACTTCTCTAAGACCGTGAAACAGTGAACAGAGTATGTATGAGTTTCTCAAGATTGGTAACAGATAGAAACAAAAGAAAGTACACAGTGATTCATCTACGTAGAGAAGTTACAGAAGTTTACACAGAGAATTCCAGGTATAAGTACAAGAAAATAAGAGAGACTTAGAAACCTGGTAAAACCTACATTGTTGATAGAGTTGGGAGTACTAAGCACTGTGAAAACAGCACTTTCGCAGAAAGAAATCTACTTCTCTAAGACCGGGAAACAGTGAACAGAGAATTTATGAGTTTCTTAGGATTGAGAACAGATAGAAACAAGAGAAAGCACACAGTGAAAGCACACAGTGATGAAGTTACAGAGGTTACCACAGAGAATTCCAAGTGTTAATCCAAGAAAATAAGAGAGACTTAGAAAACTTGTAAAACCTACGTTGTTGTTAGAGCTTGGAGTACTTAGCAATCTGAAAACAGCACTTTCACAGAAAGAAATCTACTTCTCTAAGACCGGGAAACAGTGAAGAGAGAATGTATGAGTTTCTCAAGACTGGTAACAGATAGAAACAAGAGAAAGTACACAGTGATTCATCTACCTAGAGAAGTTACAGAGTTTTCCACAGAGAATTCCAAGTGTAACTCCAAGAAAATAAGAGAGACTTAGAAAACTGGTAAAACCTACATTGTTGATAGAGTTGGGAGTACTTAGCACTGTGAAAACAGCACTTTCGCAGAAAGAAATCTACTTCTCTAAGACAAGGAAACAGTGAATTGAGAATGTATGAGTTTCTCAAGATTGGTAACAGCTAGAAACAAGAGAAAGTACACAGTGATTCATCTACCTAGAAAAGTTACAGAGGTTTACACAGAGAATTCGAAGTATAAGTACAAGAAAAAAAGAGAGACTTAGAAAACTGGTAAAACCTACATTGTTTATAGAGTTGGGAGTACTTAGCACTGTGAAAACAGCACTTTCGCCGAAAGAAATCTACTTCTGTAAGTCCACGAAACATTGAACAGAGAATGTATGAGTTTCTCAAGATTGGTAACAGATAGAAACAAGAGAAAGTACACAGTGATTCATCTACCTAGAAAAGTTACAGAGGTTTACCCAGAGAAATCCAAGTGTAACTCCAAGAAAATAAGAGAGACTTAGAAAACTGGTAAAACCTACATTGTTGATAGAGTTGGGAGTACTTAGCACTGTGAAAACAGCACTTTCGCAGAAAGAAATCTACTTCTCTAAGACCAGGAAACAGTGAACTGAGAATGTATGAGTTTCTCAAGATTGGTAACAGATAGAAACAAGAGAAAGTACATAGTGATTCATCTACCTAGAAAAGTTACAGAGGTTTACACAGAGAATTCGAAGTATAAGTACAAGAAAAAAAGAGAGACTTAGAAAACTGGTAAAACCTACATTGTTTATAGAGTTGGGACTACTTAGCACTGTGAAAACTGCACTTTCGCCGAAAAAAATCTACTTCTGTAAGTCCACGAAACATTGAACAGAGAATGTATGAGTTTCTCAAGATTGGTAACAGATAGAAACAAGAGAAAGTACACAGTGATTCATCTACCTAGAGAAGTTACAGAGGTTTAGACCGAGAAATCCAAGTGTAACTGCAGGAAAATAAGAGAGACTTAGAAAACTGGTAAAACCGACATTGTTGATAGAGTTGGGAGTACTTAGCACTGTGAAAACTGCACTTTCGCAGAAAGAAATCTACTTCTCCAAGACCGCGAAACAGTGAACAGAGAAGGTATGAGTTTCTCAAGATTGGTAACAGATAGAAACAAGAGAAAGTACACAGTGATTCATCTAGGTAGAAAAGTTACAGAGGTTTACACGGAGAATTGCAAGCATAAGTACAAGAAAAAAAGAGAGACTTAGAAAACTGGTAAAACCTACATTGTTGATAGAGTTGGGAGTACTTAGCAATGTGAAAACAGCACTTTCGTAGAAAGAAATATACTGCTGTAAGACCGTGAAACACTGAACAGAGAATGTATGAGTTTCTCAAGATTGGTAACAGATAGAAACAAGAGAAAGTACACAGTGATTCATCTACCTAGAAAAGTTACAGAGGTTTACACAGAGAAATCCAAGTGTAACTCCAAGAAAATCAGAGAGACATAGAAAACTGGTAAAACCTCCATTGTTGATAGAGTTGGGAGTACTTAGCACTGTGAAAACAGCACTTTTGCAGAAAGAAATCTACTTCTCTAAGACCGAGAAACAGTGAACAGAGAATGTATGAGTTTCTCAAGATTGGTAACAGATAGAAACAAGAGAAAGTACACAGTGATTCATCTACGTAGAGAAGTTACAGAGGTTTACACAGAGAATTCCAAGCATAAGTACAAGAAAATAAGAGAGACTTAGAAAACTGGTAAATCCTACATTGTTGATAGAGTTGGGAGTTCTTAGCACTGTGAAAACAGCACTTTCGCAGAATGAAATCTACTTCTCTAAGACCGCGAAATAGTGAACAGAGAATGTATGAGTTTCTCAATATTGGTAACAGATAGAAAGAATAGAAAGTACACAGTGATTCATCTACCTAGAGAAGTTACAGAGGTTTACACAGAGAATTCCAAGTGTTACTCCAAGAAAATAAGAGAGACTTAGAAAACTGGTAAAACCTACATTGTTGATAGAGTTGGGAGTACTTAGCACTGTGAAAACAGCACTTTCGAAGAAACAAATCTACTTCTCTAAGACCGCAATACACTGAACAGAGAATGTATGAGTTTCTCAAGACTGGTAACAGATAGAAACAAGAGAAAGTACACAGTGATTCATCTACCTAGAAAAGTTACAGAGGTTTACACAGAGAAATCCAAGTGTAACTCCAAGTAAATAAGAGAGACTTAGAAAACTGGTAAAAGCTACATTGTTGATAGAGTTGGAAGTACTTAGCACTGTGAAAACAGCACTTTCACAGAAAGAAATCTACTTCTGTAAGACCGCGAAACAGTGAACAGAAAATGTATGAGTTTCTCAAGAGTGGTAACAGATAGAAACAAGAGAAAGAACACAGTGATTCATCTACCTAGAAAAGATACAGAGTTTACACAGAGAATTCCAGGTATAAGCACAAGAAAATAAGAGAGACTTAGAAAACTGGTAAAACCTACATTGTTGATAGAGTTGGGAGTACTTAGCACTGCGAAAACAGCACTTTCGCAGAAAGGAATCTACTTCTCTAAGACCGTGAAACAGTGAACAGAGAATGTATGAGTTTCTCAAGATTGGTAACAGATAGAAACAAGAGAAAGTACACAGTGATTCTTCTTCATAGAGAAGTTACAGAGGTTTGCACAGAGAATTCCAAGTATAAGTACAAGAAAATAAGAGAGACTTAGAAAACTTTTAAAATCTACATTGTTGATAAAGTTGGGAGTACTTAGCACTGTGAAAACAGCACTTTCACAGAAAGAAATCTACTTCTCTAAGACAGTCAAACAGTGAACAGAGAATGTATGAGTTTCTCAAGATTGGTAACAGATAGAAACAAAAGAAAGTACACAGTGATTCATCTACGTAGAGAAGTTACAGAAGTTTACACAGAGAATTCCAGGTATAAGTACAAGAAAATAAGAGAGACTTAGAAACCTGGTAAAACCTACATTGTTGATAGAGTTGGGAGTACTAAGCACTGTGAAAACAGCACTTTCGCAGAAAGAAATCTCCTGCTCTAAGACCGGGAAACAGTGAACAGAGAATTTATGAGTTTCTTAGGATTGAGAACAGATAGAAACAAGAGAAAGCACACAGTGATTCATCTACCTAGAGAAGTTACAGAGGTTTCCACAGAGAATTCCGAGTGTTACTCCAAGAAAATAAGAGAGACTTAGCAAACTGTTAAAACCTACATTGTTGATAGAGTTGGGAGTACTTAGCACTGTGAAAACAGCAGTTTCACAGAACGAAATCTACTTCTCTAAGACCGGGAAACAGTGAACAGAGAATGTATGACTTTCTCAAGATTGGTAACAGATAGAAACAAGAGAAAGTACACAGTGATTCATCTACCTAGAGAAGTTACAGAGGATTACAAAGAAAATTCCAAGTATAAGTACAAGAAAATAAGAGAGACTTTGAAAACTGATAAAACCTACATTGTTGTTAGAGTTCGGAGAACTTAGCACTGTGAAAACAGCACTTTCACAGAAAGAAATCTATTTCTGTAAGTCCACGAAACAGTGAACAGAGAATGTATGAGTTTCTCAAGATTGGTAACAGATAGAAACAAGAGAAAGTACACAGTGATTCATCTACCTAGAAAAGTTACAGAGGTTTACACAGAGAAATCCAAATGTAACTCCAAGAAAATAAGAGAGACTTAGAAAACTGGTAAAACCTACATTGTTGATAGAGTTGGGAGTACTTAGCACTGTGAAAACTGCACTTTCGCAGAAAGAAATCTACTTCTCTAAGACCGCGTAAAAGTGAACAGAGAATGTATGAGTTTCTCAAGATTGGTAACAGATAGAAACAGGAGAAAGTATACAGTGATTCATCTACCTAGAAAAGTTACAGAGGTTTACACAGAGAATTCCAAGTGTTACTCCAAGAAAATAAGAGAGACTTAGAAAACTTGTAAAACCTACATTGTTGTTAGAGCTTGGAGTACTTAGCAATCTGAAAACAGCACTTTCACAGAAAGAAATCTACTTCTCTAAGACCGGGAAACAGTGAAGAGAGAATGTATGAGTTTCTCAAGACTGGTAACAGATAGAAACAAGAGAAAGTACACAGTGATTCATCTACCTAGAGAAGTTACAGAGTTTTCCACAGAGAATTCCAAGTGTAACTCCAAGAAAATAAGAGAGACTTAGAAAACTGGTAAAACCTACATTGTTGATAGTGTTGGGAGTACTTAGCACTGTGAAAACAGCACTTTCGCAGAAACAAATCTACTTCTCTAAGACCAGGAAACAGTGAATTGAGAATGTATGAGTTTCTCAAGATTGGTAACAGATAGAAACAAGAGAAAGTACACAGTGATTCATCTACCTAGAAAAGTTACAGAGGTTTACACAGAGAATTCGAAGTATAAGTACAAGAAAAAAAGAGAGACTTAGAAAACTGGTAAAACCTACATTGTTTATAGAGTTGGGAGTACTTAGCACTGTGAAAACAGCACTTTCGCCGAAAGAAATCTACTTCTGTAAGTCCACGAAACATTGAACAGAGAATGTATGAGTTTCTCAAGATTGGTAACAGATAGAAACAAGAGAAAGTACACAGTGATTCATCTACCTAGAAAAGTTACAGAGGTTTACACAGAGAAATCCAAGTGTAACTCCAAGAAAATAAGAGACACTTAGAAAACTGGTAAAACCTACATTGTTGATAGAATTGGAAGTACTTAGCACTGTGAAAACAGCACTTTCACAGAAAGAAAACTACTTCTTTAAGACCGGGAAACAGTGAAGAGAGATGCATGAGTTTCTCAAGACTGGTAACAAATAGAAACAAGAGAAAGTACACAGTGATTCACCTACCTAGAAAAGTTACAGAAGTTTACACAGCGAAATCCAAGTGTAACTCCAATAAAACAAGAGAGACTTAGAAAAATGGTAAAACCTACATTGTTGATAGAGTTGGGAGTAATTAGCACTTGAAAACAGCACATTCGGAGTAAGAAATCTACTTCTGTAAGACCGCGAAACAGTGAACAGAGAATGTATGTGTTTCTCAAGATTGGTAACAGATAGAAACAAGAGAAAGTACACAGTGATTCATCTACCTAGAGAAGTTACAGAGGTTTAACAGGGAAATTCAAGTTTAATTCCAAGATAATAAGAGATACTTAGAAACCCGGTAAAACCTACACTGTTCATAGAGTTGGGAGTACTTAGCACTGTGAAAACAGCACTTTCGCAGAAAGAAATCTACTTCTCTAAGACCGGGAAATAGTGAACAGAGAATGTATGAGTTTCTCAAGATTGGTAACAGATAGAAACAAGAGAAGGTACACAGTGATTCATCTACCTAGAGAAATTACAGAGGTTTACACAGAGAATTCCAAGTGTTACTCCAAGAAAATAAGAGAGACTTAGAAAACTGGTAAAACCTACATTGTTAATAGAGTTGGGAGTACTTAGCACTGTGAAAACAGCACTTTCAGAGAAAGAAATCTACTTATCTAAGACCGGGAAACAGTGAAGAGAGAATGTATGAGTTTCTCAAGACTGGTAACAGATAGAAACAAGACAAAGTGCACAGCGATTCATCTACCTAGAGAAGTTACAGAGGTTTACACAGAAAATTCCAAGTATAAGTGCAAGAAAATAAGAGAGACTTAGAAAACTGGTAAAACCTACATTGTTGATAGAGTTGGGAGTACTTAGCACTTGAAAACAGCACTTTCGGAGAAAGAAATCTACGTCTCTAAGACCGGGAAACAGTGAACAGAGAATGTATGAGTTTCTCAAGATTGTTAAGAGATAGAAACAAGAGAAAGTACACAGTGATTCATCTACGTAGAGAAGTTACAGAAGTTTACACAGAGAATTCCAGGAATAAGTACAAGAAAATAAGAGAGACTTAGAAAACTGGTAAAACCTACATTGTTGATAGAGTTGGGAGTACTTAGCACTGTGAAAAAAGCACTTTCGCAGAAACAAATCTACTTCTCTAAGACCGCGAAACAGTGAACGGAGAATGTATGAGTTTCTCAAGATTGGTAACAGATGGAAACATGAGAAAGTACACTGTGATTCATCTACGTAGAGAAGTTACAGAGGTTTACATAGAGAATTCCAAATATAAGTACAAGAAAATAAGAGAGACATAGAAAACTGGTAAAACCTACACTGTTGATAAAGTTGGGAGTACTTAGCAATGTGAAAACAGCACTTTCGCAGAAAGAAATCTACTTCTCTAAGACCAGGAAACAGTGAACAGAGAACGTATGAGTTTCTCAAGATTGGTAACAGATGGAAACAAGAGAAAGTACACAGCGATTCATCTAGGTAGAAAAGTTAGAGAGGTTTACACAGAGAATTGCAAGCATAAGTACAAGAAAAAAAGAGAGACTTAGAAAACTGGTAAAACCTACATTGTTGATAGAGTTGGGAGTACTTAGCAATGTGAAAACAGCACTTTCGCAGAAAGAAATCTACTGCTGTAAGACCGCGAAACACTGAACAGAGAATGTATGAGTTTCTCAAGATTGGTAACAGATAGAAACAAGAGAAAGTACACAGTGATTCATCTACCTAGAAAAGTTACAGAGGTTTACACAGAGAAATCCAAGTGTAACTCCAAGAAAATCAGAGAGACATAGAAAACTGGTAAAACCTCCATTGTTGATAGAGTTGGGAGTACTTAGCACTGTGAAAACAGCACTTTTGCAGAAAGAAATCTACTTCTCTAAGACCGAGAAACAGTGAACAGAGAATGTATGAGTTTCTCAAGATTGGTAACAGATAGAAACAAGAGAAAGTACACAGTGATTCATCTACGTAGAGAAGTTACAGAGGTTTACACAGAGAATTCCAAGTATAAGTACAAGAAAATAAGAGAGACTTAGAAAACTGGTAAAACCTACATTGTTGATAGAGTTGGGAGTACATAGCACTGTGAAAACAGCACTTTCGCAGAATGAAATCTACTTCTCTAAGACCGCGAAGTAGTGAACAGAGAATGTATGAGTTTCTCAATATTGGTAAGAGATAGAAAGAATAGAAAGTACACAGTGATTCATCTACCTAGAGAAGTTACAGAGGTTTACACAGAGAATTCCAAGTGTTACTCCAAGAAAATAAGAGAGACTTAGAAAACTGGTAAAACCTACATTGTTGATAGAGTTGGGAGTACTTAGCACTGTGAAAACAGCACTTTCGAAGAAACAAATCTACTTCTCTAAGACCGCAATACACTGAACAGAGAATGTATGAGTTTCTCAAGACTGGTAACAGATAGAAACAAGAGAAAGTACACAGTGATTCATCTACCTAGAAAAGTTACAGAGGTTTACACAGAGAAATCCAAGTGTAACTCCAAGAAAATAAGAGAGACTTAGAAAACTGGTAAAAGCTACATTGTTGATAGAGTTGGAAGTACTTAGCACTGTGAAAACAGCACTTTCACAGAAAGAAAACTACTTCTCTAAGTTCGGGAAACAGTGAAGAGAGAATGCATGAGTTTCTCAAGACTGGTAACAGATAGAAACAAGAGAAAGTACACAGTGATTCATCTACCTAGAAAAGTTACAGAGGTTTACACAGCGAAATCCAAGTGTAACTCCAATAAAACAAGAGAGACTTAGAAAAATGGTAAAACCTACATTGTTGATAGAGTTGGGAGTAATTAGCACTAGAAAACAGCACATTCGGAGTAAGAAATCTACTTCTGTAAGACCGCGAAACAGTGAACAGAGATTGTATGTGTTTCTCAAGATTGGTAACAGATAGAAACAAGAGAAAGTACACAGTGATTCATCTACCTAGAGAAGTTACAGAGGTTTACACAGGGAAATTCAAGTTTAATTCCAAGATTGTAAGAGATCCTTAGAAAACCGGTAAAACCTACACTGTTGATAGAGTTGGGAGTACTTAGCACTGTGAAAACAGCACTTCCGCAGAAAGAAATCTACTTCTCTAAGACCGGGAAACAGTGAACAGAGAATGTATGAGTTTCTCAAGATTGGTAACAGATAGAAACAAGAGAAGGTACAGAGTGATTCATCTACCTAGAGAAATTAGAGAGGTTTACACAGAGAATTCCAAGCATTACTCCAAGAAAATAAGAGAGACTTAGAAAACTGGTAAAACCTACATTGTTGATAGAGTTGGGAGTACTTAGCACTGTGAAAACAGCACTTTCACACAAAGAAATCTACTTCTCTAAGACCGGGAAACAGTGAAGAGAGAATGTATGAGTTTCTCAAGACTGGTAACAGATAGAAACAAGACAAAGTGCACAGTGATTCATCTACCTAGAGAAGTTACAGAGGTTTACACAGAAAATTCCAAGTATAACTACAAGAAAATAAGAGAGACTTAGAAAACTGGTAAAACCTACATTGTTGATAGAGTTGGGAGTACTTAGCACTGTGAAAACAGCACTTTGACAGAAAGAAATCTACTTTTTCAAGACCGCGAAACAGTGAACAGAGGATGTATGAGTTTCTCAAGATTGGTAACAGATAGAAACAAGAGAAAGTACACAGTGATTCATCTACCTAGAGAAGTTACAGAGGTTTACACAGAGAAATCCAAGTGTAACTCCAAGAAAATAAGAGAGACTTAGAAAACTGGTAAAACCTACATTGTTGATAGAGTTGGGAGTACTTAGCACTGTGAAAACAGCACTTTCGCAGAAAGAAATCTACTTCTCTAAGACCGAGATACACTGAACAGGGAATGTATGAGTTTCTCAAGCTTGGTAACAGATAGAAACAAGAGAAAGTACACAGTGATTCATCTACGTAGAGAAGTTACAGAGGTTTACGCAGAGAATTCCAGGTATAAATACAAGAGAATAAGAGAGAATTAGAAAACTGGTAAAACCTACATTGTTGATAGAGTTGGGAGTACTTAGCAATGTGAAAACAGCAATTTCGCAGAAAGAAATCTACTGCTGTAAGACCGCGAAACAGTGAACACAGAATGTATGAGTTTCTCAAGATTGGTAACAGATAGAAACAAGACAAAGTACACAGTGATTCATCTACCTAGAAAAGTTACAGAGGTTTACACAGAGAAATCCAAGTGTAACTCTAAGAAAATAACAGAGACTTAGAAAACTGGTAAAACCTACATTGTTGATAGAGTTCGGAGTACTTAGCACTGTGAAAACAGCACTTTCGCAGAAAGGAATCTACTTCTGTAAGACCGCGAAATAGTGAACAGAGAATGTATGAGTTTCTCAAGATTGGTAACAGATAGAAACAAGAGAAAGTACACAGTGATTCACTTACCTAGAAAAGCTACAAAGGTTTACACAGAGAATTCCAAGTGTTACTCCAAGAAAATAAGAGAGACTTAAAAAACTGGTAAAACCTATATTGTTGATACAGTTGGGAATACTTAGCACTGTGAAAACAGCACTTTCACAGAAAGAAATCTACTTCTCTAAGACCGGAAACAGTGAAGAGAGAATGTATGAGTTTCTCAAGACTGTTAACAGATAAAAACAAGACAAAGTACACAGTGATTCATCTACCTAGAGAAGTGACAGAGGTTTACACAGAGAATTCCAAGTATAAGTAGAAGAAAAAAAGAGAGACATAGAACACTGGTAAAACCTACATTGTTCATAGAGTTGGGAGTACTTAGCACTGTGAAAACAGGACTTTCGCAGAAACAAATCTACTTCTCTAAGACCGCGAAAAATTGAAAAGAAAATGTATGAGTTTCTCAAGATTGGTAACAGATAGAAACAAGAGAAAGTACACATTGATTCATCTACGTAGAGAAGTTGCAGAGGTTTAGACAGAGAATTTCAGGTATACGTACAAGAAAATAAGTTGGGAGTACTTAGCACTGTGAAAACAGCACTTTCGCAGAAAGAAATCTACTTCTCTAAGACCAGGAAACAGTGTACAGAAAATGTATGAGTTTCTCAGGATTGGCAACAGATAGAAACAAGAGAAAGCACAAAGTGATTCATCTACCTAGAGAAGTTACAGAGGATTACACAGAGAATTCCAGGTATAAGTACAAGAAAATAAGAGAGACTTAGAAAACTGGTAAAACCTACATTATTGATAGAGTTGGGAGTACTTAGCACTGTGAAAACAGCACTTTCGCAAAAAGAAATCTACTTCTCTAAGACCAGGAAAAAGTGAACAGAGAACGTATGAGTTTCTCAAGATTGGTAACAGATAGAAACAAGAGAAAGTACACAGTGATTCATCTACGTAGAAAAGTTACAGAGGATTACACAGAGAATTCCAAGTATAAGTACAAGAAAAAAAGAGAGACTTAGAAAACTGGTAAAACCTACATTGTTGATAGAGTTGGGAGTACTTAGCACTGTGAAAACAGCACTTTCGCAGAAACAAATCTACTTCTCTAAGACTGCGAAACAGTGAACAGAGAATGTATGAGTTTCTCAAGATTGGTAGCAGATAGAAAGAAGAGAAAGTTCACAGTGATTCATCTACGTAGAGAAGTTACAGAGGTTTACACAGAGAATTCCAGGTTTAAGTACAAGAAAATAAGAGAGACTTAGAAAACTGGTAAAACCTACATTGTTGAAAGAGTTGGGAGTACTTAGCACTGTGAAAACTGCACTTTCGCAGAAAAAAATCTACTTCTCTAACACCGCGAAACATTGAACAGAAAATGTATGATTTTCTGAAGATTGGTAACAGATAGAAACAAGAGAAAGTATACAGTGATTCATCTACCTAGAAAAGTTACAGAGGTTTACACAGAGAAATCCAAGTGTAACTCCAAGAAAATAAGAGAGACTTAGCAAACTGTTAAAACCTACATTGTTGATAGAGTTGGGAGTACTTAGCACTGTGAAAACAGCAGTTTCGCAGAAAGAAATTTACTTCTCTAAGACCGGGAAACAGTGAAGAGAGAATGTATGAGTTTCTCAAGACTGGTAACAGATAGAAACTAGAAAAAGTACACAGTGATTCATCTACCTAGAGAAGTTACAGAGGTTTACACAGAGAAATCCAAGTGTAACTGCAGGAAAATAAGAGAGACTTAGAAAACTGGTAAAACCTACATTGTTGATAGAGTTGGGAGTACTTAGCACTGTGAAAACAGCACTTTCGCAGAAAGAAATCTACTTCTCTAAGACCGGGAAACAGTGAACAGAAAATGTATGAGTTTCTCAGGATTGGTAACAGATAGAAACAAGACAAAGTACACAGTGATTCATCTACCTAGAAAAGTTACAGAGGTTTACACAGAGAAATCCAAGTGTAACTCTAAGAAAATAACAGAGACTTAGAAAACTGGTAAAACCTACATTGTTGATAGAGTTCGGAGTACTTAGCACTGTGAAAACAGCAGTTTCACAGAAAGAAAACTACTTCTCTAAGACTGGGAAACAGTGAAGAGAGAATGTATGAGTTTCTCAAGATTGGTAACAGATAGAAACAAGAGAAAGTACACAGTGATTCATCTGCCTAGAGAAGTTACAGAGGATTACACAGAAAATTCCAAGTATAAGTACAAGAAAATAAGAGAGACTTAGAAAACTGGTAAAACCTACATTGTTGATAGAGTTGGGAGTACTTAGCACTGTGAAAACAGCAATTTCGCAGAAAGAAATCTACTTCTGTAAGACCGCGAAATAGTGAACAGAGAATGTATGAGTTTCTCAAGATTGGTAACAGATAGAAACAAGAGGAAGTACACAGTCATTCATCTACGTAGAGAAGTTACAGAGGTTTACACAGGGAAATTCAAGTGTAACTCCAAGAATATAAGAGATACTTAGAAAACTGGTAAAACTTACATTGTTGTAGAGTTGGGAGTACTTAGCACTGTGAAAACAGCACTTTCGCAGAAAGAAATCTACTTCTCTAAGACCGGGAAACAGTGAACAGAGAATGTATGAGTTTCTCAAGACTGGTAACAGATAGAAACAAGACAAAGTACACAGTGATTCATCGACCTAGAGAAATTACAGAGGTTTACACAGAGAATTCCAAGTGTTACTCCAAGAAAATGAAAGAGACTTAGAAAACTGGTAAAACCTACGTTGTTGATAGAGTTGGGAATACTTCGCAGTGTGAAAACAGCACTTTCACAGAAAGAAATCTACTTCTCTAAGACCGGGAAACAGTGAAGAGAGAATGTATGAGTTTCTCAAGACTGGTAACAGATAGAAACAACACAAAGTACACAGTGATTCATCTACCTAGAGAAGTTACAGAGGTTTACACAGAAAATTCCAAGTATAAGTACAAGAAAATAAGAGAGACTTAGAAAACTGGTAAAACCTACATTGTTGATAGAGTTGGGAGTACTTAGCACTGTGAAAACAGCACTTTCGCAGAAAGGAATCTACTTCTGTAAGACCGCGAAATAGTGAACAGAGAATGTATGAGTTTCTCAAGATTGGTAACAGATAGAAACAAGAGAAAGTACACAGTGATTCACCTACCTAGAAAAGCTACAAAGGTTTACACAGAGAATTCCAAGTGTTACTCCAAGAAAATAAGAGAGACTTAAAAAACTGGTAAAACCTATATTGTTGATACAGTTGGGAATACTTAGCACTGTGAAAACAGCACTTTCACAGAAAGAAATCTACTTCTCTAAGACCGGAAACAGTGAAGAGAGAATGTATGAGTTTCTCAAGACTGGTAACAGATAGAAACAAGACAAAGTACACAGTGATTCATCTACCTAGAGAAGTGACAGAGGTTTACACAGAGAATTCCAAGTATAAGTAGAAGAAAAAAAGAGAGACATAGAAAACTGGTAAAACCTACATTGTTGATAGAGTTGGGAGTACTTAGCACTGTGAAAACAGGACTTTCGCAGAAACAAATCTACTTCTCTAAGACCGCGAAAAATTGAACAGAAAATGTATGAGTTTCTCAAGATTGGTAACAGATAGAAACAAGAGAAAGTACACATTGATTCATCTACGTAGAGAAGTTGCAGAAGTTTAGACAGAGAATTCCAGGTATACGTACAAGAAAATAAGTTGGGAGTACTTAGCACTGTGAAAACAGCACTTTCGCAGAAAGAAATCTACTTCTCTAAGACCAGGAAACAGTGTGCAGAAAATGTATGAGTTTCTCAGGATTGGCAACAGATAGAAACAAGAGAAAGCACAAAGTGATTCATCTACCTTGAGAAGTTACAGAGGTTTCGACAGAGAATTCCAAGTGTTACTCCAAGAACATAAGAGAGACTTAGAAAACTGGTAAAACCTACATTGTTGATAGAGTTGGGAGTACTTAGCACTGTGAAAACAGCACTTTCACAGAAAGAAATCTACTTCTCTAAGACCAGGAAACAGTTAAGGGAGAATGTATGAGTTTCTCAAGATTGGTAACAGATAGAAACAAGAGAAAGTACACAGTGATTCATCTACCTAGAGAAGTTACAGAGGATTACACAGAGAATTCCAGGTATAAGTACAAGAAAATAAGAGAGACTTAGAAAACTGGTAAAACCTACATTATTGATAGAGTTGGGAGTACTTAGCACTGTGAAAACAGCACTTTCGCAAAAAGAAATCTACTTCTCTAAGACCAGGAAAAAGTGAACAGAGAACGTATGAGTTTCTCAAGATTGGTAACAGATAGAAACAAGAGAAAGTACACAGTGATTCATCTACCTAGCGAAGTGTCAGAGGTTTACACAGAGAATTCCAAGTGTAACTCCAAGTAAATAAGAGAGACTTAGAAAACTGGTAAAAGCTACATTGTTGATAGAGTTGGAAGTACTTAGCACTGTGAAAACAGCACTTTCACAGAAAGAAATCTACTTCTGTAAGACCGCGAAACAGTGAACAGAAAATGTATGAGTTTCTCAAGAGTGGTAACAGAGAGAAACAAGAGAAAGAACACAGTGATTCATCTACCTAGAAAAGATACAGAGTTTACACAGAGAATTCCAGGTATAAGCACAAGAAAATAAGAGAGACTTAGAAAACTGGTAAAACCTACATTGTTGATAGAGTTGGGAGTACTTAGCACTGCGAAAACAGCACTTTCGCAGAAAGGAATCTACTTCTCTAAGACCGTGAAACAGTGAACAGAGAATGTATGAGTTTCTCAAGATTGGTAACAGATAGAAACAAGAGAAAGTACACAGTGATTCTTCTTCATAGAGAAGTTACAGAGGTTTGCACAGAGAATTCCAAGTATAAGTACAAGAAAATAAGAGAGACTTAGAAAACTTTTAAAATCTACATTGTTGATAAAGTTGGGAGTACTTAGCACTGTGAAAACAGCACTTTCACAGAAAGAAATCTACTTCTCTAAGACAGTCAAACAGTGAACAGAGAATGTATGAGTTTCTCAAGATTGGTAACAGATAGAAACAAAAGAAAGTACACAGTGATTCATCTACGTAGAGAAGTTACAGAAGTTTACACAGAGAATTCCAGGTATAAGTACAAGAAAATAAGAGAGACTTAGAAACCTGGTAAAACCTACATTGTTGATAGAGTTGGGAGTACTAAGCACTGTGAAAACAGCACTTTCGCAGAAAGAAATCTACTGCTCTAAGACCGGGAAACAGTGAACAGAGAATTTATGAGTTTCTTAGGATTGAGAACAGATAGAAACAAGAGAAAGCACACAGTGATTCATCTACCTAGAGAAGTTACAGAGGTTTCCACAGAGAATTCCGAGTGTTACTCCAAGAAAATAAGAGAGACTTAGCAAACTGTTAAAACCTACATTGTTGATAGAGTTGGGAGTACTTAGCACTGTGAAAACAGCACTTTCACAGAACGAAATCTACTTCTCTAAGACCGGGAAACAGTGAACAGAGAATGTATGACTTTCTCAAGATTGGTAACAGATAGAAACAAGAGAAAGTACACAGTGATTCATCTACCTAGAGAAGTTACAGAGGATTACACAGAAAATTCCAAGTATAAGTACAAGAAAATAAGAGAGACTTTGAAAACTGATAAAACCTACATTGTTGTTAGAGTTCGGAGAACTTAGCACTGTGAAAACAGCACTTTCACAGAAAGAAATCTATTTCTGTAAGTCCACGAAACAGTGAACAGAGAATGCATGAGTTTCTCAAGATTGGTAACAGATAGAAACAAGAGAAAGTACACAGTGATTCATCTACCTAGAAAAGTTACAGAGGTTTACACAGAGAAATCCAAATGTAACTCCAAGAAAATAAGAGAGACTTAGAAAACTGGTAAAACCTACATTGTTGATAGAGTTGGGAGTACTTAGCACTGTGAAAACTGCACTTTCGCAGAAAGAAATCTACTTCTCTAACACTGGGAAACAGTGAACAGAGAATGTATGAGTTTCTCAAGATTGGTAACAGATAGAAACAGGAGAAAGTATACAGTGATTCATCTACCTAGAAAAGTTACAGAGGTTTACACAGAGAATTCCAAGTGTTACTCCAAGAAAATAAGAGAGACTTAGAAAACTTGTAAAACCTACATTGTTGTTAGAGCTTGGAGTACTTAGCAATCTGAAAACAGCACTTTCACAGAAAGAAATCTACTTCTCTAAGACCGGGAAACAGTGAAGAGAGAATGTATGAGTTTCTCAAGACTGGTAACAGATAGAAACAAGAGAAAGTACACAGTGATTCATCTACCTAGAGAAGTTACAGAGTTTTCCACAGAGAATTCCAAGTGTAACTCCAAGAAAATAAGAGAGACTTAGAAAACTGGTAAAACCTACATTGTTGATAGTGTTGGGAGTACTTAGCACTGTGAAAACAGCACTTTCGCAGAAACAAATCTACTTCTCTAAGACCAGGAAACAGTGAATTGAGAATGTATGAGTTTCTCAAGATTGGTAACAGATAGAAACAAGAGAAAGTACACAGTGATTCATCTACCTAGAAAAGTTACAGAGGTTTACACAGAGAATTCGAAGTATAAGTACAAGAAAAAAAGAGAGACTTAGAAAACTGGTAAAACCTACATTGTTTATAGAGTTGGGAGTACTTAGCACTGTGAAAACAGCACTTTCGCCGAAAGAAATCTACTTCTGTAAGTCCACGAAACATTGAACAGAGAATGTATGAGTTTCTCAAGATTGGTAACAGATAGAAACAAGAGAAAGTACACAGTGATTCATCTACCTAGAAAAGTTACAGAGGTTTACACAGAGAAATCCAAGTGTAACTCCAAGAAAATAAGAGACACTTAGAAAACTGGTAAAACCTACATTGTTGATAGAATTGGAAGTACTTAGCACTGTGAAAACAGCACTTTCACAGAAAGAAAACTACTTCTTTAAGACCGGGAAACAGTGAAGAGAGATGCATGAGTTTCTCAAGACTGGTAACAAATAGAAACAAGAGAAAGTACACAGTGATTCACCTACCTAGAAAAGTTACAGAAGTTTACACAGCGAAATCCAAGTGTAACTCCAATAAAACAAGAGAGACTTAGAAAAATGGTAAAACCTACATTGTTGATAGAGTTGGGAGTAATTAGCACTTGAAAACAGCACATTCGGAGTAAGAAATCTACTTCTGTAAGACCGCGAAACAGTGAACAGAGAATGTATGTGTTTCTCAAGATTGGTAACAGATAGAAACAAGAGAAAGTACACAGTGATTCATCTACCTAGAGAAGTTACAGAGGTTTAACAGGGAAATTCAAGTTTAATTCCAAGATAATAAGAGATACTTAGAAACCCGGTAAAACCTACACTGTTCATAGAGTTGGGAGTACTTAGCACTGTGAAAACAGCACTTTCGCAGAAAGAAATCTACTTCTCTAAGACCGGGAAATAGTGAACAGAGAATGTATGAGTTTCTCAAGATTGGTAACAGATAGAAACAAGAGAAGGTACACAGTGATTCATCTACCTAGAGAAATTACAGAGGTTTACACAGAGAATTCCAAGTGTTACTCCAAGAAAATAAGAGAGACTTAGAAAACTGGTAAAACCTACATTGTTAATAGAGTTGGGAGTACTTAGCACTGTGAAAACAGCACTTTCAGAGAAAGAAATCTACTTATCTAAGACCGGGAAACAGTGAAGAGAGAATGTATGAGTTTCTCAAGACTGGTAACAGATAGAAACAAGACAAAGTGCACAGCGATTCATCTACCTAGAGAAGTTACAGAGGTTTACACAGAAAATTCCAAGTATAAGTGCAAGAAAATAAGAGAGACTTAGAAAACTGGTAAAACCTACATTGTTGATAGAGTTGGGAGTACTTAGCACTTGAAAACAGCACTTTCGGAGAAAGAAATCTACTTCTCTAAGACCGGGAAACAGTGAACAGAGAATGTATGAGTTTCTCAAGATTGTTAAGAGATAGAAACAAGAGAAAGTACACAGTGATTCATCTACGTAGAGAAGTTACAGAAGTTTACACAGAGAATTCCAGGAATAAGTACAAGAAAATAAGAGAGACTTAGAAAACTGGTAAAACCTACATTGTTGATAGAGTTGGGAGTACTTAGCACTGTGAAAAAAGCACTTTCGCAGAAACAAATCTACTTCTCTAAGACCGCGAAACAGTGAACGGAGAATGTATGAGTTTCTCAAGATTGGTAACAGATGGAAACATGAGAAAGTACACTGTGATTCATCTACGTAGAGAAGTTACAGAGGTTTACATAGAGAATTCCAAATATAAGTACAAGAAAATAAGAGAGACATAGAAAACTGGTAAAACCTACATTGTTGATAAAGTTGGGAGTACTTAGCAATGTGAAAACAGCACTTTCGCAGAAAGAAATCTACTTCTCTAAGACCAGGAAACAGTGAACAGAGAACGTATGAGTTTCTCAAGATTGGTAACAGATGGAAACAAGAGAAAGTACACAGCGATTCATCTAGGTAGAAAAGTTAGAGAGGTTTACACAGAGAATTGCAAGCATAAGTACAAGAAAAAAAGAGAGACTTAGAAAACTGGTAAAACCTACATTGTTGATAGAGTTGGGAGTACTTAGCAATGTGAAAACAGCACTTTCGCAGAAAGAAATCTACTGCTGTAAGACCGCGAAACACTGAACAGAGAATGTATGAGTTTCTCAAGATTGGTAACAGATAGAAACAAGAGAAAGTACACAGTGATTCATCTACCTAGAAAAGTTACAGAGGTTTACACAGAGAAATCCAAGTGTAACTCCAAGAAAATCAGAGAGACATAGAAAACTGGTAAAACCTCCATTGTTGATAGAGTTGGGAGTACTTAGCACTGTGAAAACAGCACTTTTGCAGAAAGAAATCTACTTCACTAAGACCGAGAAACAGTGAACAGAGAATGTATGAGTTTCTCAAGATTGGTAACAGATAGAAACAAGAGAAAGTACACAGTGATTCATCTACGTAGAGAAGTTACAGAGGTTTACACAGAGAATTCCAAGTATAAGTACAAGAAAATAAGAGAGACTTAGAAAACTGGTAAAACCTACATTGTTGATAGAGTTGGGAGTACATAGCACTGTGAAAACAGCACTTTCGCAGAATGAAATCTACTTCTCTAAGACCGCGAAGTAGTGAACAGAGAATGTATGAGTTTCTCAATATTGGTAAGAGATAGAAAGAATAGAAAGTACACAGTGATTCATCTACCTAGAGAAGTTACAGAGGTTTACACAGAGAATTCCAAGTGTTACTCCAAGAAAATAAGAGAGACTTAGAAAACTGGTAAAACCTACATTGTTGATAGAGTTGGGAGTACTTAGCACTGTGAAAACAGCACTTTCGAAGAAACAAATCTACTTCTCTAAGACCGCAATACACTGAACAGAGAATGTATGAGTTTCTCAAGACTGGTAACAGATAGAAACAAGAGAAAGTACACAGTGATTCATCTACCTAGAAAAGTTACAGAGGTTTACACAGAGAAATCCAAGTGTAACTCCAAGAAAATAAGAGAGACTTAGAAAACTGGTAAAAGCTACATTGTTGATAGAGTTGGAAGTACTTAGCACTGTGAAAACAGCACTTTCACAGAAAGAAAACTACTTCTCTAAGTTCGGGAAACAGTGAAGAGAGAATGCATGAGTTTCTCAAGACTAGTAACAGATAGAAACAAGAGAAAGTACACAGTGATTCATCTACCTAGAAAAGTTACAGAGGTTTACACAGCGAAATCCAAGTGTAACTCCAATAAAACAAGAGAGACTTAGAAAAATGGTAAAACCTACATTGTTGATAGAGTTGGGAGTAATTAGCACTAGAAAACAGCACATTCGGAGTAAGAAATCTACTTCTGTAAGACCGCGAAACAGTGAACAGAGATTGTATGTGTTTCTCAAGATTGGTAACAGATAGAAACAAGAGAAAGTACACAGTGATTCATCTACCTAGAGAAGTTACAGAGGTTTACACAGGGAAATTCAAGTTTAATTCCAAGATTGTAAGAGATCCTTAGAAAACCGGTAAAACCTACACTGTTGATAGAGTTGGGAGTACTTAGCACTGTGAAAACAGCACTTCCGCAGAAAGAAATCTACTTCTCTAAGACCGGGAAACAGTGAACAGAGAATGTATGAGTTTCTCAAGATTGGTAACAGATAGAAACAAGAGAAGGTACAGAGTGATTCATCTACCTAGAGAAATTAGAGAGGTTTACACAGAGAATTCCAAGCATTACTCCAAGAAAATAAGAGAGACTTAGAAAACTGGTAAAACCTACATTGTTGATAGAGTTGGGAGTACTTAGCACTGTGAAAACAGCACTTTCACACAAAGAAATCTACTTCTCTAAGACCGGGAAACAGTGAAGAGAGAATGTATGAGTTTCTCAAGACTGGTAACAGATAGAAACAAGACAAAGTGCACAGTGATTCATCTACCTAGAGAAGTTACAGAGGTTTACACAGAAAATTCCAAGTATAACTACAAGAAAATAAGAGAGACTTAGAAAACTGGTAAAACCTACATTGTTGATAGAGTTGGGAGTACTTAGCACTGTGAAAACAGCACTTTGACAGAAAGAAATCTACTTTTTCAAGACCGCGAAACAGTGAACAGAGGATGTATGAGTTTCTCAAGATTGGTAACAGATAGAAACAAGAGAAAGTACACAGTGATTCATCTACCTAGAGAAGTTACAGAGGTTTACACAGAGAAATCCAAGTGTAACTCCAAGAAAATAAGAGAGACTTAGAAAACTGGTAAAACCTACATTGTTGATAGAGTTGGGAGTACTTAGCACTGTGAAAACAGCACTTTCGCAGAAAGAAATCTACTTCTCTAAGACCGAGATACACTGAACAGGGAATGTATGAGTTTCTCAAGCTTGGTAACAGATAGAAACAAGAGAAAGTACACAGTGATTCATCTACGTAGAGAAGTTACAGAGGTTTACGCAGAGAATTCCAGGTATAAATACAAGAGAATAAGAGAGAATTAGAAAACTGGTAAAACCTACATTGTTGATAGAGTTGGGAGTACTTAGCAATGTGAAAACAGCAATTTCGCAGAAAGAAATCTACTGCTGTAAGACCGCGAAACAGTGAACACAGAATGTATGAGTTTCTCAAGATTGGTAACAGATAGAAACAAGACAAAGTACACAGTGATTCATCTACCTAGAAAAGTTACAGAGGTTTACACAGAGAAATCCAAGTGTAACTCTAAGAAAATAACAGAGACTTAGAAAACTGGTAAAACCTACATTGTTGATAGAGTTCGGAGTACTTAGCACTGTGAAAACAGCACTTTCGCAGAAAGGAATCTACTTCTGTAAGACCGCGAAATAGTGAACAGAGAATGTATGAGTTTCTCAAGATTGGTAACAGATAGAAACAAGAGAAAGTACACAGTGATTCACTTACCTAGAAAAGCTACAAAGGTTTACACAGAGAATTCCAAGTGTTACTCCAAGAAAATAAGAGAGACTTAAAAAACTGGTAAAACCTATATTGTTGATACAGTTGGGAATACTTAGCACTGTGAAAACAGCACTTTCACAGAAAGAAATCTACTTCTCTAAGACCGGAAACAGTGAAGAGAGAATGTATGAGTTTCTCAAGACTGTTAACAGAGAAAAACAAGACAAAGTACACAGTGATTCATCTACCTAGAGAAGTGACAGAGGTTTACACAGAGAATTCCAAGTATAAGTAGAAGAAAAAAAGAGAGACATAGAACACTGGTAAAACCTACATTGTTCATAGAGTTGGGAGTACTTAGCACTGTGAAAACAGGACTTTCGCAGAAACAAATCTACTTCTCTAAGACCGCGAAAAATTGAAAAGAAAATGTATGAGTTTCTCAAGATTGGTAACAGATAGAAACAAGAGAAAGTACACATTGATTCATCTACGTAGAGAAGTTGCAGAGGTTTAGACAGAGAATTTCAGGTATACGTACAAGAAAATAAGTTGGGAGTACTTAGCACTGTGAAAACAGCACTTTCGCAGAAAGAAATCTACTTCTCTAAGACCAGGAAACAGTGTACAGAAAATGTATGAGTTTCTCAGGATTGGCAACAGATAGAAACAAGAGAAAGCACAAAGTGATTCATCTACCTAGAGAAGTTACAGAGGATTACACAGAGAATTCCAGGTATAAGTACAAGAAAATAAGAGAGACTTAGAAAACTGGTAAAACCTACATTATTGATAGAGTTGGGAGTACTTAGCACTGTGAAAACAGCACTTTCGCAAAAAGAAATCTACTTCTCTAAGACCAGGAAAAAGTGAACAGAGAACGTATGAGTTTCTCAAGATTGGTAACAGATAGAAACAAGAGAAAGTACACAGTGATTCATCTACGTAGAAAAGTTACAGAGGATTACACAGAGAATTCCAAGTATAAGTACAAGAAAAAAAGAGAGACTTAGAAAACTGGTAAAACCTACATTGTTGATAGAGTTGGGAGTACTTAGCACTGTGAAAACAGCACTTTCGCAGAAACAAATCTACTTCTCTAAGACTGCGAAACAGTGAACAGAGAATGTATGAGTTTCTCAAGATTGGTAGCAGATAGAAAGAAGAGAAAGTTCACAGTGATTCATCTACGTAGAGAAGTTACAGAGGTTTACACAGAGAATTCCAGGTTTAAGTACAAGAAAATAAGAGAGACTTAGAAAACTGGTAAAACCTACATTGTTGAAAGAGTTGGGAGTACTTAGCACTGTGAAAACTGCACTTTCGCAGAAAAAAATCTACTTCTCTAACACCGCGAAACATTGAACAGAAAATGTATGATTTTCTGAAGATTGGTAACAGATAGAAACAAGAGAAAGTATACAGTGATTCATCTACCTAGAAAAGTTACAGAGGTTTACACAGAGAAATCCAAGTGTAACTCCAAGAAAATAAGAGAGACTTAGCAAACTGTTAAAACCTACATTGTTGATAGAGTTGGGAGTACTTAGCACTGTGAAAACAGCAGTTTCGCAGAAAGAAATTTACTTCTCTAAGACCGGGAAACAGTGAAGAGAGAATGTATGAGTTTCTCAAGACTGGTAACAGATAGAAACTAGAAAAAGTACACAGTGATTCATCTACCTAGAGAAGTTACAGAGGTTTACACAGAGAAATCCAAGTGTAACTGCAGGAAAATAAGAGAGACTTAGAAAACTGGTAAAACCTACATTGTTGATAGAGTTGGGAGTACTTAGCACTGTGAAAACAGCACTTTCGCAGAAAGAAATCTACTTCTCTAAGACCGGGAAACAGTGAACAGAAAATGTATGAGTTTCTCAGGATTGGTAACAGATAGAAACAAGACAAAGTACACAGTGATTCATCTACCTAGAAAAGTTACAGAGGTTTACACAGAGAAATCCAAGTGTAACTCTAAGAAAATAACAGAGACTTAGAAAACTGGTAAAACCTACATTGTTGATAGAGTTCGGAGTACTTAGCACTGTGAAAACAGCAGTTTCACAGAAAGAAAACTACTTCTCTAAGACCGGGAAACAGTGAAGAGAGAATGTATGAGTTTCTCAAGATTGGTAACAGATAGAAACAAGAGAAAGTACACAGTGATTCATCTGCCTAGAGAAGTTACAGAGGATTACACAGAAAATTCCAAGTATAAGTACAAGAAAATAAGAGAGACTTAGAAAACTGGTAAAACCTACATTGTTGATAGAGTTGGGAGTACTTAGCACTGTGAAAACAGCAATTTCGCAGAAAGAAATCTACTTCTGTAAGACCGCGAAATAGTGAACAGAGAATGTATGAGTTTCTCAAGATTGGTAACAGATAGAAACAAGAGGAAGTACACAGTCATTCATCTACGTAGAGAAGTTACAGAGGTTTACACAGGGAAATTCAAGTGTAACTCCAAGAATATAAGAGATACTTAGAAAACTGGTAAAACTTACATTGTTGTAGAGTTGGGAGTACTTAGCACTGTGAAAACAGCACTTTCGCAGAAAGAAATCTACTTCTCTAAGACCGGGAAACAGTGAACAGAGAATGTATGAGTTTCTCAAGACTGGTAACAGATAGAAACAAGACAAAGTACACAGTGATTCATCGACCTAGAGAAATTACAGAGGTTTACACAGAGAATTCCAAGTGTTACTCCAAGAAAATGAAAGAGACTTAGAAAACTGGTAAAACCTACGTTGTTGATAGAGTTGGGAATACTTCGCAGTGTGAAAACAGCACTTTCACAGAAAGAAATCTACTTCTCTAAGACCGGGAAACAGTGAAGAGAGAATGTATGAGTTTCTCAAGACTGGTAACAGATAGAAACAACACAAAGTACACAGTGATTCATCTACCTAGAGAAGTTACAGAGGTTTACACAGAAAATTCCAAGTATAAGTACAAGAAAATAAGAGAGACTTAGAAAACTGGTAAAACCTACATTGTTGATAGAGTTGGGAGTACTTAGCACTGTGAAAACAGCACTTTCGCAGAAAGGAATCTACTTCTGTAAGACCGCGAAATAGTGAACAGAGAATGTATGAGTTTCTCAAGATTGGTAACAGATAGAAACAAGAGAAAGTACACAGTGATTCACCTACCTAGAAAAGCTACAAAGGTTTACACAGAGAATTCCAAGTGTTACTCCAAGAAAATAAGAGAGACTTAAAAAACTGGTAAAACCTATATTGTTGATACAGTTGGGAATACTTAGCACTGTGAAAACAGCACTTTCACAGAAAGAAATCTACTTCTCTAAGACCGGAAACAGTGAAGAGAGAATGTATGAGTTTCTCAAGACTGGTAACAGATAGAAACAAGACAAAGTACACAGTGATTCATCTACCTAGAGAAGTGACAGAGGTTTACACAGAGAATTCCAAGTATAAGTAGAAGAAAAAAAGAGAGACATAGAAAACTGGTAAAACCTACATTGTTGATAGAGTTGGGAGTACTTAGCACTGTGAAAACAGGACTTTCGCAGAAACAAATCTACTTCTCTAAGACCGCGAAAAATTGAACAGAAAATGTATGAGTTTCTCAAGATTGGTAACAGATAGAAACAAGAGAAAGTACACATTGATTCATCTACGTAGAGAAGTTGCAGAAGTTTAGACAGAGAATTCCAGGTATACGTACAAGAAAATAAGTTGGGAGTACTTAGCACTGTGAAAACAGCACTTTCGCAGAAAGAAATCTACTTCTCTAAGACCAGGAAACAGTGTGCAGAAAATGTATGAGTTTCTCAGGATTGGCAACAGATAGAAACAAGAGAAAGCACAAAGTGATTCATCTACCTTGAGAAGTTACAGAGGTTTCGACAGAGAATTCCAAGTGTTACTCCAAGAACATAAGAGAGACTTAGAAAACTGGTAAAACCTACATTGTTGATAGAGTTGGGAGTACTTAGCACTGTGAAAACAGCACTTTCACAGAAAGAAATCTACTTCTCTAAGACCAGGAAACAGTTAAGGGAGAATGTATGAGTTTCTCAAGATTGGTAACAGATAGAAACAAGAGAAAGTACACAGTGATTCATCTACCTAGAGAAGTTACAGAGGATTACACAGAGAATTCCAGGTATAAGTACAAGAAAATAAGAGAGACTTAGAAAACTGGTAAAACCTACATTATTGATAGAGTTGGGAGTACTTAGCACTGTGAAAACAGCACTTTCGCAAAAAGAAATCTACTTCTCTAAGACCAGGAAAAAGTGAACAGAGAACGTATGAGTTTCTCAAGATTGGTAACAGATAGAAACAAGAGAAAGTACACAGTGATTCATCTACCTAGCGAAGTGTCAGAGGTTTACACAGAGAATTCCAAGTATAAGTACAAAAAAATAAGAGAGACTTAGAAAACTGGTAAAGCATACATTGTTGATAGAGTTGGCAGTACTTAGCACTGTGAAAACAGCACTTTCGCGGAAAGAAATCTACTGCTCTAAGACCAGGAAACAGTGAACAGAGAATGTATCAGTTTCTCAAGATTGGTAAGAGATAGAAACAAGAGAAAGTACACAGGGATTCATCTACCTAGAGAAGTTACAGAGGTTTACACAGAGAAATCCAAGTGTAACTGCAGGAAAATAAGAGAGACTTATAAAACTGGTAAAACCTACATTGTTGATAGAGTTGGGAGTACTTAGCACTGTGAAAACAGCACTTTCGCAGAAAGAAATCTACTTCTCTAAGACCGGGAAACAGTGAACAGAGAATGTATGAGTTTCTCAGGATTGGTAACAGATAGAAACAAGAGAAAGCACACAGTGATTCATCTACGTAGAGAACTTACAGAGGTTTACACAGAGAATTCCAGGTATAAGTACAAGAAAATAAGAGAGACTTAGAAAACTGGTAAAACCTATATTGTTGATAGCGTTGGGAGTACTTAGCACTGTGAAAACAGCACTTTCGCAGAAAGAAATCTACTTCTGTAAGACCGCGAAACAGTGAACAGAGAATGTATGAGTTTCTCAAGATTGGTAACAGATAGAAACAAGAGGAAGTACACAGTCATTCATCTACCTAGAGAAGCTACAGAGGTTTACACAGGGAAATTCAAGTGTAACTCCAAGAAAATAAGAGATACTTAGAAAACTGGTAAAACCTACATTGTTGATAGAGTTGGGAGTACTTAGCACTTTGAAAACAGCATTTTCTCTGAAACAAATCTACTTCTCTAAGATTGCGAAACAGTGAACAGAGAATGTATGAGTTTCTCAAGATTGGTAGCAGATAGAAACAAGAGAAAGTACACAGTGATTCTTCTAACTAGAGAAGTTACAGAGGTTTACACAGAGAAATCCAAGTGTAACACCAGGAAAATAAGAGAGACTTAGCAAACTGGTAAAACCTACATTGTTGATAGAGTTGGGAGTACTTAGCACTGTGAAAACAGCAGTTTCGCAAAAAGAAATTTACTTCTCTAAGACCGCAACACACTGAACAGAGAATGTACGAGTCTCTCAAGACTGTTAAGAGATAGAAAAAAGAGAAAGTACACAGTGATTCATCTACCTGGAAAAGTTACAAAGGTTTACACAGAGAAATCCAAGTGTAACTCCACGAAAGTAAGAAAGACTTAGAAAACTGGTAAAACCTACATTGTTCATAGATTTGGGAGTACTCAGCACTGTGAAAACAGCACTTTCGCAGAAACAAATCTACTTCTCTAAGACCGCAAAACAGTGACCAGAAAATGTATGACTTTGTCAAGATTGGTAACAGATAGAAACAAGAGAAAGTACACAGTGATTCACCTACCTAGAAAAGTTACAGAGGTTTCCACAGAGAATTCCAAGTGTTACTCCAAGAAAATCAGAGAGACTTAGAAAACTGGTAAAACCTACATTGTTGATAGAGTTGGGAGTACTTAGCACTGTGAGAACAGCACTTTCGCAGAAACAAATCTACTTCTCTAAGACTGCGAAACAGTGAACAGAGAATGTATGAGTTTCTCAAGATTGGTAACAGACAGAAACAAAGGAAGGACACAGTGATTCATCTTCGTAGAGAAGTTACAGAGGTTTACACAGAGAATTCCATGTATAAATACAAGAAAATAAGAGAGACTTACAAAACTGGTAAAACCTACATTGTTGATAGAGTTGGGAGTACTTAGCACTGTGAAAACAGCACTTTCGCAGAAAGAAATCTACTTCTCTAAGACCGCAATACACTGAACAGAGAATGTATGAGTTTCTCAAGATTGGTAACAGATAGAAACAAGAGAAAGTATACAGTGATTCATTTACCTAGACAAGTTACAGAGGTATACACAGAGAAATCCAAGTGTAACTCCAAGAAAATAACAGAGACTTAGAAAACTGGTAAAACCTACATTGTGCATAGATTTGGGAGTACTTAGCACTGTGAAAACAGCACTTTCACAGAAAGAAATCTACTTCTCCAAGACCGGGAAACAGTGAAGAGAGAATGTATGAGTTTCTCAAGACTGGTAACAGATAGAAACAGGAGAAAGTACACAGTGATTGATCTACCTAGAAAAGTTACAAAGGTTTCCACAGAGAAATCCAAGTGTTACTCCAAGAAAATAAGAGAGACTTAGAAAACTGGTAAAACCTACATTGTTGATAGAGTTGAGAGTACTTAGCACTGTGAAAGCAGCACTTTCACAGAACGAAATCTACTTCTCTAAGACCGGGAAACAGTGAACATAGAATGTATGAGTTTCTCAAGATTGGTAACAGATAGAAACAAGAGAAAGTACACAGTGATTCATCTGCCTAGGGAAGTTACAGAGGATTACACAGAAAATTCCATGTATAAGTACAAGAAAATAAGAGAGACTTAGAAAACTGGTAAAACCTACATTGTTCATAGAGTTGGGGGTACTTAGCAGTGTGAAAACAGCACTTTCGCAGAAAGAAATCTACTTCTCTAACACTGCAATACACTGAACAGAGAATGTATGAGTTTCTCAAGACTCGTAACAGATAGAAACAAGAGAAAGTACACAGTGATTCATTTACCTAGAAAAGTTACAGAGGTTTACACAGAGAAATCCAAGTTTAACTCCAAGAAAATAACAGAGACTTAGAAAGCTGGTAAAACCTACATTGTTGATAGAGTTGGGAGTACTTAGCACTGTGAAAACAGCACTTTCACAGAAAGAAATCTACTTCTCTAAGACCGGGAAACAGTGAAGAGAGAATGTATGAGTCTCTCAAGACTGGTAACAGATAGAAAAAGAGAAAGTACACTGTGATTCATCTACCGAGAAAAGTTACAAAGGTTTACACAGAGAAATCCAAGTGTAACTCCAAGAAAATAAGAGAGACTTAGAAAACTGGTAAAACCTACATTGTTGATAGAATTGGCAGTACTTAGCACTTGAAAACAGCACTTTCGTAGAAAGAAATCTACTTCTGTAAGACCGTGAAACAGTGAACAGAGAATGTATGAGTTTCTCAAGATTGGTAACAGATAGAAACAAGAGAAAGTACACAGTGATTCATCTACCTAGAGAAATTACAGAAGTTTCCACAGAGAATTCCAAGTGTTACTCCAAGAAAATAAGAGAGACTTAGAAAACTGGTAAAACCTACATTGTTGATAGAGTTGGGAGTACTTAGCACTGTGAAAACAGCACTTTCACAGAAAGAAATCTACTTCTCTAAGACCAGGAAACAGTTAAGAGAGAATGTATGAGTTTCTCAAGACTGGTAACAGATAGAAACAAGACAAAGTACACAGTGATTCATCTACCTAGAGAAGTTACAGAGGTTTACACAGAGAAATCCAAGTGTAACTGCAGGAAAATAAGAGAGACTTAGAAAACTGGTAAAACCTACATTGTAGATAGAGTTGGGAGTACTTAGCACTGTGAAAACAGCACTTTCGCAGAAAGAAATCTACTGCTGTAAAACCGTGAAACAGTGAACAGAGAATGTATGAGTTTCTCAAGATTGGTAATAGATAGAAACAAGAGAAAGTACACAGTGATTCATCTACCCAGAAAAGTTACAGGGGTTTACACAGAGAAATCCAAGTGTAACTCAAAGAAAATAAGAGAGACTTAGAAAACTGGTAAAACCTACATGTTTGATAGGTTTGGGAGTACTTAGCACTGTGAAAACAGCACTTTCACAGAAAGAAAATTACTTCTCTAAGACCGGGAAACAGTGAAGAGAGAATGCATGAGTTTCTCAAGACTGGTAACAGATAGAAACAAGACAAAGTACACAGTGATTCATCTGCCTAGAGAAGTTACAGAGGATTACACAGAAAATTCCAAGTATAAGTACAAGAAAATAAGAGAGACTTAGAAAACTGGTAAAACCTACATTGTTGATAGTGTTGGGAGTACTTACCACTGTGAAAGCAGCACTTTCACAGAACTTAATCTACTTCTCTAAGACCGGGAAACAGTGAACAGAGAATGTATGAGTTTCTCAAGATTGGTAACAGATAGAAACAAGAGAAAGTACACAGTGATTCATCTGCCTAGAGAAGTTATGGAGGATTACACACAAAATTCCAAGTATAAGTACAAGAAAATAAGAGAGACTTAAAAAACTGGTAAAACCTGCATTGTTGATAGAGCTGGGAGTACTCAGCACTGTGAAAACAGCACTTTCGCAAAAAGTAATCTACTCCTCTAAGACCAGGAAACAGTGAACAGAGAACGTATTGGTTTCTCAGGATTGGTAACAGATAGAAACAAGAGAAAGTACACAGTTATTCATCTACGTAGAAAAGTTACAGAGGTTTACACAGAGAATTCCAAGTATAACCACAAGAAAAAAAGAGAGACTTAGAAAACTGGTAAAACCTACATTGTTGATAGAGTTGGGAGTACTTAGCACTGTGAAAACAGCACTTTCACAGAAACAAATCTACTTCTCTAAGACTGCGAAACAGTGAACAGAGAATGTATGAGTTTCTCAAGATTGGTAACAGATAGAAACAAGAGAAAGTACACAGTGATTCATCTACGTAGAGAAGTTACAGAGGTTTACACAGAGAATTCCAAGTGTAGCTCCAAAAAATAACAGAGACTTAGAAAACTGGTAAAACCTACATTGTTGATAGAGTTGAGAGTACTTAGCATTGTGAAAACAGCAGTTTCGCAGAAAGAAATTTACTGCTCTAAGACCGGGAAACAGTGAAGAGAGAATGTATGAGTTTCTCAGGAGTGCTAACAGATAGAAACAAGAGAAAGTACACAGTGATTCATCTACCTACAGAAGTTACACAGGTTTACACAGAGAAATCCAAGTGTAACTCCAGGAAAATAAGAGAGACTTAGAAAACTGGTAAAACCTACATTGTTGATAGAGTTGGGAGTACTTAGCACTGTGAAAACAGCACTTTCGCAGAAAGAAATTTACTTCTCTAAGACCGGGAAACAGTGAACAGAGAATGTATGAGTTTCTTAGGATTGGTAACAGATAGAAACAAGAGAAAGCACACAGTGATTCATCTACCTAGAGAAGTTACAGAGGTTTCCACAGAGAATTCCAAGTGTTACTCCAATAAAATAAGAGAGACTTAGAAAACTGGTAAAACGTACATTGTTGATAGAGTTGGGAGTACTTAGCACTGTGAAAACAGCACTTTCACAGAACGAAATCTACTTCTCCAAGACCGGGAAACAGTGAACAGAGAATGTATGAGTTTCTCAAGATTGTTAACAGATAGAAACAAGAGAAAGTACACAGTGATTCATCTACCTAGAAAAGTTACAGACGATTACACAGAAAATTCCAAGTATAAGTACAAGAAAATAAGAGAGACTTAGAAAACTGATAAAACCTACATTGTTGATAGAGTTGGTAGTACTTAGCCCTGTGAAAACAGCACTTTCGCAAAAAGAAATCTACTTCTCTAAGACCAGGAAACAGTGAAGAGAAATTGTATGAGTTTCTCAAGACTGGTAACAGATAGAAACAAGAGAAAGTACACAGTGATTCATCTACCTAGAAAAGTTACAGAGCTTTATACAGAGAAATCCAAGTGTAACTCCAAGAAAATAAGAGAGACATAGAAAACTAGCAAAGCCTACATTGTTGAACGAGTTGGGAGTACTTAGCACTGTGAAAACAGCACTTTCGCAGAAAGAAATCTACTTCTCTAAGACCGGGAAACAGTGAAGAGAGAATGTATGAGTTTCTCAAGATTGGTAACAGATAGAAAGAAGAGAAAGTACACAGTGATTCATCTATGTAGAGAAGTTATAGACGTTTACACAGAGAATTCCAGGTATAAATAAAAGAAAATAATAGAGACTTAGACAACTGGTAAAACCTACATTGTTGATAGAGTTGGGAGTACTTAGCAATGTGAAAACAGCACTTTCGCAGAAAGAAATCTACTGCTGTAAGACCGCGAAACAGTGAACAGAGAATGTATGAGTTTCTCAAGATTGGTAACAGATAGAAACAAGAGAAAGTACACAGTGACTGATCTACCTAGAAAAGTAACAGAGGTTTACACAGAGAAATCCAAGTGAAACTCAAAGAAAATAACAGAGACTTAGAAAACTGGTAAAACTAACATTGTTGATAGAGTTGGGAGTACTTACCACTGTGAAAACAGCACTTTCACAGAAAGAAAACTACTTCTCTAAGACCGGGAAACAGTGAACAGAGAATGTATGAGTTTCTCAAGACTGGTAACAGATAGAAACAAGAGAAAGTACACAGTGATTCATCTACCTAGAAAAGTTACAGAGGATTACACAGAGAAATCCAAGTGTAACTCCAAGAAAATAAGAGAGACTTAGAAAACTGGCAAAACCTACATTGTTGATAGAGTTGGGAGTACTTAGCACTGTGAAAACAGCACTTTCGCAGAAAGAAATCTACTTCTCTAAGACCGCGAATAAGTGAACAGAGAATGTATGAGTTTCTCAAGATTGGTAACAGATAGAAACAAGAGAAAGTACACAATGATTCAACTACGTAGAATAGTTACAGAGGTTTACACAGAGAATTCCAAGTATAAGTACAAGAAAATGAGACAGACTTAGAAAACTGGTAAAACCTACATTGTTGATAGAGTTGGGAGTACTTAGCACTGTGAAAACAGCACTTTCGCGGAATGAAATCTACTTTTCTAAGACCGCGAAACAGTGAACAGAGAATGTATGAGTTTCTCAAGATTGGTAACAGATAGAAACAAGAGAAAGTACACAGGGATTCATCTACGTAGAGAAGTTACAGAAGTTTACACAGAGAATTGCAGGTATAAGTGCAAGAAAATAAGAGAGACTTAGAAAACTGGTAAAACCTACATTGTTGATAGAGTTGGGAGTACTTAGCACTGTGAAAACAGCACTTTCGCAGAAAGAAATCTACTTCTCTAAGACCGGGAAACAGTGAACAGAGAATGTATGAGTTTCTCAAGATTGGTAACACATAGAAACAAGAGAAAGTGCACAGTGATTCATCTACCTAGAGAAATTACAGAGGTTTACACAGAGAATTCCAAGTGTTACTCCAAGAAAATAAGAGAGACTTAGAAAACTGGGAAAACCTACATTGTTCATAGAGTTGGGAGTACTTAGCACTGTGAAAACAGCACTTTCACAGAAAGAAATCTACTTCTCTAACACCGGGAAACAGTGAAGAGAGAATGTATGAGTTTCTCAAGACTGGTAACAGATACAAACAAGACAAAGTACACAGTGATTCATCTACCTAGAGAAGTTACAGAGGTTTACACAGAAAATTCCAAGTATAAGTACAAGAAAATAAGAGAGACTTAGAAAACTTTTAAAATCTACATTGTTGATAGAGTTGGGAGTACTTAGCACTGTGAAAACAGCACTTTCGCAGAAAGAAATCTCCTTCTCTAAGACCGCAATACACTGAACAGAGAATGTATGAGTTTCTCAAGCTTGGTAACAGATAGAAACAAGAGAAAGTACACAGTGATTCATCTACCTAGAAAAGTTACAGAGGTTTACACAGAGAAATTCAAGTGTAACTCCAAGAAAATAATAGAGACTTAGAAAACTGGCAAAACCTACATTGTTGATAGAGTTGGGAGTACTTAGCACTGTGAAAACAGCACTTTCGCAGAAAGAAATCTACTTCTCTAAGACCGGGAAACAGTGAAGAGAGAATGTATGAGTTTCTCAAGATTGGTAACAGATAGAAACAAGAGAAAGTACACAGTGATTCATCTACGTAGAGAAGTTATAGAAGTTTACACAGAGAATTCCACGTATAAGTACAAGAAAAAAAGAGAGACTTAGAAAACTGGTAAAACCTACATTGTGGATAGAGTTGGGAGTACTTAGCACTGTGAAAACAGCACTTTCGCAGAAACAAATCTACTTCTCTAAGACTGCGAAACAGTGAACAGAGAATGTATGAGTTTCTCAAGATTGGTAACAGATAGAAACAAGAGAAAGTACACGGTGATTCATCTACGTAGAGAAGTTACAGAGGTTTACACAGAGATTTCCAGGTATAAGTACGAGAAAATAAGAGAGACTTAGAAAACTGGCAAAACCTACATTGTTGATAGAGTTGGGAGTACTTAGCTCTGTGAAAAATGCACTTTCGCAGAAAGAAATCTACTTCTCTGAGACCGCGAAACAGTGAACCGAGAATGTATGAGTTTCTCAAGATTGGTAACAGATAGAAACAAGAGAAAGTATACAGTGATTCATCTACCTAGAAAAGTTACAGAGGTTTGCACAGAGAATTCCAAGCGTTACTCCAAGAAAATAAGAGAGACTTAGAACACTGGTAAAATCTACATTGTTCATAGAATTGGGAGTACGTAGCACTGTGAAAACAGTACTTTCACAGAAATAAATCTACTTCTCTAAGACCGGGAAACAGTGAAGAGAGAATGTATGAGTTTCTCAAGACTGGTAACAGATAGAAACAAGAGAAGGTACACAGTGATTCATCTGCCTAGAAAAGTTACAGAGCTTTATACAGAGAAATCCAAGTGTAACTCCAAGAAAATAAGAGAGACATAGAAAACTGGCAAAACTTGCATTGTTGATAGAGTTGGGAGTACTTAGCACTGTGAAAACAGCACTTTCGCAGAAAGAAATCTACTTCTCTAAGACCGCGAAACAGTGAACAGAGAATGTACGAGTTTCTCAAGCTTGGTAACAGATAGAAACAAGAGAAAGTGCACAGTGATTCATCTATGTAGAGAAGTTACAGACGTTTACACAGAGAATTCCAGGTATAAGTAAAAGAAAATAAGAGAGACTTAGACAACTGGTAAAACCTACATTGTTGATAGAGTTGGGAGTACTTAGCAATGTGAAAACAGCACTTTCACAGAAAGAAATAAACTGCTGGAAGACCGCGAAACAGTGAACAGAGAATGTATGAGTTTCTCAAGATTGGTAACAGATAGAAACAAGAGAAAGTACACAGTGATTGATCTACCTAGAAAAGTTACAGAGGTTTACACAGAGAAATCCAAGTGAAACTCAGAGAAAATAACAGAGACTTAGAAAACTGGTAAAACCTACATTGTTGATAGAGTTGGGAGTACTTAGCACTGTGAAAACAGCACTTTCACAGAAAGAAAACTACTTCTCTAAGACCGGGAAACAGTGAACAGAGAATGTATGAGTTTCTCAAGACTAGTAACAGATAGAAACAAGAGAAAGTACACAGTTATTCATCTACCTAGAAAAGTTACAGAGGATTACACAGAGAAATCCAAGTCTAACTCCAAGAAAATAAGAGAGACTTAGAAAACTGGCAAAACCTACATTGTTGATAGAGTCGGGAGTACTTAGCACTGTGAAAACAGCACATTCGCAGAAAGAAATCTACTTCTCTAAGACCGCGAATAAGTGAACAGAGAATGTATGAGTTTCTCAAGATTGGTAACAGATAGAAACAAGAGAAAGTACACAGTGATTTATCTACCTAGAAAAGTTACAGAGGTTTACACAGAGAAATCCAAGTGTAACTGCAAGAAAATAAGAGAGACTTAGAAAACTGGTAAAAACTACATTGTTGATAGAGTTGGGAGTACTTAGCACTGTGAAAACAGCACTTTCGCGGAATGAAATCTACTTCTCTAAGACCGCGAAACAGTGAACAGAGAATGTATGAGTTTCTCAAGATTGGTAACAGATAGAAACAAGAGAAAGTACACAGGTATTCATCTACGTAGAGAAGTTACAGAAGTTTACACAGAGAATTCCAGGTATAAGTACAAGAAAATAAGAAAGACTTAGAAAACTGGTAAAACCTACATTATTGATAGAGTTGGGAGTACTTAGCACTTGAAAACAGCACTTTCGGAGAAAGAAATCTACTTCTGTAAGACCGCGAAACAGTGAACAGAGAATGTATGAGTTTCTCAAGATTGGTAACAGATAGAAACAAGAGAAAGTACACAGTGATTCATCTACCTAGAGAAGTTACAGAGGTTTTCACAGGGAAATTCAAGTGTAACTCCAAGAAAATAAGAGATAATTAGAAAACTGGTAAAACCTACATTGTTGATAGAGCCTGGAGTACTTAGCACTGTGAAAACAGCACTTTCGCAGAAAGAAATCTACTTCTCTAAGACGGGGAACCAGTGAACAGAGAATGTATGAGTTTCTCAAGATTGGTAACACATAGAAACAAGAGAAAGTACACAGTGATTCATCTACCTAGAGAAATTACAGAGGTTTACACAGAGAATTCCAAGTGTTACTCCAAGAAAATAAGAGAGACTTAGAAAACTGGTAAAACCTATATTGTTCATAGAGTTGGGAGTACTTAGCACTGTGAAAACAGCACTTTCACAGAAAGAAATCTACTTCTCTAACACTGGGAAACAGTGAAGAGAGAATGTATGAGTTTCTCAAGACTGGTAACAGATGCAAACAAGACAACGTACACAGTGATTCATCTACCTAGAGAATTTACAGAGGTTTACACAGAAAATTCCAAGTATAAGTACAAGAAAATAAGAGAGACTTAGAAAACTTTTAAAATCTACATTGTTGATAGAGTTGGGAGTACTTAGCACTGTGAAAACAGCACTTTCGCAGAAAGAAATCTCCTTCTCTAAGACCGCAATACACTGAACAGAGAATGTATGAGTTTCTCAAGCTTGGTAACAGATAGAAACAAGAGAAAGTACACAGTGATTCATCTACCTAGAAAAGTTACAGAGGTTTACACAGAGAAATCCAAGTGTAACTCCAAGAAAATAAGAGAGACTTAGAAAACTGGTAAAAACTACATTGTTGATAGAGTTGGGAGTACTTAGCACTGTGAAAACAGCACTTTCGCGGAATGAAATCTACTTCTCTAAGACCGCGAAACAGTGAACAGAGAATGTATGAGTTTCTCAAGATTGGTAACAGATAGAAACAAGAGAAAGTACACAGTGATTCATCTACGTAGAGAAGTTATAGAAGTTTACACAGAGAATTCCAGGTATAAGTACAAGAAAAAAAGAGAGACTTAGAAAACTGGTAAAACCTACATTGTGGATAGAGTTGGGAGTACTTAACACTGTGAAAACAACACTTTCGCAGAAACAAATCTACTTCTCTAAGACTGCGAAACAGTGAACAGAGAATGTATGAGTTTCTCAAGATTGGTAACAGATAGAAACAAGAGAAAGTACACAGTGATTCATCTACGTAGAGAAGTTACAGAGGTTTACACAGAGATTTCCAGGTATAAGTACGAGAAAATAAGAGAGACTTAGAAAACTGGCAAAACCTACATTGTTGATAGAGTTGGGAGTACTTAGCTCTGTGAAAACTGCACTTTCGCAGAAAGAAATCTACTTCTCTGAGACCGCGAAACAGTGAACAGAGAATGTATGAGTTTCTCAAGATTGGTAACAGATAGAAACAAGAGAAAGTATACAGTGATTCATCTACCTAGAAAAGTTACAGAGGTTTGCACAGAGAATTCCAAGTGTTACTCCAAGAAAATAAGAGAGACTTAGAAAACTGGTAAAACCTACATTGTTGATAGAGTTGGGAGTACTTAGCAATCTGAAAACAGCACTTTCACAGAAAGAGATCTACTTCTCTAAGACCGAGAAACAGTGAAGAGAGAATGTATGAGTTTCTCAAAACTGCTAACAGATAGAAACAAGAGAAAGTACACAGTGATTCATCTACCTAGAGAAGTTACAGAGGTTTACACAGAGAATTCCAGGTATAAGTACAAGAAAATAAGAGAGACTGAGAAAACCGGTAAAACCTACATTGTTGATAGAGTTGGGAGTACTTAGCACTGTGAAAACTGCACTTTCGCAGAAGAAATCTACTTCTCTAAGACCGCGAAACAGTGAACAGAGAATGTATGAGTTTCTCAAGATTGGTAACAGGTAGAAACAAGAGAAAGTACACAGTGATTCATCTACCTAGAAAAGTTACAGAGGTTTACTCAGAGAAATCCAAGTGTAACTCCAAGAAAATAAGAGAGACTTAGAACACTGGTAAAATCTACATTGTTCATAGAATTGGGAGTACGTAGCACTGTGAAAACAGTACTTTCACAGAAATAAATCTACTTCTCTAAGACCGGGAAACAGTGAAGAGAGAATGTATGAGTTTCTCAAGACTGGTAACAGATAGAAACAAGAGAAGGTACACAGTGATTCATCTACCTAGAAAAGTTACAGAGCTTTATACAGAGAAATCCAAGTGTAACTCCAAGAAAATAAGAGAGACATAGAAAACTGGCAAAACTTGCATTGTTGATAGAGTTGGGAGTACTTAGCACTGTGAAAACAGCACTTTCGCAGAAAGAAATCTACTTCTCTAAGACCGCGAAACAGTGAACAGAGAATGTACGAGTTTCTCAAGCTTGGTAACAGATAGAAACAAGAGAAAGTGCACAGTGATTCATCTATGTAGAGAAGTTACAGACGTTTACACAGAGAATTCCAGGTATAAGTAAAAGAAAATAAGAGAGACTTAGACAACTGGTAAAACCTACATTGTTGATAGAGTTGGGAGTACTTAGCAATGTGAAAACAGCACTTTCGCAGAAAGAAATAAACTGCTGGAAGACCGCGAAACAGTGAACAGAGAATGTATGAGTTTCTCAAGATTGGTAACAGATAGAAATAAGAGAAAGTACACAGTGATTGATCTACCTAGAAAAGTTACAGAGGTTTACACAGAGAAATCCAAGTGAAACTCAGAGAAAATAACAGAGACTTAGAAAACTGGTAAAACCTACATTGTTGATAGAGTTGGGAGTACTTAGCACTGTGAAAACAGCACTTTCACAGAAAGAAAACTACTTCTCTAAGACCGGGAAACAGTGAACAGAGAATGTATGAGTTTCTCAAGACTAGTAACAGATAGAAACAAGAGAAAGTACACAGTTATTCATCTACCTAGAAAAGTTACAGAGGATTACACAGAGAAATCCAAGTCTAACTCCAAGAAAATAAGAGAGACTTAGAAAACTGGCAAAACCTACATTGTTGATAGAGTCGGGAGTACTTAGCACTGTGAAAACAGCACATTCGCAGAAAGAAATCTACTTCTCTAAGACCGCGAATAAGTGAACAGAGAATGTATGAGTTTCTCAAGATTGGTAACAGATAGAAACAAGAGAAAGTACACAGTGATTTATCTACCTAGAAAAGTTACAGAGGTTTACACAGAGAAATCCAAGTGTAACTCCAAGAAAATAAGAGAGACTTAGAAAACTGGTAAAAACTACATTGTTGATAGAGTTGGGAGTACTTAGCACTGTGAAAACAGCACTTTCGCGGAATGAAATCTACTTCTCTAAGACCGCGAAACAGTGAACAGAGAATGTATGAGTTTCTCAAGATTGGTAACAGATAGAAACAAGAGAAAGAACACAGGTATTCATCTACGTAGAGAAGTTACAGAAGTTTACACAGAGAATTCCAGGTATAAGTACAAGAAAATAAGAGAGACTTAGAAAACTGGTAAAACCTACATTATTGATAGAGTTGGGAGTACTTAGCACTTGAAAACAGCACTTTCGGAGAAAGAAATCTACTTCTGTAAGACCGCGAAACAGTGAACAGAGAATGTATGAGTTTCTCAAGATTGGTAACAGATAGAAACAAGAGAAAGTACACAGTGATTCATCTACCTAGAGAAGTTACAGAGGTTTTCACAGGGAAATTCAAGTGTAACTCCAAGAAAATAAGAGATAATTAGAAAACTGGTAAAACCTACATTGTTGATAGAGCCTGGAGTACTTAGCACTGTGAAAACAGCACTTTCGCAGAAAGAAATCTACTTCTCTAAGACGGGGAACCAGTGAACAGAGAATGTATGAGTTTCTCAAGATTGGTAACACATAGAAACAAGAGAAACTACACAGTGATTCATCTACCTAGAGAAATTACAGAGGTTTACACAGAGAATTCCAAGTGTTACTCCAAGAAAATAAGAGAGACTTAGAAAACTGGTAAAACCTATATTGTTCATAGAGTTGGGAGTACTTAGCACTGTGAAAACAGCACTTTCACAGAAAGAAATCTACTTCTCTAACACTGGGAAACAGTGAAGAGAGAATGTATGAGTTTCTCAAGACTGGTAACAGATGCAAACAAGACAACGTACACAGTGATTCATCTACCTAGAGAATTTACAGAGGTTTACACAGAAAATTCCAAGTATAAGTACAAGAAAATAAGAGAGACTTAGAAAACTTTTAAAATCTACATTGTTGATAGAGTTGGGAGTACTTAGCACTGTGAAAACAGCACTTTCGCAGAAAGAAATCTCCTTCTCTAAGACCGCAATACACTGAACAGAGAATGTATGAGTTTCTCAAGCTTGGTAACAGATAGAAACAAGAGAAAGTACACAGTGATTCATCTACCTAGAAAAGTTAAAGAGGTTTACACAGAGAAATTCAAGCGTAACTCCAAGAAAATAATAGAGACTTAGAAAACTGGCAAAACCTACATTGTTGATAGAGTTGGGAGTACTTAGCACTGTGAAAACAGCACTTTCGCAGAAAGAAATCTACTTCTCTAAGACCGGGAAACAGTGAAGAGAGAATGTATGAGTTTCTCAAGATTGGTAACAGATAGAAACAAGAGAAAGTACACAGTGATTCATCTACGTAGAGAAGTTATAGAAGTTTACACAGAGAATTCCAGGTATAAGTACAGGAAAAAAAGAGAGACTTAGAAAACTGGTAAAACCTACATTGTGGATAGAGTTCGGAGTACTTAACACTGTGAAAACAACACTTTCGCAGAATCAAATCTACTTCTCTAAGACTGCGAAACAGTGAACAGAGAATGTATGAGTTTCTCAAGATTGGTAACAGATAGAAACAAGAGAAAGTACACAGTGATTCATCTACGTAGAGAAGTTACAGAGGTTTACACAGAGATTTCCAGGTATAAGTACGAGAAAATAAGAGAGACTTAGAAAACTGGCAAAACCTACATTGTTGATAGAGTTGGGAGTACTTAGCTCTGTGAAAACTGCACTTTCGCAGAAAGAAATCTACTTCTCTGAGACCGCGAAACAGTGAACAGAGAATGTATGAGTTTCTCAAGATTGGTAACAGATAGAAACAAGAGAAAGTATACAGTGATTCATCTACCTAGAAAAGTTACAGAGGTTTGCACAGAGAATTCCAAGTGTTACTCCAAGAAAATAAGAGAGACTTAGAAAACTGGTAAAACCTACATTGTTGATAGAGTTGGGAGTACTTAGCAATCTGAAAACAGCACTTTCACAGAAAGAGATCTACTTCTCTAAGACCGAGAAACAGTGAAGAGAGAATGTATGAGTTTCTCAAAACTCCTAACAGATAGAAACAAGAGAAAGTACACAGTGATTCATCTACCTAGAGAAGTTACAGAGGTTTACACAGAGAATTCCAAGTATAAGTACAAGAAAATAAGAGAGACTGAGAAAACTGGTAAAACCTACATTGTTGATAGAGTTGGGAGTACTTAGCACTGTGAAAACTGCACTTTCGCAGAAGAAATCTACTTCTCTAAGACCGCGAAACAGTGAACAGAGAATGTATGAGTTTCTCAAGATTGGTAACAGATAGAAACAAGAGAAAGTACACAGTGATTCATCTACCTAGAAAAGTTACAGAGGTTTACACAGAGAAATCCAAGTGTAACTCCAAGAAAATAAGAGAGACTTAGAACACTGGTAAAATCTACATTGTTCATAGAATTGGGAGTACGTAGCACTGTGAAAACAGTACTTTCACAGAAATAAATCTACTTCTCTAAGACCGGGAAACAGTGAAGAGAGAATGTATGAGTTTCTCAAGACTGGTAACAGATAGAAACAAGAGAAAGTACACAGTGATTCATCTACCTAGAAAAGTTACAGAGCCTTATACAGAGAAATCAAAGTGTAACTCCAAGAAAATAAGAGAGACATAGAAAACTGGCAAAACCTGCATTGTTGATAGAGTTGGGAGTACTTAGCACTGTGAAAACAGCACTTTCGCAGAAAGAAATCTACTTCTCTAAGACCGCAAAACAGTGAACAGAGAATGTACGAGTTTCTCAAGCTTGGTAACAGATAGAAACAAGAGAAAGTGCACAGTGATTCAACTATGTAGAGAAGTTACAGACGTTTACACAGAGAATTCCAGGTATAAGTACAAGAAAATAAGAGAGACTTAGAAAACTCGTAAAACCTACATTGTTGATAGAGTTGGGAGTACTTAGCACTTGAAAACAGCACTTTCGGAGAAAGAAATCTACTTCTGTAAGACCGCGAAACAGTGAACAGAGAATGTATGAGTTTCTCAAGATTGGTAACAGATAGAAACAAGAGAAAGTACACAGTGATTCATCTACCTAGAGAAGTTACAGAGATTTTCACAGGGAAATTCAAGTGTAACTCCAAGAAAATAAGAGATACTTAGAAAACTGGTAAAACCTACATTGTTGATAGAGCCGGGAGTACTTAGCACTGTGAAAACAGCACTTTCGCAGAAAGAAGTCTACTTCTCTAAGACCGGGAACCAGTGAACAGAGAATGTATGTGTTTCTCAAGATTGGTAACACATAGAAACAAGAGAAAGTACACAGTGATTCATCTACCTAGAGAAATTACAGAGGTTTACACAGAGAATTCAAAGTGTTACTCCAAGAAAATAAGAGAGACTTAGAAAACTGGTAAAACCTACATTGTTCATAGAGTTGGGAGTACTTAGCACTGTGCAAACAGCACTTTCACAGAAAGAAATCTACTTCTCTAACACTGGGAAACAGTGAAGAGAGAATGTATGAGTTTCTCAAGACTGGTAACAGATGCAAACAAGACAAAGTACACAGTGATTCATCTACCTAGAGAATTTACAGAGGTTTACACAGAAAATTCCAAGTATAAGTACAAGAAAATAAGAGAGACTTAGATTACTTTTAAAATCTACATTGTTGATAGAGTTGGGAGTACTTAGCACTGTGAAAACAGCACTTTCGCAGAAAGAAATCTCCTTCTCTAAGACCGCAATACACTGAACAGACAATGTATGAGTTTCTCAAGCTTGGTAACAGATAGAAACAAGAGAAAGTACACAGTGATTCATCTACCTAGAGAAGTTACAGAGGTTTACACAGAGAAATCCAAGTGTAACTCCAAGAAAATAAGAGAGACATAGAAAACTGGCAAAACCTACATTGTTGATACAGTTGGGAGTACTTAGCACTTTGAAAACAGCACTTTCGCAGAAAGAAATCTACTGCTGTAAGACCGCGAAACAGTGAACAGAGAATGTATGAGTTTCTCAAGATTGGTAACAGATAGAAAAAAGAGAAAGTACACAGTGATTGATTTACCTAGAAAAGTTACAGAGGTTTACACAGAGAAATCCAAGTGTAACTCAAAGAAAAAAACAGAGACTTAGAAAACTCGTAAAACCTACATTGTTGATAGAGTTGGGAGTACTTAGCACTGTGAAAACAGCACTTTCACAGAAAGAAAACTACTTCTCTAAGACCGGGAAACAGTGAACTGAGAATGTGTGAGTTTCTCAAGACTGGTAACAGATAGAAACAAGAGAAAGTACACAGCGATTCAACTACCTAGAAAAGTTACAGAGGTTTATACAGAGAAATCCAAGTGAAACTCCAATAAAATAAGAGAGACTTAGAAAACTGGCAAAACCTACATTTTTGATAGAGTTGGGAGTACTTAGCACTGTGAAAACAGCACTTTCGCAGAAACAAATCTACTTCTCTAAGACCGCGAAACAGTGAACACAGAATGTATGAGTTTCTCAAGATTGGTAACAGATAGTAACAAGAGAAAGTACACAGTGATTCATCTACATAGAGAAGTTACAGAGGTTTACACATAGAATTCCAAGTATAAGTACAAGAAAATGAGACAGACTTAGAAAACTGGTAAAACCTACAGTGTTGATAGAGTTGGGAGTACTTAGCACTGTGAAAACAGCACTTTCTCGGAATGAAATCTACTTCTCTAAGACCGCAAAACAGTGAACACAGAATGTATGAGTTTCTCAAGATTGGTAACAGATAGAAACAAGAGAAAGTACACAGTGATTCTTCTTCGTAGAGAAGTTACAGAGGATTACACAGAGAATTCCAAGTATAAGTACAAGAAAATAAGAGAGAATTAGAAAACTTTTAAAACCTACATTGTTGATAGAGTTGGGAGTACTTAGCACTGTGAAAACAGCACTTTTGCAGAACAAAATCTACTTCTCTAAGACCGCAATACACTGAACAGAGAATGTATGAGTTTCTCAAGATTGGTAACAGATAGAAACAAGAGAAAGTACACAGTGATTCATCTACCTAGAAAAGTTACAGAGGTTTACACAGAGAAATTCAAGTGTAACTCCAAGAAAATAACAGAGACTTAGAAAACTGGCAAAACCTACATTGTTGATAGAGTTGTGTGTACTTAGCATTGTGAAAACAGCACTTTCGCAGAAAGAAATCTACTTCTCTAAGACCGGGAAACAGTGAACAGAGAATGTATGAGTTTCTCAAGATTGGTAACAGATAGAAACAAGGGAAAGTACACAGTGATTCATCTACGTAGAGAAGTTATAGAAGTTTACACAGAGAATTCCAGGTATAAGTACAGGAAAATAAGAGAGAATTAGAAAACTGGTAAAACCTACATTGTTGATAGAGTTGGGAGTACTTAGCACTGTGAAAACAGCACTTTCGCAGAAACAAATCTACTTCTCTAAGACCGCGAAACAGTGTACAGAGAATGTACGAGTTTCTCAAGATTGGTAACAGATACAAACAAGAGAAAGTACACAGTGATTCATCTACCTAGAGAAATTATAGAGGTTTACACAGAGAATTCCAAGTGTTACTCCAAGAAAATAAGAGAGACTTAGAAAACTGGTAAAACCTACATTGTTGATAGAGTTGGGAGTACTTAGCATTGTGAAAACAGCACTTTTGCAAAAAGAAATCTGCTTCTCTAACACCAGGAAACAGTGAACAGAGAACGTATTAGTTTCTCAAGATTGGTAACAGATAGAAACAAGAGAAAGTACACAGTAATTCATCTACATAGAAAAGTTACAGAGGTTTACACAGAGAACTCCAAGTATAAGTACAAGAAAAAAAGAGAGACTTAGAAAACTGATAAAACCTACATTGTTGATAGAGTTGGGAGTACTTATCACTGTGAAAACAGCACTTTCGCAGAAACAAATCTACTTCTCTAAGACTGCGAAACAGTGAACAGAGAATGTATGAGTTTCTCAAGATTGGTAACAGCTAGAAACAAGAGAAAGTACACAGTGATTCATCTACGTAGAGAAGTTACAGAGGTTTACACAGAGATTTCCAGGTATAAGTACAAGAAAATAAGAGAGACTTAGAAAACTGGTAATACCTACATTGTTGATAGAGTTGGGAGTACTTAGCTCTGTGAAAACTGCACTTTCGCAGAAAGAAATCTACTTCTCTGAGACCGTGAAACAGTGAACAGAGAATGTATGAGTTTCTCAAGATTGGTAACAGATAGAAACAAGAGAAAGTATACAGTGATTCATCTACCTAGGAAAGTTACAGAGGTTTGCACAGAGAATTCCAAGTGTTACTCCAAGAAAATAAGAGAGACTTAGAAAACTGGTAAAACCTACATTGTTGATAGAGTTCGGAGTACTTAGCAATCTGAAGACAGCACTTTCACAGAAAGAAATCTACGTCTCTAAGACCGAGAAACAGTGAAGGGAGAATGTATGAGTTTCTCAAAACTGCTAACAGATAGAAACAAGAGAAAGTACACAGTGATTCATATACGTAGAGAAGTTACATAGGTTTACACAGAGAAATCGAAGTGTAACTCCAGGAAAATAAGAGAGACTTAGAAAACTGGTAAAACCTACATTGTTGGTAGAGTTGAGAGTACTTAGTACTGTGAAAATAGCACTTTCGCAGAAACAAATCTACTTCTCTAAGACCGCGAAACAGTGAACAGAGAATGTACGAGTTTCTCAAGCTTGGTAACAGATAGAAACAAAAGAAAGTACACAGTGATTCATTTACGTAGAGAAGTTACAGAGGTTTACACAGAGAATTCCAAGTATAAGTACAAGAAAATAAGAGAGACTTAGAAAACTGGTAAAACCTACATTGTTGATAGAGTTGGGAGTACTTAGCGATGTGAAAACAGCACTTTCGCAGAAAGAAATCTACTGCTATAAGAACGCAAAACAGTGATCAGAGAATGTATGAGTTTCTCAAGTTTGGTAACAGATGGAAACAAGAGAAAGTACACAGTGATTCATCTACCTAGAGAAGTTACAGAGGTTTACACAGGGAAATTCAAGTGTAACTCCAAGAAAATAAGAGATACTTAGAAAACTGGTAAAACCTACATTGTTGATAGAGTTGGAAGTACTTAGCACTGTGAAAACAGCACTTTCCCAGAAAGAAATCTACTTCTCTAAGACCGGGAAACAGTGAACAGAGAATGTATGAGTTTCTAGGGTTGTTAACAGATAGAAACAAGAGAAAGCACTCTGTGATTCATCTACCTAGAGAAGTTACAGAGGATTCCACAGAGAATTCCAAGTGTTACTCCAAGAAAATAAGAGAGACTAAGAAAACTGGTAAAACCTACATTGTTGATAGAGTTGGGAGTACTTAGCACTGTGAAAGCAGCACTTTCACAGAATGAAATCTACTTCTCTAAGACCGGGAAACACTGAACAGAGAACGTATGAGTTTCTCAAGATTGGTAAGAGATAGAAACAGGAGAAAGTACACAGTGATTCATCTGCCTAGAGAAGTTACAGAGGATTACACAGAAAATTCCAAGTATAAGTACAAGAAAAAAAGAGAGACTTAGAAAACTGGTAAAACCTACATTGTTGATAGAGTTGGGAGTACTTAGCACTGTGAAAACAGCACTTTCGGAGAAAGAAATCTACTTCTGTAAGACCGCGAAACAGTGAACAGAGAATGTATGAGTTTCTCAAGATTGGTAACAGATAGAAACAAGAGAAAGTACACAGTGATTCATCTACCTAGAGAAGTTACAGAGGTTTACACAGGGAAATTCAAGTGTAACTCCAAGAAAATAAGAGATACTTAGAAAACTGGTAAAACCTACATTGTTGATAGAGTTGGGAGTACTTAGCACTGCGAAAACAGCACGTTCGCAGAAAGAAATCTACTTCTCTAAGACCGGGAAACAGTGAACAGAGAATGTATGAGTTTCTCAAGATTGGTAACAGATAGAAACAAGAGAAAGTACACAGTGATTCATCTACCTAGAGAAATTATAGAGTTTAACACAGAGAATTCCAAGTGTTACTCCAAGAAAATAAGAGAGACTTAGAAAACTGGTAAAACCTACATTGTTGATAGAGTTCGGAGAACTTAGCACTGTGAAAACAGCACTTTCACAGAAAGAAATCTACTTCTCTAAGACCGGGAAACAGTGAAGAGAGAATGTATGAGTTTCTCAATTCTGGTAACAGATAGAAACAAGACAAAGTACACAGTGATTCATCTACCTAGAGAAGTTACAGAGGTTTACACAGAAAATTCCAGGTATAAGTACAAGAAAATAAGAGAGACTTAGAAAACTGGTAAATCCTACATTGTTGATAGAGTTGGGAGTACTTGGCACTGTGAAAACAGCACTTTGACAGAAAGAAATCTACTTCTTAAAGACCGCGAAACAGTGAACACAGGATGTATGAGTTTCTCAAGATTTTTAACAGATATAAACAAGAGAAAGTACACAGTGATTTTTCTACCTAGAGAAGTTACAGAGGTTTACACAGAGAATTCCAAGTATAAGTACAAGAATATAAGAGAGACTTAGAAAACTGGTAAAACCTACATTGTTGTTAGAGAGGGGAGTACTTAGCACTGTGAAAACAGCACTTTCGCAGAAACAAATCTACTTCTCTAAGACCACGAAACAGTGAACAGAGAATGTATGAGTTTCTCAGGATTGGTAACAGATAGAAACAAGAGAAAGCACACAGTGATTCATCTACCTAGAGAAGTTACAGAGGTTTCCACAGAGAGTTCCAAGTGTTACTCCAAGAAAATAAGAGAGACTTAGAAAACTGGTAAAACCTACATTGTTGATAGAGTTGAGAGTACTTAGCACTGTGAAAGCAGCACTTTCATAGAACGAAATCTACTTCTCTAAGACCGGGAAACAGTGAACAGAGAATGTATGAATTTCTCAAGATTGGTAACAGATAGAAACAAGAGAAAGTACACAGTGATTCATCTGCCTAGAGAAGTTACAGAGGATTACACAGAAAATTCCATGTATAAGTACAAGAAAATAAGAGAGACTTAGAAAACTGGTAAAACCTACATTGTTGATAGAGTTGGGAGTACTTAGCACTGTGAAAACAGCACTTTCAAGGAAAGAAATCTACTTCTTTAAACCGCGAAACAGTGAACAGAGAATGAACGAGTTTCTCAAGCTTGGTAACAGATAGAAACAAGAGAAAGTACACAGTGATTCATCTACGTAGAGAAGGTACAGAGGTTTACGCAGAGAATTCCAGGTATAAATACAAGAGAATAAGAGAGAATTAGAAAACTGGTAAAACCTACATTGTTGATAGAGTTGGGAGTACTTAGCAATGTGAAAACAGCACTTTCGCAGAAAGAAATCTACTGCTGTAAGACCGCGAAACAGTGAACAGAAAATGTATGAGTTTCTCAAGATTGATAACAGATAGAAGCAAGAGAAAGTACACAGTGATTCATCTACCTAGAAAAGTTACAGAGGTTTACACAGAGAAATCCAAGTGTAACTCTAAATAAATAAGAGAGACTTAGAAAACTGGTAAAACCTACATTGTTGTTAGAGACGGGAGTACTTAGCACTGTGAAAACAGCACTTTCGCAGAAAGAAATCTACTTCTCTAAGACCAGGTAACAGTGAACAGAGAATGTATGAGTTTCTCAAGTTTGGTAACAGATAGAAACAAGAGAAAGTACACAGTGATTCATCTACGTAGAGAAGTTACAGAGGTTTACACCGAGAATTCCAAGTATAAGTACAAGAAAATAAGAGAGACTTAGAAGACTGGTAAAATCTAAATTGTTGATACAGTTGGGAGTACTTAGCACTGTGAAAACAGCACTTTCACAGAAAGAAATCTACTTCTTTAAACCGCGAAACAGTGAACAGAGAATGTATGAGTTTCTCAAGATTGGTAACAGATAGAAAGAAGAGGAACTACACAGTCATTCATCTACCTAGAGAAGTTACAGAGGTTTACACAGGGAAATTCAAGTGTAACTAGAAGAATATAAGAGATACGTAGAAAACTGGTAAAACCTACATTGTTGATAGAGTTGGGAGTTCTTAGCACTGTGAAAACAGCACTTTCGCAGAAAGAAATCTACTTCTCTAAGACCGGGAAACAGTGAACAGAGAATGTATGAGTTTCTCAGGACTGGTAACAGATAGAAACAAGACAAAGTACACAGTGATTCATCTACCTAGAGAAATTACAGAGGTTTACACAGAGAATTCCAAGTGTTACTCCAAGAAAATAAAAGAGACTTAGAAAACTGGTAAAACCTACATTGTTGATAGAGTTGGGAATACTTAGCATTGTGAAAACAGCACTTTCACAAAAAGAAATCTACTTCTCTAAGACCGGGAAACAGTGAAGAGAGAATGCATGAGTTTCTCAAGACTGGTAACAGATAGAAACAACACAAAGTACACAGTGATTCATCTACCTAGAGAAGTTACAGAGGTTTACACAGAAAATTCCAAGTATAAGTACAAGAAAATAAGAGAGATTTAGAAAACTGGTAAAACCTGCATTGTTGATAGAGTTGGGAGTACTTAGCACTGTGAAAACAGCACTTTCGCAGAAAGGAATCTACTTCTGTAAGACCGCGAAATAGTGAACAGAGAATGTATGAGTTTCTCAAGATTGGTAACAGATAGAAACAAGAGAAAGTACACAGTGATTCACCTACCTAGAAAAGCTACAAAGGTTTACACAGAGAATTCCAAGTGTTACTCGAAGAAAATAAGAGAGACTTAAAAAACTGGTAAAACCAATACTGTTGATACAGTTGGGAGTACTTAGAACTGTGAAAACAGCACTTTCACAGAAAGAAATCTACTTCTCTAAGACCGGAAACAGTGAAGAGAGAATGTATGAGTTTCCCAAGACTGGTAACAGATAGAAACAAGACAAAGTACACAGTGATTCATCTACCTAGAGAAGTGACAGAGGTTTACACAGAGAATTTCAAGTATAAGTAGAAGAAAAAAAGAGAGACATAGAAAACTGGTAAAACCTACATTGTTGATAGAGTTGGGAGTACTTAGCACTGTGAAAACAGCACTTTCGCAGAAACAAATCTACTTCTCTAAGACTGCGAAATATTGAACAGAAAATGTATGAGTTTCTCAAGATTGGTAACAGATAGAAACAAGAGAAAGTACACAGTGATTTATCTACCTAGCGAAGTTACAGAGGTTTCCACAGAGAATTCCAGGTATAAGTACAAGAAAATAAGAGAGACTTAGAATACTGGTAAAACCTACATTGTTGATAGAGTTGGGAGTACTTAGCACTTGAAAACAGCACTTTCGGAGAAAGAAATCTACTTCTGTAAGACCGCGAAACAGTGAACAGAGAATGAATGAGTTTCTCAAGATTGGTAACAGATAGAAACAAGAGAAAGTACACAGTGATTCATCTACGTAGAGTAGTTACAGAGGTTTACACAGAGAGTTCCAAGTATAAGTACAAGAAAATAAGAGAGACTTAAAAAACTGGTAAAACCTACATTGTTGATTTAGTTGGGAGTACTTAACACTGTGAAAACAGCATTTTCACAGAATGAAATCTACTTCTCTAAGACCGCGAATATGTGAACAGAGAATGTATGAGTTTCTCAAGATAGGTAACAGATAGAAACAGGAGAAAGTACACAGTGATTCATCTACCTAGAGAAGTTACAGAGGTTTACACAGAGAATTCCAAGTGTAACTCCAGGAAAATAAGAGAGACTTGGAAAACCGTTAAAACCTACATTGTTGGTAGAGTTGGGAGTACTTAGCACTGTGAAAACAGCACTTTCGCAGAAAGAAATCTACTTCTCTAAGACCGGGAAACAGTGAACAGTGAATCCATGAGTTTCTCAGGATTGGTAACAGATAGAAACAAGAGAAAGCACACAGTGATTCATCTAGCTAGAGAAGTTACAGAGGTTTCCACAGAGAATTCCAAGTGTTACTCCAAGAAAATAAGAGAGACTTAGAAAACTGGTAAAACGTACATTGTTGATAGAGTTGGGAGTACTTAGCACTGTGAAAACAGCACTTTCACAGAACGAAGTCTACTTCTCTAAAACCAGTAAACAGTGAAAAGAGAACGTATGAGTTTCTCAAGATTGGTAACAGATAGAAACAAGAGAAAGTATACAGTGATTCATCTACCTAGAGAAGTTACAGAGGTTTACACAGAGAAATCCAAGTGTAACTCCAAGAAAATAAGAGAGACTTAGAAAACTGGTAAAACCTACATTGTTGATAGAGTTGGGTGTACTTATCACTGTGAAAACAGCACTTTCGCAGAAAGAAATCTACTTCTCTAAGACCGGGAAACAGTGAACAAAGAATGTATGAGTTTCTCAGGATTGGTAACATATAGAAAGAAGAGTAAGTAAACAGTGATTCATCTACCTAGAGAAGTTACAGAGGATTACACAGAAAATTCCAAATGTAACTCCAGTAAAATAAGAGAGACTTAGAAAACTGGTAAAGCCTACATTGTTGATAGAGTTGGGAGTACTGAGCACTGTGAAAACAGCACTTTTGCAGAAAGAAATCTACTTCTTTAAACCGAGATACAGTGAACAGAGAATGTACGAGTTTCTCAAGCTTGGTAACAGATAGAAACAAAAGAAAGTACACAGTGATTCATTTACGTAGAGAAGTTACAGAGGTTTACACAGAGAATTCCAAGTATAAGTACAAGAAAATAAGAGAGACTTAGAAAACTGGTAAAACCTACATTGTTGATAGAGTTGGGAGTACTTAGCAATGTGAAAACAGCACTTTCGCAGAAAGAAATCTACTGCTATAAAACCGCAAAACAGTGATCAGAGAATGTATGAGTTTCTCAAGTTTGGTAACAGATAGAAACAAGAGAAAGTACACAGTGATTCATCTACCTAGAGAAGTTACAGAGGTTTACACAGAGAATTCCAAGTATAAGTACAAGAATATAAGAGAGACTTAGAAAACTGGTAAAACCTACATTGTTGTTAGAGAGGGGAGTACTTAGCACTGTGAAAACAGCACTTTCGCAGAAACAAATCTACTTCTCTAAGACCACGAAACAGTGAACAGAGAATGTATGAGTTTCTCAGGATTGGTAACAGATAGAAACAAGAGAAAGCACACAGTGATTCATCTACCTAGAGAAGTTACAGAGGTTTCCACAGAGCGTTCCAAGTGTTACTCCAAGAAAATAAGAGAGATTTAGAAAACTGGTAAAACCTACATTGTTGATAGAGTTGAGAGTACTTAGCACTGTGAAAGCAGCACTTTCATAGAACGAAATCTACTTCTCTAAGACCGGGAAACAGTGAACAGAGAATGTATGAATTTCTCAAGATTGGTAACAGATAGAAACAAGAGAAAGTACACAGTGATTCATCTACGTAGAGAAGGTACAGAGGTTTACGCAGAGAATTCCAGGTATAAATACAAGAGAATAAGAGAGAATTAGAAAACTGGTAAAACCTACATTGTTGATAGAGTTGGGAGTACTTAGCAATGTGAAAACAGCACTTTCGCAGAAAGAAATCTACTGCTGTAAGACCGCGAAACAGTGAACAGAAAATGTATGAGTTTCTCAAGATTGATAACAGATAGAAGCAAGAGAAAGTACACAGTGATTCATCTACCTAGAAAAGTTACAGAGGTTTACACAGAGAAATCCAAGTGTAACTCTAAATAAATAAGAGAGACTTAGAAAACTGGTAAAACCTACATTGTTGTTAGAGACGGGAGTACTTAGCACTGTGAAAACAGCACTTTCGCAGAAAGAAATCTACTTCTCTAAGACCAGGTAACAGTGAACAGAGAATGTATGAGTTTCTCAAGTTTGGTAACAGATAGAAACAAGAGAAAGTACACAGTGATTCATCTACGTAGAGAAGTTACAGAGGTTTACACCGAGAATTCCAAGTATAAGTACAAGAAAATAAGAGAGACTTAGAAGACTGGTAAAATCTAAATTGTTGATACAGTTGGGAGTACTTAGCACTGTGAAAACAGCACTTTCACAGAAAGAAATCTACTTCTTTAAACCGCGAAACAGTGAACAGAGAATGTATGAGTTTCTCAAGATTGGTAACAGATAGAAAGAAGAGGAACTACACAGTCATTCATCTACCTAGAGAAGTTACAGAGGTTTACACAGGGAAATTCAAGTGTAACTAGAAGAATATAAGAGATACGTAGAAAACTGGTAAAACCTACATTGTTGATAGAGTTGGGAGTTCTTAGCACTGTGAAAACAGCACTTTCGCAGAAAGAAATCTACTTCTCTAAGACCGGGAAACAGTGAACAGAGAATGTATGAGTTTCTCAGGACTGGTAACAGATAGAAACAAGACAAAGTACACAGTGATTCATCTACCTAGAGAAATTACAGAGGTTTACACAGAGAATTCCAAGTGTTACTCCAAGAAAATAAAAGAGACTTAGAAAACTGGTAAAACCTACATTGTTGATAGAGTTGGGAATACTTAGCATTGTGAAAACAGCACTTTCACAAAAAGAAATCTACTTCTCTAAGACCGGGAAACAGTGAAGAGAGAATGCATGAGTTTCTCAAGACTGGTAACAGATAGAAACAACACAAAGTACACAGTGATTCATCTACCTAGAGAAGTTACAGAGGTTTACACAGAAAATTCCAAGTATAAGTACAAGAAAATAAGAGAGATTTAGAAAACTGGTAAAACCTGCATTGTTGATAGAGTTGGGAGTACTTAGCACTGTGAAAACAGCACTTTCGCAGAAAGGAATCTACTTCTGTAAGACCGCGAAATAGTGAACAGAGAATGTATGAGTTTCTCAAGATTGGTAACAGATAGAAACAAGAGAAAGTACACAGTGATTCACCTACCTAGAAAAGCTACAAAGGTTTACACAGAGAATTCCAAGTGTTACTCGAAGAAAATAAGAGAGACTTAAAAAACTGGTAAAACCAATACTGTTGATACAGTTGGGAGTACTTAGAACTGTGAAAACAGCACTTTCACAGAAAGAAATCTACTTCTCTAAGACCGGAAACAGTGAAGAGAGAATGTATGAGTTTCCCAAGACTGGTAACAGATAGAAACAAGACAAAGTACACAGTGATTCATCTACCTAGAGAAGTGACAGAGGTTTACACAGAGAATTTCAAGTATAAGTAGAAGAAAAAAAGAGAGACATAGAAAACTGGTAAAACCTACATTGTTGATAGAGTTGGGAGTACTTAGCACTGTGAAAACAGCACTTTCGCAGAAACAAATCTACTTCTCTAAGACTGCGAAATATTGAACAGAAAATGTATGAGTTTCTCAAGATTGGTAACAGATAGAAACAAGAGAAAGTACACAGTGATTTATCTACCTAGCGAAGTTACAGAGGTTTCCACAGAGAATTCCAGGTATAAGTACAAGAAAATAAGAGAGACTTAGAATACTGGTAAAACCTACATTGTTGATAGAGTTGGGAGTACTTAGCACTTGAAAACAGCACTTTCGGAGAAAGAAATCTACTTCTGTAAGACCGCGAAACAGTGAACAGAGAATGAATGAGTTTCTCAAGATTGGTAACAGATAGAAACAAGAGAAAGTACACAGTGATTCATCTACGTAGAGTAGTTACAGAGGTTTACACAGAGAGTTCCAAGTATAAGTACAAGAAAATAAGAGAGACTTAAAAAACTGGTAAAACCTACATTGTTGATTTAGTTGGGAGTACTTAACACTGTGAAAACAGCATTTTCACAGAATGAAATCTACTTCTCTAAGACCGCGAATATGTGAACAGAGAATGTATGAGTTTCTCAAGATAGGTAACAGATAGAAACAGGAGAAAGTACACAGTGATTCATCTACCTAGAGAAGTTACAGAGGTTTACACAGAGAATTCCAAGTGTAACTCCAGGAAAATAAGAGAGACTTGGAAAACCGTTAAAACCTACATTGTTGGTAGAGTTGGGAGTACTTAGCACTGTGAAAACAGCACTTTCGCAGAAAGAAATCTACTTCTCTAAGACCGGGAAACAGTGAACAGTGAATCCATGAGTTTCTCAGGATTGGTAACAGATAGAAACAAGAGAAAGCACACAGTGATTCATCTAGCTAGAGAAGTTACAGAGGTTTCCACAGAGAATTCCAAGTGTTACTCCAAGAAAATAAGAGAGACTTAGAAAACTGGTAAAACGTACATTGTTGATAGAGTTGGGAGTACTTAGCACTGTGAAAACAGCACTTTCACAGAACGAAGTCTACTTCTCTAAAACCAGTAAACAGTGAAAAGAGAACGTATGAGTTTCTCAAGATTGGTAACAGATAGAAACAAGAGAAAGTATACAGTGATTCATCTACCTAGAGAAGTTACAGAGGTTTACACAGAGAAATCCAAGTGTAACTCCAAGAAAATAAGAGAGACTTAGAAAACTGGTAAAACCTACATTGTTGATAGAGTTGGGTGTACTTATCACTGTGAAAACAGCACTTTCGCAGAAAGAAATCTACTTCTCTAAGACCGGGAAACAGTGAACAAAGAATGTATGAGTTTCTCAGGATTGGTAACATATAGAAAGAAGAGTAAGTAAACAGTGATTCATCTACCTAGAGAAGTTACAGAGGATTACACAGAAAATTCCAAATGTAACTCCAGTAAAATAAGAGAGACTTAGAAAACTGGTAAAGCCTACATTGTTGATAGAGTTGGGAGTACTGAGCACTGTGAAAACAGCACTTTTGCAGAAAGAAATCTACTTCTTTAAACCGAGATACAGTGAACAGAGAATGTACGAGTTTCTCAAGCTTGGTAACAGATAGAAACAAAAGAAAGTACACAGTGATTCATTTACGTAGAGAAGTTACAGAGGTTTACACAGAGAATTCCAAGTATAAGTACAAGAAAATAAGAGAGACTTAGAAAACTGGTAAAACCTACATTGTTGATAGAGTTGGGAGTACTTAGCAATGTGAAAACAGCACTTTCGCAGAAAGAAATCTACTGCTATAAAACCGCAAAACAGTGATCAGAGAATGTATGAGTTTCTCAAGTTTGGTAACAGATAGAAACAAGAGAAAGTACACAGTGATTCATCTACCTAGAGAAGTTACAGAGGTTTACACAGAGAATTCCAAGTATAAGTACAAGAATATAAGAGAGACTTAGAAAACTGGTAAAACCTACATTGTTGTTAGAGAGGGGAGTACTTAGCACTGTGAAAACAGCACTTTCGCAGAAACAAATCTACTTCTCTAAGACCACGAAACAGTGAACAGAGAATGTATGAGTTTCTCAGGATTGGTAACAGATAGAAACAAGAGAAAGCACACAGTGATTCATCTACCTAGAGAAGTTACAGAGGTTTCCACAGAGCGTTCCAAGTGTTACTCCAAGAAAATAAGAGAGATTTAGAAAACTGGTAAAACCTACATTGTTGATAGAGTTGAGAGTACTTAGCACTGTGAAAGCAGCACTTTCATAGAACGAAATCTACTTCTCTAAGACCGGGAAACAGTGAACAGAGAATGTATGAATTTCTCAAGATTGGTAACAGATAGAAACAAGAGAAAGTACACAGTGATTCATCTACCTAGAGAAGTTACAGAGGATTACACAGAAAATTCCATGTATAAGTACAAGAAAATAAGAGAGACTTAGAAAACTGGTAAAACCTACATTGTTGATAGAGTTGGGAGTACTTAGCAATGTGAAAACAGCACTTTCGCAGAAAGAAATCTACTGCTGTAAGACCGCGAAACAGTGAACAGAAAATGTATGAGTTTCTAGGGTTGGTAACAGATAGAAACAAGAGAAAGCACTCTGTGATTCATCTACCTAGAGAAGTTACAGAGGATTCCACAGAGAATTCCAAGTGTTACTCCAAGAAAATAAGAGAGACTAAGAAAACTGGTAAAACCTACATTGTTGATAGAGTTGGGAGTTCTTAGCACTGTGAAAACAGCACTTTCGCAGAAAGAAATCTACTTCTCTAAGACCGGGAAACAGTGAACAGAGAATGTATGAGTTTCTCAGGACTGGTAACAGATAGAAACAAGACAAAGTACACAGTGATTCATCTACCTAGAGAAATTACAGAGGTTTACACAGAGAATTCCAAGTGTTACTCCAAGAAAATAAAAGAGAGTTAGAAAACTGGTAATACCTACATTGTTGATAGAGTTGGAAATACTTAGCATTGTGAAAACAGCACTTTCACAAAAAGAAATCTACTTCTCTAAGACCGGGAAACAGTGAAGAGAGAATGCATGAGTTTCTCAAGACTGGTAACAGATAGAAACAACACAAAGTACACAGTGATTCATCTACCTAGAGAAGTTACAGAGGTTTACGCAGAAAATTCCAAGTATAAGTAGAAGAAAATAAGAGAGATTTAGAAAACTGGTAAAACCTACATTGTTGATAGAGTTGGGAGTACTTAGCACTGTGAAAACAGCACTTTCGCAGAAAGGAATCTACTTCTGTAAGACCGCGAAATAGTGAACAGAGAATGTATGAGTTTCTCAAGATTGGTAACAGATAGAAACAAGAGAAAGTACACAGTGATTCACCTACCTAGAAAAGCTACAAAGGTTTACACAGAGAATTCCAAGTGTTACTCCAAGAAAATAAGAGAGACTTAAAAAACTGGTAAAACCAATACTGTTGATACAGTTGGGAGTACTTAGCTCTGTGAAAACAGCACTTTCACAGAAAGAAATCTACTTCTCTAAGACCGGAAACAGTGAAGAGAGAATGTATGAGTTTCCCAAGACTGGTAACAGATAGAAACAAGACAAAGTACACAGTCATTCATCTACCTAGAGAAGTGACAGAGGTTTACACAGAGAATTCCAAGTATAAGTAGAAGAAAAAAAGAGAGACATAGAAAACTGGTAAAACCTACATTGTTGATAGAGTTGGGAGTACTTAGCACTGTGAAAACAGCACTTTCGCAGAAACAAATCTACTTCTCTAAGACTGCGAAATATTGAACAGAAAATGTATGAGTTTCTCAAGATTGGTAACAGATAGAAACAAGAGAAAGTACACAGTGATTCATCTACGTAGAGAAGTTACAGAGGTTTAGACAGTGAATTCCAGGTATACGTACAAGAAAATAAGTTGGGAGTACTTAGCACTGTGAAAATAGCATTTTCGCAGAAAGAAATCTACTTCTCTAAGACCAGGAAACAGTGTACAGAAAATGTATGAGTTTCTCAGGATTGGTAACAGATAGAAACAAGAGAAAGTACACGGTGATTCATCTACCTAGAAAAGTTACAGAGGTTTACACAGAGAAATCCAAGTGTAACTCTAAGAAAATAACAGAGACTTAGAAAACTGGTAAAACCTACATTGTTGATAGAGTTGGGAGTACTTAGCACTGTGAAAACAGCACTTTCACAGAAAGAAAACTACTTCTCTAAGACCGGGAAACAGTGAAGAGAGAATGTATGAGTTTCTCAAGATTGGTAACAGATAGAAACAAGAGAAAGTACACAGTGATTCATCTGCCTAGAGAAGTTACAGAGGATTACACAGAAAATTCCAAGTATAAGTACAAGAAAATAAGAGAGACTTAGAAAACTGGTAAAACCTACATTGTTGATAGTGTTGGGAGTACTTAGCACTGTGAAAACAGCACTTTCGCAGAAAGAAATCTACTTCTCTAAGACCAGGAAACCGTGAACAGAGAATGTATGAGTTTCTCAAGATTGGTAACAGATAGAAACAAGAGAAAGTACACAGTGATTCATCTACGTAGAGAAGTTACAGAGGTTTACACAGAGAAATCCAAGTATAAGTACAAGAAAATAAGAGAGACTTAGAAGACTGGTAAAATCTACATTGTTGATACAGTTGGGAGTACTTAGCACTGTGAAAACAGCACTTTCACAGAAAGAAATCTACTTCTTTAAACCGCGAAACAGTGAACAGAGAATGTATGAGTTTCTCAAGATTGGTAACAGATAGAAACAAAAGAAAGTACACAGTGATTCATCTACGTAGAGAAGTTACAGAGGTTTACACAGAGAATTCCAGGTATAAGTACAAGAAAATAAGAGACACTTAGAAAACTGGTAAAACCTACATTGTTGATAGAGTTGGGAGTACTTAGCACTGTGAAAACAGCACTTTCGCAGAAAGAAATCTACTTCTCTAAGACCGGGAAACAGTGAACAGAGAATGTATGAGTTTCTCAAGACTGGTAACAGATAGAAACAAGACAAAGTACACAGTGATTCATCTACCTAGAGAAATTACAGAGGTTTACACAGAGAATTCCAAGTGTTACTCCAAGAAAATAAAAGAGACTTAGAAAACTGGTAAAACCTTCATTGTTGATAGAGTTGGGAATACTTAGCACTGTTAAAACAGCACTTTCACAGAAAGAAATCTACTTCTCTAAGACCGGGAAACAGTGAAGAGATAATGTATGAGTTCCTCAAGACTGGTAACAGATAGAAACAACACAAAGTACACAGTGATTCATCTACCTAGAGAAGTTACAGAGGTTTACACAGAAAATTCCAAGTATAAGTACAAGAAAATAAGAGAGACTTAGAAAACTGGTAAAACCTACATTGTTGATAGAGTTGGGAGTACTTGGCACTGTGAAACCAGCACTTTTGCAGAAAGAAATCTACTTCTCTAAGACCAGGAAACAGTGAACAGAGAATGTATGAGTTTCTCAAGATTGGTAACAGATAGAAACAAGAGAAAGTACACAGTGATTCATCTACCTAGAAAAGTTACAGAGGTTTACACAGAGAATTCGAAGTATAAGTACAAGAAAAATAGAGAGACTTAGAAAACTGGTAAACCCTACATTGTTGATAGAGCTGGGAATACTTAGCACTGTGAAAACAGCCCTTTCGCAGAAAGAAATCTACTTCTGTAAGACCGCGAAACAGTGAACAGAGAATGTATGAGTTTCTCAAGATTGGTAACAGATAGAAACAAGAGAAAGTACACAATGATTCATCTACCTAGAGAAGTTACAGAGGTTTACTCAGAGACATCCAAGTGTAACTGAAGGAAAATAAGAGAGACTTAGAAAACTGGTAAAACCTACATTGTTGATAGAGTTGGGAGTACTTAGCACTGTGAAAACAGTACTTTTGCAGAAAGAAACCTACTTCTCTAAGACCGGGAAACAGTGAACAACGAATGTATGAGTTTCTCAAGACTGGTAACAGATAGAAATAAGAGAAAGTACACAGTGATTCATCTACCTAGAAAAGTTACAGAGGTTTACACAGAGAAATCCAAGTGTAACTCCAAGACAATAAGAGAGACTTAGAAAACTGATAAAACCTACATTGTTGATAGAGTTGGGAGTACTTAGCACTGTGAAAACAGCAGTTTCGCAGAAAGAAATTTACTTCTCTAAGACCGGAAAACAGTGAAGAGAGAATGTATGAGTTTCTCAAGACTGGTAACAGATAGAAACAAGAGAAAGTACACAGTGATTCATCTACCTAGAGACGTTACAGAGGTTTACACAGAGAAATCCAAGTGTAACTCCAGGAAAATAAGAGAGACTTAGAAAACTGGTAAAACCTACATTGTTGATAGAGTTGGGAGTACTTAGCAATGTGAAAACAGCACTTTCGCAGAAAGAAATCTACTTCTTTAAACCGCGATACAGTGAACAGAGAATGTACGAGTTTCTCAAGCTTGAAAACAGATAGAAACAAAAGAAAGTACACAGTGATTCATTTACGTAGAGAAGTTACAGAGGTTTACACAGAGAATTCCAAGTATAAGTACAAGAAAATAAGAGAGACTTAGAAAACTGGTAAAACCTACATTGTTGATAGAGTTGGGAGTACTTAGCAATGTGAAAACAGCACTTTCGCAGAAAGAAATCTACTGCTATAAGACCGCGAAACAGTGAACAGAGAATGTATGAGTTTCTCAAGATTGGTAACAGATAGAACAAGAGAAAGTACACAGTGATTCATCTACCTAGAGAAGTTACAGAGGTTTACACAGGGAAATTCAAGTGTAACTCCAAGAAAATAAGAGATACTTAGAAAACTGGTAAAACCTACATTGTTGATAGAGTTGGAAGTACTTAGCACTGTGAAAACAGCACTTTCTTAGAAAGAAATCTACTTCTCTAAGACCAGGAAACAGTGAACAGAGAATGTATGAGTTTCTAGGGTTGGTGACAGATAGAAACAAGAGAAAGCACTCTGTGATTCATCTACCTAGAGAAGTTACAGAGGTTTCCACAGAGAATTCCAAGTGTTACTCCAAGAAAATAAGAGAGACTAAGAAAACTGGTAAAACCTACATTGTTGATAGAGTTGGGAGTACTTAGCACTGTGAAAGCAGCACTTTCACAGAATGAAATCTACTTCTCTAAGACCGGGAAACACTGAACAGAGAACGTATGAGTTTCTCAAGATTGGTAACAGATAGAAACAGGAGAAAGTACACAGTGATTCATCTGCCTAGAGAATTTACAGTGGATTACACAGAAAATTCCAAGTATAAGTACAAGAAAATAAGAGAGACTTAGAAAACTGGTAAAACCTACATTGTTGATAGAGTTGGGAGTACTTAGCACTGTGAAAGCAGCACTTTCACAAAACGAAATCTACTTCTCTAAGACCGGGAAACAGGGAACAGAGAATGTATGAGTTTCTCAAGATTGGTAACAGATAGAAACAAGAGAAAGTACACAGTGATTCATCTGCCTAGAGAAGTTACGGAGGATTACACAGAAAATTCCAAGTATAAGTACAAGAAAATAAGAGAGACTTAGAAAACTCCTAAAACCTACATTGTTGATAGAGTTGGGAGTACTCAGCAATGTGAAAACAGTACTTTCACAGAAAGAAATCTACTTCTTTAAACCGCGAAACAGTGAACAGAGAATGTATGAGTTTCTCAAGATTGGTAACAGATAGAAACAAGAGAAAGTACACAGTGATTCATCTACGTAGAGAAGTCTGAGGTTTACACAGAGAATTCCAGGTATAAGTACAAGAAAATAAGAGAGACTTAGAAAACTGGTAAAACCTACATTGTTGATAGGTTTGGGAGTACTTAGCACTGTGAAAACAGCACTTTCACAGAAAGAAAACTACTTCTCTAAGACCGGGAAACAGTGAACAGAGAATGCATGAGTTTCTCAAGACTGGTAACAGATAGAAACAAGAGAAAGTACACAGTGATTCATCTACCTAGAAAAGTTACAGAGGTTTACACAGAGAAATTCAAGTGTAACTCCTCGAAAATAAGAGATACTTAGAATACTGGTAAAACCTACATTGTTGATAGAGTTGGGAGTACTTAGCACTTGAAAACAGCACTTTCGGAGAAAGAAATCTACATATGTAAGACCGCGAAACAGTGAACAGAGAATGTATGAGTTTCTCAAGATTGGTAACAGATAGAAACAAGAGAAAGTACACAGTGATTCATCTACCTAGAGAAGTTACAGGGCTTTACACAGGGAAATTCAAGTGTAACTCCTCGAAAATAAGAGATACTTAGAAAACTGGTAAAAACTACATTGTTGATAGAGTTAGGAGTACTTAGCACTGTGAAAACAGCACTTTCGCAGAAAGAAATCTACTTCTCTAAGACCGGGAAACAGTGAACAGAGAATGTATGAGTTTCTCAAGATTGGTAACAGATAGAAACAAGAGAAAGTACACAATGATTCTTCTGCCTAGAGAAGTTACAGAGGTTTACACAGAGACATCCAAGTGTAACTGAAGGAAAATAAGAGAGACTTAGAAAACTGGTAAAACCTACATTGTTGATAGAGTTGGGAGTACTTAGCACTGTGAAAACAGTACTTTTGCAGAAAGAAACCTACTTCTCTAAGACCGGGAAACAGTGAACAAAGAATGTATGTGTTTCTCAAGACTGGTAACAGATAGAAACAAGAGAAAGTACACAGTGATTCATCTACCTAGAAAAGTTACAGAGGTTTACACAGAGAAATCCAAGTGTAACTCGAAGACAATAAGAGAGACTTAGAAAACTGATAAAACCTACATTGTTGATAGAGTTGGGAGTACTTAGCACTGTGAAAGTAGCACTTTCACAGAACGAAATCTACTTCTCTAAGACCGGGAAACAGTGAACAGAGAATGTATGAGTTTCTGAAGATTGGTAACAGATAGAAACAAGAGAAAGTACACAGTGATTCATCTGCCTAGAGAAGTTACGGAGGATTACACAGAAAATTCCAAGTATAAGTGCAAGAAAGTAAGAGAGACTTAGAAAACTCCTAAAACCTACATTGTTGATAGAGTTGGGAGTACTCAGCAAAGTGAAAACAGCACTTTCACAGAAAGAAATCTACTTCTTTAAACCGCGAAACAGTGAACACAGAATGTATGAGTTTCTGAAGATTGGTATCAGATAGAAACAAGAGAAAGTACACAGTGATTCATCTACGTAGAGAAGTTACAGAGGTTTACACAGAGAATTCCAGGTATAAGTACAAGAAAATAAGAGAGACTTAGAAAACTGGTAAAACCTACATTGTTGATAGGTTTGGGAGTACTTAGCACTGTGAAAACAGCACTTTCACAGAAAGAAAACTACTTCTTAAGACCGGGAAACAGTGAAGAGAGAATGGATGAGTTTCTCAAAACTGGTAACAGATAGAAACAAGAGAAAGTACACAGAGATTCATCTTCGTAGAGGAGTTACAGAGGTTTACACAGAGAATTCCAAGTATAAGTACAAGAAAATAAGAGAGACTGAGAAAACTGGTAAAACCTACATAGTTGATAGAGTTGGGAGTACTCAGCACTGTGAAAACAGCACTTTCGCAGAAAGAAATCTACTTCTCTAAGACCGCGAAACAGTGAACAGAGAATGTATGAGTTTGTCAAGATTGGTAACAGATAGAAACAAGAGAAAGTACACAGTGATTCACCTAACTAGAAAAGTTACACACGTTTACACAGAGAATTCCAAGTGTTACTCCAAGAAAATAAGAGAGACTTAGAAAACTGGTAAAACCTACATTGTTGATAGAGTTGGGAGTACTTAGAACTGTGAAAACAGCACTTTCGCAGAAAGAAATCTACTTCTCTAAGACCAGGAAACAGTGAACAGAGAATGTATGAGTTTCTCAAGATTTGTAACAGATAGAAACAAGAGAAACTACACAGTGATTCACCTACCTAGAGAAATTACAGAGTTTAACACAGAGAATTCCAAGTGTTACTCCAAGAAAATAAGAGAGACTTAGAAAACTGGTAAAACCTACATTGTTGATAGAGTTCGGAGAACTTAGCACTGTGAAAACAGCACTTTCACAGAAAGAAATCTACTTCTCTAAGACCGCGAAACAGTGAAGAGAGAATGTATGAGTTTCTCAAGACTGGTAACAGATAGAAACAAGACAAAGTACACAGTGATTCATCTAACTAGAGAAGTTACAGAGGTTTACACAGAAAATTCCAAGTATAAGTACAAGAAAATAAGAGAGACTTAGAAAACTGGTAAAACCTACATTGTTGATAGAGTTGGGAATACTTGGCACTGTGAAAACAGCCCTTTGACAGAAAGAAATCTACTTCTTAAAGACCGCGAAACAGTGAACAGAGTATGTATGAGTTTCTCAAGATTGTTAACAGATATAAACAAGAGAAAGTACACAGTGATTTATCTACCTAGAGTAGTTACAGAGGTTTACAGACAGAATTCCAAGTATAAGTACAAGAATATAAGAGAGACTTAGAAAACTGGTAAAACCTACATTGTTGTTAGAGACGGGAGTACTTAGCACTGTGAAAACAGCACTTTCGCAGAAACAAATCTACTTCTCTAAGACCACGAAACAGTGAACAGAGAATGTATGAGTTTCTCAAGATTGGTAACAGATAGAAACAAGAGAAAATACACAATGATTCTTCTTCGTATAGAAGTTACAGAGGTTTACACACAGAATTCCTAGTATAAGTACAAGAAAATAAGAGAGACTTAGAAAACTTTTAAAACCTACATTGTTGATAGAGTTGGGAGTATTTAGCACTGTGAAAGGAGCACTTTCGCAGAAAGAAATCTACTTCTCTAAGACCGCAATACACTGAACAGAGAATGTATGAGTTTCTCAAGATTGGTAACAGATAGAAACAAGAGAAAGTACACAGTGATTCATCTACCTAGAAAAGTTACAGAGGTTTACACACAGGAATCCAAGTGTAACTCCAAGAAAATAAGAGAGACTTAGAAAACTGGTAAAACCTACATTGTTGATAGAGTTGGGAGTACTTAGCACTGTGAAACCAGCACTTTTGCAGAAAGAAATCTACTTCTCTAAGACCAGGAAACAGTGAACAGAGAATGTATGAGTTTCTCAAGATTGGTAACAGATAGAAACAAGAGAAAGTACACAGTGATTCATCTACCTAGAAAAGTTACAGAGGTTTACACAGAGAATTCGAAGTATAAGTACAAGAAAAATAGAGAGACTTAGAAAACTGGTAAACCCTACATTGTTGATAGAGCTGGGAGTACTTAGCACTGTGAAAACAGCCCTTTCGCAGAAAGAAATCTACTTCTGTAAGACCGCGAAACAGTGAACAGAGAATGTATGAGTTTCTCAAGATTGGTAACAGATAGAAACAAGAGAAAGTACACAATGATTCATCTACCTAGAGAAGTTACAGAGGTTTACTCAGAGACATCCAAGTGTAACTGAAGGAAAATAAGAGAGACTTAGAAAACTGGTAAAACCTACATTGTTGATAGAGTTGGGAGTACTTAGCACTGTGACAACAGTACTTTTGCAGAAAGAAACCTACTTCTCTAAGACCGGGAAACAGTGAACAACGAATGTATGAGTTTCTCAAGACTGGTAACAGATAGAAATAAGAGAAAGTACACAGTGATTCATCTACCTAGAAATGTTACAGAGGTTTACACAGAGAAATCCAAGTGTAACTCCAAGACAATAAGAGAGACTTAGAAAACTGATAAAACCTACATTGTTGATAGAGTTGGGAGTACTTAGCACTGTGAAAACAGCAGTTTCGCAGAAAGAAATTTACTTCTCTAAGACCGGAAAACAGTGAAGAGAGAATGTATGAGTTTCTCAAGACTGGTAACAGATAGAAACAAGAGAAAGTACACAGTGATTCATCTACCTAGAGACGTTACAGAGGTTTACACAGAGAAATCCAAGTGTAACTCCAGGAAAATAAGAGAGACTTAGAAAACTGGTAAAACCTACATTGTTGATAGAGTTGGGAGTACTTAGCAATGTGAAAACAGCACTTTCGCAGAAAGAAATCTACTTCTTTATACCGCGATACAGTGAACAGAGAATGTACGAGTTTCTCAAGCTTGAAAACAGATAGAAACAAAAGAAAGTACACAGTGATTCATTTACGTAGAGAAGTTACAGAGGTTTACACAGAGAATTCCAAGTATAAGTACAAGAAAATAAGAGAGACTTAGAAAACTGGTAAAACCTACATTGTTGATAGAGTTGGGAGTACTTAGCAATGTGAAAACAGCACTTTCGCAGAAAGAAATCTACTGCTATAAGACCGCGAAACAGTGAACAGAGAATGTATGAGTTTCTCAAGATTGGTAACAGATAGAACAAGAGAAAGTACACAGTGATTCATCTACCTAGAGAAGTTACAGAGGTTTACACAGGGAAATTCAAGTGTAACTCCAAGAAAATAAGAGATACTTAGAAAACTGGTAAAACCTACATTGTTGATAGAGTTGGAAGTACTTAGCACTGTGAAAACAGCACTTTCTTAGAAAGAAATCTACTTCTCTAAGACCAGGAAACAGTGAACAGAGAATGTATGAGTTTCTAGGGTTGGTGACAGATAGAAACAAGAGAAAGCACTCTGTGATTCATCTACCTAGAGAAGTTACAGAGGTTTCCACAGAGAATTCCAAGTGTTACTCCAAGAAAATAAGAGAGACTAAGAAAACTGGTAAAACCGACATTGTTGATAGAGTTGGGAGTACTTAGCACTGTGAAAGCAGCACTTTCACAGAATGAAATCTACTTCTCTAAGACCGGGAAACACTGAACAGAGAACGTATGAGTTTCTCAAGATTGGTAACAGATAGAAACAGGAGAAAGTACACAGTGATTCATCTGCCTAGAGAAGTTACAGTGGATTACACAGAAAATTCCAAGTATAAGTACAAGAAAATAAGAGAGACTTAGAAAACTGGTAAAACCTACATTGTTGATAGAGTTGGAAGTACTTAGCACTGTGAAAGCAGCACTTTCACAGAACGAAATTTACTTCTCTAAGACCGGGAAACAGGGAACAGAGAATGTATGAGTTTCTCAAGATTGGTAACAGATAGAAACAAGAGAAAGTACACAGTGATTCATCTGCCTAGAGAAGTTACGGAGGATTACACAGAAAATTCCAAGTATAAGTACAAGAAAATAAGAGAGACTTAGAAAACTCCTAAAACCTACATTGTTGATAGAGTTGGGAGTACTCAGCAATGTGAAAACAGTACTTTCACAGAAAGAAATCTACTTCTTTAAACCGCGAAACAGTGAACAGAGAATGTATGAGTTTCTCAAGATTGGTAACAGATAGAAACAAGAGAAAGTACACAGTGATTCATCTACGTAGAGAAGTTACAGAGGTTTACACAGAGAATTCCAGGTATAAGTACAAGAAAATAAGAGAGACTTAGAAAACTGGTAAAACCTACATTGTTGATAGGTTTGGGAGTACTTAGCACTGTGAAAACAGCACTTTCACAGAAAGAAAACTACTTCTCTAAGACCGGGAAACAGTGAACAGAGAATGCATGAGTTTCTCAAGACTGGTAACAGATAGAAACAAGAGAAAGTACACAGTGATTCATCTACCTAGAAAAGTTACAGAGGTTTACACAGAGAAATTCAAGTGTAATTCCTCGAAAATAAGAGATACTTAGAATACTGGTAAAACCTACATTGTTGATAGAGTTGGGAGTACTTAGCACTTGAAAAAAGCACTTTCGGAGAAAGAAATCTACATATGTAAGACCGCGAAACAGTGAACAGAGAATGTATGAGTTTCTCAAGATTGGTAACAGATAGAAACAAGAGAAAGTACACAGTGATTCATCTACCTAGAGAAGTTACAGGGCTTTACACAGGGAAATTCAAGTGTAACTCCTCGAAAATAAGAGATACTTAGAAAACTGGTAAAAACTACATTGTTGATAGAGTTGGGAGTACTTAGCACTGTGAAAACAGCACTTTCGCAGAAAGAAATCTACTTCTCTAAGACCGGGAAACAGTGAACAGAGAATGTATGAGTTTCTCAAGATTGGTAACAGATAGAAACAAGAGAAAGTACACAATGATTCATCTGCCTAGAGAAGTTACAGAGGTTTACACAGAGACATCCAAGTGTAACTGAAGGAAAATAAGAGAGACTTAGAAAACTGGTAAAACCTACATTGTTGATAGAGTTGGGAGTACTTAGCACTGTGAAAACAGTACTTTTGCAGAAAGAAACCTACTTCTCTAAGACCGGGAAACAGTGAACAGAGAATGTATGTGTTTCTCAAGACTGGTAACAGATAGAAACAAGAGAAAGTACACAGTGATTCATCTACCTAGAAAAGTTACAGAGGTTTACACAGAGAAATCCAAGTGTAACTCGAAGACAATAAGAGAGACTTAGAAAACTGATAAAACCTACATTGTTGATAGAGTTGGGAGTACTTAGCACTGTGAAAGTAGCACTTTCACAGAACGAAATCTACTTCTCTAAGACCGGGAAACAGTGAACAGAGAATGTATGAGTTTCTGAAGATTGGTAACAGATAGAAACAAGAGAAAGTACACAGTGATTCATCTGCCTAGAGAAGTTACGGAGGATTACACAGAAAATTCCAAGTATAAGTGCAAGAAAATAAGAGAGACTTAGAAAACTCCTAAAACCTACATTGTTGATAGAGTTGGGAGTACTCAGCAAAGTGAAAACAGCACTTTCACAGAAAGAAATCTACTTCTTTAAACCGCGAAACAGTGAACACAGAATGTATGAGTTTCTGAAGATTGGTATCAGATAGAAACAAGAGAAAGTACACAGTGATTCATCTACGTAGAGAAGTTACAGAGGTTTACACAGAGAATTCCAGGTATAAGTACAAGAAAATAAGAGAGACTTAGAAAACTGGTAAAACCTACATTGTTGATAGGTTTGGGAGTACTTAGCACTGTGAAAACAGCACTTTCACAGAAAGAAAACTACTTCTCTAAGACCGGGAAACAGTGAAGAGAGAATGGATGAGTTTCTCAAAACTGGTAACAGATAGAAACAAGAGAAAGTACACAGAGATTCATCTTCGTAGAGGAGTTACAGAGGTTTACACAGAGAATTCCAAGTATAAGTACAAGAAAATAAGAGAGACTGAGAAAACTGGTAAAACCTACATAGTTGATAGAGTTGGGAGTACTCAGCACTGTGAAAACAGCAGTTTCGCAGAAAGAAATGTACTTCTCTAAGACCGCGAAACAGTGAACAGAGAATGTATGAGTTTGTCAAGATTGGTAACAGATAGAAACAAGAGAAAGTACACAGTGATTCACCTAACTAGAAAAGTTACACACGTTTACACAGAGAATTCCAAGTGTTACTCCAAGAAAATAAGAGAGACTTAGAAAACTGGTAAAACCTACATTGTTGATAGAGTTCGGAGAACTTAGCACTGTGAAAACAGCACTTTCACAGAAAGAAATCTACTTCTATAAGACCGGGAAACAGTGAAGAGAGAATGTATGAGTTTCTCAAGACTGGTAACAGATAGAAACAAGACAAAGTACACAGTGATTCATCTACCTAGAAAAGTTACAGAGGTTTACACAGAAAATTCCAAGTATAAGTACAAGAAAATAAGAGATACTTAGAAAACTGGTAAAACCTACATTGTTGATAGAGTTGGGAGTACTTGGCACTGTGAAAACAGCACTTTGACAGAAAGAAATCTACTTCTTAAAGACCGCGAAACAGTGAACAGAGTATGTATGAGTTTCTCAAGATTGTTAACAGATATAAACAAGAGAAAGTACACAGTGATTTATCTACCTAGAGTAGTTACAGAGGTTTACAGAGAGAATTCGAAGTATAAGTGCAAGAATATAAGAGAGACTTAGAAAACTGGTAAAACCTACATTGTTGTTAGAGACGGGAGTACTTTGCACTGTGAAAACAGCACTTTCGCAGAAACAAATCTACTTCTCTAAGACAGGGAAACAGTGAACAGAGAATGTATGAGTTTCTCAAGATTGGTAACAGATAGAAACAAGAGAAAATACACAATGATTCTTCTTCGTATAGAAGTTACAGAGGTTTACACACAGAATTCCTAGTATAAGTACAAGAAAATAAGAGAGACTTAGAAAACTTTTAAAACCTACATTGTTGATAGAGTTGGGAGTACTTAGCACTGTGAAAGGAGCACTTTCGCAGAAAGAAATCTACTTCTCTAAGACCGCAATACACTGAACAGAGAATGTATGAGTTTCTCAAGATTGGTAACAGATAGAAACAAGAGAAAGTACACAGTGATTCATCTACCTAGAAAAGTTACAGAGGTTTACACACAGGAATCCAAGTGTAACTCCAAGAAAATAACAGAGACTTAGAAAACTGGTAAAACCTACATTGTTGATAGAGTTGGGAGTACTTAGCACTGTGAAAACAGCACTTTCACAGAAAGAAATCTACTTCTCTAAGACCGGGAAACAGTGAACAGTGAATGTATGAGTTTCTCAAGACTGGTAAGAGATAGAAACAAGAGAAAGTACACAGTGATTCATCTACCTAGAAAAGTCACAGAGGTTTACACAGAGAAATCCAAGTGTAGCTCCAAAAAATAACAGAGACTTAGAAAACTGGTAAAACCTACATTGTTGATAGAGTTGGGAGTACTTAGCAGTGTGAAAACAGCACTTTCACAGAACGAAATCTACTTCTCTAAGACCGGGAAACAGTGAAGAGAGAATGTATGAGTTTCTCAAGACTGCTAACAGATAGAAACAAGAGAAAGTACACAGTGATTCATCTACCTGGAGAAGTTACAGAGGTTTACACAGAGAACTCAAAGTGTAACTCCAGGAAAATAAAGGAGACTTAGAAAACTGGTAAAACCTACATTGTTGACAGAATTGGGAGTACTTAGCACTGTGAAAACAGCACTTTCGCAGAAAGAAATCTACTTCTCTAAGACCGGGAAACAGTGAACAGAGAATGTATGAGTTTCTCAGGATTGGTAACAGATAGAAACAAGAGAAAGCACACAGTGATTCATCTACCTAAAGAAGTTACAGAGGTTTCCACAGAGAATTCCAAGTGTTACTCCAAGAAAATAAGAGAGACTTAGAAAACTGGTAAAACGTACATTGTTGATAGAGTTGGGAGTACTTAGCACTGTGAAAACAGCATTTTCACAGAACGAAATCTACTTCTCCAAGACCGGGAAACAGTGACCAGAGAATGTATGAGTTTCTCAAGATTGGTAACAGATAGAAACAAGAGAAAGTTCACAGTGATTCATCTACCTAGAGAAGTGACAGAGGTTTACACAGAAAATTCCAAGTATAAGTACAAGAAAATAAGAGAGACTTAGAAAACTGGTAAAACCTACATTGTTGATAGAGTTGGGAGTACTTAGCACCGTGAAAACAGCACTTTCGCAGAAACAAATCTACTTCTCTAAGACTGCGAAACAGTGAACAGAGAATGTATGAGTTTCTCAAGATTGGTAACAGATAGAAACAAGAGAAAGTACACAGTGATTCATCTACCTAGAGAAGTTACAGATGTTAACACAGAGAAATCCAAGTATAAGCACAAGAAAAAAAGAGAGTCTTAGAAAACTGGTAAAACCTACATTGTTGATAGAGTTGGGAGTACTTAGCACTGTGAAAACAGCACTTTCACAGAAACAAATCTACTTCTCTAAGACTGCAAAACAGTGAACAGAGAATGTATGAGTTTATCAAGATTGGTAACAGATAGAAACAAGAGAAAGCACACAGTGATTCATCTACCTAGAGAAGTTACAGAGGTTTACACAGAGAATTCCAAGTGTTACTCCAAGAAAATAAGAGAGACTTAGAAAACTGGTAAAACCTACATTGTTGATAGAGTTGGGAGTACTTAGCAATCTGAAAACAGCACTTTCAGAGAAAGAAATCTACTTCTCTAAGACAGGGAAACAGTGAACAGAGAATGTATGAGTTTCTCAAGACTGGTAACAGATAGAAACAAGAGAAAGTACACAGTGATTCATCTTCCTAGAAAAGTTACAGAGGTTTACACAGAGAAATCCAAGTGTAACTCCAACACAATAAGAGAGACTTAGAAAACTGGTAAAACCTACATTGTTGATAGTGTTGGGAGTACTTAGCACTGTGAAAACAGCACTTTCGCAGAAAGAAATCTACTTCTTTAAACCGCGAAACAGGGAACAGAGAATGTACGAGTTTCTCAAGCTTGGTAACAGATAGAAACATAAGAAAGTACACAGTGATTCATTTACGTAGAGAAGTTACAGAGGTTTACACAGAGAATTCCAAGTATAAGTACAAGAAAATAAGAGAGACTTAGAAAACTGGTAAAACCTACATTGTTGATAGAGTTGGGAGTACTTAGCACTGTGAAAACAGCACTTTGACAGAAAGAAATCTACTTCTTAAAGACCGCGAAACAGTGAACAGAGTATGTATGAGTTTCTCAAGATTGTTAACAGATATAAACAAGAGAAAGTACACAGTGATTTATCTACCTAGAGTAGTTACAGAGGTTTACAGAGAGAATTCGAAGTATAAGTACAAGAATATAAGAGAGACTTAGAAAACTGGTAAAACCTACATTGTTGTTAGAGACGGGAGTACTTTGCACTGTGAAAACAGCACTTTCGCAGAAACAAATCTACTTCTCTAAGACAGGGAAACAGTGAACAGAGGATGTATGAGTTTCTCAAGATTGGTAACAGATAGAAACAAGAGAAAATACACAATGATTCTTCTTCGTATAGAAGTTACAGAGGTTTACACACAGAATTCCTAGTATAAGTACAAGAAAATAAGAGAGACTTAGAAAACTTTTAAAACCTACATTGTTGATAGAGTTGGGAGTACTTAGCACTGTGAAAGGAGCACTTTCGCAGAAAGAAATCTACTTCTCTAAGACCGCAATACACTGAACAGAGAATGTATGAGTTTCTCAAGATTGGTAACAGATAGAAACAAGAGAAAGTACACAGTGATTCATCTACCTAGAAAAGTTACAGAGGTTTACACACAGGAATCCAAGTGTAACTCCAAGAAAATAACAGAGACTTAGAAAACTGGTAAAACCTACATTGTTGATAGAGTTGGGAGTACTTAGCACTGTGAAAACAGCACTTTCACAGAAAGAAATCTACTTCTCTAAGACCGGGAAACAGTGAACAGAGAATGTATGAGTTTCTCAAGACTGGTAAGAGATAGAAACAAGAGAAAGTACACAGTGATTCATCTACCTAGAAAAGTCACAGAGGTTTACACAGAGAAATCCAAGTGTAGCTCCAAAAAATAACAGAGACTTAGAAAACTGGTAAAACCTACATTGTTGATAGAGTTGGGAGTACTTAGCAGTGTGAAAACAGCACTTTCACAGAACGAAATCTACTTCTCTAAGACCGGGAAACAGTGAAGAGAGAATGTATGAGTTTCTCAAGACTGCTAACAGATAGAAACAAGAGAAAGTACACAGTGATTCATCTACCTGGAGAAGTTACAGAGGTTTACACAGAGAACTCAAAGTGTAACTCCAGGAAAATAAAGGAGACTTAGAAAACTGGTAAAACCTACATTGTTGACAGAATTGGGAGTACTTAGCACTGTGAAAACAGCACTTTCGCAGAAAGAAATCTACTTCTCTAAGACCGGGAAACAGTGAACAGAGAATGTATGAGTTTCTCAGGATTGGTAACAGATAGAAACAAGAGAAAGCACACAGTGATTCATCTACCTAAAGAAGTTACAGAGGTTTCCACAGAGAATTCCAAGTGTTACTCCAAGAAAAGAAGAGAGACTTAGAAAACTGGTAAAACGTACATTGTTGATAGAGTTGGGAGTACTTAGCACTGTGAAAACAGCATTTTCACAGAACGAAATCTACTTCTCCAAGACCGGGAAACAGTGACCAGAGAATGTATGAGTTTCTCAAGATTGGTAACAGATAGAAACAAGAGAAAGTTCACAGTGATTCATCTACCTAGAGAAGTGACAGAGGTTTACACAGAAAATTCCAAGTATAAGTACAAGAAAATAAGAGAGACTTAGAAAACTGGTAAAACCTACATTGTTGATAGAGTTGGGAGTACTTAGCACCGTGAAAACAGCACTTTCGCAGAAACAAATCTACTTCTCTAAGACTGCGAAACAGTGAACAGAGAATGTATGAGTTTCTCAAGATTGGTAACAGATAGAAACAAGAGAAAGTACACAGTGATTCATCTACCTAGAGAAGTTACAGATGTTAACACAGAGAAATCCAAGTATAAGCACAAGAAAAAAAGAGAGTCTTAGAAAACTGGTAAAACCTACATTGTTGATAGAGTTGGGAGTACTTAGCACTGTGAAAACAGCACTTTCACAGAAACAAATCTACTTCTCTAAGACTGCAAAACAGTGAACAGAGAATGTATGAGTTTATCAAGATTGGTAACAGATAGAAACAAGAGAAAGCACACAGTGATTCATCTACCTAGAGAAGTTACAGAGGTTTACACAGAGAATTCCAAGTGTTACTCCAAGAAAATAAGAGAGACTTAGAAAACTGGTAAAACCTACATTGTTGATAGAGTTGGGAGTACTTAGCACTGTGAAAACAGCACTTTCACAGAACGAAATCTACTTCTCTAAGACCGGGAAACAGTGATCAGAGAATGTATGAGTTTCTCAAGATTGGTAACAGATAGAAACAAGAGAAAGTACACAGTGATTCATGTACCTGGAGAAGTTACAGAGGATAACACAGAAAATTCCATGTATAAGTACAAGAAAATAATAGAGGCTTAGAAAAGTGATAAAACATACATTGTTGATAGAGTTGGGAGTACTTAGCACTGTGAAACCAGCACTTTCGCAGAAAGAAATCTACTTCTCTAAGACCAGGAAACTGTGAACAGAGAATGTATGAGTTTCTCAAGATTGGTAACAGATAGAAACAAGAGAAAGTACACAGTGATTCATCTTCCTAGAAAAGTTACAGAGGTTTACAGAGAGAATTCCAAGTATAAGTACAAGAAAAATAGAGAGACTTAGAAAACTGGTAAAACCTACATTGTTGTTAGAGACGGGAGTACTTAGCACTGTGAAAACAGCACTTTCGCAGAAACAAATCTACTTCTCTAAGACCACGAAACAGTGAACAGAGAATGTATGAGTTTCTCAAGATTGGTAACAGATAGAAACAAGAGAAAATACACAGTGATTCTTCTTCGTATAGAAGTTACAGAGGTTTACACAGAGAATTCCTAGTATAAGTACAAGAAAATAAGAGAGACTTAGAAAACTGGTAAAACCTACATTGTTGATAGAGTTGGGAGTACTTAGCACCGTGAAAACAGCACTTTCGCAGAAACAAATCTACTTCTCTAAGACTGCGAAACAGTGAACAGAGAATGTATGAGTTTCTCAAGATTGGTAACAGATAGAAACAAGAGAAAGTACACAGTGATTCATCTACCTAGAGAAGTTACAGATGTTAACACAGAGAAATCCAAGTATAAGCACAAGAAAAAAAGAGAGTCTTAGAAAACTGGTAAAACCTACATTGTTGATAGAGTTGGGAGTACTTAGCACTGTGAAAACAGCACTTTCACAGAAACAAATCTACTTCTCTAAGACTGCAAAACAGTGAACAGAGAATGTATGAGTTTATCAAGATTGGTAAGAGATAGAAACAAGAGAAAGCACACAGTGATTCATCTACCTAGAGATGTTACAGAGGTTTACACAGAGAATTCCAAGTGTTACTCCAAGAAAATAAGAGAGACTTAGAAAACTGGTAAAACCTACATTGTTGATAGAGTTGGGAGTACTTAGCAATCTGAAAACAGCACTTTCAGAGAAAGAAATCTACTTCTCTAAGACAGGGAAACAGTGAACAGAGAATGTATGAGTTTCTCAACACTGGTAACAGATAGAAACAAGAGAAAGTACACAGTGATTCATCTTCCTAGAAAAGTTACAGAGGTTTACACAGAGAAATCCAAGTGTAACTCCAACACAATAAGAGAGACTTAGAAAACTGGTAAAACCTACATTGTTGATAGTGTTGGGAGTACTTAGCACTGTGAAAACAGCACTTTCGCAGAAAGAAATCTACTTCTTTAAACCGCGAAACAGGGAACAGAGAATGTACGAGTTTCTCAAGCTTGGTAACAGATAGAAACAAAAGAAAGTACACAGTGATTCATTTACGTAGAGAAGTTACAGAGGTTTACACAGAGAATTCCAAGTATAAGTACAAGAAAATAAGAGAGACTTAGAAAACTGGTAAAACCTACATTGTTGATAGAGTTGGGAGTACTTAGCACTGTGAAAACTGCACTTTCGCAGAAAAAAATCTACTTCTCTAAGACCGGGAAACAGTGATCAGAGAATGTATGAGTTTCTCAAGATTGGTAACAGATAGAAACGAGAGAAAGTACACAGTGATTCATGTACCTAGAGAAGTTACAGAGGATAACACAGAAAATTCCATGTATAAGTACAAGAAAATAATAGAGGCTTAGAAAAGTGATAAAACATACATTGTTGATAGAGTTGGGAGTACTTAGCACTGTGAAACCAGCACTTTCGCAGAAAGAAATCTACTTCTCTAAGACCAGGAAACTGTGAATAGAGAATGTATGAGTTTCTCAAGATTGGTAACAGATAGAAACAAGAGAAAGTACACAGTGATTCATCTTCCTAGAAAAGTTACAGAGGTTTACACAGAGAATTCGAAGTATAAGTACAAGAAAAATAGAGAGACTTAGAAAACTGGTAAAACCTACATTGTTGATAGAGTTGGGAGTACTTAGCACTGTGAAAACAGCACTTTCGCAGAAAGAAATCTATTTCTGTAAGACCGCGAAACAGTGAACAGAGAATGTATGAGTTTCTCAAGATTGGTAACAGATAGAAACAAGAGAAAGTACACAATGATTCATCTGCCTAGAGAAGTTTCAGAGGTTTACACAGAGACATCCAAGTGTAACTGAAGGAAAATAAGAGAGATTTAGAAAACTGGTAAAACCTACATTGTTGATAGAGTTGGGAGTACTTAGCACTGTGAAAACAGTACTTTTGCAGAAAGAAACCTACTTCTCTAAGACCGGGAAACAGTGAACAGAGAATGTATGAGTTTCTCAAGACTGGTAACAGATAGAAACAAGAGAAAGTACACAGTGATTCATCTACCTAGAAAAGTTACAGAGGTTTACACAGAGAAATCCAAGTGTAACTCGAAGACAATAAGAGAGACTTAGAAAACTGATAAAACCTACATTGTTGATAGAGTTGGGAGTACTTAGCACTGTGAAAGTAGCACTTTCACAGAACGAAATCTACTTCTCTAAGACCGGGAAACAGTGAACAGAGAATGTATGAGTTTCTCAAGATTGGTAACAGATAGAAACAAGAGAAAGTACACAGTGATTCATCTTCCTAGAAAAGTTACAGAGGTTTACACAGAGAATTCGAAGTATAAGTACAAGAAAATAAGAGAGACTTAGAAAACTGGTAAAACCTACATTGTTGATAGGTTTGGGAGTACTTAGCACTGTGAAAACAGCACTTTCACAGAAAGAAAACTACTTCTCTAAGACCGGGAAACAGTGAAGAGAGAATGCATGAGTTTCTCAAAACTGGTAACAGATAGAAACCAGAGAAAGTACACAGTGATTCATCTTCGTAGAGGAGTTACAGAGGTTTACACAGAGAATTCCAAGTATAAGTACAAGAAAATAAGAGAGACTGAGAAAACTGGTAAAACCTACATTGTTGATAGAGTTGGGAGTACTCAGCACTGTGAAAACAGCACTTTCGCATAAAGAAATCTACTTCTCTAAGACCACGAAACAGTGAACAGAGAATGTATGAGTTTGTCAAGATTGGTAACAGATAGAAACAAGAGAAAGTACACAGTGATTCACCTAACTAGAAAAGTTACACACGTTTACACAGAGAATTCCAAGTGTTACTCCAAGAAAATAAGAGAGACTTAGAAAACTGGTAAAACCTACATTGTTGATAGAGTTGGGAGTACTTAGAACTGTGAAAACAGCACTTTCGCAGAAAGAAATCTACTTCTCTAAGACCGGGAAACAGTGAACAGAGAATGTATGAGTTTCTCAAGATTGGTAACAGATAGAAACAAGAGAAAGTACACAGTGATTCACCTACCTAGAGAAATTACAGAGTTTAACACAGAGAATTCCAAGAGTTACTCCAAGAAAATAAGAGAGACTTAGAAAACTGGTAAAACCTACATTGTTGATAGAGTTCGGAGAACTTAGCACTGTGAAAACAGCACTTTCACAGAAAGAAATCTACTTCTCTAAGACCAGGAAACAGTGAAGAGAAAATGTATGAGTTTCTCAAGACTGGTAACAGATAGAAACAAGACAAAGTACACAGTGATTCATCTACCTAGAGAAGTTACAGAGGTTTACACAGAAAATTCCAGGTATAAGTACAAGAAAATAAGAGAGACTTAGAAAACTGGTAAAACCTACATTGTTGATAGAGTTGGGAGTACTTGGCACTGTGAAAACAGCACTTTGACAGAAAGAAATCTACTTCTTAAAGACCGCGAAACAGTGAACAGAGGATGTATGAGTTTCTCAAGATTGGTAACAGATAGAAACAAGAGAAAATACACAGTGATTCTTCTTCGTATAGAAGTTACAGAGGTTTACACAGAGAATTCCTAGTATAAGTACAAGAAAATAAGAGAGACTTAGAAAACTTTTAAAACCTACATTGTTGATAGAGTTGGGAGTACTTAGCACTGTGAAAGGAGCACTTTCGCAGAAAGAAATCTACTTCTGTAAGACCGCAATACACTGAACAGAGAATGTATGAGTTTCTCAAGATTGGTAACAGATAGAAACAAAAGAAAGTACACAGTGATTCATCTACCTAGAAAAGTTACAGAGGTTTACACACAGGAATCCAAGTGTAACTCCAAGAAAATAAGAGAGACTTAGAAAACTGGTAAAACCTACATTGTTGATAGAGTTGGGAGTACTTAGCACTGTGAAAACAGCACTTTTGCAGAAACAAATCTACTTCTCTAAGACCGCGAATCAGTGAACAGAGAATGTATGAGTTTCTCAAGATTGGTAACAGATAGAAACAAAAGAAAGTACACAATGATTCATCTGCCTAGAGAAGTTTCAGAGGTTTACACAGAGACATCCAAGTGTAACTGAAGGAAAATAAGAGAGACTTAGAAAACTGGTAAAACCTACATTGTTGATAGAGTTGGGAGTACTTAGCACTGTGAAAACAGTACTTTTGCAGAAAGAAACCTACTTCTCTAAGACCGAGAAACAGTGAACAGAGAATGTATGAGTTTCTCAAGACTGGTAACAGATAGAAACAAGAGAAAGTACACAGTGATTCATCTACCTAGAAAAGTTACAGAGGTTTATACAGAGAAATCCAAGTGTAACTCGAAGACAATAAGAGAGACTTAGAAAACTGATAAAACCTACATTGTTGATAGAGTTGGGAGTACTTAGCACTGTGAAAGTAGCACTTTCACAGAACGAAATCTACTTCTCTAAGACCGGGAAACAGTGAACAGAGAATGTATGAGTTTCTGAAGATTGGTAACAGATAGAAACAAGAGAAAGTACACAGTGATTCATCTGCCTAGAGAATTTACGGAGGATTACACAGAAAATTCCAAGTATAAGTGCAAGAAAATAAGAGAGACTTAGAAAACTGGTAAAACCTACATTGTTGATAGGTTTCGGAGTACTTAGCACTGTGAAAACAGCACTTTCACAGAAAGAAAACTACTTCTCTAAGACCGGGAAACAGTGAAGAGAGAATGCATCAGTTTCTCAAAACTGGTAACAGATAGAAACAAGAGAAAGTACACAGTGATTCATCTTCGTAGAGGAGTTACAGAGGTTTACACAGAGAATTCCAAGTATAAGTACAAGAAAATAAGAGAGACTGAGAAAACTGGTAAAACCTACATTGTTGATAGAGTTGGGAGTACTCAGCACTGTGAAAACAGCACTTTCGCAGAAAGAAATCTACTTCTCTAAGACCGCGAAACAGTGAACAGAGAATGTATGAGTTTGTCAAGATTGGTAACAGATAGAAACAAGAGAAAGTACACAGTGATTCACCTAACTAGAAAAGTTACACACGTTTACACAGAGAATTCCAAGTGTTACTCCAAGAAAATAAGAGAGACTTAGAAAACTGGTAAAACCTACATTGTTGATAGAGTTGGGAGTACATAGAACTGTGAAAACAGCACTTTCGCAGAAAGAAATCTACTTCTCTAAGACCGGGAAACAGTGAACAGAGAATGTATGAGTTTCTCAAGATTGGTAACAGATAGAAACAAGAGAAAGTACACAGTGATTCACCTACCTAGAGAAATTACAGAGTTTAACACAGAGAATTCCAAGAGTTACTCCAAGAAAATAAGAGAGACTTAGAAAACTGGTAAAACCTACATTGTTGATAGAGTTCGGAGAACTTAGCACTGTGAAAACAGCACTTTCACAGAAAGAAATCTACTTCTCTAAGACCAGGAAACAGTGAAGAGAAAATGTATGAGTTTCTCAAGACTGGTAACAGATAGAAACAAGACAAAGTACACAGTGATTCATCTACCTAGAGAAGTTACAGAGGTTTACACAGAAAATTCCAAGTATAAGTACAAGAAAATAAGAGAGACTTAGAAAACTGGTAAAACCTACATTGTTGATAGAGTTGGGAGTACTTGGCACTGTGAAAACAGCACTTTGACAGAAAGAAATCTACTTCTTAAAGACCGCGAAACAGTGAACAGAGGATGTATGAGTTTCTCAAGATTGTTAACAGATATAAACAAGAGAAAGTACACAGTGATTTATCTACCTAGAGTAGTTACAGAGGTTTACACAGAGAATTCCAAGTCTAAGTACAAGAATATAAGAGAGACTTAGAAAACTGGTAAAACCTACATTGTTGTTAGAGACGGGAGTACTTAGCACTGTGAAAACAGCACTTTCGCAGAAACAAATCTACTTCTCTAAGACCACGAAACAGTGAACAGAGAATGTATGAGTTTCTCAAGATTGGTAACAGATAGAAACAAGAGAAAATACACAGTGATTCTTCTTCGTATAGAAGTTACAGAGGTTTACACAGAGAATTCCTAGTATAAGTACAAGAAAATAAGAGAGACTTAGAAAACTTTTAAAACCTACATTGTTGATAGAGTTGGGAGTACTTAGCACTGTGAAAGGAGCACTTTCGCAGAAAGAAATCTACTTCTCTAAGACCGCAATACACTGAACAGAGAATGTATGAGTTTCTCAAGATTGGTAACAGATAGAAACAAAAGAAAGTACACAGTGATTCATCTACCTAGAAAAGTTACAGAGGTTTACACACAGGAATCCAAGTGTAACTCCAAGAAAATAAGAGAGACTTAGAAAACTGGTAAAACCTACATTGTTGATAGAGTTGGGAGTACTTAGCACTGTGAAAACAGCACTTTCACAGAAACAAATCTACTTCTCTAAGACTGCAAAACAGTGAACAGAGAATGTATGAGTTTCTCAAGATTGGTAATAGATAGAAACAAGAGAAAGTACACAGTGATTCATCTACCTAGAGAAGTTACAGGGCTTTACACAGGGAAATTCAAGTGTAACTCCTCGAAAATAAGAGATACTTAGAAAACTGGTAAAACCTACATTGTTGATAGAGTTGGGAGTACTTAGCACTGTGAAAACAGCACTTTCGCAGAAAGAAATCTACTTCTCTAAGACCAGGAAACAGTGAACAGAGAATGTATGAGTTTCTCAAGATTGGTAAAAGATAGAAACAAGAGAAAGTACACAGTGATTCATCTACGTAGAAAAGTTGCAGAGGTTTACACAGAGAATTCCAAGTATAAGTACAAGAAAAAAAGAAAGACTCAGAAAACTGGTAAAACCTACATTGTTGATAGAGTTGGGAGTACTTAGCACTGTGAAAACAGCACTTTCGCAAAAACAAATCTACTTCTCTAAGACCAGGAAACAGTGAACAGAGAACGTATTAGTTTCTCAGGATTGGTAACAGATAGAAACAAGAGAAAGTACACAGTGATTCATCTACGTAGAGAATTTACAGAGGTGTACACAGAGAATTCCATGTATAAGTACAAGAAAATAAGAGAGACTTAGAAAACTAATAAAACCTACATTGTTGATAGAGTTGGGAGTACTTAGCACTGTGAAAACTGCACTTTCGCAGAAAGAAATCTACTTCTCTAAGACCGCGAAACAGTGAACAGAGAATTTATGAGTTTCTCAAGATTGGTAACAGATAGAAACAAGAGAAAGTACACAATGACTCTTCTTCGTAGAGAAGTTACAGAGGTGTACACAGAGAATTCCAACTCTAAGTACAAGAAAATAAGAGAGACTTAGAAAACTGGTAAAACCTACATTGTTCATAGATTTGGGAGTACTCAGCACTGTGAAAACAGCACTTTCGCAGAAAGAAATCTCCTTCTCTAACACCGCGAAACAGTGAACAGAGAATGTATGAGTTTCTCAAGATTGGTAACAGATAGAAACAAGATAAAGTACACAGTGATTCACCTACCTAGAAAAGTTACAGAGCTTTACACAGAGAATTCCAAGTGTTACTCCAAGAAAATAAGAGAGACTTAGAAAACTGGTAAAAACTACATTGTTGATGGAGTTGGGAGTACTTAGCACTGTGAAAACAGCACTTTCGCAGAGAGAAATCTACTTCTCTAAGACCGCAATACACTGAACAGAGAATGTATGAGTTTCTCAAGATTGGTAACAGATAGAAACAAGAGAAAGTACACAGTGATTGATCTATTTAGAGAAGTTACAGAAGTTTACACAGAGAATTCCAGGTATAAGTACAAGAAAATAAGAGAGACTTAGAAAACTGGTAAAACCTACATTGTTGATAGAGTTGGGAGTACTTAGCACTGTGAAAACAGCACTTTTGCAGAAACAAATCTACTTCTCTAAGACCGCGAATCAGTGAACAGAGAATGTATGAGTTTCTCAAGATTGGTAACAGATAGAAACAAGAGAAAGTACACAATGATTCATCTGCCTAGAGAAGTTTCAGAGGTTTACACAGAGACATCCAAGTGTAACTGAAGGAAAATAAGAGAGACTTAGAAAACTGGTAAAACCTACATTGTTGATAGAGTTGGGAGTACTTAGCACTGTGAAAACGGTACTTTTGCAGAAAGAAACCTACTTCTCTAAGACCGGGAAACAGTGAACAGAGAATGTATGAGTTTCTCAAGACTGGTAACAGATAGAAACAAGAGAAAGTACACAGTGATTCATCTACCTAGAAAAGTTACAGAGGTTTACACAGAGAAATCCAAGTGTAACTCGAAGACAATAAGAGAGACTTAGAAAACTGATAAAACCTACATTGTTGATAGAGTTGGGAGTACTTAGCACTGTGAAAGTAGCACTTTCACAGAACGAAATCTACTTCTCTAAGACCGGGAAACAGTGAACAGAGAATGTATGAGTTTCTGAAGATTGGTAACAGATAGAAACAAGAGAAAGTACACAGTGATTCATCTGCCTAGAGAAGTTACGGAGGATTACACAGAAAATTCCAAGTATAAGTGCAAGAAAATAAGAGAGACTTAGAAAACTGGTAAAACCTACATTGTTGATAGGTTTGGGAGTACTTAGCACTGTGAAAACAGCACTTTGACAGAAAGAAAACTACTTCTCTAAGACCGGGAAACAGTGAAGAGAGAATGCATGAGTTTCTCAAAACTGGTAACAGATAGAAACAAGAGAAAGTACACAGTGATTCATCTTCGTAGAGGAGTTACAGAGGTTTACACAGAGAATTCCAAGTATAAGTACAAGAAAATAAGAGAGACTGAGAAAACTGGTAAAACCTACATTGTTGATAGAGTTGGGAGTACTCAGCACTGTGAAAACAGCACTTTCGCAGAAAGAAATCTACTTCTCTAAGACCGCGAAACAGTGAACAGAGAATGTATGAGTTTGTCAAGATTGGTAACAGATAGAAACAAGAGAAAGTACACAGTGATTCACCTAACTAGAAAAGTTACACACGTTTACACAGAGAATTCCAAGTGTTACTCCAAGAAAATAAGAGAGACTTAGAAAACTGGTAAAACCTACATTGCTGATAGAGTTGGGAGTACTTAGAACTGTGAAAACAGCACTTTCGCAGAAAGAAATCTACTTCTCTAAGACCGGGAAACAGTGAACAGAGAATGTATGAGTTTCTCAAGATTGGTAACAGATAGAAACAAGAGAAAGTACACAGTGATTCACCTACCTAGAGAAATTACAGAGTTTAACACAGAGAATTCCAAGAGTTACTCCAAGAAAATAAGAGAGACTTAGAAAACTGGTAAAACCTACATTGTTGATAGAGTTCGGAGAACTTAGCACTGTGAAAACAGCACTTTCACAGAAAGAAATCTACTTCTCTAAGACCAGGAAACAGTGAAGAGAAAATGTATGAGTTTCTCAAGACTGGTAACAGATAGAAACAAGACAAAGTATACAGTGATTCATCTACCTAGAGAAGTTACAGAGGTTTACACAGAGAATTCCAAGTCTAAGTACAAGAATATAAGAGACACTTAGAAAACTGGTAAAACCTACATTGTTGTTAGAGACGGGAGTACTTAGCACTGTGAAAACAGCACTTTCGCAGAAACAAATCTACTTCTCTAAGACCACGAAACAGTGAACAGAGAATGTATGAGTTTCTCAAGATTGGTAACAGATAGAAACAAGAGAAAATACACAGTGATTCTTCTTCGTATAGAAGTTACAGAGGTTTACACAGAGAATTCCTAGTATAAGTACAAGAAAATAAGAGAGACTTAGAAAACTTTTAAAACCTACATTGTTGATAGAGTTGGGAGTACTTAGCACTGTGAAAGGAGCACTTTCGCAGAAAGAAATCTACTTCTCTAAGACCGCAATACACTGAACAGAGAATGTATGAGTTTCTCAAGATTGGTAACAGATAGAAACAAAAGAAAGTACACAGTGATTCATCTACCTAGAAAAGTTACAGAGGTTTACACACAGGAATCCAAGTGTAACTCCAAGAAAATAAGAGAGACTTAGAAAACTGGTAAAACCTACATTGTTGATAGAGTTGGGAGTACTTAGCACTGTGAAAACAGCACTTTCACAGAAACAAATCTACTTCTCTAAGACTGCAAAACAGTGAACAGAGAATGTATGAGTTTCTCAAGATTGGTAATAGATAGAAACAAAAGAAAGTACACAGTGATTCATCTACCTAGAGAAGTTACAGGGCTTTACACAGGGAAATTCAAGTGTAACTCCTCGAAAATAAGAGATACTTAGAAAACTGGTAAAACCTACATTGTTGATAGAGTTGGGAGTACTTAGCACTGTGAAAACAGCACTTTCGCAGAAAGAAATCTACTTCTCTAAGACCAGGAAACAGTGAACAGAGAATGTATGAGTTTCTCAAGATTGGTAAAAGATAGAAACAAGAGAAAGTACACAGTGATTCATCTACGTAGAAAAGTTGCAGAGGTTTACACAGAGAATTCCAAGTATAAGTACAAGAAAAAAAGAAAGACTCAGAAAACTGGTAAAACCTACATTGTTGATAGAGTTGGGAGTACTTAGCACTGTGAAAACAGCACTTTCGCAAAAACAAATCTACTTCTCTAAGACCAGGAAACAGTGAACAGAGAACGTATTAGTTTCCCAGGATTGGTAACAGATAGAAACAAGAGAAAGTACACAGTGATTCATCTACGTAGAGAATTTACAGAGGTGTACACAGAGAATTCCATGTATAAGTACAAGAAAATAAGAGAGACTTAGAAAACTAATAAAACCTACATTGTTGATAGAGTTGGGAGTACTTAGCACTGTGAAAACTGCACTTTCGCAGAAAGAAATCTACTTCTCTAAGACCGCGAAACAGTGAACAGAGAATTTATGAGTTTCTCAAGATTGGTAACAGATAGAAACAAGAGAAAGTACACAATGACTCTTCTTCGTAGAGAAGTTACAGAGGTGTACACAGAGAATTCCAACTCTAAGTACAAGAAAATAAGAGAGACTTAGAAAACTGGTAAAACCTACATTGTTCATAGATTTGGGAGTACTCAGCACTGTGAAAACAGCACTTTCGCAGAAAGAAATCTCCTTCTCTAACACCGCGAAACAGTGAACAGAGAATGTATGAGTTTCTCAAGATTGGTAACAGATAGAAACAAGATAAAGTACACAGTGATTCACCTACCTAGAAAAGTTACAGAGCTTTACACAGAGAATTCCAAGTGTTACTCCAAGAAAATAAGAGAGACTTAGAAAACTGGTAAAAACTACATTGTTGATGGAGTTGGGAGTACTTAGCACTGTGAAAACAGCACTTTCGCAGAGAGAAATCTACTTCTCTAAGACCGCAATACACTGAACAGAGAATGTATGAGTTTCTCAAGATTGGTAACAGATAGAAACAAGAGAAAGTACACAGTGATTGATCTACTTAGAGAAGTTACAGAAGTTTACACAGAGAATTCCAGGTATAAGTACAAGAAAATAAGAGAGACTTAGAAAACTGGTAAAACCTACATTGTTGATAGAGTTGGGAGTACTTAGCACTGTGAAAACAGCACTTTTGCAGAAACAAATCTACTTCTCTAAGACCGCGAATCAGTGAACAGAGAATGTATGAGTTTCTCAAGATTGGTAACAGATAGAAACAAGAGAAAGTACACAGGGATTCATCTACGTAGAGAAGTTACAGAAGTTTACAAAGAGAATTCCAGGTATAAGTACAAGAAAATAAGAGAGACTTAGAAATCTGGTAAAACCTACATTGTTGATGGAGTTGGGAGTACTTAGCAGTGTGAAAACAGCACTTTCGCAGAAAGGAATCTACTTCTCTAAGACCGCGAAACAGTGAACAGAGAATGTATGAGTTTCTCAAGAATGGTAACAGATAGAAACAAGAGAAAGTACACAGTGATTCACCTACCTAGAAAAGTTACAGAGTTTTACACAGAGAATTCCAAGTGTTACTCCAAGAAAATAAGAGAGACTTAGAAAACTGGTAAAACCTACATTGTTGATAGAGTTGGGAGTACTTAGCACTGTGAAAACAGCACTTTCGCCGAAAGAAATCTACTTCTCTAAAACTGCGAATCAGTGGACAGAGAATGTATGAGTTTCTCAAGATTGGTAACAGATAGAAACAAGAGAAAGTACACAGTAATTCACCTACCTAGAAAAGTTACAGAAGTTTACACAGAGAATTCCAGGAATAAGTATAAGAAAATAAGAGAGACTTAGAAAACTGGTAAAACCTACATTGTTGATAGAGGTGCGAGTACTTAGCACTTGAAAACAGCACTTTCGCAGAAAGAAATCTACTTTTGTAAGACCGTGAAACAGTGAAAAGAGAATTTATGAGTTTCTCAAGATTGGTAACAGATAGAAACAAGAGAAAGTACACACTGATTCATCTACCTAGAGAAGTTACAGAGGTTTACACAGGGAAATTCAAGTGTAACTCCAAGAAAATAAGAGAGACTTAGAAAACTGGTAAAACCTACATTGTTGATAGAGTTGGGAGTACTTAGCACTGTGAAAACAGCACTTTCGCAGAAAGAAATCTACTTCTCTAAGACTGCGAAACAGTGAACAGAGAATGTATGAGTTTCTCAAGATATGTAACAGATAGAAACAAGAGAAAGTACACAGTCATTCATGTACGTAGAGAAGTTACAGAGGTTTACACAGAGAATTCCAAGTATAAGTACAAGAAAATAAGAGAGACTTAGAAAACTGGTAAAACCTACATTGTTGATAGAGTTGGGAGTACTCAGCATTGTGAAAACAGCACTTTCGCAGAAAGAAATCTACTTCTCTAAGACCGCTAAACAGTGAACAGAGAATGTATGAGTTTCTCAAGATTGGTAGGAGATAGAAACAAGAGAAAGTACACAGTGATTCACCTACCTAGAAAAGATACAGAGCTTTACACAGAGAATTCCAAGTGTTACTCCAAGAAAATAAGAGAGACTTAGAAAACTGGTAAAAACTACATTGTTGATGGAGTTGGGAGTACTTAGCACTGTGAAAACAGCACTTTCGCAGAGAGAAATCTACTTCTCTAAGACCGCAATACACTGAACAGAGAATGTATGAGTTTCTCAAGATTGGTAACAGATAGAAACAAGAGAAAGTACACAGTGATTGATCTACGTAGAGAAGTTAAAGAAGTTTACACAGAGAATTCCAATTATAAGTACAAGAAAATAAGAGAGACTTAGAAAACTGGTAAAACTTACATTGTTGATAGAGTTGGGAGTACATAGCCCTTGAAAACAGCACTTTCGGAGAAAGAAATCTACTTCTGTAAGACCGCGAAACAGTGAACGGAGAATGTATGAGTTTCTCAAGATTGGTAACAGATAGAAACAAGAGAAAGTACACAGTGATTCATCAATCTAGAGAAGTTACAGAGGTTTACATAGGGAAATTCAAGTGTAACTCTAAGAAAATAAGAGATACTTAGAAAACTGGTAAAAACTACATTGTTGATAGAGTTTGGACTACTTAGTACTGTGAAAACAGCACTTTCGCAGACAGAAATCTACTTCTCTAAGACCGGGAAACAGTGAACAGAGAATGTATGAGTTTCTCAAGATTGGTAACAGATAGAAACAAGACAAAGTATACAGTGATTCATCTACCTAGAGAAATTACAGAGGTTTACACAGAGAATTCCAAGTGTTACTCCAAGAAAATAAGAGAGACTTGGAAAACTGGTAAAACCTACATTGTTGATAGAGTTGGGAGTTCTTAGCACTGTGAAAACAGCACTTTCACAGAAAGAAATCTACTTCTCTAAGACCGGGAAACAGTGAAGAGGGAATGTATGAGTTTCTCAAGACTGGTAACATATAGAAACAAGAGAAAGTACACAGTGATTCATCTACCTAGAAAAGTTACAAAGGTTTACACAGAGAAATCCAAGTGTAACTCTAAGAAAATAAGAGAGACTTAGAAAACTGGTAAAACCTACATTGTTGATAGAGTTGGGAGTACTTAGCACTGTGAAAACAGCACTTTCGCAGAAAGAAATCTACTTGTCTAAGACCGGGATACACTGAACAGGCAATGTATGAGTTTCTCAAGATTGGTAACAGATAGAAACAAGAGAATGTACACAGTGATTCATCTACCTAAAGAAGTTACAGAGGTTTACACAGAGAATTCCAAGTGTTACTCCAGGAAAATAAGAGAGACTTAGAATACTGGTAAAACCTACATTGTTGATAGATTTGGGAATACTTAGCACTATGAAAACAGCACTTTCGCAGAAACCAATCTTCTTCTCTAAGACCTCGAAACAGTGAACAGAAAATGTATGAGTTTCTCAAGATTGGTAGCAGATAGAAACAAGAGAAAGTACACAGTGATTCATCCACCTAGCGAAGTGTCAGAGGTTTACACAGAGAATTCCAAGTATAAGTACAAAAAAATAAGAGAGAGTTAGAAAACTGGTAAAACATACATTGTTGATAGAGTTGGGAGTACTTAGCACTGTGAAAACAGCACTTTCGCAGAAACAAATCTACTTCTCTAAGACCGCGAAACAGTGAACAGAGAATGTATGAGTTTCTCAAGATTGGTAACACATAGAAACAAGAGAAAGTACACAGTGATTCATCTACGTATAGAGGTTACAGAGGTTTACACAGAGAATTCCAAGTATAAGTCCAAGAAAATAAGAGAGACTTAGAAAACTGGTAAAGCCTACATTGTTGATAGTGTTGGGAGTACTTAGCATTGGGAAAACAGCTCTTTCGCAGAAAGAAATCTACCTCTCTAAGACCGCGAAACAGTGAACAGAGAATGTATGAGTTTCTCAAATTTGTAACAGATAGAAACAAGAGAAAGTACACAGTGATTCATCTACCTAGAAAAGTTACAGAGGTTTACACAGAGAAATCCAAGTGTAACTCCAAGAAAATAACAGAGACTTAGAAAACTGGTAAAACCTACATTGTTGATAGATTTGGGAGTACTTAGCACTGTGAAAACAGCATTTTCACAGAAAGAAATCTACTTCTCTAAGATCGGGAAACAGTGAAGAGAGAATGTATGAGTTTCTCAAGACTGGTAACAGATAGAAACAAGAGAAAGTACACAGTGATTCATCTTCGTAGAGGAGTTACAGAGGTTTACACAGAGAATTCCAAGTATAAGTACAAGAAAATAAGAGAGACTGAGAAAACTGGTAAAACCTACATTGTTGATAGAGTTGGGAGTACTCAGCACTGTGAAAACAGCACTTTCGCAGAAAGAAACTACTTCTCTAAGACCGCGAAACAGTGAACAGAGAATGTATGAGTTTCTCAAGATTGGTAACAGATAGAAACAAGAGAAAGTACACAGTGATTCACCTAACTAGAAAAGTTACAGACGTTTACACAGAGAATTCCAAGTGTTACTCCAAGAAAATAAGAGAGACTTAGAAAACTGGTAAAACCTACATTGTTGATAGAGTTGGGAGTACTTAGCACTGTGAAAACAGCACTTTCGCAGAAACAAATCTACTTCTCTAAGACCGCGAAACTGTGAACAGAGAATGTATGAGTTTCTCAAGATTGGTAACAGATAGAAACAAGAGAAAGTACACAGTGATTCATCTAGCTAGAGAAGTTACAGAGGTTTACACAGACAATTCCAAGTATAAGTACAAGAAAATAAGAGAGACTTAGAAAACTGGTAAAACCTACATTGTTGATGGAGTTGGGAGTACTTAGCACTGTGAAAACAGCACTTTGACAGAAAGAAATCTACTTCTTAAAGACCGCGGAACAGTGAACAGAGGATGTATGAGTTTCTCAAGATTGTTAACAGATATAAACAAGAGAAAGTACACAGTGATTTATCTACCTAGAGTAGTTACAGAGGTTTACACAGAGAATTCCAAGTATAAGTACAAGAATATAAGAGAGACTTAGAAAACTGGTAAAACCTACATTGTTGATAGAGTTGGGAGTACTTAGCACTGTGAAAACAGCACTTTCGCAGAAAGAAATCTACTTCTCTAAGACTGCGAAACAGTGAACAGAGAATGTATGAGTTTCTCAAGATATGTAACAGATAGAAACAAGAGAAAGTACACAGTCATTCATGTACGTAGAGAAGTTACAGAGGTTTACACAGAGAATTCCAAGTATAAGTACAAGAAAATAAGAGAGACTTAGAAAACTGGTAAAACCTACATTGTTGATAGAGTTGGGAGTACTCAGCATTGTGAAAACAGCACTTTCGCAGAAAGAAATCTACTTCTCTAAGACCGCTAAACAGTGAACAGAGAATGTATGAGTTTCTCAAGATTGGTAGGAGATAGAAACAAGAGAAAGTACACAGTGATTCACCTACCTAGAAAAGATACAGAGCTTTACACAGAGAATTCCAAGTGTTACTCCAAGAAAATAAGAGAGACTTAGAAAACTGGTAAAAACTACATTGTTGATGGAGTTGGGAGTACTTAGCACTGTGAAAACAGCACTTTCGCAGAGAGAAATCTACTTCTCTAAGACCGCAATACACTGAACAGAGAATGTATGAGTTTCTCAAGATTGGTAACAGATAGAAACAAGAGAAAGTACACAGTGATTGATCTACGTAGAGAAGTTAAAGAAGTTTACACAGAGAATTCCAATTATAAGTACAAGAAAATAAGAGAGACTTAGAAAACTGGTAAAACTTACATTGTTGATAGAGTTGGGAGTACATAGCCCTTGAAAACAGCACTTTCGGAGAAAGAAATCTACTTCTGTAAGACCGCGAAACAGTGAACGGAGAATGTATGAGTTTCTCAAGATTGGTAACAGATAGAAACAAGAGAAAGTACACAGTGATTCATCAATCTAGAGAAGTTACAGAGGTTTACATAGGGAAATTCAAGTGTAACTCTAAGAAAATAAGAGATACTTAGAAAACTGGTAAAAACTACATTGTTGATAGAGTTTGGACTACTTAGTACTGTGAAAACAGCACTTTCGCAGACAGAAATCTACTTCTCTAAGACCGGGAAACAGTGAACAGAGAATGTATGAGTTTCTCAAGATTGGTAACAGATAGAAACAAGACAAAGTATACAGTGATTCATCTACCTAGAGAAATTACAGAGGTTTACACAGAGAATTCCAAGTGTTACTCCAAGAAAATAAGAGAGACTTGGAAAACTGGTAAAACCTACATTGTTGATAGAGTTGGGAGTTCTTAGCACTGTGAAAACAGCACTTTCACAGAAAGAAATCTACTTCTCTAAGACCGGGAAACAGTGAAGAGGGAATGTATGAGTTTCTCAAGACTGGTAACATATAGAAACAAGAGAAAGTACACAGTGATTCATCTACCTAGAAAAGTTACAAAGGTTTACACAGAGAAATCCAAGTGTAACTCTAAGAAAATAAGAGAGACTTAGAAAACTGGTAAAACCTACATTGTTGATAGAGTTGGGAGTACTTAGCACTGTGAAAACAGCACTTTCGCAGAAAGAAATCTACTTGTCTAAGACCGGGATACACTGAACAGGCAATGTATGAGTTTCTCAAGATTGGTAACAGATAGAAACAAGAGAATGTACACAGTGATTCATCTACCTAAAGAAGTTACAGAGGTTTACACAGAGAATTCCAAGTGTTACTCCAGGAAAATAAGAGAGACTTAGAATACTGGTAAAACCTACATTGTTGATAGATTTGGGAATACTTAGCACTATGAAAACAGCACTTTCGCAGAAACCAATCTTCTTCTCTAAGACCTCGAAACAGTGAACAGAAAATGTATGAGTTTCTCAAGATTGGTAGCAGATAGAAACAAGAGAAAGTACACAGTGATTCATCCACCTAGCGAAGTGTCAGAGGTTTACACAGAGAATTCCAAGTATAAGTACAAAAAAATAAGAGAGAGTTAGAAAACTGGTAAAACCTACATTGTTGATAGAGTTGGGAGTACTTAGCACTGTGAAAACAGCACTTTCGCAGAAACAAATCTACTTCTCTAAGACCGCGAAACAGTGAACAGAGAATGTATGAGTTTCTCAAGATTGGTAACACATAGAAACAAGAGAAAGTACACAGTGATTCATCTACGTATAGAGGTTACAGAGGTTTACACAGAGAATTCCAAGTATAAGTCCAAGAAAATAAGAGAGACTTAGAAAACTGGTAAAGCCTACATTGTTGATAGTGTTGGGAGTACTTAGCATTGGGAAAACAGCTCTTTCGCAGAAAGAAATCTACCTCTCTAAGACCGCGAAACAGTGAACAGAGAATGTATGAGTTTCTCAAATTTGTAACAGATAGAAACAAGAGAAAGTACACAGTGATTCATCTACCTAGAAAAGTTACAGAGGTTTACACAGAGAAATCCAAGTGTAACTCCAAGAAAATAACAGAGACTTAGAAAACTGGTAAAACCTACATTGTTGATAGATTTGGGAGTACTTAGCACTGTGAAAACAGCATTTTCACAGAAAGAAATCTACTTCTCTAAGATCGGGAAACAGTGAAGAGAGAATGTATGAGTTTCTCAAGACTGGTAACAGATAGAAACAAGAGAAAGTACACAGTGATTCATCTTCGTAGAGGAGTTACAGAGGTTTACACAGAGAATTCCAAGTATAAGTACAAGAAAATAAGAGAGACTGAGAAAACTGGTAAAACCTACATTGTTGATAGAGTTGGGAGTACTCAGCACTGTGAAAACAGCACTTTCGCAGAAAGAAACTACTTCTCTAAGACCGCGAAACAGTGAACAGAGAATGTATGAGTTTCTCAAGATTGGTAACAGATAGAAACAAGAGAAAGTACACAGTGATTCACCTAACTAGAAAAGTTACAGACGTTTACACAGAGAATTCCAAGTGTTACTCCAAGAAAATAAGAGAGACTTAGAAAACTGGTAAAACCTACATTGTTGATAGAGTTGGGAGTACTTAGCACTGTGAAAACAGCACTTTCGCAGAAACAAATCTACTTCTCTAAGACCGCGAAACTGTGAACAGAGAATGTATGAGTTTCTCAAGATTGGTAACAGATAGAAAGAAGAGAAAGTACACAGTGATTCATCTAGCTAGAGAAGTTACAGAGGTTTACACAGACAATTCCAAGTATAAGTACAAGAAAATAAGAGAGACTTAGAAAACTGGTAAAACCTACATTGTTGATGGAGTTGGGAGTACTTGGCACTGTGAAAACAGCACTTTGACAGAAAGAAATCTACTTCTTAAAGACCGCGGAACAGTGAACAGAGGATGTATGAGTTTCTCAAGATTGTTAACAGATATAAACAAGAGAAAGTACACAGTGATTTATCTACCTAGAGTAGTTACAGAGGTTTACACAGAGAATTCCAAGTATAAGTACAAGAATATAAGAGAGACTTAGAAAACTGGTAAAACCTACATTGTTGTTAGAGACGGGAGTACTTAGCACTGTGAAAACAGCACTTTCGCAGAAACAAATCTACTTCTCTAAGACCACGAAACAGTGAACAGAGAATGTATGAGTTTCTCAAGATTGGTAACAGATAGAAACAAGAGAAAATACACAGTGATTCTTCTTCGTATAGAAGTTACAGAGGTTTACACAGAGAATTCCTAGTATAAGTACAAGAAAATAAGAGAGACTTAGAAAACTTTTAAAACCTACATTGTTGATAGAGTTGGGAGTACTTAGCACTGTGAAAAGAGCACTTTCGCAGAAAGAAATCTACTTCTCTAAGACCGCAATACACTGAACAGAGAATGTGTGAGTTTCTCAAGATTGGTAACAGATAGAAACAAGAGAAAGTACACTGTGATTCATCTACCTAGAGAAGATACAGAGGTTTACACAGAAAATTCCAAGTATAAGTACAAGAAAATAAGAGAGACTTAGAAAACTAGTAAAACCTACATTGTTGATAGAGGTGGGAGTACTCAGCACTTGAAAACAGCACTTTCGGAGAAAGAAATCTACTTCTGTAAGACCGCGAAACAGTGAACAGAGAATGTATGAGTTTCTCAAATTGGGAACAGATAGAAACAAGAGAAAGTACACAGTGATTCATCTACCTAGAGAAGTTACAGAGGTTTACACAGGGAAATTGAAGTGTAACTCCAAGAAAATAAGAGATACTTAGAAAACTGGTAAAACCTACATTGTTGATAGAGTTGGGAGTACTTAGCACTGTGAAAACAGCACTTTCGCAGAAAGAAATCTACTTCTCTAAGACCGGGAAACAGTCAACAGAGAATGTATGAGTTTCTCAAGATTGGTAACAGACAGAAACAAGAGAAAGTACACAGTGATTCATCTACCTAGAGAAATTACAGAGTTTAACACAGAGAATTCCTAGTGTTACTCCAAGAAAATAAGAGAGACTTAGAATACTGGTAAAAGCTACATTGTTGTTAGAGACGGGAGTACTTAGCACTGTGAAAACAGCACTTTCGCGGAAACAAATCTACTTCTCTAAGACCACGAAACAGTGAACAGAGAATGTATGAGTTTCTCAAGATTGGTAACAGATAGAAACAAGAGAAAGCACACAGTGATTCATCTCCCTAGAGAAGTTACAGAGGTTTCCACAGAGAATTCCAAGTGTTACTCCAAGAAAATAAGAGAGACTTAGAAAACTGGTAAAACGTACATTGTTGATAGAGTTGGGAGTACTTAGCACTGTGAAAACAGCACTTTCACAGAACGAAATCTACTTCTCGAAGACCGGGAAACAGTGAACAGAGAATGTATGAGTTTCTCAAGATTGGTAACAGATAGAAACAAGAGAAAGCACACAGTGATTCATCTACCTAGAGAAGTTACATAGGGTTACACAGAGAATTCCAAGTGTTACTCCAAGAAAATAAGAGAGACTTAGAAAACTGGTAAAACCTACATTATTGATAGAGTTGGGAGTACTTAGCAATCTGAAAACAGCACTTTCAGAGAAAGAAATCTACTTCTCTAAGACCGGGAAACAGTGAACAGAGAATGTATGAGTTTCTCAAGACTGGAAACAGATAGAAACAAGAGAAAGTACACAGTGATTCATCTTCCTAGAAAAGTTACAGAGGTTTACACAGAGAAATCCAAGTGTAACTCCAAGACAATAAGAGAGTCTTAGAAAACTGGTAAAACCTACATTGTTGATAGAGTTGGGAGTACATAGCAATGGGAAAACACAACTTTCGGAGAAAGAAATCTACTGCTGTAAGACCGAGAAACAGTGAACAGAGAATGTATGAGTTTCTCAAGATTGGTAACAGATAGAAACAAGAGAAAGTACACAGTGATTCATCTAGCTAGAGAAGTTACAGAGGTTTACACAGAGAATTCCAAGTATAATAAGTACAAGAAAACAAGAGAGACTTAGAAAACCGGTAAAACCTACATTGTTGATAGAGTTGGGAGTATTTAGCACTGTGAAAACAGCACTTTCGCAGAAAGAAATCTACTTCTCTAAGACCGGGAAACAGTGAAAAGAGAATGTATGAGTTTCTCAAGATTGGTAACAGATAGAAACAAGAGAAAGTACACAGTGATTCATCTACCTAGAAAAGTTACAGAGGTTTACACAGAGAAATCCAGGTGTAACTCCAAGAAATTAAGAGAGACTTAGAAAACTGGTAAAACCTACATTGTTGATAGAGTTGGGAGTACTTAGCACTGTGAAAACAGCACTTTCGCAGAAAAAAATCTACTTCTCTAAGACGGGGAAACAGTGAACAGGGAATGTATGAGTTTCTCAAGATTGGTAACAGATAGAAACAACAGAAAGTACACAGTGATTCATCTACCTAGAGAAGTTACAGAGGTTTACACAGAGAAATCCAAGTGTAACTCCAGGAAAATAAGAGAGCCTTAGAAAACTGGTAAAATCTACAATGTTGATAGAGTTCGGAGTACTTAGCACTGTGAAAACAGCACTTTCGCAGAAAGAAATCTACTTCTCTAAGACCGGGAAACAGTGGACAGAGAATCTATGAGTTTCTCAGGATTGGTAACAGATAGAAACAAGATAAAGCACACAGTGATTTACTTAGCTAGAGAAGTTACAGAGGTTTCCAAAGAGAATTCCAAGTGTTACTCCAAGAAAATAAGAGAGACTTAGAAAACTGGTAAAACCTACATTGTTGATAGAGTTGGGAGTACTTAGCACTGTGAAAACAGCACTTTCGCATAAAGAAATCTACTTCTCTAAGATTGCGAAACAGTGAACAAAGAATGTGTGAGTTTCTCAAGATTGGTAACAGTTAGAAACAAGAGAAAATACACAGTGATTCATCTACCTAGCGAACTTACAGAGGTTTACACAGAGAATTACAAGTATAAGTACCAGAAAACAAGAGAGACTTAGAAAACCGGTAAAACCTACATTGTTGATAGAGTTGGGAGTACTTAACACTGTGAAAACAGCACTTTCGCACAAAGAAATCTACTTCTCTAAGACCGCGAAACAGTGAACAGAGAATGTGTGAGTTTCTCAAGACTGGTAACAGATAGAAACAAGAGAAAGTACACAGTGATTCATCTACCTAGAGAAGTTACAGAGGTTCACACAGAGAAATCCAAGAGTTACTCCAAGAAAATAAGAGAGACTTAGAAAAGTGGTTAAACCTACATTGTTGAGAGAGTTGGGTGTACTTAGCACTGTGAAAACAGTACATTCGGAGAAAGAAATCTACTTCTCTAAGACCGGAATACAGTGAACAGAGAATGTATCAGTTTCTCAAGATCGGTAACAGATAGAAACAAAAGAAATTACACAGTGATTCATCTACCTAGAGAAGATACAGAGGTTTACACAGAGAATTCCAAGTATAAGTACAAGAAAATAAGAGAGACTTAGAAAACTGGTAAAGCCTACATTGTTGATAGAGTTGGGAGTACTTAGCCCTGTGAAAACAGCACTTTCGCAGAAAGAAATCTACTTCCTAAGCCCGGGAACAATGAACAGAGAATGTATGAGTTTCTCAAGACTGGTAACAGAGAGAAACAAGAGAAAGTACACAGTGATTCATCTACCTAGAAAAGTTGCAGAGGTTTCCACAGAGAAATCAAAGTGTAACTCCAAGAAAATAAGAGAGACTTAGAAAACTGGTAAAACCTACATTGTTGATAGAGTTGGGAGTACTTAGCCCTGTGAAAACAGCACTTTCGCAGAAAGAAATCTACTTCCTAAGCCCGGGAACGATGAACAGAGAATGTATGAGTTTCTCAAGACTGGTAACAGATAGAAACAAGAGAAAGTACACAGTGATTCATCTACCTAGAGAAGTTACAGAGGTTTACACAAAGAAATCCAAGTGTAAGTACAAGAAAATAAGAGAGACTTAGAAAACTGGTAAAACCTACATTGTTGATAGTGTTGGGAGTACATAGCACTGTAAAAACAGCACTTTCGCACAAAGAAATCTACTTCTCTAAGACCGGGAAACAGTGAACAGAGAATGTATGAGTTTCTCAACATTGGTAACTGATAGAAACAAGAGAAAGTACACAGTGATTCATCTACCTAGAGAAGTTACAAAAGTTTACACAGTGAATTCCAAGTATAAGTACAAGAAAATAAGAGAGACTGAGAAAACTGGTAAAACCTACATTGTTGATAGAGTTGGTAGTACTTAGCACTGTGAAAACAGCACTTTCGCAGAAAGAAATCTACTTCTCTAAGACCGGGAAACAGTGAAGAGAGAATGTATGAGTTTCTCAAGACTGGTAACAGATAGAAACAAGACAAAGTACACAGTGATTCATCTACCTAGCGAAGTTACTGAGTTTTACACAGAGAATTCCAAGTATAACTACAAGAAAATAAGATAGACTTAGAAAACTGGTAAAACCTACATTGTTGATAGAGTTGGGAGTACTTAGCACTGTGAAAACAGCACTTTCACAGAAAGAAATATACTTCTCTAAGACCGAGAAACAATGAAGAGAGAATGTATGAGTTTCTCAAGAGTGGTAACAGATAGAAATAAGAGAAAGTACACAGTGATTCATCTACCTAGAGAAGTTACAGAGGTTTACACAGAGAATTCCAAGTATAAGTACAAGAAAACAAGAGAGACTTAGAAAACCGGTAAAACCTGCATTGTTGATAGAGTTGGGAGTACTTAGCACTGTGAAAACAGCACTTTCGCAGAAAGAAATCTACTTCTTTAAGACCGCGAAACAGTGAACAGAGAATGTATGAGTTTCTGAAGATTGGTAACAGATAGAAACAAGAGAAAGTACACAGTGATTCATCTACCTAGAGAAGTTACAGAGGTTTACACATAGAAATCCAAGTGTAATTGCAAGAAAATAAGAGAGAAAGTAGAAAACTGGTAAAACCTACATTGTTGATAGAGTTGGGGTACTTAGCACTGTGAAAACAGCACTTTCGCAGAAAAAAATCTACTTCTCTAAGACCGCGAAACAGTAAACAGAGAATGTCTGAGTTTCTCAAGATTGGTAACAGATAGAAACAAGAGAAAGTACACAGTGATTCATCTACCTAGAGAAGTTACAGAGGTTTACACAGAGAAATCCAAGTGTAACTCCAGGAAAATAAGAGAGCCTTAGAAAACTGGGAAAACTTACATTGTTGATAGAGTTGGGAGTACTTAGCACTGTGAAAACAGCACTTTCGCAGAGAGAAATCTACTTCTCTAAGACCGGGAAACAGTGAACAGAGAATGTATGAGTTTCTCAGGATTGGTAACAGATAGAAACAAGAGAAAGCACACAGTGATTTATCTACCTAGAGAAGTTACAGAGGTTTCCACAGAGAATTCCAAGTGTTACTCCAAGAAAATAAGAGAGACTTAGAAAACTGGGAAAAACTACATTGTTGTTAGAGTTGGGAGTACTTAGCACTGTGAAAACAGCACTTTCACAGAACGGAATCTACTTCTCTAAGACCGGGAAACAGTGAAGAGAGAATGCATGAGTTTCTCAAAACTGGTAACAGATAGAAACAAGAGAAAGTACACAGTGATTCATCTTCGTAGAGGAGTTACAGAGGTTTACACAGAGAATTCCAAGTATAAGTACAAGAAAATAAGAGAGACTGAGAAAACTGGTAAAACCTACATTGTTGATAGAGTTGGGAGTACTCAGCACTGTGAAAACAGCACTTTCGCAGAAAGAAATCTACTTCTCTAAGACCGCGAAACAGTGAACAGAGAATGTATGAGTTTGTCAAGATTGGTAACAGATAGAAACAAGAGAAAGTACACAGTGATTCACCTAACTAGAAAAGTTACACACGTTTACACAGAGAATTCCAAGTGTTACTCCAAGAAAATAAGAGAGACTTAGAAAACTGGTAAAACCTACATTGCTGATAGAGTTGGGAGTACTTAGAACTGTGAAAACAGCACTTTCGCAGAAAGAAATCTACTTCTCTAAGACCGGGAAACAGTGAACAGAGAATGTATGAGTTTCTCAAGATTGGTAACAGATAGAAACAAGAGAAAGTACACAGTGATTCACCTACCTAGAGAAATTACAGAGTTTAACACAGAGAATTCCAAGAGTTACTCCAAGAAAATAAGAGAGACTTAGAAAACTGGTAAAACCTACATTGTTGATAGAGTTCGGAGAACTTAGCACTGTGAAAACAGCACTTTCACAGAAAGAAATCTACTTCTCTAAGACCAGGAAACAGTGAAGAGAAAATGTATGAGTTTCTCAAGACTGGTAACAGATAGAAACAAGACAAAGTATACAGTGATTCATCTACCTAGAGAAGTTACAGAGGTTTACACAGAGAATTCCAAGTCTAAGTACAAGAATATAAGAGACACTTAGAAAACTGGTAAAACCTACATTGTTGTTAGAGACGGGAGTACTTAGCACTGTGAAAACAGCACTTTCGCAGAAACAAATCTACTTCTCTAAGACCACGAAACAGTGAACAGAGAATGTATGAGTTTCTCAAGATTGGTAACAGATAGAAACAAGAGAAAATACACAGTGATTCTTCTTCGTATAGAAGTTACAGAGGTTTACACAGAGAATTCCTAGTATAAGTACAAGAAAATAAGAGAGACTTAGAAAACTTTTAAAACCTACATTGTTGATAGAGTTGGGAGTACTTAGCACTGTGAAAGGAGCACTTTCGCAGAAAGAAATCTACTTCTCTAAGACCGCAATACACTGAACAGAGAATGTATGAGTTTCTCAAGATTGGTAACAGATAGAAACAAAAGAAAGTACACAGTGATTCATCTACCTAGAAAAGTTACAGAGGTTTACACACAGGAATCCAAGTGTAACTCCAAGAAAATAAGAGAGACTTAGAAAACTGGTAAAACCTACATTGTTGATAGAGTTGGGAGTACTTAGCACTGTGAAAACAGCACTTTCACAGAAACAAATCTACTTCTCTAAGACTGCAAAACAGTGAACAGAGAATGTATGAGTTTCTCAAGATTGGTAATAGATAGAAACAAAAGAAAGTACACAGTGATTCATCTACCTAGAGAAGTTACAGGGCTTTACACAGGGAAATTCAAGTGTAACTCCTCGAAAATAAGAGATACTTAGAAAACTGGTAAAACCTACATTGTTGATAGAGTTGGGAGTACTTAGCACTGTGAAAACAGCACTTTCGCAGAAAGAAATCTACTTCTCTAAGACCAGGAAACAGTGAACAGAGAATGTATGAGTTTCTCAAGATTGGTAAAAGATAGAAACAAGAGAAAGTACACAGTGATTCATCTACGTAGAAAAGTTGCAGAGGTTTACACAGAGAATTCCAAGTATAAGTACAAGAAAAAAAGAAAGACTCAGAAAACTGGTAAAACCTACATTGTTGATAGAGTTGGGAGTACTTAGCACTGTGAAAACAGCACTTTCGCAAAAACAAATCTACTTCTCTAAGACCAGGAAACAGTGAACAGAGAACGTATTAGTTTCCCAGGATTGGTAACAGATAGAAACAAGAGAAAGTACACAGTGATTCATCTACGTAGAGAATTTACAGAGGTGTACACAGAGAATTCCATGTATAAGTACAAGAAAATAAGAGAGACTTAGAAAACTAATAAAACCTACATTGTTGATAGAGTTGGGAGTACTTAGCACTGTGAAAACTGCACTTTCGCAGAAAGAAATCTACTTCTCTAAGACCGCGAAACAGTGAACAGAGAATTTATGAGTTTCTCAAGATTGGTAACAGATAGAAACAAGAGAAAGTACACAATGACTCTTCTTCGTAGAGAAGTTACAGAGGTGTACACAGAGAATTCCAACTCTAAGTACAAGAAAATAAGAGAGACTTAGAAAACTGGTAAAACCTACATTGTTCATAGATTTGGGAGTACTCAGCACTGTGAAAACAGCACTTTCGCAGAAAGAAATCTCCTTCTCTAACACCGCGAAACAGTGAACAGAGAATGTATGAGTTTCTCAAGATTGGTAACAGATAGAAACAAGATAAAGTACACAGTGATTCACCTACCTAGAAAAGTTACAGAGCTTTACACAGAGAATTCCAAGTGTTACTCCAAGAAAATAAGAGAGACTTAGAAAACTGGTAAAAACTACATTGTTGATGGAGTTGGGAGTACTTAGCACTGTGAAAACAGCACTTTCGCAGAGAGAAATCTACTTCTCTAAGACCGCAATACACTGAACAGAGAATGTATGAGTTTCTCAAGATTGGTAACAGATAGAAACAAGAGAAAGTACACAGTGATTGATCTACTTAGAGAAGTTACAGAAGTTTACACAGAGAATTCCAGGTATAAGTACAAGAAAATAAGAGAGACTTAGAAAACTGGTAAAACCTACATTGTTGATAGAGTTGGGAGTACTTAGCACTGTGAAAACAGCACTTTTGCAGAAACAAATCTACTTCTCTAAGACCGCGAATCAGTGAACAGAGAATGTATGAGTTTCTCAAGATTGGTAACAGATAGAAACAAGAGAAAGTACACAGGGATTCATCTACGTAGAGAAGTTACAGAAGTTTACAAAGAGAATTCCAGGTATAAGTACAAGAAAATAAGAGAGACTTAGAAATCTGGTAAAACCTACATTGTTGATGGAGTTGGGAGTACTTAGCAGTGTGAAAACAGCACTTTCGCAGAAAGGAATCTACTTCTCTAAGACCGCGAAACAGTGAACAGAGAATGTATGAGTTTCTCAAGAATGGTAACAGATAGAAACAAGAGAAAGTACACAGTGATTCACCTACCTAGAAAAGTTACAGAGTTTTACACAGAGAATTCCAAGTGTTACTCCAAGAAAATAAGAGAGACTTAGAAAACTGGTAAAACCTACATTGTTGATAGAGTTGGGAGTACTTAGCACTGTGAAAACAGCACTTTCGCCGAAAGAAATCTACTTCTCTAAAACTGCGAATCAGTGGACAGAGAATGTATGAGTTTCTCAAGATTGGTAACAGATAGAAACAAGAGAAAGTACACAGTAATTCACCTACCTAGAAAAGTTACAGAAGTTTACACAGAGAATTCCAGGAATAAGTATAAGAAAATAAGAGAGACTTAGAAAACTGGTAAAACCTACATTGTTGATAGAGGTGCGAGTACTTAGCACTTGAAAACAGCACTTTCGCAGAAAGAAATCTACTTTTGTAAGACCGTGAAACAGTGAAAAGAGAATTTATGAGTTTCTCAAGATTGGTAACAGATAGAAACAAGAGAAAGTACACACTGATTCATCTACCTAGAGAAGTTACAGAGGTTTACACAGGGAAATTCAAGTGTAACTCCAAGAAAATAAGAGAGACTTAGAAAACTGGTAAAACCTACATTGTTGATAGAGTTGGGAGTACTTAGCACTGTGAAAACAGCACTTTCGCAGAAAGAAATCTACTTCTCTAAGACTGCGAAACAGTGAACAGAGAATGTATGAGTTTCTCAAGATATGTAACAGATAGAAACAAGAGAAAGTACACAGTCATTCATGTACGTAGAGAAGTTACAGAGGTTTACACAGAGAATTCCAAGTATAAGTACAAGAAAATAAGAGAGACTTAGAAAACTGGTAAAACCTACATTGTTGATAGAGTTGGGAGTACTCAGCATTGTGAAAACAGCACTTTCGCAGAAAGAAATCTACTTCTCTAAGACCGCTAAACAGTGAACAGAGAATGTATGAGTTTCTCAAGATTGGTAGGAGATAGAAACAAGAGAAAGTACACAGTGATTCACCTACCTAGAAAAGATACAGAGCTTTACACAGAGAATTCCAAGTGTTACTCCAAGAAAATAAGAGAGACTTAGAAAACTGGTAAAAACTACATTGTTGATGGAGTTGGGAGTACTTAGCACTGTGAAAACAGCACTTTCGCAGAGAGAAATCTACTTCTCTAAGACCGCAATACACTGAACAGAGAATGTATGAGTTTCTCAAGATTGGTAACAGATAGAAACAAGAGAAAGTACACAGTGATTGATCTACGTAGAGAAGTTAAAGAAGTTTACACAGAGAATTCCAATTATAAGTACAAGAAAATAAGAGAGACTTAGAAAACTGGTAAAACTTACATTGTTGATAGAGTTGGGAGTACATAGCCCTTGAAAACAGCACTTTCGGAGAAAGAAATCTACTTCTGTAAGACCGCGAAACAGTGAACGGAGAATGTATGAGTTTCTCAAGATTGGTAACAGATAGAAACAAGAGAAAGTACACAGTGATTCATCAATCTAGAGAAGTTACAGAGGTTTACATAGGGAAATTCAAGTGTAACTCTAAGAAAATAAGAGATACTTAGAAAACTGGTAAAAACTACATTGTTGATAGAGTTTGGACTACTTAGTACTGTGAAAACAGCACTTTCGCAGACAGAAATCTACTTCTCTAAGACCGGGAAACAGTGAACAGAGAATGTATGAGTTTCTCAAGATTGGTAACAGATAGAAACAAGACAAAGTATACAGTGATTCATCTACCTAGAGAAATTACAGAGGTTTACACAGAGAATTCCAAGTGTTACTCCAAGAAAATAAGAGAGACTTGGAAAACTGGTAAAACCTACATTGTTGATAGAGTTGGGAGTTCTTAGCACTGTGAAAACAGCACTTTCACAGAAAGAAATCTACTTCTCTAAGACCGGGAAACAGTGAAGAGGGAATGTATGAGTTTCTCAAGACTGGTAACATATAGAAACAAGAGAAAGTACACAGTGATTCATCTACCTAGAAAAGTTACAAAGGTTTACACAGAGAAATCCAAGTGTAACTCTAAGAAAATAAGAGAGACTTAGAAAACTGGTAAAACCTACATTGTTGATAGAGTTGGGAGTACTTAGCACTGTGAAAACAGCACTTTCGCAGAAAGAAATCTACTTGTCTAAGACCGGGATACACTGAACAGGCAATGTATGAGTTTCTCAAGATTGGTAACAGATAGAAACAAGAGAATGTACACAGTGATTCATCTACCTAAAGAAGTTACAGAGGTTTACACAGAGAATTCCAAGTGTTACTCCAGGAAAATAAGAGAGACTTAGAATACTGGTAAAACCTACATTGTTGATAGATTTGGGAATACTTAGCACTATGAAAACAGCACTTTCGCAGAAACCAATCTTCTTCTCTAAGACCTCGAAACAGTGAACAGAAAATGTATGAGTTTCTCAAGATTGGTAGCAGATAGAAACAAGAGAAAGTACACAGTGATTCATCCACCTAGCGAAGTGTCAGAGGTTTACACAGAGAATTCCAAGTATAAGTACAAAAAAATAAGAGAGAGTTAGAAAACTGGTAAAACATACATTGTTGATAGAGTTGGGAGTACTTAGCACTGTGAAAACAGCACTTTCGCAGAAACAAATCTACTTCTCTAAGACCGCGAAACAGTGAACAGAGAATGTATGAGTTTCTCAAGATTGGTAACACATAGAAACAAGAGAAAGTACACAGTGATTCATCTACGTATAGAGGTTACAGAGGTTTACACAGAGAATTCCAAGTATAAGTCCAAGAAAATAAGAGAGACTTAGAAAACTGGTAAAGCCTACATTGTTGATAGTGTTGGGAGTACTTAGCATTGGGAAAACAGCTCTTTCGCAGAAAGAAATCTACCTCTCTAAGACCGCGAAACAGTGAACAGAGAATGTATGAGTTTCTCAAATTTGTAACAGATAGAAACAAGAGAAAGTACACAGTGATTCATCTACCTAGAAAAGTTACAGAGGTTTACACAGAGAAATCCAAGTGTAACTCCAAGAAAATAACAGAGACTTAGAAAACTGGTAAAACCTACATTGTTGATAGATTTGGGAGTACTTAGCACTGTGAAAACAGCATTTTCACAGAAAGAAATCTACTTCTCTAAGATCGGGAAACAGTGAAGAGAGAATGTATGAGTTTCTCAAGACTGGTAACAGATAGAAACAAGAGAAAGTACACAGTGATTCATCTTCGTAGAGGAGTTACAGAGGTTTACACAGAGAATTCCAAGTATAAGTACAAGAAAATAAGAGAGACTGAGAAAACTGGTAAAACCTACATTGTTGATAGAGTTGGGAGTACTCAGCACTGTGAAAACAGCACTTTCGCAGAAAGAAACTACTTCTCTAAGACCGCGAAACAGTGAACAGAGAATGTATGAGTTTCTCAAGATTGGTAACAGATAGAAACAAGAGAAAGTACACAGTGATTCACCTAACTAGAAAAGTTACAGACGTTTACACAGAGAATTCCAAGTGTTACTCCAAGAAAATAAGAGAGACTTAGAAAACTGGTAAAACCTACATTGTTGATAGAGTTGGGAGTACTTAGCACTGTGAAAACAGCACTTTCGCAGAAACAAATCTACTTCTCTAAGACCGCGAAACTGTGAACAGAGAATGTATGAGTTTCTCAAGATTGGTAACAGATAGAAACAAGAGAAAGTACACAGTGATTCATCTAGCTAGAGAAGTTACAGAGGTTTACACAGACAATTCCAAGTATAAGTACAAGAAAATAAGAGAGACTTAGAAAACTGGTAAAACCTACATTGTTGATGGAGTTGGGAGTACTTAGCACTGTGAAAACAGCACTTTGACAGAAAGAAATCTACTTCTTAAAGACCGCGGAACAGTGAACAGAGGATGTATGAGTTTCTCAAGATTGTTAACAGATATAAACAAGAGAAAGTACACAGTGATTTATCTACCTAGAGTAGTTACAGAGGTTTACACAGAGAATTCCAAGTATAAGTACAAGAATATAAGAGAGACTTAGAAAACTGGTAAAACCTACATTGTTGATAGAGTTGGGAGTACTTAGCACTGTGAAAACAGCACTTTCGCAGAAAGAAATCTACTTCTCTAAGACTGCGAAACAGTGAACAGAGAATGTATGAGTTTCTCAAGATATGTAACAGATAGAAACAAGAGAAAGTACACAGTCATTCATGTACGTAGAGAAGTTACAGAGGTTTACACAGAGAATTCCAAGTATAAGTACAAGAAAATAAGAGAGACTTAGAAAACTGGTAAAACCTACATTGTTGATAGAGTTGGGAGTACTCAGCATTGTGAAAACAGCACTTTCGCAGAAAGAAATCTACTTCTCTAAGACCGCTAAACAGTGAACAGAGAATGTATGAGTTTCTCAAGATTGGTAGGAGATAGAAACAAGAGAAAGTACACAGTGATTCACCTACCTAGAAAAGATACAGAGCTTTACACAGAGAATTCCAAGTGTTACTCCAAGAAAATAAGAGAGACTTAGAAAACTGGTAAAAACTACATTGTTGATGGAGTTGGGAGTACTTAGCACTGTGAAAACAGCACTTTCGCAGAGAGAAATCTACTTCTCTAAGACCGCAATACACTGAACAGAGAATGTATGAGTTTCTCAAGATTGGTAACAGATAGAAACAAGAGAAAGTACACAGTGATTGATCTACGTAGAGAAGTTAAAGAAGTTTACACAGAGAATTCCAATTATAAGTACAAGAAAATAAGAGAGACTTAGAAAACTGGTAAAACTTACATTGTTGATAGAGTTGGGAGTACATAGCCCTTGAAAACAGCACTTTCGGAGAAAGAAATCTACTTCTGTAAGACCGCGAAACAGTGAACGGAGAATGTATGAGTTTCTCAAGATTGGTAACAGATAGAAACAAGAGAAAGTACACAGTGATTCATCAATCTAGAGAAGTTACAGAGGTTTACATAGGGAAATTCAAGTGTAACTCTAAGAAAATAAGAGATACTTAGAAAACTGGTAAAAACTACATTGTTGATAGAGTTTGGACTACTTAGTACTGTGAAAACAGCACTTTCGCAGACAGAAATCTACTTCTCTAAGACCGGGAAACAGTGAACAGAGAATGTATGAGTTTCTCAAGATTGGTAACAGATAGAAACAAGACAAAGTATACAGTGATTCATCTACCTAGAGAAATTACAGAGGTTTACACAGAGAATTCCAAGTGTTACTCCAAGAAAATAAGAGAGACTTGGAAAACTGGTAAAACCTACATTGTTGATAGAGTTGGGAGTTCTTAGCACTGTGAAAACAGCACTTTCACAGAAAGAAATCTACTTCTCTAAGACCGGGAAACAGTGAAGAGGGAATGTATGAGTTTCTCAAGACTGGTAACATATAGAAACAAGAGAAAGTACACAGTGATTCATCTACCTAGAAAAGTTACAAAGGTTTACACAGAGAAATCCAAGTGTAACTCTAAGAAAATAAGAGAGACTTAGAAAACTGGTAAAACCTACATTGTTGATAGAGTTGGGAGTACTTAGCACTGTGAAAACAGCACTTTCGCAGAAAGAAATCTACTTGTCTAAGACCGGGATACACTGAACAGGCAATGTATGAGTTTCTCAAGATTGGTAACAGATAGAAACAAGAGAATGTACACAGTGATTCATCTACCTAAAGAAGTTACAGAGGTTTACACAGAGAATTCCAAGTGTTACTCCAGGAAAATAAGAGAGACTTAGAATACTGGTAAAACCTACATTGTTGATAGATTTGGGAATACTTAGCACTATGAAAACAGCACTTTCGCAGAAACCAATCTTCTTCTCTAAGACCTCGAAACAGTGAACAGAAAATGTATGAGTTTCTCAAGATTGGTAGCAGATAGAAACAAGAGAAAGTACACAGTGATTCATCCACCTAGCGAAGTGTCAGAGGTTTACACAGAGAATTCCAAGTATAAGTACAAAAAAATAAGAGAGAGTTAGAAAACTGGTAAAACCTACATTGTTGATAGAGTTGGGAGTACTTAGCACTGTGAAAACAGCACTTTCGCAGAAACAAATCTACTTCTCTAAGACCGCGAAACAGTGAACAGAGAATGTATGAGTTTCTCAAGATTGGTAACACATAGAAACAAGAGAAAGTACACAGTGATTCATCTACGTATAGAGGTTACAGAGGTTTACACAGAGAATTCCAAGTATAAGTCCAAGAAAATAAGAGAGACTTAGAAAACTGGTAAAGCCTACATTGTTGATAGTGTTGGGAGTACTTAGCATTGGGAAAACAGCTCTTTCGCAGAAAGAAATCTACCTCTCTAAGACCGCGAAACAGTGAACAGAGAATGTATGAGTTTCTCAAATTTGTAACAGATAGAAACAAGAGAAAGTACACAGTGATTCATCTACCTAGAAAAGTTACAGAGGTTTACACAGAGAAATCCAAGTGTAACTCCAAGAAAATAACAGAGACTTAGAAAACTGGTAAAACCTACATTGTTGATAGATTTGGGAGTACTTAGCACTGTGAAAACAGCATTTTCACAGAAAGAAATCTACTTCTCTAAGATCGGGAAACAGTGAAGAGAGAATGTATGAGTTTCTCAAGACTGGTAACAGATAGAAACAAGAGAAAGTACACAGTGATTCATCTTCGTAGAGGAGTTACAGAGGTTTACACAGAGAATTCCAAGTATAAGTACAAGAAAATAAGAGAGACTGAGAAAACTGGTAAAACCTACATTGTTGATAGAGTTGGGAGTACTCAGCACTGTGAAAACAGCACTTTCGCAGAAAGAAACTACTTCTCTAAGACCGCGAAACAGTGAACAGAGAATGTATGAGTTTCTCAAGATTGGTAACAGATAGAAACAAGAGAAAGTACACAGTGATTCACCTAACTAGAAAAGTTACAGACGTTTACACAGAGAATTCCAAGTGTTACTCCAAGAAAATAAGAGAGACTTAGAAAACTGGTAAAACCTACATTGTTGATAGAGTTGGGAGTACTTAGCACTGTGAAAACAGCACTTTCGCAGAAACAAATCTACTTCTCTAAGACCGCGAAACTGTGAACAGAGAATGTATGAGTTTCTCAAGATTGGTAACAGATAGAAAGAAGAGAAAGTACACAGTGATTCATCTAGCTAGAGAAGTTACAGAGGTTTACACAGACAATTCCAAGTATAAGTACAAGAAAATAAGAGAGACTTAGAAAACTGGTAAAACCTACATTGTTGATGGAGTTGGGAGTACTTGGCACTGTGAAAACAGCACTTTGACAGAAAGAAATCTACTTCTTAAAGACCGCGGAACAGTGAACAGAGGATGTATGAGTTTCTCAAGATTGTTAACAGATATAAACAAGAGAAAGTACACAGTGATTTATCTACCTAGAGTAGTTACAGAGGTTTACACAGAGAATTCCAAGTATAAGTACAAGAATATAAGAGAGACTTAGAAAACTGGTAAAACCTACATTGTTGTTAGAGACGGGAGTACTTAGCACTGTGAAAACAGCACTTTCGCAGAAACAAATCTACTTCTCTAAGACCACGAAACAGTGAACAGAGAATGTATGAGTTTCTCAAGATTGGTAACAGATAGAAACAAGAGAAAATACACAGTGATTCTTCTTCGTATAGAAGTTACAGAGGTTTACACAGAGAATTCCTAGTATAAGTACAAGAAAATAAGAGAGACTTAGAAAACTTTTAAAACCTACATTGTTGATAGAGTTGGGAGTACTTAGCACTGTGAAAAGAGCACTTTCGCAGAAAGAAATCTACTTCTCTAAGACCGCAATACACTGAACAGAGAATGTGTGAGTTTCTCAAGATTGGTAACAGATAGAAACAAGAGAAAGTACACTGTGATTCATCTACCTAGAGAAGATACAGAGGTTTACACAGAAAATTCCAAGTATAAGTACAAGAAAATAAGAGAGACTTAGAAAACTAGTAAAACCTACATTGTTGATAGAGGTGGGAGTACTCAGCACTTGAAAACAGCACTTTCGGAGAAAGAAATCTACTTCTGTAAGACCGCGAAACAGTGAACAGAGAATGTATGAGTTTCTCAAATTGGGAACAGATAGAAACAAGAGAAAGTACACAGTGATTCATCTACCTAGAGAAGTTACAGAGGTTTACACAGGGAAATTGAAGTGTAACTCCAAGAAAATAAGAGATACTTAGAAAACTGGTAAAACCTACATTGTTGATAGAGTTGGGAGTACTTAGCACTGTGAAAACAGCACTTTCGCAGAAAGAAATCTACTTCTCTAAGACCGGGAAACAGTCAACAGAGAATGTATGAGTTTCTCAAGATTGGTAACAGACAGAAACAAGAGAAAGTACACAGTGATTCATCTACCTAGAGAAATTACAGAGTTTAACACAGAGAATTCCTAGTGTTACTCCAAGAAAATAAGAGAGACTTAGAATACTGGTAAAAGCTACATTGTTGTTAGAGACGGGAGTACTTAGCACTGTGAAAACAGCACTTTCGCGGAAACAAATCTACTTCTCTAAGACCACGAAACAGTGAACAGAGAATGTATGAGTTTCTCAAGATTGGTAACAGATAGAAACAAGAGAAAGCACACAGTGATTCATCTCCCTAGAGAAGTTACAGAGGTTTCCACAGAGAATTCCAAGTGTTACTCCAAGAAAATAAGAGAGACTTAGAAAACTGGTAAAACGTACATTGTTGATAGAGTTGGGAGTACTTAGCACTGTGAAAACAGCACTTTCACAGAACGAAATCTACTTCTCGAAGACCGGGAAACAGTGAACAGAGAATGTATGAGTTTCTCAAGATTGGTAACAGATAGAAACAAGAGAAAGCACACAGTGATTCATCTACCTAGAGAAGTTACATAGGGTTACACAGAGAATTCCAAGTGTTACTCCAAGAAAATAAGAGAGACTTAGAAAACTGGTAAAACCTACATTATTGATAGAGTTGGGAGTACTTAGCAATCTGAAAACAGCACTTTCAGAGAAAGAAATCTACTTCTCTAAGACCGGGAAACAGTGAACAGAGAATGTATGAGTTTCTCAAGACTGGAAACAGATAGAAACAAGAGAAAGTACACAGTGATTCATCTTCCTAGAAAAGTTACAGAGGTTTACACAGAGAAATCCAAGTGTAACTCCAAGACAATAAGAGAGTCTTAGAAAACTGGTAAAACCTACATTGTTGATAGAGTTGGGAGTACATAGCAATGGGAAAACACAACTTTCGGAGAAAGAAATCTACTGCTGTAAGACCGAGAAACAGTGAACAGAGAATGTATGAGTTTCTCAAGATTGGTAACAGATAGAAACAAGAGAAAGTACACAGTGATTCATCTAGCTAGAGAAGTTACAGAGGTTTACACAGAGAATTCCAAGTATAATAAGTACAAGAAAACAAGAGAGACTTAGAAAACCGGTAAAACCTACATTGTTGATAGAGTTGGGAGTATTTAGCACTGTGAAAACAGCACTTTCGCAGAAAGAAATCTACTTCTCTAAGACCGGGAAACAGTGAAAAGAGAATGTATGAGTTTCTCAAGATTGGTAACAGATAGAAACAAGAGAAAGTACACAGTGATTCATCTACCTAGAAAAGTTACAGAGGTTTACACAGAGAAATCCAGGTGTAACTCCAAGAAATTAAGAGAGACTTAGAAAACTGGTAAAACCTACATTGTTGATAGAGTTGGGAGTACTTAGCACTGTGAAAACAGCACTTTCGCAGAAAAAAATCTACTTCTCTAAGACGGGGAAACAGTGAACAGGGAATGTATGAGTTTCTCAAGATTGGTAACAGATAGAAACAACAGAAAGTACACAGTGATTCATCTACCTAGAGAAGTTACAGAGGTTTACACAGAGAAATCCAAGTGTAACTCCAGGAAAATAAGAGAGCCTTAGAAAACTGGTAAAATCTACAATGTTGATAGAGTTCGGAGTACTTAGCACTGTGAAAACAGCACTTTCGCAGAAAGAAATCTACTTCTCTAAGACCGGGAAACAGTGGACAGAGAATCTATGAGTTTCTCAGGATTGGTAACAGATAGAAACAAGATAAAGCACACAGTGATTTACTTAGCTAGAGAAGTTACAGAGGTTTCCAAAGAGAATTCCAAGTGTTACTCCAAGAAAATAAGAGAGACTTAGAAAACTGGTAAAACCTACATTGTTGATAGAGTTGGGAGTACTTAGCACTGTGAAAACAGCACTTTCGCATAAAGAAATCTACTTCTCTAAGATTGCGAAACAGTGAACAAAGAATGTGTGAGTTTCTCAAGATTGGTAACAGTTAGAAACAAGAGAAAATACACAGTGATTCATCTACCTAGCGAACTTACAGAGGTTTACACAGAGAATTACAAGTATAAGTACCAGAAAACAAGAGAGACTTAGAAAACCGGTAAAACCTACATTGTTGATAGAGTTGGGAGTACTTAACACTGTGAAAACAGCACTTTCGCACAAAGAAATCTACTTCTCTAAGACCGCGAAACAGTGAACAGAGAATGTGTGAGTTTCTCAAGACTGGTAACAGATAGAAACAAGAGAAAGTACACAGTGATTCATCTACCTAGAGAAGTTACAGAGGTTCACACAGAGAAATCCAAGAGTTACTCCAAGAAAATAAGAGAGACTTAGAAAAGTGGTTAAACCTACATTGTTGAGAGAGTTGGGTGTACTTAGCACTGTGAAAACAGTACATTCGGAGAAAGAAATCTACTTCTCTAAGACCGGAATACAGTGAACAGAGAATGTATCAGTTTCTCAAGATCGGTAACAGATAGAAACAAAAGAAATTACACAGTGATTCATCTACCTAGAGAAGATACAGAGGTTTACACAGAGAATTCCAAGTATAAGTACAAGAAAATAAGAGAGACTTAGAAAACTGGTAAAGCCTACATTGTTGATAGAGTTGGGAGTACTTAGCCCTGTGAAAACAGCACTTTCGCAGAAAGAAATCTACTTCCTAAGCCCGGGAACAATGAACAGAGAATGTATGAGTTTCTCAAGACTGGTAACAGAGAGAAACAAGAGAAAGTACACAGTGATTCATCTACCTAGAAAAGTTGCAGAGGTTTCCACAGAGAAATCAAAGTGTAACTCCAAGAAAATAAGAGAGACTTAGAAAACTGGTAAAACCTACATTGTTGATAGAGTTGGGAGTACTTAGCCCTGTGAAAACAGCACTTTCGCAGAAAGAAATCTACTTCCTAAGCCCGGGAACGATGAACAGAGAATGTATGAGTTTCTCAAGACTGGTAACAGATAGAAACAAGAGAAAGTACACAGTGATTCATCTACCTAGAGAAGTTACAGAGGTTTACACAAAGAAATCCAAGTGTAAGTACAAGAAAATAAGAGAGACTTAGAAAACTGGTAAAACCTACATTGTTGATAGTGTTGGGAGTACATAGCACTGTAAAAACAGCACTTTCGCACAAAGAAATCTACTTCTCTAAGACCGGGAAACAGTGAACAGAGAATGTATGAGTTTCTCAACATTGGTAACTGATAGAAACAAGAGAAAGTACACAGTGATTCATCTACCTAGAGAAGTTACAAAAGTTTACACAGTGAATTCCAAGTATAAGTACAAGAAAATAAGAGAGACTGAGAAAACTGGTAAAACCTACATTGTTGATAGAGTTGGTAGTACTTAGCACTGTGAAAACAGCACTTTCGCAGAAAGAAATCTACTTCTCTAAGACCGGGAAACAGTGAAGAGAGAATGTATGAGTTTCTCAAGACTGGTAACAGATAGAAACAAGACAAAGTACACAGTGATTCATCTACCTAGCGAAGTTACTGAGTTTTACACAGAGAATTCCAAGTATAACTACAAGAAAATAAGATAGACTTAGAAAACTGGTAAAACCTACATTGTTGATAGAGTTGGGAGTACTTAGCACTGTGAAAACAGCACTTTCACAGAAAGAAATATACTTCTCTAAGACCGAGAAACAATGAAGAGAGAATGTATGAGTTTCTCAAGAGTGGTAACAGATAGAAATAAGAGAAAGTACACAGTGATTCATCTACCTAGAGAAGTTACAGAGGTTTACACAGAGAATTCCAAGTATAAGTACAAGAAAACAAGAGAGACTTAGAAAACCGGTAAAACCTGCATTGTTGATAGAGTTGGGAGTACTTAGCACTGTGAAAACAGCACTTTCGCAGAAAGAAATCTACTTCTTTAAGACCGCGAAACAGTGAACAGAGAATGTATGAGTTTCTGAAGATTGGTAACAGATAGAAACAAGAGAAAGTACACAGTGATTCATCTACCTAGAGAAGTTACAGAGGTTTACACATAGAAATCCAAGTGTAATTGCAAGAAAATAAGAGAGAAAGTAGAAAACTGGTAAAACCTACATTGTTGATAGAGTTGGGGTACTTAGCACTGTGAAAACAGCACTTTCGCAGAAAAAAATCTACTTCTCTAAGACCGCGAAACAGTAAACAGAGAATGTCTGAGTTTCTCAAGATTGGTAACAGATAGAAACAAGAGAAAGTACACAGTGATTCATCTACCTAGAGAAGTTACAGAGGTTTACACAGAGAAATCCAAGTGTAACTCCAGGAAAATAAGAGAGCCTTAGAAAACTGGGAAAACTTACATTGTTGATAGAGTTGGGAGTACTTAGCACTGTGAAAACAGCACTTTCGCAGAGAGAAATCTACTTCTCTAAGACCGGGAAACAGTGAACAGAGAATGTATGAGTTTCTCAGGATTGGTAACAGATAGAAACAAGAGAAAGCACACAGTGATTTATCTACCTAGAGAAGTTACAGAGGTTTCCACAGAGAATTCCAAGTGTTACTCCAAGAAAATAAGAGAGACTTAGAAAACTGGGAAAAACTACATTGTTGTTAGAGTTGGGAGTACTTAGCACTGTGAAAACAGCACTTTCACAGAACGGAATCTACTTCTCTAAGACCTGGAAACAGTGAACAGAGAATGTATGAGTTTCACAAGATTGGTAACAGATAGAAACAAGAGAAAGTACACAGTGATTCACCTAACTAGAGAAGTTACAGAGGTTTACACAGAAAATTCCAAGTATAAGTACAAGAAAATAAGAGAGACTTAGAAAACTGGCAAAACCTACATTGTTGATAGAGCTGGGAGTACTTAGCACGGTGAAAACAGCACTTTCGCATAAAGAAATCTACTTCTCTAAGCCCGGGAAACAATGAACAGAGAATGTATGAGTTTCTCAAGACTGGGAACAGATAGAAACAAGAGAAAGTACACAGTGATTCATCTACCTATAGAAGTTACAGAGGTTTACACAGAGAATTCCAAGAGTTACTCCAAGAAAATAAGAGAGACTTAGAAAACTGGTAAAACCTACATTGTTGATAGAGTTGGGAGTACTTAGCACTGTGAAAACAGCACTTTCACAGGAAGAAATCTGCTTCTCTAAGACCGGGAAACAGTGAACAGAGAATGTATCAGTGTCTCAAGATTGGTAACAGATAGAAACAAAAGAAAGTACGCAGTGATTCATCTACCTAGAGAAGTTACAGAGGTTTACACAGAGATTTCCAAGTATAAGTACAAGAAAATAAGAGAGAGTTAGAAAACTGGTAAAACCTACATTGTTGATAGAGGTGGGAATACTTAGCACTGTGAAAACAGCACTTTCGCACAAAGAAATCTACTTCTCTAAGACCGCGAAACAGTGAACAGAGAATGTATGAGTTTCTCAAGATTGGTAACAGATAGAAACAACAAAAAGTACACAGTGATTCATCCACCTAGAGAAGTTACAGAAGTTTACACAGAGAATTCCAAGTGTTACTCCAAGAAAATAAGAGAGACTTAGAAAACTGGTAAAACCTACATTGTTGATAGAGTTGGGAGTACTTAGCACTGTGAAAACAGCACTTCCGCAGAAAGAAATCTACTTCTTTAAGACCGCGAACAGTGAACAGAGAATGTATGAGTTTCTCAAGATTGGTAACAGATAGAAACAAGAGAAAGTACACAGTGATTCATCTACCTAGAAAAGTTACAGAGGTTTCCACAGAGAAATCCAAGTGTAACTCCAAAAAATAAGAGAGACTTAGAAAACTGGTAAAACCTACATTGTTGATAGAATTGGGAGTACTTAGCACTGTGAAAACAGCACTTTCACAGAAAGAAATTTACTTCTCTAAGACCGGGAAACAATGAAGAGAGGATGTATGAGTTTATCAAGACTGGTAACAGATGGAAATAAGAGAAAGTACACAGTGATTCATCTACGTGGAGAAGTTACAGAGGTTTACACAGAGAATTCCAAGTATAAGTACAAGAAAATAAGAGAGACTTAGAAAACTGGTAAAACCTACATTGTTGACAGAGGTGGGAGTACTTAGCACTGTGAAAACAGCACTTTGGCAGAAAGAAATCTACTTCTCCAAGACCGCGAAACAGTGTACAGAGAATGTATGAGTTTCTCAATATTGGTAACACATAGAAACAAGAGAAAGTACACAGTGATTCATCTACCTAGCGAAGTTACTGAGGTTTACTCAGAGAATTCCAAGTATAACTACAAGAAAATAAGATAGAAAACTGGTAAAACCTACATTGTTGATACAGTTGGGAGTACTTAGCAGTGTGAAAACAGCACTTTCACAGAAAGAAATTTACTTCTCTAAGACCGGGAAACAATGAGGAGAGAATGTATGAGTTTCTCAAGATTGGTAACAGATAGAAACAAGACAAAGTACACAGTGATTCATCTACCTAGCGAAGTTACTGAGGTTTACTCAGAGAATTCCAAGTATAACTAAAAGAAAATAAGATAGAAAACTGGTAAAACCTACATTGTTGATAGAGTTGGGAGTACTTAGCACTGTGAAAACAGCACTTTCGCAGAAAGAAATCTACTTCTCTAAGACCGGGAAACAGTGAACAGAGAATGTATGAGTTTCTCAATATTGGTAACACATAGAAACAAGAGAAAGTACACAGTGATTCATCTACCTAGAGAAGTTACAGAGGTTTACACAGAGAAATCCAGTGTAACTAAAGGAAAATAAGAGAGACTTAGAAAACTGGTAAAACCTACATTGTTGATAGAGTTGGGAGTACTTAGCACTGTGAAAACAGCACTATCGCAGAAAGAAATCTACTTCTGTAAGCCCGCGAAACAGTGAACAGAGAATGTATGAGTTTCTCAAAATTGGTAACAGATAGAAACAAGAGAAAGTACACAGTGATTCATCTACCTAGAGAAGTTACAGAGGTTTACACAGAGAAATCCAAGTGTAACTCCAAGAAAATAAGAGAGACTTAGAAAACTGGTAAAACCTACATTGTTGATAGAGTTGGGAGTACTTAGCACTGTGAAAACAGCACTTTGGCAGAAACAAATCTATTTCTCTAAGACCGCGAAACAGTGAACAGAGAATGTACGCGTTTCTCAAGATTGGTAACAGATAGAAACAAGAGAAAGTACACAGTGATTCATCTACCTAGCGAAGTTACAGAGGTTTACTCAGAGAATTCCAAGTATAACTACAAGAAAATAAGATGGACTTAGAAAACTGGTAAAACCTACATTGTTGATAGAGTTGGGAGTACTTAGCATTGTGAAAACAGTACTGTCTCAGAAAGAAATCTACTTCTCTAAGACCGGGAAACAGTGAAGAGAGAATGTATGAGATTCTCAAGACTGGTAACAGATAGAAAGAAGACAAAGTACACAGTGATTCATCTACCTAGAGAAGTTACAGAGGTTTACACAGAGAATTCCAAGTATAAGTACAATAAAATAAGAGAGAGTAAGAAAACTGGTAAAACCTACATTGTTGATAGAGTTGGGAGTACTTCGCACTGTGAAAACAGCACGTTCGCACAAAGAAATCTACTTCTCTAAGACCGGGAAACAGTGAACAGAGAATGTATGAGTTTCTCAAGACTGGTAACAGATAGAAAGAAGACAAAGTACACAGTGATTCATTTACATAGCGAAGTTACAGAGGTTTACACAGAGAATTCCAAGTATAAGTACAAGAAAATAAGAGAGACTTAGAAAACTGGTAAAACCTACACAGTTGACAGAGTTGGGAGTACTTAGCACTGTGAAAACAGCACTTTGGCAGAAACAAATCTACTTCTCTAAGACCGCGAAACAGTGAACAGAGAATGTATGAGTTTCTCAAGATTGGGAACAGATAGAAACAAGAGAAAGTACACAGTGATTCATCTACCTAGAGAAGTTACAGAGGTTTACACAGAGAATTCCAAGTGTTACTCCAAGAAAATAAGAGAGACTTAGAAAACTGGTAAAACCTACATTGTTGATAGAGTTGGGAGTACTTAGCACTGTGAAAACAGAACTTTCGCAGAAACAATCTACTCTCTTAAGACTGCGAAACAGTGAACAGAGAATGTATGAGTTTCTCAAGATTGGTAACAGATAGAAACAAGGGAAAGTACACAGTGATTCATCTATCTAGCGAAATTACAGAGGTTTACACAGAGAATTCCAAGTACAAGTACAAGAAAATAAGATAGACTTAGAAAACTGGTATAACCTACATTCTTGATAGAGTTGGGAGTACTTAGCACTGTGAAAACAGCACTTTCGCAGAAAGAAATCTACTTCTCTAGGACCGGGAAACAATGAAGAGAGAATTTATGAGTTTCTCAAGACTGGTAACAGATAGAAATGAGAAAAAAGTACACAGTGATTCATCTACCTAGAGAATTTACAGAGGTTTACACAGAGAATTCCAAGTATAAGTACAAAAACTAAGAGAGACTTAGAAAACTGGTAAAACCTACATTGTTGATAGAGTTGGGAGTACTTAGCACTGTGAGAACAGCACTTTCGTACAAAGAAATCTACTTCTCTAAGACCAGGAAACAGTGAACAGAGAATGTATGAGTTTCTCAAGACTGGTAACAGATAGAAACAAGACAAAGTACACAGTGATTCATCTACCTAGAAAAGTTACAGAGGTTTCCACAGAGATTTCAAGTGTTACTCCAAGAAAATAAGAGAGACTTAGAAAACTGGTAAAACCTACATTGTTGATAGAGTTGGGAGTACTTAGCACTGCTGAAAACAGCACTTTCACAGAAAGAAATCTACTTCTCTAAGACCGGGAAACAGTGAAGAGAGAATGTATGAGTTTTCAAGACTGGTAACAGATAGAAACAAGACAAAGTACACAGTGATTCATCTACCTAGCGAAGTTACTGAGGTTTACTCAGAGAATTCCAAGTATAACTACAAGAAAATAAGATAGAAAACTGGTAAAACCTACATTGTTGATAGAGTTGGGAGTACTTAGCACTGTGAGAACAGCACTTTCGCAGAAAGAAATCAACTTCTCTAAGACCGGGAAACAGTGAACAGAGAATGTTTGAGTTTTTTCAAGATTGGTAACAGATAGAAACAAGAGAAAGTACACAGTGATTCATCTACGTAGAGAAGTTACAGAGGTTTACACAGAGAATTCCAAGTATAAGTACAAGAAATAAGAGAGACTTAGAAAACTGGTAAAACCCACATTGTTCAGAGTTGGGAGTACTTAGTACTGTGAAAACAGCACTTTCGCATAAAGGAATCCACTTTTCTAAAACCGGGATACAGTGAACAGAGAATGTATGAGTTTCCAAGACTGGGAACACATAGAAACAAGAGAAAGTACACTGTGATTCATCTACCTAGAGAAGTTACAGAGGTTTACAGAGAAAATTCCAAGTATAAGTACAAGAAAATAAGAGAGACTTAGAAAACTGGTAAAACCCACACTGTTGATAGAGTTGGAGTACTTAGCACTGTGAAACAGCACTTTCGCACAAAGAAATCTACTTCTCTGAGACCGGGAAAAAGTGAACAGAGAATGTATGACTTTCTCAAGATTGGTAACAGATAGAAACAAGAGAAAGTACACAGTGATTCACCTACGTAGAGAAGTTACAGAGGTTTACACAGAGAATTCCAAGTATAAGTACAAGAAAATAAGAGAGACTTAGAAAACTGGTAAAACCTACATTGTTGATAGAGTTGGGAGTACTTAGCACTGTGAAAACAGCACTTTCGCAGAAAGAAATCTACTTCTGTAAGCCCGCGAAAGAGTGAACAGAGAATGTACGGTTTCTCAAGATTGGTAACAGATAGAAAACAAGAGAAAGTACACTGTGATTCATCTACCTAGAGAAGTTACAGAGGTTTACACAGAGAATTCCAAGTATAAGTACAAGAAAATAAGAGAGACTTAGAAAACTGGTAAAACCTACATTGTTGATAGAGTTGCGAGTACTTAGCACTGTGAAAACAGCACTTTCGCAGAAAGAAATCAACTTCTCTAAAACCGGGATACAGTGAACAGAGAATGTGTGAGTTTCTCAAGATTGGTAACACATAGAAACAAGAGAAAGTACACTGTGATTCATCTACCTAGAGAAGATACAGAGGTTTACACAGAAAATTCCAAGTATATGTACAAGAAAATAAGAGAGACTTAGAATACTGCTAAAACCCACATTGTTGATAGAGTTGGGAGTACCTAGCACTGTGAAAACAGCACTTTCGCAGAAAGAAATCTAGTTCTTTAAGACCGCGAAACAGTGAAACGAGAATGTATGAGTTTCTCAAGATTGGTAACAGATAGAAACAAGAGAAAGTACACAGTGATTCATCTACGTAGAGAAGTTACAGAGATTTACACAGAGAACTTCAACTGTAACTCCAAGAAAATAAGAGAGACTTAGAAAACTGGTAAAACCTACATTGTTGATAGAGTTGGGAGTACTTAGCACTGTGAAAACAGCACTTTAACAGAACGGAATCTACTTCTCTAAGACCGGGAAACAGTGAACAGAGAATGTATGAGTTTCTCAAGACTGGTAACAGATAGAAAGAAGAGAAAGTACACAGTGATTCATCTACCTAGAGAAGTTACAGAGGTTTACACAGAGAATTCCAAGTATAAGTACAAGAAAATGAGAGAGAGTAGGAAAACTGGTAAAACCTACATTGTTGATAGAGTTGGGAGTACTTAGCACTGTGAGAACAGCACTTTCGCAGAAAGAAATCTACTTCTCTAAGACCGGGAAACAGTGAACAGAGAATGTATGAGTTTCTGAAGATTGGTAACAAATAGAAACACGAGAAAGTATATAGTGAGTCATCTACATAGAGAAGTTACAGAGGTTGACACAGAGAATTCCAAGTATAAGTACAAGAAAATAAGAGAGACTTAGAAAACTGGTAAAACCTACATTGTTGATAGAGTTGGGAGTACTTAGCACTGTGAAAACAGCACTTTCGCAGAAAGAAATCTACTTCTCTAAGACCGTGAAACAGTGAACAGAGAATGTATGAGTTTCTCAAGATTGGTAACAGATAGAAACAAGAGAAAATACACAGTGATTCATCTAGGTAGAGAAGTTACAGAGGTTTACACAGAGAATTCCAACTATAAGTACAAGAAAATAAGAGAGACTTAGAAAACTGGTAAAACCTACATTGTTGATAGAGTTGGGAGTACTTAGCACTGTGAAAACAGCACTTTGGCAGAAACAAATCTACTTCTCTAAGACCGCGAAACAGTGAACAGAGAATGTATGAGTTTCTCAAGATTGGTAACAGATAGAAACAAGAGAAAGTACACAGTGATTCATCTACCTAGCGAAGTTACAGAGGTTTACACAGAGAATTCCAGGTATAAGCAGAAAAAAATAAGAGAGACTTAGAAAACTGGTAAAACCTACATTGTTGATAGAGTTGGGAGTACTTAGCACTGTGAAAACAGCACTTTAGTACAAAGAAATCTACTTCTGTAAGACCGGAAAACAGTGAACAGAGAATGTGTGAGTTTCTCAATATTGGTAACAGATAGAAACAAGAGAAAGTACACAGTGATTCATCTACCTAGAAAAGTTACAGAGGTTTACACAGAGAAATCCAAGTGTAACTCCAAGATAATAAGAGAGACTTATAAAACTGGTAAAACCTACATTGTTGATAGAGTTGGGATTACTTAGCACTGTGAAAACAGCACTTTCGCAGAAAGAAATCTACTTCTGTAAGCCTGCGAAAGAGTGAACAGAGAATGTACGGGTTTCTCAAGATTGGTAACAGAGAGAAACAAGAGAAAGTACACTGTGATTCATCTACCTAGAATAGTTACAGAGGTTTACACAGAGAATTCCAAGTATAAGTACAAGAAAATAAGAGAGACTTAGAAAACTGGTAAAACCTACATTGTTGATAGAGTTGGGAGTACTTAGCACTGTGAAAACAGCACTTTCGCACAAAGAAATCTACTTCTCTAAGACCGGGAAACAGTGAACAGAGAATGTATGAGTTTCTCAAGATTGGTAACAGAAACAAGAGAAAGTACACAGTGATTCATCTACGTAGAGAAGTTACAGAGGATTACACAGAGAATTCCAAATATAAGTCAAGAAAATAAGAGAGACTTAGAAAACTGGCAAAACCTACATTGTTGATAGAGTTGGGAGTACTTAGCACTGTGAAAACAGCACTTTCACACAAAGAAATCTACTTCTCTAAGACCGGGAAACAGTGAACAGAGAATGTATGAGTTTCTCAAGATTGGTAACAGATAGAAACACGAGAAAGTACACAGTGATTCATCTACGTAGAGAAGTTACAGAGGTTTACACAGAGAATTCCAAGTATAAGTACAAGAAAATAAGAGAGACTTAGAAAACTGGTAAAACCTACATTGTTGATAGAGTTGGGAGTACTTAGCACTGTGAAAACAGCACTTTCGCAGAAAGAAATCCACTTCTCTAAAATCAGGATACAGTGAACAGAGAATGTATGAGTTTCCCATGACTGGGAACAGATAGAAACAAGAGAAAGTACACTGTGATTCATCTACCTAGAAAAGATACAGAGGTTTACATAGAAAATTCCAAGTATAAGTACAAGAAAATAAGAGAGACTTAGAAAACTGGTGAAACCCACATTGTTGATAGAGTTGGGAGTACCTAGCACTGTGAAAACAGCACTTTCGCAGAAAGAAATCTACTTCTCTAAGCCCGGGAAACAGTGAACAGAAAATGTATGAGTTTCTCAAGATTGGGAACAGATAGAAACAAGAGAAAGTACACAGTGATTCATCCACCTAGAGAAGTTACACAGGTTTACACAGAGAATTCCAAGTATAAGTAGAAGAAAATAAGAGAAACTTAGAAAACTGGTAAAACCTACATTGTTGATAGAGTTGGGAGTAGTTAGCACTGTGAAAACAGCACTTTCGCACAAAGAAATCTACTTCTCTAAGCCCGCGAAACAATGAACAGAGAATGAGTGAGTTTCTCAAGATTGGTAACAGATAGAAACAAGAGAAATTACACACTGATTCATCTACCTAGGGAAGTTACAGAGGTTTACACAGAGAATTCCAAGTATAAGTACAAGAAAACAAGAGAGACTCAGAAAACCGGTAAAACCTACATTGTTGATAGAGTTGGGAGTACTTAGCACTGTGAAAACAGCACTTTCGTGGAAAGGAATCTACTTCTCTAAGCCTGGGAAACAATGAAGAGAGAATGTATGAATTTCTCAAGATTGGTAACAGATAGAAACAAGAGAAAGTACACAGTGATTCATCTACCTAGAGAAGTTACAGAGGATTACACAGAGAATTCCAAGTATAAGTACAAGAAAATAAGAGAGAGTAAGACAACTGGTAAAACCTACATTGTTGATAGAGTTGGGAGTACTTAGCACTGTGAAAACAGCACTTTCGCACAAAGAAATCTACTTCTCTAAGACCGGGAATCAGTGAACAGAGAATGTATTAGTTTCTCAAGATTGGTAACAGAAACAAGAGAAAGTACACAGTGATTCATCTACCTAGAAAAGTTACAGAAGTTTACACAGAGAAATCCAAGTGTAACTCCAAGAAAATAAGAGAGACTTAGAAAACTGGTAAAACCTACATTGTTGATAGAGTTGGGAGTACTTAGCAATGTGAGAACAGCACTTTCCAGAAAGAAATCAACTTCTCTAAGACCGGGAAACAGTGAACAGAGAATGTTTGAGTTTCTCAATATTGGTAACACATAGAAACAAGAGAAAGTACACAGTGATTCATCTACCTAGAGAAGTTACAGAGGTTTACACAGAGAAATCCAAGTGTAACTCCTGGAAAATAAGAGAGACTTAGAAAACTGGTAAAACCTACATTGTTGATAGAGTTGGGAGTACTTAGCACTGTGAAAACAGCACTTTCGCAGAAAGAAATCTACTTCTGTAAGCCCGCGAAACAGTGAACAGAGAATGTATGGGTTTCTCAGGATTTGTAACAGATAGAAACAAGAGAAAGTACACAGTGATTCATCTACCTAGAGAAGTTACAGAGGTTTACACAGAGAATTCCAAGTATAAGTAGAAGAAAATAAGAGAGACTTAGAAAATTGGTAAAACCTACATTGTTGATAGAGTTGGGAGTACTTAGCACTGTGAAAACAGCACTTTCGCAGAAAGAAATCCACTTCTCTAAAATCAGGATACAGTGAACAGAGAATGTATGAGTTTCCCAAGACTGGGAACAGATAGAAACAAGAGAAAGTACACTGTGATTCATCTACCTAGAAAAGATATAGAGGTTTACATAGAAAATTCCAAGTATAAGTACAAGACAATAAGAGAGACTTAGAAAACTGGTGAAAACCACATTGTTGATAGAGTTGGGAGTACTTAGCACTGTGAAAACAGCACTTTTGCAGAAAGAAATCTACTTCTCTAAGCCCGGGAAACAATGAACAGAGAATGTATGAGTTTCTCAAGATTGGGACCAGATAGAAACAAGAGAAAGTACACAGTGATTCATCTATCTAGAGAAGTTATAGAGGTTTACACAGAGAAATCCAAGTGTAAGTACAAGAAAATAAGAGAGACTTAGAAAACTGGTAAAACCTACATTGTTGATAGAGTTGGGAGTACTTAGCACTGTGAAAACAGCACTTTCGCACAATGAAATCTACTTCTCTAAGACCGCGAAACAATGAACAGAGAATGTGTGAGTTTCTCAAGATTGGTAACACATAGAAACAAGAGAAATTACACAGTGATTCATCTACCTAAGGAAGTTACTGAGGTTTACACAGAGAATTCCAAGTATAAGTACAAGAAAACAAGAGAGACTTAGTAAACCAGTAAAACCTACATTGTTGATAGAGTTGGGAGTACTTATCACTGTTAAAACAGCACTTTCGTGGAAAGGAATCTACTTCTCTAAGACCGGGAAACAGTGAAGAGAGAATGTATGAGTTTCTTAAGATTGGTAACAGATAGAAACAAGAAAAGTACACAGTGATTCATCTACCTAGAGAAGTTACAGTGGTTTACACAGAGAATTCCAAGTATAAGTACAAGAAAATAAGAGAGAGTAAGATAACTGGTAAAACCAACATTGTTGATAGAGTTGGGAGTACTTAGCACTGTGAAAACAGCACTTTCGCACAAAGAAATCTACTTCTCTAAGACCCGGAAACAGTGAACAGAGAATGTATGAGTTTCTCAAGATTGATAACAGATAGAAACAAGAAAAGTACACAGTGATTCATCTACGTAGAGAAGTTACAGAGGTTTAGACAGAGAATTCCAAGTATAAGTACAAGAAAATAAGAGAGACTTAGAAAACTGGTAAAACCTACATTGTTGATAGAGTTGGAAGTACTTAGCACTGTGAAAACAGCAGTTTCGCAGAAAGAAATCTCCTTCTCTAAGACCGTGAAACAGTGAACAGAGAATGTATGAGTTTCTCAATTTGGTAACAGATAGAAACAAGAGAAAGTTCACAGTGATTCATCTAGCTAGAGAAGTTACAGAGGTTTACACAGAGAATTCCAAGTATAAGTACAAGAAAATAAGAGAGACTTAGAAAGCTGGTAAAACCTACATTGTTGATAGAGTTGGGAGTACTTAGCACTGTGAAAACAGCACTTTCGCATAAAGAAATACACTTCTCTAAAACCGGGATACAGTGAACAGAGAATGTATGAGTATCCCAAGACTGGAAACAGATAGAAACAAGAGAAAGTACACTGTGATTCATCTACCTAGAGAAGTTACAGAGGTTTACACAGAAAATTCCAAGTATAAGTACAAGAAAATAAGAGAGACTTAGAAAACTGGTAAAACCCACATTGTTGATAGAGTTGGGAGTACTTAGCACTGTGAAAACAGCACTTTCGCAGAAAGAAATCTACTTCTCTAAGCCCGGGAAACAGTGAACAGAGAATGTGTGAGTTTCTCAAGATTGGTAACAGATAGAAACAAGAGAAAGTACACAGTGATTCATCTACTTAGAGAAGTTACAGAGGTTTACACAGAGAAATCCAAGTGTAACTCCAGGAAAATAAGAGAGACTTAGAAAACTGGTAAAATCTACATTGTTGATAGAGTTGGGAGTACTTAGCACTGTGAAAACAGCACTTTCGCAGAAAGAAATCTACTTCTGTTAGCCCCCGAAACTGTGAACAGAGAATGTATGAGTTTCTCAAGATTGGTAACAGATAGAAACAAGAGAAAGTACACAGTTATTCCTCTACTAGAAAAGTTACAGAGGTTTACACAGAGAATTCCAAGTATAAGTACAAGAAAATAAGAGAGAGTAAGAAAACTGGTAAAACCTACATTGTTGATACAGTTGGGAGTACTTAGCACTGTGAAAACAGCACTTTCGCACCACGAAATCTACTTCTCTAAGACCGGGAAACAGTGAACAGTGAATGTATGAGTTTCTCAAGATTGGTAACAGATAGAAACAAGAGAAAGTACACAGTGATTCATCTACGTAGAGAATTTACAGAGGTTTACTCAGAGAATTCCAAGTATAAGTACAAGAAAATAAGAGAGACTTAGAAAACTGGTAAAACCTACATTGTTGATAGAGTTGGGAGTACTTAGCACTGTGAAAACAGCACTTTCATAGAAAGAAATCTACTTCTTTAAGACCACGAAACAGTGAACCGAGAATGTATGAGTTTCTCAAGATTGGTAACAGATATAAACAAGAGAAAGTACACAGTGATTCATCTACGTAGATAAGTTACAGAGGTTTACACAGAGAAATCGAGGTGTAACTCCAAGAAAATTAGAGAGACTTAGAAAACTGGTAAAACCTACATTGTTGATAGAGTTGGGAGTCCTTAGCACTGTGAAAACAGCACTTTCGTACAAAAAAATCTACTTCTCTAAGACCGGGAACCAGTGAACAGAGAATGTATGAGTTTCTCAAGATTGGTAACAGATAGAAACAAGAGAAAGTACACAGTGATTCATCTACCTAGAAAAGTTACAGAGGTTTACAGAGAGAAATCCAAGTGTAACTCCAAGAAAATAAGAGACACTTAGAAAACTGGTAAAACCTACATTGTTGATAGAGTTGGGAGTACTTAGCACTGTGAAAACAGCACTTTCACAGAAAGAAATGTACTTCTCTAAGACCGGGAAACAGTGAACAGAGAATGTTTGAGTTTCTCAATATTGGTAACACATAGAAACAAGAGAAAGTACACAGTGATTCATCTACCTACAGAAGTTACAGAGGTTAACACAGAGAAATCCAAGTGTAACTCCAGGAAAACAAGAGAGACTTAGAAAACCGGTAAAACCTGCATTGTTGATAGAGTTGGGAGTACTTAGCACTGTGAAAACAGCACTTTCGCAGAAAGAAATCCACTTCTCTAAGACCGGGAAACCGTGAACAGAGAATGTTTGAGTTTCTCAATATTGGTAAGACATAGAAACAAGAGAAAGTACACAGTGATTCATCTACCTAGAGAAATTACAAAGGTTTACACAGAGAAATCCAAATGTAACTCCAGGAAAATAAGAGAGACTTAGAAAACTGGTAAAACCGACATTGGTGATAGAGTTGGGAGTACTTAGCACTGTGAAAACAGCACTTTCGCTGAAGGAAATCTACTTCTGTAAGCCCGCGAAACAGGGAACAGAGAATGTATGGGTTTCTCAAGATTGGTAACAGATATAAACAAGAGAAAGTACACAGTGATTCATCTACCAAGAGAAGTAACAGAGGTTTACACAGAGAATTCCAAGTATAAGTACAAGAAAATTAGAGAGACTTAGAAAACTGGTAAAACCCACATTGTTGATAGAGTTGGGAGTACCTGGCACTGTGAAAACAGCACTTTCGCAGAAAGAAATCTACTTCTCTAAGCCCGGGAAACAATGAACAGAGAATGTATGAGTTTCTCAAGACGGGGAACAGATAGAAACAAGAGAAAGTACACAGTGATTCATCTATGTAGAGAAGTTACAGAGGTTTACACGGAGAATTCCAAGTATAAGTACAAGAAAACAAGAGAGACTTAGAAAACCGGTAAAACCTACAATGTTGATAGAGTTGGGAGTACTTAGTACTGTGAAAACAGCACTTTCGCGGACAGCAATCTACTTCTCTAAGACCAGGAAACAATGAACGGAGAATGTATGAGTTTCTCAAGACTGGTAACACATAGAAATAAGAGAAAGTACACAGTGATTCATCTACCTAGAGAAGTTACAGAGGATTACACAGAGAAGTCCAAGTGTAACTCCAAGAAAATAAGAGAGACTTAGAAAACTGGTAAAACTTACATTGTTGATAGAGTTGGGAGTACTTAGCACTGTGAGAACAGCACTTTCGCAGAAAGAAATCAACTTCTCTAAGACCGGGAAACAGTGAACAGAGAATGTTTGAGTTTCTCAATATTGGTAACACATACAAACAAGAGAAAGTACACAGTGATTCATCTACCTAGAGAAGTTACAGAGGTTTACACAGAGAAATCCAAGTGTAACTCCTGGAAAATAAGAGAGACTTAGAAAACTAGTAAAACCTACATTGTTGATAGAGTTAGGAGTACTTAGCACTGTGAAAACAGCACTTTCGCAGAAAGAAATCTAGTTCTGTAAGCCCGCGAAACAGTGAACAGAGAATGTATGGGTTTCTCAGGATTGGTAACAGATAGAAACAAGAGAAAGTACACAGTGATTCATCTACCTAGAGAAGTTACAGAGGTTTACACAGAGAATTCCAAGTATAAGTACAAGAAAATAAGAGAGACTTAGAAAGCTGGTAAAACCTACATTGTTGATAGAGTTGGGAGTACTTAGCACTGTGAAAACAGCACTTTCGCATAAAGAAATCCACTTCTCTAAAACCGGGATATAGTGAACAGAGAATGTATGAGTATCCCAAGACTGGAAACAGATAGAAACAAGAGAAAGTACACTGTGATTCATCTACCTAGAGAAGTTACAGAGGTTTACACAGAAAATTCCAAGTATAAGTACAACAAAATAAGAGAGACTTAGAAAACTGGTAAAACCCACATTGTTGATAGAGTTGGGAGCACTTAGCAGTGTGAAAACAGCACTTTCGGAGAAAGAAATCTACTTCTCTAAGCCCGGGAAACAGTGAACAGAATATGTGTGAGTTTCTCAAGATTGGTAACAGATAGAAACAAGAGAAAGTACACAGTGATTCATCTATGTAGAGAAGTTACAGAGGTTTACACAGAGAAATCCAAGTGTAACTCCAGGAAAATAAGAGAGACTTAGAAAACTGGTAAAATCTACATTGGTGACAGAGTTGGGAGTACTTAGCACTGTGAAAACAGCACTCTCGCAGAAAGAAATCTACTTCTGTTAGCCCGCGAATCTGTGAACAGAGAATGTATGAGTTTCTCAAGATTGGTAACAGATAGAAACAAGAGAAAGTACACAGTTATTCCTCTACTAGAAAAGTTACAGAGGTTTACACAGAGAATTCCAAGTATAAGTACAAGAAAACAAGAGAGACTTAGAAAACCGGTAAAACCTACATTGTTGATAGAGTTGGGAGTACATAGCACTGTGAAAACAGCACTTCGCGGAAAGAAATCTACTTCTCTAAGACCGGGAAACAATGAAGAGTGAATGTATGAGTTTCACAAGGCTGGGAACAGATAGAAATAAGAGAAAGTACACAGTGATTCATCTACCTAGAGAAGTTACAGAGGTTTACACAGAGAATTCCAAGTATAAGTACAAGAAAATAAGACAGACTTAGAAAACTGGTAAAACCTACATTGTTGATAGAGTTGGGAGTACTTAGCACTGTGAAAACAGCACTTTCGCATAAAGAAATCTACTTCTCTAAGACCGGGATACTTTGAAAAGAGAATATATGAGTTTCTCAAGACTGGGCACAGATAGAAACAAGAGAAAGTACACAGTGATTCATCTACCTAGAGAAGTTACAGAGGTTTACACAGAGAAATCCAAGTGTAACTCCTGGAAAATAAGAGAGACTTAGAAAACTGGTAAAACCTACGTTGTTGATAGAGTTGGGAATACTTAGCACTGTGAAAACAGCACTTTCGCAGAAAGAAATCTACTTCTGTAAGCCCGCGAAACAGTGAACAGAGAATGTATGGGTTTTTCAGGATTGGTAACAGATAGAAACAAGAGAAAGTACCCAGTGATTCATCTACCTAGAGAAGTTACAGAGGTTTACACAGAGAATTCCAAGTATAAGTACAAGAAAATAAGAGAGAGTAAGAAAACTGGTAAAACCTACATTGTTGATAGAGTTGGGAGTACTTAGTACTGTGAAAACAGCACTTTCGCACAACGAAATCTACTTCTCTAAGACCGGGAAACAGTGAACAGAGAATGTATGAGTTTCTCAAGATTGGTAACAGATAGAAACAAGAGAAAGTACACAGTGATTCATCTACGTAGAGAAGTTACAGAGGTTTACACAGAGAATTCCAAGTATAAGTACAAGAAAATAAGAGAGACTTAGAAAACTTGTAAAACCTACATTGTTGATAGAGTTGGGAGTACTTAGCACTGTGAAAACAGCACTTTCGCACAAAGAAATCTACTTCTCTATGACCGGGAAACAGTGAACAGAGAATGTATGAGTTTCTCAAGATTGGTAACAGATAGAAACAAGAGAAAGTACACAGTGATTCATCTACGTAGAGAAGTTACAGAGGTTTACTCAGAGAATTCCAAGTATAAGTACAAGAAAATAAGAGAGACTTAGAAAACTGGTAAAACCTACATTGTTGATAGAGTTGGGAGTACTTAGCACTGTGAAAACAGCACTTTCGCAGAAAGAAATCTACTTCTTTAAGACCACGAAACAGTGAACCGAGAATGTATGAGTTTCTCAAGATTGGTAACAGATAGAAACAAGAGAAAGTACACAGTGATTCATCTACGTAGATAAGTTACAGAGGTTTACACAGAGAAATCGAGGTGTAACTCCAAGAAAATAAGAGAGACTTAGAAAACTGGTAAAACCTACATTGTTGATAGCGTTGGGAGTACTTAGCATTGTGAAAACAGCACTTTCGTACAAAAAAATCTACTTCTCTAAGACCGGGAAACAGTGAACAGAGAATGTCTGAGTTTCTCAAGATTGGTAACAGATAGAAACAAGAGAAAGTACACGGTGATTCATCTACCTAGAAAAGTTACAGAGGTTTACACAGAGAAATCCAAGTGTAACTCCAAGAAAATAAGAGAGAGTAAGAAAACTGGTAAAACCTACATTGTTGATAGAGTTGGGAGTACTTAGCACTGTGAAAACAGCACTTTCGCAGAAAGAAATCTACTTCTCTAAGACCGGGAAACAGTGAACAGAGAATGTTTGAGTTTCTCAATATTGGTAACACATAGAAACAAGAGAAAGTACACAGTGATTCATCTACCTAGAGAAGTTACAGAGGTTTACACAGAGGAATCCAAGTGTAACTCCAGGAAAATAAGAGAGACATAGAAAACTGGTAAAACCTACATTGTTGATAGAGTTGGGATTACTTAGCACTCTAAAAACAGCACTTTCGCAGAAAGAAATCTAGTTCTGTAAGCCCGCGAAACAGTGAACAGAGAATGTATGGGTTTCTGAAGATTGGTAACAGATAGAAACAAGAGAAAGCACACAGTGATTCATCTACCTAGAGAAGTTACAGAGGTTTACACAGAAAATTCCAAGTATAAGTACAAGAAAATAAGAGAGACTTAGAAAACTGGTAAAACCTACATTGTTGATAGAGTTGGGAGTACTTAGCACTGTGAAAACAGCACTTTCGCACAAAGAAATCTACTTCTCTAAGACCGGGAAACAGTGAACAGAGAATGTATGAGTTTCTCAAGATTGGTAACAGATAGAAACAAGAGAAAGTACACAGTGATTCATCTACGTAGAGAAGTTACATAGGTTTACACAGAGAATTCCAAGTATAAGTACAAGAAAGTAAGAGGGACTTAGAAAACCGGTAAAACCTACATTGTTGATAGAGTTGGGAGTACTTAGCACTGTGAAAACAGCACTTTCGCACAAAGAAATCTACTTCTTTTAGACCGCGAAACAGTGAACCGAGATGTATGAGTTTCTCAAGATTGGTAACAGAGAGAAACAAGATAAAGAACACAGTGATTCATCTACGTAGAGAAGTTACAGAGGTTTACACAGAGAAATTCAAGTGTAACTCCAAGAAAATAAGAGAGACTTAGAAAACTGGTAAAACCTACATTGTTGATAGAGTTGGGAGTACTTAGCACTGTGAAAACAGCACTTTCGCAGAAAGAAATTCACTTCTCTAAAACCAGGATACAGTGAACAGAGAATGTATGAGTTTCTCAAGACTGAGAACAGATAGAAACAAGAGAAAGTACACTGTGATTCATCTACGTAGAGAAGTTACAGAGGTTTACACAGAGCATTCCAAGTATAAGTACAAGAAAATAAGACAGACTTAGAAAACTGGTAAAACCTACATTGTTGATACAGTTGGGAGTACTTAGCACTGTGAAAACAGCACTTTCGCATAAAGAAATCTACTTCTCTAAGACCGGGATACATTGAACAGAGAATGTATGAGTTTCTCAAGACTGGGCACAGATAGAAACAAGAGAAAGTACACAGTGATTCATCTACCTAGAGAAGTTACAGAGGTTCAAACAGAGAAATCCAAGTGTAACTCCAAGAAAATAAGAGAGACTTAGAAAACTGGTAAAACCTACATTGTTGATAGAGTTGGGAGTACTTAGCACTGTGAAAACAGCACTTTCGCACAATGAAATCTACTTCTCTAAGACCGCGAAACAATGAACAGAGAATGTGTGAGTTTCTCAAGATTGGTAACACATAGAAACAAGAGAAATTACACAGTGATTCATCTACCTAAGGAAGTTACAGAGGTTTACACAGAGAATTCCAAGTATAAGTACAAGAAAACAACAGAGACTTAGTAAACCAGTAAAACCTACATTGTTGATAGAGTTGGGAGTACTTATCACTGTTAAAACAGCACTTTCGTGGAAAGGAATCTACTTCTCTAAGACCGGGAAACAATGAAGAGAGAATGTATGAGTTTCTTAAGATTGGTAACAGATAGAAACAAGAAAAGTACACAGTGATTCATCTACCTAGAGAAGTTACAGTGGTTTACACAGAGAATTCCAAGTATAAGTACAAGAAAATAAGAGAGAGTAAGATAACCGGTAAAACCTACATTGTTAATAGAGTTGGGAGTACTTAGCACTGTGAAAACAGCACTTTCGCACAAAGAAATCTACTTCTCTAAGACCCGGAAACAGTGAACAGAGAATGTATGAGTTTCTCAAGATTGGTAACAGATAGAAACAAGAAAAGTACACAGTGATTCATCTACGTAGAGAAGTTACAGAGGTTTAGACAGAGAATTCCAAGTATAAGTACAAGAAAATAAGAGAGACTTAGAAAACTGGTAAAACCTACATTGTTGATAGAGTTGGAAGTACTTAGCACTGTGAAAACAGCACTTTCGCAGAAAGAAATCTCCTTCTCTAAGACCGTGAAACAGTGAACAGAGAATGTATGAGTCCTCAATTTGGTAACAGATAGAAACAAGAGAAAGTACACAGTGATTCATCTAGCTAGAGAAGTTACAGAGGTTTACACAGAGAATTCCAAGTATAAGTACAAGAAAATAAGAGAGACTTAGAAAGCTGGTAAAACCTACATTGTTGATAGAGTTGGGAGTACGTAGCACTGTGAAAACAGCACTTTCGCACAAAGAAATCTACTTCTCTAAGACCGAGAAACAGTGAACAGAGAATGTATGAGTTTCTCAAGATTGGTAACAGATAGAAACAAGAGAAAGTATACAGTGATTCATCTACGTAGAGAATTTACAGAGGTTTACTCAGAGAATTCCAAGTATAAGTACAAGAAAATAAGAGAGACTTAGAAAACTGGTAAAACCTACATTGTTGATAGAGTTGGGAGTACTTAGCACTGTGAAAACAGCACTTTCGCAGAAAGAAATCTACTTCTTTAAGACCACGAAACAGTGAACCGAGAATGTATGAGTTTCTCAAGATTGGTAACAGATATAAACAAGAGAAAGTACACAGTGATTCATCTACGTAGATAAGTTACAGAGGTTTACACAGAGAAATCGAGGTGTAACTCCAAGAAAATTAGAGAGACTTAGAAAACTGGTAAAATCTACATTGTTGATAGAGTTGGGAGTACTTAGCACTGTGAAAACAGCACTTTCGTACAAAAAAATCGACTTCTCTAAGACCGGGAACCAGTGAACAGAGAATGTATGAGTTTCTCAAGATTGGTAACAGATAGAAACAAGAGAAAGTACACAGTGATTCATCTACCTAGAAAAGTTACAGAGGTTTACAGAGAGAAATCCAAGTGTAACTCCAAGAAAATAAGAGAGACTTAGAAAACTGGTAAAACCTACATTGTTGATAGAGTTGGGAGTACTTAGCACTGTGAAAACAGCACTTTCACAGAAAGAAATGTACTTCTCTAAGACCGGGAAACAGTGAACAGAGAATGTTTGAGTTTCTCAATATTGGTAACACACAGAAACAAGAGAAAGTACACAGTGATTCATCTACCTAGAGAAGTTACAGAGGTTAACACAGAGAAATCCAAGTGTAACTCCAGGAAAACAAGAGAGACTTAGAAAACCGGTAAAACCTGCATTGTTGATAGAGTTGGGAGTACTTAGCACTGTGAAAACAGCACTTTCGCAGAAAGAAATCCACTTCTCTAAGACCGGGAAACCGTGAACAGAGAATGTTTGAGTTTCTCAATATTGGTAAGACATAGAAACAAGAGAAAGTACACAGTGATTCATCTACCTAGAGAAATTACAGAGCTTTACACAGAGAAATCCAAATGGAATTCCAGGAAAATAAGAGAGACTTAGAAAACTGGTAAAACCGACATTGGTGATAGAGTTGGGAGTACTTAGCACTGTGAAAACAGCACTTTCGCAGAAGGAAATCTACTTCTGTAAGCCCGCGAAACAGGGAACAGAGAATGTATGGGTTTCTCAAGATTGGTAACAGATATAAACAAGAGAAAGTACACAGTGATTCATCTACCTAGAGAAGTTACAGAGGTTTACACAGAGAATTCCAAGTATAAGTACAAGAAAATTAGAGAGACTTAGAAAACTGGTAAAACCCACATTGTTGATAGAGTTGGGAGTACCTGGCACTGTGAAAACAGCACTTTCGCAGAAAGAAATCTACTTCTCTAAGCCCCCGAAACAATGAACAGAGAATGTATGAGTTTCTCAAGACGGGGAACAGATAGAAACAAGAGAAAGTACACAGTGATTCATCTACGTAGAGAAGTTACAGAGGTTTACACAGAGAATTCCAAGTATAAGTACAAGAAAACAAGAGAGACTTAGAAAAAAGGTAAAACCTACAATGTTGATAGAGTTGGGAGTACTTAGCACTGTGAAAACAGCACTTTCGCGGACAGAAATCTACTTCTCTAAGACCAGGAAACAATGAACGGAGAATGTATGAGTTTCTCAAGACTGGTAACACATAGAAATAAGAGAAAGTACACAGTGATTCATCTACCTAGAGAAGTTACAGAGGTTTACACAGAGAATTCCAAGTATAAGTACAAGAAAACAAGAGAGACTTAGAAAACCGGTAAAACCTACATTGTTGATAGAGTTGGGAGTACTTAGCACTGTGAAAACAGCACGTCGCGGAAAGAAATCTACTTCTCTAAGACCGGGAAACAATGAAGAGTGAATGTATGAGTTTCTCAAGACTGGTAACAGATAGAAATAAGAGAAAGTACACAGTGATTCATCTACCTAGAGAAGTTACAGAGGTTTACACAGAGAATTCCAAGTATAAGTACAAGAAAATAAGAGAGAGTAAGACAACTGGTAAAACCTACATTGTTGATAGAGTTGGGAGTACTTAGCACTGTGAAAACAGCACTTTCGCACAACGAAATCTACTTCTCTAAGACCGGGAAACAGTGAACAGAGAATGTATGAGTTTCTCAAGATTGGTAACAGATAGAAACAAGAGAAAGTACACAGTGATTCATCTACGTAGAGAAGTTACAGAGGTTTACACAGAGAATTCCAAGTATAAGTACAAGAAAATAAGAGAGACTTAGAAAACTGGTAAAACCTACATTGTTGATAGAGTTGGGAGTACGTAGCTCTGTGAAAACAGCACTTTCGCACAAAGAAATCTACTTCTCTAAGACCGGGAAACAGTGAACAGAGAATGTATGAGTTTCTCAAGATTGGTAACAGATAGAAACAAGAGAAAGTATACAGTTATTCATCTACGTAGAGAAGTTACAGAGGTTTACTCAGAGAATTCCAAGTGTAACTCCAAGAAAATAAGAGAGACTTAGAAAACTGGTAAAACCTACATTGTTGATAGAGTTGGGAGTACTTAGCACTGTGAAAACAGCACTTTCGCAGAAAGAAATCAACTTCTCTGAGACCGGGAAACAGTGAACAGAGAATGTTTGAGTTTCTCAATATTGGTAACACATACAAACAAGAGAAAGTACACAGTGATTCATCTACCTAGAGAAGTTACAGAGGTTTACACAGAGAAATCCAAGTGTAACTCCTGGAAAATAAGAGAGACTTAGAAAACTGGTAAAACCTACATTGTTGATAGAGTTAGGAGTACTTAGCACTGTGAAAACAGCACTTTCGCAGAAAGAAATCTAGTTCTGTAAGCCCGCGAAACAGTGAACAGAGAATGTATGGGTTTCTCAGGATTGGTAACAGATAGAAACAAGAGAAAGTACACAGTGATTCATCTACCTAGAGAAGTTACAGAGGTTTACACAGAGAATTCCAAGTATAAGTACAAGAAAATAAGAGAGACTTAGAAAGCTGGTAAAACCTACATTGTTGATAGAGTTGGGAGTACTTAGCACTGTGAAAACAGCACTTTCGCATAAAGAAATCCACTTCTCTAAAACCGGGATATAGTGAACAGAGAATGTATGAGTATCCCAAGACTGGAAACAGATAGAAACAAGAGAAAGTACACTGTGATTCATCTACCTAGAGAAGTTACAGAGGTTTACACAGAAAATTCCAAGTATAAGTACAACAAAATAAGAGAGACTTAGAAAACTGGTAAAACCCACATTGTTGATAGAGTTGGGAGTACTTAGCACTGTGAAAACAGCACTTTCGCAGAAAGAAATCTACTTCTCTAAGCCCGGGAAACAGTGAACAGAGTATGTGTGAGTTTCTCAAGATTGGTAACAGATAGAAACAAGAGAAAGTACACAGTGATTCATCTACGTAGAGAAGTTACAGAGGTTTACACAGAGAAATCCAAGTGTAACTCCAGGAAAATAAGAGAGACTTAGAAAACTGGTAAAATCTACATTGTTGACAGAGTTGGGAGTACTTAGCACTGTGAAAACAGCACTCTCGCAGAAAGAAATCTACTTCTGTTAGCCCGCGAAACTGTGAACAGAGAATGTATGAGTTTCTCAAGATTGGTAACAGATAGAAACAAGAGAAAGTACACAGTTATTCCTCTACTAGAAAAGTTACAGAGGTTTACACAGAGAATTCCAAGTATAAGTACAAGAAAACAAGAGAGACTTAGAAAACCGGTAAAACCTACATCGTTGATAGAGTTGGGAGTACTTAGCCCTGTGAAAACAGCACTTCGCGGAAAGAAATCTACTTCTCTAAGACCGGGAAACAATGAAGAGTGAATGTATGAGTTTCTCAAGACTGGTAACAGATAGAAATAAGAGAAAGTACACAGTGATTCATCTACCTAGAGAAGTTACAGAGGTTTACACAGAGAATTCCAAGTATAAGTACAAGAAAATAAGAGAGAGTAAGAAAACTGGTAAAACCTACATTGTTGATAGAGTTGGGAGTACTTAGCACTGTGAAAACAGCACTTTCGCACAACGAAATCTACTTCTCTAAGACCGGGAAACAGTGAACAGAGAATGTATGAGTTTCTCAAGATTGGTAACAGATAGAAACAAGAGAAAGTACACAGTGATTCATCTACGTAGAGAAGTTACAGAGGTTTACACAGAGAATTCCAAGTATAAGTACAAGAAAATAAGAGAGACTTAGAAAACTGGTAAAACCTACATTGTTGATAGAGTTGGGAGTACGTAGCACTGTGAAAACAGCACTTTCGCACAAAGAAATCTACTTCTCTAAGACCGGGAAACAGTGAACAGAGAATGTATGAGTTTCTCAAGATTGGTAACAGATAGAAACAAGAGAAAGTATACAGTTATTCATCTACGTAGAGAAGTTACAGAGGTTTACACAGAGAAATTCAAGTGTAACTCCAAGAAAATAAGAGAGACTTAGAAAACTGGTAAAACCTACATTGTTGATAGAGTTGGGAGTACTTAGCACTGTGAAAACAGCACTTTCGCAGAAAGAAATTCACTTCTCTAAAACCGGGATACAGTGAACAGAGAATGTATGAGTTTCTCAAGACTGAGAACAGATAGAAATAAGAGAAAGTACACTGTGATTCATCTACCTAGAGAAGTTACAGAGGTTTACACAGAGCATTCCAAGTATAAGTACAAGAAAATAAGACAGACTTAGAAAACTGGTAAAACCTACATTGTTGATACAGTTGGGAGTACTTAGCACTGTGAAAACAGCACTTTCGCATAAAGAAATCTACTTCTCTAAGACCGGGATACATTGAACAGAGAATGTATGAGTTTCTCAAGACTGGGCACAGATAGAAACAAGAGAAAGTACACAGTGATTCATCTACCTAGAGAAGTTACAGAGGTTCAAACAGAGAAATCCAAGTGTAACTCCAAGAAAATAAGAGAGACTTAGAAAACTGGTAAAACCTACATTGTTGATAGAGTTGGGAGTACTTAGCACTGTGAAAACAGTGCTTTCACAGAAAGAAATCTACTTCTCTAAGACCGGAAAACAGTGAAGAGAGAATGTATGAGTTTCTCAAGACTGGTAACAGATAGAAAGAAGACAAAGTACACAGTGATTCATCTACCTAGCGAAGTTACAGAGGTTTACACAGAGAAATCCAAGTGTTACTCCAAGAAAATAAGAGAAACTTAGAAAACTGGTAAAACCTACATTGTTGATAGAGTTGGGAGTACTTAGCACTGTGAAAACAGCATTTTCGCAGAAAGAAATCTACTTCTCTAAGACCGAGAAACAGTGAACAGAGAATGTTTGAGTTTCTCAAGATTGGTAACAGATAGAAACAAGAGAAAGTACACAGTGATTCATCTACCTAGAGAAGTTACAGAGGTTTACACAGAGAAATCCAAGTGTAACTCCAGGAAAATAAGAGAGACTTAAAAAACTGGTAAAACCTACATTGTTGATAGCGCTGGGAGTACTTAGCACTGTGAAAACAGCACTTTCGCAGAAAGAAATCTACTTCTGTAAGCCCGCGAAACAGTGAACAGAGAATGTATGGGTTTCTCAAGATTGGTAACTTATAGAAACAAGAGAAAGTACACAGTGATTCATCCACCTAGAGAAGTTACACAGGTTTACACAGAGAATTCCAAGTATAAGTAGAAGAAAATAAGAGAAACTTAGAAAACTGGTAAAACCTACATTGTTGATAGAGTTGGGAGTACTTACCACTGTGAAATCAGCACTTTCGAACAAAGAAATCTACTTCTCTAAGACCGCGAAACAATGAACAGAGAATGTGTGAGTTTCTCAAGATTGGTAACAGATAGAAACAAGAGAAATTACACAGTGATTCATCTACCTAGGGAAGTTACAGAGGTTTACACAGAGAATTCCTAGCATAAGTACAAGAAAAGAAGAGAGACTCAGAAAACCGGTAAAACCTACATTGTTGATAGAGTTGGGAGTACTTAGCACTGTGAAAACAGCACTTTCGCGGAAAGAAATCTACTTCTCTAAGACCGGGAAACAATGAAGAGAGAATGTATGAGTTTCTCAAGACTGGTAACAGATAGAAACAAGAGAAAGTACACAGTGATTCATCTACCTAGAAAAGTTACAGAGGTTTACACAGAGAATTCCAAGTATAAGTACAAGAAAATAAGAGAGACTTAGAAAACTGGTAAAACCTACATTGTTGATAGAGTTGCGAGTACTTAGCACTGTGAAAACAGCACTTTCGCAGAAAGAAATCCACTTCTCTAAAACCGGGATACAGTGAACAGAGAATGTGTGAGTTTCTCAAGATTGGTAACAGATAGAAACAAGAGAAAGTACACTGTGATTCATCTACCTAGAGAAGATACAGAGGTTTACACAGAAAATTCCAAGTATAAGTACAAGAAAATAAGAGAGAGTTAGAAAACTGGTAAAACCCACATTGTTGATAGAGTTGGGAGTACTTAGCACTGTGAAAACAGCACTTTCGCAGAAAGAAATCTACTTCTTTAAGACCGCGAAACAGTGAACCGAGAATGTATGAGTTTCTCAAGATTGGTAACAGATAGAAACAAGAGAAAGTACACAGTGATTCATCTACCTAGAGAAGTTACAGAGGATTACACAGAGAATTCCAAGTATAAGTACAAGAAAATAAGAGAGAGTAAGACAACTGGTAAAACCTACATTGTTGATAGAGTTGGGAGTACTTAGCACTGTGAAAACAGCACTTTCGCACAAAGAAATCTACTTCTCTAAGACCGGGAATCAGTGAACAGAGAATGTATGAGTTTCTCAAGATTGGTAACAGAAACAAGAGAAAGTACACAGTGATTCATCTACCTAGAAAAGTTACAGAGGTTTACACAGAGAAATCCAAGTGTAACTCCAAGAAAATAAGAGAGACTTAGAAAACTGGTAAAACTTACATTGTTGATAGAGTTGGGAGTACTTAGCACTGTGAGAACAGCACATTCGCAGAAAGAAATCAACTTCTCTAAGACCGGGAAACAGTGAACAGAGAATGTTTGAGTTTCTCAATATTGGTAACACATAGAAACAAGAGAAAGTACACAGTGATTCATCTACCTAGAGAAGTTACAGAGGTTTACACAGAGAAATCCAAGTGTAACTCCTGGAAAATAAGAGAGACTTAGAAAACTGGTAAAACCTACATTGTTGATAGAGTTGGGAGTACTTAGCACTGTGAAAACAGCACTTTCGCAGAAAGAAATCTACTTCTGTAAGCCCGCGAAACAGTGAACAGAGAATGTATGGGTTTCTCAGGATTGGTAACAGATAGAAACAAGAGAAAGTACACAGTGATTCATCTACCTAGAGAAGTTACAGAGGTTTACACAGAGAATTCCAAGTATAAGTACAAGAAAATAAGAGATAGTAAGAAAACTGGTAAAACCTACATTGTTGATAGAGTTGGGAGTACTTAGCACTGTGAAAACAGCACTTTCGCACAACGAAATCTACTTCTCTAAGACCGGGAAACAGTGAACAGAGAATGTATGAGTTTCTCAAGATTGGTAACAGATAGAAACTAGAGAAAGTACACAGTGATTGATCTATGTAGAGAAGTTACAGAGGTTTACACAGAGAATTCCAAATATAAGTACAAGAAAATAAGAGAGACTTAGAAAACTGGTAAAACCTACATTGTTGATAGAGTTGGGAGTACGTAGCACTGTGAAAACAGCACTTTCGAACAAAGAAATCTACTTCTCTAAGACCGGGAAACAGTGAACAGAGAATGTATGAGTTTCTCAAGATTGGTAACAGATAGAAACAAGAGAAAGTACACAGTGATTCATCTACGTAGATAAGTTACAGAGGTTTACACAGAGAAATCGAGGTGTAAGTCCAAGAAAATAAGAGAGACTTAGAAAACTGGTAAAACCTACATTGTTGATAGAGTTGGGAGTACTTAGCACTGTGAAAACAGCACTTTCGTACAAAAAAATCTACTTATCTAAGACCGGGAAACAGTGAACAGAGAATGTCTGAGTTTCTCAAGATTGGTAACAGATAGAAACAAGAGAAAGTTCCCAGTGATTCATCTACCTAGAAAAGTTACAGAGGTTTACACAGAGAATTCCAAGTATAAGTACAAGAAAGTAAGAGGGACTTAGAAAATCGGTAAAACCTACATTTTTGATAGAGTTGGGAGTACTTAGCACTGTGAAAACAGCACATTCGCACAAAGAAATCTACTTCTTTTAGACCGCGAAACAGTGAACCGAGAATGTATGAGTTTCTCAAGATTGGTAACAGATAGAAACAAGATAAAGTACACAGTGATTCATCTACGTAGAGAAGTTACAGAGGTTTACACAGAGAAATCCAAGTGTAACTCCAAGAAAATAAGAGAGACTTAGAAAACTGGTAAAACCTACATTGTTGATAGAGTTGGGAGTTCTTAGCACTGTGAAAACAGCACTTTCGCAGAAAGAAATCCACTTCTCTAAAAGCGGGATACAGTGAACAGAGAATGTATGAGTTTCTCAAGACTGAGAACAGATAGAAACAAGAGAAAGTACACTGTGATTCACCTACCTAGAGAAGATACAGAGGTTTACACAGAGCATTCCAAGTATAAGTACAAGAAAATAAGACAGACTTAGAAAACTGGTAAAACCTACATTGTTGATAGAGTTGGGAGTACTTAGCACTGTGAAAACAGCACTTTCGCATAAAGAAATCTACTTCTCTAAGACCGGGATACATTCAACAGAGAATGTATGAGTTTCTCAAGACTGGGCACAGATAGAAACAAGAGAAAGTACACAGTGATTCATCTACCTAGAGAAGTTACAGAGGTTTACACAGAGAAATCCAAGTGTAACTCCAAGAAAATAAGAGAGACTTAGAAAACTGGTAAAACCTACATTGTTGATAGAGTTGGGAGTACTTAGCACTGTGAAAACTGCACTTTCGTAGAAAGAAATCTACTTCTCTAAGACCGAGAAAGAGTGAACAGAGAATGTATGAGTTTCTCAAGATTGGTAACAGATAGAAACAAGAGAAAGTACACAGTGATTCATCTACCTAGAGAAGTTACAGAGGTTTACACAGAGGAATCCAAGTGTAACTCCAGGAAAATAAGAGAGACATAGAAAACTGGTAAAACCTACATTGTTGATAGAGTTGGGAGTACTTAGCACTGTAAAAACAGCACTTTCGCAGAAAGAAATCTACTTCTGTAAGCCCGCGAAACAGTGAACAGAGAATGTATGGGTTTCTCAAGATTGGTAACAGATAGAAACAAGAGAAAGTACACAGTGATTCATCTACCTAGAGAAGTTACAGAGGTTTACACAGAAAATTCCAAGTATAAGTACAAGAAAATAAGAGAGACTTAGAAAACTGGTAAAACCTACATTGTTGATAGAGTTGGGAGTACTTAGCACTGTGAAAACAGCACTTACGCACAAAGAAATCTACTTCTCTAAGACCGGGAAACAGTGAACAGAGAATGTATGAGTTTCTCAATATTGGTAACACATAGAAACAAGAGAAAGTACACAGTGATTCATCTACCTAGAGAAGTTACAGAGGTTTACACAGAGAAATCCAAGTGTAACTCCTGGAAAATAAGAGAGACTTAGAAAACTGGTAAAACCTACATTGTTGATAGAGTTGGGAGTACTTAGCACTGTGAAAACAGCACTTTCGCAGAAAGAAATCTACTTCTGTAAGCCCGCGAAACAGTGAACAGAGAATGTATGGGTTTCTCAGGATTGGTAACAGATAGAAACAAGAGAAAGTACACAGTGATTCATCTACCTAGAGAAGTTACAGAGGTTTACACAGAGAATTCCAAGTATAAGTACAAGAAAATAAGAGATAGTAAGAAAACTGGTAAAACCTACATTGTTGATAGAGTTGGGAGTACTTAGCACTGTGAAAACAGCACTTTCGCACAACGAAATCTACTTCTCTAAGACCGGGAAACAGTGAACAGAGAATGTATGAGTTTCTCAAGATTGGTAACAGATAGAAACTAGAGAAAGTACACAGTGATTGATCTATGTAGAGAAGTTACAGAGGTTTACACAGAGAATTCCAAATATAAGTACAAGAAAATAAGAGAGACTTAGAAAACTGGTAAAACCTACATTGTTGATAGAGTTGGGAGTACGTAGCACTGTGAAAACAGCACTTTCGAACAAAGAAATCTACTTCTCTAAGACCGGGAAACAGTGAACAGAGAATGTATGAGTTTCTCAAGATTGGTAACAGATAGAAACAAGAGAAAGTACACAGTGATTCATCTACGTAGATAAGTTACAGAGGTTTACACAGAGAAATCGAGGTGTAAGTCCAAGAAAATAAGAGAGACTTAGAAAACTGGTAAAACCTACATTGTTGATAGAGTTGGGAGTACTTAGCACTGTGAAAACAGCACTTTCGTACAAAAAAATCTACTTATCTAAGACCGGGAAACAGTGAACAGAGAATGTCTGAGTTTCTCAAGATTGGTAACAGATAGAAACAAGAGAAAGTTCCCAGTGATTCATCTACCTAGAAAAGTTACAGAGGTTTACACAGAGAATTCCAAGTATAAGTACAAGAAAGTAAGAGGGACTTAGAAAATCGGTAAAACCTACATTTTTGATAGAGTTGGGAGTACTTAGCACTGTGAAAACAGCACATTCGCACAAAGAAATCTACTTCTTTTAGACCGCGAAACAGTGAACCGAGAATGTATGAGTTTCTCAAGATTGGTAACAGATAGAAACAAGATAAAGTACACAGTGATTCATCTACGTAGAGAAGTTACAGAGGTTTACACAGAGAAATCCAAGTGTAACTCCAAGAAAATAAGAGAGACTTAGAAAACTGGTAAAACCTACATTGTTGATAGAGTTGGGAGTTCTTAGCACTGTGAAAACAGCACTTTCGCAGAAAGAAATCCACTTCTCTAAAAGCGGGATACAGTGAACAGAGAATGTATGAGTTTCTCAAGACTGAGAACAGATAGAAACAAGAGAAAGTACACTGTGATTCACCTACCTAGAGAAGATACAGAGGTTTACACAGAGCATTCCAAGTATAAGTACAAGAAAATAAGACAGACTTAGAAAACTGGTAAAACCTACATTGTTGATAGAGTTGGGAGTACTTAGCACTGTGAAAACAGCACTTTCGCATAAAGAAATCTACTTCTCTAAGACCGGGATACATTCAACAGAGAATGTATGAGTTTCTCAAGACTGGGCACAGATAGAAACAAGAGAAAGTACACAGTGATTCATCTACCTAGAGAAGTTACAGAGGTTTACACAGAGAAATCCAAGTGTAACTCCAAGAAAATAAGAGAGACTTAGAAAACTGGTAAAACCTACATTGTTGATAGAGTTGGGAGTACTTAGCACTGTGAAAACTGCACTTTCGTAGAAAGAAATCTACTTCTCTAAGACCGAGAAAGAGTGAACAGAGAATGTATGAGTTTCTCAAGATTGGTAACAGATAGAAACAAGAGAAAGTACACAGTGATTCATCTACCTAGAGAAGTTACAGAGGTTTACACAGAGGAATCCAAGTGTAACTCCAGGAAAATAAGAGAGACATAGAAAACTGGTAAAACCTACATTGTTGATAGAGTTGGGAGTACTTAGCACTGTAAAAACAGCACTTTCGCAGAAAGAAATCTACTTCTGTAAGCCCGCGAAACAGTGAACAGAGAATGTATGGGTTTCTCAAGATTGGTAACAGATAGAAACAAGAGAAAGTACACAGTGATTCATCTACCTAGAGAAGTTACAGAGGTTTACACAGAAAATTCCAAGTATAAGTACAAGAAAATAAGAGAGACTTAGAAAACTGGTAAAACCTACATTGTTGATAGAGTTGGGAGTACTTAGCACTGTGAAAACAGCACTTACGCACAAAGAAATCTACTTCTCTAAGACCGGGAAACAGTGAACAGAGAATGTATGAGTTTCTCAAGATTGGTAACAGATAGAAACAAGAGAAAGTACACAGTGATTCATCTACGTAGAGAAGTTACAGAGGTTTACACAGAGAATTCCAAGTATAAGTACAAGAAAGTAAGAGGGACTTAGAAAACCGGTAAAACCTACATTGTTGATAGAGTTGGGAGTACTTAGCACTGTGAAAACAGCACTTTCGCACAAAGAAATCTACTTCTTTTAGAACGCGAAACAGTGAACCAAGAATGTATGAGTTTCTCAAGATTGGTAAGAGATAGAAACAAGATAAGGTACACAGTGATTCATCTACGTAGAGAAGTTACAGAGGTTTACACAGAGAAATCCAAGTGTAACTCCAAGAAAATAAGAGAGACTTAGAAAACTGGTAAAACCTACATTGTTGATAGAGTTGGGAGTACTTAGCACTGTGAAAACAGCACTTTCGCATAAAGAAATCTACTTCTCTAAGACCGGGATACATTGAACAGAGAATGTATGAGTTTCTCAAGACTGGGCACAGATAGAAACAAGAGAAAGTACACAGTGATTCATCTACCTAGAGAAGTTACAGAGGTTCAAACAGAGAAATCCAAGTGTAACTCCAGGAAAATAAGAGAGACTTAGAAAACTGGTAAAACCTACATTGTTGATAGAGTTGGGAGTACTTAGCACTGTGAAAACAGAACTTTCGCAGAAAGAAATCTACTTCTCTAAGACCGCGAAACAGTGAACAGAGAATGTATGAGTTTCTCAAGATTGGTAACAGATAGAAACAAGAGAAAGTACACAGTGATTCATCTAGCTAGAGAAGTTACAGAGGTTTACACAGAGAATTCCAAGTATAAGTACAAGAAAATAAGAGAGACTTAGAAAACTGGTAAAATCTACATTGTTGATAGAGTTGGGAGTACTTAGCACTGTGAAAACAGCACTTTGGCAGTAACAAATTTACTTCTCTAAGACCGCGAAAGAGTGAACAGAGAATGTATGAGTTTCTCAAGATTGGTAACAGATAGAAACATGAGAAAGTACACAGTGATTCATCAACCTAGCGCAGTTACAGAGGTTTACACAGAGAATTCCAACTGTTACTCCAAGAAAATAAGAGAGACTTAGAAAACTGGTAAAACCTACATTGTTGATAGAGTTGGGAGTACTTAGCACTGTGAAAACAGTACTGTCACAGAAAGAAATCTACTTCTCTAAGACCGGAAAACAGTGAAGAGAGAATGTATGAGTTTCTCAAGACTGGTAACAGATAGAAAGAAGACAAAGTACACAGTGATTCATCTACCTAGCGACGTTACAGAGGTTTACACAGAGAATTCCAAGTATAAGTCCAAGAAAATAAGAGAGACTTAGAAAACTGGTAAAACCTACATTGTTGATAGAGTTGGGAGTACTTAGCACTGTGAAAACAGCACTTTCGCAGAAAGAAATCCACTTCTCTAAAACCTGGATACAGTGAACAGGGAATGTATGAGTTTCCCAAGACTGGGAACAGATAGAAACAAGAGAAAGTACACTGTGATTCATCTACCTAGAAAAGATACAGAGGTTTACACAGAAAATTCCAAGCATAAGTACAAGAAAATAGGAGAGACTTAGAAAACTGGTAAAACCCACATTGTTGATAGAGTTGGGAGTACTTAGCACTGTGAAAAGAGCACTTTCGCAGAAAGAAATCTACTTCTCTAACCCCGGGAAACAATGAACAGAGAATGTATGAGTTTCTCAAGACTGGGAACAGATAGAAACAAGAGAAAGTACACAGTGATTCATCTACCTAGAGAAGTTACAGAGGTTTACACAGAGAAATCCAAGTGTAAGTACAAGAAATTAAGAGAGACTTAGAAAACTGGTAAAACCTACATTGTTGATAGAGTTGGGAGTACTTAGCACTGTGAAAACAGCACTTTCGCAAAAAGAAATCTACTTCTCTAAGACCGCGAAACAGTGAACAGAGAATGTGTGAGTTTCTCAAGATTGGTAACAGATAGAAACAAGAGAAATTACACAGTGATTCATCTACCTAGGGAAGTTACAGAGGTTTACACAGAGAATTCCAAGTATAAGTACAAGAAAACAAGAGAGACTTAGAAAACCGGTAAAACCTACATTGTTGATAGAGTTGGGAGTACTTAGCACTGTGAAAACAGCACTTTCGCGGAAAGAAATCTACTTCTCTAAGACCGGGACAATGAAGAGAGAATGTATGAGTTTCTCAAGACTGGTAACAGATAGAAATAAGAGAAAGTACACAGTGATTCATCTACCTAGAGAACTTACAGAGGTTTACACAGAGAATTCCAAGTATAAGTAAAAGAAAATAAGAGAGAGTAAGAAAACTGGTAAAACCTACATTGTTGATAGAGTTGGGAGTACTTAGCACTGTGAAAACAGCACTTTCCCAGAAAGAAATCTACTTCTCTAAGACCGGGAAACAGTGAACAGAGAATTTTTGAGTTTCTCAATATTGGTAACACATAGAAACAAGAGAAAGAACGCAGTGATTCATCTACCTAGAGAACTTACAGAGGTTAACACAGAGAAATCGAAGTGTAACTCCAGGAAAATAAGAGAGACTTAGAAAACTGGTAAAACCTACATTGTTGATAGAGTTGGGAGTACTTAGCACTGTGAAAACAGCACTTTCGCAGAAAGAAATCTACTTCTGTAAGCCCGCGAAACAGTGAACAGAGAATGTATGGGTTTCTCAAGATTGGTAACAGATAGAAACAAGAGAAAGTACACAGTGATTCATCTACCTAGAGAAGTTACAGAGGTTTACACAGAGAATTCCAAGTATAAGTACAAGAAAATAAGAGAGACTTAGAAAACTGGTAAAACCTACGTTGTTGATAGAGTTGGGAGTACTTAGCACTGTGAAAACAGCACATTCGCAGAAAGAAATTCACTTCTCTAAAACCGGGATACAGTCATCAGATAATGTATGAGTTTCCCAAGACTGGGAACAGATAGAAACAAGATAAAGTACACTGTGATTCATCTACCTAGAAAAGATACAGTGGTTTACTTAGAAAATTCCAAGCATAAGTACAAGAAAATAGGAGAGACTTAGAAAACTGGTACAACCCACATTGTTGATAGAGTTGGGAGTACTTAGCACTGTGAAAACAGCACTTTCGCAGAAAGAAATCTACTTCGCTAAGCCCGGGAAACAATGAACAGAGAATGTATGAGTTTCTCAAGACTGGGAACAGATAGAAACAAGAGAAAGTACACAGTGATTCATCTACCTAGAGAAGTTACAGAGGTTTACACAAAGAAATCCAAGTGTAAGTACAAGAAAATAAGAGAGACCTAGAAAACTGGTAAAACCTACATTGTTGATAAAGTTGGGAGTACTTAGCACTGTGAAAACAGCACTTTCGCACAAAGAAATCTACTTCTCTAAGACCGCGAAACAATGAACAGAGAATGTGTGAGTTTCTCAAGATTGGTAACAGATAGAAACAACAGAAATTACACAGTGATTCATCTACCTAGGCAAGTTACAGAGGTTCACACAGAGAATTCCAAGTATAAGTACAAGAAAACAAGAGAGACTTAGAAAACCGGTAAAACCTACATTGTTGATAGAGTTGGGAGTACTTAGCACTGTGAAAACAGCACTTTCGCGGAAAAAAATCTACTTCTCTAAGACCGGGAAACAGTGAACAGAGAATGTATGAGTTTCTCAAGATTGGTAACAGATAGAAACAAGAGAAAGTACACAGTGATTCATCTACCTAGAGAAGTTAGAGAGGTTTACACAGAGAATTCCAAGTATAAGTCCAAGAAAATAAGAGAGACTTAGAAAACTGGTAAAACCTACATTGTTGATAGAGTTGGGAGTACTTAGCACTGTGAAAACAGCACATTCGCAGAAAGAAATCTACTTCTCTAAGACCGTGAAACAGTGAACAGAGAATGTATGAGTTTCTCAAGATTGGTAACAGATAGAAACAAGAGAAAGTACACAGTGATTCATCTAGCTAGAGAAGTTACAGAGGTTTAGAAAGAGAATTCCAAGTAAAAGTACAAGAATATAAGGGAGACTTAGAAAACTGGTAAAACCTACATTGTTGATAGAGTTGGGAGTACTTAGCACTGTGAAAACAGCACTTTGGCAGAAACAAATCTACTTCTCTAAGAGCGCGAAACAGTGAACAGAGAATGTATGAGTTTCTCAAGATTGGTAACAGATAGAAACAAGAGAAAGTACACAGTTATTCATCTACCTAGAGAACTTACAGAGATTTACACAGAGGAATCCAAGTGTAACTCCAGGAAAATAAGAGAGACTTAGAAAACTGGTAAAACCTACATTGTTGATAGAGTTGGGAGTAATTAGCACTGTGAAAACAGCACTTTCGCAGAAAGAAATCTACTTCTCTAAGACTGGGAAACAGTGAACAGAGAATGTTTGAGTTTCTCAATATTGGTAACACATAGAAACAAGAGAAAGTACACAGTGATTCATCTACCTAGAGAACTTACAGAGGTTTACACAGAGGAATCCAAGTGTAACTCCAGGAAAATAAGAGAGACTTAGAAAACTGGTAAAACCTACATTGTTGATAGAGTTGGGAGCACTTAGCACTGTGAAAACAGCACTTTCGCAGAAAGAAATCTACTTCTGTAAGCCCGCGAAACAGTGAACAGAGAATGTATGGGTTTCTCAAGATTGGTAACAGATAGAAACAAGAGAAATTACACAGCGATTCATCTACCTAGGGAAGTTACAGAGGTTTACACAGAGAATTCCAAGTATAAGTACAAGAAAATAAGAGAGACATAGAAAACTGGTAAAACCTACACTGTTGATAGAGTTGGGAGTACTTAGCACTGTGAAAACAGCACTTTCTCAGAAAGAAATCCACTTCTCTAAAACCGGGATACAGTGAACAGAGAATGTATGAGTTTCTCAAGACTGGGAACAGATAGAAACAAAAGAAAGTACACTGTGATTCATCTACCTAGAGAAGTTACAGAGGTTTACACAGAGCATTACAAGTATAAGTACAAGAAAATAAGAGAGACTTAGAAAACTGGTAAAACCTACATTGTTGATACAGTTGGGAGTACTTAGCCCTGTGAAAACAGCACTTTCGCATAAAGAAATCTACTTCTCTGTGACCGGGAAACAGTGAACAGAGAATGTATGAGTTTCTCAAGATTGGTAACAGATAGAAACAAGAGAAAGTACACACTGATTCATCTACCTAGAGAAATTACAGGGGTTTACACAGAGAATTCCAAGTGTTACTCCAAGAAAATAAGAGAGACTTAGAAAACTGGTAAAACCTACATTGTTGATAGAGTTGGGAGTACTTAGATCTGTGAAAACAGTACTTTCACAGAAAGAAATCTACTTCTCTAAGACCGGGAAACAGTGAAGAGAGAATGTATGAGTTTCTCAAGACTGGTAACAGATAGAAAGAAGACAAAGTACACAGTGATTCATCTACCTAGCGAAGTTACAGAGGTTTACACAGAGAATTCCAAGTATAAGTACAAGAAAATAAGAGAGACTTAGAAAACTGGTAAAACCTACATTTTTGACAGAGTTGGGAGTACTTAGCACTGTGAAAACAGCACTTTCGCAGAAAGAAATCTACTTCTCTAAGACCGGGAAACAATGAAGAGAGAATGTATGAGTTTCTCAAGACTGGTAACAGATAGAAATAAGAGAAAGTACACAGTGATTAATCTACCTAGAGAAGTTACAGAGGTTTACACAGAGAATTCCAAGTATAAGTACGAGAAAATAAGAGAGAGTAAGAAAACTGGTAAAACCTACATTGTTGATAGAGTTGGGAGTACTTAGCACTCTGAAAACAGCACTTTCGCACAAAGAAATCTACTTCTCTAAGACCAGGAAACAGTGAACAGCGAATGTATGAGTTTCTCAAGATTGGTAACAGATAGAAACAAGAGAAAGTACCTCGTGATTCATCTACGTTGAGAAGTTACAGAGGTTGACACAGAGAATTCCAAGTATAAGTACAAGAAAATAAGAGAGACTTAGAAAACTGGTAAAACCTACATTGTTGATAGAGTTGGGAGTACTTAGCACTGTGAAAACAGCACTTTCGCAGAAAGAAATCTACTTCTCTGTGACCGGGAAACAGTGAACAGAGAATGTACGAGTTTCTCAAGATTGGTAACAGATAGAAACAAGAGAAAGTAAACAGTGATTTATCTAGCTAGAGAAGTTACAGAGGTTTACACAGAGAATTCCAAGTATAAGTACAAGAAAATAAGAGAGAGTTAGAAAACAGGTAAAAACATACATTGTTGATAGAGGTGGGAGTACTTAGCACTGTGAAAACAGCACTTTCGCACAAAGAAATCTACTTCTCTAAGACCGCGAAACAGTGAACAGAGAATGTATGAGTTTCTCAAGATTGGTAACAGATAGAAACAAGAGAAAGTACACAGTGATTCATTTACCTAGCGAAGTTACCGAGATTTACACAGAGAATTCCAAGTATAAGTATAAAAAAATAAGAGAGACTTAGAAAACTGGTAAAACCTACATTGTTGATAGAGTTGGGAGTACTTAGCACTGTGAGAACAGCACTTTCGTACAAAGAAATCTACTTCTCTAAGACCGGGAAACAGTGAACAGAGCATGTATGAGTTTCTCAAGATTGGTAACAGATAGAAACAAGAGAATGTACACAGTGATTCATCTACCTAGAAAAGTTACAGAGGTTTACACAGAGAAATCCAAGTGTAACTCCAAGAAAATAAGAGAGACTTAGAAAAGTGGTAAAACCTACATTGTTGATAGAGTTGCTAGTATTTAGCACTGTTAAAACAGCACTTTCGCAGAAAGAAATCTACTTCTCTGAGACCGAGAAACAGTGAACAGAGAATGTTTGAGTTTCTCAATATTGGTAACACATAGAAACAAGAAAAAGTACACAGTGATTCATCTACCTAGAGAAGTTACAGAGGTTTACAAAGAGAAATCCAAGTGTAACTCCAGGAAAATAAGAGAGACGTAGAAAACTGGTAAAACCTACACTGTGTGATAGAGTTGAGAGTACTTAGCACTGTGAAAACAGCACTTTCGGAGAATGAAATCCACTTCTCTAAAACCGGGATACAGTGAACAGAGAATGTATGAGTTTCCAAGACTGGGAACAGATAGAAACAAGAGAAGGTACACTGTGATTCATCTACCTAGAGAAGTTACAGAGGTTTACACAGAGCATTCCAGGTATAAGTACAAGAAAATAAGAGAGACTTAGAAAACTGGTAAAACCTACATTGTTGATAAAGTTGGGAGTACTTAGCACTTTGAAAACAGCACTTTCGTATAAAGAAATCTACTTCTCTAAGACCGGGAAACAGTGAACAGAGAATGTATGAGTTTCTCAAGACTAGGAACAGATAGAAACAAGAGAAAGTACACAGTGATTCATCTACCAAGAGAAGTTACAGAGGTTTACACAGAGAAATCCAAGTGTAACTCCAGGAAAATAAGAGAGCCTTAGAAAACTGGTAAAACTTACACTGTTGATAGAGTTGGCAGTACTTAGCACTGTGAAAACAGAAGTTTCGCAGAAAGAAATCTACTTCTCTAAGACCGGGAAACAGTGGACAGAGAATGTTTGAGTTTCTCAATATTGGGAACAGATAGAAACAAGAGAAAGTACACCGTGATTCATCTAGCTAGAGAAGTTACAAAAGTTTACACAGTGAATTCCAAGTATAAGTCCAAGAAAATAAGAGAGACTTAGAAAACTGGTAAAACCTACATTGTTGATAGAGTTGGAAGTACTTAGCACTGTGAAAACAGCACTTTCGCAGAAAGAAATCCACTTCTCTAAAACCTGGATACAGTGAACAGAGAATGTATGAGTTTCCCAAGACTGGGAACAGATAGAAACAAGAGAAAGTACACTGTGATTCATCTACCTAGAAAAGATACAGAGGTTTACACAGAAAATTCCAAGCATAAGTACAAGAAAATAGGAGAGACTTAGAAAACTGGTAAAACCCACATTGTTGATAGAGTTGGGAGTACTTAGCACTGTGAAAAGAGCACGTTCGCAGAAAGAAATCTACTTCTCTAAGCCCGGGAAACAATGAACAGAGAATGTATGAGTTTCTCAAGACTGGGAACAGATAGAAAGAAGAGAAAGTACACAGTGATTCATCTACCTAGAGAAGTTACAGAGGTTTACACAGAGAAATCCAAGTGTAAGTACAAGAAATTAAGAGAGACTTAGAAAACTGGTAAAACCTACATTGTTGATAGAGTTGGGAGTACTTAGCACTGTGAAAACAGCACTTTCGCAAAAAGAAATCTACTTCTCTAAGACCGCGAAACAGTGAACAGAGAATGTGTGAGTTTCTCAAGATTGGTAACAGATAGAAACAAGAGAAATTACACAGTGATTCATCTACCTAGGGAAGTTACAGAGGTTTACACAGAGAATTCCAAGTATAAGTACAAGAAAACAAGAGAGACTTAGAAAACCGGTAAAACCTACATTGTTGATAGAGTTGGGAGTACTTAGCACTGTGAAAACAGCACTTTCGCGGAAAGAAATCTACTTCTCTAAGACCGGGACAATGAAGAGAGAATGTATGAGTTTCTCAAGACTGGTAACAGATAGAAATAAGAGAAAGTACACAGTGATTCATCTACCTAGAGAACTTACAGAGGTTTACACAGAGAATTCCAAGTATAAGTACAAGAAAATAAGAGAGAGTAAGAAAACTGGTAAAACCTACATTGTTGATAGAGTTGGGAGTACTTAGCACTGTGAAAACAGCACTTTCCCAGAAAGAAATCTACTTCTCTAAGACCGGGAAACAGTGAACAGAGAATTTTTGAGTTTCTCAATATTGGTAACACATAGAAACAAGAGAAAGAACGCAGTGATTCATCTACCTAGAGAACTTACAGAGGTTAACACAGAGAAATCCAAGTGTAACTCCAGGAAAATAAGAGAGACTTAGAAAACTGGTAAAACCTACATTGTTGATAGAGTTGGGAGTACATAGCACTGTGAAAACAGCACTTTCGCAGAAAGAAATCTACTTCTGTAAGCGCGCGAAACAGTGAACAGAGAATGTATGGGTTTCTCAAGATTGGTAACAGATAGAAACAAGAGAAAGTACACAGTGATTCATCTACCTGGAGAAGTTACAGAGGTTTACACAGAGAATTCCAAGTATAAGTACAAGAAAATAAGAGAGACTTAGAAAACTGGTAAAACCTACGTTGTTGATAGAGTTGGGAGTACTTAGCACTGTGAAAACAGCACATTCGCAGAAAGAAATTCACTTCTCTAAAACCGGGATACAGTCATCAGAGAATGTATGAGTTTCCCAAGACTAGGAACAGATAGAAACAAGATAAAGTACACTGTGATTCATCTACCTAGAAAAGATACAGTGGTTTACACAGAAAATTCCAAGCATAAGTACAAGAAAATAGGAGAGACTTAGAAAACTGGTACAACCCACATTGTTGATAGAGTTGGGAGTACTTAGCACTGTGAAAACAGCACTTTCGCAGAAAGAAATCTACTTCGCTAAGCCCGGGAAACAATGAACAGAGAATGTATGAGTTTCTCAAGACTGGGAACAGATAGAAACAAGAGAAAGTACACAGTGATTCATCTACCTAGAGAAGTTACAGAGGTTTACACAGAGAAATCCAAGTGTAAGTAGAAGAAAATAAGAGAGACTTAGAAAACTGGTAAAACCTACATTGTTGATAAAGTTGGGAGTACTTAGCACTGTGAAAACAGCACTTTCGCACAAAGAAATCTACTTCTCTAAGACCGCGAAACAATGAACAGAGAATGTGTGAGTTTCTCAAGATTGGTAACAGATAGAAACAAGAGAAATTACACAGTGATTCATCTACCTAGGCAAGTTACAGAGGTTCACACAGAGAATTCCAAGTATAAGTACAAGAAAACAAGAGAGACTTAGAAAACCGGTAAAACCTACATTGTTGATAGAGTTGGGAGTACTTAGCACTGTGAAAACAGCACTTTCGCGGAAAAAAATCTACTTCTCTAAGACCGGGAAACAGTGAACAGAGAATGTATGAGTTTCTCAAGATTGGTAACAGATAGAAACAAGAGAAAGTACACAGTGATTCATCTACCTAGAGAAGTTAGAGAGGTTTACACAGAGAATTCCAAGTATAAGTCCAAGAAAATAAGAGAGACTTAGAAAACTGGTAAAACCTACATTGTTGATAGAGTTGGGAGTACTTAGCACTGTGAAAACAGCACATTCGCAGAAAGAAATCTACTTCTCTAAGACCGTGAAACAGTGAACAGAGAATGTATGAGTTTCTCAAGATTGGTAACAGATAGAAACAAGAGAAAGTACACAGTGATTCATCTAGCTAGAGAAGTTACAGAGGTTTAGAAAGAGAATTCCAAGTAAAAGTACAAGAATATAAGAGAGACTTAGAAAACTGGTAAAACCTACATTGTTGATAGAGTTGGGAGTACTTAGCACTGTGAAAACAGCACTTTGGCAGAAACAAATCTACTTCTCTAAGAGCGCGAAACAGTGAACAGAGAATGTATGAGTTTCGCAAGATTGGTAACAGATAGAAACAAGAGAAAGTACACAGTTATTCATCTACCTAGAGAACTTACAGAGATTTACACAGAGGAATCCAAGTGTAACTCCAGGAAAATAAGAGAGACTTAGAAAACTGGTAAAACCTACATTGTTGATAGAGTTGGGAGTAATTAGCACTGTGAAAACAGCACTTTCGCAGAAAGAAATCTACTTCTCTAAGACCGGGAAACAGTGAACAGAGAATGTTTGAGTTTCTCAATATTGGTAACACATAGAAACAAGAGAAAGTACACAGTGATTCATCTACCTAGAGAACTTACAGAGGTTTACACAGAGGAATCCAAGTGTAACTCCAGGAAAATAAGAGAGACTTAGAAAACTGGTAAAACCTACATTGTTGATAGAGTTGGGAGCACTTAGCACTGTGAAAACAGCACTTTCGCAGAAAGAAATCTACTTCTGTAAGCCCGCGAAACAGTGAACAGAGAATGTATGGGTTTCTCAAGATTGGTAACAGATAGAAACAAAAGAAAGTACACAGTGATTCATCTACCTAGAGAAGTTACAGAGGTTTACACAGAGAATTCCAAGTATAAGTACAAGAAAATAAGAGAGACTTAGAATACTGGTAAAACCTACATTGTTGATAGAGTTGGGAGTACTTAGCACTGTGAAAACAGCACTTTCGCAGAAAGAAATCTACTTCTCTAAGACCGGGAAACAGTGAACAGAGAATGTTTGAGTTTCTCAATATTGGTAACACATAGAAACAAGAGAAAGTACACAGTGATTCATCTACCTAGAGAACTTACAGAGGTGTACACAGAGGAATCCAAGTGTAACTCCAGGAAAATAAGAGAGACTTAGAAAACTGGTAAAACCTACATTGTTGATAGAGTTGGGAGTACTTAGCACTGTGAAAACAGCACTTTCGCAGAAAGAAATCTACTTCTCTGTGACCGGGAAACAGTGAACAGAGAATGTACGAGTTTCTCAAGATTGGTAACAGATAGAAACAAGAGAAAGTACACAGTGATTTATCTAGCTAGAGAAGTTACAGAGGTTTACACAGAGAATTCCAAGTATAAGTACAAGAAAATAAGAGAGAGTTAGAAAACAGGTAAAAACATACATTGTTGATAGAGGTGGGAGTACTTAGCACTGTGAAAACAGCACTTTCGCACAAAGAAATCTACTTCTCTAAGACCGGGAAACAGTGAACAGAGAATGTATGAGTTTCTCAAGACTAGGAACAGATAGAAACAAGAGAAAGTACACAGTGATTCATCTACCTAGAGAAGTTACAGAGGTTTACACAGAGAAATCCAAGTGTAACTCCAGGAAAATAAGAGAGCCTTAGAAAACTGGTAAAACTTACACTGTTGATAGAGTTGGCAGTACTTAGCACTGTGAAAACAGCACTTTCCCAGAAAGAAATCTACTTCTCTAAGACCGAGAAACAGTGAACAGAGAATGTATGAGTTTCTCAAGATTGGTAACAGATAGAAACAAGGGAAAGTACACAGTGATTCATCTACCTAGCGAAGTGACAGAGGTTTACACAGAGAATTCCAAGTATAAGTACAAGAAAATAAGAGAGACTTAGAAAACTGGTAATATTTACATTGTTGATAGAGTTGGGAGTACTTAGCACTGTGAAAACAGCACTTTCGCAGAAAGAAATCTACTTCTCTAAGACAGCGAAACAGTGAACAGGGAATGTATGAGTTTCTCAAGATTGGTAACAGATAGAAACAAGAGAAAGTACACAGTGATTCACCTACCTAGAAAAGTTACAGAGGTTTACACATAGAATTCCAAGTTTTACTCCAAGAAAATAAGAGAGACTTAGAAAACTGGTAAAACCTACATTGTTGATAGAGTTGGGAGTACTTAGCACTGTGAAAACAGCACTTTCGCAGAAAGAAATCTACTTCGCTAAGCCCGGGAAACAATGAACAGAGAATGTATGAGTTTCTCAAGACTGGGAACAGATAGAAACAAGAGAAAGTACACAGTGATTCATCTACCTAGAGAAGTTACAGAGGTTTACACAGAGAAATCCAAGTGTAAGTAGAAGAAAATAAGAGAGACTTAGAAAACTGGTAAAACCTACATTGTTGATAAAGTTGGGAGTACTTAGCACTGTGAAAACAGCACTTTCGCACAAAGAAATCTACTTCTCTAAGACAGCGAAACAGTGAACAGAGAATGTATGAGTTTCTCAAGATTGGTAACATATAGAAACAAGAGAAAGTACACAGTGATTCATCTACCTAGAGAAGTTAGAGAGGTTTACACAGAGAATTCCAAGTATAAGTCCAAGAAAATAAGAGAGACTTAGAAAACTGGTAAAACCTACATTGTTGATAGAGTTGGGAGTACTTAGCACTGTGAAAACAGCACATTCGCAGAAAGAAATCTACTTCTCTAAGACCGTGAAACAGTGAACAGAGAATGTATGAGTTTCTCAAGATTGGTAACAGATAGAAACAAGAGAAAGTACACAGTGATTCATCTAGCTAGAGAAGTTACAGAGGTTTAGAAAGAGAATTCCAAGTAAAAGTACAAGAATATAAGAGAGACTTAGAAAACTGGTAAAACCTACATTGTTGATAGAGTTGGGAGTACTTAGCACTGTGAAAACAGCACTTTGGCAGAAACAAATCTACTTCTCTAAGAGCGCGAAACAGTGAACAGAGAATGTATGAGTTTCGCAAGATTGGTAACAGATAGAAACAAGAGAAAGTACACAGTTATTCATCTACCTAGAGAACTTACAGAGATTTACACAGAGGAATCCAAGTGTAACTCCAGGAAAATAAGAGAGACTTAGAAATCTGGTAAAACCTACATTGTTGATAGAGTTGGGAGTAATTAGCACTGTGAAAACAGCACTTTCGCAGAAAGAAATCTACTTCTCTAAGACCGGGAAACAGTGAACAGAGAATGTTTGAGTTTCTCAATATTGGTAACACATAGAAACAAGAGAAAGTACACAGTGATTCATCTACCTAGAGAACTTACAGAGGTTTACACAGAGGAATCCAAGTGTAACTCCAGGAAAATAAGAGAGACTTAGAAAACTGGTAAAACCTACATTGTTGATAGAGTTGGGAGCACTCAGCACTGTGAAAACAGCACTTTCGCACAATGAAATCTACTTCTCTAAGACCGCGAAACAATGAACAGAGAATGTGTGAGTTTCTCAAGATTGGTAACACATAGAAACAAGAGAAATTACACAGTGATTCATCTACCTAAGGAAGTTACAGAGGTTTACACAGAGAATTCCAAGTATAAGTACAAGAAAACAACAGAGACTTAGTAAACCAGTAAAACCTACATTGTTGATAGAGTTGGGAGTACTTATCACTGTTAAAACAGCACTTTCGTGGAAAGGAATCTACTTCTCTAAGACCGGGAAACAATGAAGAGAGAATGTATGAGTTTCTTAAGATTGGTAACAGATAGAAACAAGAAAAGTACACAGTGATTCATCTACCTAGAGAAGTTACAGTGGTTTACACAGAGAATTCCAAGTATAAGTACAAGAAAATAAGAGAGAGTAAGATAACCGGTAAAACCTACATTGTTAATAGAGTTGGGAGTACTTAGCACTGTGAAAACAGCACTTTCGCACAAAGAAATCTACTTCTCTAAGACCCGGAAACAGTGAACAGAGAATGTATGAGTTTCTCAAGATTGGTAACAGATAGAAACAAGAAAAGTACACAGTGATTCATCTACGTAGAGAAGTTACAGAGGTTTAGACAGAGAATTCCAAGTATAAGTACAAGAAAATAAGAGAGACTTAGAAAACTGGTAAAACCTACATTGTTGATAGAGTTGGAAGTACTTAGCACTGTGAAAACAGCACTTTCGCAGAAAGAAATCTCCTTCTCTAAGACCGTGAAACAGTGAACAGAGAATGTATGAGTCCTCAATTTGGTAACAGATAGAAACAAGAGAAAGTACACAGTGATTCATCTAGCTAGAGAAGTTACAGAGGTTTACACAGAGAATTCCAAGTATAAGTACAAGAAAATAAGAGAGACTTAGAAAGCTGGTAAAACCTACATTGTTGATAGAGTTGGGAGTACGTAGCACTGTGAAAACAGCACTTTCGCACAAAAAATCTACTTCTCTAAGACCGAGAAACAGTGAACAGAGAATGTATGAGTTTCTCAAGATTGGTAACAGATAGAAACAAGAGAAAGTATACAGTGATTCATCTACGTAGAGAATTTACAGAGGTTTACTCAGAGAATTCCAAGTATAAGTACAAGAAAATAAGAGAGACTTAGAAAACTGGTAAAACCTACATTGTTGATAGAGTTGGGAGTACTTAGCACTGTGAAAACAGCACTTTCGCAGAAAGAAATCTACTTCTTTAAGACCACGAAACAGTGAACCGAGAATGTATGAGTTTCTCAAGATTGGTAACAGATATAAACAAGAGAAAGTACACAGTGATTCATCTACGTAGATAAGTTACAGAGGTTTACACAGAGAAATCGAGGTGTAACTCCAAGAAAATTAGAGAGACTTAGAAAACTGGTAAAATCTACATTGTTGATAGAGTTGGGAGTACTTAGCACTGTGAAAACAGCACTTTCGTACAAAAAAATCGACTTCTCTAAGACCGGGAACCAGTGAACAGAGAATGTATGAGTTTCTCAAGATTGGTAACAGATAGAAACAAGAGAAAGTACACAGTGATTCATCTACCTAGAAAAGTTACAGAGGTTTACAGAGAGAAATCCAAGTGTAACTCCAAGAAAATAAGAGAGACTTAGAAAACTGGTAAAACCTACATTGTTGATAGAGTTGGGAGTACTTAGCACTGTGAAAACAGCACTTTCACAGAAAGAAATGTACTTCTCTAAGACCGGGAAACAGTGAACAGAGAATGTTTGAGTTTCTCAATATTGGTAACACACAGAAACAAGAGAAAGTACACAGTGATTCATCTACCTAGAGAAGTTACAGAGGTTAACACAGAGAAATCCAAGTGTAACTCCAGGAAAACAAGAGAGACTTAGAAAACCGGTAAAACCTGCATTGTTGATAGAGTTGGGAGTACTTAGCACTGTGAAAACAGCACTTTCGCAGAAAGAAATCCACTTCTCTAAGACCGGGAAACCGTGAACAGAGAATGTTTGAGTTTCTCAATATTGGTAAGACATAGAAACAAGAGAAAGTACACAGTGATTCATCTACCTAGAGAAATTACAGAGCTTTACACAGAGAAATCCAAATGGAATTCCAGGAAAATAAGAGAGACTTAGAAAACTGGTAAAACCGACATTGGTGATAGAGTTGGGAGTACTTAGCACTGTGAAAACAGCACTTTCGCAGAAGGAAATCTACTTCTGTAAGCCCGCGAAACAGGGAACAGAGAATGTATGGGTTTCTCAAGATTGGTAACAGATATAAACAAGAGAAAGTACACAGTGATTCATCTACCTAGAGAAGTTACAGAGGTTTACACAGAGAATTCCAAGTATAAGTACAAGAAAATTAGAGAGACTTAGAAAACTGGTAAAACCCACATTGTTGATAGAGTTGGGAGTACCTGGCACTGTGAAAACAGCACTTTCGCAGAAAGAAATCTACTTCTCTAAGCCCCCGAAACAATGAACAGAGAATGTATGAGTTTCTCAAGACGGGGAACAGATAGAAACAAGAGAAAGTACACAGTGATTCATCTACGTAGAGAAGTTACAGAGGTTTACACAGAGAATTCCAAGTATAAGTACAAGAAAACAAGAGAGACTTAGAAAAAAGGTAAAACCTACAATGTTGATAGAGTTGGGAGTACTTAGCACTGTGAAAACAGCACTTTCGCGGACAGAAATCTACTTCTCTAAGACCAGGAAACAATGAACGGAGAATGTATGAGTTTCTCAAGACTGGTAACACATAGAAATAAGAGAAAGTACACAGTGATTCATCTACCTAGAGAAGTTACAGAGGTTTACACAGAGAATTCCAAGTATAAGTACAAGAAAACAAGAGAGACTTAGAAAACCGGTAAAACCTACATTGTTGATAGAGTTGGGAGTACTTAGCACTGTGAAAACAGCACGTCGCGGAAAGAAATCTACTTCTCTAAGACCGGGAAACAATGAAGAGTGAATGTATGAGTTTCTCAAGACTGGTAACAGATAGAAATAAGAGAAAGTACACAGTGATTCATCTACCTAGAGAAGTTACAGAGGTTTACACAGAGAATTCCAAGTATAAGTACAAGAAAATAAGAGAGAGTAAGACAACTGGTAAAACCTACATTGTTGATAGAGTTGGGAGTACTTAGCACTGTGAAAACAGCACTTTCGCACAACGAAATCTACTTCTCTAAGACCGGGAAACAGTGAACAGAGAATGTATGAGTTTCTCAAGATTGGTAACAGATAGAAACAAGAGAAAGTACACAGTGATTCATCTACGTAGAGAAGTTACAGAGGTTTACACAGAGAATTCCAAGTATAAGTACAAGAAAATAAGAGAGACTTAGAAAACTGGTAAAACCTACATTGTTGATAGAGTTGGGAGTACGTAGCTCTGTGAAAACAGCACTTTCGCACAAAGAAATCTACTTCTCTAAGACCGGGAAACAGTGAACAGAGAATGTATGAGTTTCTCAAGATTGGTAACAGATAGAAACAAGAGAAAGTATACAGTTATTCATCTACGTAGAGAAGTTACAGAGGTTTACTCAGAGAATTCCAAGTGTAACTCCAAGAAAATAAGAGAGACTTAGAAAACTGGTAAAACCTACATTGTTGATAGAGTTGGGAGTACTTAGCACTGTGAAAACAGCACTTTCGCAGAAAGAAATCAACTTCTCTGAGACCGGGAAACAGTGAACAGAGAATGTTTGAGTTTCTCAATATTGGTAACACATACAAACAAGAGAAAGTACACAGTGATTCATCTACCTAGAGAAGTTACAGAGGTTTACACAGAGAAATCCAAGTGTAACTCCTGGAAAATAAGAGAGACTTAGAAAACTGGTAAAACCTACATTGTTGATAGAGTTAGGAGTACTTAGCACTGTGAAAACAGCACTTTCGCAGAAAGAAATCTAGTTCTGTAAGCCCGCGAAACAGTGAACAGAGAATGTATGGGTTTCTCAGGATTGGTAACAGATAGAAACAAGAGAAAGTACACAGTGATTCATCTACCTAGAGAAGTTACAGAGGTTTACACAGAGAATTCCAAGTATAAGTACAAGAAAATAAGAGAGACTTAGAAAGCTGGTAAAACCTACATTGTTGATAGAGTTGGGAGTACTTAGCACTGTGAAAACAGCACTTTCGCATAAAGAAATCCACTTCTCTAAAACCGGGATATAGTGAACAGAGAATGTATGAGTATCCCAAGACTGGAAACAGATAGAAACAAGAGAAAGTACACTGTGATTCATCTACCTAGAGAAGTTACAGAGGTTTACACAGAAAATTCCAAGTATAAGTACAACAAAATAAGAGAGACTTAGAAAACTGGTAAAACCCACATTGTTGATAGAGTTGGGAGTACTTAGCACTGTGAAAACAGCACTTTCGCAGAAAGAAATCTACTTCTCTAAGCCCGGGAAACAGTGAACAGAGTATGTGTGAGTTTCTCAAGATTGGTAACAGATAGAAACAAGAGAAAGTACACAGTGATTCATCTACGTAGAGAAGTTACAGAGGTTTACACAGAGAAATCCAAGTGTAACTCCAGGAAAATAAGAGAGACTTAGAAAACTGGTAAAATCTACATTGTTGACAGAGTTGGGAGTACTTAGCACTGTGAAAACAGCACTCTCGCAGAAAGAAATCTACTTCTGTTAGCCCGCGAAACTGTGAACAGAGAATGTATGAGTTTCTCAAGATTGGTAACAGATAGAAACAAGAGAAAGTACACAGTTATTCCTCTACTAGAAAAGTTACAGAGGTTTACACAGAGAATTCCAAGTATAAGTACAAGAAAACAAGAGAGACTTAGAAAACCGGTAAAACCTACATCGTTGATAGAGTTGGGAGTACTTAGCCCTGTGAAAACAGCACTTCGCGGAAAGAAATCTACTTCTCTAAGACCGGGGAACAATGAAGAGTGAATGTATGAGTTTCTCAAGACTGGTAACAGATAGAAATAAGAGAAAGTACACAGTGATTCATCTACCTAGAGAAGTTACAGAGGTTTACACAGAGAATTCCAAGTATAAGTACAAGAAAATAAGAGAGAGTAAGAAAACTGGTAAAACCTACATTGTTGATAGAGTTGGGAGTACTTAGCACTGTGAAAACAGCACTTTCGCACAACGAAATCTACTTCTCTAAGACCGGGAAACAGTGAACAGAGAATGTATGAGTTTCTCAAGATTGGTAACAGATAGAAACAAGAGAAAGTACACAGTGATTCATCTACGTAGAGAAGTTACAGAGGTTTACACAGAGAATTCCAAGTATAAGTACAAGAAAATAAGAGAGACTTAGAAAACTGGTAAAACCTACATTGTTGATAGAGTTGGGAGTACGTAGCACTGTGAAAACAGCACTTTCGCACAAAGAAATCTACTTCTCTAAGACCGGGAAACAGTGAACAGAGAATGTATGAGTTTCTCAAGATTGGTAACAGATAGAAACAAGAGAAAGTATACAGTTATTCATCTACGTAGAGAAGTTACAGAGGTTTACACAGAGAAATTCAAGTGTAACTCCAAGAAAATAAGAGAGACTTAGAAAACTGGTAAAACCTACATTGTTGATAGAGTTGGGAGTACTTAGCACTGTGAAAACAGCACTTTCGCAGAAAGAAATTCACTTCTCTAAAACCGGGATACAGTGAACAGAGAATGTATGAGTTTCTCAAGACTGAGAACAGATAGAAATAAGAGAAAGTACACTGTGATTCATCTACCTAGAGAAGTTACAGAGGTTTACACAGAGCATTCCAAGTATAAGTACAAGAAAATAAGACAGACTTAGAAAACTGGTAAAACCTACATTGTTGATACAGTTGGGAGTACTTAGCACTGTGAAAACAGCACTTTCGCATAAAGAAATCTACTTCTCTAAGACCGGGATACATTGAACAGAGAATGTATGAGTTTCTCAAGACTGGGCACAGATAGAAACAAGAGAAAGTACACAGTGATTCATCTACCTAGAGAAGTTACAGAGGTTCAAACAGAGAAATCCAAGTGTAACTCCAAGAAAATAAGAGAGACTTAGAAAACTGGTAAAACCTACATTGTTGATAGAGTTGGGAGTACTTAGCACTGTGAAAACAGTGCTTTCACAGAAAGAAATCTACTTCTCTAAGACCGGAAAACAGTGAAGAGAGAATGTATGAGTTTCTCAAGACTGGTAACAGATAGAAAGAAGACAAAGTACACAGTGATTCATCTACCTAGCGAAGTTACAGAGGTTTACACAGAGAAATCCAAGTGTTACTCCAAGAAAATAAGAGAAACTTAGAAAACTGGTAAAACCTACATTGTTGATAGAGTTGGGAGTACTTAGCACTGTGAAAACAGCATTTTCGCAGAAAGAAATCTACTTCTCTAAGACCGAGAAACAGTGAACAGAGAATGTTTGAGTTTCTCAAGATTGGTAACAGATAGAAACAAGAGAAAGTACACAGTGATTCATCTACCTAGAGAAGTTACAGAGGTTTACACAGAGAAATCCAAGTGTAACTCCAGGAAAATAAGAGAGACTTAAAAAACTGGTAAAACCTACATTGTTGATAGCGCTGGGAGTACTTAGCACTGTGAAAACAGCACTTTCGCAGAAAGAAATCTACTTCTGTAAGCCCGCGAAACAGTGAACAGAGAATGTATGGGTTTCTCAAGATTGGTAACTTATAGAAACAAGAGAAAGTACACAGTGATTCATCCACCTAGAGAAGTTACACAGGTTTACACAGAGAATTCCAAGTATAAGTAGAAGAAAATAAGAGAAACTTAGAAAACTGGTAAAACCTACATTGTTGATAGAGTTGGGAGTACTTACCACTGTGAAATCAGCACTTTCGAACAAAGAAATCTACTTCTCTAAGACCGCGAAACAATGAACAGAGAATGTGTGAGTTTCTCAAGATTGGTAACAGATAGAAACAAGAGAAATTACACAGTGATTCATCTACCTAGGGAAGTTACAGAGGTTTACACAGAGAATTCCTAGCATAAGTACAAGAAAAGAAGAGAGACTCAGAAAACCGGTAAAACCTACATTGTTGATAGAGTTGGGAGTACTTAGCACTGTGAAAACAGCACTTTCGCGGAAAGAAATCTACTTCTCTAAGACCGGGAAACAATGAAGAGAGAATGTATGAGTTTCTCAAGACTGGTAACAGATAGAAACAAGAGAAAGTACACAGTGATTCATCTACCTAGAAAAGTTACAGAGGTTTACACAGAGAATTCCAAGTATAAGTACAAGAAAATAAGAGAGACTTAGAAAACTGGTAAAACCTACATTGTTGATAGAGTTGCGAGTACTTAGCACTGTGAAAACAGCACTTTCGCAGAAAGAAATCCACTTCTCTAAAACCGGGATACAGTGAACAGAGAATGTGTGAGTTTCTCAAGATTGGTAACAGATAGAAACAAGAGAAAGTACACTGTGATTCATCTACCTAGAGAAGATACAGAGGTTTACACAGAAAATTCCAAGTATAAGTACAAGAAAATAAGAGAGAGTTAGAAAACTGGTAAAACCCACATTGTTGATAGAGTTGGGAGTACTTAGCACTGTGAAAACAGCACTTTCGCAGAAAGAAATCTACTTCTTTAAGACCGCGAAACAGTGAACCGAGAATGTATGAGTTTCTCAAGATTGGTAACAGATAGAAACAAGAGAAAGTACACAGTGATTCATCTACCTAGAGAAGTTACAGAGGATTACACAGAGAATTCCAAGTATAAGTACAAGAAAATAAGAGAGAGTAAGACAACTGGTAAAACCTACATTGTTGATAGAGTTGGGAGTACTTAGCACTGTGAAAACAGCACTTTCGCACAAAGAAATCTACTTCTCTAAGACCGGGAATCAGTGAACAGAGAATGTATGAGTTTCTCAAGATTGGTAACAGAAACAAGAGAAAGTACACAGTGATTCATCTACCTAGAAAAGTTACAGAGGTTTACACAGAGAAATCCAAGTGTAACTCCAAGAAAATAAGAGAGACTTAGAAAACTGGTAAAACTTACATTGTTGATAGAGTTGGGAGTACTTAGCACTGTGAGAACAGCACATTCGCAGAAAGAAATCAACTTCTCTAAGACCGGGAAACAGTGAACAGAGAATGTTTGAGTTTCTCAATATTGGTAACACATAGAAACAAGAGAAAGTACACAGTGATTCATCTACCTAGAGAAGTTACAGAGGTTTACACAGAGAAATCCAAGTGTAACTCCTGGAAAATAAGAGAGACTTAGAAAACTGGTAAAACCTACATTGTTGATAGAGTTGGGAGTACTTAGCACTGTGAAAACAGCACTTTCGCAGAAAGAAATCTACTTCTGTAAGCCCGCGAAACAGTGAACAGAGAATGTATGGGTTTCTCAGGATTGGTAACAGATAGAAACAAGAGAAAGTACACAGTGATTCATCTACCTAGAGAAGTTACAGAGGTTTACACAGAGAATTCCAAGTATAAGTACAAGAAAATAAGAGATAGTAAGAAAACTGGTAAAACCTACATTGTTGATAGAGTTGGGAGTACTTAGCACTGTGAAAACAGCACTTTCGCACAACGAAATCTACTTCTCTAAGACCGGGAAACAGTGAACAGAGAATGTATGAGTTTCTCAAGATTGGTAACAGATAGAAACTAGAGAAAGTACACAGTGATTGATCTATGTAGAGAAGTTACAGAGGTTTACACAGAGAATTCCAAATATAAGTACAAGAAAATAAGAGAGACTTAGAAAACTGGTAAAACCTACATTGTTGATAGAGTTGGGAGTACGTAGCACTGTGAAAACAGCACTTTCGAACAAAGAAATCTACTTCTCTAAGACCGGGAAACAGTGAACAGAGAATGTATGAGTTTCTCAAGATTGGTAACAGATAGAAACAAGAGAAAGTACACAGTGATTCATCTACGTAGATAAGTTACAGAGGTTTACACAGAGAAATCGAGGTGTAAGTCCAAGAAAATAAGAGAGACTTAGAAAACTGGTAAAACCTACATTGTTGATAGAGTTGGGAGTACTTAGCACTGTGAAAACAGCACTTTCGTACAAAAAAATCTACTTATCTAAGACCGGGAAACAGTGAACAGAGAATGTCTGAGTTTCTCAAGATTGGTAACAGATAGAAACAAGAGAAAGTTCCCAGTGATTCATCTACCTAGAAAAGTTACAGAGGTTTACACAGAGAATTCCAAGTATAAGTACAAGAAAGTAAGAGGGACTTAGAAAATCGGTAAAACCTACATTTTTGATAGAGTTGGGAGTACTTAGCACTGTGAAAACAGCACATTCGCACAAAGAAATCTACTTCTTTTAGACCGCGAAACAGTGAACCGAGAATGTATGAGTTTCTCAAGATTGGTAACAGATAGAAACAAGATAAAGTACACAGTGATTCATCTACGTAGAGAAGTTACAGAGGTTTACACAGAGAAATCCAAGTGTAACTCCAAGAAAATAAGAGAGACTTAGAAAACTGGTAAAACCTACATTGTTGATAGAGTTGGGAGTTCTTAGCACTGTGAAAACAGCACTTTCGCAGAAAGAAATCCACTTCTCTAAAAGCGGGATACAGTGAACAGAGAATGTATGAGTTTCTCAAGACTGAGAACAGATAGAAACAAGAGAAAGTACACTGTGATTCACCTACCTAGAGAAGATACAGAGGTTTACACAGAGCATTCCAAGTATAAGTACAAGAAAATAAGACAGACTTAGAAAACTGGTAAAACCTACATTGTTGATAGAGTTGGGAGTACTTAGCACTGTGAAAACAGCACTTTCGCATAAAGAAATCTACTTCTCTAAGACCGGGATACATTCAACAGAGAATGTATGAGTTTCTCAAGACTGGGCACAGATAGAAACAAGAGAAAGTACACAGTGATTCATCTACCTAGAGAAGTTACAGAGGTTTACACAGAGAAATCCAAGTGTAACTCCAAGAAAATAAGAGAGACTTAGAAAACTGGTAAAACCTACATTGTTGATAGAGTTGGGAGTACTTAGCACTGTGAAAACTGCACTTTCGTAGAAAGAAATCTACTTCTCTAAGACCGAGAAAGAGTGAACAGAGAATGTATGAGTTTCTCAAGATTGGTAACAGATAGAAACAAGAGAAAGTACACAGTGATTCATCTACCTAGAGAAGTTACAGAGGTTTACACAGAGGAATCCAAGTGTAACTCCAGGAAAATAAGAGAGACATAGAAAACTGGTAAAACCTACATTGTTGATAGAGTTGGGAGTACTTAGCACTGTAAAAACAGCACTTTCGCAGAAAGAAATCTACTTCTGTAAGCCCGCGAAACAGTGAACAGAGAATGTATGGGTTTCTCAAGATTGGTAACAGATAGAAACAAGAGAAAGTACACAGTGATTCATCTACCTAGAGAAGTTACAGAGGTTTACACAGAAAATTCCAAGTAGAAGTACAAGAAAATAAGAGAGACTTAGAAAACTGGTAAAACCTACATTGTTGATAGAGTTGGGAGTACTTAGCACTGTGAAAACAGCACTTACGCACAAAGAAATCTACTTCTCTAAGACCGGGAAACAGTGAACAGAGAATGTATGAGTTTCTCAAGATTGGTAACAGATAGAAACAAGAGAAAGTACACAGTGATTCATCTACGTAGAGAAGTTACAGAGGTTTACACAGAGAATTCCAAGTATAAGTACAAGAAAGTAAGAGGGACTTAGAAAACCGGTAAAACCTACATTGTTGATAGAGTTGGGAGTACTTAGCACTGTGAAAACAGCACTTTCGCACAAAGAAATCTACTTCTTTTAGAACGCGAAACAGTGAACCAAGAATGTATGAGTTTCTCAAGATTGGTAAGAGATAGAAACAAGATAAGGTACACAGTGATTCATCTACGTAGAGAAGTTACAGAGGTTTACACAGAGAAATCCAAGTGTAACTCCAAGAAAATAAGAGAGACTTAGAAAACTGGTAAAACCTACATTGTTGATAGAGTTGGGAGTACTTAGCACTGTGAAAACAGCACTTTCGCATAAAGAAATCTACTTCTCTAAGACCGGGATACATTGAACAGAGAATGTATGAGTTTCTCAAGACTGGGCACAGATAGAAACAAGAGAAAGTACACAGTGATTCATCTACCTAGAGAAGTTACAGAGGTTCAAACAGAGAAATCCAAGTGTAACTCCAGGAAAATAAGAGAGACTTAGAAAACTGGTAAAACCTACATTGTTGATAGAGTTGGGAGTACTTAGCACTGTGAAAACAGAACTTTCGCAGAAAGAAATCTACTTCTCTAAGACCGCGAAACAGTGAACAGAGAATGTATGAGTTTCTCAAGATTGGTAACAGATAGAAACAAGAGAAAGTACACAGTGATTCATCTAGCTAGAGAAGTTACAGAGGTTTACACAGAGAATTCCAAGTATAAGTACAAGAAAATAAGAGAGACTTAGAAAACTGGTAAAATCTACATTGTTGATAGAGTTGGGAGTACTTAGCACTGTGAAAACAGCACTTTGGCAGTAACAAATTTACTTCTCTAAGACCGCGAAAGAGTGAACAGAGAATGTATGAGTTTCTCAAGATTGGTAACAGATAGAAACATGAGAAAGTACACAGTGATTCATCAACCTAGCGCAGTTACAGAGGTTTACACAGAGAATTCCAACTGTTACTCCAAGAAAATAAGAGAGACTTAGAAAACTGGTAAAACCTACATTGTTGATAGAGTTTGGAGTACTTAGCACTGTGAAAACAGTACTGTCACAGAAAGAAATCTACTTCTCTAAGACCGGAAAACAGTGAAGAGAGAATGTATGAGTTTCTCAAGACTGGTAACAGATAGAAAGAAGACAAAGTACACAGTGATTCATCTACCTAGCGACGTTACAGAGGTTTACACAGAGAATTCCAAGTATAAGTCCAAGAAAATAAGAGAGACTTAGAAAACTGGTAAAACCTACATTGTTGATAGAGTTGGGAGTAGTTAGCACTGTGAAAACAGCACTTTCGCAGAAAGAAATCCACTTCTCTAAAACCTGGATACAGTGAACAGGGAATGTATGAGTTTCCCAAGACTGGGAACAGATAGAAACAAGAGAAAGTACACTGTGATTCATCTACCTAGAAAAGATACAGAGGTTTACACAGAAAATTCCAAGCATAAGTACAAGAAAATAGGAGAGACTTAGAAAACTGGTAAAACCCACATTGTTGATAGAGTTGGGAGTACTTAGCACTGTGAAAAGAGCACTTTCGCAGAAAGAAATCTACTTCTCTAAGCCCGGGAAACAATGAACAGAGAATGTATGAGTTTCTCAAGACTGGGAACAGATAGAAACAAGAGAAAGTACACAGTGATTCATCTACCTAGAGAAGTTACAGAGGTTTACACAGAGAAATCCAAGTGTAAGTACAAGAAATTAAGAGAGACTTAGAAAACTGGTAAAACCTACATTGTTGATAGAGTTGGGAGTACTTAGCACTGTGAAAACAGCACTTTCGCAAAAAGAAATCTACTTCTCTAAGACCGCGAAACAGTGAACAGAGAATGTGTGAGTTTCTCAAGATTGGTAACAGATAGAAACAAGAGAAATTACACAGTGATTCATCTACCTAGGGAAGTTACAGAGGTTTACACAGAGAATTCCAAGTATAAGTACAAGAAAACAAGAGAGACTTAGAAAACCGGTAAAACCTACATTGTTGATAGAGTTGGGAGTACTTAGCACTGTGAAAACAGCACTTTCGCGGAAAGAAATCTACTTCTCTAAGACCGGGACAATGAAGAGAGAATGTATGAGTTTCTCAAGACTGGTAACAGATAGAAATAAGAGAAAGTACACAGTGATTCATCTACCTAGAGAACTTACAGAGGTTTACACAGAGAATTCCAAGTATAAGTAAAAGAAAATAAGAGAGAGTAAGAAAACTGGTAAAACCTACATTGTTGATAGAGTTGGGAGTACTTAGCACTGTGAAAACAGCACTTTCCCAGAAAGAAATCTACTTCTCTAAGACCGGGAAACAGTGAACAGAGAATTTTTGAGTTTCTCAATATTGGTAACACATAGAAACAAGAGAAAGAACGCAGTGATTCATCTACCTAGAGAACTTACAGAGGTTAACACAGAGAAATCGAAGTGTAACTCCAGGAAAATAAGAGAGACTTAGAAAACTGGTAAAACCTACATTGTTGATAGAGTTGGGAGTACTTAGCACTGTGAAAACAGCACTTTCGCAGAAAGAAATCTACTTCTGTAAGCCCGCGAAACAGTGAACAGAGAATGTATGGGTTTCTCAAGATTGGTAACAGATAGAAACAAGAGAAAGTACACAGTGATTCATCTACCTAGAGAAGTTACAGAGGTTTACACAGAGAATTCCAAGTATAAGTACAAGAAAATAAGAGAGACTTAGAAAACTGGTAAAACCTACGTTGTTGATAGAGTTGGGAGTACTTAGCACTGTGAAAACAGCACATTCGCAGAAAGAAATTCACTTCTCTAAAACCGGGATACAGTCATCAGATAATGTATGAGTTTCCCAAGACTGGGAACAGATAGAAACAAGATAAAGTACACTGTGATTCATCTACCTAGAAAAGATACAGTGGTTTACTTAGAAAATTCCAAGCATAAGTACAAGAAAATAGGAGAGACTTAGAAAACTGGTACAACCCACATTGTTGATAGAGTTGGGAGTACTTAGCACTGTGAAAACAGCACTTTCGCAGAAAGAAATCTACTTCGCTAAGCCCGGGAAACAATGAACAGAGAATGTATGAGTTTCTCAAGACTGGGAACAGATAGAAACAAGAGAAAGTACACAGTGATTCATCTACCTAGAGAAGTTACAGAGGTTTACACAAAGAAATCCAAGTGTAAGTACAAGAAAATAAGAGAGACCTAGAAAACTGGTAAAACCTACATTGTTGATAAAGTTGGGAGTACTTAGCACTGTGAAAACAGCACTTTCGCACAAAGAAATCTACTTCTCTAAGACCGCGAAACAATGAACAGAGAATGTGTGAGTTTCTCAAGATTGGTAACAGATAGAAACAACAGAAATTACACAGTGATTCATCTACCTAGGCAAGTTACAGAGGTTCACACAGAGAATTCCAAGTATAAGTACAAGAAAACAAGAGAGACTTAGAAAACCGGTAAAACCTACATTGTTGATAGAGTTGGGAGTACTTAGCACTGTGAAAACAGCACTTTCGCGGAAAAAAATCTACTTCTCTAAGACCGGGAAACAGTGAACAGAGAATGTATGAGTTTCTCAAGATTGGTAACAGATAGAAACAAGAGAAAGTACACAGTGATTCATCTACCTAGAGAAGTTAGAGAGGTTTACACAGAGAATTCCAAGTATAAGTCCAAGAAAATAAGAGAGACTTAGAAAACTGGTAAAACCTACATTGTTGATAGAGTTGGGAGTACTTAGCACTGTGAAAACAGCACATTCGCAGAAAGAAATCTACTTCTCTAAGACCGTGAAACAGTGAACAGAGAATGTATGAGTTTCTCAAGATTGGTAACAGATAGAAACAAGAGAAAGTACACAGTGATTCATCTAGCTAGAGAAGTTACAGAGGTTTAGAAAGAGAATTCCAAGTAAAAGTACAAGAATATAAGGGAGACTTAGAAAACTGGTAAAACCTACATTGTTGATAGAGTTGGGAGTACTTAGCACTGTGAAAACAGCACTTTGGCAGAAACAAATCTACTTCTCTAAGAGCGCGAAACAGTGAACAGAGAATGTATGAGTTTCTCAAGATTGGTAACAGATAGAAACAAGAGAAAGTACACAGTTATTCATCTACCTAGAGAACTTACAGAGATTTACACAGAGGAATCCAAGTGTAACTCCAGGAAAATAAGAGAGACTTAGAAAACTGGTAAAACCTACATTGTTGATAGAGTTGGGAGTAATTAGCACTGTGAAAACAGCACTTTCGCAGAAAGAAATCTACTTCTCTAAGACTGGGAAACAGTGAACAGAGAATGTTTGAGTTTCTCAATATTGGTAACACATAGAAACAAGAGAAAGTACACAGTGATTCATCTACCTAGAGAACTTACAGAGGTTTACACAGAGGAATCCAAGTGTAACTCCAGGAAAATAAGAGAGACTTAGAAAACTGGTAAAACCTACATTGTTGATAGAGTTGGGAGCACTTAGCACTGTGAAAACAGCACTTTCGCAGAAAGAAATCTACTTCTGTAAGCCCGCGAAACAGTGAACAGAGAATGTATGGGTTTCTCAAGATTGGTAACAGATAGAAACAAGAGAAATTACACAGCGATTCATCTACCTAGGGAAGTTACAGAGGTTTACACAGAGAATTCCAAGTATAAGTACAAGAAAATAAGAGAGACATAGAAAACTGGTAAAACCTACACTGTTGATAGAGTTGGGAGTACTTAGCACTGTGAAAACAGCACTTTCTCAGAAAGAAATCCACTTCTCTAAAACCGGGATACAGTGAACAGAGAATGTATGAGTTTCTCAAGACTGGGAACAGATAGAAACAAAAGAAAGTACACTGTGATTCATCTACCTAGAGAAGTTACAGAGGTTTACACAGAGCATTACAAGTATAAGTACAAGAAAATAAGAGAGACTTAGAAAACTGGTAAAACCTACATTGTTGATACAGTTGGGAGTACTTAGCCCTGTGAAAACAGCACTTTCGCATAAAGAAATCTACTTCTCTGTGACCGGGAAACAGTGAACAGAGAATGTATGAGTTTCTCAAGATTGGTAACAGATAGAAACAAGAGAAAGTACACACTGATTCATCTACCTAGAGAAATTACAGGGGTTTACACAGAGAATTCCAAGTGTTACTCCAAGAAAATAAGAGAGACTTAGAAAACTGGTAAAACCTACATTGTTGATAGAGTTGGGAGTACTTAGATCTGTGAAAACAGTACTTTCACAGAAAGAAATCTACTTCTCTAAGACCGGGAAACAGTGAAGAGAGAATGTATGAGTTTCTCAAGACTGGTAACAGATAGAAAGAAGACAAAGTACACAGTGATTCATCTACCTAGCGAAGTTACAGAGGTTTACACAGAGAATTCCAAGTATAAGTACAAGAAAATAAGAGAGACTTAGAAAACTGGTAAAACCTACATTTTTGACAGAGTTGGGAGTACTTAGCACTGTGAAAACAGCACTTTCGCAGAAAGAAATCTACTTCTCTAAGACCGGGAAACAATGAAGAGAGAATGTATGAGTTTCTCAAGACTGGTAACAGATAGAAATAAGAGAAAGTACACAGTGATTAATCTACCTAGAGAAGTTACAGAGGTTTACACAGAGAATTCCAAGTATAAGTACGAGAAAATAAGAGAGAGTAAGAAAACTGGTAAAACCTACATTGTTGATAGAGTTGGGAGTACTTAGCACTCTGAAAACAGCACTTTCGCACAAAGAAATCTACTTCTCTAAGACCAGGAAACAGTGAACAGCGAATGTATGAGTTTCTCAAGATTGGTAACAGATAGAAACAAGAGAAAGTACCTCGTGATTCATCTACGTTGAGAAGTTACAGAGGTTGACACAGAGAATTCCAAGTATAAGTACAAGAAAATAAGAGAGACTTAGAAAACTGGTAAAACCTACATTGTTGATAGAGTTGGGAGTACTTAGCACTGTGAAAACAGCACTTTCGCAGAAAGAAATCTACTTCTCTGTGACCGGGAAACAGTGAACAGAGAATGTACGAGTTTCTCAAGATTGGTAACAGATAGAAACAAGAGAAAGTAAACAGTGATTTATCTAGCTAGAGAAGTTACAGAGGTTTACACAGAGAATTCCAAGTATAAGTACAAGAAAATAAGAGAGAGTTAGAAAACAGGTAAAAACATACATTGTTGATAGAGGTGGGAGTACTTAGCACTGTGAAAACAGCACTTTCGCACAAAGAAATCTACTTCTCTAAGACCGCGAAACAGTGAACAGAGAATGTATGAGTTTCTCAAGATTGGTAACAGATAGAAACAAGAGAAAGTACACAGTGATTCATTTACCTAGCGAAGTTACCGAGATTTACACAGAGAATTCCAAGTATAAGTATAAAAAAATAAGAGAGACTTAGAAAACTGGTAAAACCTACATTGTTGATAGAGTTGGGAGTACTTAGCACTGTGAGAACAGCACTTTCGTACAAAGAAATCTACTTCTCTAAGACCGGGAAACAGTGAACAGAGCATGTATGAGTTTCTCAAGATTGGTAACAGATAGAAACAAGAGAATGTACACAGTGATTCATCTACCTAGAAAAGTTACAGAGGTTTACACAGAGAAATCCAAGTGTAACTCCAAGAAAATAAGAGAGACTTAGAAAAGTGGTAAAACCTACATTGTTGATAGAGTTGCTAGTATTTAGCACTGTTAAAACAGCACTTTCGCAGAAAGAAATCTACTTCTCTGAGACCGAGAAACAGTGAACAGAGAATGTTTGAGTTTCTCAATATTGGTAACACATAGAAACAAGAAAAAGTACACAGTGATTCATCTACCTAGAGAAGTTACAGAGGTTTACACAGAGAAATCCAAGTGTAACTCCAGGAAAATAAGAGAGACGTAGAAAACTGGTAAAACCTACACTGTGTGATAGAGTTGAGAGTACTTAGCACTGTGAAAACAGCACTTTCGGAGAATGAAATCCACTTCTCTAAAACCGGGATACAGTGAACAGAGAATGTATGAGTTTCCAAGACTGGGAACAGATAGAAACAAGAGAAGGTACACTGTGATTCATCTACCTAGAGAAGTTACAGAGGTTTACACAGAGCATTCCAGGTATAAGTACAAGAAAATAAGAGAGACTTAGAAAACTGGTAAAACCTACATTGTTGATAAAGTTGGGAGTACTTAGCACTTTGAAAACAGCACTTTCGTATAAAGAAATCTACTTCTCTAAGACCGGGAAACAGTGAACAGAGAATGTATGAGTTTCTCAAGACTAGGAACAGATAGAAACAAGAGAAAGTACACAGTGATTCATCTACCAAGAGAAGTTACAGAGGTTTACACAGAGAAATCCAAGTGTAACTCCAGGAAAATAAGAGAGCCTTAGAAAACTGGTAAAACTTACACTGTTGATAGAGTTGGCAGTACTTAGCACTGTGAAAACAGAAGTTTCGCAGAAAGAAATCTACTTCTCTAAGACCGGGAAACAGTGGACAGAGAATGTTTGAGTTTCTCAATATTGGGAACAGATAGAAACAAGAGAAAGTACACCGTGATTCATCTAGCTAGAGAAGTTACAAAAGTTTACACAGTGAATTCCAAGTATAAGTCCAAGAAAATAAGAGAGACTTAGAAAACTGGTAAAACCTACATTGTTGATAGAGTTGGAAGTACTTAGCACTGTGAAAACAGCACTTTCGCAGAAAGAAATCCACTTCTCTAAAACCTGGATACAGTGAACAGAGAATGTATGAGTTTCCCAAGACTGGGAACAGATAGAAACAAGAGAAAGTACACTGTGATTCATCTACCTAGAAAAGATACAGAGGTTTACACAGAAAATTCCAAGCATAAGTACAAGAAAATAGGAGAGACTTAGAAAACTGGTAAAACCCACATTGTTGATAGAGTTGGGAGTACTTAGCACTGTGAAAAGAGCACGTTCGCAGAAAGAAATCTACTTCTCTAAGCCCGGGAAACAATGAACAGAGAATGTATGAGTTTCTCAAGACTGGGAACCGATAGAAAGAAGAGAAAGTACACAGTGATTCATCTACCTAGAGAAGTTACAGAGGTTTACACAGAGAAATCCAAGTGTAAGTACAAGAAATTAAGAGAGACTTAGAAAACTGGTAAAACCTACATTGTTGATAGAGTTGGGAGTACTTAGCACTGTGAAAACAGCACTTTCGCAAAAAGAAATCTACTTCTCTAAGACCGCGAAACAGTGAACAGAGAATGTGTGAGTTTCTCAAGATTGGTAACAGATAGAAACAAGAGAAATTACACAGTGATTCATCTACCTAGGGAAGTTACAGAGGTTTACACAGAGAATTCCAAGTATAAGTACAAGAAAACAAGAGAGACTTAGAAAACCGGTAAAACCTACATTGTTGATAGAGTTGGGAGTACTTAGCACTGTGAAAACAGCACTTTCGCGGAAAGAAATCTACTTCTCTAAGACCGGGACAATGAAGAGAGAATGTATGAGTTTCTCAAGACTGGTAACAGATAGAAATAAGAGAAAGTACACAGTGATTCATCTACCTAGAGAACTTACAGAGGTTTACACAGAGAATTCCAAGTATAAGTACAAGAAAATAAGAGAGAGTAAGAAAACTGGTAAAACCTACATTGTTGATAGAGTTGGGAGTACTTAGCACTGTGAAAACAGCACTTTCCCAGAAAGAAATCTACTTCTCTAAGACCGGGAAACAGTGAACAGAGAATTTTTGAGTTTCTCAATATTGGTAACACATAGAAACAAGAGAAAGAACGCAGTGATTCATCTACCTAGAGAACTTACAGAGGTTAACACAGAGAAATCCAAGTGTAACTCCAGGAAAATAAGAGAGACTTAGAAAACTGGTAAAACCTACATTGTTGATAGAGTTGGGAGTACATAGCACTGTGAAAACAGCACTTTCGCAGAAAGAAATCTACTTCTGTAAGCGCGCGAAACAGTGAACAGAGAATGTATGGGTTTCTCAAGATTGGTAACAGATAGAAACAAGAGAAAGTACACAGTGATTCATCTACCTGGAGAAGTTACAGAGGTTTACACAGAGAATTCCAAGTATAAGTACAAGAAAATAAGAGAGACTTAGAAAACTGGTAAAACCTACGTTGTTGATAGAGTTGGGAGTACTTAGCACTGTGAAAACAGCACATTCGCAGAAAGAAATTCACTTCTCTAAAACCGGGATACAGTCATCAGAGAATGTATGAGTTTCCCAAGACTAGGAACAGATAGAAACAAGATAAAGTACACTGTGATTCATCTACCTAGAAAAGATACAGTGGTTTACACAGAAAATTCCAAGCATAAGTACAAGAAAATAGGAGAGACTTAGAAAACTGGTACAACCCACATTGTTGATAGAGTTGGGAGTACTTAGCACTGTGAAAACAGCACTTTCGCAGAAAGAAATCTACTTCGCTAAGCCCGGGAAACAATGAACAGAGAATGTATGAGTTTCTCAAGACTGGGAACAGATAGAAACAAGAGAAAGTACACAGTGATTCATCTACCTAGAGAAGTTACAGAGGTTTACACAGAGAAATCCAAGTGTAAGTAGAAGAAAATAAGAGAGACTTAGAAAACTGGTAAAACCTACATTGTTGATAAAGTTGGGAGTACTTAGCACTGTGAAAACAGCACTTTCGCACAAAGAAATCTACTTCTCTAAGACCGCGAAACAATGAACAGAGAATGTGTGAGTTTCTCAAGATTGGTAACAGATAGAAACAAGAGAAATTACACAGTGATTCATCTACCTAGGCAAGTTACAGAGGTTCACACAGAGAATTCCAAGTATAAGTACAAGAAAACAAGAGAGACTTAGAAAACCGGTAAAACCTACATTGTTGATAGAGTTGGGAGTACTTAGCACTGTGAAAACAGCACTTTCGCGGAAAAAAATCTACTTCTCTAAGACCGGGAAACAGTGAACAGAGAATGTATGAGTTTCTCAAGATTGGTAACAGATAGAAACAAGAGAAAGTACACAGTGATTCATCTACCTAGAGAAGTTAGAGAGGTTTACACAGAGAATTCCAAGTATAAGTCCAAGAAAATAAGAGAGACTTAGAAAACTGGTAAAACCTACATTGTTGATAGAGTTGGGAGTACTTAGCACTGTGAAAACAGCACATTCGCAGAAAGAAATCTACTTCTCTAAGACCGTGAAACAGTGAACAGAGAATGTATGAGTTTCTCAAGATTGGTAACAGATAGAAACAAGAGAAAGTACACAGTGATTCATCTAGCTAGAGAAGTTACAGAGGTTTAGAAAGAGAATTCCAAGTAAAAGTACAAGAATATAAGAGAGACTTAGAAAACTGGTAAAACCTACATTGTTGATAGAGTTGGGAGTACTTAGCACTGTGAAAACAGCACTTTGGCAGAAACAAATCTACTTCTCTAAGAGCGCGAAACAGTGAACAGAGAATGTATGAGTTTCGCAAGATTGGTAACAGATAGAAACAAGAGAAAGTACACAGTTATTCATCTACCTAGAGAACTTACAGAGATTTACACAGAGGAATCCAAGTGTAACTCCAGGAAAATAAGAGAGACTTAGAAAACTGGTAAAACCTACATTGTTGATAGAGTTGGGAGTAATTAGCACTGTGAAAACAGCACTTTCGCAGAAAGAAATCTACTTCTCTAAGACCGGGAAACAGTGAACAGAGAATGTTTGAGTTTCTCAATATTGGTAACACATAGAAACAAGAGAAAGTACACAGTGATTCATCTACCTAGAGAACTTACAGAGGTTTACACAGAGGAATCCAAGTGTAACTCCAGGAAAATAAGAGAGACTTAGAAAACTGGTAAAACCTACATTGTTGATAGAGTTGGGAGCACTTAGCACTGTGAAAACAGCACTTTCGCAGAAAGAAATCTACTTCTGTAAGCCCGCGAAACAGTGAACAGAGAATGTATGGGTTTCTCAAGATTGGTAACAGATAGAAACAAAAGAAAGTACACAGTGATTCATCTACCTAGAGAAGTTACAGAGGTTTACACAGAGAATTCCAAGTATAAGTACAAGAAAATAAGAGAGACTTAGAATACTGGTAAAACCTACATTGTTGATAGAGTTGGGAGTACTTAGCACTGTGAAAACAGCACTTTCGCAGAAAGAAATCTACTTCTCTAAGACCGGGAAACAGTGAACAGAGAATGTTTGAGTTTCTCAATATTGGTAACACATAGAAACAAGAGAAAGTACACAGTGATTCATCTACCTAGAGAACTTACAGAGGTGTACACAGAGGAATCCAAGTGTAACTCCAGGAAAATAATAGAGACTTAGAAAACTGGTAAAACCTACATTGTTGATAGAGTTGGGAGTACTTAGCACTGTGAAAACAGCACTTTCGCAGAAAGAAATCTACTTCTCTGTGACCGGGAAACAGTGAACAGAGAATGTACGAGTTTCTCAAGATTGGTAACAGATAGAAACAAGAGAAAGTACACAGTGATTTATCTAGCTAGAGAAGTTACAGAGGTTTACACAGAGAATTCCAAGTATAAGTACAAGAAAATAAGAGAGAGTTAGAAAACAGGTAAAAACATACATTGTTGATAGAGGTGGGAGTACTTAGCACTGTGAAAACAGCACTTTCGCACAAAGAAATCTACTTCTCTAAGACCGGGAAACAGTGAACAGAGAATGTATGAGTTTCTCAAGACTAGGAACAGATAGAAACAAGAGAAAGTACACAGTGATTCATCTACCTAGAGAAGTTACAGAGGTTTACACAGAGAAATCCAAGTGTAACTCCAGGAAAATAAGAGAGCCTTAGAAAACTGGTAAAACTTACACTGTTGATAGAGTTGGCAGTACTTAGCACTGTGAAAACAGCACTTTCCCAGAAAGAAATCTACTTCTCTAAGACCGAGAAACAGTGAACAGAGAATGTATGAGTTTCTCAAGATTGGTAACAGATAGAAACAAGGGAAAGTACACAGTGATTCATCTACCTAGCGAAGTGACAGAGGTTTACACAGAGAATTCCAAGTATAAGTACAAGAAAATAAGAGAGACTTAGAAAACTGGTAATATTTACATTGTTGATAGAGTTGGGAGTACTTAGCACTGTGAAAACAGCACTTTCGCAGAAAGAAATCTACTTCTCTAAGACAGCGAAACAGTGAACAGGGAATGTATGAGTTTCTCAAGATTGGTAACAGATAGAAACAAGAGAAAGTACACAGTGATTCACCTACCTAGAAAAGTTACAGAGGTTTACACATAGAATTCCAAGTTTTACTCCAAGAAAATAAGAGAGACTTAGAAAACTGGTAAAACCTACATTGTTGATAGAGTTGGGAGTACTTAGCACTGTGAAAACAGCACTTTCGCAGAAAGAAATCTACTTCGCTAAGCCCGGGAAACAATGAACAGAGAATGTATGAGTTTCTCAAGACTGGGAACAGATAGAAACAAGAGAAAGTACACAGTGATTCATCTACCTAGAGAAGTTACAGAGGTTTACACAGAGAAATCCAAGTGTAAGTAGAAGAAAATAAGAGAGACTTAGAAAACTGGTAAAACCTACATTGTTGATAAAGTTGGGAGTACTTAGCACTGTGAAAACAGCACTTTCGCACAAAGAAATCTACTTCTCTAAGACAGCGAAACAGTGAACAGAGAATGTATGAGTTTCTCAAGATTGGTAACATATAGAAACAAGAGAAAGTACACAGTGATTCATCTACCTAGAGAAGTTAGAGAGGTTTACACAGAGAATTCCAAGTATAAGTCCAAGAAAATAAGAGAGACTTAGAAAACTGGTAAAACCTACATTGTTGATAGAGTTGGGAGTACTTAGCACTGTGAAAACAGCACATTCGCAGAAAGAAATCTACTTCTCTAAGACCGTGAAACAGTGAACAGAGAATGTATGAGTTTCTCAAGATTGGTAACAGATAGAAACAAGAGAAAGTACACAGTGATTCATCTAGCTAGAGAAGTTACAGAGGTTTAGAAAGAGAATTCCAAGTAAAAGTACAAGAATATAAGAGAGACTTAGAAAACTGGTAAAACCTACATTGTTGATAGAGTTGGGAGTACTTAGCACTGTGAAAACAGCACTTTGGCAGAAACAAATCTACTTCTCTAAGAGCGCGAAACAGTGAACAGAGAATGTATGAGTTTCGCAAGATTGGTAACAGATAGAAACAAGAGAAAGTACACAGTTATTCATCTACCTAGAGAACTTACAGAGATTTACACAGAGGAATCCAAGTGTAACTCCAGGAAAATAAGAGAGACTTAGAAATCTGGTAAAACCTACATTGTTGATAGAGTTGGGAGTAATTAGCACTGTGAAAACAGCACTTTCGCAGAAAGAAATCTACTTCTCTAAGACCGGGAAACAGTGAACAGAGAATGTTTGAGTTTCTCAATATTGGTAACACATAGAAACAAGAGAAAGTACACAGTGATTCATCTACCTAGAGAACTTACAGAGGTTTACACAGAGGAATCCAAGTGTAACTCCAGGAAAATAAGAGAGACTTAGAAAACTGGTAAAACCTACATTGTTGATAGAGTTGGGAGCACTCAGCACTGTGAAAACAGCACTTTCGCAGAAAGAAATCTACTTCTGTAAGCCCGCGAAACAGTGAACAGAGAATGTATGGGTTTCTCAAGATTGGTAACAGATAGAAACAAGAGAAAGTACACAGTGATTCATCTACCTAGAGAAGTTACAGAGGTTTACACAGAGAATTCCAAGTATAAGTACAAGAAAATAAGAGAGACTTAGAATACTGGTAAAACCTACATTGTTGATAGAGTTGGGAGTACTTAGCACTGTGAAAACAGCACTTTCGCAGAAAGAAATCTACTTCTCTAAGACCGGGAAACAGTGAACAGAGAATGTTTGAGTTTCTCAATATTGGTAACACATAGAAACAAGAGAAAGTACACAGTGATTCATCTACCTAGAGAACTTACAGAGGTGTACACAGAGGAATCCAAGTGTAACTCCAGGAAAATAAGAGAGACTTAGAAAACTGGTAAAACCTACATTGTTGATAGAGTTGGGAGTACTTAGCACTGTGAAAACAGCACTTTCGCAGAAAGAAATCTACTTCTCTGTGACCGGGAAACAGTGAACAGAGAATGTACCAGTTTCTCAAGATTGGTAACAGATAGAAACAAGAGAAAGTACACAGTGATTTATCTAGCTAGAGAAGTTACAGAGGTTTACACAGAGAATTCCAAGTATAAGTACAAGAAAATAAGAGAGAGTTAGAAAACAGGTAAAAACATACATTGTTGATAGAGGTGGGAGTACTTAGCACTGTGAAAACAGCACTTTCGCACAAAGAAATCTACTTCTCTAAGACCGGGAAACAGTGAACAGAGAATGTATGAGTTTCTCAAGACTAGGAACAGATAGAAACAAGAGAAAGTACACAGTGATTCATCTACCTAGAGAAGTTACAGAGGTTTACACAGAGAAATCCAAGTGTAACTCCAGGAAAATAAGAGAGCCTTAGAAAACTGGTAAAACTTACACTGTTGATAGAGTTGGCAGTACTTAGCACTGTGAAAACAGCACTTTCCCAGAAAGAAATCTACTTCTCTAAGACCGAGAAACAGTGAACAGAGAATGTATGAGTTTCTCAAGATTGGTAACAGATAGAAACAAGGGAAAGTACACAGTGATTCATCTACCTAGCGAAGTGACAGAGGTTTACACAGAGAATTCCAAGTATAAGTACAAGAAAATAAGAGAGACTTAGAAAACTGGTAATATTTACATTGTTGATAGAGTTGGGAGTACTTAGCACTGTGAAAACAGCACTTTCGCAGAAAGAAATCTACTTGTCTAAGACAGCGAAACAGTGAACAGGGAATGTATGAGTTTCTGAAGATTGGTAACAGATAGAAACAAGAGAAAGTACACAGTGATTCACCTACCTAGAAAAGTTACAGAGGTTTACACATAGAATTCCAAGTTTTACTCCAAGAAAATAAGAGAGACTTAGAAAACTGGTAAAACCTACATTGTTGATAGAGTTTGGAGTACTTAGCACTGTGAAAACCGCACTTTCGCAGAAAGAAATCTACCTCTTAAAACCGGGAAACAGTGAACAGAGAATGTATGAGTTTCTCAAGACTGGTAACAGATAGAAACAAGATAAGGTACACAGTGATTCATCTACCTAGCGAAGTTACTGAGGTTTACTCAGAGAATTCCAAGAATAACTACAAGAAAATAAGATAGACTTAGAAAACTGGTAAAACCTACATTGTTGATAGAGTTTGGAGTACTTAGCACTGTGAAAACAGCACTTTCACAGAAAGAAATTTACTTCTCTAAGATCGGGAAACAATGAAGAGAGAATGTATGAGTTTCTCAAGACGGGTAACAGATAGAAATAAGAGAAAGTACACAGTGATTCATCTACCTAGAGAAGTTACAGAGGTTTACAAAGAGAATTCCAAGTATAAGTACAAGAAAACAAGAGAGACTTAGAAAACCGGTAAAACCTACATTGTTGATAGAGTTGGGAGTACTTAGCACTGTAATAACAGCACTTTCGCAGAAAGAAATCTACTTCTCTAGGACCGGGAAACAATGAAGAGAGAATGTATGAGTTTCTCAAGATTGGTAACAGATAGAAATGAGAGAAAGTACACAGTGATTCATCTACCTAGAGAAGTTACAGAGGTTCACACAGAGAATTCCAAGTATAAGCACAAGAAAATAAGAGAGAGTAAGAAAACTGGTAAACCTAGATTCTTGATAGAGTTGGGAGTACTTAGCACTGTGAAAACAGCACTTTCGCACAAAGAAATCTACTTCTCGAAGACCGGGAAACAGTGAACAGAGAATGTATGAGTTTCTCAAGATTGGTAACAGATAGAAAAAAGAGAAAGTACACAGTGATTCACCTACGTAGAGAAGTTACAGAGGTTTACACAGAGAATTCCAAGTATAAGTACAAGAAAATAAGAGAGACTTAGAAAACTGGTAAAACCTACATTGTTGATAGAGTTGGGAGTACTTAGCACTGTGAAAACAGCAATTTCGCAGAAAGAAATCTACTTCTGTAAGCCCGCGAAACAGTGAACAGAGAATGTATGAGTTTCTCAAGATTGGTAACAGATAGAAACAAGAGAAAGTACACAGTGATTTATCTAGCTAGAGAAGTTACAGAGGTTTACACAGAGAATTCCAAGTATAAGTACAAGAAAATAAGAGAGAGTTAGAAAACAGGTAAAAACATACATTGTTGATAGAGGTGGGAGTACTTAGCACTGTGAAAACAGCACTTTCGCACAAAGAAATCTACTTCTCTAAGACCGTGAAACAGTGAACAGAGAATGTATGAGTTTCTCAAGATTGGTAACAGATAGAAACAAGAGAAAGTACACAGTGATTCATCTACGTAGAGAAGTTACAGTGGTTTACACAGAGAATTCCAAGTATAAGTACAAGAAAATAAGAGAGACTTAGAAAACTGATAAAACCTACACTGTTGATAGAGTTGGGAGTACTTAGCACTGTGAAAACAGCACTTTGGCAGAAACAAATCTACTTCTCTAAGACCGCGAAACAGTGAACAGAGAATGTATGAGTTTCTCAAGATTGGTAACAGATAGAAACAAGAGAAAGTACACAGTGATTCATTTACCTAGCGAAGTTACAGAGATTTACACAGAGAATTCCAAGCATAAGTATTAAAAAATAAGAGAGACTTAGAAAACTGGTAAAACCTACATTGTTGATAGAGTTGGGAGTACTTAGCACTGTGAGAACAGCACTTTCGTACAAAGAAATCTACTTCTCTAAGACCGGGAAACAGTGAACAGAGCATGTATGAGTTTCTCAAGATTGGTAACAGATAGAAACAAGAGAATGTACACAGTGATTCATCTACCTAGAAAAGTTACAGAGGTTTACACAGAGAAATCCAAGTGTAACTCCAAGAAAATAAGAGAGACTTAGAAAACTGGTAAAACCTACATTGTTGATAGAGTTGGGAGTATTTAGCACTGTTAAAACAGCACTTTCGCAGAAAGAAATCTACTTCTCTGAGACCGAGAAACAGTGAACAGAGAATGTTTGAGTTTCTTAATATTGGTAACACATAGAAACAAGAAAAAGTACACAGTGATTCATCTACCTAGAGAAGTTACAGAGGTTTACACAGAGAAATCCAAGTGTAACTCCAGGAAAATAAGAGAGACTTAGAAAACTGGTAAAACCTACACTGTGTGATAGAGTTGGGAGTACTTAGCACTTTGAAAACAGCACTTTCGGAGAAAGAAATCCACTTCTCTAAAAAAGGGAAACAGTGAACAGAGAATGTATGAGTTTCCAAGACTGGGAACAGATAGAAATAAGAGAAGGTACACTGTGATTCATCTACCTAGAGAAGTTACAGAGGTTTACACAGAGAATTCCAGGTATAAGTACAAGAAAATAAGAGAAACTTAGAAAACTGGTAAAACCTACATTGTTGATAGAGTTGGGAGTACTTAGCACTTTGAAAACAGCACTTTCGCATAAAGAAATCTACTTCTCTAAGACCGGGAAACAGTGAACAGAGAATGTATGAGTTTCTCAAGACTAGGAACAGATAGAAACAAGACGAAGTACACAGTGATTCATCTACCTAGAGAAGTTACAGAGGTTTACACAGAGAAATCCAAGTTTAACTCCAGGAAAATAAGAGAGCCTTAGAAAACTGGTAAAACTTACACTGTTGATAGAGTTGGCAGTACTTAGCACTGTGAAAACAGCACTTTCCCAGAAAGAAATCTACTTCTCTAAGACCAGGAAACAGTGAACAGAGAATGTATGAGTTTCTCAGGATTAGGTAACAGAAACAAGAGAAAGCACACAGTGATTTATCTACCTAGAGAAGTTACAGAGGTTTCCACCAAGAATTCCAAGTGTTACTCCAAGAAAATAAGAGAGACTTAGAAAACTGGTAAAACTTACATTGTTGATAGAGTTGGGAGTACTTAGCACTGTGAAAACAGCACTTTCGCACAAACAAATCTACTTCTCTAAGACCGCGAAACAGTGAACAGAGAATGTATGAGTTTCTCAAGATTGGTAACAGATAGAAACAAGGGAAAGTACACAGTGATTCATCTACCTATAAAAGTTAGAGAGGTTTACACAGAGAATTCCAAGTATAAGTACAAGAAAATAAGAGAGACTTAGAAAACTGGTAAAACCTACATTGTTGATAGAGTTGGGAGTACTTAGCACTGTGAAAACAGCACTTTCCCAGAAAGAAATCTTCTTCTCTAAGTCCGCGAAACAGTGAACAGAGAATGTATGAGTTTCTCAAGATTGGTAACAGATAGAAACAAGAGAAAGTACACAGTGATTCATCTACCTAGAGAAGTTACAGAAGTTTATTCAGAGAATTCCATTTATAAGTACAAAAAGTAAGAGAGACTTAGAAAACCGTTAAAACCTGCATTGTGGATAGAGTTGGGAGTACTTAGCACTGTGAAAACAGCACTTTCCCAGAAAGAAATCTACTTCTCTAACACTGGGAAACAGTGAACAGAGAATGTATGAGTTTGTCAAGATTGGTAACAGATAGAAACAAGAGAAACTATACAGTGATTCATCTACCTAAAGAAGTTACAGAGGTTTACACAGAGAATTCCAAGTATAAGTACAAGAATATAAGAGAGACTTAGAAAACTCGTAAAACCTACATGTGGATAGAGTTGGGAGTACTTAGCACTGTGAAAACAGCACTTTCGCAGAAAGAAATCTACTTCTCTAAGACTGGGAAACTGTGAACAGAGAATGTATGAGTTTCTGAAGATTGGTAACAGATAGAAACAAGAGAAAGTACGCAGTGATTCATCTACCTAGAAAAGTTACAGAGGTTTACACAGAGAATTCCAGGTATAAGTACAAGAAAATAAGAGAGACTTAGAAAACTGGTAAAACCTACATTGTTGAAAGAGTTGGGAGTACTTAGCACTGTGAAAACAGCACTTTCGCCGAAAGAAAATTAGTTCTCTAAGTCCGCGAAAAAGTGAAGAGAGAATGTATGAGTTTCTCAAGATTGGTAACAGATAGAAACAAGAGAAAGTACACAGTGATTCATCTACCTAGAAAAGTTACAGAGGTTTACATAGAGAATTCCAAGGATAAGTACAAAAAAATAAGAGAGACTTAGAAAACTGGTAAAACCTACATTGTTAATAGAGTTGGGAGTACTTAGCACTGTGAAAACAGCACTTTCGCAGAAAAAAATCTACTTCTCTAACACTGAGAAACAGTGAACAGAGAATGTATGAGTTTCCCAAGATTGGTAACAGATAGAAAAAAGAGAAAGTACACATTGATTCATCTACCTAGAAAAGTTAAGAGGTTTACATAGAGAATTCCAAGTATAAGTACAAGGAAATAAGAGAGACTTAGAAAAGCGGTAAAACCTACATTGTTGATAGGGTTGGCAGTACTTAGCACTGTGAAAACAGCACTTTCGCCGAAAGAAACTTAGTTTTCTAAGTCCGGGAAATAGTGAAATGAGAATGTATCAGTTTCTCAAGATTGGTAACAGATAGAAACAAGACAAACTACACAGTGATTCATCTACCTAGAAAAGTTACAGAGGTTTACACGGAGAATTCCAAGTATAAGTACAAGAAAATAAGAGAGACTCAGAAAACTGGTAAAACCTACATTGTTGATAAAGTTGGGAGTACTTAGCACTGTGAAAACAGCACTTTCGCCGAAAGAAATTTAGTTCTCTAAGTCCGTGAAACAGTGAACAGAGAATGTATGAGTTTCTCAAGATTAGTAACAGATAGAAACAAGAGAAAGCATGCAGTGATTCATCTACCTAGAAAAGTTACAGAGGTTTACACAGAGAAAACCAAGTATAAGTACAAGAAAATAAGAGAGACTTAGAAAACCGGTAAAACCTACATTGTTGACTGAGTTGGGAGTACTTAGCACTGTGAAAACAGCACATTCGCTGAAAGAAATCTACTTCTCTAAGACTGGGAAACAGTGAACAGAGAATGTACGAGGTTCTCAAGATTGGTAACAGATAGAAACAGGAGAAAGTACACAGTGATTCTTCTACCTAGAGAAGCTACAGAGGTTTACACAGAGAATTCCAAGTGTAAGTACAAGAATATAAAAGAGACTTAGAAAACTCGTAAAACCTACATGTGGATAGTTTTGGGAGTACTTAGCACTGTGAAAACAGCGCTTTCGCAGAAAGAAATCTAATTCTCTAAGACTGGGAAACAGTGAACAGAGAATGTACGAGTTTCTCAAGATTGGTAATAGATAGAAACAAGAGAAAGTACACAGTGATTCATCTACCTAGAGAAGTTACAGAGGTTTACACAGAGAATTCCAGGTATAAGTACAAGAAAATAAGACTGACTTAGAAAACTGGTAAAACCTACATTGTTGATAGAGTTGGCAGTACTTAGCACTGTGAAAACAGCACTTTCGCCGAAAGAAATTTAGTTCTCTAAGTCCGCGAAACAGTGAACAGAGAATGTATGAGTTTCTCAAGATTGGGAACAGATAGAAACAAGAGAAAAGTACACAGTGATTCATCTACCTAGAAAAGTTACAGAGGTTTACACAGAGAATTCCAAGTATAAGTACAAGAAAATAAGAGAGACTTACAAAACTGGTAAAACGTACATTGTTGATAGAGTTGGCAGTACTTAGCACTGTGAAAACAGCACTTTCGCTGAAAGAAATCTACTTCTCTAAGACTGGGAAACAGTGAACAGAGAATGTACGAGGTTCTCAAGATTGGTAACAGATAGAAACAAGAGAAAGTACACAGTGATTCATCTACCTAGAGAAGTTACAGAGGTTTACACGGAGAATTCCAAGTATAAGTACAAGAAAATAAGAGAGACTTAGAAAACTGGTAAAACCTACATTGTGGATAGAGTTGGGAGTACTTATCACTGTGAAAACAGCACTTTCGCCGAAGGAAAAGTAGTTCTCTAAGTCCGTGAAACAGTGAACAGAGAATGTATGAGTTTCTCAAGATTGGTAACAGAGAGAAACAAGAGAAAGTACACAGTGATTCATCTACCTAGAAAAGTTACAGAGGTTTACATAGAGAATTCCAAGGATAAGTACAAGAAACTAAGAGAGACTGAGAAAACTGGTAAAGCCTACATTGTTAATAGAGTTGGGAGTACTTAGCACTGTGAAAACAGCACTTTCGCCGAAGGAAAAGTAGTTCTCTAAGTCCGTGAAACAGTGAACAGAGAATGTATGAGTTTCTCAAGATTGGTAACAGATAGAAACAAGAGAAAGTACGCAGTGATTCATCTACCTAGAAAAGTTACAGAGGTTTACACAGAGAATTCCAAGGATAAGTACAAGAAAATAAGGGAGACTTAGAAAACTGGTAAAATCTACATTGTGGATAGAGTTGGGAGTACTTAGCACTGTGAAAACAGCACTTTCGCCGAAAGAAATTTAGTTCTGTAAGTCCGTGAAACAGTGAACAGAGAATGTATGAGTTTCTCAAGATTGGTAATAGATAGAAACAAGAGAAAGTACGCAGTGATTCAACTACCTAGAAAAGTTACAGAGGTTTACACAGAGAATTCCAGGTATAAGTACAAGAAAATAAGAGAGACTTAGAAAACTGGTAAAACCTACATTGTTGAAAGAGTTTGGCGTACTTAGCACTGTGAAAACAGCACTTTCGCGAAAAATTTAGTTCTCTAAGTCCGCGAAACAGTGAACAGAGAATGTATCAGTTTCTAAAGATGCGTAACAGATAGAAACAAGAGAAACTACACAGTGATTCATCTACCTAGAAAAGTTACAGAGGTTTACACAGAGAATTCCAAGGATAAGTACAAGAAAATAAGAGAGACTTAGAAAACGGGTAAAACCTACATTGTTGATAGAGTTGGGAGTACTTAGCACTGTGAAAACAGCACTTTCCCAGAAAGAAATCTACTTCTCTAACACTGGGAAACGGTGAACAGAGAATGTATGAGTTTCTCAAGATTGGGAACAGATAGAAACAAGAGAAAGTACACAGTGATTCATCTACCTAGAAAAGTTACAGAGGTTTACACAGAGAATTCCAAGTATAAGTACAAGAAAATAAGAGAGACTTAGAAAACTGGTAAAACCTACATTGTTGATAGAGTTGGGAGTACTTAGCACTGTGAAAACAGCACTTTCGCAGAAAGAAATCTACTTCTCTAAGACTGGGAAACAGTGAACAGAGAATGTATGAGTTTCTCAAGATTGGTAACAGATAGAAACAAGAGAAAGTACACAGTGATTCATGTACCTAGAGAAGTTACAGAAGTTTACACAGAGAAGTACATGTGTAAGTAGAAGAAAATAAGAGAGAGTTAGAAAACTGGTAAAACCTACATTGTGGATAGAGTTGGGAGTACTTAGCACTGAGAAAACAGCACTTTCGCAGAAAGAAATCTACTTCTCTAACACTGGGAAACAATAAACAGAGAATGTATGCGTTTCTCAAGATTGGTAACAGATAGAAACTAGAGAAAGTACACAGTGATTCATATACCTAGAGAAGTTACAGAAGTTTACAAAGAGAAGTACATGTATAATTACAAGAAAATAAGAGAGACTTAGAAAACTGGTAAAACCTACATTGCGGATAGAGTTGGGAGTACTTAGCACTGTGAAAACAGCACTTTCGCCGAAAGAAATCTATTTCTCTAAGACTGGGAATCACTGAACAGAGAATGTATGAGTTTCTCAAGATTCTTAACAGATAGAAACAAGAGAAAGTACACAGTGATTCATCTACCTAGAAAAGTGACAGAGGTTTACACGGAGAATTCCAAGTATAAGTACAAGAAAATAAGAGAGACTTAGAAAACTGGTAAAACCTACATTGTTGATAGAGTTGGCAGTACTTACCACTGTGAAAACACCACTTTCACCGAAGGAAATTTAGTTCTCTAAGTCCGTGAAACAGTGAACAGAGAATGTATGAGTTTCTCAAGATTGGTAAAAGATAGAAACAAGAAAAAGTACACAGTGATTCATCTACCTAGAAAAGTTAGAGAGGTTTACACAGAGAATTAAAAGGATAAGTACAAGAAAATAAGAGAGACTTAGAAAACTGGTAAAACCTACATTGTTGATAGAGTTGGGAGTACTTAGCACGGTGAAAACAGCACTTTCCCAGAAAGAAATCTACTTCTCTAAGTCCGCGAAACAGTGAACAGAGAATGTATGAGTTTCTCAAGATTGGTAACAGATAGAAACAAGAGAAAGTAAACAGTGATTCATCTACCTAGAAAAGTTAGAGAGGTTTACACAGAGAATTCCAAGTATAAGTACAAGAAAATAAGAGAGATTTAGAAAACTGGTAAAACCTACATTGTTGATAGAGTTGGCAGTACTTACCACTGTGAAAACACCACTTTCATCGAAGGAAATTTAGTTCTCTAAGTCCGTGAAACAGTGAACAGAGAATGTATGAGTTTCTCAAGATTGGTAACAGATAGAAACAAGAGAAAGTACACAGTGATTCATCTACCTAGAAAAGTTAGAGAGGTTTACACAGAGAATTCCAAGGATAAGTACAAGAAAATAAGAGAGACTTAGAAAACTGGTAAAACCTACATTGTTGATAGAGTTGGGAGTACTTAGCACTGTGAAAACAGCACTTTCCCAGAAAGAAATCTACTTCTCTAAGTCCGCGAAACAGTGAACAGAGAATGTATGAGTTTCTCAAGATTGGTAACAGATAGAAACAAGAGAAAGTACACAGTGATTCATCTACCTAGAAAAGTTACAGAGGTTTACACAGAGAATTCCAAGTATAAGTACAAGAAAATAAGAGAGACTTAGAAAACCGGTAAAACCTACATTGTTGATAGAGCTGGGAGTACTTAGCGCTGTGAAAACAGCACTTTCGCAGAAAGAAATCTACTTCTCTAACACTGGGAAACAGTGAACAGGGAATGTATGAGTTTCTCAAGATTGGTAACAGATAGAAACAAGAGAAAGTACACAGTGATTCATATACCTAGAGAAGTTACAGAGGTTTACACAGAGAATTCCAAGTATAAGTACAAGAAAATAAGAGAGACTTAGAAAACTGGTGAAACCTACATTGTTGATAGAGTTGGGAATACTTAGCACTGTGAAAACAGCACTTTCGCCGAAGGAAATTTAGTTCTCTAAGTCCGTGAAACAGTGAACAGAGAATGTATGAGTTTCTCAAGTTTGGTAACAGATAGAAACAAGCGAAATACACAGTGATTCATCTACCTAGAGAAGTTACAGAGGTTTACACAGAGAATTCCAAGGATAAGTACAAGAAAATAAGAGAGACTTAGAAAACTGGTAAAACCTACATTGTTGATAGAGTTGGGAGTACTTAGCACTGTGAAAACAGCACTTTCGACGAAGGAAATTTAGTTCTCTAAGTCCGTGCAACAGTGAACAGAGAATGTATGAGTTTCTCAAGTTTGGTAACAGATAGAAACAAGCGAAAGTACACAGTGATTCATCTACCTAGAGAAGTTACAGAGGTTTACACAGAGAATTCCAAGTATAAGTACAAGAAAATAAGAGAGACTTAGAAAACTGGTAAAACCTACATTGTGGATAGACTTGGGAGTACTTAGCACTGTGAAAACAGCACTTTCGCCGAAAGAAATTTAGTTCTCTAAGTCCCTGAAACAGTGAAAAGAGAATGTATCAGATTCTCAAGATTGGTAACAGATAGAAACAAGAGAAACTACACAGTGATTCATCTACCTAGAAAAGTTATAGAGGTTTACACAGAGAAATCCAAGGATAAGTACAAGAAAATAAGAGAGACTGAGAAAACTGGTAAAACCTACATTGTTGATAGAGTTGGTAGTACGTAGCACTGTGAAAACAGCATTTTCGCCGAAAGAAATTCAGTTCTCTAAGTCCGTGAAACATTTAACAGAGAATGTATGAGTTTCTCAAGATTGGTAACAGATAGAAACAAGAGAAAGTACACAGTGATTCATCTACCTAGAAAAGTTACAGAGGTTTACACAGAGAAAACCAAGTATAAGTACAAGAAAATAAGAGAGACTTAGAAAACTGGTAAAACCTACATTGTTGATAGAGTTGGGAGTACTTAGCACAGTGGAAACAGCACTTTCGCCGAAGGAAATTTAGTTCTCTAAGTTCGTGAAACAGTGAACAGAGAATGTATGAGTTTCTCAAGTTTGGTAACAGATAGAAACAAGCGAAAGTACACAGTGATTCATCTACCTAGAAAACTTACAGAGGTTTACACAGAGAATTCCAAGGATAAGTACAAGAAAATAAGAGAGACTTATAAAACTGGTAAAACCTACATTGTTGATAGAGTTGGGAGTACATAGCACTGTGAAAACAGCACTTTCGCCGAAGGAAATTTAGTACTCTAAGTCCGTGAAACAGTGAACAGAGAATGTATGAGTTTCTCAAGTTTGGTAACAGATAGAAACAAGCGAAAGTACACAGTGATTCATCTACCTAGAAAACTTACAGAGGTTTACACAGAGAATTCCAAGGATAAGTACAAGAAAATAAGAGAGACTTAGAAAACTGGTAAAACCTACATTGTTGATAGAGTTGGGAGTACTTAGCATTGTGAAAACAGCACTTTCACCGAAGGAAATTTAGTTCTCTAAGTCCGTGAAACAGTGAACAGAGAATGTATGAGTTTCTCAAGTTTGGTAACAGATAGAAACAAGCGAAAGTACACAGTGATTCATTTACGTAGAAAAGTTACAGAGGTTTACACAGAGAATTCCAAGTATAAGTACAAGAAAATAAGAGAGACTTAGAAAACCGGTAAAACCTACATTGTTGATAGAGTTGGGAGTACTTAGCGCTGTGAAAACAGTACTTTCGCAGAAAGAAATCTACTTCTCTAACACTGGGAAACAGTGAACAGAGAATGTATGAGTTTCTCAAGATTCGTAACAGATAGAAACAAGAGAAAGTACACAGTGATTCATCTACCTAGAGAAGTTACAGAGGTTTACACAGAGAATTCCAAGTATAAGTGCAAGAAAATAAGAGAGACTTAGAAAACTGGTAAAACCTACATTGTTGATAGAGTTGGGAGTACTTAGCACTGTGAAAACAGCACTTTCGTCGAAGGAAATTTAGTTCTCTAAGTCCGTGAAACAGTGAACAGAGAATGTATGAGTTTTTCAAGTTTGGTAACAGATAGAAACAAGCGAAAGTACACAGTGATTCATCTACCTAGAAAAGTTACAGAGGTTTACACAGAGAATTCCAAGGATAAGTACAAAAAAATAAGAGAGACTTAGAAAACTGGTAAAACCTACATTGTTGATAGAGTTGGGAGTACTTAGCACTGTGAAAACAGCGCTTTCGCCGAGGGAAATTTAGTTCTCTAACTCCGTGAAACAGTGAACAGAGAATGTATGAGTTTCTCAAGTTTGGTAACAGATAGAAACAAGCGAAAGTACACAGTGATTCATCTACCTAGAAAAGTTACAGAGGTTTACACAGAGAATTCCAAGGATAAGTACAAGAAAATAAGAGAGACTTAGAAAACTGGTAAAACCTACATTGTTGATAGAGTTGGGAGTACTTAGCACTGTGAAAACAGCACTTTCACCGAAGGAAATTTAGTTCTCTAAGTCCGTGAAACAGTGAACAGAGAATGTATGAGTTTCTCAAGTTTGGTAACAGATAGAAACAAGCGAAAGTACACAGTGATTCATCTACCTAGAAAAGTTACAGAGGTTTACACAGAGAATTCCAAGTATAAGTACAAGAAAATAAGAGAGACTTAGAAAACCGGTAAAACCTACATTGTTGATAGAGTTGGGAGTACTTAGCGCTGTGAAAACAGCACTTTCGCAGAAAGAAATCTACTTCTCTAACACTGGGAAACAGTGAACAGTGAATGTATGAGTTTCTCAAGATTGATAACAGATAGAAACAAGAGAAAGTACACAGTGATTCATATACCTAGAGAAGTTACAGAGGTTTACACAGAGAATTCCAAGTATAAGTACAAGAAAATAAGAGAGACTTAGAAAACTGGTGAAACCTACATTGTTGATAGAGTTGGGAGTACTTAGCACTGTGAAAACAGCACTTTCGCCGAATGAAATTTAGTTCTCTAAGTCCGTGAAACAGTGAACAGAGAATGTATGAGTTTCTCAAGTTTGGTAACAGATAGAAACAAGCGAAATACACAGTGATTCATCTACCTAGAGAAGTTACAGAGGTTTACACAGAGAATTCCAAGGATAAGTACAAGAAAATAAGAGAGACTTAGAAAACTGGTAAAACCTACATTGTTGATAGAGTTGGGAGTACTTAGCAATGTGAAAACAGCACTTTCGACGAAGGAAATTTAGTTCTCTAAGTCCGTGCAACAGTGAACAGAGAATGTATGAGTTTCTCAAGTTTGGTAACAGATAGAAACAAGCGAAAGTACACAGTGATTCATCTACCTAGAAAAGTTACAGAGGTTTACACAGAGAATTCCAAGGATAAGTACAATAAAATAAGAGAGACTTAGAAAACTGGTAAAACCTACATTGTTGATAGAGTTAGGAGTACTTAGCACTGTGAAAACAGCACTTTCGCCGAAGAAAATTTAGTTCTCTAAGTCCGTGAAACAGTGAACAGAGAATGTATGAGTTTCTCAAGTTTGGTAACAGATAGAAAGAAGCGAAAGTACACAGTGATTCATCTACCTAGAAAAGTTACAGAGGTTTACACAGAGAATTCCAAGTATATGTACAAGAAAATAAGAGAGACTTAGAAAACTGGTAAAACCTACATTGTTGATAGAGTTGGAAGTAATTAGCAATGTGAAAACAGCACTTTCGCAGAAAGAAATCTACTCTAACACTGGGAAACAGTGAACAGAGAATGTATGAGTTTCTCAAGATTGGTAACAGATAGAAACAAGAGAAAGTACACAGTGATTCATCTACCTAGAAAAGTTACAGAGGTTTACACAGAGAATTCCAAGTATAAGTACAAAAAAATAAGAGAGACTTAGAAAACTGGTAAAACCTACATTGTTGATAGAGTTGGGAGTACTTAGCACTGTGAAAACAGCACTTTCGCCGAAGGAAATTTAGTTCTCTAAGTCTGTGAAACACTGAACAGAGAATGTATGAGTTTCTCCAGTTTGGTAACAGATAGAAACAAGCGAAACTACACAGTGATTCATCTACCTAGAAAAGTTACAGAGGTTTATACAGAGAATTCCAAGGATAAGTACAAGAAAATAAGAGAGACTTAGAAAACTGGTAAAACCTACATTGTTGATAGAGTTGGGAGTACTTAGCACTGTGAAAACAGCACTTTCGCCGAAGGAAATTTAGTTCTCTAAGTCCGTGAAACAGTGAACAGAGAATGTATGAGTTTCTCCAGTTTGGTAACAGATAGAAACCAGCGAAACTACACAGTGATTCATCTACCTAGAAAAGTTACAGAGGTTTACACAGAGAATTCCAAGGATAAGTACAAGAAAATAAGAGAGACTTAGAAAACTGGTAAAACCTACATTGTTGATAGAGTTGGGAGTACTTAGCACTGTGAAAACAGCGCTTTCGCCGAGGGAAATTTAGTTCTCTAACTCCGTGAAACAGTGAACAGAGAATGTATGAGTTTCTCAAGTTTGGTAACAGATAGAAACAAGCGAAAGTACACAGTGATTCATCTACCTAGAAAAGTTACAGAGGTTTACACAGAGAATTCCAAGGATAAGTACAAGAAAATAAGAGAGACTTAGAAAACTGGTAAAACCTACATTGTTGATAGAGTTGGGAGTACTTAGCACTGTGAAAACAGCACTTTCACCGAAGGAAATTTAGTTCTCTAAGTCCGTGAAACAGTGAACAGAGAATGTATGAGTTTCTCAAGTTTGGTAACAGATAGAAACAAGCGAAAGTACACAGTGATTCATCTACCTAGAAAAGTTACAGAGGTTTACACAGAGAATTCCAAGTATAAGTACAAGAAAATAAGAGAGACTTAGAAAACCGGTAAAACCTACATTGTTGATAGAGTTGGGAGTACTTAGCGCTGTGAAAACAGCACTTTCGCAGAAAGAAATCTACTTCTCTAACACTGGGAAACAGTGAACAGAGAATGTATGAGTTTCTCAAGATTGGTAACAGATAGAAACAAGAGAAAGTACATAGTGATTCATATACCTAGAGAAGTTACAGAGGTTTACACAGAGAATTCCAAGTATAAGTACAAGAAAATAAGAGAGACTTAGAAAACTGGTGAAACCTACATTGTTGATAGAGTTGGGAGTACTTAGCACTGTGAAAACAGCACTTTCGCCGAATGAAATTTAGTTCTCTAAGTCCGTGAAACAGTGAACAGAGAATGTATGAGTTTCTCAAGTTTGGTAACAGATAGAAACAAGCGAAATACACAGTGATTCATCTACCTAGAGAAGTTACAGAGGTTTACACAGAGAATTCCAAGGATAAGTACAAGAAAATAAGAGAGACTTAGAAAACTGGTAAAACCTACATTGTTGATAGAGTTGGGAGTACTTAGCACTGTGAAAACAGCACTTTCGACGAAGGAAATTTAGTTCTCTAAGTCCGTGCAACAGTGAACAGAGAATGTATGAGTTTCTCAAGTTTGGTAACAGATAGAAACAAGCGAAAGTACACAGTGATTCATCTACCTAGAGAAGTTACAGAGGTTTAATCAGAGAATTCGAAGTATAAGTACAAGAAAATAAGAGATACTTAGAAAACTGGTAAAACCTACATTGTGGATAGACTTGGGAGTACTTAGCACTGTGAAAACAGCACTTTCGCCGAAAGAAATTTAGTTCTCTAAGTCCCTGAAACAGTGAAAAGAGAATGTATCAGATTCTCAAGATTGGTAACAGATAGAAACAAGAGAAACTACACAGTGATTCATCTACCTAGAAAAGTTACAGAGGTTTACACAGAGAAATCCAAGGATAAGTACAAGAAAATAAGAGAGACTGAGAAAACTGGTAAAACCTACATTGTTGATAGAGTTGGTAGTACGTAGCACTGTGAAAACAGCATTTTCGCCGAAAGAAATTCAGTTCTCTAAGTCCGTGAAACATTTAACAGAGAATGTATGAGTTTCTCAAGATTGGTAACAGATAGAAACAAGAGAAAGTACACAGTGATTCATCTACCTAGAAAAGTTACAGAGGTTTACACAGAGAAAACCAAGTATAAGTACAAGAAAATAAGAGAGACTTAGAAAACTGGTAAAACCTACATTGTTGATAGAGTTGGGAGTACTTAGCACAGTGGAAACAGCACTTTCGCCGAAGGAAATTTAGTTCTCTAAGTTCGTGAAACAGTGAACAGAGAATGTATGAGTTTCTCAAGTTTGGTAACAGATAGAAACAAGCGAAAGTACACAGTGATTCATCTACCTAGAAAACTTACAGAGGTTTACACAGAGAATTCCAAGGATAAGTACAAGAAAATAAGAGAGACTTATAAAACTGGTAAAACCTACATTGTTGATAGAGTTGGGAGTACATAGCACTGTGAAAACAGCACTTTCGCCGAAGGAAATTTAGTTCTCTAAGTCCGTGAAACAGTGAACAGAGAATGTATGAGTTTCTCAAGTTTGGTAACAGATAGAAACAAGCGAAAGTACACAGTGATTCATCTACCTAGAAAAGTTACAGAGGTTTACACAGAGAATTCCAAGGATAAGTACAAGAAAATAAGAGAGACTTAGAAAACTGGTAAAACCTACATTGTTGATAGAGTTGGGAGTACTTAGCATTGTGAAAACAGCACTTTCACCGAAGGAAATTTAGTTCTCTAAGTCCGTGAAACAGTGAACAGAGAATGTATGAGTTTCTCAAGTTCGGTAACAGATAGAAACAAGCGAAAGTACACAGTGATTCATTTACCTAGAAAAGTTACAGAGGTTTACACAGAGAATTCCAAGTATAAGTACAAGAAAATAAGAGAGACTTAGAAAACCGGTAAAACCTACATTGTTGATAGAGTTGGGAGTACTTAGCGCTGTGAAAACAGCACTTTCGCAGAAAGAAATCTACTTCTCTAACACTGGGAAACAGTGAACAGAGAATGTATGAGTTTCTCAAGATTGGTAACAGATAGAAACAAGAGAAAGTACACAGTGATTCATCTACCTAGAGAAGTTACAGAGGTTTACACAGAGAACTCCAAGTATAAGTGCAAGAAAATAAGAGAGACTTAGAAAACTGGTAAAACCTACATTGTTGATAGAGTTGGGAGTACTTAGCACTGTGAAAACAGCACTTTCGCCGAAGGAAATTTAGTTCTCTAAGTCCGTGAAACAGTGAACAGAGAATGTATGAGTTTCTCAAGTTTGGTAACAGATAGAAACAAGCGAAAGTACACAGTGATTCATCTACCTAGAGAAGTTACAGAGGTTTACACAGAGAATTCCAAGTATAAGTACAAGAAAAGAAGAGAGACTTAGAAAACTGGTAAAAACTACATTGTGGATAGAGTTGGGAGTACTTAGCACTGTGAAAACAGCACTTTCGCCGAAAGATATTTAGTTCTCTAAGTCCCTGAAACAGTGAAAAGAGAATGTATCAGATTCTCAAGATTGGTAACAGATAGAAACAAGCGAAAGTATACAGTGATTCATCTACCTAGAAAAGTTACAGAGGTTTACACAGAGAATTCCAAGGATAAGTACAAGAAAATAAGAGAGACTTAGAAAACTGGTAAAACCTACATTGTTGATAGAGTTGGGAGTACTTAGCACTGTGAAAACAGCACTTTCACCGAAGGAAATTTAGTTCTCTAAGTCCGTGAAACAGTGAACAGAGAATGTATGAGTTTCTCAAGTTTGGTAACAGATAGAAACAAGCGAAAGTACACAGTGATTCATCTACCTAGAAAAGTTACAGAGGTTTACACAGAGAATTCCAAGGATATGTACAAGAAACTAAGAGAGACTTAGAAAACCGGTAAAACCTACATTGTTGATAGAGTTGGGAGTACTTAGCGCTGTGAAAACAGCACTTTCGCAGAAAGAAATCTACTTCTCTAACACTGGGAAACAGTGAACAGAGAATGTATGAGTTTCTCAAGATTGGTAACAGATAGAAACAAGAGAAAGTACACAGTGATTCATATACCTAGAGAAGTTACAGAGGTTTACACAGAGAATTCCAAGTATAAGTACAAGAAAATAAGAGAGACTTAGAAAACTGGTGAAACCTACATTGTTGATAGAGTTGGGAGTACTTAGCACTGTGAAAACAGCACTTTCGCCGAATGAAATTTAGTTCTCTAAGTCCGTGAAACAGTGAACAGAGAATGTATGAGTTTCTCAAGTTTGGTAACAGATAGAAACAAGCGAAATACACAGTGATTCATCTACCTAGAGAAGTTACAGAGGTTTACACAGAGAATTCCAAGGATAAGTACAAGAAAATAAGAGAGACTTAGAAAACTGGTAAAACCTACATTGTTGATAGAGTTGGGAGTACTTAGCACTGTGAAAACAGCACTTTCGACGAAGGAAATTTAGTTCTCTAAGTCCGTGCAACAGTGAACAGAGAATGTATGAGTTTCTCAAGTTTGGTAACAGATAGAAACAAGCGAAAGTACACAGTGATTCATCTACCTAGAGAAGTTACAGAGGTTTACACAGAGAATTCGAAGTATAAGTACAAGAAAATAAGAGAGACTTAGAAAACTGGTAAAACCTACATTGTGGATAGACTTGGGAGTACTTAGCACTGTGAAAACAGCACTTTCGCCGAAAGAAATTTAGTTCTCTAAGTCCCTGAAACAGTGAAAAGAGAATGTATCAGATTCTCAAGATTGGTAACAGATAGAAACAAGAGAAACTACACAGTGATTCATCTACCTAGAAAAGTTACAGAGGTTTACACAGAGAAATCCAAGGATAAGTACAAGAAAATAAGAGAGACTGAGAAAACTGGTAAAACCTACATTGTTGATAGAGTTGGTAGTACGTAGCACTGTGAAAACAGCATTTTCGCCGAAAGAAATTCAGTTCTCTAAGTCCGTGAAACATTTAACAGAGAATGTATGAGTTTCTCAAGATTGGTAACAGATAGAAACAAGAGAAAGTACACAGTGATTCATCTACCTAGAAAAGTTACAGAGGTTTACACAGAGAAAACCAAGTATAAGTACAAGAAAATAAGAGAGACTTAGAAAACTGGTAAAACCTACATTGTTGATAGAGTTGGGAGTACTTAGCACAGTGGAAACAGCACTTTCGCCGAAGGAAATTTAGTTCTCTAAGTTCGTGAAACAGTGAACAGAGAATGTATGAGTTTCTCAAGTTTGGTAACAGATAGAAACAAGCGAAAGTACACAGTGATTCATCTACCTAGAAAACTTACAGAGGTTTACACAGAGAATTCCAAGGATAAGTACAAGAAAATAAGAGAGACTTATAAAACTGGTAAAACCTACATTGTTGATAGAGTTGGGAGTACATAGCACTGTGAAAACAGCACTTTCGCCGAAGGAAATTTAGTTCTCTAAGTCCGTGAAACAGTGAACAGAGAATGTATGAGTTTCTCAAGTTTGGTAACAGATAGAAACAAGCGAAAGTACACAGTGATTCATCTACCTAGAAAAGTTACAGAGGTTTACACAGAGAATTCCAAGGATAAGTACAAGAAAATAAGAGAGACTTAGAAAACTGGTAAAACCTACATTGTTGATAGAGTTGGGAGTACTTAGCACTGTGAAAACAGCACTTTCGCCGAAGGAAATTTAGTTCTCTAAGTGCGTGAAACAGTGAACAGAGAATGTATGAGTTTCTCCAGTTTGGTAACAGATAGAAACAAGCGAAAGTACACAGTGATTCATCTACCTGGAAAAGTTACAGAGGTTTACACAGAGAATTCCAAGTATAAGTACAAGAAAATAAGAGAGACTTAGAAAACTGGTAAAACCTAAATTGTGGATAGAGTTGGGAGTACTTAGCACTGTGCAAACAGCACTTTCGCCGAAAGAAATTTAGTTCACTAAGTCCCTGAAACAGTGAAAAGAGAATGTATCAGTTTCTCAAGATTGGTAACAGATATAAACAAGAGAAACTACACAGTGATTCATCTACCTAGAAAAGTTACAGAGGTTTACACAGAGAATTCCAAGGATAAGTACAAGAAAATAAGAGAGACTGAGAAAACTGGTAAAACCTACATTGTTGATAGAGTTGGGAGTACTTAGAACTGTGAAAACAGCACTTTCGCCGAAAGAAATTCAGTTCTCTAATTCCGTGAAACATTTAACAGAGAATGTATGAGTTTCTCAAGATGGGTAACAGATAGAAACAAGAGAAAGTACACAGTGATTCAGATACCTAGAAAAGTTACAGAGGTTTACACAGAGAATTACAAGAATAAGTACAAGAAAATAAGAGAGACTTAGAAAACCGGTAAAACCTACATTGTTGATAGAGTTGGGAGTACTTAGCGCTGTGAAAACAGCACATTCGCAGAAAGAAATCTACTTCTCTAACACTGGGAAACAGTGAACAGAGAATGTATGAGTTTCTCAAGATTGGTAACAGATAGAAACAAGATAAAGTACACAGTGATTCATATACCTAGAGAAGTTACAGAGGTTTACACAGAGAATTCCAAGTATAAGTACAAGAAAATAAGAGAGATTTAGAAAACTGGTGAAACCTACATTGTTGATAGAGTTGGAAGTACTTAGCACTGTGAAAACAGCACTTTCGCCGAAGGAAATTTAGTTGTCTAAGTCCGTGAAACAGTGAACAGAGAATGTATGAGTTTCTCAAGTTTGGTAACAGATAGAAACAAGCGAAAGTACACAGTGATTCATCTACCTAGAAAAGTTACAGAGGTTTACACAGAGAATTCCAAGGATAAGTACAAGAAAATAAGAGAGACTTAGAAAACTGGTAAAACCTACATTGTTGATAGAGTTGGGAGTACTTAGCACTGTGAAAACAGCACTTTCGCCGAAGGAAATTTAGTTCTCTAAGTCCGTGAAACAGTGAACAGAGAATGTATGAGTTTCTCAAGTTTGGTAACAGATAGAAACAAGCGAAAGTACACAGTGATTCATCTACCTAGAAAAGTTACAGAGGTTTACACAGAGAATTCCAAGGATAAGTACAAGAAAATAAGAGAGACTTAGAAAAATGGTAAAACCTACATTGTTGATAGAGTTGGGAGTACTTAGCACTGTGAAAACAGCACTTTCACCGAAGGAAATTTAGTTCTCTAAGTCCGTGAAACAGTGAACAGAGAATGTATGAGTTTCTCAAGTTTGGTAACAGATAGAAACAAGCGAAAGTACACAGTGATTCATCTACCTAGAAAAGTTATAGAGGTTTACACAGAGAATTCCAAGTATAAGTACAAGAAAATAAGAGAGACTTAGAAAACTGGTAAAACCTACATTGTTGATAGAGTTGGGAGTACTTAGCACTGTGAAAACAGCACTTTCCCAGACAGAAATCTACTTCTCTAAGACTGGGAAACAGTGAACAGAGAATGTATGAGTTTCTCCAGTTTGGTAACAGATAGAAACAAGCGAAAGTACACAGTGATTCATCTACCTAGAAAAGTTACAGAGGTTTACACAGAGAATTCGAAGGATAAGTACAAGAAAATAAGAGAGACTTAGAAAACTGGTAAAACCTACATTGTTGATAGAGTTGCGAGTACTTAGCACTGTGAAAACAGCACTTTCACCGAAGGAAATTTAGTTCTCTAAATCCGTGAAACAGTGAACAGAGAATGTATGAGTTTCTCAAGTTTGGTAACAGATAGAAACAAGCGAAAGTACACAGTGATTCATCTACCTAGAAAAGTTACAGAGGTTTACACAGAGAATTCCAAGGATAAGTACAAGAAAATAAGAGAGACTTAGAAAACTGGTAAAACCTACATTGTTAATAGAGTTGGGAGTACTTAGCACCGTGAAAACAGCACTTTCGCAGAAAGAAATCTACTTCTCTAAGACTGGGAAACAGTGAACAGAGAATGTATGAGTTTCTCAAGATTGGTAACAGATAGAAACAACAGAAAGTACACAGTGATTCATCTACCTAGAAAAGTTACAGAGGTTTACACAGAGAATTCCAAGTATAAGTACAAGAAAATAAGAGAGACTTAGAAAACGGGTAAAACCTACATTGTTGATAGAGTTGGGAGTACTTAGCACTGTGAAAACAGCTCTTTCGCAGAAAGAAATCTACTTCTCTAACATTGGGAAACAGTGAACAGAGAATGTATGAGTTTCTGAAGATTGGTAACAGATAGAAACAAGAGAAAGTACACAGTGATTCATCTACCTAGAGAAGTTACAGAGGTTTACACAGATAATTCCAAGTATAAGTACAAGAAAATAAGAGAGACTTAGAAAACTGGTAAAACCTACATTGTTGATAGACTTGGGAGTACTTAGCACTGTGAAAACAGCACTTTCGTCGAAGGAAATTTAGTTCTCTAAGTCCGTGAAACAGTGAACAGAGAATGTATGAGTTTCTCAAGATTGGTAACAGATAGAAACAAGCGAAAGTACACAGTGATTCATCTACCTAGAAAAGTTACAGAGGTTTACACAGAGAATTCCAAGGATAAGTACAAGAAAATAAGAGAGACTTAGAAAACTGGTAAAACCTACATTGTTGATAGAGTTGGGAGTACTTAGCACTGTGAAAACAGCACATTCGCCGAAGGAAATTTAGTTCTCTAAGTCCGTGAAACAGTGAACAGAGAATGTATGAGTTTCTCCACCTTGGTAACAGATAGAAACAAGCGAAAGTACACAGTGATTCATCTACCTGGAAAAGTTACAGAGGTTTACACAGAGAATTCCAAGTATAAGTACAAGAAAATAAGAGAGACTTAGAAAACTGGTAAAACCTAAATTGTGGATAGAGTTGGGAGTACTTAGCACTGTGCAAACAGCACTTTCGCCGAAAGAAATTTAGTTCTCTAAGTCCCTGAAACAGTGAAAAGAGAATGTATCAGTTTCTCAAGATTGGTAACAGATATAAACAAGAGAAACTACACAGTGATTCATCTACCTAGAAAAGTTACAGAGGTTTACACAGAGAATTCCAAGGATAAGTACAAGAAAATAAGAGAGACTTAGAAACTGGTAAAACCTACATTGTTGATAGAGTTGGGAGTACTTAGCACTGTGAAAACAGCACTTTCGCCGAAGGAAATTTAGTTCTCTAAGTCCGTGAAACAGTGAACAGAGAATGTATGAGTTTCTCAAGTTTGGTAACAGATAGAAACAAGCGAAAGTACACAGTGATTCATCTACCTAGAAAAGTTACAGAGGTTTACACAGAGAATTCCAAGTATAAGTACAAGAAAATAAGAGAGACTTAGAAAGCTGGTAAAACCTACATTGTTGATAGAGTTGGGAGTACTTAGCACTGTGAAAACAGCACTTTCGCATAAAGAAATCCACTTCTCTAAAACCGGGATATAGTGAACAGAGAATGTATGAGTATCCCAAGACTGGAAACAGATAGAAACAAGAGAAAGTACACTGTGATTCATCTACCTAGAGAAGTTACAGAGGTTTACACAGAAAATTCCAAGTATAAGTACAACAAAATAAGAGAGACTTAGAAAACTGGTAAAACCCACATTGTTGACAGAGTTGGGAGTACTTAGCACTGTGAAAACAGCACTTTCGCAGAAAGAAATCTACTTCTCTAAGCCCGGGAAACAGTGAACAGAGTATGTGTGAGTTTCTCAAGATTGGTAACAGATAGAAACAAGAGAAAGTACACAGTGATTCATCTACGTAGAGAATTTACAGAGGTTTACACAGAGAAATCCAAGTGTAACTCCAGGAAAATAAGAGAGACTTAGAAAACTGGTAAAATCTACATTGTTGACAGAGTTGGGAGTACTTAGCACTGTGAAAACAGCACTCTCGCAGAAAGAAATCTACTTCTGTTAGCCCGCGAAACTGTGAACAGAGAATGTATGAGTTTCTCAAGATTGGTAACAGATAGAAACAAGAGAAAGTACACAGTTATTCCTCTACTAGAAAAGTTACAGAGGTTTACACAGAGAATTCCAAGTATAAGTACAAGAAAACAAGAGAGACTTAGAAAACCGGTAAAACCTACATTGTTGATAGAGTTGGGAGTACTTAGCACTGTGAAAACAGCACGTCGCGGAAAGAAATCTACTTCTCTAAGACCGGGGAACAATGAAGAGTGAATGTATGAGATTCTCAAGACTGGTAACAGATAGAAATAAGAGAAAGTACACAGTGATTCATCTACCTAGAGAAGTTACAGAGGTTTACACAGAGAATTCCAAGTATAAGTACAAGAAAATAAGAGAGAGTAAGACAACTGGTAAAACCTACATTGTTGATAGAGTTGGGAGTACTTAGCACTGTGAAAACAGCACTTTCGCACAACGAAATCTACTTCTCTAAGACCGGGAAACAGTGAACAGAGAATGTATGAGTTTCTCAAGATTGGTAACAGATAGAAACAAGAGAAAGTACACAGTGATTCATCTACGTAGAGAAGTTACAGAGGTTTACACAGAGAATTCCAAGTATAAGTACAAGAAAATAAGAGAGACTTAGAAAACTGGTAAAACCTACATTGTTGATAGAGTTGGGAGTACGTAGCTCTGTGAAAACAGCACTTTCGCACAAAGAAATCTACTTCTCTAAGACCGGGAAACAGTGAACAGAGAATGTATGAGTTTCTCAAGATTGGTAACAGATAGAAACAAGAGAAAGTATACAGTTATTCATCTACGTAGAGAAGTTACAGAGGTTTACTCAGAGAATTCCAAGTGTAACTCCAAGAAAATAAGAGAGACTTAGAAAACTGGTAAAACCTACATTGTTGATAGAGTTGGGAGTACTTAGCACTGTGAAAACAGCACTTTCGCAGAAAGAAATCAACTTCTCTAAGACCGGGAAACAGTGAACAGAGAATGTTTGAGTTTCTCAATATTGGTAACACATACAAACAAGAGAAAGTACACAGTGATTCATCTACCTAGAGAAGTTACAGAGGTTTACACAGAGAAATCCAAGTGTAACTCCTGGAAAATAAGAGAGACTTAGAAAACTGGTAAAACCTACATTGTTGATAGAGTTAGGAGTACTTAGCACTGTGAAAACAGCACTTTCGCAGAAAGAAATCTAGTTCTGTAAGCCCGCGAAACAGTGAACAGAGAATGTATGGGTTTCTCAGGATTGGTAACAGATAGAAACAAGAGAAAGTACACAGTGATTCATCTACCTAGAGAAGTTACAGAGGTTTACACAGAGAATTCCAAGTATAAGTACAAGAAAATAAGAGAGACTTAGAAAGCTGGTAAAACCTACATTGTTGATAGAGTTGGGAGTACTTAGCACTGTGAAAACAGCACTTTCGCATAAAGAAATCCACTTCTCTAAAACCGGGATATAGTGAACAGAGAATGTATGAGTATCCCAAGACTGGAAACAGATAGAAACAAGAGAAAGTACACTGTGATTCATCTACCTAGAGAAGTTACAGAGGTTTACACAGAAAATTCCAAGTATAAGTACAACAAAATAAGAGAGACTTAGAAAACTGGTAAAACCCACATTGTTGATAGAGTTGGGAGTACTTAGCACTGTGAAAACAGCACTTTCGCAGAAAGAAATCTACTTCTCTAAGCCCGGGAAACAGTGAACAGAGTATGTGTGAGTTTCTCAAGATTGGTAACAGATAGAAACAAGAGAAAGTACACAGTGATTCATCTACGTAGAGAAGTTACAGAGGTTTACACAGAGAAATCCAAGTGTAACTCCAGGAAAATAAGAGAGACTTAGAAAACTGGTAAAATCTACATTGTTGACAGAGTTGGGAGTACTTAGCACTGTGAAAACAGCACTCTCGCAGAAAGAAATCTACTTCTGTTAGCCCGCGAAACTGTGAACAGAGAATGTATGAGTTTCTCAAGATTGGTAACAGATAGAAACAAGAGAAAGTACACAGTTATTCCTCTACTAGAAAAGTTACAGAGGTTTACACAGAGAATTCCAAGTATAAGTACAAGAAAACAAGAGAGACTTAGAAAACCGGTAAAACCTACATCGTTGATAGAGTTGGGAGTACTTAGCCCTGTGAAAACAGCACTTCGCGGAAAGAAATCTACTTCTCTAAGACCGGGAAACAATGAAGAGTGAATGTATGAGTTTCTCAAGACTGGTAACAGATAGAAATAAGAGAAAGTACACAGTGATTCATCTACCTAGAGAAGTTACAGAGGTTTACACAGAGAATTCCAAGTATAAGTACAAGAAAATAAGAGAGAGTAAGAAAACTGGTAAAACCTACATTGTTGATAGAGTTGGGAGTACTTAGCACTGTGAAAACAGCACTTTCGCACAACGAAATCTACTTCTCTAAGACCGGGAAACAGTGAACAGAGAATGTATGAGTTTCTCAAGATTGGTAACAGATAGAAACAAGAGAAAGTACACAGTGATTCATCTACGTAGAGAAGTTACAGAGGTTTACACAGAGAATTCCAAGTATAAGTACAAGAAAATAAGAGAGACTTAGAAAACTGGTAAAACCTACATTGTTGATAGAGTTGGGAGTACGTAGCACTGTGAAAACAGCACTTTCGCACAAAGAAATCTACTTCTCTAAGACCGGGAAACAGTGAACAGAGAATGTATGAGTTTCTCAAGATTGGTAACAGATAGAAACAAGAGAAAGTATACAGTTATTCATCTACGTAGAGAAGTTACAGAGGTTTACACAGAGAAATTCAAGTGTAACTCCAAGAAAATAAGAGAGACTTAGAAAACTGGTAAAACCTACATTGTTGATAGAGTTGGGAGTACTTAGCACTGTGAAAACAGCACTTTCGCAGAAAGAAATTCACTTCTCTAAAACCGGGATACAGTGAACAGAGAATGTATGAGTTTCTCAAGACTGAGAACAGATAGAAATAAGAGAAAGTACACTGTGATTCATCTACCTAGAGAAGTTACAGAGGTTTACACAGAGCATTCCAAGTATAAGTACAAGAAAATAAGACAGACTTAGAAAACTGGTAAAACCTACATTGTTGATACAGTTGGGAGTACTTAGCACTGTGAAAACAGCACTTTCGCATAAAGAAATCTACTTCTCTAAGACCGGGATACATTGAACAGAGAATGTATGAGTTTCTCAAGACTGGGCACAGATAGAAACAAGAGAAAGTACACAGTGATTCATCTACCTAGAGAAGTTACAGAGGTTCAAACAGAGAAATCCAAGTGTAACTCCAAGAAAATAAGAGAGACTTAGAAAACTGGTAAAACCTACATTGTTGATAGAGTTGGGAGTACTTAGCACTGTGAAAACAGTGCTTTCACAGAAAGAAATCTACTTCTCTAAGACCGGAAAACAGTGAAGAGAGAATGTATGAGTTTCTCAAGACTGGTAACAGATAGAAAGAAGACAAAGTACACAGTGATTCATCTACCTAGCGAAGTTACAGAGGTTTACACAGAGAAATCCAAGTGTTACTCCAAGAAAATAAGAGAAACTTAGAAAACTGGTAAAACCTACATTGTTGATAGAGTTGGGAGTACTTAGCACTGTGAAAACAGCATTTTCGCAGAAAGAAATCTACTTCTCTAAGACCGAGAAACAGTGAACAGAGAATGTTTGAGTTTCTCAAGATTGGTAACAGATAGAAACAAGAGAAAGTACACAGTGATTCATCTACCTAGAGAAGTTACAGAGGTTTACACAGAGAAATCCAAGTGTAACTCCAGGAAAATAAGAGAGACTTAAAAAACTGGTAAAACCTACATTGTTGATAGCGCTGGGAGTACTTAGCACTGTGAAAACAGCACTTTCGCAGAAAGAAATCTACTTCTGTAAGCCCGCGAAACAGTGAACAGAGAATGTATGGGTTTCTCAAGATTGGTAACTTATAGAAACAAGAGAAAGTACACAGTGATTCATCCACCTAGAGAAGTTACACAGGTTTACACAGAGAATTCCAAGTATAAGTAGAAGAAAATAAGAGAAACTTAGAAAACTGGTAAAACCTACATTGTTGATAGAGTTGGGAGTACTTACCACTGTGAAAACAGCACTTTCGAACAAAGAAATCTACTTCTCTAAGACCGCGAAACAATGAACAGAGAATGTGTGAGTTTCTCAAGATTGGTAACAGATAGAAACAAGAGAAATTACACAGTGATTCATCTACCTAGGGAAGTTACAGAGGTTTACACAGAGAATTCCTAGCATAAGTACAAGAAAAGAAGAGAGACTCAGAAAACCGGTAAAACCTACATTGTTGATAGAGTTGGGAGTACTTAGCACTGTGAAAACAGCACTTTCGCGGAAAGAAATCTACTTCTCTAAGACCGGGAAACAATGAAGAGAGAATGTATGAGTTTCTCAAGACTGGTAACAGATAGAAACAAGAGAAAGTACACAGTGATTCATCTACCTAGAAAAGTTACAGAGGTTTACACAGAGAATTCCAAGTATAAGTACAAGAAAATAAGAGAGACTTAGAAAACTGGTAAAACCTACATTGTTGATAGAGTTGCGAGTACTTAGCACTGTGAAAACAGCACTTTCGCAGAAAGAAATCCACTTCTCTAAAACCGGGATACAGTGAACAGAGAATGTGTGAGTTTCTCAAGATTGGTAACAGATAGAAACAAGAGAAAGTACACTGTGATTCATCTACCTAGAGAAGATACAGAGGTTTACACAGAAAATTCCAAGTATAAGTACAAGAAAATAAGAGAGAGTTAGAAAACTGGTAAAACCCACATTGTTGATAGAGTTGGGAGTACTTAGCACTGTGAAAACAGCACTTTCGCAGAAAGAAATCTACTTCTTTAAGACCGCGAAACAGTGAACCGAGAATGTATGAGTTTCTCAAGATTGGTAACAGATAGAAACAAGAGAAAGTACACAGTGATTCATCTACCTAGAGAAGTTACAGAGGATTACACAGAGAATTCCAAGTATAAGTACAAGAAAATAAGAGAGAGTAAGACAACTGGTAAAACCTACATTGTTGATAGAGTTGGGAGTACTTAGCACTGTGAAAACAGCACTTTCGCACAAAGAAATCTACTTCTCTAAGACCGGGAATCAGTGAACAGAGAATGTATGAGTTTCTCAAGATTGGTAACAGAAACAAGAGAAAGTACACAGTGATTCATCTACCTAGAAAAGTTACAGAGGTTTACACAGAGAAATTCAAGTGTAACTCCAAGAAAATAAGAGAGACTTAGAAAACTGGTAAAACTTACATTGTTGATAGAGTTGGGAGTACTTAGCACTGTGAGAACAGCACATTCGCAGAAAGAAATCAACTTCTCTAAGACCGGGAAACAGTGAACAGAGAATGTTTGAGTTTCTCAATATTGGTAACACATAGAAACAAGAGAAAGTACACAGTGATTCATCTACCTAGAGAAGTTACAGAGGTTTACACAGAGAAATCCAAGTGTAACTCCTGGAAAATAAGAGAGACTTAGAAAACTGGTAAAACCTACATTGTTGATAGAGTTGGGAGTACTTAGCACTGTGAAAACAGCACTTTCGCAGAAAGAAATCTACTTCTGTAAGCCCGCGAAACAGTGAACAGAGAATGTATGGGTTTCTCAGGATTGGTAACAGATAGAAACAAGAGAAAGTACACAGTGATTCATCTACCTAGAGAAGTTACAGAGGTTTACACAGAGAATTCCAAGTATAAGTACAAGAAAATAAGAGATAGTAAGAAAACTGGTAAAACCTACATTGTTGATAGAGTTGGGAGTACTTAGCACTGTGAAAACAGCACTTTCGCACAACGAAATCTACTTCTCTAAGACCGGGAAACAGTGAACAGAGAATGTATGAGTTTCTCAAGATTGGTAACAGATAGAAACTAGAGAAAGTACACAGTGATTCATCTATGTAGAGAAGTTACAGAGGTTTACACAGAGAATTCCAAATATAAGTACAAGAAAATAAGAGAGACTTAGAAAACTGGTAAAACCTACATTGTTAATAGAGTTGGGAGTACGTAGCACTGTGAAAACAGCACTTTCGAACAAAGAAATCTACTTCTCTAAGACCGGGAAACAGTGAACAGAGAATGTATGAGTTTCTCAAGATTGGTAACAGATAGAAACAAGAGAAAGTACACAGTGATTCATCTACCTAGAGAAGTTACAGAGGTTTACACAGAGAAATCGAGGTGTAAGTCCAAGAAAATAAGAGAGACTTAGAAAACTGGTAAAACCTACATTGTTGATAGAGTTGGGAGTACTTAGCACTGTGAAAACAGCACTTTCGTACAAAAAAATCTACTTATCTAAGACCGGGAAACAGTGAACAGAGAATGTCTGAGTTTCTCAAGATTGGTAACAGATAGAAACAAGAGAAAGTTCCCAGTGATTCATCTACCTAGAAAAGTTACAGAGGTTTACACAGAGAATTCCAAGTATAAGTACAAGAAAGTAAGAGGGACTTAGAAAATCGGTAAAACCTACATTTTTGATAGAGTTGGGAGTACTTAGCACTGTGAAAACAGCACATTCGCACAAAGAAATCTACTTCTTTTAGACCGCGAAACAGTGAACCGAGAATGTATGAGTTTCTCAAGATTGGTAACAGATAGAAACAAGATAAAGTACACAGTGATTCATCTACGTAGAGAAGTTACAGAGGTTTACACAGAGAAATCCAAGTGTAACTCCAAGAAAATAAGAGAGACTTAGAAAACTGGTAAAACCTACATTGTTGATAGAGTTGGGAGTTCTTAGCACTGTGAAAACAGCACTTTCGCAGAAAGAAATCCACTTCTCTAAAAGCGGGATACAGTGAACAGAGAATGTATGAGTTTCTCAAGACTGAGAACAGATAGAAACAAGAGAAAGTACACTGTGATTCACCTACCTAGAGAAGATACAGAGGTTTACACAGAGCATTCCAAGTATAAGTACAAGAAAATAAGACAGACTTAGAAAACTGGTAAAACCTACATTGTTGATAGAGTTGGGAGTACTTAGCACTGTGAAAACAGCACTTTCGCATAAAGAAATCTACTTCTCTAAGACCGGGATACATTGAACAGAGAATGTATGAGTTTCTCAAGACTGGGCACAGATAGAAACAAGAGAAAGTACACAGTGATTCATCTACCTAGAGAAGTTACAGAGGTTTACACAGAGAAATCCAAGTGTAACTCCAAGAAAATAAGAGAGACTTAGAAAACTGGTAAAACCTACATTGTTGATAGAGTTGGGAGTACTTAGCACTGTGAAAACTGCACTTTCGTAGAAAGAAATCTACTTCTCTAAGACCGAGAAAGAGTGAACAGAGAATGTATGAGTTTCTCAAGATTGGTAACAGATAGAAACAAGAGAAAGTACACAGTGATTCATCTACCTAGAGAAGTTACAGAGGTTTACACAGAGGAATCCAAGTGTAACTCCAGGAAAATAAGAGAGACATAGAAAACTGGTAAAACCTACATTGTTGATAGAGTTGAGAGTACTTAGCACTGTAAAAACAGCACTTTCGCAGAAAGAAATCTACTTCTGTAAGCCCGCGAAACAGTGAACAGAGAATGTATGGGTTTCTCAAGATTGGTAACAGATAGAAACAAGAGAAAGTACACAGTGATTCATCTACCTAGAGAAGTTACAGAGGTTTACACAGAAAATTCCAAGTATAAGTACAAGAAAATAAGAGAGACTTAGAAAACTGGTAAAACCTACATTGTTGATAGAGTTGGGAGTACTTAGCACTGTGAAAACAGCACTTACGCACAAAGAAATCTACTTCTCTAAGACCGGGAAACAGTGAACAGAGAATGTATGAGTTTCTCAAGATTGGTAACAGATAGAAACAAGAGAAAGTACACAGTGATTCATCTACGTAGAGAAGTTACAGAGGTTTACACAGAGAATTCCAAGTATAAGTACAAGAAAGTAAGAGGGACTTAGAAAACCGGTAAAACCTACATTGTTGATAGAGTTGGGAGTACTTAGCACTGTGAAAACAGCACTTTCGCACAAAGAAATCTACTTCTTTTAGAACGCGAAACAGTGAACCAAGAATGTATGAGTTTCTCAAGATTGGTAACAGATAGAAACAAGATAAGGTACACAGTGATTCATCTACGTAGAGAAGTTACAGAGGTTTACACAGAGATATCCAAGTGTAACTCCAAGAAAATAAGAGAGACTTAGAAAACTGGTAAAACCTACATTGTTGATAGAGTTGGGAGTACTTAGCACTGTGAAAACAGCACTTTCGCATAAAGAAATCTACTTCTCTAAGACCGGGATACATTGAACAGAGAATGTATGAGTTTCTCAAGACTGGGCACAGATAGAAACAAGAGAAAGTACACAGTGATTCATCTACCTAGAGAAGTTACAGAGGTTCAAACAGAGAAATCCAAGTGTAACTCCAGGAAAATAAGAGAGACTTAGAAAACTGGTAAAACCTACATTGTTGATAGAGTTGGGAGTACTTAGCACTGTGAAAACAGAACTTTCGCAGAAAGAAATCTACTTCTCTAAGACCGCGAAACAGTGAACAGAGAATGTATGAGTTTCTCAAGATTGGTAACAGATAGAAACAAGAGAAAGTACACAGTGATTCATCTAGCTAGAGAAGTTACAGAGGTTTACACAGAGAATTCCAAGTATAAGTACAAGAAAATAAGAGAGACTTAGAAAACTGGTAAAATCTACATTGTTGATAGAGTTGGGAGTACTTAGCACTGTGAAAACAGCACTTTGGCAGTAACAAATTTACTTCTCTAAGACCGCGAAAGAGTGAACAGAGAATGTATGAGTTTCTCAAGATTGGTAACAGATAGAAACATGAGAAAGTACACAGTGATTCATCAACCTAGCGCAGTTACAGAGGTTTACACAGAGAATTCCAACTGTTACTCCAAGAAAATAAGAGAGACTTAGAAAACTGGTAAAACCTACATTGTTGATAGAGTTGGGAGTACTTAGCACTGTGAAAACAGTACTGTCACAGAAAGAAATCTACTTCTCTAAGACCGGAAAACAGTGAAGAGAGAATGTATGAGTTTCTCAAGACTGGTAACAGATAGAAAGAAGACAAAGTACACAGTGATTCATCTACCTAGCGACGTTACAGAGGTTTACACAGAGAATTCCAAGTATAAGTCCAAGAAAATAAGAGAGACTTAGAAAACTGGTAAAACCTACATTGTTGATAGAGTTGGGAGTACTTAGCACTGTGAAAACAGCACTTTCGCAGAAAGAAATCCACTTCTCTAAAACCTGGATACAGTGAACAGGGAATGTATGAGTTTCCCAAGACTGGGAACAGATAGAAACAAGAGAAAGTACACTGTGATTCATCTACCTAGAAAAGATACAGAGGTTTACACAGAAAATTCCAAGCATAAGTACAAGAAAATAGGAGAGACTTAGAAAACTGGTAAAACCCACATTGTTGATAGAGTTGGGAGTACTTAGCACTGTGAAAAGAGCACTTTCGCAGAAAGAAATCTACTTCTCTAAGCCCGGGAAACAATGAACAGAGAATGTATGAGTTTCTCAAGACTGGGAACAGATAGAAACAAGAGAAAGTACACAGTGATTCATCTACCTAGAGAAGTTACAGAGGTTTACACAGAGAAATCCAAGTGTAAGTACAAGAAATTAAGAGAGACTTAGAAAACTGGTAAAACCTACATTGTTGATAGAGTTGGGAGTACTTAGCACTGTGAAAACAGCACTTTCGCAAAAAGAAATCTACTTCTCTAAGACCGCGAAACAGTGAACAGAGAATGTGTGAGTTTCTCAAGATTGGTAACAGATAGAAACAAGAGAAATTACACAGTGATTCATCTACCTAGGGAAGTTACAGAGGTTTACACAGAGAATTCCAAGTATAAGTACAAGAAAACAAGAGAGACTTAGAAAACCGGTAAAACCTACATTGTTGATAGAGTTGGGAGTACTTAGCACTGTGAAAACAGCACTTTCGCGGAAAGAAATCTACTTCTCTAAGACCGGGACAATGAAGAGAGAATGTATGAGTTTCTCAAGACTGGTAACAGATAGAAATAAGAGAAAGTACACAGTGATTCATCTACCTAGAGAACTTACAGAGGTTTACACAGAGAATTCCAAGTATAAGTAAAAGAAAATAAGAGAGAGTAAGAAAACTGGTAAAACCTACATTGTTGATAGAGTTGGGAGTACTTAGCACTGTGAAAACAGCACTTTCCCAGAAAGAAATCTACTTCTCTAAGACCGGGAAACAGTGAACAGAGAATTTTTGAGTTTCTCAATATTGGTAACACATAGAAACAAGAGAAAGAACGCAGTGATTCATCTACCTAGAGAACTTACAGAGGTTAACACAGAGAAATCGAAGTGTAACTCCAGGAAAATAAGAGAGACTTAGAAAACTGGTAAAACCTACATTGTTGATAGAGTTGGGAGTACTTAGCACTGTGAAAACAGCACTTTCGCAGAAAGAAATCTACTTCTGTAAGCCCGCGAAACAGTGAACAGAGAATGTATGGGTTTCTCAAGATTGGTAACAGATAGAAACAAGAGAAAGTACACAGTGATTCATCTACCTAGAGAAGTTACAGAGGTTTACACAGAGAATTCCAAGTATAAGTACAAGAAAATAAGAGAGACTTAGAAAACTGGTAAAACCTACGTTGTTGATAGAGTTGGGAGTACTTAGCACTGTGAAAACAGCACATTCGCAGAAAGAAATTCACTTCTCTAAAACCGGGATACAGTCATCAGATAATGTATGAGTTTCCCAAGACTGGGAACAGATAGAAACAAGATAAAGTACACTGTGATTCATCTACCTAGAAAAGATACAGTGGTTTACACAGAAAATTCCAAGCATAAGTACAAGAAAATAGGAGAGACTTAGAAAACTGGTACAACCCACATTGTTGATAGAGTTGGGAGTACTTAGCACTGTGAAAACAGCACTTTCGCAGAAAGAAATCTACTTCGCTAAGCCCGGGAAACAATGAACAGAGAATGTATGAGTTTCTCAAGACTGGGAACAGATAGAAACAAGAGAAAGTACACAGTGATTCATCTACCTAGAGAAGTTACAGAGGTTTACACAAAGAAATCAAAGTGTAAGTACAAGAAAATAAGAGAGACCTAGAAAACTGGTAAAACCTATATTGTTGATAAAGTTGGGAGTACTTAGCACTGTGAAAACAGCACTTTCGCACAAAGAAATCTACTTCTCTAAGACCGGAAACAATGAACAGAGAATGTGTGAGTTTCTCAAGATTGGTAACAGATAGAAACAAGAGAAATTACACAGTGATTCATCTACCTAGGCAAGTTACAGAGGTTCACACAGAGAATTCCAAGTATAAGTACAAGAAAACAAGAGAGACTTAGAAAACCGGTAAAACCTACATTGTTGATAGAGTTGGGAGTACTTAGCACTGTGAAAACAGCACTTTCGCGGAAAAAAATCTACTTCTCTAAGACCGGGAAACAGTGAACAGAGAATGTATGAGTTTCTCAAGATTGGTAACAGATAGAAACAAGAGAAAGTACACAGTGATTCATCTACCTAGAGAAGTTAGAGAGGTTTACACAGAGAATTCCAAGTATAAGTCCAAGAAAATAAGAGAGACTTAGAAAACTGGTAAAACCTACATTGTTGATAGAGTTGGGAGTACTTAGCACTGTGAAAACAGCACATTCGCAGAAAGAAATCTACTTCTCTAAGACCGTGAAACAGTGAACAGAGAATGTATGAGTTTCTCAAGATTGGTAACAGATAGAAACAAGAGAAAGTACACAGTGATTCATCTAGCTAGAGAAGTTACAGAGGTTTAGAAAGAGAATTCCAAGTAAAAGTACAAGAATATAAGGGAGACTTAGAAAACTGGTAAAACCTACATTGTTGATAGAGTTGGGAGTACTTAGCACTGTGAAAACAGCACTTTGGCAGAAACAAATCTACTTCTCTAAGAGCGCGAAACAGTGAACAGAGAATGTATGAGTTTCTCAAGATTGGTAACAGATAGAAACAAGAGAAAGTACACAGTTATTCATCTACCTAGAGAGCTTACAGAGATTTACACAGAGGAATCCAAGTGTAACTCCAGGAAAATAAGAGAGACTTAGAAAACTGGTAAAACCTACATTGTTGATAGAGTTGGGAGTAATTAGCACTGTGAAAACAGCACTTTCGCAGAAAGAAATCTACTTCTCTAAGACTGGGAAACAGTGAACAGAGAATGTTTGAGTTTCTCAATATTGGTAACACATAGAAACAAGAGAAAGTACACAGTGATTCATCTACCTAGAGAACTTACAGAGGTTTACACAGAGGAATCCAAGTGTAACTCCAGGAAAATAAGAGAGACTTAGAAAACTGGTAAAACCTACATTGTTGATAGAGTTGGGAGCACTTAGCACTGTGAAAACAGCACTTTCGCAGAAAGAAATCTACTTCTGTAAGCCCGCGAAACAGTGAACAGAGAATGTATGGGTTTCTCAAGATTGGTAACAGATAGAAACAAGAGAAATTACACAGCGATTCATCTACCTAGGGAAGTTACAGAGGTTTACACAGAGAATTCCAAGTATAAGTACAAGAAAATAAGAGAGACATAGAAAACTGGTAAAACCTACACTGTTGATAGAGTTGGGAGTACTTAGCACTGTGAAAACAGCACTTTCTCAGAAAGAAATCCACTTCTCTAAAACCGGGATACAGTGAACAGAGAATGTATGAGTTTCTCAAGACTGGGAACAGATAGAAACAAAAGAAAGTACACTGTGATTCATCTACCTAGAGAAGTTACAGAGGTTTACACAGAGCATTACAAGTATAAGTACAAGAAAATAAGAGAGACTTAGAAAACTGGTAAAACCTACATTGTTGATACAGTTGGGAGTACTTAGCCCTGTGAAAACAGCACTTTCGCATAAAGAAATCTACTTCTCTGTGACCGGGAAACAGTGAACAGAGAATGTATGAGTTTCTCAAGATTGGTAACAGATAGAAACAAGAGAAAGTACACACTGATTCATCTACCTAGAGAAATTACAGGGGTTTACACAGAGAATTCCAAGTGTTACTCCAAGAAAATAAGAGAGACTTAGAAAACTGGTAAAACCTACATTGTTGATAGAGTTGGGAGTACTTAGATCTGTGAAAACAGTACTTTCACAGAAAGAAATCTACTTCTCTAAGACCGGGAAACAGTGAAGAGAGAATGTATGAGTTTCTCAAGACTGGTAACAGATAGAAAGAAGACAAAGTACACAGTGATTCATCTACCTAGCGAAGTTACAGAGGTTTACACAGAGAATTCCAAGTATAAGTACAAGAAAATAAGAGAGACTTAGAAAACTGGTAAAACCTACATTTTTGACAGAGTTGGGAGTACTTAGCACTGTGAAAACAGCACTTTCGCAGAAAGAAATCTACTTCTCTAAGACCGGGAAACAATGAAGAGAGAATGTATGAGTTTCTCAAGACTGGTAACAGATAGAAATAAGAGAAAGTACACAGTGATTAATCTACCTAGAGAAGTTACAGAGGTTTACACAGAGAATTCCAAGTATAAGTACGAGAAAATAAGAGAGAGTAAGAAAACTGGTAAAACCTACATTGTTGATAGAGTTGGGAGTACTTAGCACTCTGAAAACAGCACTTTCGCACAAAGAAATCTACTTCTCTAAGACCAGGAAACAGTGAACAGCGAATGTATGAGTTTCTCAAGATTGGTAACAGATAGAAACAAGAGAAAGTACCTCGTGATTCATCTACGTTGAGAAGTTACAGAGGTTGACACAGAGAATTCCAAGTATAAGTACAAGAAAATAAGAGAGACTTAGAAAACTGGTAAAACCTACATTGTTGATAGAGTTGGGAGTACTTAGCACTGTGAAAACAGCACTTTCGCAGAAAGAAATCTACTTCTCTGTGACCGGGAAACAGTGAACAGAGAATGTACGAGTTTCTCAAGATTGGTAACAGATAGAAACAAGAGAAAGTAAACAGTGATTTATCTAGCTAGAGAAGTTACAGAGGTTTACACAGAGAATTCCAAGTATAAGTACAAGAAAATAAGAGAGAGTTAGAAAACAGGTAAAAACATACATTGTTGATAGAGGTGGGAGTACTTAGCACTGTGAAAACAGCACTTTCGCACAAAGAAATCTACTTCTCTAAGACCGCGAAACAGTGAACAGAGAATGTATGAGTTTCTCAAGATTGGTAACAGATAGAAACAAGAGAAAGTACACAGTGATTCATTTACCTAGCGAAGTTACAGAGATTTACACAGAGAATTCCAAGTATAAGTATAAAAAAATAAGAGAGACTTAGAAAACTGGTAAAACCTACATTGTTGATAGAGTTGGGAGTACTTAGCACTGTGAGAACAGCACTTTCGTACAAAGAAATCTACTTCTCTAAGACCGGGAAACAGTGAACAGAGCATGTATGAGTTTCTCAAGATTGGTAACAGATAGAAACAAGAGAATGTACACAGTGATTCATCTACCTAGAAAAGTTACAGAGGTTTACACAGAGAAATCCAAGTGTAACTCCAAGAAAATAAGAGAGACTTAGAAAAGTGGTAAAACCTACATTGTTGATAGAGTTGCTAGTATTTAGCACTGTTAAAACAGCACTTTCGCAGAAAGAAATCTACTTCTCTGAGACCGAGAAACAGTGAACAGAGAATGTTTGAGTTTCTCAATATTGGTAACACATAGAAACAAGAAAAAGTACACAGTGATTCATCTACCTAGAGAAGTTACAGAGGTTTACACAGAGAAATCCAAGTGTAACTCCAGGAAAATAAGAGAGACGTAGAAAACTGGTAAAACCTACACTGTGTGATAGAGTTGAGAGTACTTAGCACTGTGAAAACAGCACTTTCGGAGAATGAAATCCACTTCTCTAAAACCGGGATACAGTGAACAGAGAATGTATGAGTTTCCAAGACTGGGAACAGATAGAAACAAGAGAAGGTACACTGTGATTCATCTACCTAGAGAAGTTACAGAGGTTTACACAGAGCATTCCAGGTATAAGTACAAGAAAATAAGAGAGACTTAGAAAACTGGTAAAACCTACATTGTTGATAAAGTTGGGAGTACTTAGCACTTTGAAAACAGCACTTTCGTATAAAGAAATCTACTTCTCTAAGACCGGGAAACAGTGAACAGAGAATGTATGAGTTTCTCAAGACTAGGAACAGATAGAAACAAGAGAAAGTACACAGTGATTCATCTACCAAGAGAAGTTACAGAGGTTTACACAGAGAAATCCAAGTGTAACTCCAGGAAAATAAGAGAGCCTTAGAAAACTGGTAAAACTTACACTGTTGATAGAGTTGGCAGTACTTAGCACTGTGAAAACAGAAGTTTCGCAGAAAGAAATCTACTTCTCTAAGACCGGGAAACAGTGGACAGAGAATGTTTGAGTTTCTCAATATTGGGAACAGATAGAAACAAGAGAAAGTACACCGTGATTCATCTAGCTAGAGAAGTTACAAAAATTTACACAGTGAATTCCAAGTATAAGTCCAAGAAAATAAGAGAGACTTAGAAAACTGGTAAAACCTACATTGTTGATAGAGTTGGAAGTACTTAGCACTGTGAAAACAGCACTTTCGCAGAAAGAAATCCACTTCTCTAAAACCTGGATACAGTGAACAGAGAATGTATGAGTTTCCCAAGACTGGGAACAGATAGAAACAAGAGAAAGTACACTGTGATTCATCTACCTAGAAAAGATACAGAGGTTTACACAGAAAATTCCAAGCATAAGTACAAGAAAATAGGAGAGACTTAGAAAACTGGTAAAACCCACATTGTTGATAGAGTTGGGAGTACTTAGCACTGTGAAAAGAGCACGTTCGCAGAAAGAAATCTACTTCTCTAAGCCCGGGAAACAATGAACAGAGAATGTATGAGTTTCTCAAGACTGGGAACAGATAGAAAGAAGAGAAAGTACACAGTGATTCATCTACCTAGAGAAGTTACAGAGGTTTACACAGAGAAATCCAAGTGTAAGTACAAGAAATTAAGAGAGACTTAGAAAACTGGTAAAACCTACATTGTTGATAGAGTTGGGAGTACTTAGCACTGTGAAAACAGCACTTTCGCAAAAAGAAATCTACTTCTCTAAGACCGCGAAACAGTGAACAGAGAATGTGTGAGTTTCTCAAGATTGGTAACAGATAGAAACAAGAGAAATTACACAGTGATTCATCTACCTAGGGAAGTTACAGAGGTTTACACAGAGAATTCCAAGTATAAGTACAAGAAAACAAGAGAGACTTAGAAAACCGGTAAAACCTACATTGTTGATAGAGTTGGGAGTACTTAGCACTGTGAAAACAGCACTTTCGCGGAAAGAAATCTACTTCTCTAAGACCGGGACAATGAAGAGAGAATGTATGAGTTTCTCAAGACTGGTAACAGATAGAAATAAGAGAAAGTACACAGTGATTCATCTACCTAGAGAACTTACAGAGGTTTACACAGAGAATTCCAAGTATAAGTACAAGAAAATAAGAGAGAGTAAGAAAACTGGTAAAACCTACATTGTTGATAGAGTTGGGAGTACTTAGCACTGTGAAAACAGCACTTTCCCAGAAAGAAATCTACTTCTCTAAGACCGGGAAACAGTGAACAGAGAATTTTTGAGTTTCTCAATATTGGTAACACATAGAAACAAGAGAAAGAACGCAGTGATTCATCTACCTAGAGAACTTACAGAGGTTAACACAGAGAAATCCAAGTGTAACTCCAGGAAAATAAGAGAGACTTAGAAAACTGGTAAAACCTACATTGTTGATAGAGTTGGGAGTACTTAGCACTGTGAAAACAGCACTTTCGCAGAAAGAAATCTACTTCTGTAAGCGCGCGAAACAGTGAACAGAGAATGTATGGGTTTCTCAAGATTGGTAACAGATAGAAACAAGAGAAAGTACACAGTGATTCATCTACCTAGAGAAGTTACAGAGGTTTACACAGAGAATTCCAAGTATAAGTACAAGAAAATAAGAGAGACTTAGAAAACTGGTAAAACCTACATTGTTGATAGAGTTGGGAGTACTTAGCACTGTGAAAACAGCACATTCGCAGAAAGAAATTCACTTCTCTAAAACCGGGATACAGTCATCAGAGAATGTATGAGTTTCCCAAGACTAGGAACAGATAGAAACAAGATAAAGTACACTGTGATTCATCTACCTAGAAAAGATACAGTGGTTTACACAGAAAATTCCAAGCATAAGTACAAGAAAATAGGAGAGACTTAGAAAACTGGTACAACCCACATTGTTGATAGAGTTGGGAGTACTTAGCACTGTGAAAACAGCACTTTCGCAGAAAGAAATCTACTTCGCTAAGCCCGGGAAACAATGAACAGAGAATGTATGAGTTTCTCAAGACTGGGAACAGATAGAAACAAGAGAAAGTACACAGTGATTCATCTACCTAGAGAAGTTACAGAGGTTTACACAGAGAAATCCAAGTGTAAGTAGAAGAAAATAAGAGAGACTTAGAAAACTGGTAAAACCTACATTGTTGATAAAGTTGGGAGTACTTAGCACTGTGAAAACAGCACTTTCGCACAAAGAAATCTACTTCTCTAAGACCGCGAAACAATGAACAGAGAATGTGTGAGTTTCTCAAGATTGGTAACAGATAGAAACAAGAGAAATTACACAGTGATTCATCTACCTAGGCAAGTTACAGAGGTTCACACAGAGAATTCCAAGTATAAGTACAAGAAAACAAGAGAGACTTAGAAAACCGGTAAAACCTACATTGTTGATAGAGTTGGGAGTACTTAGCACTGTGAAAACAGCACTTTCGCGGAAAAAAATCTACTTCTCTAAGACCGGGAAACAGTGAACAGAGAATGTATGAGTTTCTCAAGATTGGTAACAGATAGAAACAAGAGAAAGTACACAGTGATTCATCTACCTAGAGAAGTTAGAGAGGTTTACACAGAGAATTCCAAGTATAAGTCCAAGAAAATAAGAGAGACTTAGAAAACTGGTAAAACCTACATTGTTGATAGAGTTGGGAGTACTTAGCACTGTGAAAACAGCACATTCGCAGAAAGAAATCTACTTCTCTAAGACCGTGAAACAGTGAACAGAGAATGTATGAGTTTCTCAAGATTGGTAACAGATAGAAACAAGAGAAAGTACACAGTGATTCATCTAGCTAGAGAAGTTACAGAGGTTTAGAAAGAGAATTCCAAGTAAAAGTACAAGAATATAAGAGAGACTTAGAAAACTGGTAAAACCTACATTGTTGATAGAGTTGGGAGTACTTAGCACTGTGAAAACAGCACTTTGGCAGAAACAAATCTACTTCTCTAAGAGCGCGAAACAGTGAACAGAGAATGTATGAGTTTCGCAAGATTGGTAACAGATAGAAACAAGAGAAAGTACACAGTTATTCATCTACCTAGAGAACTTACAGAGATTTACACAGAGGAATCCAAGTGTAACTCCAGGAAAATAAGAGAGACTTAGAAAACTGGTAAAACCTACATTGTTGATAGAGTTGGGAGTAATTAGCACTGTGAAAACAGCACTTTCGCAGAAAGAAATCTACTTCTCTAAGACCGGGAAACAGTGAACAGAGAATGTTTGAGTTTCTCAATATTGGTAACACATAGAAACAAGAGAAAGTACACAGTGATTCATCTACCTAGAGAACTTACAGAGGTTTACACAGAGGAATCCAAGTGTAACTCCAGGAAAATAAGAGAGACTTAGAAAACTGGTAAAACCTACATTGTTGATAGAGTTGGGAGCACTTAGCACTGTGAAAACAGCACTTTCGCAGAAAGAAATCTACTTCTGTAAGCCCGCGAAACAGTGAACAGAGAATGTATGGGTTTCTCAAGATTGGTAACAGATAGAAACAAAAGAAAGTACACAGTGATTCATCTACCTAGAGAAGTTACAGAGGTTTACACAGAGAATTCCAAGTATAAGTACAAGAAAATAAGAGAGACTTAGAATACTGGTAAAACCTACATTGTTGATAGAGTTGGGAGTACTTAGCACTGTGAAAACAGCACTTTCGCAGAAAGAAATCTACTTCTCTAAGACCGGGAAACAGTGAACAGAGAATGTTTGAGTTTCTCAATATTGGTAACACATAGAAACAAGAGAAAGTACACAGTGATTCATCTACCTAGAGAACTTACAGAGGTGTACACAGAGGAATCCAAGTGTAACTCCAGGAAAATAAGAGAGACTTAGAAAACTGGTAAAACCTACATTGTTGATAGAGTTGGGAGTACTTAGCACTGTGAAAACAGCACTTTCGCAGAAAGAAATCTACTTCTCTGTGACCGGGAAACAGTGAACAGAGAATGTACGAGTTTCTCAAGATTGGTAACAGATAGAAACAAGAGAAAGTACACAGTGATTTATCTAGCTAGAGAAGTTACAGAGGTTTACACAGAGAATTCCAAGTATAAGTACAAGAAAATAAGAGAGAGTTAGAAAACAGGTAAAAACATACATTGTTGATAGAGGTGGGAGTACTTAGCACTGTGAAAACAGCACTTTCGCACAAAGAAATCTACTTCTCTAAGACCGGGAAACAGTGAACAGAGAATGTATGAGTTTCTCAAGACTAGGAACAGATAGAAACAAGAGAAAGTACACAGTGATTCATCTACCTAGAGAAGTTACAGAGGTTTACACAGAGAAATCCAAGTGTAACTCCAGGAAAATAAGAGAGCCTTAGAAAACTGGTAAAACTTACACTGTTGATAGAGTTGGCAGTACTTAGCACTGTGAAAACAGCACTTTCCCAGAAAGAAATCTACTTCTCTAAGACCGAGAAACAGTGAACAGAGAATGTATGAGTTTCTCAAGATTGGTAACAGATAGAAACAAGGGAAAGTACACAGTGATTCATCTACCTAGCGAAGTGACAGAGGTTTACACAGAGAATTCCAAGTATAAGTACAAGAAAATAAGAGAGACTTAGAAAACTGGTAATATTTACATTGTTGATAGAGTTGGGAGTACTTAGCACTGTGAAAACAGCACTTTCGCAGAAAGAAATCTACTTCTCTAAGACAGCGAAACAGTGAACAGGGAATGTATGAGTTTCTCAAGATTGGTAACAGATAGAAACAAGAGAAAGTACACAGTGATTCACCTACCTAGAAAAGTTACAGAGGTTTACACATAGAATTCCAAGTTTTACTCCAAGAAAATAAGAGAGACTTAGAAAACTGGTAAAACCTACATTGTTGATAGAGTTGGGAGTACTTAGCACTGTGAAAACAGCACTTTCGCAGAAAGAAATCTACTTCGCTAAGCCCGGGAAACAATGAACAGAGAATGTATGAGTTTCTCAAGACTGGGAACAGATAGAAACAAGAGAAAGTACACAGTGATTCATCTACCTAGAGAAGTTACAGAGGTTTACACAGAGAAATCCAAGTGTAAGTAGAAGAAAATAAGAGAGACTTAGAAAACTGGTAAAACCTACATTGTTGATAAAGTTGGGAGTACTTAGCACTGTGAAAACAGCACTTTCGCACAAAGAAATCTACTTCTCTAAGACAGCGAAACAATGAACAGAGAATGTGTGAGTTTCTCAATATTGGTAACAGATAGAAACAAGAGAAATTACACAGTGATTCATCTACCTAGGCAAGTTACAGAGGTTCACACAGAGAATTCCAAGTATAAGTACAAGAAAACAAGAGAGACTTAGAAAACCGGTAAAACCTACATTGTTGATAGAGTTGGGAGTACTTAGCACTGTGAAAACAGCACATTCGCAGAAAGAAATCTACTTCTCTAAGACCGTGAAACAGTGAACAGAGAATGTATGAGTTTCTCAAGATTGGTAACAGATAGAAACAAGAGAAAGTACACAGTGATTCATCTAGCTAGAGAAGTTACAGAGGTTTAGAAAGAGAATTCCAAGTAAAAGTACAAGAATATAAGAGAGACTTAGAAAACTGGTAAAACCTACATTGTTGATAGAGTTGGGAGTACTTAGCACTGTGAAAACAGCACTTTGGCAGAAACAAATCTACTTCTCTAAGAGCGCGAAACAGTGAACAGAGAATGTATGAGTTTCGCAAGATTGGTAACAGATAGAAACAAGAGAAAGTACACAGTTATTCATCTACCTAGAGAACTTACAGAGATTTACACAGAGGAATCCAAGTGTAACTCCAGGAAAATAAGAGAGACTTAGAAAACTGGTAAAACCTACATTGTTGATAGAGTTGGGAGTAATTAGCACTGTGAAAACAGCACTTTCGCAGAAAGAAATCTACTTCTCTAAGACCGGGAAACAGTGAACAGAGAATGTTTGAGTTTCTCAATATTGGTAACACATAGAAACAAGAGAAAGTACACAGTGATTCATCTACCTAGAGAACTTACAGAGGTTTACACAGAGGAATCCAAGTGTAACTCCAGGAAAATAAGAGAGACTTAGAAAACTGGTAAAACCTACATTGTTGATAGAGTTGGGAGCACTTAGCACTGTGAAAACAGCACTTTCGCAGAAAGAAATCTACTTCTGTAAGCCCGCGAAACAGTGAACAGAGAATGTATGGGTTTCTCAAGATTGGTAACAGATAGAAACAAAAGAAAGTACACAGTGATTCATCTACCTAGAGAAGTTACAGAGGTTTACACAGAGAATTCCAAGTATAAGTACAAGAAAATAAGAGAGACTTAGAATACTGGTAAAACCTACATTGTTGATAGAGTTGGGAGTACTTAGCACTGTGAAAACAGCACTTTCGCAGAAAGAAATCTACTTCTCTAAGACCGGGAAACAGTGAACAGAGAATGTTTGAGTTTCTCAATATTGGTAACACATAGAAACAAGAGAAAGTACACAGTGATTCATCTACCTAGAGAACTTACAGAGGTGTACACAGAGGAATCCAAGTGTAACTCCAGGAAAATAAGAGAGACTTAGAAAACTGGTAAAACCTACATTGTTGATAGAGTTGGGAGTACTTAGCACTGTGAAAACAGCACTTTCGCAGAAAGAAATCTACTTCTCTGTGACCGGGAAACAGTGAACAGAGAATGTACGAGTTTCTCAAGATTGGTAACAGATAGAAACAAGAGAAAGTACACAGTGATTTATCTAGCTAGAGAAGTTACAGAGGTTTACACAGAGAATTCCAAGTATAAGTACAAGAAAATAAGAGAGAGTTAGAAAACAGGTAAAAACATACATTGTTGATAGAGGTGGGAGTACTTAGCACTGTGAAAACAGCACTTTCGCACAAAGAAATCTACTTCTCTAAGACCGGGAAACAGTGAACAGAGAATGTATGAGTTTCTCAAGACTAGGAACAGATAGAAACAAGAGAAAGTACACAGTGATTCATCTACCTAGAGAAGTTACAGAGGTTTACACAGAGAAATCCAAGTGTAACTCCAGGAAAATAAGAGAGCCTTAGAAAACTGGTAAAACTTACACTGTTGATAGAGTTGGCAGTACTTAGCACTGTGAAAACAGCACTTTCCCAGAAAGAAATCTACTTCTCTAAGACCGAGAAACAGTGAACAGAGAATGTATGAGTTTCTCAAGATTGGTAACAGATAGAAACAAGGGAAAGTACACAGTGATTCATCTACCTAGCGAAGTGACAGAGGTTTACACAGAGAATTCCAAGTATAAGTACAAGAAAATAAGAGAGACTTAGAAAACTGGTAATATTTACATTGTTGATAGAGTTGGGAGTACTTAGCACTGTGAAAACAGCACTTTCGCAGAAAGAAATCTACTTCTCTAAGACAGCGAAACAGTGAACAGGGAATGTATGAGTTTCTCAAGATTGGTAACAGATAGAAACAAGAGAAAGTACACAGTGATTCACCTACCTAGAAAAGTTACAGAGGTTTACACATAGAATTCCAAGTTTTACTCCAAGAAAATAAGAGAGACTTAGAAAACTGGTAAAACCTACATTGTTGATAGAGTTGGGAGTACTTAGCACTGTGAAAACAGCACTTTCGCAGAAAGAAATCTACTTCGCTAAGCCCGGGAAACAATGAACAGAGAATGTATGAGTTTCTCAAGACTGGGAACAGATAGAAACAAGAGAAAGTACACAGTGATTCATCTACCTAGAGAAGTTACAGAGGTTTACACAGAGAAATCCAAGTGTAAGTAGAAGAAAATAAGAGAGACTTAGAAAACTGGTAAAACCTACATTGTTGATAAAGTTGGGAGTACTTAGCACTGTGAAAACAGCACTTTCGCACAAAGAAATCTACTTCTCTAAGACAGCGAAACAATGAACAGAGAATGTGTGAGTTTCTCAATATTGGTAACAGATAGAAACAAGAGAAATTACACAGTGATTCATCTACCTAGGCAAGTTACAGAGGTTCACACAGAGAATTCCAAGTATAAGTACAAGAAAACAAGAGAGACTTAGAAAACCGGTAAAACCTACATTGTTGATAGAGTTGGGAGTACTTAGCACTGTGAAAACAGCACTTTCGCGGAAAAAAATCTACTTCTCTAAGACCGGGAAACAGTGAACAGAGAATGTATGAGTTTCTCAAGATTGGTAACATATAGAAACAAGAGAAAGTACACAGTGATTCATCTACCTAGAGAAGTTAGAGAGGTTTACACAGAGAATTCCAAGTATAAGTCCAAGAAAATAAGAGAGACTTAGAAAACTGGTAAAACCTACATTGTTGATAGAGTTGGGAGTACTTAGCACTGTGAAAACAGCACATTCGCAGAAAGAAATCTACTTCTCTAAGACCGTGAAACAGTGAACAGAGAATGTATGAGTTTCTCAAGATTGGTAACAGATAGAAACAAGAGAAAGTACACAGTGATTCATCTAGCTAGAGAAGTTACAGAGGTTTAGAAAGAGAATTCCAAGTAAAAGTACAAGAATATAAGAGAGACTTAGAAAACTGGTAAAACCTACATTGTTGATAGAGTTGGGAGTACTTAGCACTGTGAAAACAGCACTTTGGCAGAAACAAATCTACTTCTCTAAGAGCGCGAAACAGTGAACAGAGAATGTATGAGTTTCGCAAGATTGGTAACAGATAGAAACAAGAGAAAGTACACAGTTATTCATCTACCTAGAGAACTTACAGAGATTTACACAGAGGAATCCAAGTGTAACTCCAGGAAAATAAGAGAGACTTAGAAATCTGGTAAAACCTACATTGTTGATAGAGTTGGGAGTAATTAGCACTGTGAAAACAGCACTTTCGCAGAAAGAAATCTACTTCTCTAAGACCGGGAAACAGTGAACAGAGAATGTTTGAGTTTCTCAATATTGGTAACACATAGAAACAAGAGAAAGTACACAGTGATTCATCTACCTAGAGAACTTACAGAGGTTTACACAGAGGAATCCAAGTGTAACTCCAGGAAAATAAGAGAGACTTAGAAAACTGGTAAAACCTACATTGTTGATAGAGTTGGGAGCACTCAGCACTGTGAAAACAGCACTTTCGCAGAAAGAAATCTACTTCTGTAAGCCCGCGAAACAGTGAACAGAGAATGTATGGGTTTCTCAAGATTGGTAACAGATAGAAACAAGAGAAAGTACACAGTGATTCATCTACCTAGAGAAGTTACAGAGGTTTACACAGAGAATTCCAAGTATAAGTACAAGAAAATAAGAGAGACTTAGAAAACTGGTAAAACCTACGTTGTTGATAGAGTTGGGAGTACTTAGCACTGTGAAAACAGCACATTCGCAGAAAGAAATTCACTTCTCTAAAACCGGGATACAGTCATCAGAGAATGTATGAGTTTCCCAAGACTAGGAACAGATAGAAACAAGATAAAGTACACTGTGATTCATCTACCTAGAAAAGATACAGTGGTTTACACAGAAAATTCCAAGCATAAGTACAAGAAAATAGGAGAGACTTAGAAAACTGGTACAACCCACATTGTTGATAGAGTTGGGAGTACTTAGCACTGTGAAAACAGCACTTTCGCAGAAAGAAATCTACTTCGCTAAGCCCGGGAAACAATGAACAGAGAATGTATGAGTTTCTCAAGACTGGGAACAGATAGAAACAAGAGAAAGTACACAGTGATTCATCTACCTAGAGAAGTTACAGAGGTTTACACAGAGAAATCCAAGTGTAAGTAGAAGAAAATAAGAGAGACTTAGAAAACTGGTAAAACCTACATTGTTGATAAAGTTGGGAGTACTTAGCACTGTGAAAACAGCACTTTCGCACAAAGAAATCTACTTCTCTAAGACCGCGAAACAATGAACAGAGAATGTGTGAGTTTCTCAAGATTGGTAACAGATAGAAACAAGAGAAATTACACAGTGATTCATCTACCTAGGCAAGTTACAGAGGTTCACACAGAGAATTCCAAGTATAAGTACAAGAAAACAAGAGAGACTTAGAAAACCGGTAAAACCTACATTGTTGATAGAGTTGGGAGTACTTAGCACTGTGAAAACAGCACTTTCGCGGAAAAAAATCTACTTCTCTAAGACCGGGAAACAGTGAACAGAGAATGTATGAGTTTCTCAAGATTGGTAACAGATAGAAACAAGAGAAAGTACACAGTGATTCATCTACCTAGAGAAGTTAGAGAGGTTTACACAGAGAATTCCAAGTATAAGTCCAAGAAAATAAGAGAGACTTAGAAAACTGGTAAAACCTACATTGTTGATAGAGTTGGGAGTACTTAGCACTGTGAAAACAGCACATTCGCAGAAAGAAATCTACTTCTCTAAGACCGTGAAACAGTGAACAGAGAATGTATGAGTTTCTCAAGATTGGTAACAGATAGAAACAAGAGAAAGTACACAGTGATTCATCTAGCTAGAGAAGTTACAGAGGTTTAGAAAGAGAATTCCAAGTAAAAGTACAAGAATATAAGAGAGACTTAGAAAACTGGTAAAACCTACATTGTTGATAGAGTTGGGAGTACTTAGCACTGTGAAAACAGCACTTTGGCAGAAACAAATCTACTTCTCTAAGAGCGCGAAACAGTGAACAGAGAATGTATGAGTTTCGCAAGATTGGTAACAGATAGAAACAAGAGAAAGTACACAGTTATTCATCTACCTAGAGAACTTACAGAGATTTACACAGAGGAATCCAAGTGTAACTCCAGGAAAATAAGAGAGACTTAGAAAACTGGTAAAACCTACATTGTTGATAGAGTTGGGAGTAATTAGCACTGTGAAAACAGCACTTTCGCAGAAAGAAATCTACTTCTCTAAGACCGGGAAACAGTGAACAGAGAATGTTTGAGTTTCTCAATATTGGTAACACATAGAAACAAGAGAAAGTACACAGTGATTCATCTACCTAGAGAACTTACAGAGGTTTACACAGAGGAATCCAAGTGTAACTCCAGGAAAATAAGAGAGACTTAGAAAACTGGTAAAACCTACATTGTTGATAGAGTTGGGAGCACTTAGCACTGTGAGAACAGCACTTTCGCAGAAAGAAATCTACTTCTGTAAGCCCGCGAAACAGTGAACAGAGAATGTATGGGTTTCTCAAGATTGGTAACAGATAGAAACAAAAGAAAGTACACAGTGATTCATCTACCTAGAGAAGTTACAGAGGTTTACACAGAGAATTCCAAGTATAAGTACAAGAAAATAAGAGAGACTTAGAATACTGGTAAAACCTACATTGTTGATAGAGTTGGGAGTACTTAGCACTGTGAAAACAGCACTTTCGCAGAAAGAAATCTACTTCTCTAAGACCGGGAAACAGTGAACAGAGAATGTTTGAGTTTCTCAATATTGGTAACACATAGAAACAAGAGAAAGTACACAGTGATTCATCTACCTAGAGAACTTACAGAGGTGTACACAGAGGAATCCAAGTGTAACTCCAGGAAAATAAGAGAGACTTAGAAAACTGGTAAAACCTACATTGTTGATAGAGTTGGGAGTACTTAGCACTGTGAAAACAGCACTTTCGCAGAAAGAAATCTACTTCTCTGTGACCGGGAAACAGTGAACAGAGAATGTACGAGTTTCTCAAGATTGGTAACAGATAGAAACAAGAGAAAGTACACAGTGATTTATCTAGCTAGAGAAGTTACAGAGGTTTACACAGAGAATTCCAAGTATAAGTACAAGAAAATAAGAGAGAGTTAGAAAACAGGTAAAAACATACATTGTTGATAGAGGTGGGAGTACTTAGCACTGTGAAAACAGCACTTTCGCACAAAGAAATCTACTTCTCTAAGACCGGGAAACAGTGAACAGAGAATGTATGAGTTTCTCAAGACTAGGAACAGATAGAAACAAGAGAAAGTACACAGTGATTCATCTACCTAGAGAAGTTACAGAGGTTTACACAGAGAAATCCAAGTGTAACTCCAGGAAAATAAGAGAGCCTTAGAAAACTGGTAAAACTTACACTGTTGATAGAGTTGGCAGTACTTAGCACTGTGAAAACAGCACTTTCCCAGAAAGAAATCTACTTCTCTAAGACCGAGAAACAGTGAACAGAGAATGTATGAGTTTCTCAAGATTGGTAACAGATAGAAACAAGGGAAAGTACACAGTGATTCATCTACCTAGCGAAGTGACAGAGGTTTACACAGAGAATTCCAAGTATAAGTACAAGAAAATAAGAGAGACTTAGAAAACTGGTAATATTTACATTGTTGATAGAGTTGGGAGTACTTAGCACTGTGAAAACAGCACTTTCGCAGAAAGAAATCTACTTCTCTAAGACAGCGAAACAGTGAACAGGGAATGTATGAGTTTCTCAAGATTGGTAACAGATAGAAACAAGAGAAAGTACACAGTGATTCACCTACCTAGAAAAGTTACAGAGGTTTACACATAGAATTCCAAGTTTTACTCCAAGAAAATAAGAGAGACTTAGAAAACTGGTAAAACCTACATTGTTGATAGAGTTGGGAGTACTTAGCACTGTGAAAACAGCACTTTCGCAGAAAGAAATCTACTTCGCTAAGCCCGGGAAACAATGAACAGAGAATGTATGAGTTTCTCAAGACTGGGAACAGATAGAAACAAGAGAAAGTACACAGTGATTCATCTACCTAGAGAAGTTACAGAGGTTTACACAGAGAAATCCAAGTGTAAGTAGAAGAAAATAAGAGAGACTTAGAAAACTGGTAAAACCTACATTGTTGATAAAGTTGGGAGTACTTAGCACTGTGAAAACAGCACTTTCGCACAAAGAAATCTACTTCTCTAAGACAGCGAAACAATGAACAGAGAATGTGTGAGTTTCTCAATATTGGTAACAGATAGAAACAAGAGAAATTACACAGTGATTCATCTACCTAGGCAAGTTACAGAGGTTCACACAGAGAATTCCAAGTATAAGTACAAGAAAACAAGAGAGACTTAGAAAACCGGTAAAACCTACATTGTTGATAGAGTTGGGAGTACTTAGCACTGTGAAAACAGCACTTTCGCGGAAAAAAATCTACTTCTCTAAGACCGGGAAACAGTGAACAGAGAATGTATGAGTTTCTCAAGATTGGTAACATATAGAAACAAGAGAAAGTACACAGTGATTCATCTACCTAGAGAAGTTAGAGAGGTTTACACAGAGAATTCCAAGTATAAGTCCAAGAAAATAAGAGAGACTTAGAAAACTGGTAAAACCTACATTGTTGATAGAGTTGGGAGTACTTAGCACTGTGAAAACAGCACATTCGCAGAAAGAAATCTACTTCTCTAAGACCGTGAAACAGTGAACAGAGAATGTATGAGTTTCTCAAGATTGGTAACAGATAGAAACAAGAGAAAGTACACAGTGATTCATCTAGCTAGAGAAGTTACAGAGGTTTAGAAAGAGAATTCCAAGTAAAAGTAAAAGAATATAAGAGAGACTTAGAAAACTGGTAAAACCTACATTGTTGATAGAGTTGGGAGTACTTAGCACTGTGAAAACAGCACTTTGGCAGAAACAAATCTACTTCTCTAAGAGCGCGAAACAGTGAACAGAGAATGTATGAGTTTCGCAAGATTGGTAACAGATAGAAACAAGAGAAAGTACACAGTTATTCATCTACCTAGAGAACTTACAGAGATTTACACAGAGGAATCCAAGTGTAACTCCAGGAAAATAAGAGAGACTTAGAAATCTGGTAAAACCTACATTGTTGATAGAGTTGGGAGTAATTAGCACTGTGAAAACAGCACTTTCGCAGAAAGAAATCTACTTCTCTAAGACCGGGAAACAGTGAACAGAGAATGTTTGAGTTTCTCAATATTGGTAACACATAGAAACAAGAGAAAGTACACAGTGATTCATCTACCTAGAGAACTTACAGAGGTTTACACAGAGGAATCCAAGTGTAACTCCAGGAAAATAAGAGAGACTTAGAAAACTGGTAAAACCTACATTGTTGATAGAGTTGGGAGCACTCAGCACTGTGAAAACAGCACTTTCGCAGAAAGAAATCTACTTCTGTAAGCCCGCGAAACAGTGAACAGAGAATGTATGGGTTTCTCAAGATTGGTAACAGATAGAAACAAGAGAAAGTACACAGTGATTCATCTACCTAGAGAAGTTACAGAGGTTTACACAGAGAATTCCAAGTATAAGTACAAGAAAATAAGAGAGACTTAGAATACTGGTAAAACCTACATTGTTGATAGAGTTGGGAGTACTTAGCACTGTGAAAACAGCACTTTCGCAGAAAGAAATCTACTTCTCTAAGACCGGGAAACAGTGAACAGAGAATGTTTGAGTTTCTCAATATTGGTAACACATAGAAACAAGAGAAAGTACACAGTGATTCATCTACCTAGAGAACTTACAGAGGTGTACACAGAGGAATCCAAGTGTAACTCCAGGAAAATAAGAGAGACTTAGAAAACTGGTAAAACCTACATTGTTGATAGAGTTGGGAGTACTTAGCACTGTGAAAACAGCACTTTCGCAGAAAGAAATCTACTTCTCTGTGACCGGGAAACAGTGAACAGAGAATGTACGAGTTTCTCAAGATTGGTAACAGATAGAAACAAGAGAAAGTACACAGTGATTTATCTAGCTAGAGAAGTTACAGAGGTTTACACAGAGAATTCCAAGTATAAGTACAAGAAAATAAGAGAGAGTTAGAAAACAGGTAAAAACATACATTGTTGATAGAGGTGGGAGTACTTAGCACTGTGAAAACAGCACTTTCGCACAAAGAAATCTACTTCTCTAAGACCGGGAAACAGTGAACAGAGAATGTATGAGTTTCTCAAGACTAGGAACAGATAGAAACAAGAGAAAGTACACAGTGATTCATCTACCTAGAGAAGTTACAGAGGTTTACACAGAGAAATCCAAGTGTAACTCCAGGAAAATAAGAGAGCCTTAGAAAACTGGTAAAACTTACACTGTTGATAGAGTTGGCAGTACTTAGCACTGTGAAAACAGCACTTTCCCAGAAAGAAATCTACTTCTCTAAGACCGAGAAACAGTGAACAGAGAATGTATGAGTTTCTCAAGATTGGTAACAGATAGAAACAAGGGAAAGTACACAGTGATTCATCTACCTAGCGAAGTGACAGAGGTTTACACAGAGAATTCCAAGTATAAGTACAAGAAAATAAGAGAGACTTAGAAAACTGGTAATATTTACATTGTTGATAGAGTTGGGAGTACTTAGCACTGTGAAAACAGCACTTTCGCAGAAAGAAATCTACTTCTCTAAGACAGCGAAACAGTGAACAGGGAATGTATGAGTTTCTGAAGATTGGTAACAGATAGAAACAAGAGAAAGTACACAGTGATTCACCTACCTAGAAAAGTTACAGAGGTTTACACATAGAATTCCAAGTTTTACTCCAAGAAAATAAGAGAGACTTAGAAAACTGGTAAAACCTACATTGTTGATAGAGTTGGGAGTACTTAGCACTGTGAAAACCGCACTTTCGCAGAAAGAAATCTACCTCTTAAAACCGGGAAACAGTGAACAGAGAATGTATGAGTTTCTCAAGACTGGTAACAGATAGAAACAAGATAAGGTACACAGTGATTCATCTACCTAGCGAAGTTACTTAGGTTTACTCAGAGAATTCCAAGAATAACTACAAGAAAATAAGATAGACTTAGAAAACTGGTAAAACCTACATTGTTGATAGAGTTTGGAGTACTTAGCACTGTGAAAACAGCACTTTCACAGAAAGAAATTTACTTCTCTAAGATCGGGAAACAATGAAGAGAGAATGTATGAGTTTCTCAAGACGGGTAACAGATAGAAATAAGAGAAAGTACACAGTGATTCATCTACCTAGAGAAGTTACAGAGGTTTACAAAGAGAATTCCAAGTATAAGTACAAGAAAACAAGAGAGACTTAGAAAACCGGTAAAACCTACATTGTTGATAGAGTTGGGAGTACTTAGCACTGTAATAACAGCACTTTCGCAGAAAGAAATCTACTTCTCTAGGACCGGGAAACAATGAAGAGAGAATGTATGAGTTTCTCAAGATTGGTAACAGATAGAAATGAGAGAAAGTACACAGTGATTCATCTACCTAGAGAAGTTACAGAGGTTCACACAGAGAATTCCAAGTATAAGCACAAGAAAATAAGAGAGAGTAAGAAAACTGGTAAACCTAGATTCTTGATAGAGTTGGGAGTACTTAGCACTGTGAAAACAGCACTTTCGCACAAAGAAATCTACTTCTCGAAGACCGGGAAACAGTGAAGAGAGAATGTATGAGTTTCTCAAGATTGGTAACAGATAGAAAAAAGAGAAAGTACACAGTGATTCACCTACGTAGAGAAGTTACAGAGGTTTACACAGAGAATTCCAAGTATAAGTACAAGAAAATAAGAGAGACTTAGAAAACTGGTAAAACCTACATTGTTGATAGAGTTGGGAGTACTTAGCACTGTGAAAACAGCAATTTCGCAGAAAGAAATCTACTTCTGTAAGCCCGCGAAACAGTGAACAGAGAATGTATGAGTTTCTCAAGATTGGTAACAGATAGAAACAAGAGAAAGTACACAGTGATTTATCTAGCTAGAGAAGTTACAGAGGTTTACACAGAGAATTCCAAGTATAAGTACAAGAAAATAAGAGAGAGTTAGAAAACAGGTAAAAACATACATTGTTGATAGAGGTGGGAGTACTTAGCACTGTGAAAACAGCACTTTCGCACAAAGAAATCTACTTCTCTAAGACCGCGAAACAGTGAACAGAGAATGTATGAGTTTCTCAAGATTGGTAACAGATAGAAACAAGAGAAAGTACACAGTGATTCATCTACGTAGAGAAGTTACAGTGGTTTACACAGAGAATTCCAAGTATAAGTACAAGAAAATAAGAGAGACTTAGAAAACTGATAAAACCTACACTGTTGATAGAGTTGGGAGTACTTAGCACTGTGAAAACAGCACTTTGGCAGAAACAAATCTACTTCTCTAAGACCGCGAAACAGTGAACAGAGAATGTATGAGTTTCTCAAGATTGGTAACAGATAGAAACAAGAGAAAGTACACAGTGATTCATTTACCTAGCGAAGTTACAGAGATTTACACAGAGAATTCCAAGCATAAGTATTAAAAAATAAGAGAGACTTAGAAAACTGGTAAAACCTACATTGTTGATAGAGTTGGGAGTACTTAGCACTGTGAGAACAGCACTTTCGTACAAAGAAATCTACTTCTCTAAGACCGGGAAACAGTGAACAGAGCATGTATGAGTTTCTCAAGATTGGTAACAGATAGAAACAAGAGAATGTACACAGTGATTCATCTACCTAGAAAAGTTACAGAGGTTTACACAGAGAAATCCAAGTGTAACTCCAAGAAAATAAGAGAGACTTAGAAAACTGGTAAAACCTACATTGTTGATAGAGTTGGGAGTATTTAGCACTGTTAAAACAGCACTTTCGCAGAAAGAAATCTACTTCTCTGAGACCGAGAAACAGTGAACAGAGAATGTTTGAGTTTCTTAATATTGGTAACACATAGAAACAAGAAAAAGTACACAGTGATTCATCTACCTAGAGAAGTTACAGAGGTTTACACAGAGAAATCCAAGTGTAACTCCAGGAAAATAAGAGAGACTTAGAAAACTGGTAAAACCTACACTGTGTGATAGAGTTGGGAGTACTTAGCACTGTGAAAACAGCACTTTCGGAGAAAGAAATCCACTTCTCTAAAAAAGGGAAACAGTGAACAGAGAATGTATGAGTTTCCAAGACTGGGAACAGATAGAAATAAGAGAAGGTACACTGTGATTCATCTACCTAGAGAAGTTACAGAGGTTTACACAGAGAATTCCAGGTATAAGTACAAGAAAATAAGAGAAACTTAGAAAACTGGTAAAACCTACATTGTTGATAGAGTTGGGAGTACTTAGCACTTTGAAAACAGCACTTTCGCATAAAGAAATCTACTTCTCTAAGACCGGGAAACAGTGAACAGAGAATGTATGAGTTTCTCAAGACTAGGAACAGATAGAAACAAGACGAAGTACACAGTGATTCATCTACCTAGAGAAGTTACAGAGGTTTACACAGAGAAATCCAAGTTTAACTCCAGGAAAATAAGAGAGCCTTAGAAAACTGGTAAAACTTACACTGTTGATAGAGTTGGCAGTACTTAGCACTGTGAAAACAGCACTTTCCCAGAAAGAAATCTACTTCTCTAAGACCAGGAAACAGTGAACAGAGAATGTATGAGTTTCTCAGGATTAGGTAACAGAAACAAGAGAAAGCACACAGTGATTTATCTACCTAGAGAAGTTACAGAGGTTTCCACCAAGAATTCCAAGTGTTACTCCAAGAAAATAAGAGAGACTTAGAAAACTGGTAAAACTTACATTGTTGATAGAGTTGGGAGTACTTAGCACTGTGAAAACAGCACTTTCGCACAAACAAATCTACTTCTCTAAGACCGCGAAACAGTGAACAGAGAATGTATGAGTTTCTCAAGATTGGTAACAGATAGAAACAAGGGAAAGTACACAGTGATTCATCTACCTATAAAAGTTAGAGAGGTTTACACAGAGAATTCCAAGTATAAGTACAAGAAAATAAGAGAGACTTAGAAAACTGGTAAAACCTACATTGTTGATAGAGTTGGGAGTACTTAGCACTGTGAAAACAGCACTTTCCCAGAAAGAAATCTTCTTCTCTAAGTGCGCGAAACAGTGAACAGAGAATGTATGAGTTTCTCAAGATTGGTAACAGATAGAAACAAGAGAAAGTACACAGTGATTCATCTACCTAGAGAAGTTACAGAAGTTTATTCAGAGAATTCCATGTATAAGTACAAAAAGTAAGAGAGACTTAGAAAACCGTTAAAACCTGCATTGTGGATAGAGTTGGGAGTACTTAGCACTGTGAAAACAGCACTTTCCCAGAAAGAAATCTACTTCTCTAACACTGGGAAACAGTGAACAGAGAATGTATGAGTTTGTCAAGATTGGTAACAGATAGAAACAAGAGAAACTACACAGTGATTCATCTACCTAAAGAAGTTACAGAGGTTTACACAGAGAATTCCAAGTATAAGTACAAGAATATAAGAGAGACTTAGAAAACTCGTAAAACCTACATGTGGATAGAGTTGGGAGTACTTAGCACTGTGAAAACAGCACTTTCGCAGAAAGAAATCTACTTCTCTAAGACTGGGAAACTGTGAACAGAGAATGTATGAGTTTCTGAAGATTGGTAACAGATAGAAACAAGAGAAAGTACGCAGTGATTCATCTACCTAGAAAAGTTACAGAGGTTTACACAGAGAATTCCAGGTATAAGTACAAGAAAATAAGAGAGACTTAGAAAACTGGTAAAACCTACATTGTTGAAAGAGTTGGGAGTACTTAGCACTGTGAAAACAGCACTTTCGCCGAAAGAAAATTAGTTCTCTAAGTCCGCGAAAAAGTGAAGAGAGAATGTATGAGTTTCTCAAGATTGGTAACAGATAGAAACAAGAGAAAGTACACAGTGATTCATCTACCTAGAAAAGTTACAGAGGTTTACATAGAGAATTCCAAGGATAAGTACAAGAAAATAAGAGAGACTTAGAAAACTGGTAAAACCTACATTGTTAATAGAGTTGGGAGTACTTAGCACTGTGAAAACAGCACTTTCGCAGAAAAAAATCTACTTCTCTAACACTGAGAAACAGTGAACAGAGAATGTATGAGTTTCCCAAGATTGGTAACAGATAGAAAAAAGAGAAAGTACACATTGATTCATCTACCTAGAAAAGTTAAGAGGTTTACATAGAGAATTCCAAGTATAAGTACAAGGAAATAAGAGAGACTTAGAAAAGCGGTAAAACCTACATTGTTGATAGGGTTGGGAGTACTTAGCACTGTGAAAACAGCACTTTCGCCGAAAGAAACTTAGTTTTCTAAGTCCGGGAAATAGTGAAATGAGAATGTATCAGTTTCTCAAGATTGGTAACAGATAGAAACAAGACAAACTACACAGTGATTCATCTACCTAGAAAAGTTACAGAGGTTTACACGGAGAATTCCAAGTATAAGTACAAGAAAATAAGAGAGACTCAGAAAACTGGTAAAACCTACATTGTTGATAAAGTTGGGAGTACTTAGCACTGTGAAAACAGCACTTTCGCCGAAAGAAATTTAGTTCTCTAAGTCCGTGAAACAGTGAACAGAGAATGTATGAGTTTCTCAAGATTAGTAACAGATAGAAACAAGAGAAAGCATGCAGTGATTCATCTACCTAGAAAAGTTACAGAGGTTTACACAGAGAAAACCAAGTATAAGTACAAGAAAATAAGAGAGACTTAGAAAACCGGTAAAACCTACATTGTTGACTGAGTTGGGAGTACTTAGCACTGTGAAAACAGCACATTCGCTGAAAGAAATCTACTTCTCTAAGACTGGGAAACAGTGAACAGAGAATGTACGAGGTTCTCAAGATTGGTAACAGATAGAAACAGGAGAAAGTACACAGTGATTCTTCTACCTAGAGAAGTTACAGAGGTTTACACAGAGAATTCCAAGTGTAAGTACAAGAATATAAAAGAGACTTAGAAAACTCGTAAAACCTACATGTGGATAGTTTTGGGAGTACTTAGCACTGTGAAAACAGCGCTTTCGCAGAAAGAAATCTAATTCTCTAAGACTGGGAAACAGTGAACAGAGAATGTACGAGTTTCTCAAGATTGGTAATAGATAGAAACAAGAGAAAGTACACAGTGATTCATCTACCTAGAGAAGTTACAGAGGTTTACACAGAGAATTCCAGGTATAAGTACAAGAAAATAAGACTGACTTAGAAAACTGGTAAAACCTACATTGTTGATAGAGTTGGCAGTACTTAGCACTGTGAAAACAGCACTTTCGCCGAAAGAAATTTAGTTCTCTAAGTCCGCGAAACAGTGAACAGAGAATGTATGAGTTTCTCAAGATTGGGAACAGATAGAAACAAGAGAAAAGTACACAGTGATTCATCTACCTAGAAAAGTTACAGAGGTTTACACAGAGAATTCCAAGTATAAGTACAAGAAAATAAGAGAGACTTACAAAACTGGTAAAACGTACATTGTTGATAGAGTTGGCAGTACTTAGCACTGTGAAAACAGCACTTTCGCTGAAAGAAATCTACATCTCTAAGACTGGGAAACAGTGAACAGAGAATGTACGAGGTTCTCAAGATTGGTAACAGATAGAAACAAGAGAAAGTACACAGTGATTCATCTACCTAGAGAAGTTACAGAGGTTTACACGGAGAATTCCAAGTATAAGTACAAGAAAATAAGAGAGACTTAGAATACTGGTAAAACCTACATTGTGGATAGAGTTGGGAGTACTTAGCACTGTGAAAACAGCACTTTCGCGGTAGGAAATTAAGTTCTCTAAGAACGTGAAACAGTGAACAGAGAATGTATGAGTTTCTCAAGATTGGTAACAGATAGAAACAAAAGAAAGTACACAGTGATTCATCTACCTAGAAAAGTTACAGAGGTTTACACAGAGAATTCCAAGTATAAGTACAAGAAAATAAGAGAGACTTAGAAAACTGGTAAAACCTGCACTGTTGATAGAGTTGGGAGTACTTAGCACTGTGGAAACAGCACTTTCGCCGAAAGAAATTTAGTTTTCTAAGTCCGTGAAACAGTGAAAACAGAATGTATCAGTTTCTCAAGATGCGTAACAGATAGAAACAAGAGAAACTACACAGTGATTCATCTACCTAGAAAAGTTACAGAGGTTTACACAGAGAATTCCAAGGATAAGTACAAGAAAATAAGGGAGACTTAGAAAACTGGAAAAACCTACATTGTTGATAGAGTTGGGAGTACTTAGCACTGTGAAAACAGCACTTTCCCAGAAAGAAATCTACTTCTCTAACACTGGGAAACGGTGAACAGAGAATGTATGAGTTTCTCAAGATTGGTAACAGATAGAAACAAGAGAAAGTACACAGTGATTCATCTACCTAGAAAAGTTACAGAGCTTTACACAGAGAATTCCAAGTATAAGTACAGGAAAATAATAGAGACTTAGAAAACTGGTAAAACCTACATTGATGATAGAGTTGGGAGTACTTAGCACAGTGAAAACAGCACTTTCGTCGAAAGAAATTTAGTTCTCTAAGTCCGTGAAACAGTGAACAGAGAATGTATGAGTTTCTCAAGATTGGTAATAGATAGAAACAAGAGAAAGTACACAGTGATTCATCTACCTAGAAAAGTTACAGAGGTTTACACAGAGAATTCCAAGTATAAGTACAAGAAAATAAGAGAGACTTAGAAAACTGGTAAAACCTACAGTGTTGATAGAGTTGGGAGTACTCAGCACTGTGAAAACAGCACTTTCGCAGAGAGAAATCTACTTCTCTGAGACAGGGAAACAGTGAACAGAGAATGTACGAGGTTCTCAAGATTGGTAACAGATAGAAACAAGAGAAAGTACACAGTGATTCATCTACCTCGAGAAGTTACAGAGGTTTACACGGAGAATTCCAAGGATAAGTACAAGAAAATAAGAGAGACTTAGAAAACTGGTAAAACCTACATTGTGGATAGAGTTGGGAGTACTTATCACTGTGAAAACAGCACTTTCGCCGAAGGAAAAGTAGTTCTCTAAGTCCGTGAAACAGTGAACAGAGAATGTATGAGTTTCTCAAGATTGGTAACAGAGAGAAACAAGAGAAAGTACACAGTGATTCATCTACCTAGAAAAGTTACAGAGGTTTACATAGAGAATTCCAAGGATAAGTACAAGAAACTAAGAGAGACTGAGAAAACTGGTAAAGCCTACATTGTTAATAGAGTTGGGAGTACTTAGCACTGTGAAAACAGCACTTTCGCCGAAGGAAAAGTAGTTCTCTAAGTCCGTGAAACAGTGAACAGAGAATGTATGAGTTTCTCAAGATTGGTAACAGAGAGAAACAAGAGAAAGTACACAGTGATTCATCTACCTAGAAAAGTTACAGAGGTATACATAGAGAATTCCAAGTATAAGTACAAGAAAATAAGAGAGACTCAGAAAACTGGTAAAACCTACATTGTTGATAGAGTTGGGAGTACTTAGCACTGTGAGAACAGCACTTTCGCCGAAAGAAATTTAGTTCTCTAAGTCCGTGAAACAGTGAACAGAGAATGTATGAGTTTCTCAAGATTGGTAACAGATAGAAACAAGAGAAAGTACGCAGTGATTCATCTACCTAGAAAAGTTACAGAGGTTTACACAGAGAATTCCAAGGATAAGTACAAGAAAATAAGGGAGACTTAGAAAACTGGTAAAATCTACATTGTGGATAGAGTTGGGAGTACTTAGCACTGTGAAAACAGCACTTTCGCCGAAAGAAATTTAGTTCTGTAAGTCCGTGAAACAGTGAACAGAGAATGTATGAGTTTCTCAAGATTGGTAACAGATAGAAACAAGAGAAAGTACGCAGTGATTCAACTACCTAGAAAAGTTACAGAGGTTTACACAGAGAATTCCAGGTATAAGTACAAGAAAATAAGAGAGACTTAGAAAACTGGTAAAACCTACATTGTTGAAAGAGTTTGGCGTACTTAGCACTGTGAAAACAGCACTTTCGCGAAAAATTTAGTTCTCTAAGTCCGCGAAACAGTGAACAGAGAATGTATCAGTTTCTAAAGATGCGTAACAGATAGAAACAAGAGAAACTACACAGTGATTCATCTACCTAGAAAAGTTACAGAGGTTTACACAGAGAAGTACATGTGTAAGTAGAAGAAAATAAGAGAGAGTTAGAAAACTGGTAAAACCTACATTGTGGATAGAGTTGGGAGTACTTAGCACTGAGAAAACAGCACTTTCGCAGAAAGAAATCTACTTCTCTAACACTGGGAAACAATAAACAGAGAATGTATGCGTTTCTCAAGATTGGTAACAGATAGAAACTAGAGAAAGTACACAGTGATTCATATACCTAGAGAAGTTACAGAAGTTTACAAAGAGAAGTACATGTATAATTACAAGAAAATAAGAGAGACTTAGAAAACTGGTAAAACCTACATTGCGGATAGAGTTGGGAGTACTTAGGACTGTGAAAACAGCACTTTCGCCGAAAGAAATCTATTTCTCTAAGACTGGGAATCACTGAACAGAGAATGTATGAGTTTCTCAAGATTCTTAACAGATAGAAACAAGAGAAAGTACACAGTGATTCATCTACCTAGAAAAGTGACAGAGGTTTACACGGAGAATTCCAAGTATAAGTACAAGAAAATAAGAGAGACTTAGAAAACTGGTAAAACCTACATTGTTGATAGAGTTGGCAGTACTTACCACTGTGAAAACACCACTTTCACCGAAGGAAATTTAGTTCTCTAAGTCCGTGAAACAGTGAACAGAGAATGTATGAGTTTCTCAAGATTGGTAAAAGATAGAAACAAGAAAAAGTACACAGTGATTCATCTACCTAGAAAAGTTAGAGAGGTTTACACAGAGAATTAAAAGGATAAGTACAAGAAAATAAGAGAGACTTAGAAAACTGGTAAAACCTACATTGTTGATAGAGTTGGGAGTACTTAGCACTGTGAAAACAGCACTTTCCCAGAAAGAAATCTACTTCTCTAAGTCCGCGAAACAGTGAACAGAGAATGTATGAGTTTCTCAAGATTGGTAACAGATAGAAACAAGAGAAAGTAAACAGTGATTCATCTACCTAGAAAAGTTAGAGAGGTTTACACAGAGAATTCCAAGTATAAGTACAAGAAAATAAGAGAGACTTAGAAAACTGGTAAAACCTACATTGTTGATAGAGTTGGCAGTACTTACCACTGTGAAAACACCACTTTCATCGAAGGAAATTTAGTTCTCTAAGTCCGTGAAACAGTGAACAGAGAATGTATGAGTTTCTCAAGATTGGTAACAGATAGAAACAAGAGAAAGTACACAGTGATTCATCTACCTAGAAAAGTTAGAGAGGTTTACACAGAGAATTCCAAGGATAAGTACAAGAAAATAAGAGAGACTTAGAAAACTGGTAAAACCTACATTGTTGATAGAGTTGGGAGTAGTTAGCACTGTGAAAACAGCACTTTCCCAGAAAGAAATCTACTTCTCTAAGTCCGCGAAACAGTGAACAGAGAATGTATGAGTTTCTCAAGATTGGTAACAGATAGAAACAAGAGAAAGTACACAGTGATTCATCTACCTAGAAAAGTTACAGAGGTTTACACAGAGAATTCCAAGTATAAGTACAAGAAAATAAGAGAGACTTAGAAAACCGGTAAAACCTACATTGTTGATAGAGCTGGGAGTACTTAGCGCTGTGAAAACAGCACTTTCGCAGAAAGAAATCTACTTCTCTAACACTGGGAAACAGTGAACAGGGAATGTATGAGTTTCTCAAGATTGGTAACAGATAGAAACAAGAGAAAGTACACAGTGATTCATATACCTAGAGAAGTTACAGAGGTTTACACAGAGAATTCCAAGTATAAGTACAAGAAAATAAGAGAGACTTAGAAAACTGGTGAAACCTACATTGTTGATAGAGTTGGGAATACTTAGCACTGTGAAAACAGCACTTTCACCGAAGGAAATTTAGTTCTCTAAGTCCGTGAAACAGTGAACAGAGAATGTATGAGTTTCTCAAGTTTGGTAACAGATAGAAACAAGCGAAATACACAGTGATTCATCTACCTAGAGAAGTTACAGAGGTTTACACAGAGAATTCCAAGGATAAGTACAAGAAAATAAGAGAGACTTAGTAAACTGGTAAAACCTACATTGTTGATAGAGTTGGGAGTACTTAGCACTGTGAAAACAGCACTTTCGACGAAGGAAATTTAGTTCTCTAAGTCCGTGCAACAGTGAACAGAGAATGTATGAGTTTCTCAAGTTTGGTAACAGATAGAAACAAGCGAAAGTACACAGTGATTCATCTACCTAGAGAAGTTACAGAGGTTTACACAGAGAATTCCAAGTATAAGTACAAGAAAATAAGAGAGACTTAGAAAACTGGTAAAACCTACATTGTGGATAGACTTGGGAGTACTTAGCACTGTGAAAACAGCACTTTCGCCGAAAGAAATTTAGTTCTCTAAGTCCCTGAAACAGTGAAAAGAGAATGTATCAGATTCTCAAGATTGGTAACAGATAGAAACAAGAGAAACTACACAGTGATTCATCTACCTAGAAAAGTTATAGAGGTTTACACAGAGAAATCCAAGGATAAGTACAAGAAAATAAGAGAGACTGAGAAAACTGGTAAAACCTACATTGTTGATAGAGTTGGTAGTACGTAGCACTGTGAAAACAGCATTTTCGCCGAAAGAAATTCAGTTCTCTAAGTCCGTGAAACATTTAACAGAGAATGTATGAGTTTCTCAAGATTGGTAACAGATAGAAACAAGAGAAAGTACACAGTGATTCATCTACCTAGAAAACTTACAGAGGTTTACACAGAGAATTCCAAGGATAAGTACAAGAAAATAAGAGAGACTTATAAAACTGGTAAAACCTACATTGTTGATAGAGTTGGGAGTACATAGCACTGTGAAAACAGCACTTTCGCCGAAGGAAATTTAGTACTCTAAGTCCGTGAAACAGTGAACAGAGAATGTATGAGTTTCTCAAGTTTGGTAACAGATAGAAACAAGCGAAAGTACACAGTGATTCATCTACCTAGAAAACTTACAGAGGTTTACACAGAGAATTCCAAGGATAAGTACAAGAAAATAAGAGAGACTTAGAAAACTGGTAAAACCTACATTGTTGATAGAGTTGGGAGTACTTAGCATTGTGAAAACAGCACTTTCACCGAAGGAAATTTAGTTCTCTAAGTCCGTGAAACAGTGAACAGAGAATGTATGAGTTTCTCAAGTTTGGTAACAGATAGAAACAAGCGAAAGTACACAGTGATTCATTTACGTAGAAAAGTTACAGAGGTATACACAGAGAATTCCAAGTATAAGTACAAGAAAATAAGAGAGACTTAGAAAACCGGTAAAACCTACATTGTTGATAGAGTTGGGAGTACTTAGCGCTGTGAAAACAGCACTTTCGCAGAAAGAAATCTACTTCTCTAACACTGGGAAACAGTGAACAGAGAATGTATGAGTTTCTCAAGATTCGTAACAGATAGAAACAAGAGAAAGTACACAGTGATTCATCTACCTAGAGAAGTTACAGAGGTTTACACAGAGAATTCCAAGTATAAGTGCAAGAAAATAAGAGAGACTTAGAAAACTGGTAAAACCTACATTGTTGATAGAGTTGGGAGTACTTAGCACTGTGAAAACAGCACTTTCGTCGAAGGAAATTTAGTTCTCTAAGTCCGTGAAACAGTGAACAGAGAATGTATGAGTTTTTCAAGTTTGGTAACAGATAGAAACAAGCGAAAGTACACAGTGATTCATCTACCTAGAAAAGTTACAGAGGTTTACACAGAGAATTCCAAGGATAAGTACAAAAAAATAAGAGAGACTTAGAAAACTGGTAAAACCTACATTGTTGATAGAGTTGGGAGTACTTAGCACTGTGAAAACAGCGCTTTCGCCGAGGGAAATTTAGTTCTCTAACTCCGTGAAACAGTGAACAGAGAATGTATGAGTTTCTCAAGTTTGGTAACAGATAGAAACAAGCGAAAGTACACAGTGATTCATCTACCTAGAAAAGTTACAGAGGTTTACACAGAGAATTCCAAGGATAAGTACAAGAAAATAAGAGAGACTTAGAAAACTGGTAAAACCTACATTGTTGATAGAGTTGGGAGTACTTAGCACTGTGAAAACAGCACTTTCACCGAAGGAAATTTAGTTCTCTAAGTCCGTGAAACAGTGAACAGAGAATGTATGAGTTTCTCAAGTTTGGTAACAGATAGAAACAAGCGAAAGTACACAGTGATTCATCTACCTAGAAAAGTTACAGAGGTTTACACAGAGAATTCCAAGTATAAGTACAAGAAAATAAGAGAGACTTAGAAAACCGGTAAAACCTACATTGTTGATAGAGTTGGGAGTACTTAGCGCTGTGAAAACAGCACTTTCGCAGAAAGAAATCTACTTCTCTAACACTGGGAAACAGTGAACAGTGAATGTATGAGTTTCTCAAGATTGGTAACAGATAGAAACAAGAGAAAGTACACAGTGATTCATATACCTAGAGAAGTTACAGAGGTTTACACAGAGAATTCCAAGTATAAGTACAAGAAAATAAGAGAGACTTAGAAAACTGGTGAAACCTACATTGTTGATAGAGTTGGGAGTACTTAGCACTGTGAAAACAGCACTTTCGACGAAGGAAATTTAGTTCTCTAAGTCCGTGCAACAGTGAACAGAGAATGTATGAGTTTCTCAAGTTTGGTAACAGATAGAAACAAGCGAAAGTACACAGTGATTCATCTACCTAGAGAAGTTACAGAGGTTTACACAGAGAATTCCAAGTATAAGTACAAGAAAATAAGAGAGACTTAGAAAACTGGTAAAACCTACATTGTGGATAGACTTGGGAGTACTTAGCACTGTGAAAACAGCACTTTCGCCGAAAGAAATTTAGATCTCTAAGTCCCTGAAACAGTGAAAAGAGAATGTATCAGATTCTCAAGATTGGTAACAGATAGAAACAAGAGAAACTACACAGTGATTCATCTACCTAGAAAAGTTATAGAGGTTTACACAGAGAAATCCAAGGATAAGTACAAGAAAATAAGAGAGACTGAGAAAACTGGTAAAACCTACATTGTTGATAGAGTTGGTAGTACGTAGCACTGTGAAAACAGCATTTTCGCCGAAAGAAATTCAGTTCTCTAAGTCCGTGAAACATTTAACAGAGAATGTATGAGTTTCTCAAGATTGGTAACAGATAGAAACAAGAGAAAGTACACAGTGATTCATCTACCTAGAAAACTTACAGAGGTTTACACAGAGAATTCCAAGGATAAGTACAAGAAAATAAGAGAGACTTATAAAACTGGTAAAACCTACATTGTTGATAGAGTTGGGAGTACATAGCACTGTGAAAACAGCACTTTCGCCGAAGGAAATTTAGTACTCTAAGTCCGTGAAACAGTGAACAGAGAATGTATGAGTTTCTCAAGTTTGGTAACAGATAGAAACAAGCGAAAGTACACAGTGATTCATCTACCTAGAAAACTTACAGAGGTTTACACAGAGAATTCCAAGGATAAGTACAAGAAAATAAGAGAGACTTAGAAAACTGGTAAAACCTACATTGTTGATAGAGTTGGGAGTACTTAGCATTGTGAAAACAGCACTTTCACCGAAGGAAATTTAGTTCTCTAAGTCCGTGAAACAGTGAACAGAGAATGTATGAGTTTCTCAAGTTTGGTAACAGATAGAAACAAGCGAAAGTACACAGTGATTCATTTACGTAGAAAAGTTACAGAGGTATACACAGAGAATTCCAAGTATAAGTACAAGAAAATAAGAGAGACTTAGAAAACCGGTAAAACCTACATTGTTGATAGAGTTGGGAGTACTTAGCGCTGTGAAAACAGCACTTTCGCAGAAAGAAATCTACTTCTCTAACACTGGGAAACAGTGAACAGAGAATGTATGAGTTTCTCAAGATTCGTAACAGATAGAAACAAGAGAAAGTACACAGTGATTCATCTACCTAGAGAAGTTACAGAGGTTTACACAGAGAATTCCAAGTATAAGTGCAAGAAAATAAGAGAGACTTAGAAAACTGGTAAAACCTACATTGTTGATAGAGTTGGGAGTACTTAGCACTGTGAAAACAGCACTTTCGTCGAAGGAAATTTAGTTCTCTAAGTCCGTGAAACAGTGAACAGAGAATGTATGAGTTTTTCAAGTTTGGTAACAGATAGAAACAAGCGAAAGTACACAGTGATTCATCTACCTAGAAAAGTTACAGAGGTTTACACAGAGAATTCCAAGGATAAGTACAAAAAAATAAGAGAGACTTAGAAAACTGGTAAAACCTACATTGTTGATAGAGTTGGGAGTACTTAGCACTGTGAAAACAGCGCTTTCGCCGAGGGAAATTTAGTTCTCTAACTCCGTGAAACAGTGAACAGAGAATGTATGAGTTTCTCAAGTTTGGTAACAGATAGAAACAAGCGAAAGTACACAGTGATTCATCTACCTAGAAAAGTTACAGAGGTTTACACAGAGAATTCCAAGGATAAGTACAAGAAAATAAGAGAGACTTAGAAAACTGGTAAAACCTACATTGTTGATAGAGTTGGGAGTACTTAGCACTGTGAAAACAGCACTTTCACCGAAGGAAATTTAGTTCTCTAAGTCCGTGAAACAGTGAACAGAGAATGTATGAGTTTCTCAAGTTTGGTAACAGATAGAAACAAGCGAAAGTACACAGTGATTCATCTACCTAGAAAAGTTACAGAGGTTTACACAGAGAATTCCAAGTATAAGTACAAGAAAATAAGAGAGACTTAGAAAACCGGTAAAACCTACATTGTTGATAGAGTTGGGAGTACTTAGCGCTGTGAAAACAGCACTTTCGCAGAAAGAAATCTACTTCTCTAACACTGGGAAACAGTGAACAGTGAATGTATGAGTTTCTCAAGATTGGTAACAGATAGAAACAAGAGAAAGTACACAGTGATTCATATACCTAGAGAAGTTACAGAGGTTTACACAGAGAATTCCAAGTATAAGTACAAGAAAATAAGAGAGACTTAGAAAACTGGTGAAACCTACATTGTTGATAGAGTTGGGAGTACTTAGCACTGTGAAAACAGCACTTTCGCCGAATGAAATTTAGTTCTCTAAGTCCGTGAAACAGTGAACAGAGAATGTATGAGTTTCTCAAGTTTGGTAACAGATAGAAACAAGCGAAATACACAGTGATTCATCTACCTAGAGAAGTTACAGAGGTTTACACAGAGAATTCCAAGGATAAGTACAAGAAAATAAGAGAGACTTAGAAAACTGGTAAAACCTACATTGTTGATAGAGTTGGGAGTACTTAGCAATGTGAAAACAGCACTTTCGACGAAGGAAATTTAGTTCTCTAAGTCCGTGCAACAGTGAACAGAGAATGTATGAGTTTCTCAAGTTTGGTAACAGATAGAAACAAGCGAAAGTACACAGTGATTCATCTACCTAGAAAAGTTACAGAGATTTACACAGAGAATTCCAAGGATAAGTACAATAAAATAAGAGAGACTTAGAAAACTGGTAAAACCTACATTGTTGATAGAGTTAGGAGTACTTAGCACTGTGAAAACAGCACTTTCGCCGAAGAAAATTTAGTTCTCTAAGTCCGTGAAACAGTGAACAGAGAATGTATGAGTTTCTCAAGTTTGGTAACAGATAGAAAGAAGCGAAAGTACACAGTGATTCATCTACCTAGAAAAGTTACAGAGGTTTACACAGAGAATTCCAAGTATATGTACAAGAAAATAAGAGAGACTTAGAAAACTGGTAAAACCTACATTGTTGATAGAGTTGGGAGTAATTAGCAATGTGAAAACAGCACTTTCGCAGAAAGAAATCTACTCTAACACTGGGAAACAGTGAACAGAGAATGTATGAGTTTCTCAAGATTGGTAACAGATAGAAACAAGAGAAAGTACACAGTGATTCATCTACCTAGAAAAGTTACAGAGGTTTACACAGAGAATTCCAAGTATAAGTACAAAAAAATAAGAGAGACTTAGAAAACTGGTAAAACCTACATTGTTGATAGAGTTGGGAGTACTTAGCACTGTGAAAACAGCACTTTCGCCGAAGGAAATTTAGTTCTCTAAGTCTGTGAAACAGTGAACAGAGAATGTATGAGTTTCTCCAGTTTGGTAACAGATAGAAACAAGCGAAACTACACAGTGATTCATCTACCTAGAAAAGTTACAGAGGTTTATACAGAGAATTCCAAGGATAAGTACAAGAAAATAAGAGAGACTTAGAAAACTGGTAAAACCTACATTGTTGATAGAGTTGGGAGTACTTAGCACTGTGAAAACAGCACTTTCGCCGAAGGAAATTTAGTTCTCTAAGTCCGTGAAACAGTGAACAGAGAATGTATGAGTTTCTCCAGTTTGGTAACAGATAGAAACCAGCGAAACTACACAGTGATTCATCTACCTAGAAAAGTTACAGAGGTTTACACAGAGAATTCCAAGGATAAGTACAAGAAAATAAGAGAGACTTAGAAAACTGGTAAAACCTACATTGTTGATAGAGTTGGGAGTACTTAGCACTGTGAAAACAGCGCTTTCGCCGAGGGAAATTTAGTTCTCTAACTCCGTGAAACAGTGAACAGAGAATGTATGAGTTTCTCAAGTTTGGTAACAGATAGAAACAAGCGAAAGTACACAGTGATTCATCTACCTAGAAAAGTTACAGAGGTTTACACAGAGAATTCCAAGGATAAGTACAAGAAAATAAGAGAGACTTAGAAAACTGGTAAAACCTACATTGTTGATAGAGTTGGGAGTACTTAGCACTGTGAAAACAGCACTTTCACCGAAGGAAATTTAGTTCTCTAAGTCCGTGAAACAGTGAACAGAGAATGTATGAGTTTCTCAAGTTTGGTAACAGATAGAAACAAGCGAAAGTACACAGTGATTCATCTACCTAGAAAAGTTACAGAGGTTTACACAGAGAATTCCAAGTATAAGTACAAGAAAATAAGAGAGACTTAGAAAACCGGTAAAACCTACATTGTTGATAGAGTTGGGAGTACTTAGCGCTGTGAAAACAGCACTTTCGCAGAAAGAAATCTACTTCTCTAACACTGGGAAACAGTGAACAGAGAATGTATGAGTTTCTCAAGATTGGTAACAGATAGAAACAAGAGAAAGTACACAGTGATTCATATACCTAGAGAAGTTACAGAGGTTTACACAGAGAATTCCAAGGATATGTACAAGAAAATAAGAGAGACTTAGAAAACTGGTGAAACCTACATTGTTGATAGAGTTGGGAGTACTTAGCACTGTGAAAACAGCACTTTCGCCGAATGAAATTTAGTTCTCTAAGTCCGTGAAACAGTGAACAGAGAATGTATGAGTTTCTCAAGTTTGGTAACAGATAGAAACAAGCGAAATACACAGTGATTCATCTACCTAGAGAAGTTACAGAGGTTTACACAGAGAATTCCAAGGATAAGTACAAGAAAATAAGAGAGACTTAGAAAACTGGTAAAACCTACATTGTTGATAGAGTTGGGAGTACTTAGCACTGTGAAAACAGCACTTTCGACGAAGGAAATTTAGTTCTCTAAGTCCGTGCAACAGTGAACAGAGAATGTATGAGTTTCTCAAGTTTGGTAACAGATAGAAACAAGCGAAAGTACACAGTGATTCATCTACCTAGAGAAGTTACAGAGGTTTACACAGAGAATTCGAAGTATAAGTACAAGAAAATAAGAGATACTTAGAAAACTGGTAAAACCTACATTGTGGATAGACTTGGGAGTACTTAGCACTGTGAAAACAGCACTTTCGCCGAAAGAAATTTAGTTCTCTAAGTCCCTGAAACAGTGAAAAGAGAATGTATCAGATTCTCAAGATTGGTAACAGATAGAAACAAGAGAAACTACACAGTGATTCATCTACCTAGAAAAGTTACAGAGGTTTACACAGAGAAATCCAAGGATAAGTACAAGAAAATAAGAGAGACTGAGAAAACTGGTAAAACCTACATTGTTGATAGAGTTGGTAGTACGTAGCACTGTGAAAACAGCATTTTCGCCGAAAGAAATTCAGTTCTCTAAGTCCGTGAAACATTTAACAGAGAATGTATGAGTTTCTCAAGATTGGTAACAGATAGAAACAAGAGAAAGTACACAGTGATTCATCTACCTAGAAAAGTTACAGAGGTTTACACAGAGAAAACCAAGTATAAGTACAAGAAAAGAAGAGAGACTTAGAAAACTGGTAAAACCTACATTGTTGATAGAGTTGGGAGTACTTAGCACAGTGGAAACAGCACTTTCGCCGAAGGAAATTTAGTTCTCTAAGTTCGTGAAACAGTGAACAGAGAATGTATGAGTTTCTCAAGTTTGGTAACAGATAGAAACAAGCGAAAGTACACAGTGATTCATCTACCTAGAAAACTTACAGAGGTTTACACAGAGAATTCCAAGGATAAGTACAAGAAAATAAGAGAGACTTATAAAACTGGTAAAACCTACATTGTTGATAGAGTTGGGAGTACATAGCACTGTGAAAACAGCACTTTCGCCGAAGGAAATTTAGTTCTCTAAGTCCGTGAAACAGTGAACAGAGAATGTATGAGTTTCTCAAGTTTGGTAACAGATAGAAACAAGCGAAAGTACACAGTGATTCATCTACCTAGAAAAGTTACAGAGGTTTACACAGAGAATTCCAAGGATAAGTACAAGAAAATAAGAGAGACTTAGAAAACTGGTAAAACCTACATTGTTGATAGAGTTGGGAGTACTTAGCATTGTGAAAACAGCACTTTCACCGAAGGAAATTTAGTTCTCTAAGTCCGTGAAACAGTGAACAGAGAATGTATGAGTTTCTCAAGTTTGGTAACAGATAGAAACAAGCGAAAGTACACAGTGATTCATTTACCTAGAAAAGTTACAGAGGTTTACACAGAGAATTCCAAGTATAAGTACAAGAAAATAAGAGAGACTTAGAAAACCGGTAAAACCTACATTGTTGATAGAGTTGGGAGTACTTAGCGCTGTGAAAACAGCACTTTCGCAGAAAGAAATCTACTTCTCTAACACTGGGAAACAGTGAACAGAGAATGTATGAGTTTCTCAAGATTGGTAACAGATAGAAACAAGAGAAAGTACACAGTGATTCATCTACCTAGAGAAGTTACAGAGGTTTACACAGAGAACTCCAAGTATAAGTGCAAGAAAATAAGAGAGACTTAGAAAACTGGTAAAACCTACATTGTTGATAGAGTTGGGAGTACTTAGCACTGTGAAAACAGCACTTTCGCCGAAGGAAATTTAGTTCTCTAAGTCCGTGAAACAGTGAACAGAGAATGTATGAGTTTCTCAAGTTTGGTAACAGATAGAAACAAGCGAAAGTACACAGTGATTCATCTACCTAGAGAAGTTACAGAGGTTTACACACAGAATTCCAAGTATAAGTACAAGAAAAGAAGAGAGACTTAGAAAACTGGTAAAACCTACATTGTGGATAGAGTTGGGAGTACTTAGCACTGTGAAAACAGCACTTTCGCCGAAAGATATTTAGTTCTCTAAGTCCCTGAAACAGTGAAAAGAGAATGTATCAGATTCTCAAGATTGGTAACAGATAGAAACAAGCGAAAGTACACAGTGATTCATCTACCTAGAAAAGTTACAGAGGTTTACACAGAGAATTCCAAGGATAAGTACAAGAAAATAAGAGAGACTTAGAAAACTGGTAAAACCTACATTGTTGATAGAGTTGGGAGTACTTAGCACTGTGAAAACAGCACTTTCACCGAAGGAAATTTAGTTCTCTAAGTCCGTGAAACAGTGAACAGAGAATGTATGAGTTTCTCAAGTTTGGTAACAGATAGAAACAAGCGAAAGTACACAGTGATTCATCTACCTAGAAAAGTTACAGAGGTTTACACAGAGAATTCCAAGGATATGTACAAGAAACTAAGAGAGACTTAGAAAACCGGTAAAACCTACATTGTTGATAGAGTTGGGAGTACTTAGCGCTGTGAAAACAGCACTTTCGCAGAAAGAAATCTACTTCTCTAACACTGGGAAACAGTGAACAGAGAATGTATGAGTTTCTCAAGATTGGTAACAGATAGAAACAAGAGAAAGTACACAGTGATTCATATACCTAGAGAAGTTACAGAGGTTTACACAGAGAATTCCAAGTATAAGTACAAGAAAATAAGAGAGACTTAGAAAACTGGTGAAACCTACATTGTTGATAGAGTTGGGAGTACTTAGCACTGTGAAAACAGCACTTTCGCCGAATGAAATTTAGTTCTCTAAGTCCGTGAAACAGTGAACAGAGAATGTATGAGTTTCTCAAGTTTGGTAACAGATAGAAACAAGCGAAATACACAGTGATTCATCTACCTAGAGAAGTTACAGAGGTTTACACAGAGAATTCCAAGGATAAGTACAAGAAAATAAGAGAGACTTAGAAAACTGGTAAAACCTACATTGTTGATAGAGTTGGGAGTACTTAGCACTGTGAAAACAGCACTTTCGACGAAGGAAATTTAGTTCTCTAAGTCCGTGCAACAGTGAACAGAGAATGTATGAGTTTCTCAAGTTTGGTAACAGATAGAAACAAGCGAAACTACACAGTGATTCATCTACCTAGAGAAGTTACAGAGGTTTACACAGAGAATTCGAAGTATAAGTACAAGAAAATAAGAGAGACTTAGAAAACTGGTAAAACCTACATTGTGGATAGACTTGGGAGTACTTAGCACTGTGAAAACAGCACTTTCGCCGAAAGAAATTTAGTTCTCTAAGTCCCTGAAACAGTGAAAAGAGAATGTATCAGATTCTCAAGATTGGTAACAGATAGAAACAAGAGAAACTACACAGTGATTCATCTACCTAGAAAAGTTACAGAGGTTTACACAGAGAAATCCAAGGATAAGTACAAGAAAATAAGAGAGACTGAGAAAACTGGTAAAACCTACATTGTTGATAGAGTTGGTAGTACGTAGCACTGTGAAAACAGCATTTTCGCCGAAAGAAATTCAGTTCTCTAAGTCCGTGAAACATTTAACAGAGAATGTATGAGTTTCTCAAGATTGGTAACAGATAGAAACAAGAGAAAGTACACAGTGATTCATCTACCTAGAAAAGTTACAGAGGTTTACACAGAGAAAACCAAGTATAAGTACAAGAAAATAAGAGAGACTTAGAAAACTGGTAAAACCTACATTGTTGATAGAGTTGGGAGTACTTAGCACAGTGGAAACAGCACTTTCGCCGAAGGAAATTTAGTTCTCTAAGTTCGTGAAACAGTGAACAGAGAATGTATGAGTTTCTCAAGTTTGGTAACAGATAGAAACAAGCGAAAGTACACAGTGATTCATCTACCTAGAAAACTTACAGAGGTTTACACAGAGAATTCCAAGGATAAGTACAAGAAAATAAGAGAGACTTATAAAACTGGTAAAACCTACATTGTTGATAGAGTTGGGAGTACATAGCACTGTGAAAACAGCACTTTCGCCGAAGGAAATTTAGTTCTCTAAGTCCGTGAAACAGTGAACAGAGAATGTATGAGTTTCTCAAGTTTGGTAACAGATAGAAACAAGCGAAAGTACACAGTGATTCATCTACCTAGAAAAGTTACAGAGGTTTACACAGAGAATTCCAAGGATAAGTACAAGAAAATAAGAGAGACTTAGAAAACTGGTAAAACCTACATTGTTGATAGAGTTGGGAGTACTTAGCATTGTGAAAACAGCACTTTCACCGAAGGAAATTTAGTTCTCTAAGTCCGTGAAACAGTGAACAGAGAATGTATGAGTTTCTCAAGTTTGGTAACAGATAGAAACAAGCGAAAGTACACAGTGATTCATTTACCTAGAAAAGTTACAGAGGTTTACACAGAGAATTCCAAGTATAAGTACAAGAAAATAAGAGAGACTTAGAAAACCGGTAAAACCTACATTGTTGATAGAGTTGGGAGTACTTAGCGCTGTGAAAACAGCACTTTCGCAGAAAGAAATCTACTTCTCTAACACTGGGAAACAGTGAACAGAGAATGTATGAGTTTCTCAAGATTGGTAACAGATAGAAACAAGAGAAAGTACACTGTGATTGATATACCTAGAGAAGTTACAGAGGTTTACACAGAGAATTCCAAGTATAAGTACAAGAAAATAAGAGAGACTTAGAAAACTGGTAAAACCTACACTGTTGATAGAGTTGGGAGTACTTAGCACTGTGAAAACAGCACTTTCGCAGAAAGAAATTTAGTTCTCTAAGTCCGTGAAAGAGTGAACAGAGAATGTATGAGTTTCTCAAGATTGGTAACAGACAGAAACAAGAGAAAGTACACAGTGATTCATCTATCTAGAAAAGTTACAGAGGTTTACACAGAGAAAACCAAGTATATGTACAAGCAAATAAGAGAGACTTAGAAAACTGGTAAAACCTACATTGTTGATAGAGTTGGGAGTACTTAGCACTGTGAAAGCAGCACTTTCGCAGAAAGAAATCTACTTCTCTAAGACTGGGAAACAGTGAACAGAGAATGTATGAGTTTCTCAAGATTGGTAACAGATAGAAACAAAAGAAAGTACACAGTGATTCATCTACCTAGAGAAGTTACAGAGGTTTACATAGAGAATTCCAAGTATAAGTACAAGAAAATAAGAGAGACTTAGAAAACTGGTAAAACCTACATTGTTGATAGAGTTGGGAGTACTTAGCACTGTGAAAACAGCACTTTCGCCGAAGGAAATTTAGTTCTCTAAGTCCGTGAAACAGTGAACAGAGAATGTATGAGTTTCTCAAGTTTGGTAACAGATAGAAACAAGAGAAGGTACACAGTGATTCATCTACCTAGAAAAGTTACAGAGGTTTACACAGAGAAAACCAAGTATAAGTACAAGCAAATAAGAGAGACTTAGAAAACCGGTAAAACCTACATTGTTGATAGAGTTGGGAGTACTTAGCGCTGTGAAAACAGCACTTTCGCAGAAAGAAATCTACTTCTCTAACACTGGGAAACAATGAACAGAGAATGTATGAGTTTCTCAAGATTGGTAACAGATAGAAACAAGAGAAAGTACACTGTGATTCATATACCTAGAGAAGTTACAGAGGTTTACACAGAGAATTAGAAAACTGGTGAAACCTACATTGTTGATAGAGTTGGGAGTACTTAGCACTGTGAAAACAGCACTTTCGCCGAAGGAAATTTAGTTCTCTAAGTCCGTGAAACAGTGAACAGAGAATGTATGAATTTCTCAAGTTTGGTAACCGATAGAAACAAGCGAAAGTACACAGTGATTCATCTACCTAGAGAAGTTACAGAGGTTTACACAGAGAATTCCAAGGATAAGTACAAGAAAACAAGAGAGACTTAGAAAACTGGTAAAACCTACATTGTTAATAGAGTTGGGAGTACTTAGCACTGTGAAAACAGCACTTTCGCCGAAGGAAATTTAGTTCTCTAAGTCCTTGAAACAGTGAACAGAGAATGTATGAGTTTCTCAAGTTTGGTAACAGATAGAAACAAGCGAAAGTACACAGTGATTCATCTACCTAGAGAAGTTACAGAGGTTTACACAGAGAATTCCAAGTATAAGTACAAGAAAATAAGAGAGACTTAGAAAACTGGTAAAACCTACATTGTGGATAGACTTGGGAGTACTTAGCACTGTGAAAACAGCACTTTCGCCGAAAGAAATTTAGTTCTCTAAGTCCCTGAAACAGTGAAAAGAGAATGTATCAGATTCTCAAGATTGGTAACAGATAGAAACAGGAGAAACTACACAGTGATTCATCTACCTAGAAAGTTACAGAGGTTTACACAGAGAATTCCAAGGATAAGTACAAGAAAATAAGAGAGACTGAGAAAACTGGTAAAACCTACATTGTTGATAGAGTTGGTAGTACGTAGCACTGTGAAAACAGCACTTTCGCCGAAAGAACTTCAGTTCTCTAAGTCCGTGAAACATTTAACAGAGAATGTATGAGTTTCTCCAGATTGGTAACAGATAGAAACAAGAGAAAGTACACAGTGATTCATATACCTAGAGAAGTTACAGAAGTTTAAACAGAGAATTACATGTATAAGTACAAGAAAATAAGAGAGACTTAGAAAACAGGTAAAACCTACATTGTGGATATAGTTGGGAGTACTTAGCACTGTGAAAACAGCAGTTTCGCAGAAAGAAATCTACTTCTCTACCCTGGGAAACAGTGAGCAGAGAATGTATGAGTTTCTCAAGATTGGTAACAGATAGAAACACGAGAAAGTACACAGTGATTCATCTACCTAGAGAAGTTACAGAGGTTTACACAGAGAATTCCAAGTATAAGTACAAGAAAATAAGAGAGACTTAGAAAACTGGTAAAACCTACATTGTTGATAGAGTTGGGAGTATTTAGCACTGTGAAAACAGCAGTTTCGCGGTAGGAAATTAAGTTCTCTAAGTCCGTGAAACAGTGAACAGAGAATGTATGAATTTCTCAAGATTGGTAACAGATAGAAACACGAGAAAGTACACAGTGATTCATCTACCTAGAAAAGTTACAGAGCTTTACACAGAGAATTCCAAGTATAAGTACAAGAAAATAAGAGAGACTTAGAAAACTGGTAAAACCTACATTGTTGATAGAGTTGGGAGTACTTAGCGCTGTGAAAACAGCACTTTCGCCGAAAGAAATTTAGTTCTGTAAGTCCCTGAAACAGTGAAAAGAGAATGTATCAGATTCTCAAGATTGGTAACAGATAGAAACAAGAGAAACTACACAGTGATTCATCTACCTAGAAAAGTTACAGAGGTTTACACAGAGAATTCCAAGGATAAGTACAAGAAAATAAGAGAGACTGAGAAAACTGGTAAAACGTACATTGTTGATAGAGTTGGTAGTACGTAGCACTGTGAAAACAGCACTTTCGCCGAAAGAAATTCAGTTCTCTAAGTCCGTGAAACATTTAACAGAGAATGTATGAGTTTCTCAAGATTGGTAACAGATAGAAACAAGAGAAAGTACACAGTGATTCATCTACCTAGAGAAGTTACAGAGGTTTACACAGAGAATTCCAAGTATAAGTGCAAGAAAATAAGAGAGACTTAGAAAACTGGTAAAACCTACATTGTTGATAGAGTTGGGAGTACTTAGCACTGTGAAAACAGCGCTTTCGCCGAGGGAAATTTAGTTCTCTAAGTCCGTGAAACAGTGAACAGAGAATGTATGAGTTTCTCAAGTTTGGTAACAGATAGAAACAAGCGAAAGTACACAGTGATTCATCTACCTAGAAAAGTTACAGAGGTTTACACAGAGAATTCCAAGGATAAGTACAAGAAAATAAGAGAGACTTAGAAAACTGGTAAAACCTACATTGTTGATAGAGTTGGGAGTACTTAGCACTGTGAAAACAGCACTTTCGCCGAAGAAAATTTAGTTCTCTAAGTCCGTGAAACAGTGAACAGAGAATGTATGAGTTTCTCAAGTTTGGTAACAGATAGAAACAAGCGAAAGTACACAGTGATTCATCTACCTAGAAAAGTTACAGAGGTTTACACAGAGAATTCCAAGGATATGTACAAGAAAATAAGAGAGACTTAGAAAACTGGTAAAACCTACATTGTTGATAGAGTTGGGAGTACTTAGCACTGTGAAAACAGCACTTTCGCAGAAAGAAATCTACTCTAACACTGGGAAACAGTGAACAGAGAATGTATGAGTTTCTCAAGATTGGTAACAGATAGAAACAAGAGAAAGTACACAGTGATTCATCTACCTAGAAAAGTTACAGAGGTTTACACAGAGAATTCCAAGTATAAGTACAAAAAAATAAGAGAGACTTAGAAAACTGGTAAAACCTACATTGTTGATAGTTTTGGGAGTACTTAGCACTGTGAAAACAGCGCTTTCGCCGAGGGAAATTTAGTTCTCTAAGTCCGTGAAACAGTGAACAGAGAATGTATGAGTTTCTCAAGTTTGGTAACAGATAGAAACAAGCGAAAGTACACAGTGATTCATCTACCGAGAAAAGTTACAGAGGTTTACACAGAGAATTCCAAGGATAAGTACAAGAAAATAAGAGAGACTTAGAAAACTGGTAAAACCTACATTGTTGATAGAGTTGGGAGTACTTAGCACTGTGAAAACAGCACTTTCGTCGACGGAAATTTAGTTCTCTAAGTCCGTGAAACAGTGAACAGAGAATGTATGAGTTTCTCAAGTTTGGTAACTGATAGAAACAAGCGAAAGTACACAGTGATTCATCTACCTAGAAAAGTTACAGAGGTTTACACAGAGAATTCCAAGGATAAGTACAAGAAAATAAGAGAGACTTAGAAAACTGGTAAAACCTACATTGTTGATAGAGTTGGGAGTACTTAGCATTGTGAAAACAGCACTTTCACCGAAGGAAATTTAGTTCTCTAAGTCCGTGAAACAGTGAACAGAGAATGTATGAGTTTCTCAAGTTTGGTAACAGATAGAAACAAGCGAAAGTACACAGTGATTCATTTACCTAGAAAAGTTACAGAGGTTTACACAGAGAATTCCAAGTATAAGTACAAGAAAATAAGAGAGACTTAGAAAACCGGTAAAACCTACATTGTTGATAGAGTTGGGAGTACTTAGCGCTGTGAAAACAGCACTTTCGCAGAAAGAAATCTACTTCTCTAACACTGGGAAACAGTGAACAGAGAATGTATGAGTTTCTCAAGATTGGTAACAGATAGAAACAAGAGAAAGTACACAGTGATTCATCTACCTAGAGAAGTTACAGAGGTTTACACAGAGAACTCCAAGTATAAGTGCAAGAAAATAAGAGAGACTTAGAAAACTGGTAAAACCTACATTGTTGATAGAGTTGGGAGTACTTAGCACTGTGAAAACAGCACTTTCGCCGAAGGAAATTTAGTTCTCTAAGTCCGTGAAACAGTGAACAGAGAATGTATGAGTTTCTCAAGTTTGGTAACAGATAGAAACAAGCGAAAGTACACAGTGATTCATCTACCTAGAGAAGTTACAGAGGTTTACACAGAGAATTCCAAGTATAAGTACAAGAAAAGAAGAGAGACTTAGAAAACTGGTAAAACCTATATTGTGGATAGAGTTGGGAGTACTTAGCACTGTGAAAACAGCACTTTCGCCGAAAGATATTTAGTTCTCTAAGTCCCTGAAACAGTGAAAAGAGAATGTATCAGATTCTCAAGATTGGTAACAGATAGAAACAAGCGAAAGTACACAGTGATTCATCTACCTAGAAAAGTTACAGAGGTTTACACAGAGAATTCCAAGGATAAGTACAAGAAAATAAGAGAGACTTAGAAAACTGGTAAAACCTACATTGTTGATAGAGTTGGGAGTACTTAGCACTGTGAAAACAGCACTTTCACCGAAGGAAATTTAGTTCTCTAAGTCCGTGAAACAGTGAACAGAGAATGTATGAGTTTCTCAAGTTTGGTAACAGATAGAAACAAGCGAAAGTACACAGTGATTCATCTACCTAGAAAAGTTACAGAGGTTTACACAGAGAATTCCAAGGATATGTACAAGAAAATAAGAGAGACTTAGAAAACCGGTAAAACCTACATTGTTGATAGAATTGGGAGTACTTAGCGCTGTGAAAACAGCACTTTCGCAGAAAGAAATCTACTTCTCTAACACTGGGAAACAGTGAACAGAGAATGTATGAGTTTCTCAAGATTTGTAACAGATAGAAACAAGAGAAAGTACACTGTGATTGATATACCTAGAGAAGTTACAGAGGTTTACACAGAGAATTCCAAGTATAAGTACAAGAAAATAAGAGAGACTTAGAAAACTGGTAAAACCTACACTGTTGATAGAGTTGGGAGTACTTAGCACTGTGAAAACAGCACTTTCGCAGAAAGAAATTTAGTTCTCTAAGTCCGTGAAAGAGTGAACAGAGAATGTATGAGTTTCTCAAGATTGGTAACAGACAGAAACAAGAGAAAGTACACAGTGATTCATCTATCTAGAAAAGTTACAGAGGTTTACACAGAGAAAACCAAGTATATGTACAAGCAAATAAGAGAGACTTAGAAAACTGGTAAAACCTACATTGTTGATAGAGTTGGGAGTACTTAGCACTGTGAAAGCAGCACTTTCGCAGAAAGAAATCTACTTCTCTAAGACTGGGAAACAGTGAACAGAGAATGTATGAGTTTCTCAAGATTGGTAACAGATAGAAACAAAAGAAAGTACACAGTGATTCATCTACCTAGAGAAGTTACAGAGGTTTACATAGAGAATTCCAAGTATAAGTACAAGAAAATAAGAGAGACTTAGAAAACTGGTAAAACCTACATTGTTGATAGAGTTGGGAGTACTTAGCACTGTGAAAACAGCACTTTCGCCGAAGGAAATTTAGTTCTCTAAGTCCGTGAAACAGTGAACAGAGAATGTATGAGTTTCTCAAGTTTGGTAACAGATAGAAACAAGAGAAGGTACACAGTGATTCATCTACCTAGAAAAGTTACAGAGGTTTACACAGAGAAAACCAAGTATAAGTACAAGCAAATAAGAGAGACTTAGAAAACCGGTAAAACCTACATTGTTGATAGAGTTGGGAGTACTTAGCGCTGTGAAAACAGCACTTTCGCAGAAAGAAATCTACTTCTCTAACACTGGGAAACAATGAACAGAGAATGTATGAGTTTCTCAAGATTGGTAACAGATAGAAACAAGAGAAAGTACACTGTGATTCATATACCTAGAGAAGTTACAGAGGTTTACACAGAGAATTAGAAAACTGGTGAAACCTACATTGTTGATAGAGTTGGGAGTACTTAGCACTGTGAAAACAGCACTTTCGCCGAAGGAAATTTAGTTCTCTAAGTCCGTGAAACAGTGAACAGAGAATGTATGAATTTCTCAAGTTTGGTAACCGATAGAAACAAGCGAAAGTACACAGTGATTCATCTACCTAGAGAAGTTACAGAGGTTTACACAGAGAATTCCAAGGATAAGTACAAGAAAACAAGAGAGACTTAGAAAACTGGTAAAACCTACATTGTTAATAGAGTTGGGAGTACTTAGCACTGTGAAAACAGCACTTTCGCCGAAGGAAATTTAGTTCTCTAAGTCCTTGAAACAGTGAACAGAGAATGTATGAGTTTCTCAAGTTTGGTAACAGATAGAAACAAGCGAAAGTACACAGTGATTCATCTACCTAGAGAAGTTACAGAGGTTTACACAGAGAATTCCAAGTATAAGTACAAGAAAATAAGAGAGACTTAGAAAACTGGTAAAACCTACATTGTGGATAGACTTGGGAGTACTTAGCACTGTGAAAACAGCACTTTCGCCGAAAGAAATTTAGTTCTCTAAGTCCCTGAAACAGTGAAAAGAGAATGTATCAGATTCTCAAGATTGGTAACAGATAGAAACAGGAGAAACTACACAGTGATTCATCTACCTAGAAAGTTACAGAGGTTTACACAGAGAATTCCAAGGATAAGTACAAGAAAATAAGAGAGACTGAGAAAACTGGTAAAACCTACATTGTTGATAGAGTTGGTAGTACGTAGCACTGTGAAAACAGCACTTTCGCCGAAAGAACTTCAGTTCTCTAAGTCCGTGAAACATTTAACAGAGAATGTATGAGTTTCTCCAGATTGGTAACAGATAGAAACAAGAGAAAGTACACAGTGATTCATATACCTAGAGAAGTTACAGAAGTTTAAACAGAGAATTACATGTATAAGTACAAGAAAATAAGAGAGACTTAGAAAACAGGTAAAACCTACATTGTGGATATAGTTGGGAGTACTTAGCACTGTGAAAACAGCAGTTTCGCAGAAAGAAATCTACTTCTCTACCCTGGGAAACAGTGAGCAGAGAATGTATGAGTTTCTCAAGATTGGTAACAGATAGAAACACGAGAAAGTACACAGTGATTCATCTACCTAGAGAAGTTACAGAGGTTTACACAGAGAATTCCAAGTATAAGTACAAGAAAATAAGAGAGACTTAGAAAACTGGTAAAACCTACATTGTTGATAGAGTTGGGAGTATTTAGCACTGTGAAAACAGCAGTTTCGCGGTAGGAAATTAAGTTCTCTAAGTCCGTGAAACAGTGAACAGAGAATGTATGAATTTCTCAAGATTGGTAACAGATAGAAACACGAGAAAGTACACAGTGATTCATCTACCTAGAAAAGTTACAGAGCTTTACACAGAGAATTCCAAGTATAAGTACAAGAAAATAAGAGAGACTTAGAAAACTGGTAAAACCTACATTGTTGATAGAGTTGGGAGTACTTAGCGCTGTGAAAACAGCACTTTCGCCGAAAGAAATTTAGTTCTGTAAGTCCCTGAAACAGTGAAAAGAGAATGTATCAGATTCTCAAGATTGGTAACAGATAGAAACAAGAGAAACTACACAGTGATTCATCTACCTAGAAAAGTTACAGAGGTTTACACAGAGAATTCCAAGGATAAGTACAAGAAAATAAGAGAGACTGAGAAAACTGGTAAAACGTACATTGTTGATAGAGTTGGTAGTACGTAGCACTGTGAAAACAGCACTTTCGCCGAAAGAAATTCAGTTCTCTAAGTCCGTGAAACATTTAACAGAGAATGTATGAGTTTCTCAAGATTGGTAACAGATAGAAACAAGAGAAAGTACACAGTGATTAATCTACCTAGAGAAGTTACAGAGGTTTACACAGAGAATTCCAAGTATAAGTGCAAGAAAATAAGAGAGACTTAGAAAACTGGTAAAACCTACATTGTTGATAGAGTTGGGAGTACTTAGCACTGTGAAAACAGCGCTTTCGCCGAGGGAAATTTAGTTCTCTAAGTCCGTGAAACAGTGAACAGAGAATGTATGAGTTTCTCAAGTTTGGTAACAGATAGAAACAAGCGAAAGTACACAGTGATTCATCTACCTAGAAAAGTTACAGAGGTTTACACAGAGAATTCCAAGGATAAGTACAAGAAAATAAGAGAGACTTAGAAAACTGGTAAAACCTACATTGTTGATAGAGTTGGGAGTACTTAGCACTGTGAAAACAGCACTTTCGCCGAAGAAAATTTAGTTCTCTAAGTCCGTGAAACAGTGAACAGAGAATGTATGAGTTTCTCAAGTTTGGTAACAGATAGAAACAAGCGAAAGTACACAGTGATTCATCTACCTAGAAAAGTTACAGAGGTTTACACAGAGAATTCCAAGGATATGTACAAGAAAATAAGAGAGACTTAGAAAACTGGTAAAACCTACATTGTTGATAGAGTTGGGAGTACTTAGCACTGTGAAAACAGCACTTTCGCAGAAAGAAATCTACTCTACCACTGGGAAACAGTGAACAGAGAATGTATGAGTTTCTCAAGATTGGTAACAGATAGAAACAAGAGAAAGTACACAGTGATTCATCTACCTAGAAAAGTTACAGAGGTTTACACAGAGAATTCCAAGTATAAGTACAAAAAAATAAGAGAGACTTAGAAAACTGGTAAAACATACATTGTTGATAGTTTTGGGAGTACTTAGCACTGTGAAAACAGCGCTTTCGCCGAGGGAAATTTAGTTCTCTAAGTCCGTGAAACAGTGAACAGAGAATGTATGAGTTTCTCAAGTTTGGTAACAGATAGAAACAAGCGAAAGTACACAGTGATTCATCTACCGAGAAAAGTTACAGAGGTTTACACAGAGAATTCCAAGGATAAGTACAAGAAAATAAGAGAGACTTAGAAAACTGGTAAAACCTACATTGTTGATAGAGTTGGGAGTACTTAGCACTGTGAAAACAGCACTTTCGCCGAAGGAAATTTAGTTCTCTAAGTCCGTGAAACAGTGAACAGAGAATGTATGAGTTTCTCAAGTTTGGTAACAGATAGAAACAAGCGAAAGTACACACTGATTCATCTACCTAGAAAAGTTACAGAGGTTTACACAGAGAATTCCAAGGATAAGTACAAGAAAATAAGAGAGACTTAGAAAACTGGTAAAACCTACATTGTTGATAGAGTTGGGAGTACTTAGCACTGTGGAAACAGCACTTTCGCCGAAGGAAATTTAGTTCTCTAAGTCCGTGAAACAGTGAACAGAGAATGTATGAGTTTCTCCAGTTTGGTAACAGATAGAAACCAGCGAAACTACACAGTGATTCATCTACCTAGAAAAGTTACAGAGGTTTACACAGAGAATTCCAAGGATAAGTACAAGAAAATAAGAGAGACTTAGGGAACTGGTAAAACCTACATTGTTGATAGAGTTGGGAGTACTTCGCACTGTGAAAACAGCACTTTCGCCGAAGGAAATTTAGTTCTGTAAGTCCGTGAAACAGTGAACAGAGAATGTATGAGTTTCTCAAGTTTGCTAACAGATAGAAACAAGCGAAAGTACACAGTGATTCATCTCCCTAGAAAAGTTACAGAGGTTTACACAGAGAATTCCAAGTATAAGTACAAGAAAATAAGAGAGACTTAGAAAACCGGTAAAACCTACATTGTTGATAGAGTTGGGAGTACATAGCGCTGTGAAAACAGCACTTTCGCAGAAAGAAATCTACTTCTCTAACACTGGGAAACAGTGAACAGAAAATGTATGAGTTTCTCAAGATTGGTAACAGTTAGAAACAAGAGAAAGTACACAGTATATCATCTACCTAGAGAAGTTACAGAGGTTCACACAGAGAATTCCAAGTATAAGTTCAAGAAAATAAGAGAGACTTAGAAAACTGGTAAAACCTACATTGTTGATAGAGTTAGGAGTACTTAGCACTGTGAAAACAGCACTTTCACCGAAGGAAATTTAGTTCTCTAAGTCCGTGAAACAGTGAACAGAGAATGTATGAGTTTCTCAAGTTTGGTAACAGATAGAAACAAGCGAAAGTACACAGTGATTCATCTACCTAGAAAAGTTACAGAGGTTTACACAGAGAATTCCAAGTATAAGTACAAGAAAATAAGAGAGACTTAGAAAACCGGTAAAACCTACATTGTTGATAGAGCTGGGAGTACTTAGCGCTGTGAAAACAGCACTTTCGCAGAAAGAAATCTACTTCTCTAACACTGGGAAACAGTGAACAGAGAATGTATGAGTTTCTCAAGATTGGTAACAGATAGAAACAAGAGAAAGTACACAGTGATTCATATACCCAGAGAAGTTACAGAGGTTTACACAGAGAATTCCAAGTATAAGTACAAGAAAATAAGAGAGACTTAGAAAACTGGTGAAACCTACATTGTTGATAGAGTTGGGAGTACTTAGCACTGTGAAAACAGCACTTTCGCCGAAGGAAATTTAGTTCTCTAAGTCCGTGAAACAGTGAACAGAGAATGTATGAGTTTCTCAAGTTTGGTAACAGATAGAAACAAGCGAAATACACAGTGATTCATCTACCTAGAGAAGTTACAGAGGTTTACACAGAGAATTCCAAGGATAAGTACAAGAAAATAAGAGAGACTTAGAAAACTGGTAAAACCTACATTGTTGATAGAGTTGGGAGTACTTAGCACTGTGAAAACAGCACTTTCGACGAAGGAAATTTAGTTCTCTAAGTCCGTGCAACAGTGAACAGAAAATGTATGAGTTTCTCAAGTTTGGTAACAGATAGAAACAAGCGAAAGTACACAGTGATTCATCTACCTAGAGAAGTTACAGAGGTTTACACAGAGAATTCCAAGTATAAGTACAAGAAAATAAGAGAGACTTAGAAAACTGGTAAAACCTACATTGTTGATAGAGTTGGGAGTACTTAGCACTGTGAAAACAGCACTTTCGCCGAAAGAAATTTAGTTCTCTAAGTCCCTGAAACAGTGAAAAGAGAATGTATCAGATTCTCAAGATTGGTAACAGATAGAAACAAGAGAAACTACACAGTGATTCATCTACCTAGAAAAGTTACAGAGGTTTACACAGAGAAATCCAAGGATAAGTACAAGAAAATAAGAGAGACTGAGAAAACTGGTAAAACCTACATTGTTGATAGAGTTGGTAGTACGTAGCACTGTGAAAACAGCATTTTCGCCGAAAGAAATTCAGTTCTCTAAGTCCGTGAAACATTTAACAGAGAATGTATGAGTTTCTCAAGATTGGTAACAGATAGAAACAAGAGAAAGTACACAGTGATTCATCTACCTAGAAAAGTTACAGAGGTTTACACAGAGAAAACCAAGTATAAGTACAGGAAAATAAGAGAGACTTAGAAAACTGGTAAAACCTACATTGTTGATAGAGTTGGGAGTACTTAGCACAGTGGAAACAGCACTTTCGCCGAAGGAAATTTAGTTCTCTAAGTTCGTGAAACAGTGAACAGAGAATGTATGAGTTTCTCAAGTTTGGTAACAGATAGAAACAAGCGAAAGTACACAGTGATTCATCTACCTAGAAAACTTACAGAGGTTTACACAGAGAATTCCAAGGATAAGTACAAGAAAATAAGAGAGACTTATAAAACTGGTAAAACCTACATTGTTGATAGTGTTGGGAGTACATAGCACTGTGAAAACAGCACTTTCGCCGAAGGAAATTTAGTTCTCTAAGTCCGTGAAACAGTGAACAGAGAATGTATGAGTTTCTCAAGTTTGGTAACAGATAGAAACAAGCGAAAGTACACAGTGATTCATCTACCTAGAAAAGTTACAGAGGTTTACACAGAGAATTCCAAGGATAAGTACAAGAAAATAAGAGAGACTTAGAAAACTGGTAAAACCTACATTGTTGATAGAGTTGGGAGTACTTAGCATTTTGAAAACAGCACTTTCACCGAAGGAAATTTAGTTCTCTAAGTCCGTGAAACAGTGAACAGAGAATGTATGAGTTTCTCAAGTTTGGTAACAGATAGAAACAAGCGAAAGTACACAGTGATTCATTTACCTAGAAAAGTTACAGAGGTTTACACAGAGAATTCCAAGTATAAGTACAAGAAAATAAGAGAGACTTAGAAAACCGGTAAAACCTACATTGTTGATAGAGTTGGGAGTACTTAGCGCTGTGAAAACAGCACCTTCGCAGAAAGAAATCTACTTCTCTAACACTGGGAAACAGTGAACAGAGAATGTATGAGTTTCTCAAGATTGGTAACAGATAGAAACAAGAGAAAGTACACAGTGATTCATCTACCTAGAGAAGTTACAGAGGTTTACACAGAGAATTCCAAGTATAAGTGCAAGAAAATAAGAGAGACTTAGAAAACTGGTGAAACCTACATTGTTGATAGAGTTGGGAGTACTTAGCACTGTGAAAACAGCACTTTCGTCGAAGGAAATTTAGTTCTCTAAGTCCGTGAAACAGTGAACAGAGAATGTATGAGTTTTTCAAATTTGGTAACAGATAGAAACAAGCGAAAGTACACAGTGATTCATCTACCTAGAAAAGTTACAGAGGTTTACACAGAGAATTCCAAGGATAAGTACAAAAAAATAAGAGAGACTTAGAAAACTGGTAAAACCTACATTGTTGATAGAGTTGGGAGTACTTAGCACTGTGAAAACAGCGCTTTCGCCGAGGGAAATTTAGTTCTCTAACTCCGTGAAACAGTGAACAGAGAATGTATGAGTTTCTCAAGTTTGGTAACAGATAGAAACAAGCGAAAGTACACAGTGATTCATCTACCTAGAAAAGTTACAGAGGTTTACACAGAGAATTCCAAGGATAAGTACAAGAAAATAAGAGAGACTGAGAAAACTGGTAAAACGTACATTGTTGATAGAGTTGGTAGTACGTAGCACTGTGAAAACAGCACTTTCGCCGAAAGAAATTCAGTTCTCTAAGTCCGTGAAACATTTAACAGAGAATGTATGAGTTTCTCAAGATTGGTAACAGATAGAAACAAGAGGAAGTACACAGTGATTCATCTACCTAGAGAAGTTACAGAGGTTTACACAGAGAATTCCAAGTATAAGTGCAAGAAAATAAGAGAGACTTAGAAAACTGGTAAAACCTACATTGTTGATAGAGTTGGGAGTACTTAGCACTGTGAAAACAGCGCTTTCGCCGAGGGAAATTTAGTTCTCTAAGTCCGTGAAACAGTGAACAGAGAATGTATGAGTTTCTCAAGTTTGGTAACAGATAGAAACAAGCGAAAGTACACAGTGATTCATCTACCTAGAAAAGTTACAGAGGTTTACACAGAGAATTCCAAGGAAAGTACAAGAAAATAAGAGAGACTTAGAAAACTGGGAAAACCTACATTGTTGATAGAGTTGGGAGTACTTAGCAGTGTGAAAACAGCACTTTCGCCGAAGAAAATTTAGTTCTCTAAGTCCGTGAAACAGTGAACAGAGAATGTATGAGTTTCTCAAGTTTGGTAACAGATAGAAAGAAGCGAAAGTACACAGTGATTCATCTACCTAGAAAAGTTACAGAGGTTTACACAGAGAATTCCAAGGATATGTACAAGAAAATAAGAGAGACTTAGAAAACTGGTAAAACCTACATTGTTGATAGAGTTGGGAGTACTTAGCACTGTGAAAACAGCACTTTCGCAGAAAGAAATCTACTCTAACACTGGGAAACAGTGAACAGAGAATGTATGAGTTTCTCAAGATTGGTAACAGATAGAAACAAGAGAAAGTACACAGTGATTCATCTACCTAGAAAAGTTACAGAGGTTTACACAGAGAATTCCAAGTATAAGTACAAAAAAATAAGAGAGACTTAGAAAATTGGTAAAACCTACATTGTTGATAGTTTTGGGAGTACTTAGCACTGTGAAAACAGCGCTTTCGCCGAGGGAAATTTAGTTCTCTAAGTCCGTGAAACAGTGAACAGAGAATGTATGAGTTTCTCAAGTTTGGTAACAGATAGAAACATGCGAAAGTACACAGTGATTCATCTACCGAGAAAAGTTACAGAGGTTTACACAGAGAATTCCAAGGATAAGTACAAGAAAATAAGAGAGACTTAGAAAACTGGTAAAACCTACATTGTTGATAGAGTTGGGAGTACTTAGCACTGTGAAAACAGCACTTTCGTCGACGGAAATTTAGTTCTCTAAGTCCGTGAAACAGTGAACAGAGAATGTATGAGTTTCTCAAGTTTGGTAACTGATAGAAACAAGCGAAAGTACCCAGTGATTCATCTACCTAGAAAAGTTACAGAGTTTTACACAGAAAATTCCAAGGATAAGTACAAGAAAATAAGAGAGACTTAGAAAACTGGTAAAACCTACATTGTTGATAGAGTTGGGAGTACTTAGCACTGTGAAAACAGCACTTTCACCGAAGGAAATTTAGTTCTCTAAGTCCGTGAAACAGTGAACAGAGAATGTATGAGTTTCTCAAGTTTGGTAACAGATAGAAACAAGCGAAAGTACACAGTGATTCATTTACCTAGAAAAGTTACAGAGGTTTACACAGAGAATTCCAAGTATAAGTACAAGAAAATAAGAGAGACTTAGAAAACCGGTAAAACCTACATTGTTGATAGAGCTGGGTGTACTTAGCGCTGTGAAAACAGCACTTTCGCAGAAAGAAATCTACTTCTCTAACACTGGGAAACAGTGAACAGAGAATGTATGAGTTTCTCAAGATTGGTAACAGATAGAAACAAGAGAAAGTACACAGTGATTCATATACCTAGAGAAGTTACAGAGGTTTACACAGAGAATTCCAAGTATAAGTACAAGAAAATAAGAGAGACTTAGAAAACTGGTGAAACCTACATTGTTGATAGAGTTGGGAGTACTTAGCACTGTGAAAACAGCACTTTCGCCGAAGGAAATTTAGTTCTCTAAGTCCGTGAAACAGTGAACAGAGAATGTATGAGTTTCTCAAGTTTGGTAACAGATAGAAACAAGCGAAAGTACACAGTGATTCATCTACCTAGAAAAGTTACAGAGGTTTACACAGAGAATTCCAAGGATAAGTACAAGAAAATAAGAGAGACTTAGAAAACTGGTAAAACCTACATTGTTGATAGAGTTGGGAGTACTTAGCACTGTGAAAACAGCACTTTCGCCGAAGGAAACTTAGTTCTCTAATTCCGTGAAACACTGAACAGAGAATGTATGAGTTTCTCAAGTTTGGTAACAGATAGAAACAAGCGAAAGTACACAGTGATTCATCTACCTAGAAAAGTTACAGAGGTTTACACAGAGAATTCCAAGGATAAGTACAATAAAATAAGAGAGACTTAGAAAACTGGTAAAACCTACATTGTTGATAGAGTTAGGAGTACTTAGCACTGTGAAAACAGCACTTTCGCCGAAGAAAATTTAGTTCTCTAAGTCCGTGAAACAGTGAACAGAGAATGTATGAGTTTCTCAAGTTTGGTAACAGATAGAAACAAGCGAAAGTACACAGTGATTCATCTACCTAGAAAAGTTACAGAGGTTTACACAGAGAATTCCAAGGATATGTACAAGAAAATAAGAGAGACTTAGAAAACTGGTAAAACCTACATTGTTGATAGAGTTGGGAGTACTTAGCAATGTGAAAACAGCACTTTCGCAGAAAGAAATCTACTCTAACACTGGGAAACAGTGAACAGAGAATGTATGAGTTTCTCAAGATTGGTAACAGATAGAAACAAGAGAAAGTACACAGTGATTCATCTACCTAGAAAAGTTACAGAGGTTTACACAGAGAATTCCAAGTATAAGTACAAAAAAATAAGAGAGACTTAGAAAACTGGTAAAACCTACATTGTTGATAGAGTTGGGAGTACTTAGCACTGTGAAAACAGCACTTTCGCCGAAGGAAATTTAGTTCTCTAAGTCTGTGAAACAGTGAACAGAGAATGTATGAGTTTCTCCAGTTTGGTAACAGATAGAAACAAGCGAAACTACACAGTGATTCATCTACCTAGAAAAGTTACAGAGGTTTACACAGAGAATTCCAAGGATAAGTACAAGAAAATAAGAGAGACTTAGAAAACTGGTAAAACCTACATTGTTGATAGAGTTGGGAGTACTTAGCACTGTGAAAACAGCACTTTCGCCGAAGGAAATTTAGTTCTCTAAGTCCGTGAAACAGTGAACAGAGAATGTATGAGTTTCTCAAGTTTGGTAACAGATAGAAACAAGCGAAAGTACACACTGATTCATCTACCTAGAAAAGTTACAGAGGTTTACACAGAGAATTCCAAGGATAAGTACAAGAAAATAAGAGAGACTTAGAAAACTGGTAAAACCTACATTGTTGATAGAGTTGGGAGTACTTAGCACTGTGAAAACAGCACTTTCGCCGAAGAAAATTTAGTTCTCTAAGTCCGTGAAACAGTGAACAGAGAATGTATGAGTTTCTCCAGTTTGGTAACAGATAGAAACCAGCGATACTACACAGTGATTCATCTACCTAGAAAAGTTACAGAGGTTTACACAGAGAATTCCAAGGATAAGTACAAGAAAATAAGAGAGACTTAGAAAACTGGTAAAACCTACATTGTTGATAGAGTTGGGAGTACTTAGCACTGTGAAAACAGCACTTTCGCCGAAGGAAATTTAGTTCTGTAAGTCCGTGAAACAGTGAACAGAGAATGTATGATTTTCTCAAGTTTGCTAACAGATAGAAACAAGCGAAAGTACAAAGTGATTCATCTACCTAGAAAAGTTACAGAGGTTTACACAGAGAATTCCAAGTATAAGTACAAGAAAATAAGAGAGACTTAGAAAACCGGTAAAACCTACATTGTTGATAGAGTTGGGAGTACATAGCGCTGTGAAAACAGCACTTTCGCAGAAAGAAATCTACTTCTCTAACACTGGGAAACAGTGAACAGAAAATGTATGAGTTTCTCAAGATTGGTAACAGTTAGAAACAAGAGAAAGTACACAGTATATCATCTACCTAGAGAAGTTACAGAGGTTTACACAGAGAATTCCAAGTATAAGTTCAAGAAAATAAGAGAGACTTAGAAAACTGGTAAAACCTACATTGTTGATAGAGTTAGGAGTACTTAGCACTGTGAAAACAGCACTTTCACCGAAGGAAATTTAGTTCTCTAAGTCCGTGAAACAGTGAACAGAGAATGTATGAGTTTCTCAAGTTTGGTAACAGATAGAAACAAGCGAAAGTACACAGTGATTCATCTACCTAGAAAAGTTACAGAGGTTTACACAGAGAATTCCAAGTATAAGTACAAGAAAATAAGAGAGACTTAGAAAACCGGTAAAACCTACATTGTTGATAGAGCTGGGAGTACTTAGCGCTGTGAAAACAGCACTTTCGCAGAAAGAAATCTACTTCTCTAACACTGGGAAACAGTGAACAGAGAATGTATGAGTTTCTCAAGATTGGTAACAGATAGAAACAAGAGAAAGTACACAGTGATTCATATACCTAGAGAAGTTACAGAGGTTTACACAGAGAATTCCAAGTATAAGTACAAGAAAATAAGAGAGACTTAGAAAACTGGTGAAACCTACATTGTTGATATAGTTGGGAGTACTTAGCACTGTGAAAACAGCACTTTCGCCGAAGGAAATTTAGTTCTCTAAGTCCGTGAAACAGTGAACAGAGAATGTATGAGTTTCTCAAGTTTGGTAACAGATAGAAACAAGCGAAATACACAGTGATTCATCTACCTAGAGAAGTTACAGAGGTTTACACAGAGAATTCCAAGGATAAGTACAAGAAAATAAGAGAGACTTAGAAAACTGGTAAAACCTACATTGTTGATAGAGTTGGGAGTACTTAGCACTGTGAAAACAGCACTTTCGACGAAGGAAATTTAGTTCTCTAAGTCCGTGCAACAGTGAACAGAGAATGTATGAGTTTCTCAAGTTTGGTAACAGATAGAAACAAGCGAAAGTACACAGTGATTCATCTACCTAGAGAAGTTACAGAGGTTTACACAGAGAATTCCAAGTATAAGTACAAGAAAATAAGAGAGACTTAGAAAACTGGTAAAACCTACATTGTTGATAGAGTTGGGAGTACTTAGCACTGTGAAAACAGCACTTTCGCCGAAAGAAATTTAGTTCTCTAAGTCCCTGAAACAGTGAAAAGAGAATGTATCAGATTCTCAAGATTGGTAACAGATAGAAACAAGAGAAACTACACAGTGATTCATCTACCTAGAAAAGTTACAGAGGTTTACACAGAGAAATCCAAGGATAAGTACAAGAAAATAAGAGAGACTGAGAAAACTGGTAAAACCTACATTGTTGATAGAGTTGGTAGTACGTAGCACTGTGAAAACAGCATTTTCGCCGAAAGAAATTCAGTTCTCTAAGTCCGTGAAACATTTAACAGAGAATGTATGAGTTTCTCAAGATTGGTAACAGATAGAAACAAGAGAAAGTACACAGTGATTCATCTACCTAGAAAAGTTACAGAGGTTTACACAGAGAATTCCAAGGATAAGTACAAGAAAATAAGAGAGACTTAGGAAACTGGTAAAACCTACATTGTTGATAGAGTTGGGAGTACTTAGCACTGTGAAAATAGCACTTTCGCCGAAGGAAATTTAGTTCTGTAAGTCCGTGAAACAGTGAACAGAGAATGTATGAGTTTCTCAAGTTTGCTAACAGATAGAAACAAGCGAAAGTACACAGTGATTCATCTACCTAGAAAAGTTACAGAGGTTTACACAGAGAATTCCAAGTATAAGTACAAGAAAATAAGAGAGACTTAGAAAACCGGTAAAACCTACATTGTTGATAGAGTTGGGAGTACATAGCGCTGTGAAAACAGCACTTTCGCAGAAAGAAATCTACTTCTCTAACACTGGGAAACAGTGAACAGAAAATGTATGAGTTTCTCAAGATTGGTAACAGTTAGAAACAAGAGAAAGTACACAGTATATCATCTACCTAGAGAAGTTACAGAGGTTTACACAGAGAATTCCAAGTATAAGTTCAAGAAAATAAGAGAGACTTAGAAAACTGGTAAAACCTACATTGTTGATAGAGTTAGGAGTACTTAGCACTGTGAAAACAGCACTTTCACCGAAGGAAATTTAGTTCTCTAAGTCCGTGAAACAGTGAACAGAGAATGTATGAGTTTCTCAAGTTTGGTAACAGATAGAAACAAGCGAAAGTACACAGTGATTCATCTACCTAGAAAAGTTACAGAGGTTTACACAGAGAATTCCAAGTATAAGTACAAGAAAATAAGAGAGACTTAGAAAACCGGTAAAACCTACATTGTTGATAGAGCTGGGAGTACTTAGCGCTGTGAAAACAGCACTTTCGCAGAAAGAAATCTACTTCTCTAACACTGGGAAACAGTGAACAGAGAATGTATGAGTTTCTCAAGATTGGTAACAGATAGAAACAAGAGAAAGTACACAGTGATTCATATACCCAGAGAAGTTACAGAGGTTTACACAGAGAATTCCAAGTATAAGTACAAGAAAATAAGAGAGACTTAGAAAACTGGTGAAACCTACATTGTTGATAGAGTTGGGAGTACTTAGCACTGTGAAAACAGCACTTTCGCCGAAGGAAATTTAGTTCTCTAAGTCCGTGAAACAGTGAACAGAGAATGTATGAGTTTCTCAAGTTTGGTAACAGATAGAAACAAGCGAAATACACAGTGATTCATCTACCTAGAGAAGTTACAGAGGTTTACACAGAGAATTCCAAGGATAAGTACAAGAAAATAAGAGAGACTTAGAAAACTGGTAAAACCTACATTGTTGATAGAGTTGGGAGTACTTAGCACTGTGAAAACAGCACTTTCGACGAAGGAAATTTAGTTCTCTAAGTCCGTGCAACAGTGAACAGAAAATGTATGAGTTTCTCAAGTTTGGTAACAGATAGAAACAAGCGAAAGTACACAGTGATTCATCTACCTAGAGAAGTTACAGAGGTTTACACAGAGAATTCCAAGTATAAGTACAAGAAAATAAGAGAGACTTAGAAAACTGGTAAAACCTACATTGTTGATAGAGTTGGGAGTACTTAGCACTGTGAAAACAGCACTTTCGCCGAAAGAAATTTAGTTCTCTAAGTCCCTGAAACAGTGAAAAGAGAATGTATCAGATTCTCAAGATTGGTAACAGATAGAAACAAGAGAAACTACACAGTGATTCATCTACCTAGAAAAGTTACAGAGGTTTACACAGAGAAATCCAAGGATAAGTACAAGAAAATAAGAGAGACTGAGAAAACTGGTAAAACCTACATTGTTGATAGAGTTGGTAGTACGTAGCACTGTGAAAACAGCATTTTCGCCGAAAGAAATTCAGTTCTCTAAGTCCGTGAAACATTTAACAGAGAATGTATGAGTTTCTCAAGATTGGTAACAGATAGAAACAAGAGAAAGTACACAGTGATTCATCTACCTAGAAAAGTTACAGAGGTTTACACAGAGAAAACCAAGTATAAGTACAGGAAAATAAGAGAGACTTAGAAAACTGGTAAAACCTACATTGTTGATAGAGTTGGGAGTACTTAGCACAGTGGAAACAGCACTTTCGCCGAAGGAAATTTAGTTCTCTAAGTTCGTGAAACAGTGAACAGAGAATGTATGAGTTTCTCAAGTTTGGTAACAGATAGAAACAAGCGAAAGTACACAGTGATTCATCTACCTAGAAAACTTACAGAGGTTTACACAGAGAATTCCAAGGATAAGTACAAGAAAATAAGAGAGACTTATAAAACTGGTAAAACCTACATTGTTGATAGTGTTGGGAGTACATAGCACTGTGAAAACAGCACTTTCGCCGAAGGAAATTTAGTTCTCTAAGTCCGTGAAACAGTGAACAGAGAATGTATGAGTTTCTCAAGTTTGGTAACAGATAGAAACAAGCGAAAGTACACAGTGATTCATCTACCTAGAAAAGTTACAGAGGTTTACACAGAGAATTCCAAGGATAAGTACAAGAAAATAAGAGAGACTTAGAAAACTGGTAAAACCTACATTGTTGATAGAGTTGGGAGTACTTAGCATTGTGAAAACAGCACTTTCACCGAAGAAAATTTAGTTCTCTAAGTCCGTGAAACAGTGAACAGAGAATGTATGAGTTTCTCAAGTTTGGTAACAGATAGAAACAAGCGAAAGTACACAGTGATTCATTTACCTAGAAAAGTTACAGAGGTTTACACAGAGAATTCCAAGTATAAGTACAAGAAAATAAGAGAGACTTAGAAAACCGGTAAAACCTACATTGTTGATAGAGTTGGGAGTACTTAGCGCTGTGAAAACAGCACCTTCGCAGAAAGAAATCTACTTCTCTAACACTGGGAAACAGTGAACAGAGAATGTATGAGTTTCTCAAGATTGGTAACAGATAGAAACAAGAGAAAGTACACAGTGATTCATCTACCTAGAGAAGTTACAGAGGTTTACACAGAGAATTCCAAGTATAAGTGCAAGAAAATAAGAGAGACTTAGAAAACTGGTGAAACCTACATTGTTGATAGAGTTGGGAGTACTTAGCACTGTGAAAACAGCACTTTCGTCGAAGGAAATTTAGTTCTCTAAGTCCGTGAAACAGTGAACAGAGAATGTATGAGTTTTTCAAATTTGGTAACAGATAGAAACAAGCGAAAGTACACAGTGATTCATCTACCTAGAAAAGTTACAGAGGTTTACACAGAGAATTCCAAGGATAAGTACAAAAAAATAAGAGAGACTTAGAAAACTGGTAAAACCTACATTGTTGATAGAGTTGGGAGTACTTAGCACTGTGAAAACAGCGCTTTCGCCGAGGGAAATTTAGTTCTCTAACTCCGTGAAACAGTGAACAGAGAATGTATGAGTTTCTCAAGTTTGGTAACAGATAGAAACAAGCGAAAGTACACAGTGATTCATCTACCTAGAAAAGTTACAGAGGTTTACACAGAGAATTCCAAGGATAAGTACAAGAAAATAAGAGAGACTGAGAAAACTGGTAAAACGTACATTGTTGATAGAGTTGGTAGTACGTAGCACTGTGAAAACAGCACTTTCGCCGAAAGAAATTCAGTTCTCTAAGTCCGTGAAACATTTAACAGAGAATGTATGAGTTTCTCAAGATTGGTAACAGATAGAAACAAGAGAAAGTACACAGTGATTCATCTACCTAGAGAAGTTACAGAGGTTTACACAGAGAATTCCAAGTATAAGTGCAAGAAAATAAGAGAGACTTAGAAAACTGGTAAAACCTACATTGTTGATAGAGTTGGGAGTACTTAGCACTGTGAAAACAGCGCTTTCGCCGAGGGAAATTTAGTTCTCTAAGTCCGTGAAACAGTGAACAGAGAATGTATGAGTTTCTCAAGTTTGGTAACAGATAGAAACAAGCGAAAGTACACAGTGATTCATCTACCTAGAAAAGTTACAGAGGTTTACACAGAGAATTCCAAGGAAAGTACAAGAAAATAAGAGAGACTTAGAAAACTGGTAAAACCTACATTGTTGATAGAGTTGGGAGTACTTAGCAGTGTGAAAACAGCACTTTCGCCGAAGAAAATTTAGTTCTCTAAGTCCGTGAAACAGTGAACAGAGAATGTATGAGTTTCTCAAGTTTGGTAACAGATAGAAACAAGCGAAAGTACACAGTGATTCATCTACCTAGAAAAGTTACAGAGGTTTACACAGAGAATTCCAAGGATATGTACAAGAAAATAAGAGAGACTTAGAAAACTGGTAAAACCTACATTGTTGATAGAGTTGGGAGTACTTAGCACTGTGAAAACAGCACTTTCGCAGAAAGAAATCTACTCTAACACTGGGAAACAGTGAACAGAGAATGTATGAGTTTCTCAAGATTGGTAACAGATAGAAACAAGAGAAAGTACACAGTGATTCATCTACCTAGAAAAGTTACAGAGGTTTACACAGAGAATTCCAAGTATAAGTACAAAAAAATAAGAGAGACTTAGAAAATTGGTAAAACCTACATTGTTGATAGTTTTGGGAGTACTTAGCACTGTGAAAACAGCGCTTTCGCCGAGGGAAATTTAGTTCTCTAAGTCCGTGAAACAGTGAACAGAGAATGTATGAGTTTCTCAAGTTTGGTAACAGATAGAAACATGCGAAAGTACACAGTGATTCATCTACCGAGAAAAGTTACAGAGGTTTACACAGAGAATTCCAAGGATAAGTACAAGAAAATAAGAGAGACTTAGAAAACTGGTAAAACCTACATTGTTGATAGAGTTGGGAGTACTTAGCACTGTGAAAACAGCACTTTCGTCGACGGAAATTTAGTTCTCTAAGTCCGTGAAACAGTGAACAGAGAATGTATGAGTTTCTCAAGTTTGGTAACTGATAGAAACAAGCGAAAGTACCCAGTGATTCATCTACCTAGAAAAGTTACAGAGTTTTACACAGAAAATTCCAAGGATAAGTACAAGAAAATAAGAGAGACTTAGAAAACTGGTAAAACCTACATTGTTGATAGAGTTGGGAGTACTTAGCACTGTGAAAACAGCACTTTCACCGAAGGAAATTTAGTTCTCTAAGTCCGTGAAACAGTGAACAGAGAATGTATGAGTTTCTCAAGTTTGGTAACAGATAGAAACAAGCGAAAGTACACAGTGATTCATTTACCTAGAAAAGTTACAGAGGTTTACACAGAGAATTCCAAGTATAAGTACAAGAAAATAAGAGAGACTTAGAAAACCGGTAAAACCTACATTGTTGATAGAGCTGGGTGTACTTAGCGCTGTGAAAACAGCACTTTCGCAGAAAGAAATCTACTTCTCTAACACTGGGAAACAGTGAACAGAGAATGTATGAGTTTCTCAAGATTGGTAACAGATAGAAACAAGAGAAAGTACACAGTGATTCATATACCTAGAGAAGTTACAGAGGTTTACACAGAGAATTCCAAGTATAAGTACAAGAAAATAAGAGAGACTTAGAAAACTGGTGAAACCTACATTGTTGATAGAGTTGGGAGTACTTAGCACTGTGAAAACAGCACTTTCGCCGAAGGAAATTTAGTTCTCTAAGTCCGTGAAACAGTGAACAGAGAATGTATGAGTTTCTCAAGTTTGGTAACAGATAGAAACAAGCGAAAGTACACAGTGATTCATCTACCTAGAAAAGTTACAGAGGTTTACACAGAGAATTCCAAGGATAAGTATAAGAAAATAAGAGAGACTTAGAAAACTGGTAAAACCTACATTGTTGATAGAGTTGGGAGTACTTAGCACTGTGAAAACAGCACTTTCGCCGAAGGAAACTTAGTTCTCTAATTCCGTGATACACTGAACAGAGAATGTATGAGTTTCTCAAGTTTGGTAACAGATAGAAACAAGCGAAAGTACACAGTGATTCATCTACCTAGAAAAGTTACAGAGGTTTACACAGAGAATTCCAAGGATAAGTACAATAAAATAAGAGAGACTTAGAAAACTGGTAAAACCTACATTGTTGATAGAGTTAGGAGTACTTAGCACTGTGAAAACAGCACTTTCGCCGAAGAAAATTTAGTTCTCTAAGTCCGTGAAACAGTGAACAGAGAATGTATGAGTTTCTCAAGTTTGGTAACAGATAGAAACAAGCGAAAGTACACAGTGATTCATCTACCTAGAAAAGTTACAGAGGTTTACACAGAGAATTCCAAGGATATGTACAAGAAAATAAGAGAGACTTAGAAAACTGGTAAAACCTACATTGTTGATAGAGTTGGGAGTACTTAGCAATGTGAAAACAGCACTTTCGCAGAAAGAAATCTACTCTAACACTGGGAAACAGTGAACAGAGAATGTATGAGTTTCTCAAGATTGGTAACAGATAGAAACAAGAGAAAGTACACAGTGATTCATCTACCTAGAAAAGTTACAGAGGTTTACACAGAGAATTCCAAGTATAAGTACAAAAAAATAAGAGAGACTTAGAAAACTGGTAAAACCTACATTGTTGATAGAGTTGGGAGTACTTAGCACTGTGAAAACAGCACTTTCGCCGAAGGAAATTTAGTTCTCTAAGTCTGTGAAACAGTGAACAGAGAATGTATGAGTTTCTCCAGTTTGGTAACAGATAGAAACAAGCGAAACTACACAGTGATTCATCTACCTAGAAAAGTTACAGAGGTTTACACAGAGAATTCCAAGGATAAGTACAAGAAAATAAGAGAGACTTAGAAAACTGGTAAAACCTACATTGTTGATAGAGTTGGGAGTACTTAGCACTGTGAAAACAGCACTTTCGCCGAAGGAAATTTAGTTCTCTAAGTCCGTGAAACAGTGAACAGAGAATGTATGAGTTTCTCAAGTTTGGTAACAGATAGAAACAAGCGAAAGTACACACTGATTCATCTACCTAGAAAAGTTACAGAGGTTTACACAGAGAATTCCAAGGATAAGTACAAGAAAATAAGAGAGACTTAGAAAACTGGTAAAACCTACATTGTTGATAGAGTTGGGAGTACTTAGCACTGTGAAAACAGCACTTTCGCCGAAGAAAATTTAGTTCTCTAAGTCCGTGAAACAGTGAACAGAGAATGTATGAGTTTCTCCAGTTTGGTAACAGATAGAAACCAGCGAAACTACACAGTGATTCATCTACCTAGAAAAGTTACAGAGGTTTACACAGAGAATTCCAAGGATAAGTACAAGAAAATAAGAGAGACTTAGAAAACTGGTAAAACCTACATTGTTGATAGAGTTGGGAGTACTTAGCACTGTGAAAACAGCACTTTCGCCGAAGGAAATTTAGTTCTGTAAGTCCGTGAAACAGTGAACAGAGAATGTATGAGTTTCTCAAGTTTGCTAACAGATAGAAACAAGCGAAAGTACACAGTGATTCATCTACCTAGAAAAGTTACAGAGGTTTACACAGAGAATTCCAAGTATAAGTACAAGAAAATAAGAGAGACTTAGAAAACCGGTAAAACCTACATTGTTGATAGAGTTGGGAGTACATAGCGCTGTGAAAACAGCACTTTCGCAGAAAGAAATCTACTTCTCTAACACTGGGAAACAGTGAACAGAAAATGTATGAGTTTCTCAAGATTGGTAACAGTTAGAAACAAGAGAAAGTACACAGTATATCATCTACCTAGAGAAGTTACAGAGGTTTACACAGAGAATTCCAAGTATAAGTTCAAGAAAATAAGAGAGACTTAGAAAACTGGTAAAACCTACATTGTTGATAGAGTTAGGAGTACTTAGCACTGTGAAAACAGCACTTTCACCGAAGGAAATTTAGTTCTCTAAGTCCGTGAAACAGTGAACAGAGAATGTATGAGTTTCTCAAGTTTGGTAACAGATAGAAACAAGCGAAAGTACACAGTGATTCATCTACCTAGAAAAGTTACAGAGGTTTACACAGAGAATTCCAAGTATAAGTACAAGAAAATAAGAGAGACTTAGAAAACCGGTAAAACCTACATTGTTGATAGAGCTGGGAGTACTTAGCGCTGTGAAAACAGCACTTTCGCAGAAAGAAATCTACTTCTCTAACACTGGGAAACAGTGAACAGAGAATGTATGAGTTTCTCAAGTTTGGTAACAGATAGAAACAAGCGAAAGTACACAGTGATTCATCTACCTAGAGAAGTTACAGAGGTTTACACAGAGAATTCCAAGTATAAGTACAAGAAAATAAGAGAGACTTAGAAAACTGGTAAAACCTACATTGTTGATAGAGTTGGGAGTACTTAGCACTGTGAAAACAGCACTTTCGCCGAAAGAAATTTAGTTCTCTAAGTCCCTGAAACAGTGAAAAGAGAATGTATCAGATTCTCAAGATTGGTAACAGATAGAAACAAGAGAAACTACACAGTGATTCATCTACCTAGAAAAGTTACAGAGGTTTACACAGAGAAATCCAAGGATAAGTACAAGAAAATAAGAGAGACTGAGAAAACTGGTAAAACCTACATTGTTGATAGAGTTGGTAGTACGTAGCACTGTGAAAACAGCATTTTCGCCGAAAGAAATTCAGTTCTCTAAGTCCGTGAAACATTTAACAGAGAATGTATGAGTTTCTCAAGATTGGTAACAGATAGAAACAAGAGAAAGTACACAGTGATTCATCTACCTAGAAAAGTTACAGAGGTTTACACAGAGAAAACCAAGTATAAGTACAGGAAAATAAGAGAGACTTAGAAAACTGGTAAAACCTACATTGTTGATAGAGTTGGGAGTACTTAGCACAGTGGAAACAGCACTTTCGCCGAAGGAAATTTAGTTCTCTAAGTTCGTGAAACAGTGAACAGAGAATGTATGAGTTTCTCAAGTTTGGTAACAGATAGAAACAAGCGAAAGTACACAGTGATTCATCTACCTAGAAAACTTACAGAGGTTTACACAGAGAATTCCAAGGATAAGTACAAGAAAATAAGAGAGACTTATAAAACTGGTAAAACCTACATTGTTGATAGTGTTGGGAGTACATAGCACTGTGAAAACAGCACTTTCGCCGAAGGAAATTTAGTTCTCTAAGTCCGTGAAACAGTGAACAGAGAATGTATGAGTTTCTCAAGTTTGGTAACAGATAGAAACAAGCGAAAGTACACAGTGATTCATCTACCTAGAAAAGTTACAGAGGTTTACACAGAGAATTCCAAGGATAAGTACAAGAAAATAAGAGAGACTTAGAAAACTGGTAAAACCTACATTGTTGATAGAGTTGGGAGTACTTAGCATTGTGAAAACAGCACTTTCACCGAAGGAAATTTAGTTCTCTAAGTCCGTGAAACAGTGAACAGAGAATGTATGAGTTTCTCAAGTTTGGTAACAGATAGAAACAAGCGAAAGTACACAGTGATTCATTTACCTAGAAAAGTTACAGAGGTTTACACAGAGAATTCCAAGTATAAGTACAAGAAAATAAGAGAGACTTAGAAAACCGGTAAAACCTACATTGTTGATAGAGTTGGGAGTACTTAGCGCTGTGAAAACAGCACCTTCGCAGAAAGAAATCTACTTCTCTAACACTGGGAAACAGTGAACAGAGAATGTATGAGTTTCTCAAGATTGGTAACAGATAGAAACAAGAGAAAGTACACAGTGATTCATCTACCTAGAGAAGTTACAGAGGTTTACACAGAGAATTCCAAGTATAAGTGCAAGAAAATAAGAGAGACTTAGAAAACTGGTGAAACCTACATTGTTGATAGAGTTGGGAGTACTTAGCACTGTGAAAACAGCACTTTCGTCGAAGGAAATTTAGTTCTCTAAGTCCGTGAAACAGTGAACAGAGAATGTATGAGTTTTTCAAATTTGGTAACAGATAGAAACAAGCGAAAGTACACAGTGATTCATCTACCTAGAAAAGTTACAGAGGTTTACACAGAGAATTCCAAGGATAAGTACAAAAAAATAAGAGAGACTTAGAAAACTGGTAAAACCTACATTGTTGATAGAGTTGGGAGTACTTAGCACTGTGAAAACAGCGCTTTCGCCGAGGGAAATTTAGTTCTCTAACTCCGTGAAACAGTGAACAGAGAATGTATGAGTTTCTCAAGTTTGGTAACAGATAGAAACAAGCGAAAGTACACAGTGATTCATCTACCTAGAAAAGTTACAGAGGTTTACACAGAGAATTCCAAGGATAAGTACAAGAAAATAAGAGAGACTTAGAAAACTGGGAAAACCTACATTGTTGATAGAGTTGGGAGTACTTAGCACTGTGAAAACAGCACTTTCACCGAAGGAAATTTAGTTCTCTAAGTCCGTGAAACAGTGAACAGAGAATGTATGAGTTTCTCAAGTTTGGTAACAGATAGAAACAAGCGAAAGTACACAGTGATTCATCTACCTAGAAAAGTTACAGAGGTTTACACAGAGAATTCCAAGTATAAGTACAAGAAAATAAGAGAGACTTAGAAAACCGGTAAAACCTACATTGTTGATAGAGTTGGGAGTCCTTAGCGCTGTGAAAACAGCACTTTCACAGAAAGAAATCTACTTCTCTAACACTGGGAAACAGTGAACAGAGAATGTATGAGTTTCTCAAGATTGGTAACAGATAGAAACAAGAGAAAGTACACAGTGATTCATATACCTAGAGAAGTTACAGAGGTTTACACAGAGAATTCCAAGTATAAGTACAAGAAAATAAGAGAGACTTAGAAAACTGGTGAAACCTACATTGTTGATAGAGTTGGGAGTACTTAGCACTGTGAAAACAGCACTTTCGCCGAAGGAAATTTAGTTCTCTAAGTCCGTGAAACAGTGAACAGAGAATGTATGAGTTTCTCAAGTTTGGTAACAGATAGAAACAAGCGAAAGTACACAGTGATTCATCTACCTAGAAAAGTTACAGAGGTTTACACAGAGAATTCCAAGGATAAGTACAAGAAAATAAGAGAGACTTAGAAAACTGGTAAAACCTACATTGTTGATAGAGTTGCGAGTACTTAGCACTGTGAAAACAGCACTTTCGCCGAAGGAAATTTAGTTCTCTAAGTCCGTGAAACAGTGAACAGAGAATGTATGAGTTTCTCAAGTTTGGTAACAGATAGAAACAAGCGAAAGTACACAGTGATTCATCTACCTAGAAAAGTTACAGAGTTTTACACAGAAAATTCCAAGGATAAGTACAAGAAAATAAGAGAGACTTAGAAAACTGGTAAAACCTACATTTTTGATAGAGTTGGGAGTACTTAGCACTGTGAAAACAGCACTTTCGCCGAAGGAAATTTAGTTCTCTAAGTCCGTGAAACAGTGAACAGAGAATGTATGAGTTTCTCAAGTTCGGTAACAGATAGAAACAAGCGAAAGTACACAGTGATTCATCTACCTAGAGAAGTTACAGAGGTTTACACAGAGAATTCCAAGTATAAGTACAAGAAAATAAGAGAGACTTAGAAAACTGGTAAAACCTACATTGTGGATAGAGTTGGGAGTACTTAGCACTGTGAAAACAGCACTTTCGCCGAAAGATATTTAGTTCTCTAAGTCCCTGAAACAGTGAAAAGAGAATGTATCAGATTCTCAAGATTGGTAACAGATAGAAACAAGCGAAAGTACACAGTGATTCATCTACCTAGAAAAGTTACAGAGGTTTACACAGAGAATTCCAAGGATAAGTACAAGAAAATAAGAGAGACTTAGAAAACTGGTAAAACCTACATTGTTGATAGAGTTGGGAGTACTTAGCACTGTGAAAACAGCACTTTCACCGAAGGAAATTTAGTTCTCTAAGTCCGTGAAACAGTGAACAGAGAATGTATGAGTTTCTCAAGTTTGGTAACAGATAGAAACAAGCGAAAGTACACAGTGATTCATCTACCTAGAAAAGTTACAGAGGTTTACACAGAGAATTCCAAGGATATGTACAAGAAAATAAGAGAGACTTAGAAAACCGGTAAAACCTACATTGTTGATAGAATTGGGAGTACTTAGCGCTGTGAAAACAGCACTTTCGCAGAAAGAAATCTACTTCTCTAACACTGGGAAACAGTGAACAGAGAATGTATGAGTTTCTCAAGATTTGTAACAGATAGAAACAAGAGAAAGTACACTGTGATTGATATACCTAGAGAAGTTACAGAGGTTTACACAGAGAATTCCAAGTATAAGTACAAGAAAATAAGAGAGACTTAGAAAACTGGTGAAACCTACATTGTTGATAGAGTTGGGAGTACTTAGCACTGTGAAAACAGCACTTTCGCAGAAAGAATTCTACTTCTCTAACACTGGGAAACAGTGAACAGAGAATGTATGAGTTTCTCAAGATTGGTAACAGATAGAAACAAGAGAAAGTACACAGTGATTCATATACCTAGAGAAGTTACAGAGGTTTACACAGAGAATTCCAAGTATAAGTACAAGAAAATATGAGAGACTTAGAAAACTGGTAAAACCTACACTGTTGATAGAGTTGGGAGTACTTAGCACTGTGAAAACAGCACTTTCGCCGAAGGAAATTTAGTTCTCTAAGTCCGTGAAACAGTGAACAGAGAATGTATGAGTTTCTCAAGTTTGGTAACAGATAGAAACAAGCGAAAGTACACAGTGATTCATCTACCTAGAAAAGTTACAGAGGTTTACACAGAGAATTCCAAGGATAAGTACAAGAAAATAAGAGAGACTTAGAAAACTGGTAAAACCTACATTGTTGATAGAGTTGGGAGTACTTAGCACTGTGAAAACAGCACTTTCGCCGAAGGAAATTTAGTTCTCTAATTCCGTGAAACACTGAACAGAGAATGTATGAGTTTCTCAAGTTTGGTAACAGATAGAAACAAGCGAAAGTACACAGTGATTCATCTACCTAGAAAAGTTACAGAGGTTTACACAGAGAATTCCAAGGATAAGTACAAGAAAATAAGAGAGACTTAGAAAACTGGTAAAACCTACATTGTTGATAGAGTTGGGAGTACTTAGCACTGTGAAAACAGCACTTTCGCCGAAGGAAATTTAGTTCTCTAATTCCGTGAAACACTGAACAGAGAATGTATGAGTTTCTCAAGTTTGGTAACAGATAGAAACAAGCGAAAGTACACAGTGATTCATCTACCTAGAAAAGTTACAGAGGTTTACACAGAGAATTCCAAGGATAAGTACAATAAAATAAGAGAGACTTAGAAAACTGGTAAAACCTACATTGTTGATAGAGTTAGGAGTACTTAGCACTGTGAAAACAGCACTTTCGCCGAAGAAAATTTAGTTCTCTAAGTCCGTGAAACAGTGAACAGAGAATGTATGAGTTTCTCAAGTTTGGTAACAGATAGAAACAAGCGAAAGTACACAGTGATTCATCTACCTAGAAAAGTTACAGAGGTTTACACAGAGAATTCCAAGGATAAGTACAAGAAAATAAGAGAGACTTAGAAAACTGGTAAAACCTACATTGTTGATAGAGTTGGGAGTACTTAGCATTGTGAAAACAGCACTTTCACCGAAGAAAATTTAGTTCTCTAAGTCCGTGAAACAGTGAACAGAGAATGTATGAGTTTCTCAAGTTTGGTAACAGATAGAAACAAGCGAAAGTACACAGTGATTCATTTACCTAGAAAAGTTACAGAGGTTTACACAGAGAATTCCAAGTATAAGTACAAGAAAATAAGAGAGACTTAGAAAACCGGTAAAACCTACATTGTTGATAGAGTTGGGAGTACTTAGCGCTGTGAAAACAGCACCTTCGCAGAAAGAAATCTACTTCTCTAACACTGGGAAACAGTGAACAGAGAATGTATGAGTTTCTCAAGATTGGTAACAGATAGAAACAAGAGAAAGTACACAGTGATTCATCTACCTAGAGAAGTTACAGAGGTTTACACAGAGAATTCCAAGTATAAGTGCAAGAAAATAAGAGAGACTTAGAAAACTGGTGAAACCTACATTGTTGATAGAGTTGGGAGTACTTAGCACTGTGAAAACAGCACTTTCGTCGAAGGAAATTTAGTTCTCTAAGTCCGTGAAACAGTGAACAGAGAATGTATGAGTTTTTCAAATTTGGTAACAGATAGAAACAAGCGAAAGTACACAGTGATTCATCTACCTAGAAAAGTTACAGAGGTTTACACAGAGAATTCCAAGGATAAGTACAAAAAAATAAGAGAGACTTAGAAAACTGGTAAAACCTACATTGTTGATAGAGTTGGGAGTACTTAGCACTGTGAAAACAGCGCTTTCGCCGAGGGAAATTTAGTTCTCTAACTCCGTGAAACAGTGAACAGAGAATGTATGAGTTTCTCAAGTTTGGTAACAGATAGAAACAAGCGAAAGTACACAGTGATTCATCTACCTAGAAAAGTTACAGAGGTTTACACAGAGAATTCCAAGGATAAGTACAAGAAAATAAGAGAGACTTAGAAAACTGGGAAAACCTACATTGTTGATAGAGTTGGGAGTACTTAGCACTGTGAAAACAGCACTTTCACCGAAGGAAATTTAGTTCTCTAAGTCCGTGAAACAGTGAACAGAGAATGTATGAGTTTCTCAAGTTTGGTAACAGATAGAAACAAGCGAAAGTACACAGTGATTCATCTACCTAGAAAAGTTACAGAGGTTTACACAGAGAATTCCAAGTATAAGTACAAGAAAATAAGAGAGACTTAGAAAACCGGTAAAACCTACATTGTTGATAGAGTTGGGAGTCCTTAGCGCTGTGAAAACAGCACTTTCACAGAAAGAAATCTACTTCTCTAACACTGGGAAACAGTGAACAGAGAATGTATGAGTTTCTCAAGATTGGTAACAGATAGAAACAAGAGAAAGTACACAGTGATTCATATACCTAGAGAAGTTACAGAGGTTTACACAGAGAATTCCAAGTATAAGTACAAGAAAATAAGAGAGACTTAGAAAACTGGTGAAACCTACATTGTTGATAGAGTTGGGAGTACTTAGCACTGTGAAAACAGCACTTTCGCCGAAGGAAATTTAGTTCTCTAAGTCCGTGAAACAGTGAACAGAGAATGTATGAGTTTCTCAAGTTTGGTAACAGATAGAAACAAGCGAAAGTACACAGTGATTCATCTACCTAGAAAAGTTACAGAGGTTTACACAGAGAATTCCAAGGATAAGTACAAGAAAATAAGAGAGACTTAGAAAACTGGTAAAACCTACATTGTTGATAGAGTTGCGAGTACTTAGCACTGTGAAAACAGCACTTTCGCCGAAGGAAATTTAGTTCTCTAAGTCCGTGAAACAGTGAACAGAGAATGTATGAGTTTCTCAAGTTTGGTAACAGATAGAAACAAGCGAAAGTACACAGTGATTCATCTACCTAGAAAAGTTACAGAGTTTTACACAGAAAATTCCAAGGATAAGTACAAGAAAATAAGAGAGACTTAGAAAACTGGTAAAACCTACATTGTTGATAGAGTTGGGAGTACTTAGCACTGTGAAAACAGCACTTTCGCCGAAGGAAATTTAGTTCTCTAAGTCCGTGAAACAGTGAACAGAGAATGTATGAGTTTCTCAAGTTCGGTAACAGATAGAAACAAGCGAAAGTACACAGTGATTCATCTACCTAGAGAAGTTACAGAGGTTTACACAGAGAATTCCAAGTATAAGTACAAGAAAATAAGAGAGACTTAGAAAACTGGTAAAACCTACATTGTGGATAGAGTTGGGAGTACTTAGCACTGTGAAAACAGCACTTTCGCCGAAAGATATTTAGTTCTCTAAGTCCCTGAAACAGTGAAAAGAGAATGTATCAGATTCTCAAGATTGGTTACAGATAGAAACAAGCGAAAGTACACAGTGATTCATCTACCTAGAAAAGTTACAGAGGTTTACACAGAGAATTCCAAGGATAAGTACAAGAAAATAAGAGAGACTTAGAAAACTGGTAAAACCTACATTGTTGATAGAGTTGGGAGTACTTAGCACTGTGAAAACAGCACTTTCACCGAAGGAAATTTAGTTCTCTAAGTCCGTGAAACAGTGAACAGAGAATGTATGAGTTTCTCAAGTTTGGTAACAGATAGAAACAAGCGAAAGTACACAGTGATTCATCTACCTAGAAAAGTTACAGAGGTTTACACAGAGAATTCCAAGGATATGTACAAGAAAATAAGAGAGTCTTAGAAAACCGGTAAAACCTACATTGTTGATAGAATTGGGAGTACTTAGCGCTGTGAAAACAGCACTTTCGCAGAAAGAAATCTACTTCTCTAACACTGGGAAACAGCGAACAGAGAATGTATGAGTTTCTCAAGATTTGTAACAGATAGAAACAAGAGAAAGTACACTGTGATTGATATACCTAGAGAAGTTACAGAGGTTTACACAGAGAATTCCAAGTATATGTACAAGAAAATAAGAGAGACGTAGAAAACTGGTGAAACCTACATTGTTGATAGAGTTGGGAGTACTTAGCACTGTGAAAACAGCACTTTCGCAGAAAGAATTCTACTTCTCTAACACTGGGAAACAGTGAACAGAGAATGTATGAGTTTCTCAAGATTGGTAACAGATAGAAACAAGAGAAAGTACACAGTGATTCATATACCTAGAGAAGTTACAGAGGTTTACACAGAGAATTCCAAGTATAAGTACAAGAAAATAAGAGAGACTTAGAAAACTGGTGAAACCTACATTGTTGATAGAGTTGGGAGTACTTAGCACTGTGAAAACAGCACTTTCGCCGAAGGAAATTTAGTTCTCTAAGTCCGTGAAACAGTGAACAGAGAATGTATGAGTTTCTCAAGTGTGGTAACAGATAGAAACAAGCGAAAGTACACAGTGATTCATCTACCTAGAAAAGTTACAGAGGTTTACACAGAGAATTCCAAGGATAAGTACAAGAAAATAAGAGAGACTTAGAAAACTGGTAAAACCTACATTGTTGATAGAGTTGCGAGTACTTAGCACTGTGAAAACAGCACTTTCGCCGAAGGAAATTTAGTTCTCTAAGTCCGTGAAACAGTGAACAGAGAATGTATGAGTTTCTCAAGTTTGGTAACGGATAGAAACAAGCGAAAGTACACAGTGATTCATCTACCTAGAAAAGTTACAGAGTTTTACACAGAAAATTCCAAGGATAAGTACAAGAAAATAAGAGAGACTTAGAAAACTGGTAAAACCTACATTTTTGATAGAGTTGGGAGTACTTAGCACTGTGAAAACAGCACTTTCGCCGAAGGAAATTTAGTTCTCTAAGTCCGTGAAACAGTGAACAGAGAGTGTATGAGTTTCTCAAGTTCGGTAACAGATAGAAACAAGCGAAAGTACACAGTGATTCATCTACCTAGAGAAGTTACAGAGGTTTACACAGAGAATTCCAAGTATAAGTACAAGAAAATAAGAGAGACTTAGAAAACTGGTAAAACCTACATTGTGGATAGAGTTGGGAGTACTTAGCACTGTGAAAACAGCACTTTCGCCGAAAGATATTTAGTTCTCTAAGTCCCTGAAACAGTGAAAAGAGAATGTATCAGATTCTCAAGATTGGTAACAGATAGAAACAAGCGAAAGTACACAGTGATTCATCTACCTAGAAAAGTTACAGAGGTTTACACAGAGAATTCCAAGGATAAGTACAAGAAAATAAGAGAGACTTAGAAAACTGGTAAAACCTACATTGTTGATAGAGTTGGGAGTACTTAGCACTGTGAAAACAGCACTTTCACCGAAGGAAATTTAGTTCTCTAAGTCCGTGAAACAGTGAACAGAGAATGTATGAGTTTCTCAAGTTTGGTAACAGATAGAAACAAGCGAAAGTACACAGTGATTCATCTACCTAGAAAAGTTACAGAGGTTTACACAGAGAATTCCAAGGATATGTACAAGAAAATAAGAGAGACTTAGAAAACCGGTAAAACCTACATTGTTGATAGAATTGGGAGTACTTAGCGCTGTGAAAACAGCACTTTCGCAGAAAGAAATCTACTTCTCTAACACTGGGAAACAGTGAACAGAGAATGTATGAGTTTCTCAAGATTTGTAACAGATAGAAACAAGAGAAAGTACACTGTGATTGATATACCTAGAGAAGTTACAGAGGTTTACACAGAGAATTCCAAGTATAAGTACAAGAAAATAAGAGAGACTTAGAAAACTGGTGAAACCTACATTGTTGATAGAGTTGGGAGTACTTAGCACTGTGAAAACAGCACTTTCGCAGAAAGAATTCTACTTCTCTAACACTGGGAAACAGTGAACAGAGAATGTATGAGTTTCTCAAGATTGGTAACAGATAGAAACAAGAGAAAGTACACAGTGATTCATATACCTAGAGAAGTTACAGAGGTTTACACAGAGAATTCCAAGTATAAGTACAAGAAAATATGAGAGACTTAGAAAACTGGTAAAACCTACACTGTTGATAGAGTTGGGATTACTTAGCACTGTGAAAACAGCACTTTCGCCGAAGGAAATTTAGTTCTCTAAGTCCGTGAAACAGTGAACAGAGAATGTATGAGTTTCTCAAGTTTGGTAACAGATAGAAACAAGCGAAAGTACACAGTGATTCATCTACCTAGAAAAGTTACAGAGGTTTACACAGAGAATTCCAAGGATAAGTACAAGAAAATAAGAGAGACTTAGAAAACTGGTAAAACCTACATTGTTGATAGAGTTGGGAGTACTTAGCACTGTGAAAACAGCACTTTCGCCGAAGGAAATTTAGTTCTCTAATTCCGTGAAACAATGAACAGAGAATGTATGAGTTTCTCAAGTTTGGTAACAGATAGAAACAAGCGAAAGTACACAGTGATTCATCTACCTAGAAAAGTTACAGAGGTTTACACAGAGAATTCCAAGGATAAGTACAATAAAATAAGAGAGACTTAGAAAACTGGTAAAACCTACATTGTTGATAGAGTTAGGAGTACTTAGCACTGTGAAAACAGCACTTTCGCCGAAGAAAATTTAGTTCTCTAAGTCCGTGAAACAGTGAACAGAGAATGTATGAGTTTCTCAAGTTTGGTAACAGATAGAAACAAGCGAAAGTACACAGTGATTCATCTACCTAGAAAAGTTACAGAGGTTTACACAGAGAATTCCAAGGATAAGTACAAGAAAATAAGAGAGACTTAGAAAACTGGTAAAACCTACATTGTTGATAGAGTTGGGAGTACTTAGCATTGTGAAAACAGCACTTTCACCGAAGAAAATTTAGTTCTCTAAGTCCGTGAAACAGTGAACAGAGAATGTATGAGTTTCTCAAGTTTGGTAACAGATAGAAACAAGCGAAAGTACACAGTGATTCATTTACCTAGAAAAGTTACAGAGGTTTACACAGAGAATTCCAAGTATAAGTACAAGAAAATAAGAGAGACTTAGAAAACCGGTAAAACCTACATTGTTGATAGAGTTGGGAGTACTTAGCGCTGTGAAAACAGCACCTTCGCAGAAAGAAATCTACTTCTCTAACACTGGGAAACAGTGAACAGAGAATGTATGAGTTTCTCAAGATTGGTAACAGATAGAAACAAGAGAAAGTACACAGTGATTCATCTACCTAGAGAAGTTACAGAGGTTTACACAGAGAATTCCAAGTATAAGTGCAAGAAAATAAGAGAGACTTAGAAAACTGGTGAAACCTACATTGTTGATAGAGTTGGGAGTACTTAGCACTGTGAAAACAGCACTTTCGTCGAAGGAAATTTAGTTCTCTAAGTCCGTGAAACAGTGAACAGAGAATGTATGAGTTTTTCAAATTTGGTAACAGATAGAAACAAGCGAAAGTACACAGTGATTCATCTACCTAGAAAAGTTACAGAGGTTTACACAGAGAATTCCAAGGATAAGTACAAAAAAATAAGAGAGACTTAGAAAACTGGTAAAACCTACATTGTTGATAGAGTTGGGAGTACTTAGCACTGTGAAAACAGCGCTTTCGCCGAGGGAAATTTAGTTCTCTAACTCCGTGAAACAGTGAACAGAGAATGTATGAGTTTCTCAAGTTTGGTAACAGATAGAAACAAGCGAAAGTACACAGTGATTCATCTACCTAGAAAAGTTACAGAGGTTTACACAGAGAATTCCAAGGATAAGTACAAGAAAATAAGAGAGACTTAGAAAACTGGGAAAACCTACATTGTTGATAGAGTTGGGAGTACTTAGCACTGTGAAAACAGCACTTTCACCGAAGGAAATTTAGTTCTCTAAGTCCGTGAAACAGTGAACAGAGAATGTATGAGTTTCTCAAGTTTGGTAACAGATAGAAACAAGCGAAAGTACACAGTGATTCATCTACCTAGAAAAGTTACAGAGGTTTACACAGAGAATTCCAAGTATAAGTACAAGAAAATAAGAGAGACTTAGAAAACCGGTAAAACCTACATTGTTGATAGAGTTGGGAGTCCTTAGCGCTGTGAAAACAGCACTTTCACAGAAAGAAATCTACTTCTCTAACACTGGGAAACAGTGAACAGAGAATGTATGAGTTTCTCAAGATTGGTAACAGATAGAAACAAGAGAAAGTACACAGTGATTCATATACCTAGAGAAGTTACAGAGGTTTACACAGAGAATTCCAAGTATAAGTACAAGAAAATAAGAGAGACTTAGAAAACTGGTGAAACCTACATTGTTGATAGAGTTGGGAGTACTTAGCACTGTGAAAACAGCACTTTCGCCGAAGGAAATTTAGTTCTCTAAGTCCGTGAAACAGTGAACAGAGAATGTATGAGTTTCTCAAGTTTGGTAACAGATAGAAACAAGCGAAAGTACACAGTGATTCATCTACCTAGAAAAGTTACAGAGGTTTACACAGAGAATTCCAAGGATAAGTACAAGAAAATAAGAGAGACTTAGAAAACTGGTAAAACCTACATTGTTGATAGAGTTGGGAGTACTTAGCACTGTGAAAACAGCACTTTCGCCGAAGGAAATTTAGTTCTCTAAGTCCGTGAAACAGTGAACAGAGAATGTATGAGTTTCTCAAGTTCGGTAACAGATAGAAACAAGCGAAAGTACACAGTGATTCATCTACCTAGAGAAGTTACAGAGGTTTACACAGAGAATTCCAAGTATAAGTACAAGAAAATAAGAGAGACTTAGAAAACTGGTAAAACCTACATTGTGGATAGAGTTGGGAGTACTTAGCACTGTGAAAACAGCACTTTCGCCGAAAGATATTTAGTTCTCTAAGTCCCTGAAACAGTGAAAAGAGAATGTATCAGATTCTCAAGATTGGTTACAGATAGAAACAAGCGAAAGTACACAGTGATTCATCTACCTAGAAAAGTTACAGAGGTTTACACAGAGAATTCCAAGGATAAGTACAAGAAAATAAGAGAGACTTAGAAAACTGGTGAAACCTACATTGTTGATAGAGTTGGGAGTACTTAGCACTGTGAAAACAGCACTTTCGCAGAAAGAATTCTACTTCTCTAACACTGGGAAACAGTGAACAGAGAATGTATGAGTTTCTCAAGATTGGTAACAGATAGAAACAAGAGAAAGTACACAGTGATTCATATACCTAGAGAAGTTACAGAGGTTTACACAGAGAATTCCAAGTATAAGTACAAGAAAATAAGAGAGACTTAGAAAACTGGTAAAACCTACACTGTTGATAGAGTTGGGAGTACTTAGCACTGTGAAAACAGCACTTTCGCTGAAGGAAATTTAGTTCTCTAAGTCCGTGAAACAGTGAACAGAGAATGTATGAGTTTCTCAAGTTTGGTAACAGATAGAAACAAGCGAAAGTACACAGTGATTCATCTACCTAGAAAAGTTACAGAGGTTTACACAGAGAATTCCAAGGATAAGTACAAGAAAATAAGAGAGACTTAGAAAACTGGTAAAACCTACATTGTTGATAGAGTTGGGAGTACTTAGCACTGTGAAAACAGCACTTTCGCCAAAGGAAATTTAGTTCTCTAATTCCGTGAAATACTGAACAGAGAATGTATGAGTTTCTCAAGTTTGGTAACAGATAGAAACAAGCGAAAGTACACAGTGATTCATCTACCTAGAAAAGTTACAGAGGTTTACACAGAGAATTCCAAGGATAAGTACAATAAAATAAGAGAGACTTAGAAAACTGGTAAAACCTACATTGTTGATAGAGTTAGGAGTACTTAGCACTGTGAAAACAGCACTTTCGCCGAAGAAAATTTAGTTCTCTAAGTCCGTGAAACAGTGAACAGAGAATGTATGAGTTTCTCAAGTTTGGTAACAGATAGAAACAAGCGAAAGTACACAGTGATTCATCTACCTAGAAAAGTTACAGAGGTTTACACAGAGAATTCCAAGGATATGTACAAGAAAATAAGAGAGACTTAGAAAACTGGTAAAACCTACATTGCTGATAGAGTTGGGAGTACTTAGCAATGTGAAAACAGCACTTTCGCAGAAAGAAATCTACTCTAACACTGGGAAACAGTGAACAGAGAATGTATGAGTTTCTCAAGATTGGTAACAGATAGAAACAAGAGAAAGTACACAGTGATTCATCTACCTAGAAAAGTTACAGAGGTTTACACAGAGAATTCCAAGTATAAGTACAAAAAAATAAGAGAGACTTAGAAAACTGGTAAAACCTACATTGTTGATAGAGTTGGGAGTACTTAGCACTGTGAAAACAGCACTTTCGCCGAAGGAAATTTAGTTCTCTAAGTCTGTGAAACAGTGAACAGAGAATGTATGAGTTTCTCCAGTTTGGTAACAGATAGAAACAAGCGAAACTACACAGTGATTCATCTACCTAGAAAAGTTACAGAGGTTTACACAGAGAATTCCAAGGATAAGTACAAGAAAATAAGAGAGACTTAGAAAACTGGTAAAACCTACATTGTTGATAGGGTTGGGAGTACTTAGCACTGTGAAAACAGCACTTTCGCCGAAGGAAATTTAGTTCTCTAAGTCCGTGAAACAGTGAACAGAGAATGTATGAGTTTCTCAAGTTTGCTAACAGATAGAAACAAGCGAAAGTACACAGTGATTCATCTACCTAGAAAAGTTACAGAGGTTTACACAGAGAATTCCAAGTATAAGTACAAGAAAATAAGAGAGACTTAGAAAACCGGTAAAACCTACATTGTTGATACAGTTGGGAGTACATAGCGCTGTGAAAACAGCACTTTCGCAGAAAGAAATCTACTTCTCTAACACTGGGAAACAGTGAACAGAAAATGTATGAGTTTCTAAAGATTGGTAACAGTTAGAAACAAGAGAAAGTACACAGTGATTCATCTACCTAGAGAAGTTACAGAGGTTTACACAGAGAATTCCAAGTATAAGTTCAAGAAAATAAGAGAGACTTAGAAAACTGGTAAAACCTACATTGTTGATAGAGTTGGGAGTACTTAGCACTGTGAAAACAGCACTTTCACCGAAGGAAATTTAGTTCTCTAAGTCCGTGAAACAGTCAACAGAGAATGTATGAGTTTCTCAAGTTTGGTAACAGATAGAAACAAGCGAAAGTACACAGTGATTCATCTACCTAGAAAAGTTACAGAGGTTTACACAGAGAATTCCAAGTATAAGTACAAGAAAATAAGAGAGACTTAGAAAACCGGTAAAACCTACATTGTTGATAGAGCTGGGAGTACTTAGCGCTGTGAAAACAGCACTTTCGCAGAAAGAAATCTACTTCTCTAACACTGGGAAACAATGAACAGAGAATGTATGAGTTTCTCAAGATTGGTAACAGATAGAAACAAGAGAAAGTACACTGTGATTCATATACCTAGAGAAGTTACAGAGGTTTACACAGAGAATTAGAAAACTGGTGAAACCTACATTGTTGATAGAGTTGGGAGTACTTAGCACTGTGAAAACAGCAATTTCGCCGAAGGAAATTTAGTTCTCTAAGTCCGTGAAACAGTGAACAGAGAATGTATGAGTTTCTCAAGTTTGGTAACAGATAGAAACAAGAGAAGGTACACAGTGATTCATCTACCTAGAAAAGTTACAGAGGTTTACACAGAGAAAACCAAGTATAAGTACAAGCAAATAAGAGAGACTTAGAAAACCGGTAAAACCTACATTGTTGATAGAGTTGGGAGTACTTAGCGCTGTGAAAACAGCACTTTCGCAGAAAGAAATCTACTTCTCTAACACTGGGAAACAATGAACAGAGAATGTATGAGTTTCTCAAGATTGGTAACAGATAGAAACAAGAGAAAGTACACTGTGATTCATATACCTAGAGAAGTTACAGAGGTTTACACAGAGAATTAGAAAACTGGTGAAACCTACATTGTTGATAGAGTTGGGAGTACTTAGCACTGTGAAAACAGCAATTTCGCCGAAGGAAATTTAGTTCTCTAAGTCCGTGAAACAGTGAACAGAGAATGTATGAATTTCTCAAGTTTGGTAACCGATAGAAACAGGAGAAACTACACAGTGATTCATCTACCTAGAAAGTTACAGAGGTTTACACAGAGAATTCCAAGGATAAGTACAAGAAAATAAGAGAGACTGAGAAAACTGGTAAAACCTACATTGTTGATAGAGTTGGTAGTACGTAGCACTGTGAAAACAGCACTTTCGCCGAAAGAACTTCAGTTCTCTAAGTCCGTGAAACATTTAACAGAGAATGTATGAGTTTCTCCAGATTGGTAACAGATAGAAACAAGAGAAAGTACACAGTGATTCATATACCTAGAGAAGTTACAGAAGTTTAAACAGAGAATTACATGTATAAGTACAAGAAAATAAGAGAGACTTAGAAAACAGGTAAAACCTACATTGTGGATATAGTTGGGAGTACTTAGCACTGTGAAAACAGCAGTTTCGCAGAAAGAAATCTACTTCTCTACCCTGGGAAACAGTGAGCAGAGAATGTATGAGTTTCTCAAGATTGGTAACAGATAGAAACACGAGAAAGTACACAGTGATTCATCTACCTAGAGAAGTTACAGAGGTTTACACAGAGAATTCCAAGTATAAGTACAAGAAAATAAGAGAGACTTAGAAAACTGGTAAAACCTACATTGTTGATAGAGTTGGGAGTATTTAGCACTGTGAAAACAGCAGTTTCGCGGTAGGAAATTAAGTTCTCTAAGTCCGTGAAACAGTGAACAGAGAATGTATGAATTTCTCAAGATTGGTAACAGATAGAAACACGAGAAAGTACACAGTGATTCATCTACCTAGAAAAGTTACAGAGCTTTACACAGAGAATTCCAAGTATAAGTACAAGAAAATAAGAGAGACTTAGAAAACTGGTAAAACCTACATTGTTGATAGAGTTGGGAGTACTTAGCGCTGTGAAAACAGCACTTTCGCCGAAAGAAATTTAGTTCTGTAAGTCCCTGAAACAGTGAAAAGAGAATGTATCAGATTCTCAAGATTGGTAACAGATAGAAACAAGAGAAACTACACAGTGATTCATCTACCTAGAAAAGTTACAGAGGTTTACACAGAGAATTCCAAGGATAAGTACAAGAAAATAAGAGAGACTGAGAAAACTGGTAAAACGTACATTGTTGATAGAGTTGGTAGTACGTAGCACTGTGAAAACAGCACTTTCGCCGAAAGAAATTCAGTTCTCTAAGTCCGTGAAACATTTAACAGAGAATGTATGAGTTTCTCAAGATTGGTAACAGATAGAAACAAGAGAAAGTACACAGTGATTCATCTACCTAGAGAAGTTACAGAGGTTTACACAGAGAATTCCAAGTATAAGTGCAAGAAAATAAGAGAGACTTAGAAAACTGGTAAAACCTACATTGTTGATAGAGTTGGGAGTACTTAGCACTGTGAAAACAGCGCTTTCGCCGAGGGAAATTTAGTTCTCTAAGTCCGTGAAACAGTGAACAGAGAATGTATGAGTTTCTCAAGTTTGGTAACAGATAGAAACAAGCGAAAGTACACAGTGATTCATCTACCTAGAAAAGTTACAGAGGTTTACACAGAGAATTCCAAGGATAAGTACAAGAAAATAAGAGAGACTTAGAAAACTGGTAAAACCTACATTGTTGATAGAGTTGGGAGTACTTAGCACTGTGAAAACAGCACTTTCGCCGAAGAAAATTTAGTTCTCTAAGTCCGTGAAACAGTGAACAGAGAATGTATGAGTTTCTCAAGTTTGGTAACAGATAGAAACAAGCGAAAGTACACAGTGATTCATCTACCTAGAAAAGTTACAGAGGTTTACACAGAGAATTCCAAGGATATGTACAAGAAAATAAGAGAGACTTAGAAAACTGGTAAAACCTACATTGTTGATAGAGTTGGGAGTACTTAGCACTGTGAAAACAGCACTTTCGCAGAAAGAAATCTACTCTAACACTGGGAAACAGTGAACAGAGAATGTATGAGTTTCTCAAGATTGGTAACAGATAGAAACAAGAGAAAGTACACAGTGATTCATCTACCTAGAAAAGTTACAGAGGTTTACACAGAGAATTCCAAGTATAAGTACAAAAAAATAAGAGAGACTTAGAAAACTGGTAAAACCTACATTGTTGATAGTTTTGGGAGTACTTAGCACTGTGAAAACAGCGCTTTCGCCGAGGGAAATTTAGTTCTCTAAGTCCGTGAAACAGTGAACAGAGAATGTATGAGTTTCTCAAGTTTGGTAACAGATAGAAACAAGCGAAAGTACACAGTGATTCATCTACCGAGAAAAGTTACAGAGGTTTACACAGAGAATTCCAAGGATAAGTACAAGAAAATAAGAGAGACTTAGAAAACTGGTAAAACCTACATTGTTGATAGAGTTGGGAGTACTTAGCACTGTGAAAACAGCACTTTCGCCGAAGGAAATTTAGTTCTCTAAGTCCGTGAAACAGTGAACAGAGAATGTATGAGTTTCTCAAGTTTGGTAACAGATAGAAACAAGCGAAAGTACACACTGATTCATCTACCTAGAAAAGTTACAGAGGTTTACACAGAGAATTCCAAGGATAAGTACAAGAAAATAAGAGAGACTTAGAAAACTGGTAAAACCTACATTGTTGATAGAGTTGGGAGTACTTAGCACTGTGAAAACAGCACTTTCGCCGAAGGAAATTTAGTTCTCTAAGTCCGTGAAACAGTGAACAGAGAATGTATGAGTTTCTCCAGTTTGGTAACAGATAGAAACCAGCGAAACTACACAGTGATTCATCTACCTAGAAAAGTTACAGAGGTTTACACAGAGAATTCCAAGGATAAGTACAAGAAAATAAGAGAGACTTAGGAAACTGGTAAAACCTACATTGTTGATAGAGTTGGGAGTACTTAGCACTGTGAAAACAGCACTTTCGCCGAAGGAAATTTAGTTCTGTAAGTCCGTGAAACAGTGAACAGAGAATGTATGAGTTTCTCAAGTTTGGTAACAGATAGAAACAAGCGAAAGTACACAGTGATTCATCTACCTAGAAAAGTTACAGAGGTTTACACAGAGAATTCCAAGTATAAGTACAAGAAAATAAGAGAGACTTAGAAAACCGGTAAAACCTACATTGTTGATAGAGCTGGGAGTACTTAGCGCTGTGAAAACAGCACTTTCGCAGAAAGAAATCTACTTCTCTAACACTGGGAAACAGTGAACAGAGAATGTATGAGTTTCTCAAGATTGGTAACAGATAGAAACAAGAGAAAGTACACAGTGATTCATATACCTAGAGAAGTTACAGAGGTTTACACTGAGAATTCCAAGTATAAGTACAAGAAAATAAGAGAGACTTAGAAAACTGGTGAAACCTACATTGCTGATAGAGTTGGGAGTACTTAGCACTGTGAAAACAGCACTTTCGCCGAAGGAAATTTAGTTCTCTAAGTCCGTGAAACAGTGAACAGAGAATGTATGAGTTTCTCAAGTTTGGTAACAGATAGAAACAAGCGAAATACACAGTGATTCATCTACCTAGAGAAGTTACAGAGGTTTACACAGAGAATTCCAAGGATAAGTACAAGAAAATAAGAGAGACTTAGAAAACTGGTAAAACCTACATTGTTGATAGAGTTGGGAGTACTTAGCACTGTGAAAACAGCACTTTCGACGAAGGAAATTTAGTTCTCTAAGTCCGTGCAACAGTGAACAGAGAATGTATGAGTTTCTCAAGTTTGGTAACAGATAGAAACAAGCGAAAGTACACAGTGATTCATCTACCTAGAGAAGTTACAGAGGTTTACACAGAGAATTCCAAGTATAAGTACAAGAAAATAAGAGAGAATTAGAAAACTGGTAAAACCTACATTGTTGATAGAGTTGGGAGTACTTAGCACTGTGAAAACAGAACTTTCGCCGAAAGAAATTTAGTTCTCTAAGTCCCTGAAACAGTGAAAAGAGAATGTATCAGATTCTCAAGATTGGAAACAGATAGAAACAAGAGAAACTACACAGTGATTCATCTACCTAGAAAAGTTACAGAGGTTTACACAGAGAAATCCAAGGTTAAGTACAAGAAAATAAGAGAGACTGAGAAAACTGGTAAAACCTACATTGTTGATAGAGTTGGTAGCACGTAGCACTGTGAAAACAGCATTTTCGCCGAAAGAAATTCAGTTCTCTAAGTCCGTGAAACATTTAACAGAGAATGTATGAGTTTCTCAAGATTGGTAACAGATAGAAACAAGAGAAAGTACACAGTGATTCATCTACCTAGAAAAGTTACAGAGGTTTACACAGAGAAAACCAAGTATAAGTACAGGAAAATAAGAGAGACTTAGAAAACTGGTAAAACCTACATTGTTGATAGAGTTGGGAGTACTTAGCACAGTGGAAACAGCACTTTCGCCGAAGGAAATTTAGTTCTCTAAGTTCGTGAAACAGTGAACAGAGAATGTATGAGTTTCTCAAGTTTGGTAACAGATAGAAACAAGCGAAAGTACACAGTGATTCATCTACCTAGAAAACTTACAGAGGTTTACACAGAGAATTCCAAGGATAAGTACAAGAAAATAAGAGAGACTTATAAAACTGGTAAAACCTACATTGTTGATAGTGTTGGGAGTACATAGCACTGTGAAAACAGCACTTTCGCCGAAGGAAATTTAGTTCTCTAAGTCCGTGAAACAGTGAACAGAGAATGTATGAGTTTCTCAAGTTTGGTAACAGATAGAAACAAGCGAAAGTACACAGTGATTCATCTACCTAGAAAAGTTACAGAGGTTTACACAGAGAATTCCAAGGATAAGTACAAGAAAATAAGAGAGACTTAGAAAACTGGTAAAACCTACATTGTTGATAGAGTTGGGAGTACTTAGCATTGTGAAAACAGCACTTTCACCGAAGGAAATTTAGTTCTCTAAGTCCGTGAAACAGTGAACAGAGAATGTATGAGTTTCTCAAGTTTGGTAACAGATAGAAACAAGCGAAAGTACACAGTGATTCATTTACCTAGAAAAGTTACAGAGGTTTACACAGAGAATTCCAAGTATAAGTACAAGAAAATAAGAGAGACTTAGAAAACCGGTAAAACCTACATTGTTGATAGAGTTGGGAGTACTTAGCGCTGTGAAAACAGCACCTTCGCAGAAAGAAATCTACTTCTCTAACACTGGGAAACAGTGAACAGAGAATGTATGAGTTTCTCAAGATTGGTAACAGATAGAAACAAGAGAAAGTACACAGTGATTCATCTACCTAGAGAAGTTACAGAGGTTTACACAGAGAATTCCAAGTATAAGTGCAAGAAAATAAGAGAGACTTAGAAAACTGGTGAAACCTACATTGTTGATAGAGTTGGGAGTACTTAGCACTGTGAAAACAGCACTTTCGTCGAAGGAAATTTCGTTCTCTAAGTCCGTGAAACAGTGAACAGAGAATGTATGAGTTTTTCAAATTTGGTAACAGATAGAAACAAGCGAAAGTACACAGTGATTCATCTACCTAGAAAAGTTACAGAGGTTTACACAGAGAATTCCAAGGATAAGTACAAAAAAATAAGAGAGACTTAGAAAACTGGTAAAACCTACATTGTTGATAGAGTTGGGAGTACTTAGCACTGTGAAAACAGCGCTTTCGCCGAGGGAAATTTAGTTCTCTAACTCCGTGAAACAGTGAACAGAGAATGTATGAGTTTCTCAAGTTTGGTAACAGATAGAAACAAGCGAAAGTACACAGTGATTCATCTACCTAGAAAAGTTACAGAGGTTTACACAGAGAATTCCAAGGATAAGTACAAGAAAATAAGAGAGACTGAGAAAACTGGTAAAACGTACATTGTTGATAGAGTTGGTAGTACGTAGCACTGTGAAAACAGCACTTTCGCCGAAAGAAATTCAGTTCTCTAAGTCCGTGAAACATTTAACAGAGAATGTATGAGTTTCTCAAGATTGGTAACAGATAGAAACAAGAGAAAGTACACAGTGATTCATCTACCTAGAGAAGTTACAGAGGTTTACACAGAGAATTCCAAGTATAAGTGCAAGAAAATAAGAGAGACTTAGAAAACTGGTAAAACCTACATTGTTGATAGAGTTGGGAGTACTTAGCACTGTGAAAACAGCGCTTTCGCCGAGGGAAATTTAGTTCTCTAAGTCCGTGAAACAGTGAACAGAGAATGTATGAGTTTCTCAAGTTTGGTAACAGATAGAAACAAGCGAAAGTACACAGTGATTCATCTACCTAGAAAAGTTACAGAGGTTTACACAGAGAATTCCAAGGATAAGTACAAGAAAATAAGAGAGACTTAGAAAACTGGTAAAACCTACATTGTTGATAGAGTTGGGAGTACTTAGCAGTGTGAAAACAGCACTTTCGCCGAAGAAAATTTAGTTCTCTAAGTCCGTGAAACAGTGAACAGAGAATGTATGAGTTTCTCAAGTTTGGTAACAGATAGAAACAAGCGAAAGTACACAGTGATTCATCTACCTAGAAAAGTTACAGAGGTTTACACAGAGAATTCCAAGGATATGTACAAGAAAATAAGAGAGACTTAGAAAACTGGTAAAACCTACATTGTTGATAGAGTTGGGAGTACTTAGCACTGTGAAAACAGCACTTTCGCAGAAAGAAATCTACTCTAACACTGGGAAACAGTGAACAGAGAATGTATGAGTTTCTCAAGATTGGTAACAGATAGAAACAAGAGAAAGTACACAGTGATTCATCTACCTAGAAAAGTTACAGAGGTTTACACAGAGAATTCCAAGTATAAGTACAAAAAAATAAGAGAGACTTAGAAAATTGGTAAAACCTACATTGTTGATAGTTTTGGGAGTACTTAGCACTGTGAAAACAGCGCTTTCGCCGAGGGAAATTTAGTTCTCTAAGTCCGTGAAACAGTGAACAGAGAATGTATGAGTTTCTCAAGTTTGGTAACAGATAGAAACAAGCGAAAGTACACAGTGATTCATCTACCGAGAAAAGTTACAGAGGTTTACACAGAGAATTCCAAGGATAAGTACAAGAAAATAAGAGAGACTTAGAAAACTGGTAAAACCTACATTGTTGATAGAGTTGGGAGTACTTAGCACTGTGAAAACAGCACTTTCGTCGACGGAAATTTAGTTCTCTAAGTCCGTGAAACAGTGAACAGAGAATGTATGAGTTTCTCAAGTTTGGTAACTGATAGAAACAAGCGAAAGTACCCAGTGATTCATCTACCTAGAAAAGTTACAGAGTTTTACACAGAAAATTCCAAGGATAAGTACAAGAAAATAAGAGAGACTTAGAAAACTGGTAAAACCTACATTGTTGATAGAGTTGGGAGTACTTAGCACTGTGAAAACAGCACTTTCGCCGAAGGAAATTTAGTTCTCTAAGTCCGTGAAACAGTGAACAGAGAATGTATGAGTTTCTCCAGTTTGGTAACAGATAGAAACCAGCGAAACTACACAGTGATTCATCTACCTAGAAAAGTTACAGAGGTTTACACAGAGAATTCCAAGGATAAGTACAAGAAAATAAGAGAGACTTAGAAAACTGGTAAAACCTACATTGTTGATAGAGTTGGGAGTACTTAGCACTGTGAAAACAGCACTTTCGCCGAAGGAAATTTAGTTCTGTAAGTCCGTGAAACAGTGAACAGAGAATGTATGAGTTTCTCAAGTTTGCTAACAGATAGAAACAAGCGAAAGTACACAGTGATTCATCTACCTAGAAAAGTTACAGAGGTTTACACAGAGAATTCCAAGTATAAGTACAAGAAAATAAGAGAGACTTAGAAAACCGGTAAAACCTACATTGTTGATAGAGTTGGGAGTACATAGCGCTGTGAAAACAGCACTTTCGCAGAAAGAAATCTACTTCTCTAACACTGGGAAACAGTGAACAGAAAATGTATGAGTTTCTCAAGATTGGTAACAGTTAGAAACAAGAGAAAGTACACAGTATATCATCTACCTAGAGAAGTTACAGAGGTTTACACAGAGAATTCCAAGTATAAGTTCAAGAAAATAAGAGAGACTTAGAAAACTGGTAAAACCTACATTGTTGATAGAGTTAGGAGTACTTAGCACTGTGAAAACAGCACTTTCACCGAAGGAAATTTAGTTCTCTAAGTCCGTGAAACAGTGAACAGAGAATGTATGAGTTTCTCAAGTTTGGTAACAGATAGAAACAAGCGAAAGTACACAGTGATTCATCTACCTAGAAAAGTTACAGAGGTTTACACAGAGAATTCCAAGTATAAGTACAAGAAAATAAGAGAGACTTAGAAAACCGGTAAAACCTACATTGTTGATAGAGCTGGGAGTACTTAGCGCTGTGAAAACAGCACTTTCGCAGAAAGAAATCTACTTCTCTAACACTGGGAAACAGTGAACAGAGAATGTATGAGTTTCTCAAGTTTGGTAACAGATAGAAACAAGCGAAATACACAGTGATTCATCTACCTAGAGAAGTTACAGAGGTTTACACAGAGAATTCCAAGGATAAGTAGAAGAAAATAAGAGAGACTTAGAAAACTGGTAAAACCTACATTGTTGATAGAGTTAGGAGTACTTAGCACTGTGAAAACAGCACTTTCACCGAAGGAAATTTAGTTCTCTAAGTCCGTGAAACAGTGAACAGAGAATGTATGAGTTTCTCAAGTTTGGTAACAGATAGAAACAAGCGAAAGTACACAGTGATTCATCTACCTAGAAAAGTTACAGAGGTTTACACAGAGAATTCCAAGTATAAGTACAAGAAAATAAGAGAGACTTAGAAAACCGGTAAAACCTACATTGTTGATAGAGCTGGGAGTACTTAGCGCTGTGAAAACAGCACTTTCGCAGAAAGAAATCTACTTCTCTAACACTGGGAAACAGTGAACAGAGAATGTATGAGTTTCTCAAGTTTGGTAACAGATAGAAACAAGCGAAATACACAGTGATTCATCTACCTAGAGAAGTTACAGAGGTTTACACAGAGAATTCCAAGGATAAGTACAAGAAAATAAGAGAGACTTAGAAAACTGGTAAAACCTACATTGTTGATAGAGTTGGGAGTACTTAGCACTGTGAAAACAGCACTTTCGACGAAGGAAATTTAGTTCTCTAAGTCCGTGCAACAGTGAACAGAGAATGTATGAGTTTCTCAAGTTTGGTAACAGATAGAAACAAGCGAAAGTACACAGTGATTCATCTACCTAGAGAAGTTACAGAGGTTTACACAGAGAATTCCAAGTATAAGTACAAGAAAATAAGAGAGACTTAGAAAACTGGTAAAACCTACATTGTTGATAGAGTTGGGAGTACTTAGCACTGTGAAAACAGCACTTTCGCCGAAAGAAATTTAGTTCTCTAAGTCCCTGAAACAGTGAAAAGAGAATGTATCAGATTCTCAAGATTGGTAACAGATAGAAACAAGAGAAACTACACAGTGATTCATCTACCTAGAAAAGTTACAGAGGTTTACACAGAGAAATCCAAGGATAAGTACAAGAAAATAAGAGAGACTGAGAAAACTGGTAAAACCTACATTGTTGATAGAGTTGGTAGTACGTAGCACTGTGAAAACAGCATTTTCGCCGAAAGAAATTCAGTTCTCTAAGTCCGTGAAACATTTAACAGAGAATGTATGAGTTTCTCAAGTTTGGTAACAGATAGAAACAAGCGAAAGTACACAGTGATTCATCTACCTAGAAAACTTACAGAGGTTTACACAGAGAATTCCAAGGATAAGTACAAGAAAATAAGAGAGACTTATAAAACTGGTAAAACCTACATTGTTGATAGTGTTGGGAGTACATAGCACTGTGAAAACAGCACTTTCGCCGAAGGAAATTTAGTTCTCTAAGTCCGTGAAACAGTGAACAGAGAATGTATGAGTTTCTCAAGTTTGGTAACAGATAGAAACAAGCGAAAGTACACAGTGATTCATCTACCTAGAAAAGTTACAGAGGTTTACACAGAGAATTCCAAGGATAAGTACAAGAAAATAAGAGAGACTTAGAAAACTGGTAAAACCTACATTGTTGATAGAGTTGGGAGTACTTAGCATTGTGAAAACAGCACTTTCACCGAAGGAAATTTAGTTCTCTAAGTCCGTGAAACAGTGAACAGAGAATGTATGAGTTTCTCAAGTTTGGTAACAGATAGAAACAAGCGAAAGTACACAGTGATTCATTTACCTAGAAAAGTTACAGAGGTTTACACAGAGAATTCCAAGTATAAGTACAAGAAAATAAGAGAGACTTAGAAAACCGGTAAAACCTACATTGTTGATAGAGTTGGGAGTACTTAGCGCTGTGAAAACAGCACCTTCGCAGAAAGAAATCTACTTCTCTAACACTGGGAAACAGTGAACAGAGAATGTATGAGTTTCTCAAGATTGGTAACAGATAGAAACAAGAGAAAGTACACAGTGATTCATCTACCTAGAGAAGTTACAGAGGTTTACACAGAGAATTCCAAGTATAAGTGCAAGAAAATAAGAGAGACTTAGAAAACTGGTGAAACCTACATTGTTGATAGAGTTGGGAGTACTTAGCACTGTGAAAACAGCACTTTCGTCGAAGGAAATTTAGTTCTCTAAGTCCGTGAAACAGTGAACAGAGAATGTATGAGTTTTTCAAATTTGGTAACAGATAGAAACAAGCGAAAGTACACAGTGATTCATCTACCTAGAAAAGTTACAGAGGTTTACACAGAGAATTCCAAGGATAAGTACAAAAAAATAAGAGAGACTTAGAAAACTGGTAAAACCTACATTGTTGATAGAGTTGGGAGTACTTAGCACTGTGAAAACAGCGCTTTCGCCGAGGGAAATTTAGTTCTCTAACTCCGTGAAACAGTGAACAGAGAATGTATGAGTTTCTCAAGTTTGGTAACAGATAGAAACAAGCGAAAGTACACAGTGATTCATCTACCTAGAAAAGTTACAGAGGTTTACACAGAGAATTCCAAGGATAAGTACAAGAAAATAAGAGAGACTTAGAAAACTGGGAAAACCTACATTGTTGATAGAGTTGGGAGTACTTAGCACTGTGAAAACAGCACTTTCACCGAAGGAAATTTAGTTCTCTAAGTCCGTGAAACAGTGAACAGAGAATGTATGAGTTTCTCAAGTTTGGTAACAGATAGAAACAAGCGAAAGTACACAGTGATTCATCTACCTAGAAAAGTTACAGAGGTTTACACAGAGAATTCCAAGGATAAGTACAAGAAAATAAGAGAGACTTAGAAAACCGGTAAAACCTACATTGTTGATAGAGTTGGGAGTCCTTAGCGCTGTGAAAACAGCACTTTCACAGAAAGAAATCTACTTCTCTAACACTGGGAAACAGTGAACAGAGAATGTATGAGTTTCTCAAGATTGGTAACAGATAGAAACAAGAGAAAGTACACAGTGATTCATATACCTAGAGAAGTTACAGAGGTTTACACAGAGAATTCCAAGTATAAGTACAAGAAAATAAGAGAGACTTAGAAAACTGGTGAAACCTACATTGTTGATAGAGTTGGGAGTACTTAGCACTGTGAAAACAGCACTTTCGCTGAAGGAAATTTAGTTCTCTAAGTCCGTGAAACAGTGAACAGAGAATGTATGAGTTTCTCAAGTTTGGTAACAGATAGAAACAAGCGAAAGTACACAGTGATTCATCTACCTAGAAAAGTTACAGAGGTTTACACAGAGAATTCCAAGGATAAGTACAAGAAAATAAGAGAGACTTAGAAAACTGGTAAAACCTACATTGTTGATAGAGTTGCGAGTACTTAGCACTGTGAAAACAGCACTTTCGCCGAAGGAAATTTAGTTCTCTAAGTCCGTGAAACAGTGAACAGAGAATGTATGAGTTTCTCAAGTTTGGTAACAGATAGAAACAAGCGAAAGTACACAGTGATTCATCTACCTAGAAAAGTTACAGAGTTTTACACAGAAAATTCCAAGGATAAGTACAAGAAAATAAGAGAGACTTAGAAAACTGGTAAAACCTACATTTTTGATAGAGTTGGGAGTACTTAGCACTGTGAAAACAGCACTTTCGCCGAAGGAAATTTAGTTCTCTAAGTCCGTGAAACAGTGAACAGAGAATGTATGAGTTTCTCAAGTTCGGTAACAGATAGAAACAAGCGAAAGTACACAGTGATTCATCTACCTAGAGAAGTTACAGAGGTTTACACAGAGAATTCCAAGTATAAGTACAAGAAAATAAGAGAGACTTAGAAAACTGGTAAAACCTACATTGTGGATAGAGTTGGGAGTACTTAGCACTGTGAAAACAGCACTTTCGCCGAAAGATATTTAGTTCTCTAAGTCCCTGAAAAAGTGAAAAGAGAATGTATCAGATTCTCAAGATTGGTAACAGATAGAAACAAGCGAAAGTACACAGTGATTCATCTACCTAGAAAAGTTACAGAGGTTTACACAGAGAATTCCAAGGATAAGTACAAGAAAATAAGAGAGACTTAGAAAACTGGTAAAACCTACATTGTTGATAGAGTTGGGAGTACTTAGCACTGTGAAAACAGCACTTTCACCGAAGGAAATTTAGTTCTCTAAGTCCGTGAAACAGTGAACAGAGAATGTATGAGTTTCTCAAGTTTGGTAACAGATAGAAACAAGCGAAAGTACACAGTGATTCATCTACCTAGAAAAGTTACAGAGGTTTACACAGAGAATTCCAAGGATATGTACAAGAAAATAAGAGAGACTTAGAAAACCGGTAAAACCTACATTGTTGATAGAATTGGGAGTACTTAGCGCTGTGAAAACAGCACTTTCGCAGAAAGAAATCTACTTCTCTAACACTGGGAAACAGTGAACAGAGAATGTATGAGTTTCTCAAGATTTGTAACAGATAGAAACAAGAGAAAGTACACTGTGATTGATATACCTAGAGAAGTTACAGAGGTTTACACAGAGAATTCCAAGTATAAGTACAAGAAAATAAGAGAGACTTAGAAAACTGGTGAAACCTACATTGTTGATAGAGTTGGGAGTACTTAGCACTGTGAAAACAGCACTTTCGCAGAAAGAATTCTACTTCTCTAACACTGGGAAACAGTGAACAGAGAATGTATGAGTTTCTCAAGATTGGTAACAGATAGAAACAAGAGAAAGTACACAGTGATTCATATACCTAGAGAAGTTACAGAGGTTTACACAGAGAATTCCAAGTATAAGTACAAGAAAATATGAGAGACTTAGAAAACTGGTAAAACCTACACTGTTGATAGAGTTGGGAGTACTTAGCACTGTGAAAACAGCACTTTCGCCGAAGGAAATTTAGTTCTCTAAGTCCGTGAAACAGTGAACAGAGAATGTATGAGTTTCTCAAGTTTGGTAACAGATAGAAACAAGCGAAAGTACACAGTGATTCATCTACCTAGAAAAGTTACAGAGGTTTACACAGAGAATTCCAAGGATAAGTACAAGAAAATAAGAGAGACTTAGAAAACTGGTAAAACCTACATTGTTGATAGAGTTGGGAGTACTTAGCACTGTGAAAACAGCACTTTCGCCGAAGGAAATTTAGTTCTCTAATTCCGTGAAACACTGAACAGAGAATGTATGAGTTTCTCAAGTTTGGTAACAGATAGAAACAAGCGAAAGTACACAGTGATTCATCTACCTAGAAAAGTTACAGAGGTTTACACAGAGAATTCCAAGGATAAGTACAATAAAATAAGAGAGACTTAGAAAACTGGTAAAACCTACATTGTTGATAGAGTTAGGAGTACTTAGCACTGTGAAAACAGCACTTTCGCCGAAGAAAATTTAGTTCTCTAAGTCCGTGAAACAGTGAACAGAGAATGTATGAGTTTCTCAAGTTTGGTAACAGATAGAAACAAGCGAAAGTACACAGTGATTCATCTACCTAGAAAAGTTACAGAGGTTTACACAGAGAATTCCAAGGATAAGTACAAGAAAATAAGAGAGACTTAGAAAACTGGTAAAACCTACATTGTTGATAGAGTTGGGAGTACTTAGCATTGTGAAAACAGCACTTTCACCGAAGAAAATTTAGTTCTCTAAGTCCGTGAAACAGTGAACAGAGAATGTATGAGTTTCTCAAGTTTGGTAACAGATAGAAACAAGCGAAAGTACACAGTGATTCATTTACCTAGAAAAGTTACAGAGGTTTACACAGAGAATTCCAAGTATAAGTACAAGAAAATAAGAGAGACTTAGAAAACCGGTAAAACCTACATTGTTGATAGAGTTGGGAGTACTTAGCGCTGTGAAAACAGCACCTTCGCAGAAAGAAATCTACTTCTCTAACACTGGGAAACAGTGAACAGAGAATGTATGAGTTTCTCAAGATTGGTAACAGATAGAAACAAGAGAAAGTACACAGTGATTCATCTACCTAGAGAAGTTACAGAGGTTTACACAGAGAATTCCAAGTATAAGTGCAAGAAAATAAGAGAGACTTAGAAAACTGGTGAAACCTACATTGTTGATAGAGTTGGGAGTACTTAGCACTGTGAAAACAGCACTTTCGTCGAAGGAAATTTAGTTCTCTAAGTCCGTGAAACAGTGAACAGAGAATGTATGAGTTTTTCAAATTTGGTAACAGATAGAAACAAGCGAAAGTACACAGTGATTCATCTACCTAGAAAAGTTACAGAGGTTTACACAGAGAATTCCAAGGATAAGTACAAAAAAATAAGAGAGACTTAGAAAACTGGTAAAACCTACATTGTTGATAGAGTTGGGAGTACTTAGCACTGTGAAAACAGCGCTTTCGCCGAGGGAAATTTAGTTCTCTAACTCCGTGAAACAGTGAACAGAGAATGTATGAGTTTCTCAAGTTTGGTAACAGATAGAAACAAGCGAAAGTACACACTGATTCATCTACCTAGAAAAGTTACAGAGGTTTACACAGAGAATTCCAAGGATAAGTACAAGAAAATAAGAGAGACTTAGAAAACTGGGAAAACCTACATTGTTGATAGAGTTGGGAGTACTTAGCACTGTGAAAACAGCACTTTCACCGAAGGAAATTTAGTTCTCTAAGTCCGTGAAACAGTGAACAGAGAATGTATGAGTTTCTCAAGTTTGGTAACAGATAGAAACAAGCGAAAGTACACAGTGATTCATCTACCTAGAAAAGTTACAGAGGTTTACACAGAGAATTCCAAGTATAAGTACAAGAAAATAAGAGAGACTTAGAAAACCGGTAAAACCTACATTGTTGATAGAGTTGGGAGTCCTTAGCGCTGTGAAAACAGCACTTTCACAGAAAGAAATCTACTTCTCTAACACTGGGAAACAGTGAACAGAGAATGTATGAGTTTCTCAAGATTGGTAACAGATAGAAACAAGAGAAAGTACACAGTGATTCATATACCTAGAGAAGTTACAGAGGTTTACACAGAGAATTCCAAGTATAAGTACAAGAAAATAAGAGAGACTTAGAAAACTGGTGAAACCTACATTGTTGATAGAGTTGGGAGTACTTAGCACTGTGAAAACAGCACTTTCGCCGAAGGAAATTTAGTTCTCTAAGTCCGTGAAACAGTGAACAGAGAATGTATGAGTTTCTCAAGTTTGGTAACAGATAGAAACAAGCGAAAGTACACAGTGATTCATCTACCTAGAAAAGTTACAGAGGTTTACACAGAGAATTCCAAGGATAAGTACAAGAAAATAAGAGAGACTTAGAAAACTGGTAAAACCTACATTGTTGATAGAGTTGCGAGTACTTAGCACTGTGAAAACAGCACTTTCGCCGAAGGAAATTTAGTTCTCTAAGTCCGTGAAACAGTGAACAGAGAATGTATGAGTTTCTCAAGTTTGGTAACAGATAGAAACAAGCGAAAGTACACAGTGATTCATCTACCTAGAAATGTTACAGAGTTTTACACAGAAAATTCCAAGGATAAGTACAAGAAAATAAGAGAGACTTAGAAAACTGGTAAAACCTACATTGTTGATAGAGTTGGGAGTACTTAGCACTGTGAAAACAGCACTTTCGCCGAAGGAAATTTAGTTCTCTAAGTCCGTGAAACAGTGAACAGAGAATGTATGAGTTTCTCAAGTTCGGTAACAGATAGAAACAAGCGAAAGTACACAGTGATTCATCTACCTAGAGAAGTTACAGAGGTTTACACAGAGAATTCCAAGTATAAGTACAAGAAAATAAGAGAGACTTAGAAAACTGGTAAAACCTACATTGTGGATAGAGTTGGGAGTACTTAGCACTGTGAAAACAGCACTTTCGCCGAAAGATATTTAGTTCTCTAAGTCCCTGAAACAGTGAAAAGAGAATGTATCAGATTCTCAAGATTGGTTACAGATAGAAACAAGCGAAAGTACACAGTGATTCATCTACCTAGAAAAGTTACAGAGGTTTACACAGAGAATTCCAAGGATAAGTACAAGAAAATAAGAGAGACTTAGAAAACTGGTAAAACCTACATTGTTGATAGAGTTGGGAGTACTTAGCACTGTGAAAACAGCACTTTCACCGAAGGAAATTTAGTTCTCTAAGTCTGTGAAACAGTGAACAGAGAATGTATGAGTTTCTCAAGTTTGGTAACAGATAGAAACAAGCGAAAGTACACAGTGATTCATCTACCTAGAAAAGTTACAGAGGTTTACACAGAGAATTCCAAGGATATGTACAAGAAAATAAGAGAGACTTAGAAAACCGGTAAAACCTACATTGTTGATAGAATTGGTAGTACTTATTCTGTGAAAACAGCACTTTCGCAGAAAGAAATCTACTTCTCTAACACTGGGAAACAGTGAACAGAGAATGTATGAGTTTCTCAAGATTTGTAACAGATAGAAACAAGAGAAAGTACACTGTGATTGATATACCTAGAGAAGTTACAGAGGTTTACACAGAGAATTCCAAGTATAAGTACAAGAAAATAAGAGAGACGTAGAAAACTGGTGAAACCTACATTGTTGATAGAGTTGGGAGTACTTAGCACTGTGAAAACAGCACTTTCGCAGAAAGAATTCTACTTCTCTAACACTGGGAAACAGTGAACAGAGAATGTATGAGTTTCTCAAGATTGGTAACAGATAGAAACAAGAGAAAGTACACAGTGATTCATATACCTAGAGAAGTTACAGAGGTTTACACAGAGAATTCCAAGTATAAGTACAAGAAAATAAGAGAGACTTAGAAAACTGGTGAAACCTACATTGTTGATAGAGTTGGGAGTACTTAGCACTGTGAAAACAGCACTTTCGCCGAAGGAAATTTAGTTCTCTAAGTCCGTGAAACAGTGAACAGAGAATGTATGAGTTTCTCAAGTGTGGTAACAGATAGAAACAAGCGAAAGTACACAGTGATTCATCTACCTAGAAAAGTTACAGAGGTTTACACAGAGAATTCCAAGGATAAGTACAAGAAAATAAGAGAGACTTAGAAAACTGGTAAAACCTACATTGTTGATAGAGTTGCGAGTACTTAGCACTGTGAAAACAGCACTTTCGCCGAAGGAAATTTAGTTCTCTAAGTCCGTGAAACAGTGAACAGAGAAAGTATGAGTTTCTCAAGTTTGGTAACAGATAGAAACAAGCGAAAGTACACAGTGATTCATCTACCTAGAAAAGTTACAGAGTTTTACACAGAAAATTCCAAGGATAAGTACAAGAAAATAAGAGAGACTTAGAAAACTGGTAAAACCTACATTTTTGATAGAGTTGGGAGTACTTAGCACTGTGAAAACAGCACTTTCGCCGAAGGAAATTTAGTTCTCTAAGTCCGTGAAACAGTGAACAGAGAATGTATGAGTTTCTCAAGTTCGGTAACAGATAGAAACAAGCGAAAGTACACAGTGATTCATCTACCTAGAGAAGTTACAGAGGTTTACACAGAGAATTCCAAGTATAAGTACAAGAAAATAAGAGAGACTTAGAAAACTGGTAAAACCTACATTGTGGATAGAGTTGGGAGTACTTAGCACTGTGAAAACAGCACTTTCGCCGAAAGATATTTAGTTCTCTAAGTCCCTGAAACAGTGAAAAGAGAATGTATCAGATTCTCAAGATTGGTAACAGATAGAAACAAGCGAAAGTACACAGTGATTCATCTACCTAGAAAAGTTACAGAGGTTTACACAGAGAATTCCAAGGATAAGTACAAGAAAATAAGAGAGACTTAGAAAACTGGTAAAACCTACATTGTTGATAGAGTTGGGAGTACTTAGCACTGTGAAAACAGCACTTTCACCGAAGGAAATTTAGTTCTCTAAGTCCGTGAAACAGTGAACAGAGAATGTATGAGTTTCTCAAGTTTGGTAACAGATAGAAACAAGCGAAAGTACACAGTGATTCATCTACCTAGAAAAGTTACAGAGGTTTACACAGAGAATTCCAAGGATATGTACAAGAAAATAAGAGAGACTTAGAAAACCGGTAAAACCTACATTGTTGATAGAATTGGGAGTACTTAGCGCTGTGAAAACAGCACTTTCGCAGAAAGAAATCTACTTCTCTAACACTGGGAAACAGTGAACAGAGAATGTATGAGTTTCTCAAGATTTGTAACAGATAGAAACAAGAGAAAGTACACTGTGATTGATATACCTAGAGAAGTTACAGAGGTTTACACAGAGAATTCCAAGTATAAGTACAAGAAAATAAGAGAGACTTAGAAAACTGGTGAAACCTACATTGTTGATAGAGTTGGGAGTACTTAGCACTGTGAAAACAGCACTTTCGCAGAAAGAATTCTACTTCTCTAACACTGGGAAACAGTGAACAGAGAATGTATGAGTTTCTCAAGATTGGTAACAGATAGAAACAAGAGAAAGTACACAGTGATTCATATACCTAGAGAAGTTACAGAGGTTTACACAGAGAATTCCAAGTATAAGTACAAGAAAATATGAGAGACTTAGAAAACTGGTAAAACCTACACTGTTGATAGAGTTGGGAGTACTTAGCACTGTGAAAACAGCACTTTCGCCGAAGGAAATTTAGTTCTCTAAGTCCGTGAAACAGTGAACAGAGAATGTATGAGTTTCTCAAGTTTGGTAACAGATAGAAACAAGCGAAAGTACACAGTGATTCATCTACCTAGAAAAGTTACAGAGGTTTACACAGAGAATTCCAAGGATAAGTACAAGAAAATAAGAGAGACTTAGAAAACTGGTAAAACCTACATTGTTGATAGAGTTGGGAGTACTTAGCACTGTGAAAACAGCACTTTCGCCGAAGGAAATTTAGTTCTCTAATTCCGTGAAACACTGAACAGAGAATGTATGAGTTTCTCAAGTTTGGTAACAGATAGAAACAAGCGAAAGTACACAGTGATTCATCTACCTAGAAAAGTTACAGAGGTTTACACAGAGAATTCCAAGGATAAGTACAATAAAATAAGAGAGACTTAGAAAACTGGTAAAACCTACATTGTTCATAGAGTTAGGAGTACTTAGCACTGTGAAAACAGCACTTTCGCCGAAGAAAATTTAGTTCTCTAAGTCCGTGAAACAGTGAACAGAGAATGTATGAGTTTCTCAAGTTTGGTAACAGATAGAAACAAGCGAAAGTACACAGTGATTCATCTACCTAGAAAAGTTACAGAGGTTTACACAGAGAATTCCAAGGATAAGTACAAGAAAATAAGAGAGACTTAGAAAACTGGTAAAACCTACATTGTTGATAGAGTTGGGAGTACTTAGCATTGTGAAAACAGCACTTTCACCGAAGAAAATTTAGTTCTCTAAGTCCGTGAAACAGTGAACAGAGAATGTATGAGTTTCTCAAGTTTGGTAACAGATAGAAACAAGCGAAAGTACACAGTGATTCATTTACCTAGAAAAGTTACAGAGGTTTACACAGAGAATTCCAAGTATAAGTACAAGAAAATAAGAGAGACTTAGAAAACCGGTAAAACCTACATTGTTGATAGAGTTGGGAGTACTTAGCGCTGTGAAAACAGCACCTTCGCAGAAAGAAATCTACTTCTCTAACACTGGGAAACAGTGAACAGAGAATGTATGAGTTTCTCAAGATTGGTAACAGATAGAAACAAGAGAAAGTACACAGTGATTCATCTACCTAGAGAAGTTACAGAGGTTTACACAGAGAATTCCAAGTATAAGTGCAAGAAAATAAGAGAGACTTAGAAAACTGGTGAAACCTACATTGTTGATAGAGTTGGGAGTACTTAGCACTGTGAAAACAGCACTTTCGTCGAAGGAAATTTAGTTCTCTAAGTCCGTGAAACAGTGAACAGAGAATGTATGAGTTTTTCAAATTTGGTAACAGATAGAAACAAGCGAAAGTACACAGTGATTCATCTACCTAGAAAAGTTACAGAGGTTTACACAGAGAATTCCAAGGATAAGTACAAAAAAATAAGAGAGACTTAGAAAACTGGTAAAACCTACATTGTTGATAGAGTTGGGAGTACTTAGCACTGTGAAAACAGCGCTTTCGCCGAGGGAAATTTAGTTCTCTAACTCCGTGAAACAGTGAACAGAGAATGTATGAGTTTCTCAAGTTTGGTAACAGATAGAAACAAGCGAAAGTACACAGTGATTCATCTACCTAGAAAAGTTACAGAGGTTTACACAGAGAATTCCAAGGATAAGTACAAGAAAATAAGAGAGACTTAGAAAACTGGGAAAACCTACATTGTTGATAGAGTTGGGAGTACTTAGCACTGTGAAAACAGCACTTTCACCGAAGGAAATTTAGTTCTCTAAGTCCGTGAAACAGTGAACAGAGAATGTATGAGTTTCTCAAGTTTGGTAACAGATAGAAACAAGCGAAAGTACACAGTGATTCATCTACCTAGAAAAGTTACAGAGGTTTACACAGAGAATTCCAAGTATAAGTACAAGAAAATAAGAGAGACTTAGAAAACCGGTAAAACCTACATTGTTGATAGAGTTGGGAGTCCTTAGCGCTGTGAAAACAGCACTTTCACAGAAAGAAATCTACTTCTCTAACACTGGGAAACAGTGAACAGAGAATGTATGAGTTTCTCAAGATTGGTAACAGATAGAAACAAGAGAAAGTACACAGTGATTCATATACCTAGAGAAGTTACAGAGGTTTACACAGAGAATTCCAAGTATAAGTACAAGAAAATAAGAGAGACTTAGAAAACTGGTGAAACCTACATTGTTGATAGAGTTGGGAGTACTTAGCACTGTGAAAACAGCACTTTCGCCGAAGGAAATTTAGTTCTCTAAGTCCGTGAAACAGTGAACAGAGAATGTATGAGTTTCTCAAGTTTGGTAACAGATAGAAACAAGCGAAAGTACACAGTGATTCATCTACCTAGAAAAGTTACAGAGGTTTACACAGAGAATTCCAAGGATAAGTACAAGAAAATAAGAGAGACTTAGAAAACTGGTAAAACCTACATTGTTGATAGAGTTGCGAGTACTTAGCACTGTGAAAACAGCACTTTCGCCGAAGGAAATTTAGTTCTCTAAGTCCGTGAAACAGTGAACAGAGAATGTATGAGTTTCTCAAGTTTGGTAACAGATAGAAACAAGCGAAAGTACACAGTGATTCATCTACCTAGAAAAGTTACAGAGTTTTACACAGAAAATTCCAAGGATAAGTACAAGAAAATAAGAGAGACTTAGAAAACTGGTAAAACCTACATTGTTGATAGAGTTGGGAGTACTTAGCACTGTGAAAACAGCACTTTCGCCGAAGGAAATTTAGTTCTCTAAGTCCGTGAAACAGTGAACAGAGAATGTATGAGTTTCTCAAGTTCGGTAACAGATAGAAACAAGCGAAAGTACACAGTGATTCATCTACCTAGAGAAGTTACAGAGGTTTACACAGAGAATTCCAAGTATAAGTACAAGAAAATAAGAGAGACTTAGAAAACTGGTAAAACCTACATTGTGGATAGAGTTGGGAGTACTTAGCACTGTGAAAACAGCACTTTCGCCGAAAGATATTTAGTTCTCTAAGTCCCTGAAACAGTGAAAAGAGAATGTATCAGATTCTCAAGATTGGTTACAGATAGAAACAAGCGAAAGTACACAGTGATTCATCTACCTAGAAAAGTTACAGAGGTTTACACAGAGAATTCCAAGGATAAGTACAAGAAAATAAGAGAGACTTAGAAAACTGGTAAAACCTACATTGTTGATAGAGTTGGGAGTACTTAGCACTGTGAAAACAGCACTTTCACCGAAGGAAATTTAGTTCTCTAAGTCCGTGAAACAGTGAACAGAGAATGTATGAGTTTCTCAAGTTTGGTAACAGATAGAAACAAGCGAAAGTACACAGTGATTCATCTACCTAGAAAAGTTACAGAGGTTTACACAGAGAATTCCAAGGATATGTACAAGAAAATAAGAGAGACTTAGAAAACCGGTAAAACCTACATTGTTGATAGAATTGGGAGTACTTAGCGCTGTGAAAACAGCACTTTCGCAGAAAGAAATCTACTTCTCTAACACTGGGAAACAGTGAACAGAGAATGTATGAGTTTCTCAAGATTTGTAACAGATAGAAACAAGAGAAAGTACACTGTGATTGATATACCTAGAGAAGTTACAGAGGTTTACACAGAGAATTCCAAGTATAAGTACAAGAAAATAAGAGAGACGTAGAAAACTGGTGAAACCTACATTGTTGATAGAGTTGGGAGTACTTAGCACTGTGAAAACAGCACTTTCGCAGAAAGAATTCTACTTCTCTAACACTGGGAAACAGTGAACAGAGAATGTATGAGTTTCTCAAGATTGGTAACAGATAGAAACAAGAGAAAGTACACAGTGATTCATATACCTAGAGAAGTTACAGAGGTTTACACAGAGAATTCCAAGTATAAGTACAAAAAAATAAGAGAGACTTAGAAAACTGGTAAAACCTACATTGCTGATAGAGTTGGGAGTACTTAGCAATGTGAAAACAGCACTTTCGCAGAAAGAAATCTACTCTAACACTGGGAAACAGTGAACAGAGAATGTATGAGTTTCTCAAGATTGGTAACAGATAGAAACAAGAGAAAGTACACAGTGATTCATCTACCTAGAAAAGTTACAGAGGTTTACACAGAGAATTCCAAGTATAAGTACAAAAAAATAAGAGAGACTTAGAAAACTGGTAAAACCTACATTGTTGATAGAGTTGGGAGTACTTAGCACTGTGAAAACAGCACTTTCGCCGAAGGAAATTTAGTTCTCTAAGTCTGTGAAACAGTGAACAGAGAATGTATGAGTTTCTCCAGTTTGGTAACAGATAGAAACAAGCGAAACTACACAGTGATTCATCTACCTAGAAAAGTTACAGAGGTTTACACAGAGAATTCCAAGGATAAGTACAAGAAAATAAGAGAGACTTAGAAAACTGGTAAAACCTACATTGTTGATAGGGTTGGGAGTACTTAGCACTGTGAAAACAGCACTTTCGCCGAAGGAAATTTAGTTCTCTAAGTCCGTGAAACAGTGAACAGAGAATGTATGAGTTTCTCAAGTTTGGTAACAGATAGAAACAAGCGAAAGTACACAGTGATTCATCTACCTAGAAAAGTTACAGAGGTTTACACAGAGAATTCCAAGGATAAGTACAAGAAAATAAGAGAGACTTAGAAAACTGGTAAAACCTACATTGTTGATAGAGTTGGGAGTACTTAGCACTGTGAAAACAGCACTTTCGCCGAAGGAAATTTAGTTCTCTAAGTCCGTGAAACAGTGAACAGAGAATGTATGAGTTTCTCAAGTTTGGTAACAGATAGAAACAAGCGAAAGTACACAGTGATTCATCTACCTAGAAAAGTTACAGAGGTTTACACAGAGAATTCCAAGGATATGTACAAGAAAATAAGAGAGACTTAGAAAACCGGTAAAACCTACATTGTTGATAGAATTGGGAGTACTTAGCGCTGTGAAAACAGCACTTTCGCAGAAAGAAATCTACTTCTCTAACACTGGGAAACAGTGAACAGAGAATGTATGAGTTTCTCAAGATTTGTAACAGATAGAAACAAGAGAAAGTACACTGTGATTGATATACCTAGAGAAGTTACAGAGGTTTACACAGAGAATTCCAAGTATAAGTACAAGAAAATAAGAGAGACGTAGAAAACTGGTGAAACCTACATTGTTGATAGAGTTGGGAGTACTTAGCACTGTGAAAACAGCACTTTCGCAGAAAGAATTCTACTTCTCTAACACTGGGAAACAGTGAACAGAGAATGTATGAGTTTCTCAAGATTGGTAACAGATAGAAACAAGAGAAAGTACACAGTGATTAATATACCTAGAGAAGTTACAGAGGTTTACACAGAGAATTCCAAGTATAAGTACAAAAAAATAAGAGAGACTTAGAAAACTGGTAAAACCTACATTGCTGATAGAGTTGGGAGTACTTAGCAATGTGAAAACAGCACTTTCGCAGAAAGAAATCTACTCTAACACTGGGAAACAGTGAACAGAGAATGTATGAGTTTCTCAAGATTGGTAACAGATAGAAACAAGAGAAAGTACACAGTGATTCATCTACCTAGAAAAGTTACAGAGGTTTACACAGAGAATTCCAAGTATAAGTACAAAAAAATAAGAGAGACTTAGAAAACTGGTAAAACCTACATTGTTGATAGAGTTGGGAGTACTTAGCACTGTGAAAACAGCACTTTCGCCGAAGGAAATTTAGTTCTCTAAGTCTGTGAAACAGTGAACAGAGAATGTATGAGTTTCTCCAGTTTGGTAACAGATAGAAACAAGCGAAACTACACAGTGATTCATCTACCTAGAAAAGTTACAGAGGTTTACACAGAGAATTCCAAGGATAAGTACAAGAAAATAAGAGAGACTTAGAAAACTGGTAAAACCTACATTGTTGATAGGGTTGGGAGTACTTAGCACTGTGAAAACAGCACTTTCGCCGAAGGAAATTTAGTTCTCTAAGTCCGTGAAACAGTGAACAGAGAATGTATGAGTTTCTCAAGTTTGGTAACAGATAGAAACAAGCGAAAGTACACAGTGATTCATCTACCTAGAAAAGTTACAGAGGTTTACACAGAGAATTCCAAGGATAAGTACAAGAAAATAAGAGAGACTTAGAAAACTGGTAAAACCTACATTGTTGATAGAGTTGGGAGTACTTAGCACTGTGAAAACAGCACTTTCGCCGAAGGAAATTTAGTTCTCTAAGTCCGTGAAACAGTGAACAGAGAATGTATGAGTTTCTCCAGTTTGGTAACAGATAGAAACCAGCGAAACTACACAGTGATTCATCTACCTAGAAAAGTTACAGAGGTTTACACAGAGAATTCCAAGGACAAGTACAAGAAAATAAGAGAGACTTAGAAAACTGGTAAAACCTACATTGTTGATAGAGTTGGGAGTACTTAGCACTGTGAAAACAGCACTTTCGCCGAAGGAAATTTAGTTCTGTAAGTCCGTGAAACAGTGAACAGAGAATGTATGAGTTTCTCAAGTTTGCTAACAGATAGAAACAAGCGAAAGTACACAGTGATTCATCTACCTAGAAAAGTTACAGAGGTTTACACAGAGAATTCCAAGTATAAGTACAAGAAAATAAGAGAGACTTAGAAAACCGGTAAAACCTACATTGTTGATACAGTTGGGAGTACATAGCGCTGTGAAAACAGCACTTTCGCAGAAAGAAATCTACTTCTCTAACACTGGGAAACAGTGAACAGAAAATGTATGAGTTTCTCAAGATTGGTAACAGTTAGAAACAAGAGAAAGTACACAGTGATTCATCTACCTAGAGAAGTTACAGAGGTTTACACAGAGAATTCCAAGTATAAGTTCAAGAAAATAAGAGAGACTTAGAAAACTGGTAAAACCTACATTGTTGATAGAGTTGGGAGTACTTAGCACTGTGAAAACAGCACTTTCACCGAAGGAAATTTAGTTCTCTAAGTCCGTGAAACAGTCAACAGAGAATGTATGAGTTTCTCAAGTTTGGTAACAGATAGAAACAAGCGAAAGTACACAGTGATTCATCTACCTAGAAAAGTTACAGAGGTTTACACAGAGAATTCCAAGTATAAGTACAAGAAAATAAGAGAGACTTAGAAAACCGGTAAAACCTACATTGTTGATAGAGCTGGGAGTACTTAGCGCTGTGAAAACAGCACTTTCGCGGAAAGAAATCTACTTCTCTAACACTGGGAAACAGAGAACAGAGAATGTATGAGTTTCTCAAGATTGGTAACAGATAGAAACAAGAGAAAGTACACAGTGATTCATATACCTAGAGAAGTTACAGAGGTTTACACAGAGAATTCCAAGTATAAGTACAAGAAAATAAGAGAGACTTAGAAAACTGGTGAAATCTACATTGTTGATAGAGTTGGGAGTACTTAGCACTGTGAAAACAGCACTTTCGCCGAAGGAAATTTAGTTCTCTAAGTCCGTGAAACAGTGAACAGAAAATGTATGAGTTTCTCAAGTTTGGTAACAGATAGAAACAAGGGAAATACACAGTGATTCATCTACCTAGAGAAGTTACAGAGGTTTACACAGAGAATTCCAAGGATAAGTACAAGAAAATAAGAGAGACTTAGAAAACTGGTAAAACCTACATTGTTGATAGAGTTGGGAGTACTTAGCACTGTGAAAACAGCACTTTCGACGAAGGAAATTTAGTTCTCTAAGTCCGTGCAACAGTGAACAGAGAATGTATGAGTTTCTCAAGTTTGGTAACAGACAGAAACAAGCGAAAGTACACAGTGATTCATCTACCTAGAGAAGTTACAGAGGTTTACACAGAGAATTCCAAGTATAAGTACAAGAAAATAAGAGAGACTTAGAAAACTGGTAAAACCTACATTGTGGATAGACTTGGGAGTACTTAGCACTGTGAAAACAGCACTTTCGCCGAAAGAAATTTAGTTCTGTAAGTCCGTGAAACAGTGAACAGAGAATGTATGAGTTTCTCAAGATTGGTAACAGATAGAAACTAGAGAAAGTACACAGTGATTCATATACCTAGAGAAGTTACAGAGATTTACACGGAGAATTCCAAGTATAAGTACAAGAAAATAAGAGAGACTTAGAAAACTGGTAAAACCTACATTGTGGATAGAGTTGGGAGTACTTAGCACTGTGAAAACAGCACTTTCGCCGAAAGAAATTTAGTTCTGTAAGTCCGTTAAACAGTGAACAGAGAATGTATGAGTTTCTCAAGATTGGTAACAGATAGAAACAAGAGAAAGTACGCAGTGATTCAACTACCTAGAAAAGTTACAGAGGTTTACACAGAGAATTCCAGGTATAAGTACAAGAAAATAAGAGAGACTTAGAAAACTGGTAAAACCTACATTGTTGAAAGAGTTTGGCGTACTTAGCACTGTGAAAACAGCACTTTCGCGAAAAATTTAGTTCTCTAAGTCCGCGAAACAGTGAACAGAGAATGTATCAGTTTCTCAAGATGCGTAACAGATAGAAACAAGAGAAACTACACAGTGATTCATCTACCTAGAAAAGTTACAGCGGGTTACACAGAGAATTCCAAGGATAAGTACAAGAAAATAAGAGAGACTTAGAAAACGGGTAAAACCTACATTGTTGATAGAGTTGGGAGTACTTAGCACTGTGAAAACAGCACTTTCCCAGAAAGAAATCTACTTCTCTAACACTGGGAAACGGTGAACAGAGAATGTATGAGTTTCTCAAGATTGGGAACAGATAGAAACAAGAGAAAATACACAGTGATTCATCTACCTAGAAAAGTTACAGAGGTTTACACAGAGAATTCCAAGTATAAGTACAAGAAAATAAGAGAGACTTAGAAAACTGGTAAAACCTACATTGTTGATAGAGTTGGGAGTACTTAGCACTGTGAAAACAGCACTTTCGCAGAAAGAAATCTACTTCTCTAAGACTGGGAAACAGTGAACAGAGAATGTATGAGTTTCTCAAGATTGGTAACAGATAGAAACAAGAGAAAGTACACAGTGATTCATGTACCTAGAGAAGTTACAGAAGTTTACACAGAGAAGTACATGTGTAAGTAGAAGAAAATAAGAGAGAGTTAGAAAACTGGTAAAACCTACATTGTGGATAGAGTTGGGAGTACTTAGCACTGAGAAAACAGCACTTTCGCAGAAAGAAATCTACTTCTCTAACACTGGGAAACAGTGAACAGAGAATGTATGAGTTTCTCAAGATTGGTAACAGATAGAAACTAGAGAAAGTACACAGTGATTCATATACCTAGAGAAGTTACAGAAGTTTACAAAGAGAAGTACATGTATAATTACAAGAAAATAAGAGAGACTTAGAAAACTGGTAAAACCTACATTGTTGATAGAGTTGGCAGTACTTACCACTATGAAAACACCACTTTCACCGAAGGAAATTTAGTTCTCTAAGTCCGTGAAACAGTGAACAGAGAATGTATGAGATTCTCAAGATTGGTAAAAGATAGAAACAAGAGAAAGTACACAGTGATTCATCTACCTAGAAAAGTTACAGAGGTTTACACAGAGAATTCCAAGGATATGTACAAGAAAATAAGAGAGACTTAGAAAACCGGTAAAACCTACATTGTTGATAGAATTGGGAGTACTTAGCGCTGTGAAAACAGCACTTTCGCAGAAAGAAATCTACTTCTCTAACACTGGGAAACAGTGAACAGAGAATGTATGAGTTTCTCAAGATTTGTAACAGATAGAAACAAGAGAAAGTACACTGTGATTGATATACCTAGAGAAGTTACAGAGGTTTACACAGAGAATTCCAAGTATAAGTACAAGAAAATAAGAGAGACGTAGAAAACTGGTGAAACCTACATTGTTGATAGAGTTGGGAGTACTTAGCACTGTGAAAACAGCACTTTCGCAGAAAGAATTCTACTTCTCTAACACTGGGAAACAGTGAACAGAGAATGTATGAGTTTCTCAAGATTGGTAACAGATAGAAACAAGAGAAAGTACACAGTGATTCATATACCTAGAGAAGTTACAGAGGTTTACACAGAGAATTCCAAGTATAAGTACAAGAAAATAAGAGAGACTTAGAAAACTGGTAAAACCTACACTGTTGATAGAGTTGGGAGTACTTAGCACTGTGAAAACAGCACTTTCGCTGAAGGAAATTTAGTTCTCTAAGTCCGTGAAACAGTGAACAGAGAATGTATGAGTTTCTCAAGTTTGGTAACAGATAGAAACAAGCGAAAGTACACAGTGATTCATCTACCTAGAAAAGTTACAGAGGTTTACACAGAGAATTCCAAGGATAAGTACAAGAAAATAAGAGAGACTTAGAAAACTGGTAAAACCTACATTGTTGATAGAGTTGGGAGTACTTAGCACTGTGAAAACAGCACTTTCGCCGAAGGAAATTTAGTTCTCTAATTCCGTGAAACACTGAACAGAGAATGTATGAGTTTCTCAAGTTTGGTAACAGATAGAAACAAGCGAAAGTACACAGTGATTCATCTACCTAGAAAAGTTACAGAGGTTTACACAGAGAATTCCAAGGATAAGTACAATAAAATAAGAGAGACTTAGAAAACTGGTAAAACCTACATTGTTGATAGAGTTAGGAGTACTTAGCACTGTGAAAACAGCACTTTCGCCGAAGAAAATTTAGTTCTCTAAGTCCGTGAAACAGTGAACAGAGAATGTATGAGTTTCTCAAGTTTGGTAACAGATAGAAACAAGCGAAAGTACACAGTGATTCATCTACCTAGAAAAGTTACAGAGGTTTACACAGAGAATTCCAAGGATATGTACAAGAAAATAAGAGAGACTTAGAAAACTGGTAAAACCTACATTGCTGATAGAGTTGGGAGTACTTAGCAATGTGAAAACAGCACTTTCGCAGAAAGAAATCTACTCTAACACTGGGAAACAGTGAACAGAGAATGTATGAGTTTCTCAAGATTGGTAACAGATAGAAACAAGAGAAAGTACACAGTGATTCATCTACCTAGAAAAGTTACAGAGGTTTACACAGAGAATTCCAAGTATAAGTACAAAAAAATAAGAGAGACTTAGAAAACTGGTAAAACCTACATTGTTGATAGAGTTGGGAGTACTTAGCACTGTGAAAACAGCACTTTCGCCGAAGGAAATTTAGTTCTCTAAGTCTGTGAAACAGTGAACAGAGAATGTATGAGTTTCTCCAGTTTGGTAACAGATAGAAACAAGCGAAACTACACAGTGATTCATCTACCTAGAAAAGTTACAGAGGTTTACACAGAGAATTCCAAGGATAAGTACAAGAAAATAAGAGAGACTTAGAAAACTGGTAAAACGTACATTGTTGATAGAGTTGGGAGTACTTAGCACTGTGAAAACAGCACTTTCGCCGAAGGAAATTTAGTTCTCTAAGTCCGTGAAACAGTGAACGGAGAATGTATGAGTTTCTCAAGTTTGGTAACAGATAGAAACAAGCGAAAGTACACAGTGATTCATCTACCTAGAAATGTTACAGAGGTTTACACAGAGAATTCCAAGGATAAGTACAAGAAAATAAGAGAGACTTAGAAAACTGGTAAAACCTACATTGTTGATAGAGTTGGGAGTACTTAGCACTGTGAAAACAGCACTTTCGCCGAAGGAAATTTAGTTCTCTAAGTCCGTGAAACAGTGAACAGAGAATGTATGAGTTTCTCCAGTTTGGTAACAGATAGAAACCAGCGAAACTACACAGTGATTCATCTACCTAGAAAAGTTACAGAGGTTTACACAGAGAATTCCAAGGATAAGTACAAGAAAATAAGAGAGACTTAGAAAACTGGTAAAACCTACATTGTTGATAGAGTTGGGAGTACTTAGCACTGTGAAAACAGCACTTTCGCCGAAGGAAATTTAGTTCTGTAAGTCCGTGAAACAGTGAACAGAGAATGTATGAGTTTCTCAAGTTTGCTAACAGATAGAAACAAGCGAAAGTACACAGTGATTCATCTACCTAGAAAAGTTACAGAGGTTTACACAGAGAATTCCAAGTATAAGTACAAGAAAATAAGAGAGACTTAGAAAACCGGTAAAACCTACATTGTTGATACAGTTGGGAGTACATAGCGCTGTGAAAACAGCACTTTCGCAGAAAGAAATCTACTTCTCTAACACTGGGAAACAGTGAACAGAAAATGTATGAGTTTCTCAAGATTGGTAACAGTTAGAAACAAGAGAAAGTACACAGTGATTCATCTACCTAGAGAAGTTACAGAGGTTTACACAGAGAATTCCAAGTATAAGTTCAAGAAAATAAGAGAGACTTAGAAAACTGGTAAAACCTACATTGTTGATAGAGTTGGGAGTACTTAGCACTGTGAAAACAGCACTTTCACCGAAGGAAATTTAGTTCTCTAAGTCCGTGAAACAGTCAACAGAGAATGTATGAGTTTCTCAAGTTTGGTAACAGATAGAAACAAGCGAAAGTACACAGTGATTCATCTACCTAGAAAAGTTACAGAGGTTTACACAGAGAATTCCAAGTATAAGTACAAGAAAATAAGAGAGACTTAGAAAACCGGTAAAACCTACATTGTTGATAGAGCTGGGAGTACTTAGCGCTGTGAAAACAGCACTTTCGCGGAAAGAAATCTACTTCTCTAACACTGGGAAACAGTGAACAGAGAATGTATGAGTTTCTCAAGATTGGTAACAGATAGAAACAAGAGAAAGTACACAGTGATTCATATACCTAGAGAAGTTACAGAGGTTTACACAGAGAATTCCAAGTATAAGTACAAGAAAATAAGAGAGACTTAGAAAACTGGTGAAATCTACATTGTTGATAGAGTTGGGAGTACTTAGCACTGTGAAAACAGCACTTTCGCCGAAGGAAATTTAGTTCTCTAAGTCCGTGAAACAGTGAACAGAGAATGTATGAGTTTCTCAAGTTTGGTAACAGATAGAAACAAGGGAAATACACAGTGATTCATCTACCTAGAGAAGTTACAGAGGTTTACACAGAGAATTCCAAGGATAAGTACAAGAAAATAAGAGAGACTTAGAAAACTGGTAAAACCTACATTGTTGATAGAGTTGGGAGTACTTAGCACTGTGAAAACAGCACTTTCGACGAAGGAAATTTAGTTCTCTAAGTCCGTGCAACAGTGAACAGAGAATGTATGAGTTTCTCAAGTTTGGTAACAGACAGAAACAAGCGAAAGTACACAGTGATTCATCTACCTAGAGAAGTTACAGAGGTTTACACAGAGAATTCCAAGTATAAGTACAAGAAAATAAGAGAGACTTAGAAAACTGGTAAAACCTACATTTTGGATAGACTTGGGAGTACTTAGCACTGTGAAAACAGCACTTTCGCCGAAAGAAATTTAGTTCTGTAAGTCCGTGAAACAGTGAACAGAGAATGTATGAGTTTCTCAAGATTGGTAACAGATAGAAACTAGAGAAAGTACACAGTGATTCATATACCTAGAGAAGTTACAGAGATTTACACGGAGAATTCCAAGTATAAGTACAAGAAAATAAGAGAGACTTAGAAAACTGGTAAAACCTACATTGTGGATAGAGTTGGGAGTACTTAGCACTGTGAAAACAGCACTTTCGCCGAAAGAAATTTAGTTCTGTAAGTCCGTGAAACAGTGAACAGAGAATGTATGAGTTTCTCAAGATTGGTAACAGATAGAAACAAGAGAAAGTACGCAGTGATTCAACTACCTAGAAAAGTTACAGAGGTTTACACAGAGAATTCCAGGTATAAGTGCAAGAAAATAAGAGAGACTTAGAAAACTGGTAAAACCTACATTGTTGAAAGAGTTTGGCGTACTTAGCACTGTGAAAACAGCACTTTCGCGAAAAATTTAGTTCTCTAAGTCCGCGAAACTGTGAACAGAGAATGTATCAGTTTCTCAAGATGCGTAACAGATAGAAACAAGAGAAACTACACAGTGATTCATCTACCTAGAAAAGTTACAGAGGTTTACACAGAGAATTCCAAGGATAAGTACAAGAAAATAAGAGAGACTTAGAAAACGGGTAAAACCTACATTGTTGATAGAGTTGGGAGTACTTAGCACTGTGAAAACAGCACTTTCCCAGAAAGAAATCTACTTCTCTAACACTGGGAAACGGTGAACAGAGAATGTATGAGTTTCTCAAGATTGGTAACAGATAGAAACAAGAGAAAGTACACAGTGATTCATGTACCTAGAGAAGTTACAGAAGTTTACACAGAGAAGTACATGTGTAAGTAGAAGAAAATAAGAGAGAGTTAGAAAACTGGTAAAACCTACATTGTTGATAGAGTTGGGAGTACTTAGCACTGAGAAAACAGCACTTTCGCAGAAAGAAATCTACTTCTCTAACACTGGGAAACAATAAACAGAGAATGTATGAGTTTCTCAAGTTTGGTAACAGATAGAAACTAGAGAAAGTACACAGTGATTCATATACCTAGAGAAGTTACAGAAGTTTACAAAGAGAAGTACATGTATAATTACAAGAAAATAAGAGAGACTTAGAAAACTGGTAAAACCTACATTGTTGATAGAGTTGGCAGTACTTACCACTATGAAAACACCACTTTCACCGAAGGAAATTTAGTTCTCTAAGTCCGTGAAACAGTGAACAGAGAATGTATGAGTTTCTCAAGATTGGTAAAAGATAGAAACAAGAGAAAGTACACAGTGATTCATCTACCTAGAAAAGTTAGAGAGGTTTACACAGAGAATTAAAAGGATAAGTACAAGAAAATAAGAGAGACTTATAAAACTGGTAAAACCTACATTGTTGATAGCGTTGGGAGTACTTAGCACTGTGAAAACAGCACTTTCCCAGAAAGAAATCTACTTCTCTAAGTCCGCGAAACAGTGAACAGAGAATGTATGAGTTTCTCAAGATTGGTAACAGATAGAAACAAGAGAAAGTAAACAGTGATTCATCTACCTAGAAAAGTTAGAGAGGTTTACACAGAGAATTCCAAGTATAAATACAAGAAAATAAGAGAGACTTAGAAAACTGGTAAAACCTACATTGTTGATAGAGTTGGCAGTACTTACCACTGTGAAAACACCACTTTCATCGAAGGAAATTTAGTTCTCTAAGTCCGTGAAACAGTGAACAGAGAATGTATGAGTTTCTCAAGATTGGTAACAGATAGAAACAAGAGAAAGTACACAGTGATTCATCTACCTAGAAAAGTTAGACAGGTTTACACAGAGAATACCAAGGATAAGTACAAGAAAATAAGAGAGACTTAGAAAACTGGTAAAACCTACATTGTTGATAGAGTTGGGAGTACTTAGCACTGTGAAAACAGCACTTTCCCAGAAAGAAATCTACTTCTCTAAGTCCGCGAAACAGTGAACAGAGAATGTATGAGTTTCTCAAGATTGGTAACAGATAGAAACAAGAGAAAGTACACAGTGATTCATCTACCTAGAAAAGTTACAGAGTTTTACACAGAGAATTCCAAGTATAAGTACAAGAAAATAAGAGAGACTTAGAAAACTGGTAAAACCTACATTGTTGATATAGTTGGGAGTACTTAGCAATGTGAAAACAGCACTTTCGCCGAAAGAAATTTAGTTCTGTAAGTCCGTGAAACAGTGAACAGAGAATGTATGAGTTTCTCAAGATTGGTTACAGATAGAAACAAGAGAAAGTACGCAGTGATTCAACTACCTAGAAAAGTTACAGAGGTTTACACAGAGAATTCCAGGTATAAGTACAAGAAAATAAGAGAGACTTAGAAAACTGATAAAACCTACATTGTTGAAAGAGTTGGGCGTACTTAGCACTGTGAAAACACCACTTTCGCCGAAAGAAATTTAGTTCTCTAAGTCCGCGAAATAGTGAACAGAGAATGTATCAGTTTCTCAAGATGCGTAAGAGATAGAAACAAGAGAAAGTACACAGTGATTCATCTACCTAGAAAAGTTACAGAGGTTTACACAGAGAATTCCAAGTATAAGTACAAGAAAATAAGAGAGACTTAGAAAACTGGTAAAACCTACATTGTTGATAGAGTTGGGAGTACTTAGCATTGTGAAAACAGCACTTTTGCAGAAAGAAATCTACTTCTCTAAGACTGGGAAACAGTGAACAGAGAATGTATGAGTTTCTCAAGATTGGTAACAGATAGAAACAAGAGAAAGTACACAGTGATTCATATACCTAGAGAAGTTACAGAAGTTTACACAGAGAAGTACATGTGTAAGTACAAGAAAATAAGAGAGAGTTAGAAAACTGGTAAAACCTACATTGTGGATAGAGTTGGGAGTACTTAGCACTGTGAAAACAGCACTTTCGCAGAAAGAATTCTACTTCTCTAACACTGGGAAACAGTGAACAGAGAATGTATGAGTTTCTCAAGATTGGTAACAGATAGAAACTAGAGAAAGTACACAGTGATTCATATACCTAGAGAAGTTACAGAAGTTTACAAAGAGAAGTACATGTATAATTACAAGAAAATAAGAGAGACTTAGAAAACTGGTAAAACCTACATTGTGGATAGAGTTGGGAATACTTAGCACTGTGAAAACAGCACTTTCGCCGAAAGAAATCTATTTCTCTAAGACTGGGAATCACCGAACAGAGAATATATGAGTTTCTCAAGATTGGTAACAGATAGAAACAAGAGAAAGTGCACAGTGATTCATCTACCTAGAAAAGTTACAGAGGTTTACACGGAGAATTCCAAGTATAAGTACAAGAAAATAAGAGAGACTTAGAAAACTGGTAAAACCTACATTGTTGATAGAGTTGGCATTACTTACCACTGTGAAAACACCACTTTCACCGAAGGAAATTTAAATCTCTAAGTCCGTGAAACAGTGAACAGAGAATGTATGAGTTTCTCAAGATTGGTAACAGATAGAAACAAGAGAAAGTACACAGTGATTCATCTACCTAGAAAAGTTAGAGAGGTTTACACAGAGAATTCCAAGGATAAGTACAAGAAAATAAGAGAGACTTAGAAAACTGGTAAAACCTACACTGTTGATAGAGTTGGGAGTACTTAGCACTGTGAAAACACCACTTTCGCCGAAAGAAATTTAGTTCTCTAAGTCCGCGAAACAGTGAACAGAGAATGTATCATTTTCTCAAGATGCGTAAGAGATAGAAACAAGAGAAAGTACACAGTGATTCATCTACCTAGAAAAGTTACAGAGGTTTACACAGAGAATTCCAAGTATAAGTACAAGAAAATAAGAGAGACTTAGAAAACTGTTAAAACCTACATTGTTGATAGAGTTGGGAGTACTTAGCACTGTGAAAACAGCACTTTCGCAGAAAGAAATCTACTTCTCTAAGACTGGGAAACAGTGAACAGAGAATGTATGAGTTTCTCAAGATTGGTAACAGATAGAAACAAGAGAAAGTACACAGTGATTCATATACCTAGAGAAGTTACAGAAGTTTACACAGAGAAGTACATGTGTAAGTACAAGAAAATAAGAGAGAGTTAGAGAACTGGTAAAAACCTACATTGTGGATAGAGTTGGGAGTACTTAGCACTGTGAAAACAGCACTTTCGCAGAAAAAAATCTACTTCTCCAACACTGGGATACAGTGAACAGAGAATGTATGAGTTTCTCAAGATTGGTAACAGATAGAAACTAGAGAAAGTACACAGTGATTCATATACCTAGAGAAGTTACAGAAGTTTACAAAGAGAAGTACATGTATAATTACAAGAAAATAAGAGAGACTTAGAAAACTGGTAAAACCTACATTGTGGATAGAGTTGGGAGTACTTAGCACTGTGAAAACAGCACTTTCGCCGAAAGAAATCTATTTCTCTAAGACTGGGAATCACTGAACAGAGAATGTATGAGTTTCTCAAGATTGGTAACAGATAGAAACAAGAGAAAGTACACAGTGATTCATCTACCTAGAAAAGTTACAGAGGTTTACACGGAGAATTCCAAGTATAAGTACAAGAAAATACGAGAGACTTAGAAAACTGGTAAAACCTACATTGTTGATAGAGTTGGCATTAGTTACCACTGTGAAAACACCACTTTCACCGAAGGAAATTTAGATCTCTATGTCCGTGAAACAGTGAACAGAGAATGTATGAGTTTCTCAAGATTGGTAACAGATAGAAACAAGAGAAAGTACACAGTGATTCATCTACCTAGAAAAGTTACAGAGGTTTACACAGAGAATTCCAAGGATAAGTACAAGAAAATAAGAGAGACTTAGAAAACTGGTAAAACCTACATTGTTGATAGAGTTGGGAGTACTTAGCACTGTGAAAACAGCACTTTCGCAGAAAGAAATCTATTTCTCTAACAATGGGAAACAGTCAACAGAGAATGTTTGAGTTTCTCAGGATTGGTAACAGATAGAAACAAGAGAAAGTACACAGTGATTCATATACCTAGAGAAGTTACAGAAGTTTAAACAGAGAATTACATGTATAAGTACAAGAAAATAAGAGAGACTTAGAAAACAGGTAAAACCTACATTGTGGATATAGTTGGGAGTACTTAGCACTGTGAAAACAGCACTTTCGCAGAAAGAAATCTACTTGTCTACACTGGGAAACAGTGAGCAGAGAATGTATGAGTTTCTCAAGATTGGTAACAGATAGAAACACGAGAAAGTACACAGTGATTCATCTACCTAGAGAAGTTACAGAGGTTTACACAGAGAATTCAAAGTATAAGTACAAGAAAATAAGAGAGACTTAGAAAACTGGTAAAACCTACATTGTTGATAGAGTTGGGAGTATTTAGCACTGTGAAAACAGCAGTTTCGCGGTAGGAAATTAAGTTCTCTAAGTCCGTGAAACAGTGAACAGAGAATGTATGAATTTCTCAAGATTGGTAACAGATAGAAACACGAGAAAGTACACAGTGATTCATTTACCTAGAAAAGTTACAGAGCTTTACACAGAGAATTCCAAGTATAAGTACAAGAAAATAAGAGAGACTTAGAAAACTGGTAAAACCTACATTGTTGATAGAGTTGGGAGTACTTAGCGCTGTGAAAACAGCACTTTCGCCGAAAGAAATTTAGTTCTGTAAGTCCCTGAAACAGTGAAAAGAGAATGTATCAGATTCTCAAGATTGGTAACAGATAGAAACAAGCGAAAGTACACAGTGATTCATCTACCTAGAAAAGTTACAGAGGTTTACACAGAGAATTCCAAGGATAAGTACAAGAAAATAAGAGAGATTTAGAAAACTGGTAAAACCTACATTGTTGATAGAGTTGGGAGTACTTAGCACTGTGAAAACAACACTTTCACCGAAGGAAATTTAGTTCTCTAAGTCCGTGAAACAGTGAACAGAGAATGTATGAGTTTCTCAAGTTTGGTAACAGATAGAAACAAGCGAAAGTACACAGTGATTCATCTACCTAGAGAAGTTACAGAGGTTTACACAGAGAATTCCAAGTATAAGTACAAGAAAATAAGAGAGACTTAGAAAACTGGTAAAACCTACATTGTGGATAGACTTGGGAATACTTAGCACTGTGAAAACAGCACTTTCGCCGAAAGAAATTTAGTTCTCTAAGTCCCTGAAACAGTGAAAAGAGAATGTATCAGATTCTCAAGATTGGTAACAGATAGAAACAAGAGAAACTACACAGTGATTCATCTACCTAGAAAAGTTACAGAGGTTTACACAGAGAATTCCAAGGATAAGTACAAGAAAATAAGAGAGACTGAGAAAACTGGTAAAACCTACATTGTTGATAGAGTTGGTAGTACGTAGCACTGTGAAAACAGCACTTTCGCCGAAAGAAATTCAGTTCTCTAAGTCCGTGAAACATTTAACAGAGAATGTATGAGTTTCTCAAGATTGGTAACAGATAGAAACAAGAGAAAGTACACAGTGATTCATCTACCTAGAAAAGTTACAGAGGTTTACACAGAGAAAACCAAGTATAAGTACAAGAAAATAAGAGAGACTTAGAAAACTGGTAAAACCTACATTGTTGATAGAGTTGGGAGTACTTAGCACTGTGAAAACAGCACTTTCGCCGAAGGAAATTTAGTTCTCTATGTCCGTGAAACAGTGAACAGAGAATGTATGAGTTTCTCAAGTTTGGTAACAGATAGAAACAAGCGAAAGTACACAGTGATTCATCTACCTAGAAAAGTTACAGAGGTTTACACAGAGAATTCCAAGGATAAGTACAAGAAAATAAGAGAGACTTAGAAAACTGGTAAAACCTACATTGTTGATAGAGTTGGGAGTACTTAGCACTGTGAAAACAGCGTTTTCGCCGAGGGAAATTTAGTTCTCTAAGTCCGTGAAACAGTGAACAGAGAATGTATGAGTTTCTCAAGTTTGGTAACAGATAGAAACAAGCGAAAGTACACAGTGATTCATCTACCTAGAAAAGTTACAGAGGTTTACACAGAGAATTCCAAGGATAAGTACAAGAAAATAAGAGAGACTTAGAAAACTGGTAAAACCTACATTGTTGATAGAGTTGTGAGTACTTAGCACTGTGAAAACAGCACTTTCGTCGAAGGAAATTTAGTTCTCTAAGTCCGTGAAACAGTGAACAGAGAATGTATGAGTTTTTCAAGTTTGGTGACAGATAGAAACAAGCGAAAGTACACAGTGATTCATCTACCTAGAAAAGTTACAGAGGTTTACACAGAGAATTCCAAGGATAAGTACAAGAAAATAAGAGAGACTTAGAAAACTGGTAAAACCTACATTGTTGATAGAGTTGGGAGTACTTAGCATTGTGAAAACAGCACTTTCACCAAAGGAAATTTATTTCTCTACGTCCGTGAAACAGTGAACAGAGAATGTATGAGTTTCTCAAGTTTGGTAACAGATAGAAACAAGAGAAAGTACACAGTGATTCATTTACCTAGAAAAGTTACAGAGGTTTACACAGAGAATTCCAAGTATAAGTACAACAAAATAAGAGAGACTTAGAAAACCGGTAAAACCTACATTGTTGATAGAGTTGGGAGTACTTAGCGCTGTGAAAACAGCACTTTCGCAGAAAGAAATCTACTTCTCTAACACTGGGAAACAGTGAACAGAGAATGTATGAGTTTCTCAAGATTGGTAACAGATAGAAACAAGAGAAAGTACACAGTGATTCATATACCTAGAGAAGTTACAGAGGTTTACACAGAGAATTCCAAGTATAAGTGCAAGAAAATAAGAGAGACTTAGAAAACTGGTAAAACCTACATTGTTGATAGAGTTGGGAGTACTTAGCACTGTGAAAACAGCGCTTTCGCCGAGGGAAATTTAGTTCTCTAAGTCCGTGAAACAGTGAACAGAGAATGTATGAGTTTCTCAAGTTTGGTAACAGATAGAAACAAGCGAAAGTACACAGTGATTCATCTACCTAGAGAAGTTACAGAGGTTTACACAGAGAATTCCAAGGATAAGTACAAGAAAATAAGAGAGACTTAGAAAACTGGTAAAACCTACATTGTTGATAGAGTTGGGAGTACTTAGCACTGTGAAAACAGCACTTTCGCCGAAGGAAATTTATTTCTCTAAGTCCGTGAAACAGTGAACAGAGAATGTATGAGTTTCTCAAGTTTGGTAACAGATAGAAACAAGCGAAAGTACACAGTGATTCATCTACCTAGAAAAGTTACAGAGGTTTACAAAGAGAATTCCAAGGATACGTACAAGAAAATAAGAGAGACTTAGAAAACTGGTAAAACCTACATTGTTGATAGAATTGGGAGTACTTAGCACTGTGAAAACAGCACTTTCGCAGAAAGAAATATACTCTAACACTGGGAAACAGTGAACAGAGAATGTATGAGTTTCTCAAGATTGGTAACAGATAGAAACAAGAGAAAGTACACAGTGATTCATCTACCTAGAAAAGTTACAGAGGTTTACACAGAGAAATCCAAGTATAAGTACAAAAAAATAAGAGAGACTTAGAAAACTGGTAAAACCTACATTGTTGATAGTTTTGGGAGTACTTAGCACTGTGAAAACAGCGCTTTCGCCGAGGGAAATTTAGTTCTCTAAGTCCGTGAAACAGTGAACAGAGAATGTATGAGTTTCTCAAGTTTGGTAACAGATAGAAACAAGCGAAAGTACACAGTGATTCATCTATCTAGAAAAGTTACAGAGGTTTACACAGAGAATTCCAAGGATAAGTACAAGAAAATAAGAGAGACTTAGAAAACTGGTAAAATCTACATTGTTGATAGAGTTGGGAGTACTTAGCACTGTGAAAACAGCACTTTCGTCGAAGGAAATTTAGTTCTCTAAGTCCGTGAAACAGTGAACAGAGAATGTATGAGTTTCTCAAGATTGGTAACAGATAGAAACAAGCGAAAGTACACAGTGATTCATCTACCTAGAAAAGTTACAGAGTTTTACACAGAAAATTCCAAGGATAAGTACAAGAAAATAAGAGAGACTTAGAAAACTGGTAAAACCTACATTGTGGATAGAGTTGGGAGTACTTAGCACTGTGAAAACAGCACTTTCACCGAAGGAAATTTAGTTCTCTAAGTCCGTGAAACAGTGAACAGAGAATGTATGAGTTTCTCAAGTTTGGTAACAGATAGAAACAAGCGAAAGTACACAGTGATTCATCTACCTAGAAAAGTTACAGAGGTTTACACAGAGAATTCCAAGTATAAGTACAAGAAAATAAGAGAGACTTAGAAAACCGGTAAAACCTACATTGTTGATAGAGCTGGGAGTACTTAGCGCTGTGAAAACAGCACTTTCGCAGAAAGAAATCTACTTCTCTAACACTGGGAAACAGTGAACAGAGAATGTATGAGTTTCTCAAGATTGGTAACAGATAGAAACAAGAGAAAGTACACAGTGATTCATATACCTAGAGAAGTTACAGAGGTTTACACAGAGAATTCCAAGTATAAGTACAAGAAAATAAGAGAGACTTAGAAAACTGGTGAAACCTACATTGTTGATAGAGTTGGGAGTACTTAGCACTGTGAAAACAGCACTTTCGCCGAAGGAAATTTAGTTCTCTAAGTCCGTGAAACAGTGAACAGAGAATGTATGAGTTTCTCAAGTTTGGTAACAGATAGAAACAAGCGAAAGTACACAGTGATTCATCTACCTAGAAAAGTTACAGAGGTTTACACAGAGAATTCCAAGGATAAGTACAAGAAAATAAGAGAGACTTAGAAAACTGGTAAAACCTACATTGTTGATAGAGTTGGGAGTACTTAGCACTGTGAAAACAGCACTTTCGCCGAAGGAAATTTAGTTCTCTAATTCCGTGAAACACTGAACAGAGAATGTATGATTTTCTCAACTTTGGTAACAGATAGAAACAAGCGAAAGTACACAGTGATTCATCTACCTAGAAAAGTTACAGAGGTTTACACAGAGAATTCCAAGGATAAGTACAATAAAATAAGAGAGACTTAGAAAACTGGAAAACCTACATTGTTGATAGAGTTAGGAGTACTTAGCACTGTGAAAACAGCACTTTCGCCGAAGAAAATTTAGTTCTCTAAGTCCGTGAAACAGTGAACAGAGAATGTATGAGTTTCTCAAGTTTGGTAACAGATAGAAACAAGCGAAAGTACACAGTGATTCATCTACCTAGAAAAGTTACAGAGGTTTACACAGAGAATTCCAAGGATATGTACAAGAAAATAAGAGAGACTTAGAAAACTGGTAAAACCTACATTGTTGATAGAGTTCGGAGTACTTAGCAATGTGAAAACAGCACTTTCGCAGAAAGAAATCTACTCTAACACTGGGAAACAGTGAACAGAGAATGTATGAGTTTCTCAAGATTGGTAACAGATAGAAACAAGAGAAAGTACACAGTGATTCATCTACCTAGAAAAGTTACAGAGGTTTACACAGAGAATTCCAAGGATCAGTACAAGAAAATAAGAGAGACTTAGAAAACTGTTAAAACCTACATTGTTGATAGAGTTGGGAGTACTTAGCACTGTGAAAACCGCAGTTTCGCCGAAGGAAATTTAGTTCTCTAAGTCCATGAAACAGTGAACAGAGAATGTATGAGTTTCTCAAGTTTGGTAACAGATAGAAACAAGCGAAAGTACACAGTGATTCATCTACCTAGAAAAGTTACAGAGGTTTACACAGAGAATTCCAAGGATAAGTACAAGCAAATAAGAGAGACTTAGAAAACTGGTAAAACCTACATTGTTGATAGAGTTGGGAGTACTTAGCACTGTGAAAGCAGCACTTTCGCAGAAAGAAATCTACTTCTCTAAGACTGGGAAACAGTGAACAGAGAATGTATGAGTTTCTCAAGATTGGTAACAGATAGAAACAAAAGAAAGTACACAGTGATTCATCTACCTAGAGAAGTTACAGAGGTTTACACAGAGAATTCCAAGTATAAGTACAAGAAAATAAGAGAGACTTAGAAAACTGGTAAAACCTACATTGTTGATAGAGTTGGGAGTACTTAGCACTGTGAAAACAGCACTTTCGCCGAAGGAAATTTATTTCTCTAAGTCCGTGAAACAGTGAACAGAGAATGTATGAGTTTCTCAAGTTTTTTAACAGATAGAAATAAGCGAAAGTACACAGTGATTCATCTACCTAGAAAAGTTACAGAGGTTTACAAAGAGAATTCCAAGGATACGTACAAGAAAATAAGAGAGACTTAGAAAACTGGTAAAACCTACATTGTTGATAGAGTTGGGAGTACTTAGCACTGTGAAAACAGCACTTTCGCAGAAAGAAATCTACTCTAACACTGGGAAACAGTGAACAGAGAATGTATGAGTTTCTCAAGATTGGTAACAGATAGAAACAAGAGAAAGTACACAGTGATTCATCTACCTAGAAAAGTTACAGAGGTTTACACAGAGAAATCCAAGTATAAGTACAAAAAAATAAGAGAGACTTAGAAAACTGGTAAAACCTACATTGTTGATAGTTTTGGGAGTACTTAGCACTGTGAAAACAGCGCTTTCGCCGAGGGAAATTTAGTTCTCTAAGTCCGTGAAACAGTGAACAGAGAATGTATGATTTTCTCAAGTTTGGTAACAGATAGAAACAAGCGAAAGTACACAGTGATTCATCTACCTAGAAAAGTTACAGAGGTTTACACAGAGAATTCCAAGGATAAGTACAAGAAAATAAGAGAGACTTAGAAAACTGGTAAAATCTACATTGTTGATAGAGTTGGGAGTACTTAGCACTGTGAAAACAGCACTTTCGTCGAAGGAAATTTAGTTCTCTAAGTCCGTGAAACAGTGAACAGAGAATGTATGAGTTTCTCAAGTTTGGTAACAGATAGAAACAAGCGAAAGTACACAGTGATTCATCTACCTAGAAAAGTTACAGAGTTTTACACAGAAAATTCCAAGGATAAGTACAAGAAAATAAGAGAGACTTAGAAAACTGGTAAAACCTACATTGTGGATAGAGTTGGGAGTACTTAGCACTGTGAAAACAGCACTTTCACCGAAGGAAATTTAGTTCTCTAAGTCCGTGAAACAGTGAACAGAGAATGTATGAGTTTCTCAAGTTTGGTAACAGATAGAAACAAGCGAAAGTACACAGTGATTCATATACCTAGAGAAGTTACAGAGGTTTACACAGAGAATTCCAAGTATAAGTGCAAGAAAATAAGAGAGACTTAGAAAACTGGTAAAACCTACATTGTTGATAGAGTTGGGAGTACTTAGCACTGTGAAAACAGCGCTTTCGCCGAGGGAAATTTAGTTCTCTAAGTCCGTGAAACAGTGAACAGAGAATGTATGAGTTTCTCAAGTTTGGTAACAGATAGAAACAAGCGAAAGTACACAGTGATTCATCTACCTAGAGAAGTTACAGAGGTTTACACAGAGAATTCCAAGGATAAGTACAAGAAAATAAGAGAGACTTAGAAAACTGGTAAAACCTACATTGTTGATAGAGTTGGGAGTACTTAGCACTGTGAAAACAGCACTTTCGCCGAAGGAAATTTATTTCTCTAAGTCCGTGAAACAGTGAACAGAGAATGTATGAGTTTCTCAAGTTTGGTAACAGATAGAAACAAGCGAAAGTACACAGTGATTCATCTACCTAGAAAAGTTACAGAGGTTTACAAAGAGAATTCCAAGGATACGTACAAGAAAATAAGAGAGACTTAGAAAACTGGTAAAACCTACATTGTTGATAGAGTTGGGAGTACTTAGCACTGTGAAAACAGCACTTTCGCCGAAGGAAATTTAGTTCTCTAATTCCGTGAAACACTGAACAGAGAATGTATGAGTTTCTCAAGTTTGGTAACAGATAGAAACAAGCGAAAGTACACAGTGATTCATCTACCTAGAAAAGTTACAGAGGTTTACACAGAGAATTCCAAGGATAAGTACAATAAAATAAGAGAGACTTAGAAAACTGGAAAACCTACATTGTTGATAGAGTTAGGAGTACTTAGCACTGTGAAAACAGCACTTTCGCCGAAGAAAATTTAGTTCTCTAAGTCCGTGAAACAGTGAACAGAGAATGTATGAGTTTCTCAAGTTTGGTAACAGATAGAAACAAGCGAAAGTACACAGTGATTCATCTACCTAGAAAAGTTACAGAGGTTTACACAGAGAATTCCAAGGATATGTACAAGAAAATAAGAGAGACTTAGAAAACTGGTAAAACCTACATTGTTGATAGAGTTCGGAGTACTTAGCAATGTGAAAACAGCACTTTCGCAGAAAGAAATCTACTCTAACACTGGGAAACAGTGAACAGAGAATGTATGAGTTTCTCAAGATTGGTAACAGATAGAAACAAGAGAAAGTACACAGTGATTCATCTACCTAGAAAAGTTACAGAGGTTTACACAGAGAATTCCAAGGATCAGTACAAGAAAATAAGAGAGACTTAGAAAACTGTTAAAACCTACATTGTTGATAGAGTTGGGAGTACTTAGCACTGTGAAAACCGCAGTTTCGCCGAAGGAAATTTAGTTCTCTAAGTCCATGAAACAGTGAACAGAGAATGTATGAGTTTCTCAAGTTTGGTAACAGATAGAAACAAGCGAAAGTACACAGTGATTCATCTACCTAGAAAAGTTACAGAGGTTTACACAGAGAATTCCAAGGATAAGTACAAGCAAATAAGAGAGACTTAGAAAACTGGTAAAACCTACATTGTTGATAGAGTTGGGAGTACTTAGCACTGTGAAAGCAGCACTTTCGCAGAAAGAAATCTACTTCTCTAAGACTGGGAAACAGTGAACAGAGAATGTATGAGTTTCTCAAGATTGGTAACAGATAGAAACAAAAGAAAGTACACAGTGATTCATCTACCTAGAGAAGTTACAGAGGTTTACACAGAGAATTCCAAGTATAAGTACAAGAAAATAAGAGAGACTTAGAAAACTGGTAAAACCTACATTGTTGATAGAGTTGGGAGTACTTAGCACTGTGAAAACAGCACTTTCGCCGAAGGAAATTTATTTCTCTAAGTCCGTGAAACAGTGAACAGAGAATGTATGAGTTTCTCAAGTTTGGTAACAGATAGAAATAAGCGAAAGTACACAGTGATTCATCTACCTAGAAAAGTTACAGAGGTTTACAAAGAGAATTCCAAGGATACGTACAAGAAAATAAGAGAGACTTAGAAAACTGGTAAAACCTACATTGTTGATAGAGTTGGGAGTACTTAGCACTGTGAAAACAGCACTTTCGCAGAAAGAAATCTACTCTAACACTGGGAAACAGTGAACAGAGAATGTATGAGTTTCTCAAGATTGGTAACAGATAGAAACAAGAGAAAGTACACAGTGATTCATCTACCTAGAAAAGTTACAGAGGTTTACACAGAGAAATCCAAGTATAAGTACAAAAAAATAAGAGAGACTGAGAAAACTGGTAAAACCTACATTGTTGATAGTTTTGGGAGTACTTAGCACTGTGAAAACAGCGCTTTCGCCGAGGGAAATTTAGTTCTCTAAGTCCGTGAAACAGTGAACAGAGAATGTATGAGTTTCTCAAGTTTGGTAACAGATAGAAACAAGCGAAAGTACACAGTGATTCATCTACCTAGAAAAGTTACAGAGGTTTACACAGAGAATTCCAAGGATAAGTACAAGAAAATAAGAGAGACTTAGAAAACTGGTAAAATCTACATTGTTGATAGAGTTGGGAGTACTTAGCACTGTGAAAACAGCACTTTCGTCGAAGGAAATTTAGTTCTCTAAGTCCGTGAAACAGTGAACAGAGAATGTATGAGTTTCTCAAGTTTGGTAACAGATAGAAACAAGCGAAAGTACACAGTGATTCATCTACCTAGAAAAGTTACAGAGTTTTACACAGAAAATTCCAAGTATAAGTACAAGAAAATAAGAGAGACTTAGAAAACCGGTAAAACCTACATTGTGGATAGAGTTGGGAGTACTTAGCACTGTGAAAACAGCACTTTCACCGAAGGAAATTTAGTTCTCTAAGTCCGTGAAACAGTGAACAGAGAATGTATGAGTTTCTCAAGTTTGGTAACAGATAGAAACAAGCGAAAGTACACAGTGATTCATCTACCTAGAAAAGTTACAGAGGTTTACACAGAGAATTCCAAGTATAAGTACAAGAAAATAAGAGAGACTTAGAAAACCGGTAAAACCTACATTGTTGATAGAGCTGGGAGTACTTAGCGCTGTGAAAACAGCACTTTCGCAGAAAGAAATCTACTTCTCTAACACTGGGAAACAGTGAACAGAGAATGTATGAGTTTCTCAAGATTGGTAACAGATAGAAACAAGAGAAAGTACACAGTGATTCATATACCTAGAGAAGTTACAGAGGTTTACACAGAGAATTCCAAGTATAAGTACAAGAAAATAAGAGAGACTTAGAAAACTGGTGAAACCTACATTGTTGATAGAGTTGGGAGTACTTAGCACTGTGAAAACAGCACTTTCGCCGAAGGAAATTTAGTTCTCTAAGTCCGTGAAACAGTGAACAGAGAATGTATGAGTTTCTCAAGTTTGGTAACAGATAGAAACAAGCGAAAGTACACAGTGATTCATCTACCTAGAAAAGTTACAGAGGTTTACACAGAGAATTCCAAGGATAAGTACAAGAAAATAAGAGAGACTTAGAAAACTGGTAAAACCTACATTGTTGATAGAGTTGGGAGTACTTAGCACTGTGAAAACAGCACTTTCGCCGAAGGAAATTTAGTTCTCTAATTCCGTGAAACACTGAACAGAGAATGTATGAGTTTCTCAAGTTTGGTAACAGATAGAAACAAGCGAAAGTACACAGTGATTCATCTACCTAGAAAAGTTACAGAGGTTTACACAGAGAATTCCAAGGATAAGTACAATAAAATAAGAGAGACTTAGAAAACTGGAAAACCTACATTGTTGATAGAGTTAGGAGTACTTAGCACTGTGAAAACAGCACTTTCGCCGAAGAAAATTTAGTTCTCTAAGTCCGTGAAACAGTGAACAGAGAATGTATGAGTTTCTCAAGTTTGGTAACAGATAGAAACAAGCGAAAGTACACAGTGATTCATCTACCTAGAAAAGTTACAGAGGTTTACACAGAGAATTCCAAGGATCAGTACAAGAAAATAAGAGAGACTTAGAAAACTGTTAAAACCTACATTGTTGATAGAGTTGGGAGTACTTAGCACTGTGAAAGCAGCACTTTCGCAGAAAGAAATCTACTTCTCTAAGACTGGGAAACAGTGAACAGAGAATGTATGAGTTTCTCAAGATTGGTAACAGATAGAAACAAAAGAAAGTACACAGTGATTCATCTACCTAGAGAAGTTACAGAGGTTTACACAGAGAATTCCAAGTATAAGTACAAGAAAATAAGAGAGACTTAGAAAACTGGTAAAACCTACATTGTTGATAGAGTTGGGAGTACTTAGCACTGTGAAAACAGCACTTTCGCCGAAGGAAATTTATTTCTCTAAGTCCGTGAAACAGTGAACAGAGAATGTATGAGTTTCTCAAGTTTGGTAACAGATAGAAATAAGCGAAAGTACACAGTGATTCATCTACCTAGAAAAGTTACAGAGGTTTACAAAGAGAATTCCAAGGATACGTACAAGAAAATAAGAGAGACTTAGAAAACTGGTAAAACCTACATTGTTGATAGAGTTGGGAGTACTTAGCACTGTGAAAACAGCACTTTCGCCGAAGGAAATTTAGTTCTCTAAGTCCGTGAAACAGTGAACAGAGAATGTATGAGTTTCTCAAGTTTGGTAACAGATAAAAACAAGCGAAAGTACACAGTGATTCATCTACCTAGAAAAGTTACAGAGGTTTACACAGAGAATTCCAAGGATAAGTACAAGAAAATAAGAGAGACTTAGAACACTGGTAAAACCTACATTGTGGATAGAGTTGGGAGTACTTAGCACTGTGAAAACAGCACTTTCGCCGAAGGAAATTTAGTTCTGTAAGTCCGTGAAACAGTGAACAGAGAATGTATGAGTTTCTCAAGTTTGGTAAGAGATAGAAACAATCGAAAGTACACAGTGATTCATCTACCTAGAAAAGTTACAAAGGTTTACACAGAGAATTCCAAGGATAAGTACAAGAAAATAAGAGAGACTTAGAAAACTGGTAAAACCTACATTGTTGATAGAGTTGGGAGTACTTAGCACTGTGAAAACAGCACTTTCGCCGAAGGAAATTTAGTTCTCTAAGTCCGTGAAACAGTGAACAGAGAATGCATGAGTTTCTCAAGTTTGGTAACAGATAAAACAAGCGAAAGTACACAGTGATTCATGAACCTAGAAAAGTTACAGAGGTTTACACAGAGAATTCCAAGGATAAGTACAAGAAAATAAGAGAGACTTAGAAAACCGGTAAAACCTACATTGTTGATAGAGTTGGGAGTACTTAGCACTGTGAAAACAGCACTTAAGCAGAAAGAAATCTACTTCTCTAAGACTGGGAAACAGTGAACAGAGAATGTATGAGTTTCTCAAGATTGGTAACAGATAGAAACAAGAGAAAGTACACAGTGATTCATCTACCTAGAGAAGTTACAGAGGTTTACACAGAGAATTCCAAGTATAAGTACAAGAAAATAAGAGAGACTTAGAAAACTGGTAAAACCTACATTGTTGATAGAGTTGGGAGTACTTAGCACTGTGAAAACAGCACTTTCGCCGAAGGAAATTTAGTTCTCTAAGTCCGTGAAACAGTGAACAGAGAATGTATGAGTTTCTCAAGTTTGGTAACAGATAGAAACAAGCGAAAGTACACAGTGATTCATCTACCTAGAAAAGTTACAGAGGTTTACACAGAGAATTCCAAGGATAAGTACAAGAAAATAAGAGAGACTTAGAAAACTGTTAAAACCTACATTGTTGATAGAGTTGGGAGTACTTAGCACTGTGAAAACCGCAGTTTCGCCGAAGGAAATTTAGTTCTCTAAGTCCATGAAACAGTGAACAGAGAATGTATGAGTTTCTCAAGTTTGGTAACAGATAGAAAGAAGCGAAAGTACACAGTGATTCATCTACCTAGAAAAGTTACAGAGGTTTACACAGAGAATTCCAAGTATAAGTACAAGAAAATAAGAGAGACTTAGAAAACTGGTAAAACCTACATTGTCAATAGAGTTGGGAGTACTTAGCACTGTGAAAACAGCACTTTCGCAGAAAGAAGTCTACCTCTCTAACACTGGGAAACAATGAACAGAGAATGTATGAGCTTCTCAAGATTGGTAACAGATAGAAACAAGAGAAAGTACACAGTCATTCATATACCTAGAGAAGTTACAGAGGTTTACACAGAGAATTCCAAGGATAAGTACAAGAAAATAAGAGAGACTTAGAAAACTGGTAAAACCTACATTGTTGATAGACTTGGAAGTACTTAGGACTGTGAAAACAGCACTTTCGCCGAAAAAATCTACTTCTCTAAAACTGGGAAACAGTGAACAGAAAATGTATGAGTTTCTCAAGTTTGGTAACAGATAAAAACAAGCGAAAGTACACAGTGATTCATCTACCTAGAAAAGTTACAGAGGCTTACACAGAGAATTCCAAGGATAAGTACAAGAAAATAAGAGAGACTTAGAAAACTGGTAAAACCTACATTGTTGATAGAGTTGGGAGTACTTATCACTGTGAAAACCGCAGTTTCGCCGAAGGAAATTTAGTTCTCTAAGTCCGTGAAACAGTGAACAGACAATGTATGAGTTTCTCAAGTTTGGTAACAGATAGAAACAAGCGAAAGTACACAGTGATTCATCTACCTAGAAAAGTTACAGAGGTTTATACAGAGAATTCCAAGGATAAGTACAAGAAAATAAGAGAGATTTAGAAAACTGGTAAAACCTACATTGTTAATAGAGTTGGGAGTACTTAGCACTGTGAAAACAGCACTTTCGCAGAAAGAAATCTACTTCTCTAACACTGGGAAACAATGAACAGAGAATGTATGAGTTTCTCAAGATTGGTAACAGATAGAAACAAGAGAAAGTACACAGTCATTCATATACCTAGAGAAGTTACAGAGGTTTACACAGAGAATTCCAAGTATAAGTACAAGAAAATAAGAGAGACTTAGAAAACTGGTAAAACCTACATTGTTGATAGAGTTGGGAGTACTTAGCACTGTGAAAACCGCACTTTCGCCGAAGGAAATTTAGTTCTCTAAGTCCGTGAAACAGTGAACAGAGAATGTATGAGTTTCTCAAGTTTGGTAAGAGATAGAAACAGGTGAAAGTACACAGTGATTCATCTACCTAGAAAAGTTACAGAGGTTTACACAGAGAATTCCAAGGATAAGTACAAGAAAATAAGAGAGACTTAGAAAACTGGTAAAACCTACATTGTTAATAGAGTTGGGAGTACTTAGCACTGTGAAAACAGCACTTTCGCAGAAAGAAATCTACTTCTCTAACACTGGGGAACAATGAAAAGAGAATGTATGAGTTTCTCAAGATTGGTAACAGATAGAAACAAGAGAAAGTACACAGTCATTCGTATACCTAGAGAAGTTACAGAGGTTTACACAGAGAATTCCAAGTATAAGTACAAGAAAATAAGAGAGACTTAGAAAACTGGTAAAACCTACATTGTTGATAGAGTTGGGAGTACTTATCACTGTGAAAACAGCACTTTCGCCGAAGGAAATTTGGTTCTCTAAGTCCGTGAAACAGTGAACAGAGAATGTATGAGTTTCTCAAGTTTGGTAAAAAATAGAAACAAGCGAAAGTACACAGTGATTCCTCTACCTAGAAAAGTTACAGAGGTTTACACAGAGAATTCCAAGGATAAGTACAAGAAAATAAGAGAGACTTAGAAAACTGGTAAAACCTACATTGTTGATAGAGTTGGGAGTACTTAGCACTGTGAAAACCGCAGTTTCACCGAAGGAAATTTAGTTCTCTAAGTCCGTGAAACAGTGAACAGAGAATGTATGAGTTTCTCAAGTTTGGTAACAGATAGAAACAAGCGAAAGTACACAGTGATTCATCTACCTAGAAAAGTTACAGAGGTTTACACAGAGAATTCCAAGGATAAGTACAAGAAAATAAGAGAGACTTAGAAAACTGGTAAAACCTACATTGTTAATAGTGTTGGGAGTACTTAGCACTGTGAAAACAGCACTTTCGCAGAAAGAAATCTACTTCCCTAACACTGGGAAACAATGAACAGAGAATGTATGAGTTTCTCAAGATTGGTAACACATAGAAACAAGAGAAAGTACACAGTCATTCATATACCTAGAGAAGTTACAGAGGTTTACACAGAGAATTCCAAGGATAAGTACAAGAAAATAAGAGAGACTTAGAAAACTGGTAAAACCTACATGGTTGATAGAGTTGGGAGTACTTAGCACTGTGAAAACAGCACTTTCGCCGAAGGAAATTTAGTTCTCTAAGTCCGTGAAACAGTGAACAGAGAATGTATGAGTTTCTCAAGTTTGGTAACAGATAGAAACAAGCGAAAGTACACAGTGATTCATCTACCTAGAAAAGTTACAGAGGTTTACACAGAGAATTCCAAGGATAAGTACAAGAAAATAAGAGAGACTTAGAAAACTGGTAAAACCTACATTGTTGATAGAGTTGGGAGTACTTAGCACTGTGAAAACAGCACTTTCGCCGAAGGAAATTTAGTTCTCTAAGTCCGTGAAACAGTGAACAGAGAATGTATGAGTTTCTCAAGTTTGGTAACAGATAGAAACAAGCGAAAGTACACAGTGATTCATCTACCTAGAAAAGTTACAGAGGTTTACACAGAGAATTCCAAGGATAAGTACAAGAAAATAAGAGAGACTTAGAAAACTGGTAAAACCTACATTGTTGATAGAGTTGGGAGTACTTAGCACTGTGAAAACAGCACTTTCGCCGAAGGAAATTTAGTTCTCTAAGTCCGTGAAACAGTGAACAGAGAATGTATGAGTTTCTCAAGTTTGGTAACAGATAGAAACAAGCGAAAGTACACAGTGATTCATCTACCTAGAAAAGTTACAGAGGTTTACACAGAGAATTCCAAGGATAAGTACAAGAAAATAAGAGAGACTTAGAAAACTGGTAAAACCTACATTGTTAATAGAGTTGGGAGTACTTAGCACTGTGAAAACAGCAGTTTCGCAGAAAGAAATCTACTTCTCTAACACTGGGAAACAATGAACAGAGAATGTATGAGTTTCTCAAGATTGGTAACATATAGAAACAAGAGAAAGTACACACTGATTCATATACCTAGAGAAGTTACAGAGGTTTACACAGAGAATTCCAAGGATAAGTACAAGAAAATAAGAGAGACTTAGAAAACTGGTAAAACCTACATTGTTGATAGAGTTGGCAGTACTTAGCACTGTGAAAACAGCACTTTCGCCGAAAGAAATTTAGTTCTCTAAGTCCTTGAAACAGTGAACAGAGAATGTATGAGTTTCTCAAGATTGGTAACAGATAGAAACAAGAGAAAGTACACAGTGATTCATTTACCTAGAAAAGTTACAGAGGTTTACACAGAGAAAACCAAGTATAAGTACAAGAAAATAAGAGAGACTTAGAAAACTGGTAAAACCTACATTGTTGATAGACTTGGGAGTACTTAGCACTGTGAAAACAGCACTTTCGCCGAAAAAATCTACTTCTCTAAAACTGGGAAACAGTTAACAGAGAATGTATGAGTTCCTCAAGATTGATAATAGAAACAAGAGAAAGTACACAGTGATTCATCTACCTAGAGGAGTTACAGACGTTTACTCAGAGAATTCCATGTATAAGTACAAGAAAATAAGAGAGACTTAGAAAACTGGTAAAACCTACACTGTTGATAGAGTTGGGAGTACTTAGCACTGTGAAAACAGCACTTTCGTCGAAAGAAATTTAGTTTTCTAAGTCCGTGAAACAGTGAAAAGAGAATGTATCAGTTTCTCAAGATTGCTAACAGATAGAAACAAGAGAAAGTACACAGTGATTCATCTACCTAGAAAAGTTACAGAGGTTTACACAGAGAATTCCAAGTATAAGTACAAGAAAATAAGAGAGACTTAGAAAACTGGTAAAACCTACATTGTTGATAGAGTTGCGAGTACTTAGCGCTGTGAAAGCAGCACTTTCCCAGAAAGAAATCTACCTCTCTAACACTGGGAAACAGGGAACAGAGAATGTATGTGTTTCTCAAGATTGGTAACAGATAGAAACAAGAGAAAGTACACAGTGATTCATCTACCTAGAGAAGTTACAGAAGTGCACTCAGAGAATTCCATGTATAAGAACAAGAAAATAAGAGAGACTTAGAAAACTGGTAAAACCTACATTGTGGATAGAGTTGGGAGTATTTAGCACTGTGAAAACAGAACTTTCCCAGACAGAAATCTACTTCTCTAAGACTGGGAAACAGTGAACAGAGAATGTATGAGTTTCTCCTGATTGGTGACAGATAGAAACAAGAGAAAGTACACAGTGATTCATCTACCTAGAGAAGTTACAGAGGTTTACACAGAGAATTCCAAGGATAAGTACAAGAAAATAAGAGAGACTTAGAAAACTTGTAAACCTACATTGTGGATAGAGTTGGGAGTACTTAGCACTGTGAAAACAGCACTTTCGCCGAAGAAAATTTAGTTCTCTAAGTCCGTGAAACAGTGAAAAGAGAATGTATGAGTTTCTCAATTTTGGTAACAGATAGAAACAAGCGAAAGTACACAGTGATTCATCTACCTAGAAAAGTTACAGAGGTTTACACAGAGAATTCCAAGTATAAGTGCAAGAAAATAAGAGAGACTTAGAAAACTTGTAAAACCTACATTGTGGATAGAGTTGGGAGTACTTAGTACTGTGAAAACAGCACTTTCGCCGATGGAAATTTAGTTCTCTAAGTCCGTGAAACAGTGAACAGAGAATGTATGAGTTTCTCAAGTTTGGTAACAGATAGAAACAAGTGAAAGTACACAGTGATTCATCTACCTAGAAAAGTTACAGAGGTTTACACAGAGAATTCCAAGGATAAGTACAAGAAAATGAGAGAGACTTAGAAAACTGGTGAAACCTACATTGTTGATAGAGTTGGGAGTACTTAGCACTGTGAAAACAGCACTTTCCCAGAAAGAAATCTACTTCTCTAACACTGGGAAACAGGGAACAGAGAATGTATGTGTTTCTCAAGATTGGTAACAGATAGAAACAAGAGAAAGTACACAGTGATTCATCTACCTAGAGAAGTTTCAGAAGTTCACTCAGAGAATTCCATGTATAAGAACAAGAAAACAAGAGAGACTTAGAAAACTGGTAAAACCTACATTGTTGATAGTTTTGGGAGTACTTAGCACTGTGAAAACAGCGCTTTCGCCGAGGGAAATTTAGTTCTCTAAGTCCGTGAAACAGTGAACAGAGAATGTATGAGTTTCTCAAGTTTGGTAACAGATAGAACCAAGCGAAAGTACACAGTGATTCATCTACCTAGAAAAGTTACAGAGGTTTACACAGAGAATTCCAAGGATAAGTACAAGAAAATAAGAGAGACTTAGAAAACTGGTAAAATCTACATTGTTGATAGAGTTGGGAGTACTTAGCACTGTGAAAACAGCACTTTCGTCGAAGGAAATTTAGTTCTCTAAGTCCGTGAAACAGTGAACAGAGAATGTATGAGTTTCTCAAGTTTGGTAACAGATAGAAACAAGCGAAAGTATACAGTGATTCATCTACCTAGAAAAGTTACAGAGTTTTACACAGAAAATTCCAAGGATAAGTACAAGAAAATAAGAGAGACTTAGAAAACTGGTAAAACCTACATTGTGGATAGAGTTGGGAGTACTTAGCACTGTGAAAACAGCACTTTCACAAAGGAAATTTAGTTCTCTAAGTCCGTGAAACAGTGAACAGAGAATGTATGAGTTTCTCAAGTTTGGTAACAGATAGAAACAAGCGAAAGTACACAGTGATTCATCTACCTAGAAAAGTTACAGAGGTTTACACAGAGAATTCCAAGTATAAGTACAAGAAAATAAGAGAGACTTAGAAAACCGGTAAAACCTACATTGTTGATAGAGCTGGGAGTACTTAGCGCTGTGAAAACAGCACTTTCGCAGAAAGAAATCTACTTCTCTAACACTGGGAAACAGTGAACAGAGAATGTATGAGTTTCTCAAGATTGGTAACAGATAGAAACAAGAGAAAGTACACAGTGATTCATATACCTAGAGAAGTTAAAGAGGTTTACACAGAGAATTCCAAGTATAAGTACAAGAAAATAAGAGAGACTTAGAAAACTGGTGAAACCTACATTGTTGATAGAGTTGGGAGTACTTAGCACTGTGAAAACAGCACTTTCGCCGAAGGAAATTTAGTTCTCTAATTCCGTGAAACAGTGAACAGAGAATGTATGAGTTTCTGAAGTTTGGTAACAGATAGAAACAAGCGAAAGTACACAGTGATTCATCTACCTAGAAAAGTTACAGAGGTTTACAAAGAGAATTCCAAGGATAAGTACAATAAAATAAGAGAGACTTAGAAAACTGGAAAACCTACATTGTTGATAGAGTTAGTAGTACTTAGCACTGTGAAAACAGCACTTTCGCCGAAGAAAATTTAGTTCTCTAAGTCCGTGAAACAGTGAACACAGAATGTATGAGTTTCTCAAGTTTGGTAACAGATAGAAACAATCGAAAGTACACAGTGATTCATCTACCTAGAAAAGTTACAGAGGTTTACACAGAGAATTCCAAGGATATGTACAAGAAAATAAGAGAGACTTAGAAAACTGGTAAAACCTACATTGTTGATAGAGTTGGGAGTACTTAGCAATGTGAAAACAGCACTTTCGCAGAAAGAAATCTACTCTAACACTGGGAAACAGTGAACAGAGAATGTATGAGTTTCTCAAGATTGGTAACAGATAGAAACAAGAGAAAGTACACAGTGATTCATCTACCTAGAAAAGTTACAGAGGTTTACACAGAGAATTCCAAGGATCAGTACAAGAAAATAAGAGAGACTTAGAAAACTGTTAAAACCTACATTGTTGATAGAGTTGGGAGTACTTAGCACTGTGAAAACCGCAGTTTCGCCGAAGGAAATTTAGTTCTCTAAGTCCATGAAACAGTGAACAGAGAATGTATGAGTTTCTCAAGTTTGGTAACAGATAGAAACAAGCGAAAGTACACAGTGATTCATCTACCTAGAAAAGTTACAGAGGTTTACACAGAGAATTCCAAGGATAAGTACAAGAAAATAAGAGAGACTTAGAAAACTGGTAAAACCTACATTGTTAATAGAGTTGGGAGTACTTAGCACTGTGAAAACAGCACTTTCGCAGAAAGAAGTCTACTTCTCTAACACTGGGAAACAATGAACAGAGAATGTATGAGCTTCTCAAGATTGGTAACAGATAGAAACAAGAGAAAGTACACAGTCATTCATATACCTAGAGAAGTTACAGAGGTTTACACAGAGAATTCCAAGGATAAGTACAAGAAAATAAGAGAGACTTAGTAAACTGGTAAAACCTACATTGTTGATAGAGTTGGGAGTACTTAGCACTGTGAAAACAGCACTTTCGCCGAAGGAAATTTAGTTCTCTAAGTCCGTGAAACAGTGAACAGAGAATGTATGAGTTTCTGAAGTTTGGTAACAGATAGAAACAAGCGAAAGTACACAGTGATTCATCTACCTAGAAAAGTTACAGAGGTTTACACAGAGAATTCCAAGGATAAGTACAAGCAAATAAGAGAGACTTAGAAAACTGGTAAAACCTACATTGTTGATAGAGTTGGGAGTACTTAGCACTGTGAAAGCAGCACTTTCGCAGAAAGAAATCTACTTCTCTAAGACTGGGAAACAGTGAAGAGAGAATGTATGAGTTTCTCAAGATTGGTAACAGATAGAATCAAAAGAAAGTACACAGTGATTCATCTACCTAGAGAAGTTACAGAGGTTTACACAGAGAATTCCAAGTATAAGTACAAGAAAATAAGAGAGACTTAGAAAACTGGTAAAACCTACATTGTTGATAGAGTTGGGAGTACTTAGCACTGTGAAAACAGCACTTTCGCCGAAGGAAATTTATTTCTCTAAGTCCGTGAAACAGTGAACAGAGAATGTATGAGTTTCTCAAGTTTGGTAACAGATAGAAATAAGCGAAAGTACACAGTGATTCATCTACCTAGAAAAGTTACAGAGGTTTACAAAGAGAATTCCAAGGATACGTACAAGAAAATAAGAGAGACTTAGAAAACTGGTAAAACCTACATTGTTGATAGAGTTGGGAGTACTTAGCACTGTGAAAACAGCACTTTCGCCGAAGGAAATTTAGTTCTCTAAGTCCGTGAAACAGTGAACAGAGAATGTATGAGTTTCTCAAGTTTGGTAACAGATAAAAACAAGCGAAAGTACACAGTGATTCATCTACCTAGAAAAGTTACAGAGGTTTACACAGAGAATTCCAAGGATAAGTACAAGAAAATAAGAGAGACTTAGAACACTGGTAAAACCTACATTGTGGATAGAGTTGGGAGTGCTTAGCACTGTGAAAACAGCACTTTCGCCGAAGGAAATTTAGTTCTCTAAGTCCGTGAAACAGTGAACAGAGAATGTATGAGTTTCTCAAGTTTGGTAAGAGATAGAAACAATCGAAAGTACACAGTGATTCATCTACCTAGAAAAGTTACAAAGGTTTACACAGAGAATTCCAAGGATAAGTACAAGAAAATAAGAGAGACTTAGAAAACTGGTAAAACCTACATTGTTGATAGAGTTGGGAGTACTTAGCACTGTGAAAACAGCACTTTCGCCGAAGGAAATTTAGTTCTCTAAGTCCGTGAAACAGTGAACAGAGAATGCATGAGTTTCTCAAGTTTGGTAACAGATAAAACAAGCGAAAGTACACAGTGATTCATCTACCTAGAAAAGTTACAGAGGTTTACACAGAGAATTCCAAGGATAAGTACAAGAAAATAAGAGAGACTTAGAAAACCGGTAAAACCTACATTGTTGATAGAGTTGGGAGTACTTAGCACTGTGAAAACAGCACTTAAGCAGAAAGAAATCTACTTCTCTAAGACTGGGAAACAGTGAACAGAGAATGTATGAGTTTCTCAAGATTGGTAACAGATAGAAACAAGAGAAAGTACACAGTGATTCATCTACCTAGAGAAGTTACAGAGGTTTACACAGAGAATTCCAAGTATAAGTACAAGAAAATAAGAGAGACTTAGAAAACTGGTAAAACCTACATTGTTGATAGAGTTGGGAGTACTTAGCACTGTGAAAACAGCACTTTCGCCGAAGGAAATTTAGTTCTCTAAGTCCGTGAAACAGTGAACAGAGAATGTATGAGTTTCTTAAGTTTGGTAACAGATAGAAACAAGCGAAAGTACACAGTGATTCATCTACCTAGAAAAGTTACAGAGGTTTACACAGAGAATTCCAAGGATAAGTACAAGAAAATAAGAGAGACTTAGAAAACTGTTAAAACCTACATTGTTGATAGAGTTGGGAGTACTTAGCACTGTGAAAACCGCAGTTTCGCCGAAGGAAATTTAGTTCTCTAAGTCCATGAAACAGTGAACAGAGAATGTATGAGTTTCTCAAGTTTGGTAACAGATAGAAAGAAGCGAAAGTACACAGTGATTCATCTACCTAGAAAAGTTACAGAGGTTTACACAGAGAATTCCAAGGATAAGTACAAGAAAATAAGAGAGACTTAGAAAACTGGTAAAACCTACATTGTTAATAGAGTTGGGAGTACTTAGCACTGTGAAAACAGCACTTTCGCAGAAAGAAGTCTACCTCTCTAACACTGGGAAACAATGAACAGAGAATGTATGAGCTTCTCAAGATTGGTAACAGATAGAAACAAGAGAAGGTACACAGTCATTCATATACCTAGAGAAGTTACAGAGGTTTACACAGAGAATTCCAAGGATAAGTACAAGAAAATAAGAGAGACTTAGAAAACTGGTAAAACCTACATTGTTGATAGACTTGGAAGTACTTAGGACTGTGAAAACAGCACTTTCGCCGAAAAAATCTACTTCTCTAAAACTGGGAAACAGTGAACAGAAAATGTATGAGTTTCTCAAGTTTGGTAACAGATAAAAACAAGCGAAAGTACACAGTGATTCATCTACCTAGAAAAGTTACAGAGGCTTACACAGAGAATTCCAAGGATAAGTACAAGAAAATAAGAGAGACTTAGAAAACTGGTAAAACCTACATTGTTGATAGAGTTGGGAGTACTTATCACTGTGAAAACCGCAGTTTCGCCGAAGGAAATTTAGTTCTCTAAGTCCGTGAAACAGTGAACAGACAATGTATGAGTTTCTCAAGTTTGGTAACAGATAGAAACAAGCGAAAGTACACAGTGATTCATCTACCTAGAAAAGTTACAGAGGTTTATACAGAGAATTCCAAGGATAAGTACAAGAAAATAAGAGAGATTTAGAAAACTGGTAAAACCTACATTGTTAATAGAGTTGGGAGTACTTAGCACTGTGAAAACAGCACTTTCGCAGAAAGAAATCTACTTCTCTAACACTGGGAAACAATGAACAGAGAATGTATGAGTTTCTCAAGATTGGTAACAGATAGAAACAAGAGAAAGTACACAGTCATTCATATACCTAGAGAAGTTACAGAGGTTTACACAGAGAATTCCAAGTATAAGTACAAGAAAATAAGAGAGACTTAGAAAACTGGTAAAACCTACATTGTTGATAGAGTTGGGAGTACTTAGCACTGTGAAAACCGCACTTTCGCCGAAGGAAATTTAGTTCTCTAAGTCCGTGAAACAGTGAACAGAGAATGTATGAGTTTCTCAAGTTTGGTAACAGATAGAAACAGGTGAAAGTACACAGTGATTCATCTACCTAGAAAAGTTACAGAGGTTTACACAGAGAATTCCAAGGATAAGTACAAGAAAATAAGAGAGACATAGAAAACTGGTAAAACCTACATTGTTAATAGAGTTGGGAGTACTTAGCACTGTGAAAACAGCACTTTCGCAGAAAGAAATCTACTTCTCTAACACTGGGGAACAATGAAAAGAGAATGTATGAGTTTCTCAAGATTGGTAACAGATAGAAACAAGAGAAAGTACACAGTCATTCGTATACCTAGAGAAGTTACAGAGGTTTACACAGAGAATTCCAAGTATAAGTACAAGAAAATAAGAGAGACTTAGAAAACTGGTAAAACCTACATTGTTGATAGAGTTGGGAGTACTTATCACTGTGAAAACAGCACTTTCGCCGAAGGAAATTTGGTTCTCTAAGTCCGTGAAACAGTGAACAGAGAATGTATGAGTTTCTCAAGTTTGGTAAAAAATAGAAACAAGCGAAAGTACACAGTGATTCCTCTACCTAGAAAAGTTACAGAGGTTTACACAGAGAATTCCAAGGATAAGTACAAGAAAATAAGAGAGACTTAGAAAACTGGTAAAACCTACATTGTTGATAGAGTTGGGAGTACTTAGCACTGTGAAAACTGCAGTTTCACCGAAGGAAATTTAGTTCTCTAAGTCCGTGAAACAGTGAACAGAGAATGTATGTGTTTCTCAAGTTTGGTAACAGATAGAAACAAGCGAAAGTACACAGTGATTCATCTACCTAGAAAAGTTACAGAGGTTTACACAGAGAATTCCAAGGATAAGTACAAGAAAATAAGAGAGACTTAGAAAACTGGTAAAACCTACATTGTTAATAGAGTTGGGAGTACTTAGCACTGTGAAAACAGCACTTTCGCAGAAAGAAATCTACTTCTCTAACACTGGGAAACAATGAACAGAGAATGTATGAGTTTCTCAAGATTGGTAACAGATAGAAACAAGAGAAAGTACACAGTCATTCATATACCTAGAGAAGTTACAGAGGTTTACACAGAGAATTCCAAGGATAAGTACAAGAAAATAAGAGAGACTTAGAAAACTGGTAAAACCTACATTGTTGATAGAGTTGGGAGTACTTAGCACTGTGAAAACAGCACTTTCGCCGAAGGAAATTTAGTTCTCTAAGTCCGTGAAACAGTGAACAGAGAATGTATGAGTTTCTCAAGTTTGGTAACAGATAGAAACAAGCGAAAGTACACAGTGATTCATCTACCTAGAAAAGTTACAGAGGTTTACACAGAGAATTCCAAGGATAAGTACAAGAAAATAAGAGAGACTTAGAAAACTGGTAAAACCTACATTGTTGATAGAGTTGGGAGTACTTAGCACTGTGAAAACAGCACTTTCGCCGAAGGAAATTTAGTTCTCTAAGTCCGTGAAACAGTGAACAGAGAATGTATGAGTTTCTCAAGTTTGGTAACAGATAGAAACAAGCGAAAGTACACAGTGATTCATCTACCTAGAAAAGTTACAGAGGTTTACACAGAGAATTCCAAGGATAAGTACAAGAAAATAAGAGAGACTTAGAAAACTGGTAAAACCTACATTGTTAATAGAGTTGGGAGTACTTAGCACTGTGAAAACAGCAGTTTCGCAGAAAGAAATCTACTTCTCTAACACTGGGAAACAATGAACAGAGAATGTATGAGTTTCTCAAGATTGGTAACATATAGAAACAAGAGAAAGTACACACTGATTCATATACCTAGAGAAGTTACAGAGGTTTACACAGAGAATTCCAAGGATAAGTACAAGAAAATAAGAGAGACTTAGAAAACTGGTAAAACCTACATTGTTGATAGAGTTGGCAGTACTTAGCACTGTGAAAACAGCACTTTCGCCGAAAGAAATTTAGTTCTCTAAGTCCTTGAAACAGTGAACAGAGAATGTATGAGTTTCTCAAGATTGGTAACAGATAGAAACAAGAGAAAGTACACAGTGATTCATTTACCTAGAAAAGTTACAGAGGTTTACACAGAGAAAACCAAGTATAAGTACAAGAAAATAAGAGAGACTTAGAAAACTGGTAAAACCTACATTGTTGATAGACTTGGGAGTACTTAGCACTGTGAAAACAGCACTTTCGCCGAAAAAATCTACTTCTCTAAAACTGGGAAACAGTTAACAGAGAATGTATGAGTTCCTCAAGATTGATAATAGAAACAAGAGAAAGTACACAGTGATTCATCTACCTAGAGGAGTTACAGACGTTTACTCAGAGAATTCCATGTATAAGTACAAGAAAATAAGAGAGACTTAGAAAACTGGTAAAACCTACACTGTTGATAGAGTTGGGAGTACTTAGCACTGTGAAAACAGCACTTTCGTCGAAAGAAATTTAGTTTTCTAAGTCCGTGAAACAGTGAAAAGAGAATGTATCAGTTTCTCAAGATTGCTAACAGATAGAAACAAGAGAAAGTACACAGTGATTCATCTACCTAGAAAAGTTACAGAGGTTTACACAGAGAATTCCAAGTATAAGTACAAGAAAATAAGAGAGACTTAGAAAACTGGTAAAACCTACATTGTTGATAGAGTTGCGAGTACTTAGCGCTGTGAAAGCAGCACTTTCCCAGAAAGAAATCTACCTCTCTAACACTGGGAAACAGGGAACAGAGAATGTATGTGTTTCTCAAGATTGGTAACAGATAGAAACAAGAGAAAGTACACAGTGATTCATCTACCTAGAGAAGTTACAGAAGTGCACTCAGAGAATTCCATGTATAAGAACAAGAAAATAAGAGAGACTTAGAAAACTGGTAAAACCTACATTGTGGATAGAGTTGGGAGTATTTAGCACTGTGAAAACAGCACTTTCCCAGACAGAAATCTACTTCTCTAAGACTGGGAAACAGTGAACAGAGAATGTATGAGTTTCTCCTGATTGGTGACAGATAGAAACAAGAGAAAGTACACAGTGATTCATCTACCTAGAGAAGTTACAGAGGTTTACACAGAGAATTCCAAGGATAAGTACAAGAAAATAAGAGAGACTTAGAAAACTTGTAAACCTACATTGTGGATAGAGTTCGGAGTACTTAGCACTGTGAAAACAGCACTTTCGCCGAAGAAAATTTAGTTCTCTAAGTCCGTGAAACAGTGAACAGAGAATGTATGAGTTTCTCAATTTTGGTAACAGATAGAAAGAAGCGAAAGTACACAGTGATTCATCTACCTAGAAAAGTTACAGAGGTTTACACAGAGAATTCCAAGTATAAGTGCAAGAAAATAAGAGAGACTTAGAAAACTTGTAAAACCTACATTGTGGATAGAGTTGAGAGTACTTAGCACTGTGAAAACAGCACTTTCGCCGATGGAAATTTAGTTCTCTAAGTCCGTGAAACAGTGAACAGAGAATGTATGAGTTTCTCAAGTTTGGTAACAGATAGAAACAAGTGAAAGTACACAGTGATTCATCTACCTAGAAAAGTTACAGAGGTTTACACAGAGAATTCCAAGGATAAGTACAAGAAAATGAGAGAGACTTAGAAAACTGGTGAAACCTACATTGTTGATAGAGTTGGGAGTACTTAGCACTGTGAAAACAGCACTTTCCCAGAAAGAAATCTACTTCTCTAACACTGGGAAACAGGGAACAGAGAATGTATGTGTTTCTCAAGATTGGTAACAGATAGAAACAAGAGAAAGTACACAGTGATTCATCTACCTAGAGAAGTTTCAGAAGTTCACTCAGAGAATTCCATGTATAAGAACAAGAAAACAAGAGAGACTTAGAAAACTGGTAAAACCTACATTGTGGATAGAGTTGGGAGTACTTAGCACTGTGAAAACAGCACTTTCCCAGACAGAAATCTACTTCTCTAACACTGGGAAACAGTGAACAGAGAATGTATGAGTTTCTCCAGATTGGTGACAGATAGAAACAAGAGAAAGTACACAGTGATTCATCTACCTAGAGAAGTTACAGAGGTTTACACAGAGAATTCCAAGTATAAGTGCAAGAAAATAAGAGAGACTTAGAAATCTTGTAAAACCTACATTGTGGATAGAGTTGGGAGTACTTAGCACAGTGAAAACAGCACTTTCGCCGAAGGAAATTTAGTTCTCTAAGTCCGTGAAACAGTGAACAGAGAATGTATGAGTTTCTCAAGTTTGGTAACAGATAGAAACAAGCGAAAGTACACAGTGATTCATCTACCTAGAAAAGTTACAGAGGTTTACACAGAGAATTCCAAGGATAAGTACAAGAAAATAAGAGAGACTTAGAAAACTGGTAAAACCTACATTGTTGATAGAGTTGGGAGTACTTAGCACTGTGAAAACAGCACTTTTGCAGAAAGAAATCTACTTCTCTAACACTGGGAAACAATGAACACAGAATGTATGAGTTTCTCAAGATTGGTAACAGATAGAAACAAGAGAAAGTACACAGTGATTCATATACCTAGAGAAGTTACAGAGGTTTACACAGAGAATTCCAAGTATAAGTACAAGAAAATAAGAGAGACTTAGAAAACTGGTAAAACCTACATTGTTGATAGAGTTGGGAGTACTTAGCACTGTGAAAACAGCACTTTCCCAGAAAGAAATCTACTTCTCTAACACTGGGAAACAGGGAACAGAGAATGTATGTGTTTCTCAAGATTGGTAACAGATAGAAACAAGAGAAAGTACACAATGATTCATCTACCTAGAGAAGTTTCAGAAGTTCACTCAGAGAATTCCATGTATAAGAACAAGAAAATAAGAGAGACTTAGAAAACTGGTAAAACCTACATTGTGGATAGAGTTGGGAGTATTTAGCACTGTGAAAACAGCACTTTCCCAGACAGAAATCTACTTCTCTAAGACTGGGAAACAGTGAACAGAGAATGTATGAGTTTCTCCAGATTGGTGACAGATAGAAACAAGAGAAAGTACACAGTGATTCATCTACCTAGAGAAGTTACAGAGGTTTACACAGAGAATTCCAAGTATAAGTACAAGAAAATAAGAGAGACTTAGAAAACTGGTAAAACCTACAGTGTTGATAGAGTTGGGAGTACTTAGCACTGTGAAAACAGCACTTTCGCCGAAAGAAATTTAGTTTTCTAAGTCCATGAAACAGTGAAAAGAGAATGTATCAGTTTCTCAAGATTGGTAACAGATAGAAACAAGAGAAAGTACACAGTGATTCATCTACCTAGAGAAGTTACAGAGGTTTACACAGAGAATTCCAAGTATAAGTACAAGAAAATAAGAGAGACTTAGAAAACTTGTAAAACCTACATTGTGGATAGAGTTGGGAGTACTTAGCACTGTGAAAACAACACTTTCGCCGAAGGAAATTTAGTTTTCTAAGTCCGTGAAACAGTGAACAGAGAATGTATGAGTTTCTCAAGTTTGGTAACAGATAGAAACAAGTGAAAGTACACAGTGATTCATCTACCTAGAAAAGTTACAGAGGTTTACACAGAGAATTCCAAGGATAAGTACAAGAAAATAAGAGAGACTTAGAAAACTGGTAAAACCTACATTGTTGATAGAGTTGGGAGTACTTAGCACTGTGAAAGCAGCACTTTCCCAGAAAGAAATCTACTTCTCTAACACTGGGAAACAGTGAACAGAGAATGTATGTGTTTCTCAAGATTGGTAACAGATAGAAACAAGAGAAAGTACACAGTGATTCACCTACCTAGAGAAGTTACAGAAGTTTACTCAGAGAATTCCATGTATAAGTACAAGAAAATAAGAGAGACTTAGAAAACTGGTAAAACCTACATTGTGGATAGAGTTGGGAGTACTTAGCACTGTGAAAACAGCACTTTCACCGAAGGAAATTTAGTTCTCTAAGTCCGTGAAACAGTGAACAGAGAATGTATGAGTTTCTCAAGTTTGGTAACAGATAGAAACAAGCGAAAGTACACACTGATTCATCTACCTAGAAAAGTTACAGAGGTTTACACAGAGAATTCCAAGGATAAGTACAAGAAAATAAGAGAGACTTAGAAAACCGGTAAAACCTACATTGTTGATAGAGTTGGGAGTACTTAGCACTGTGAAAACAGCACTTTCGCAGAAAGAAACCTACTTCTCTAACACTGGGAAACAGTGAACAGAGAATGTATGAGTTTCTCAAGATTGGTAACAGATAGAAACAAGAGAAAGTACACAGTGATTCATCTACCTAGAGAAGTGACAGAAGTTTACTCACAGAATTCCATGTATAAGTACAAGAAAATAAGAGAGACTTAAAAAACTGGTAAAACGTACATTGTGGATAGAGTTGGGAGTACATAGCACTGTGAAAACAGCACTTTCGCCGAAGGAAATTTAGTTCTCTAATTCCGTGAAACACTGAACAGAGAATGTATGAGTTTCTCAAGTTTGGTAACAGATAGAAACAAGCGAAAGTACACAGTGATTCATCTACCTAGAAAAGTTACAGAGGTTTACACAGAGAATTCCAAGGATAAGTACAATAAAATAAGAGAGACTTAGAAAACTGGAAAACCTACATTGTTGATAGAGTTAGGAGTACTTAGCACTGTGAAAACAGCACTTTCGCCGAAGAAAATTTAGTTCTCTAAGTCCGTGAAACAGTGAACAGAGAATGTATGAGTTTCTCAAGTTTGGTAACAGATAGAAACAAGCGAAAGTACACAGTGATTCATCTACCTAGAAAAGTTACAGAGGTTTACACAGAGAATTCCAAGGATCAGTACAAGAAAATAAGAGAGACTTAGAAAACTGTTAAAACCTACATTGTTGATAGAGTTGGGAGTACTTAGCACTGTGAAAGCAGCACTTTCGCAGAAAGAAATCTACTTCTCTAAGACTGGGAAACAGTGAACAGAGAATGTATGAGTTTCTCAAGATTGGTAACAGATAGAAACAAAAGAAAGTACACAGTGATTCATCTACCTAGAGAAGTTACAGAGGTTTACACAGAGAATTCCAAGTATAAGTACAAGAAAATAAGAGAGACTTAGAAAACTGGTAAAACCTACATTGTTGATAGAGTTGGGAGTACTTAGCACTGTGAAAACAGCACTTTCGCCGAAGGAAATTTATTTCTCTAAGTCCGTGAAACAGTGAACAGAGAATGTATGAGTTTCTCAAGTTTGGTAACAGATAGAAATAAGCGAAAGTACACAGTGATTCATCTACCTAGAAAAGTTACAGAGGTTTACAAAGAGAATTCCAAGGATACGTACAAGAAAATAAGAGAGACTTAGAAAACTGGTAAAACCTACATTGTTGATAGAGTTGGGAGTACTTAGCACTGTGAAAACAGCACTTTCGCCGAAGGAAATTTAGTTCTCTAAGTCCGTGAAACAGTGAACAGAGAATGTATGAGTTTCTCAAGTTTGGTAACAGATAAAAACAAGCGAAAGTACACAGTGATTCATCTACCTAGAAAAGTTACAGAGGTTTACACAGAGAATTCCAAGGATAAGTACAAGAAAATAAGAGAGACTTAGAACACTGGTAAAACCTACATTGTGGATAGAGTTGGGAGTACTTAGCACTGTGAAAACAGCACTTTCGCCGAAGGAAATTTAGTTCTCTAAGTCCGTGAAACAGTGAACAGAGAATGTATGAGTTTCTCAAGTTTGGTAAGAGATAGAAACAATCGAAAGTACACAGTGATTCATCTACCTAGAAAAGTTACAAAGGTTTACACAGAGAATTCCAAGGATAAGTACAAGAAAATAAGAGAGACTTAGAAAACTGGTAAAACCTACATTGTTGATAGAGTTGGGAGTACTTAGCACTGTGAAAACAGCACTTTCGCCGAAGGAAATTTAGTTCTCTAAGTCCGTGAAACAGTGAACAGAGAATGCATGAGTTTCTCAAGTTTGGTAACAGATAAAACAAGCGAAAGTACACAGTGATTCATCTACCTAGAAAAGTTACAGAGGTTTACACAGAGAATTCCAAGGATAAGTACAAGAAAATAAGAGAGACTTAGAAAACCGGTAAAACCTACATTGTTGATAGAGTTGGGAGTACTTAGCACTGTGAAAACAGCACTTAAGCAGAAAGAAATCTACTTCTCTAAGACTGGGAAACAGTGAACAGAGAATGTATGAGTTTCTCAAGATTGGTAACAGATAGAAACAAGAGAAAGTACACAGTGATTCATCTACCTAGAGAAGTTACAGAGGTTTACACAGAGAATTCCAAGTATAAGTACAAGAAAATAAGAGAGACTTAGAAAACTGGTAAAACCTACATTGTTGATAGAGTTGGGAGTACTTAGCACTGTGAAAACAGCACTTTCGCCGAAGGAAATTTAGTTCTCTAAGTCCGTGAAACAGTGAACAGAGAATGTATGAGTTTCTCAAGTTTGGTAACAGATAGAAACAAGCGAAAGTACACAGTGATTCATCTACCTAGAAAAGTTACAGAGGTTTACACAGAGAATTCCAAGGATAAGTACAAGAAAATAAGAGAGACTTAGAAAACTGTTAAAACCTACATTGTTGATAGAGTTGGGAGTACTTAGCACTGTGAAAACCGCAGTTTCGCCGAAGGAAATTTAGTTCTCTAAGTCCATGAAACAGTGAACAGAGAATGTATGAGTTTCTCAAGTTTGGTAACAGATAGAAAGAAGCGAAAGTACACAGTGATTCATCTACCTAGAAAAGTTACAGAGGTTTACACAGAGAATTCCAAGTATAAGTACAAGAAAATAAGAGAGACTTAGAAAACTGGTAAAACCTACATTGTCAATAGAGTTGGGAGTACTTAGCACTGTGAAAACAGCACTTTCGCAGAAAGAAGTCTACCTCTCTAACACTGGGAAACAATGAACAGAGAATGTATGAGCTTCTCAAGATTGGTAACAGATAGAAACAAGAGAAAGTACACAGTCATTCATATACCTAGAGAAGTTACAGAGGTTTACACAGAGAATTCCAAGGATAAGTACAAGAAAATAAGAGAGACTTAGAAAACTGGTAAAACCTACATTGTTGATAGACTTGGAAGTACTTAGGACTGTGAAAACAGCACTTTCGCCGAAAAAATCTACTTCTCTAAAACTGGGAAACAGTGAACAGAAAATGTATGAGTTTCTCAAGTTTGGTAACAGATAAAAACAAGCGAAAGTACACAGTGATTCATCTACCTAGAAAAGTTACAGAGGCTTACACAGAGAATTCCAAGGATAAGTACAAGAAAATAAGAGAGACTTAGAAAACTGGTAAAACCTACATTGTTGATAGAGTTGGGAGTACTTATCACTGTGAAAACCGCAGTTTCGCCGAAGGAAATTTAGTTCTCTAAGTCCGTGAAACAGTGAACAGACAATGTATGAGTTTCTCAAGTTTGGTAACAGATAGAAACAAGCGAAAGTACACAGTGATTCATCTACCTAGAAAAGTTACAGAGGTTTATACAGAGAATTCCAAGGATAAGTACAAGAAAATAAGAGAGATTTAGAAAACTGGTAAAACCTACATTGTTAATAGAGTTGGGAGTACTTAGCACTGTGAAAACAGCACTTTCGCAGAAAGAAATCTACTTCTCTAACACTGGGAAACAATGAACAGAGAATGTATGAGTTTCTCAAGATTGGTAACAGATAGAAACAAGAGAAAGTACACAGTCATTCATATACCTAGAGAAGTTACAGAGGTTTACACAGAGAATTCCAAGTATAAGTACAAGAAAATAAGAGAGACTTAGAAAACTGGTAAAACCTACATTGTTGATAGAGTTGGGAGTACTTAGCACTGTGAAAACCGCACTTTCGCCGAAGGAAATTTAGTTCTCTAAGTCCGTGAAACAGTGAACAGAGAATGTATGAGTTTCTCAAGTTTGGTAAGAGATAGAAACAGGTGAAAGTACACAGTGATTCATCTACCTAGAAAAGTTACAGAGGTTTACACAGAGAATTCCAAGGATAAGTACAAGAAAATAAGAGAGACTTAGAAAACTGGTAAAACCTACATTGTTAATAGAGTTGGGAGTACTTAGCACTGTGAAAACAGCACTTTCGCAGAAAGAAATCTACTTCTCTAACACTGGGGAACAATGAAAAGAGAATGTATGAGTTTCTCAAGATTGGTAACAGATAGAAACAAGAGAAAGTACACAGTCATTCGTATACCTAGAGAAGTTACAGAGGTTTACACAGAGAATTCCAAGTATAAGTACAAGAAAATAAGAGAGACTTAGAAAACTGGTAAAACCTACATTGTTGATAGAGTTGGGAGTACTTATCACTGTGAAAACAGCACTTTCGCCGAAGGAAATTTGGTTCTCTAAGTCCGTGAAACAGTGAACAGAGAATGTATGAGTTTCTCAAGTTTGGTAAAAAATAGAAACAAGCGAAAGTACACAGTGATTCCTCTACCTAGAAAAGTTACAGAGGTTTACACAGAGAATTCCAAGGATAAGTACAAGAAAATAAGAGAGACTTAGAAAACTGGTAAAACCTACATTGTTGATAGAGTTGGGAGTACTTAGCACTGTGAAAACCGCAGTTTCACCGAAGGAAATTTAGTTCTCTAAGTCCGTGAAACAGTGAACAGAGAATGTATGAGTTTCTCAAGTTTGGTAACAGATAGAAACAAGCGAAAGTACACAGTGATTCATCTACCTAGAAAAGTTACAGAGGTTTACACAGAGAATTCCAAGGATAAGTACAAGAAAATAAGAGAGACTTAGAAAACTGGTAAAACCTACATTGTTAATAGTGTTGGGAGTACTTAGCACTGTGAAAACAGCACTTTCGCAGAAAGAAATCTACTTCTCTAACACTGGGAAACAATGAACAGAGAATGTATGAGTTTCTCAAGATTGGTAACACATAGAAACAAGAGAAAGTACACAGTCATTCATATACCTAGAGAAGTTACAGAGGTTTACACAGAGAATTCCAAGGATAAGTACAAGAAAATAAGAGAGACTTAGAAAACTGGTAAAACCTACATGGTTGATAGAGTTGGGAGTACTTAGCACTGTGAAAACAGCACTTTCGCCGAAGGAAATTTAGTTCTCTAAGTCCGTGAAACAGTGAACAGAGAATGTATGAGTTTCTCAAGTTTGGTAACAGATAGAAACAAGCGAAAGTACACAGTGATTCATCTACCTAGAAAAGTTACAGAGGTTTACACAGAGAATTCCAAGGATAAGTACAAGAAAATAAGAGAGACTTAGAAAACTGGTAAAACCTACATTGTTGATAGAGTTGGGAGTACTTAGCACTGTGAAAACAGCACTTTCGCCGAAGGAAATTTAGTTCTCTAAGTCCGTGAAACAGTGAACAGAGAATGTATGAGTTTCTCAAGTTTGGTAACAGATAGAAACAAGCGAAAGTACACAGTGATTCATCTACCTAGAAAAGTTACAGAGGTTTACACAGAGAATTCCAAGGATAAGTACAAGAAAATAAGAGAGACTTAGAAAACTGGTAAAACCTACATTGTTGATAGAGTTGGGAGTACTTAGCACTGTGAAAACAGCACTTTCGCCGAAGGAAATTTAGTTCTCTAAGTCCGTGAAACAGTGAACAGAGAATGTATGAGTTTCTCAAGTTTGGTAACAGATAGAAACAAGCGAAAGTACACAGTGATTCATCTACCTAGAAAAGTTACAGAGGTTTACACAGAGAATTCCAAGGATAAGTACAAGAAAATAAGAGAGACTTAGAAAACTGGTAAAACCTACATTGTTAATAGAGTTGGGAGTACTTAGCACTGTGAAAACAGCAGTTTCGCAGAAAGAAATCTACTTCTCTAACACTGGGAAACAATGAACAGAGAATGTATGAGTTTCTCAAGATTGGTAACATATAGAAACAAGAGAAAGTACACACTGATTCATATACCTAGAGAAGTTACAGAGGTTTACACAGAGAATTCCAAGGATAAGTACAAGAAAATAAGAGAGACTTAGAAAACTGGTAAAACCTACATTGTTGATAGAGTTGGCAGTACTTAGCACTGTGAAAACAGCACTTTCGCCGAAAGAAATTTAGTTCTCTAAGTCCTTGAAACAGTGAACAGAGAATGTATGAGTTTCTCAAGATTGGTAACAGATAGAAACAAGAGAAAGTACACAGTGATTCATTTACCTAGAAAAGTTACAGAGGTTTACACAGAGAAAACCAAGTATAAGTACAAGAAAATAAGAGAGACTTAGAAAACTGGTAAAACCTACATTGTTGATAGACTTGGGAGTACTTAGCACTGTGAAAACAGCACTTTCGCCGAAAAAATCTACTTCTCTAAAACTGGGAAACAGTTAACAGAGAATGTATGAGTTCCTCAAGATTGATAATAGAAACAAGAGAAAGTACACAGTGATTCATCTACCTAGAGGAGTTACAGACGTTTACTCAGAGAATTCCATGTATAAGTACAAGAAAATAAGAGAGACTTAGAAAACTGGTAAAACCTACACTGTTGATAGAGTTGGGAGTACTTAGCACTGTGAAAACAGCACTTTCGTCGAAAGAAATTTAGTTTTCTAAGTCCGTGAAACAGTGAAAAGAGAATGTATCAGTTTCTCAAGATTGCTAACAGATAGAAACAAGAGAAAGTACACAGTGATTCATCTACCTAGAAAAGTTACAGAGGTTTACACAGAGAATTCCAAGTATAAGTACAAGAAAATAAGAGAGACTTAGAAAACTGGTAAAACCTACATTGTTGATAGAGTTGCGAGTACTTAGCGCTGTGAAAGCAGCACTTTCCCAGAAAGAAATCTACCTCTCTAACACTGGGAAACAGGGAACAGAGAATGTATGTGTTTCTCAAGATTGGTAACAGATAGAAACAAGAGAAAGTACACAGTGATTCATCTACCTAGAGAAGTTACAGAAGTGCACTCAGAGAATTCCATGTATAAGAACAAGAAAATAAGAGAGACTTAGAAAACTGGTAAAACCTACATTGTGGATAGAGTTGGGAGTATTTAGCACTGTGAAAACAGAACTTTCCCAGACAGAAATCTACTTCTCTAAGACTGGGAAACAGTGAACAGAGAATGTATGAGTTTCTCCTGATTGGTGACAGATAGAAACAAGAGAAAGTACACAGTGATTCATCTACCTAGAGAAGTTACAGAGGTTTACACAGAGAATTCCAAGGATAAGTACAAGAAAATAAGAGAGACTTAGAAAACTTGTAAACCTACATTGTGGATAGAGTTGGGAGTACTTAGCACTGTGAAAACAGCACTTTCGCCGAAGAAAATTTAGTTCTCTAAGTCCGTGAAACAGTGAAAAGAGAATGTATGAGTTTCTCAATTTTGGTAACAGATAGAAACAAGCGAAAGTACACAGTGATTCATCTACCTAGAAAAGTTACAGAGGTTTACACAGAGAATTCCAAGTATAAGTGCAAGAAAATAAGAGAGACTTAGAAAACTTGTAAAACCTACATTGTGGATAGAGTTGGGAGTACTTAGTACTGTGAAAACAGCACTTTCGCCGATGGAAATTTAGTTCTCTAAGTCCGTGAAACAGTGAACAGAGAATGTATGAGTTTCTCAAGTTTGGTAACAGATAGAAACAAGTGAAAGTACACAGTGATTCATCTACCTAGAAAAGTTACAGAGGTTTACACAGAGAATTCCAAGGATAAGTACAAGAAAATGAGAGAGACTTAGAAAACTGGTGAAACCTACATTGTTGATAGAGTTGGGAGTACTTAGCACTGTGAAAACAGCACTTTCCCAGAAAGAAATCTACTTCTCTAACACTGGGAAACAGGGAACAGAGAATGTATGTGTTTCTCAAGATTGGTAACAGATAGAAACAAGAGAAAGTACACAGTGATTCATCTACCTAGAGAAGTTTCAGAAGTTCACTCAGAGAATTCCATGTATAAGAACAAGAAAACAAGAGAGACTTAGAAAACTGGTAAAACCTACATTGTTGATAGTTTTGGGAGTACTTAGCACTGTGAAAACAGCGCTTTCGCCGAGGGAAATTTAGTTCTCTAAGTCCGTGAAACAGTGAACAGAGAATGTATGAGTTTCTCAAGTTTGGTAACAGATAGAACCAAGCGAAAGTACACAGTGATTCATCTACCTAGAAAAGTTACAGAGGTTTACACAGAGAATTCCAAGGATAAGTACAAGAAAATAAGAGAGACTTAGAAAACTGGTAAAATCTACATTGTTGATAGAGTTGGGAGTACTTAGCACTGTGAAAACAGCACTTTCGTCGAAGGAAATTTAGTTCTCTAAGTCCGTGAAACAGTGAACAGAGAATGTATGAGTTTCTCAAGTTTGGTAACAGATAGAAACAAGCGAAAGTATACAGTGATTCATCTACCTAGAAAAGTTACAGAGTTTTACACAGAAAATTCCAAGGATAAGTACAAGAAAATAAGAGAGACTTAGAAAACTGGTAAAACCTACATTGTGGATAGAGTTGGGAGTACTTAGCACTGTGAAAACAGCACTTTCACAAAGGAAATTTAGTTCTCTAAGTCCGTGAAACAGTGAACAGAGAATGTATGAGTTTCTCAAGTTTGGTAACAGATAGAAACAAGCGAAAGTACACAGTGATTCATCTACCTAGAAAAGTTACAGAGGTTTACACAGAGAATTCCAAGTATAAGTACAAGAAAATAAGAGAGACTTAGAAAACCGGTAAAACCTACATTGTTGATAGAGCTGGGAGTACTTAGCGCTGTGAAAACAGCACTTTCGCAGAAAGAAATCTACTTCTCTAACACTGGGAAACAGTGAACAGAGAATGTATGAGTTTCTCAAGATTGGTAACAGATAGAAACAAGAGAAAGTACACAGTGATTCATATACCTAGAGAAGTTAAAGAGGTTTACACAGAGAATTCCAAGTATAAGTACAAGAAAATAAGAGAGACTTAGAAAACTGGTGAAACCTACATTGTTGATAGAGTTGGGAGTACTTAGCACTGTGAAAACAGCACATTCGCCGATGGAAATTTAGTTCTCTAATTCCGTGAAACACTGAACAGAGAATGTATGAGTTTCTCAAGTTTGGTAACAGATAGAAACAAGCGAAAGTACACAGTGATTCATCTACCTAGAAAAGTTACAGAGGTTTACACAGAGAATTCCAAGGATAAGTACAATAAAATAAGAGAGACTTAGAAAACTGGAAAACCTACATTGTTGATAGAGTTAGTAGTACTTAGCACTGTGAAAACAGCACTTTCGCCGAAGAAAATTTAGTTCTCTAAGTCCGTGAAACAGTGAACACAGAATGTATGAGTTTCTCAAGTTTGGTAACAGATAGAAACAATCGAAAGTACACAGTGATTCATCTACCTAGAAAAGTTACAGAGGTTTACACAGAGAATTCCAAGGATATGTACAAGAAAATAAGAGAGACTTAGAAAACTGGTAAAACCTACATTGTTGATAGAGTTGGGAGTACTTAGCAATGTGAAAACAGCACTTTCGCAGAAAGAAATCTACTCTAACACTGGGAAACAGTGAACAGAGAATGTATGAGTTTCTCAAGATTGGTAACAGATAGAAACAAGAGAAAGTACACAGTGATTCATCTACCTAGAAAAGTTACAGAGGTTTACACAGAGAATTCCAAGGATCAGTACAAGAAAATAAGAGAGACTTAGAAAACTGTTAAAACCTACATTGTTGATAGAGTTGGGAGTACTTAGCACTGTGAAAACCGCAGTTTCGCCGAAGGAAATTTAGTTCTCTAAGTCCATGAAACAGTGAACAGAGAATGTATGAGTTTCTCAAGTTTGGTAACAGATAGAAACAAGCGAAAGTACACAGTGATTCATCTACCTAGAAAAGTTACAGAGGTTTACACAGAGAATTCCAAGGATAAGTACAAGAAAATAAGAGAGACTTAGAAAACTGGTAAAACCTACATTGTTAATAAAGTTGGGAGTACTTAGCACTGTGAAAACAGCACTTTCGCAGAAAGAAGTCTACTTCTCTAACACTGGGAAACAATGAACAGAGAATGTATGAGCTTCTCAAGATTGGTAACAGATAGAAACAAGAGAAAGTACACAGTCATTCATATACCTAGAGAAGTTACAGAGGTTTACACAGAGAATTCCAAGGATAAGTACAAGAAAATAAGAGAGACTTAGTAAACTGGTAAAACCTACATTGTTGATAGAGTTGGGAGTACTTAGCACTGTGAAAACAGCACTTTCGCCGAAGGAAATTTAGTTCTCTAAGTCCGTGAAACAGTGAACAGAGAATGTATGAGTTTCTGAAGTTTGGTAACAGATAGAAACAAGCGAAAGTACACAGTGATTCATCTACCTAGAAAAGTTACAGAGGTTTACACAGAGAATTCCAAGGATAAGTACAAGCAAATAAGAGAGACTTAGAAAACTGGTAAAACCTACATTGTTGATAGAGTTGGGAGTACTTAGCACTGTGAAAGCAGCACTTTCGCAGAAAGAAATCTACTTCTCTAAGACTGGGAAACAGTGAAGAGAGAATGTATGAGTTTCTCAAGATTGGTAACAGATAGAATCAAAAGAAAGTACACAGTGATTCATCTACCTAGAGAAGTTACAGAGGTTTACACAGAGAATTCCAAGTATAAGTACAAGAAAATAAGAGAGACTTAGAAAACTGGTAAAACCTACATTGTTGATAGAGTTGGGAGTACTTAGCACTGTGAAAACAGCACTTTCGCCGAAGGAAATTTATTTCTCTAAGTCCGTGAAACAGTGAACAGAGAATGTATGAGTTTCTCAAGTTTGGTAACAGATAGAAATAAGCGAAAGTACACAGTGATTCATCTACCTAGAAAAGTTACAGAGGTTTACAAAGAGAATTCCAAGGATACGTACAAGAAAATAAGAGAGACTTAGAAAACTGGTAAAACCTACATTGTTGATAGAGTTGGGAGTACTTAGCACTGTGAAAACAGCACTTTCGCCGAAGGAAATTTAGTTCTCTAAGTCCGTGAAACAGTGAACAGAGAATGTATGAGTTTCTCAAGTTTGGTAACAGATAAAAACAAGCGAAAGTACACAGTGATTCATCTACCTAGAAAAGTTACAGAGGTTTACACAGAGAATTCCAAGGATAAGTACAAGAAAATAAGAGAGACTTAGAACACTGGTAAAACCTACATTGTGGATAGAGTTGGGAGTGCTTAGCACTGTGAAAACAGCACTTTCGCCGAAGGAAATTTAGTTCTCTAAGTCCGTGAAACAGTGAACAGAGAATGTATGAGTTTCTCAAGTTTGGTAAGAGATAGAAACAATCGAAAGTACACAGTGATTCATCTACCTAGAAAAGTTACAAAGGTTTACACAGAGAATTCCAAGGATAAGTACAAGAAAATAAGAGAGACTTAGAAAACTGGTAAAACCTACATTGTTGATAGAGTTGGGAGTACTTAGCACTGTGAAAACAGCACTTTCGCCGAAGGAAATTTAGTTCTCTAAGTCCGTGAAACAGTGAACAGAGAATGCATGAGTTTCTCAAGTTTGGTAACAGATAAAACAAGCGAAAGTACACAGTGATTCATCTACCTAGAAAAGTTACAGAGGTTTACACAGAGAATTCCAAGGATAAGTACAAGAATATAAGAGAGACTTAGAAAACCGGTAAAACCTACATTGTTGATAGAGTTGGGAGTACTTAGCACTGTGAAAACAGCACTTAAGCAGAAAGAAATCTACTTCTCTAAGACTGGGAAACAGTGAACAGAGAATGTATGAGTTTCTCAAGATTGGTAACAGATAGAAACAAGAGAAAGTACACAGTGATTCATCTACCTAGAGAAGTTACAGAGGTTTACACAGAGAATTCCAAGTATAAGTACAAGAAAATAAGAGAGACTTAGAAAACTGGTAAAACCTACATTGTTGATAGAGTTGGGAGTACTTAGCACTGTGAAAACAGCACTTTCGCCGAAGGAAATTTAGTTCTCTAAGTCCGTGAAACAGTGAACAGAGAATGTATGAGTTTCTTAAGTTTGGTAACAGATAGAAACAAGCGAAAGTACACAGTGATTCATCTACCTAGAAAAGTTACAGAGGTTTACACAGAGAATTCCAAGGATAAGTACAAGAAAATAAGAGAGACTTAGAAAACTGTTAAAACCTACATTGTTGATAGAGTTGGGAGTACTTAGCACTGTGAAAACCGCAGTTTCGCCGAAGGAAATTTAGTTCTCTAAGTCCATGAAACAGTGAACAGAGAATGTATGAGTTTCTCAAGTTTGGTAACAGATAGAAAGAAGCGAAAGTACACAGTGATTCATCTACCTAGAAAAGTTACAGAGGTTTACACAGAGAATTCCAAGGATAAGTACAAGAAAATAAGAGAGACTTAGAAAACTGGTAAAACCTACATTGTTAATAGAGTTGGGAGTACTTAGCACTGTGAAAACAGCACTTTCGCAGAAAGAAGTCTACCTCTCTAACACTGGGAAACAATGAACAGAGAATGTATGAGCTTCTCAAGATTGGTAACAGATAGAAACAAGAGAAGGTACACAGTCATTCATATACCTAGAGAAGTTACAGAGGTTTACACAGAGAATTCCAAGGATAAGTACAAGAAAATAAGAGAGACTTAGAAAACTGGTAAAACCTACATTGTTGATAGACTTGGAAGTACTTAGGACTGTGAAAACAGCACTTTCGCCGAAAAAATCTACTTCTCTAAAACTGGGAAACAGTGAACAGAAAATGTATGAGTTTCTCAAGTTTGGTAACAGATAAAAACAAGCGAAAGTACACAGTGATTCATCTACCTAGAAAAGTTACAGAGGCTTACACAGAGAATTCCAAGGATAAGTACAAGAAAATAAGAGAGACTTAGAAAACTGGTAAAACCTACATTGTTGATAGAGTTGGGAGTACTTATCACTGTGAAAACCGCAGTTTCGCCGAAGGAAATTTAGTTCTCTAAGTCCGTGAAACAGTGAACAGACAATGTATGAGTTTCTCAAGTTTGGTAACAGATAGAAACAAGCGAAAGTACACAGTGATTCATCTACCTAGAAAAGTTACAGAGGTTTATACAGAGAATTCCAAGGATAAGTACAAGAAAATAAGAGAGATTTAGAAAACTGGTAAAACCTACATTGTTAATAGAGTTGGGAGTACTTAGCACTGTGAAAACAGCACTTTCGCAGAAAGAAATCTACTTCTCTAACACTGGGAAACAATGAACAGAGAATGTATGAGTTTCTCAAGATTGGTAACAGATAGAAACAAGAGAAAGTACACAGTCATTCATATACCTAGAGAAGTTACAGAGGTTTACACAGAGAATTCCAAGTATAAGTACAAGAAAATAAGAGAGACTTAGAAAACTGGTAAAACCTACATTGTTGATAGAGTTGGGAGTACTTAGCACTGTGAAAACCGCACTTTCGCCGAAGGAAATTTAGTTCTCTAAGTCCGTGAAACAGTGAACAGAGAATGTATGAGTTTCTCAAGTTTGGTAACAGATAGAAACAGGTGAAAGTACACAGTGATTCATCTACCTAGAAAAGTTACAGAGGTTTACACAGAGAATTCCAAGGATAAGTACAAGAAAATAAGAGAGACATAGAAAACTGGTAAAACCTACATTGTTAATAGAGTTGGGAGTACTTAGCACTGTGAAAACAGCACTTTCGCAGAAAGAAATCTACTTCTCTAACACTGGGGAACAATGAAAAGAGAATGTATGAGTTTCTCAAGATTGGTAACAGATAGAAACAAGAGAAAGTACACAGTCATTCGTATACCTAGAGAAGTTACAGAGGTTTACACAGAGAATTCCAAGTATAAGTACAAGAAAATAAGAGAGACTTAGAAAACTGGTAAAACCTACATTGTTGATAGAGTTGGGAGTACTTATCACTGTGAAAACAGCACTTTCGCCGAAGGAAATTTGGTTCTCTAAGTCCGTGAAACAGTGAACAGAGAATGTATGAGTTTCTCAAGTTTGGTAAAAAATAGAAACAAGCGAAAGTACACAGTGATTCCTCTACCTAGAAAAGTTACAGAGGTTTACACAGAGAATTCCAAGGATAAGTACAAGAAAATAAGAGAGACTTAGAAAACTGGTAAAACCTACATTGTTGATAGAGTTGGGAGTACTTAGCACTGTGAAAACTGCAGTTTCACCGAAGGAAATTTAGTTCTCTAAGTCCGTGAAACAGTGAACAGAGAATGTATGTGTTTCTCAAGTTTGGTAACAGATAGAAACAAGCGAAAGTACACAGTGATTCATCTACCTAGAAAAGTTACAGAGGTTTACACAGAGAATTCCAAGGATAAGTACAAGAAAATAAGAGAGACTTAGAAAACTGGTAAAACCTACATTGTTAATAGAGTTGGGAGTACTTAGCACTGTGAAAACAGCACTTTCGCAGAAAGAAATCTACTTCTCTAACACTGGGAAACAATGAACAGAGAATGTATGAGTTTCTCAAGATTGGTAACAGATAGAAACAAGAGAAAGTACACAGTCATTCATATACCTAGAGAAGTTACAGAGGTTTACACAGAGAATTCCAAGGATAAGTACAAGAAAATAAGAGAGACTTAGAAAACTGGTAAAACCTACATTGTTGATAGAGTTGGGAGTACTTAGCACTGTGAAAACAGCACTTTCGCCGAAGGAAATTTAGTTCTCTAAGTCCGTGAAACAGTGAACAGAGAATGTATGAGTTTCTCAAGTTTGGTAACAGATAGAAACAAGCGAAAGTACACAGTGATTCATCTACCTAGAAAAGTTACAGAGGTTTACACAGAGAATTCCAAGGATAAGTACAAGAAAATAAGAGAGACTTAGAAAACTGGTAAAACCTACATTGTTGATAGAGTTGGGAGTACTTAGCACTGTGAAAACAGCACTTTCGCCGAAGGAAATTTAGTTCTCTAAGTCCGTGAAACAGTGAACAGAGAATGTATGAGTTTCTCAAGTTTGGTAACAGATAGAAACAAGCGAAAGTACACAGTGATTCATCTACCTAGAAAAGTTACAGAGGTTTACACAGAGAATTCCAAGGATAAGTACAAGAAAATAAGAGAGACTTAGAAAACTGGTAAAACCTACATTGTTAATAGAGTTGGGAGTACTTAGCACTGTGAAAACAGCAGTTTCGCAGAAAGAAATCTACTTCTCTAACACTGGGAAACAATGAACAGAGAATGTATGAGTTTCTCAAGATTGGTAACATATAGAAACAAGAGAAAGTACACACTGATTCATATACCTAGAGAAGTTACAGAGGTTTACACAGAGAATTCCAAGGATAAGTACAAGAAAATAAGAGAGACTTAGAAAACTGGTAAAACCTACATTGTTGATAGAGTTGGCAGTACTTAGCACTGTGAAAACAGCACTTTCGCCGAAAGAAATTTAGTTCTCTAAGTCCTTGAAACAGTGAACAGAGAATGTATGAGTTTCTCAAGATTGGTAACAGATAGAAACAAGAGAAAGTACACAGTGATTCATTTACCTAGAAAAGTTACAGAGGTTTACACAGAGAAAACCAAGTATAAGTACAAGAAAATAAGAGAGACTTAGAAAACTGGTAAAACCTACATTGTTGATAGACTTGGGAGTACTTAGCACTGTGAAAACAGCACTTTCGCCGAAAAAATCTACTTCTCTAAAACTGGGAAACAGTTAACAGAGAATGTATGAGTTCCTCAAGATTGATAATAGAAACAAGAGAAAGTACACAGTGATTCATCTACCTAGAGGAGTTACAGACGTTTACTCAGAGAATTCCATGTATAAGTACAAGAAAATAAGAGAGACTTAGAAAACTGGTAAAACCTACACTGTTGATAGAGTTGGGAGTACTTAGCACTGTGAAAACAGCACTTTCGTCGAAAGAAATTTAGTTTTCTAAGTCCGTGAAACAGTGAAAAGAGAATGTATCAGTTTCTCAAGATTGCTAACAGATAGAAACAAGAGAAAGTACACAGTGATTCATCTACCTAGAAAAGTTACAGAGGTTTACACAGAGAATTCCAAGTATAAGTACAAGAAAATAAGAGAGACTTAGAAAACTGGTAAAACCTACATTGTTGATAGAGTTGCGAGTACTTAGCGCTGTGAAAGCAGCACTTTCCCAGAAAGAAATCTACCTCTCTAACACTGGGAAACAGGGAACAGAGAATGTATGTGTTTCTCAAGATTGGTAACAGATAGAAACAAGAGAAAGTACACAGTGATTCATCTACCTAGAGAAGTTACAGAAGTGCACTCAGAGAATTCCATGTATAAGAACAAGAAAATAAGAGAGACTTAGAAAACTGGTAAAACCTACATTGTGGATAGAGTTGGGAGTATTTAGCACTGTGAAAACAGCACTTTCCCAGACAGAAATCTACTTCTCTAAGACTGGGAAACAGTGAACAGAGAATGTATGAGTTTCTCCTGATTGGTGACAGATAGAAACAAGAGAAAGTACACAGTGATTCATCTACCTAGAGAAGTTACAGAGGTTTACACAGAGAATTCCAAGGATAAGTACAAGAAAATAAGAGAGACTTAGAAAACTTGTAAACCTACATTGTGGATAGAGTTGGGAGTACTTAGCACTGTGAAAACAGCACTTTCGCCGAAGAAAATTTAGTTCTCTAAGTCCGTGAAACAGTGAACAGAGAATGTATGAGTTTCTCAATTTTGGTAACAGATAGAAAGAAGCGAAAGTACACAGTGATTCATCTACCTAGAAAAGTTACAGAGGTTTACACAGAGAATTCCAAGTATAAGTGCAAGAAAATAAGAGACACTTAGAAAACTTGTAAAACCTACATTGTGGATAGAGTTGAGAGTACTTAGCACTGTGAAAACAGCACTTTCGCCGATGGAAATTTAGTTCTCTAAGTCCGTGAAACAGTGAACAGAGAATGTATGAGTTTCTCAAGTTTGGTAACAGATAGAAACAAGTGAAAGTACACAGTGATTCATCTACCTAGAAAAGTTACAGAGGTTTACACAGAGAATTCCAAGGATAAGTACAAGAAAATGAGAGAGACTTAGAAAACTGGTGAAACCTACATTGTTGATAGAGTTGGGAGTACTTAGCACTGTGAAAACAGCACTTTCCCAGAAAGAAATCTACTTCTCTAACACTGGGAAACAGGGAACAGAGAATGTATGTGTTTCTCAAGATTGGTAACAGATAGAAACAAGAGAAAGTACACAGTGATTCATCTACCTAGAGAAGTTTCAGAAGTTCACTCAGAGAATTCCATGTATAAGAACAAGAAAACAAGAGAGACTTAGAAAACTGGTAAAACCTACATTGTGGATAGAGTTGGGAGTACTTAGCACTGTGAAAACAGCACTTTCCCAGACAGAAATCTACTTCTCTAACACTGGGAAACAGTGAACAGAGAATGTATGAGTTTCTCCAGATTGGTGACAGATAGAAACAAGAGAAAGTACACAGTGATTCATCTACCTAGAGAAGTTACAGAGGTTTACACAGAGAATTCCAAGTATAAGTGCAAGAAAATAAGAGAGACTTAGAAATCTTGTAAAACCTACATTGTGGATAGAGTTGGGAGTACTTAGCACAGTGAAAACAGCACTTTCGCCGAAGGAAATTTAGTTCTCTAAGTCCGTGAAACAGTGAACAGAGAATGTATGAGTTTCTCAAGTTTGGTAACAGATAGAAACAAGCGAAAGTACACAGTGATTCATCTACCTAGAAAAGTTACAGAGGTTTACACAGAGAATTCCAAGGATAAGTACAAGAAAATAAGAGAGACTTAGAAAACTGGTAAAACCTACATTGTTGATAGAGTTGGGAGTACTTAGCACTGTGAAAACAGCACTTTTGCAGAAAGAAATCTACTTCTCTAACACTGGGAAACAATGAACACAGAATGTATGAGTTTCTCAAGATTGGTAACAGATAGAAACAAGAGAAAGTACACAGTGATTCATATACCTAGAGAAGTTACAGAGGTTTACACAGAGAATTCCAAGTATAAGTACAAGAAAATAAGAGAGACTTAGAAAACTGGTAAAACCTACATTGTTGATAGAGTTGGGAGTACTTAGCACTGTGAAAACAGCACTTTCCCAGAAAGAAATCTACTTCTCTAACACTGGGAAACAGGGAACAGAGAATGTATGTGTTTCTCAAGATTGGTAACAGATAGAAACAAGAGAAAGTACACAATGATTCATCTACCTAGAGAAGTTTCAGAAGTTCACTCAGAGAATTCCATGTATAAGAACAAGAAAATAAGAGAGACTTAGAAAACTGGTAAAACCTACATTGTGGATAGAGTTGGGAGTATTTAGCACTGTGAAAACAGCACTTTCCCAGACAGAAATCTACTTCTCTAAGACTGGGAAACAGTGAACAGAGAATGTATGAGTTTCTCCAGATTGGTGACAGATAGAAACAAGAGAAAGTACACAGTGATTCATCTACCTAGAGAAGTTACAGAGGTTTACACAGAGAATTCCAAGTATAAGTACAAGAAAATAAGAGAGACTTAGAAAACTGGTAAAACCTACAGTGTTGATAGAGTTGGGAGTACTTAGCACTGTGAAAACAGCACTTTCGCCGAAAGAAATTTAGTTTTCTAAGTCCATGAAACAGTGAAAAGAGAATGTATCAGTTTCTCAAGATTGGTAACAGATAGAAACAAGAGAAAGTACACAGTGATTCATCTACCTAGAGAAGTTACAGAGGTTTACACAGAGAATTCCAAGTATAAGTACAAGAAAATAAGAGAGACTTAGAAAACTTGTAAAACCTACATTGTGGATAGAGTTGGGAGTACTTAGCACTGTGAAAACAACACTTTCGCCGAAGGAAATTTAGTTTTCTAAGTCCGTGAAACAGTGAACAGAGAATGTATGAGTTTCTCAAGTTTGGTAACAGATAGAAACAAGTGAAAGTACACAGTGATTCATCTACCTAGAAAAGTTACAGAGGTTTACACAGAGAATTCCAAGGATAAGTACAAGAAAATAAGAGAGACTTAGAAAACTGGTAAAACCTACATTGTTGATAGAGTTGGGAGTACTTAGCACTGTGAAAGCAGCACTTTCCCAGAAAGAAATCTACTTCTCTAACACTGGGAAACAGTGAACAGAGAATGTATGTGTTTCTCAAGATTGGTAACAGATAGAAACAAGAGAAAGTACACAGTGATTCACCTACCTAGAGAAGTTACAGAAGTTTACTCAGAGAATTCCATGTATAAGTACAAGAAAATAAGAGAGACTTAGAAAACTGGTAAAACCTACATTGTGGATAGAGTTGGGAGTACTTAGCACTGTGAAAACAGCACTTTCACCGAAGGAAATTTAGTTCTCTAAGTCCGTGAAACAGTGAACAGAGAATGTATGAGTTTCTCAAGTTTGGTAACAGATAGAAACAAGCGAAAGTACACACTGATTCATCTACCTAGAAAAGTTACAGAGGTTTACACAGAGAATTCCAAGGATAAGTACAAGAAAATAAGAGAGACTTAGAAAACCGGTAAAACCTACATTGTTGATAGAGTTGGGAGTACTTAGCACTGTGAAAACAGCACTTTCGCAGAAAGAAACCTACTTCTCTAACACTGGGAAACAGTGAACAGAGAATGTATGAGTTTCTCAAGATTGGTAACAGATAGAAACAAGAGAAAGTACACAGTGATTCATCTACCTAGAGAAGTGACAGAAGTTTACTCACAGAATTCCATGTATAAGTACAAGAAAATAAGAGAGACTTAAAAAACTGGTAAAACGTACATTGTGGATAGAGTTGGGAGTACATAGCACTGTGAAAACAGCACTTTCGCCGAAGGAAATTTAGTTCTCTAAGTCCGTGAAACAGTGAACAGAGAATGTATGAGTTTCTCAAGTTTGGTAACAGATAGAAACAAGCGAAAGTACACAGTGATTCATCTACCTAGAAAAGTTACAGAGGTTTACACAGAGAATTCCAAAGATAAGTACAAGAAAATAAGAGAGACTTAGAAAACTGGTAAAACCTACATTGTTGATAGAGGTGGGAGTACTTAGCACTGTGAAAACAGCACTTTCGCCGAAGGAAATTTAGTTCTCTACGTCCGTGAAACAGTGAACAGAGAATGTATGAGTTTCTCAAGTTTGGTAACAGATGGAAACAAGCGAAAGTACACAGTGATTCATCTACCTAGAAAAGTTACAGAGGTTTACACAGAGAATTCCAAGGATAAGTACAAGAAAATAAGAGAGACTTAGAAAGCCGGTAAAACCTACATTGTTGATAGAATTGGGAGTACTTAGCAATGTGAAAACAGCACTTTCGCAGAAAGAAATCTACTTCTCTAACACTGGGAAACAGTGAACAGAGAATGTATGAGTTTCTCAAGATTGGTAACAGATAGAAACAAGAGAAATTACACAGTGATTCATATACCTAGAGAAGTTACAGAGGTTTACACAGAGAATTCCAAGGATAAGTACAAGAAAATAAGAGAGACTTAGAAAACTGGTAAAACCTACATTGTTGATAGAGTTGGGAGTACTTAGCACTGTGAAAACAGCACTTCCGCCGAAGGAAATTTAGTTCTCTAAGTCCGTGAAACAGTGAACAGAGAATGTATGAGTTTCTCAAGTTTGGTAACAGATAGAAACAAGCGAAAGTACACAGTGATTCATCTACCTAGAAAAGTTACAGAGGTTTACACAGAGAATTCCAAGGATAAGTACAAGAAAATAAGAGAGACTTAGAAAACTGGTAAAACCTACATTGTTGATAGAGTTGAGAGTACTTAGCACTGTGAAAACAGCACTTTCACCGAAGGAAATTTAGTTCTCTAAGTCCGTGAAACAGTGAACAGAGAATGTATGAGTTTCTCAAGTTTGGTAACAGATAGAAACAAGCGAAAGTACACAGTGATTCATCTACCTAGAAAAGTTACAGAGGTTTACACAGAGAATTCCAAGTATAAGTACAAGAAAATAAGAGAGACTTAGAAAACCGGTAAAACCTACATTGTTGATAGAGTTGGGAGTACTTAGCGCTGTGAAAACAGCACTTTCGCAGAAAGAAATCTACTTCTCTAACACTGGGAAACAGTGAACAGAGAATGTATGAGTTTCTCAAGATTTGTAACAGATAGAAACAAGAGAAAGTACACAGTGATTCATATACCTAGAGAAGTTACAGAGGTTTACACAGAGAATTCCAAGTATAAGTACAAGAAAAAAAGAGAGACTTAGAAAACTGGTGAAACCTACATTGTTGATAGAGTTGGGAGTACCTAGCACTGTGAAAACAGCACTTTCGCCGAAGGAAATTTAGTTCTCTAAGTCCGTGAAACAGTGAACAGAGAATGTATGAGTTTCTCAAGTTTGGTAACAGATAGAAACAAGCGAAAGTACACAGTGATTCATCTACCTAGAAAAATTACAGAGGTTTACACCGAGAATTCCAAGGATAAGTACAAGAAAATAAGAGAGACTTAGAAAACTGGTAAAACCTACATTGTTGATAGAGTTGGGAGTACTTAGCACTGTGAAAACAGCACTTTCACCGAAGGAAATTTAGTTCTCTAAGTCCGTGAAACAGTGAACAGAGAATGTATGAGTTTCTCAAGTTTGGTAACAGATAGAAACAAGCGAAAGTACACAGTGATTCATCTACCTAGAAAAGTTACAGAGGTTTACACAGAGAATTCCAAGGATAAGTACAAGAAAATAAGAGAGACTTAGAAAACTGGTAAAACCTACATTGTTGTTAGAGTTGGGAGTACTTAGCACTGTGAAAACAGCACTTTCGCCGAAGGAATATTAGTTCTCTAAGTCTGTGAAACAGTGAACAGAGAATGTATGAGTTTCTCAAGTTTGGTAACAGATAGAAACAAGCGAAAGTACACAGTGATTCATCTACCTAGAAAAGTTACAGAGGTTTACACAGAGAATTCCAAGGATAAGTACAAGAAAATAAGAGAGACTTAGAAAACCGGTAAAACCTACATTGTTGATAGAGTTGGGAGTACTTAGCACTGTGAAAACAGCACTTTCGCAGAAAGAAACCTACTTCTCTAACACTGGGAAACAGTGAACAGAGAATGTATGAGTTTCTCAAGATCGGTAACAGATAGAAACAAGAGAAAGTACACAGTGATTCATCTACCTAGAGAAGTTACAGAAGTTTACTCACAGAATTCCATGTATAAGTACAAGAAAATAACAGAGACTTAGAAAACTGGTAAAACTACATTGTGGATAGAGTTGGGAGTACCTAGCACTGTGAAAACAGCACTTTCGCAGAAAGAAATCTACTTCTCTAACACTGGGAAACAGTGAACAGAGAATGTATGAGTTTCTCAAGATTGGTAACAGATAGAAACAAGAGAAAGTACACAGTGATTCCTCTATCTAGAAAAGTTACAGAGGTTTACACAGAGATTTCCAAGGATAAGTACAAGAAAATAAGAGAGACTTAGAAAACCGGTAAAACCTACATTGTTGATAGAATTGGGAGTACTTAGCAATGTGAAAACAACACTTTCGCAGAAAGAAATCTACTTCTCTAACACCGGGAAACAGTGAACAGAGAATGTATGAGTTTCTCAAGATTGGTAACAGATAGAAACAAGAGAAAGTACACAGTGATTCATCTACCTAGAGAAGTTACAGAGGTTTACACAGAGAATTCCAAGGATAAGTACAAGAAAATAAGAGAGACTTAGAACACTGGTAAAACCTACATTGTTGATAGAGTTGGGAGTACTTAGCACTGTGAAAACAGCACTTTCGCCGAAGGAAATTTAGTTCTCTAAGTCCGTGAAACAGTGAACAGAGAATGTATGAGTTTCTCAAGTTTGGTAACAGATAGAAACAAGCGAAAGTACACAGTGATTCATCTACCAAAAAAGTTACAGAGGTTTACACAGAGAATTCCAAGGATAAGTACAAGAAAATAAGAGAGACTTAGAAAACTGGTAAAACCTACATTGTTGATAGAGTTGGGAGTACATAGAACTGTGAAAACAGCACTTTCGCAGAAAGAAATCTACTTCTCTAAGACCGGGAAACAGTGAACAGAGAATGTATGAGTTTCTCAAGATTGGTAACAGATAGAAACAAGAGAAAGTACACAGTGATTCACCTACCTAGAGAAATTACAGAGTTTAACACAGAGAATTCCAAGAGTTACTCCAAGAAAATAAGAGAGACTTAGAAAACTGGTAAAACCTACATTGTTGATAGAGTTCGGAGAACTTAGCACTGTGAAAACAGCACTTTCACAGAAAGAAATCTACTTCTCTAAGACCAGGAAACAGTGAAGAGAAAATGTATGAGTTTCTCAAGACTGGTAACAGATAGAAACAAGACAAAGTACACAGTGATTCATCTACCTAGAGAAGTTACAGAGGTTTACACAGAAAATTCCAAGTATAAGTACAAGAAAATAAGAGAGACTTAGAAAACTGGTAAAACCTACATTGTTGATAGAGTTGGGAGTACTTGGCACTGTGAAAACAGCACTTTGACAGAAAGAAATCTACTTCTTAAAGACCGCGAAACAGTGAACAGAGGATGTATGAGTTTCTCAAGATTGTTAACAGATATAAACAAGAGAAAGTACACAGTGATTTATCTACCTAGAGTAGTTACAGAGGTTTACACAGAGAATTCCAAGTCTAAGTACAAGAATATAAGAGAGACTTAGAAAACTGGTAAAACCTACATTGTTGTTAGAGACGGGAGTACTTAGCACTGTGAAAACAGCACTTTCGCAGAAACAAATCTACTTCTCTAAGACCACGAAACAGTGAACAGAGAATGTATGAGTTTCTCAAGATTGGTAACAGATAGAAACAAGAGAAAATACAGTGATTCTTCTTCGTATAGAAGTTACAGAGGTTTACACAGAGAATTCCTAGTATAAGTACAAGAAAATAAGAGAGACTTAGAAAACTTTTAAAACCTACATTGTTGATAGAGTTGGGAGTACTTAGCACTGTGAAAGGAGCACTTTCGCAGAAAGAAATCTACTTCTCTAAGACCGCAATACACTGAACAGAGAATGTATGAGTTTCTCAAGATTGGTAACAGATAGAAACAAAAGAAAGTACACAGTGATTCATCTACCTAGAAAAGTTACAGAGGTTTACACACAGGAATCCAAGTGTAACTCCAAGAAAATAAGAGAGACTTAGAAAACTGGTAAAACCTACATTGTTGATAGAGTTGGGAGTACTTAGCACTGTGAAAACAGCACTTTCACAGAAACAAATCTACTTCTCTAAGACTGCAAAACAGTGAACAGAGAATGTATGAGTTTCTCAAGATTGGTAATAGATAGAAACAAGAGAAAGTACACAGTGATTCATCTACCTAGAGAAGTTACAGGGCTTTACACAGGGAAATTCAAGTGTAACTCCTCGAAAATAAGAGATACTTAGAAAACTGGTAAAACCTACATTGTTGATAGAGTTGGGAGTACTTAGCACTGTGAAAACAGCACTTTCGCAGAAAGAAATCTACTTCTCTAAGACCAGGAAACAGTGAACAGAGAATGTATGAGTTTCTCAAGATTGGTAAAAGATAGAAACAAGAGAAAGTACACAGTGATTCATCTACGTAGAAAAGTTGCAGAGGTTTACACAGAGAATTCCAAGTATAAGTACAAGAAAAAAAGAAAGACTCAGAAAACTGGTAAAACCTACATTGTTGATAGAGTTGGGAGTACTTAGCACTGTGAAAACAGCACTTTCGCAAAAACAAATCTACTTCTCTAAGACCAGGAAACAGTGAACAGAGAACGTATTAGTTTCTCAGGATTGGTAACAGATAGAAACAAGAGAAAGTACACAGTGATTCATCTACGTAGAGAATTTACAGAGGTGTACACAGAGAATTCCATGTATAAGTACAAGAAAATAAGAGAGACTTAGAAAACTAATAAAACCTACATTGTTGATAGAGTTGGGAGTACTTAGCACTGTGAAAACTGCACTTTCGCAGAAAGAAATCTACTTCTCTAAGACCGCGAAACAGTGAACAGAGAATTTATGAGTTTCTCAAGATTGGTAACAGATAGAAACAAGAGAAAGTACACAATGACTCTTCTTCGTAGAGAAGTTACAGAGGTGTACACAGAGAATTCCAACTCTAAGTACAAGAAAATAAGAGAGACTTAGAAAACTGGTAAAACCTACATTGTTCATAGATTTGGGAGTACTCAGCACTGTGAAAACAGCACTTTCGCAGAAAGAAATCTCCTTCTCTAACACCGCGAAACAGTGAACAGAGAATGTATGAGTTTCTCAAGATTGGTAACAGATAGAAACAAGATAAAGTACACAGTGATTCACCTACCTAGAAAAGTTACAGAGCTTTACACAGAGAATTCCAAGTGTTACTCCAAGAAAATAAGAGAGACTTAGAAAACTGGTAAAAACTACATTGTTGATGGAGTTGGGAGTACTTAGCACTGTGAAAACAGCACTTTCGCAGAGAGAAATCTACTTCTCTAAGACCGCAATACACTGAACAGAGAATGTATGAGTTTCTCAAGATTGGTAACAGATAGAAACAAGAGAAAGTACACAGTGATTGATCTACTTAGAGAAGTTACAGAAGTTTACACAGAGAATTCCAGGTATAAGTACAAGAAAATAAGAGAGACTTAGAAAACTGGTAAAACCTACATTGTTGATAGAGTTGGGAGTACTTAGCACTGTGAAAACAGCACTTTTGCAGAAACAAATCTACTTCTCTAAGACCGCGAATCAGTGAACAGAGAATGTATGAGTTTCTCAAGATTGGTAACAGATAGAAACAAGAGAAAGTACACAATGATTCATCTGCCTAGAGAAGTTTCAGAGGTTTACACAGAGACATCCAAGTGTAACTGAAGGAAAATAAGAGAGACTTAGAAAACTGGTAAAACCTACATTGTTGATAGAGTTGGGAGTACTTAGCACTGTGAAAACAGTACTTTTGCAGAAAGAAACCTACTTCTCTAAGACCGGGAAACAGTGAACAGAGAATGTATGAGTTTCTCAAGACTGGTAACAGATAGAAACAAGAGAAAGTACACAGTGATTCATCTACCTAGAAAAGTTACAGAGGTTTACACAGAGAAATCCAAGTGTAACTCGAAGACAATAAGAGAGACTTAGAAAACTGATAAAACCTACATTGTTGATAGAGTTGGGAGTACTTAGCACTGTGAAAGTAGCACTTTCACAGAACGAAATCTACTTCTCTAAGACCGGGAAACAGTGAACAGAGAATGTATGAGTTTCTGAAGATTGGTAACAGATAGAAACAAGAGAAAGTACACAGTGATTCATCTGCCTAGAGAAGTTACGGAGGATTACACAGAAAATTCCAAGTATAAGTGCAAGAAAATAAGAGAGACTTAGAAAACTGGTAAAACCTACATTGTTGATAGGTTTGGGAGTACTTAGCACTGTGAAAACAGCACTTTGACAGAAAGAAAACTACTTCTCTAAGACCGGGAAACAGTGAAGAGAGAATGCATGAGTTTCTCAAAACTGGTAACAGATAGAAACAAGAGAAAGTACACAGTGATTCATCTTCGTAGAGGAGTTACAGAGGTTTACACAGAGAATTCCAAGTATAAGTACAAGAAAATAAGAGAGACTGAGAAAACTGGTAAAACCTACATTGTTGATAGAGTTGGGAGTACTCAGCACTGTGAAAACAGCACTTTCGCAGAAAGAAATCTACTTCTCTAAGACCGCGAAACAGTGAACAGAGAATGTATGAGTTTGTCAAGATTGGTAACAGATAGAAACAAGAGAAAGTACACAGTGATTCACCTAACTAGAAAAGTTACACACGTTTACACAGAGAATTCCAAGTGTTACTCCAAGAAAATAAGAGAGACTTAGAAAACTGGTAAAACCTACATTGTTGATAGAGTTGGGAGTACTTAGAACTGTGAAAACAGCACTTTCGCAGAAAGAAATCTACTTCTCTAAGACCGGGAAACAGTGAACAGAGAATGTATGAGTTTCTCAAGATTGGTAACAGATAGAAACAAGAGAAAGTACACAGTGATTCACCTACCTAGAGAAATTACAGAGTTTAACACAGAGAATTCCAAGAGTTACTCCAAGAAAATAAGAGAGACTTAGAAAACTGGTAAAACCTACATTGTTGATAGAGTTCGGAGAACTTAGCACTGTGAAAACAGCACTTTCACAGAAAGAAATCTACTTCTCTAAGACCAGGAAACAGTGAAGAGAAAATGTATGAGTTTCTCAAGACTGGTAACAGATAGAAACAAGACAAAGTACACAGTGATTCATCTACCTAGAGAAGTTACAGAGGTTTACACAGAGAATTCCAAGTCTAAGTACAAGAATATAAGAGACACTTAGAAAACTGGTAAAACCTACATTGTTGTTAGAGACGGGAGTACTTAGCACTGTGAAAACAGCACTTTCGCAGAAACAAATGTACTTCTCTAAGACCACGAAACAGTGAACAGAGAATGTATGAGTTTCTCAAGATTGGTAACAGATAGAAACAAGAGAAAATACACAGTGATTCTTCTTCGTATAGAAGTTACAGAGGTTTACACAGAGAATTCCTAGTATAAGTACAAGAAAATAAGAGAGACTTAGAAAACTTTTAAAACCTACATTGTTGATAGAGTTGGGAGTACTTAGCACTGTGAAAAGAGCACTTTCGCAGAAAGAAATCTACTTCTCTAAGACCGCAATACACTGAACAGAGAATGTGTGAGTTTCTCAAGATTGGTAACAGATAGAAACAAGAGAAAGTACACTGTGATTCATCTACCTAGAGAAGATACAGAGGTTTACACAGAAAATTCCAAGTATAAGTACAAGAAAATAAGAGAGACTTAGAAAACTAGTAAAACCTACATTGTTGATAGAGGTGGGAGTACTCAGCACTTGAAAACAGCACTTTCGGAGAAAGAAATCTACTTCTGTAAGACCGCGAAACAGTGAACAGAGAATGTATGAGTTTCTCAAATTGGGAACAGATAGAAACAAGAGAAAGTACACAGTGATTCATCTACCTAGAGAAGTTACAGAGGTTTACACAGGGAAATTGAAGTGTAACTCCAAGAAAATAAGAGATACTTAGAAAACTGGTAAAACCTACATTGTTGATAGAGTTGGGAGTACTTAGCACTGTGAAAACAGCACTTTCGCAGAAAGAAATCTACTTCTCTAAGACCGGGAAACAGTCAACAGAGAATGTATGAGTTTCTCAAGATTGGTAACAGACAGAAACAAGAGAAAGTACACAGTGATTCATCTACCTAGAGAAATTACAGAGTTTAACACAGAGAATTCCTAGTGTTACTCCAAGAAAATAAGAGAGACTTAGAATACTGGTAAAAGCTACATTGTTGTTAGAGACGGGAGTACTTAGCACTGTGAAAACAGCACTTTCGCGGAAACAAATCTACTTCTCTAATACCACGAAACAGTGAACAGAGAATGTATGAGTTTCTCAAGATTGGTAACAGATAGAAACAAGAGAAAGCACACAGTGATTCATCTCCCTAGAGAAGTTACAGAGGTTTCCACAGAGAATTCCAAGTGTTACTCCAAGAAAATAAGAGAGACTTAGAAAACTGGTAAAACGTACATTGTTGATAGAGTTGGGAGTACTTAGCACTGTGAAAACAGCACTTTCACAGAACGAAATCTACTTCTCGAAGACCGGGAAACAGTGAACAGAGAATGTATGAGTTTCTCAAGATTGGTAACAGATAGAAACAAGAGAAAGCACACAGTGATTCATCTACCTAGAGAAGTTACATAGGGTTACACAGAGAATTCCAAGTGTTACTCCAAGAAAATAAGAGAGACTTAGAAAACTGGTAAAACCTACATTATTGATAGAGTTGGGAGTACTTAGCAATCTGAAAACAGCACTTCCGCAGAAAGAAATCTACTTCTTTAAACCGCGAAACAGGGAACAGAAAATGCACGAGTTTCTGAAGCTTGGTAACAGATAGAAAAAAGAGAAAGTACACAGTGATTCATCTACGTAGAGAAGTTACAGAGGTTTACACAGAGAATTCCAGGTATAAGTACAAGAAAATAAGAGAGACTTAGAAAACTGGTAAAACCTACATTGTTGATAGAGTTGGGAGTACATAGCAATGGGAAAACACAACTTTCGCAGAAAGAAATCTACTGCTGTAAGACCGAGAAACAGTGAACAGAGAATGTATGAGTTTCTCAAGATTGGTAACAGATAGAAACAAGAGAAAGTACACAGTGATTCATCTAGCTAGAGAAGTTACAGAGGTTTACACAGAGAATTCCAAGTATAATAAGTACAAGAAAACAAGAGAGACTTAGAAAACCGGTAAAACCTACATTGTTGATAGAGTTGGGAGTATTTAGCACTGTGAAAACAGCACTTTCGCAGAAAGAAATCTACTTCTCTAAGACCGGGAAACAGTGAAAAGAGAATGTATGAGTTTCTCAAGATTGGTAACAGATAGAAACAAGAGAAAGTACACAGTGATTCATCTACCTAGAAAAGTTACAGAGGTTTACACAGAGAATTCCAAGGATAAGTACAAGAAAATAAGAGAGACTTAGAAAACTGGTAAAACCTACATTGTTGATAGAGTTGAGAGTACTTAGCACTGTGAAAACAGCACTTTCACCGAAGGAAATTTAGTTCTCTAAGTCCGTGAAACAGTGAACAGAGAATGTATGAGTTTCTCAAGTTTGGTAACAGATAGAAACAAGCGAAAGTACACAGTGATTCATCTACCTAGAAAAGTTACAGAGGTTTACACAGAGAATTCCAAGTATAAGTACAAGAAAATAAGAGAGACTTAGAAAACCGGTAAAACCTACATTGTTGATAGAGTTGGGAGTACTTAGCGCTGTGAAAACAGCACTTTCGCAGAAAGAAATCTACTTCTCTAACACTGGGAAACAGTGAACAGAGAATGTATGAGTTTCTCAAGATTTGTAACAGATAGAAACAAGAGAAAGTACACAGTGATTCATATACCTAGAGAAGTTACAGAGGTTTACACAGAGAATTCCAAGTATAAGTACAAGAAAAAAAGAGAGACTTAGAAAACTGGTGAAACCTACATTGTTGATAGAGTTGGGAGTACCTAGCACTGTGAAAACAGCACTTTCGCCGAAGGAAATTTAGTTCTCTAAGTCCGTGAAACAGTGAACAGAGAATGTATGAGTTTCTCAAGTTTGGTAACAGATAGAAACAAGCGAAAGTACACAGTGATTCATCTACCTAGAAAAATTACAGAGGTTTACACCGAGAATTCCAAGGATAAGTACAAGAAAATAAGAGAGACTTAGAAAACTGGTAAAACCTACATTGTTGATAGAGTTGGGAGTACTTAGCACTGTGAAAACAGCACTTTCACCGAAGGAAATTTAGTTCTCTAAGTCCGTGAAACAGTGAACAGAGAATGTATGAGTTTCTCAAGTTTGGTAACAGATAGAAACAAGCGAAAGTACACAGTGATTCATCTACCTAGAAAAGTTACAGAGGTTTACACAGAGAATTCCAAGGATAAGTACAAGAAAATAAGAGAGACTTAGAAAACTGGTAAAACCTACATTGTTGTTAGAGTTGGGAGTACTTAGCACTGTGAAAACAGCACTTTCGCCGAAGGAATATTAGTTCTCTAAGTCTGTGAAACAGTGAACAGAGAATGTATGAGTTTCTCAAGTTTGGTAACAGATAGAAACAAGCGAAAGTACACAGTGATTCATCTACCTAGAAAAGTTACAGAGGTTTACACAGAGAATTCCAAGGATAAGTACAAGAAAATAAGAGAGACTTAGAAAACCGGTAAAACCTACATTGTTGATAGAGTTGGGAGTACTTAGCACTGTGAAAACAGCACTTTCGCAGAAAGAAACCTACTTCTCTAACACTGGGAAACAGTGAACAGAGAATGTATGAGTTTCTCAAGATCGGTAACAGATAGAAACAAGAGAAAGTACACAGTGATTCATCTACCTAGAGAAGTTACAGAAGTTTACTCACAGAATTCCATGTATAAGTACAAGAAAATAACAGAGACTTAGAAAACTGGTAAAACTACATTGTGGATAGAGTTGGGAGTACCTAGCACTGTGAAAACAGCACTTTCGCAGAAAGAAATCTACTTCTCTAACACTGGGAAACAGTGAACAGAGAATGTATGAGTTTCTCAAGATTGGTAACAGATAGAAACAAGAGAAAGTACACAGTGATTCCTCTATCTAGAAAAGTTACAGAGGTTTACACAGAGATTTCCAAGGATAAGTACAAGAAAATAAGAGAGACTTAGAAAACCGGTAAAACCTACATTGTTGATAGAATTGGGAGTACTTAGCAATGTGAAAACAACACTTTCGCAGAAAGAAATCTACTTCTCTAACACCGGGAAACAGTGAACAGAGAATGTATGAGTTTCTCAAGATTGGTAACAGATAGAAACAAGAGAAAGTACACAGTGATTCATCTACCTAGAGAAGTTACAGAGGTTTACACAGAGAATTCCAAGGATAAGTACAAGAAAATAAGAGAGACTTAGAACACTGGTAAAACCTACATTGTTGATAGAGTTGGGAGTACTTAGCACTGTGAAAACAGCACTTTCGCCGAAGGAAATTTAGTTCTCTAAGTCCGTGAAACAGTGAACAGAGAATGTATGAGTTTCTCAAGTTTGGTAACAGATAGAAACAAGCGAAAGTACACAGTGATTCATCTACCAAAAAAGTTACAGAGGTTTACACAGAGAATTCCAAGGATAAGTACAAGAAAATAAGAGAGACTTAGAAAACTGGTAAAACCTACATTGTTGATAGAGTTGGGAGTACATAGAACTGTGAAAACAGCACTTTCGCAGAAAGAAATCTACTTCTCTAAGACCGGGAAACAGTGAACAGAGAATGTATGAGTTTCTCAAGATTGGTAACAGATAGAAACAAGAGAAAGTACACAGTGATTCACCTACCTAGAGAAATTACAGAGTTTAACACAGAGAATTCCAAGAGTTACTCCAAGAAAATAAGAGAGACTTAGAAAACTGGTAAAACCTACATTGTTGATAGAGTTCGGAGAACTTAGCACTGTGAAAACAGCACTTTCACAGAAAGAAATCTACTTCTCTAAGACCAGGAAACAGTGAAGAGAAAATGTATGAGTTTCTCAAGACTGGTAACAGATAGAAACAAGACAAAGTACACAGTGATTCATCTACCTAGAGAAGTTACAGAGGTTTACACAGAAAATTCCAAGTATAAGTACAAGAAAATAAGAGAGACTTAGAAAACTGGTAAAACCTACATTGTTGATAGAGTTGGGAGTACTTGGCACTGTGAAAACAGCACTTTGACAGAAAGAAATCTACTTCTTAAAGACCGCGAAACAGTGAACAGAGGATGTATGAGTTTCTCAAGATTGTTAACAGATATAAACAAGAGAAAGTACACAGTGATTTATCTACCTAGAGTAGTTACAGAGGTTTACACAGAGAATTCCAAGTCTAAGTACAAGAATATAAGAGAGACTTAGAAAACTGGTAAAACCTACATTGTTGTTAGAGACGGGAGTACTTAGCACTGTGAAAACAGCACTTTCGCAGAAACAAATCTACTTCTCTAAGACCACGAAACAGTGAACAGAGAATGTATGAGTTTCTCAAGATTGGTAACAGATAGAAACAAGAGAAAATACAGTGATTCTTCTTCGTATAGAAGTTACAGAGGTTTACACAGAGAATTCCTAGTATAAGTACAAGAAAATAAGAGAGACTTAGAAAACTTTTAAAACCTACATTGTTGATAGAGTTGGGAGTACTTAGCACTGTGAAAGGAGCACTTTCGCAGAAAGAAATCTACTTCTCTAAGACCGCAATACACTGAACAGAGAATGTATGAGTTTCTCAAGATTGGTAACAGATAGAAACAAAAGAAAGTACACAGTGATTCATCTACCTAGAAAAGTTACAGAGGTTTACACACAGGAATCCAAGTGTAACTCCAAGAAAATAAGAGAGACTTAGAAAACTGGTAAAACCTACATTGTTGATAGAGTTGGGAGTACTTAGCACTGTGAAAACAGCACTTTCACAGAAACAAATCTACTTCTCTAAGACTGCAAAACAGTGAACAGAGAATGTATGAGTTTCTCAAGATTGGTAATAGATAGAAACAAGAGAAAGTACACAGTGATTCATCTACCTAGAGAAGTTACAGGGCTTTACACAGGGAAATTCAAGTGTAACTCCTCGAAAATAAGAGATACTTAGAAAACTGGTAAAACCTACATTGTTGATAGAGTTGGGAGTACTTAGCACTGTGAAAACAGCACTTTCGCAGAAAGAAATCTACTTCTCTAAGACCAGGAAACAGTGAACAGAGAATGTATGAGTTTCTCAAGATTGGTAAAAGATAGAAACAAGAGAAAGTACACAGTGATTCATCTACGTAGAAAAGTTGCAGAGGTTTACACAGAGAATTCCAAGTATAAGTACAAGAAAAAAAGAAAGACTCAGAAAACTGGTAAAACCTACATTGTTGATAGAGTTGGGAGTACTTAGCACTGTGAAAACAGCACTTTCGCAAAAACAAATCTACTTCTCTAAGACCAGGAAACAGTGAACAGAGAACGTATTAGTTTCTCAGGATTGGTAACAGATAGAAACAAGAGAAAGTACACAGTGATTCATCTACGTAGAGAATTTACAGAGGTGTACACAGAGAATTCCATGTATAAGTACAAGAAAATAAGAGAGACTTAGAAAACTAATAAAACCTACATTGTTGATAGAGTTGGGAGTACTTAGCACTGTGAAAACTGCACTTTCGCAGAAAGAAATCTACTTCTCTAAGACCGCGAAACAGTGAACAGAGAATTTATGAGTTTCTCAAGATTGGTAACAGATAGAAACAAGAGAAAGTACACAATGACTCTTCTTCGTAGAGAAGTTACAGAGGTGTACACAGAGAATTCCAACTCTAAGTACAAGAAAATAAGAGAGACTTAGAAAACTGGTAAAACCTACATTGTTCATAGATTTGGGAGTACTCAGCACTGTGAAAACAGCACTTTCGCAGAAAGAAATCTCCTTCTCTAACACCGCGAAACAGTGAACAGAGAATGTATGAGTTTCTCAAGATTGGTAACAGATAGAAACAAGATAAAGTACACAGTGATTCACCTACCTAGAAAAGTTACAGAGCTTTACACAGAGAATTCCAAGTGTTACTCCAAGAAAATAAGAGAGACTTAGAAAACTGGTAAAAACTACATTGTTGATGGAGTTGGGAGTACTTAGCACTGTGAAAACAGCACTTTCGCAGAGAGAAATCTACTTCTCTAAGACCGCAATACACTGAACAGAGAATGTATGAGTTTCTCAAGATTGGTAACAGATAGAAACAAGAGAAAGTACACAGTGATTGATCTACTTAGAGAAGTTACAGAAGTTTACACAGAGAATTCCAGGTATAAGTACAAGAAAATAAGAGAGACTTAGAAAACTGGTAAAACCTACATTGTTGATAGAGTTGGGAGTACTTAGCACTGTGAAAACAGCACTTTTGCAGAAACAAATCTACTTCTCTAAGACCGCGAATCAGTGAACAGAGAATGTATGAGTTTCTCAAGATTGGTAACAGATAGAAACAAGAGAAAGTACACAATGATTCATCTGCCTAGAGAAGTTTCAGAGGTTTACACAGAGACATCCAAGTGTAACTGAAGGAAAATAAGAGAGACTTAGAAAACTGGTAAAACCTACATTGTTGATAGAGTTGGGAGTACTTAGCACTGTGAAAACAGTACTTTTGCAGAAAGAAACCTACTTCTCTAAGACCGGGAAACAGTGAACAGAGAATGTATGAGTTTCTCAAGACTGGTAACAGATAGAAACAAGAGAAAGTACACAGTGATTCATCTACCTAGAAAAGTTACAGAGGTTTACACAGAGAAATCCAAGTGTAACTCGAAGACAATAAGAGAGACTTAGAAAACTGATAAAACCTACATTGTTGATAGAGTTGGGAGTACTTAGCACTGTGAAAGTAGCACTTTCACAGAACGAAATCTACTTCTCTAAGACCGGGAAACAGTGAACAGAGAATGTATGAGTTTCTGAAGATTGGTAACAGATAGAAACAAGAGAAAGTACACAGTGATTCATCTGCCTAGAGAAGTTACGGAGGATTACACAGAAAATTCCAAGTATAAGTGCAAGAAAATAAGAGAGACTTAGAAAACTGGTAAAACCTACATTGTTGATAGGTTTGGGAGTACTTAGCACTGTGAAAACAGCACTTTGACAGAAAGAAAACTACTTCTCTAAGACCGGGAAACAGTGAAGAGAGAATGCATGAGTTTCTCAAAACTGGTAACAGATAGAAACAAGAGAAAGTACACAGTGATTCATCTTCGTAGAGGAGTTACAGAGGTTTACACAGAGAATTCCAAGTATAAGTACAAGAAAATAAGAGAGACTGAGAAAACTGGTAAAACCTACATTGTTGATAGAGTTGGGAGTACTCAGCACTGTGAAAACAGCACTTTCGCAGAAAGAAATCTACTTCTCTAAGACCGCGAAACAGTGAACAGAGAATGTATGAGTTTGTCAAGATTGGTAACAGATAGAAACAAGAGAAAGTACACAGTGATTCACCTAACTAGAAAAGTTACACACGTTTACACAGAGAATTCCAAGTGTTACTCCAAGAAAATAAGAGAGACTTAGAAAACTGGTAAAACCTACATTGTTGATAGAGTTGGGAGTACTTAGAACTGTGAAAACAGCACTTTCGCAGAAAGAAATCTACTTCTCTAAGACCGGGAAACAGTGAACAGAGAATGTATGAGTTTCTCAAGATTGGTAACAGATAGAAACAAGAGAAAGTACACAGTGATTCACCTACCTAGAGAAATTACAGAGTTTAACACAGAGAATTCCAAGAGTTACTCCAAGAAAATAAGAGAGACTTAGAAAACTGGTAAAACCTACATTGTTGATAGAGTTCGGAGAACTTAGCACTGTGAAAACAGCACTTTCACAGAAAGAAATCTACTTCTCTAAGACCAGGAAACAGTGAAGAGAAAATGTATGAGTTTCTCAAGACTGGTAACAGATAGAAACAAGACAAAGTACACAGTGATTCATCTACCTAGAGAAGTTACAGAGGTTTACACAGAGAATTCCAAGTCTAAGTACAAGAATATAAGAGACACTTAGAAAACTGGTAAAACCTACATTGTTGTTAGAGACGGGAGTACTTAGCACTGTGAAAACAGCACTTTCGCAGAAACAAATGTACTTCTCTAAGACCACGAAACAGTGAACAGAGAATGTATGAGTTTCTCAAGATTGGTAACAGATAGAAACAAGAGAAAATACACAGTGATTCTTCTTCGTATAGAAGTTACAGAGGTTTACACAGAGAATTCCTAGTATAAGTACAAGAAAATAAGAGAGACTTAGAAAACTTTTAAAACCTACATTGTTGATAGAGTTGGGAGTACTTAGCACTGTGAAAAGAGCACTTTCGCAGAAAGAAATCTACTTCTCTAAGACCGCAATACACTGAACAGAGAATGTGTGAGTTTCTCAAGATTGGTAACAGATAGAAACAAGAGAAAGTACACTGTGATTCATCTACCTAGAGAAGATACAGAGGTTTACACAGAAAATTCCAAGTATAAGTACAAGAAAATAAGAGAGACTTAGAAAACTAGTAAAACCTACATTGTTGATAGAGGTGGGAGTACTCAGCACTTGAAAACAGCACTTTCGGAGAAAGAAATCTACTTCTGTAAGACCGCGAAACAGTGAACAGAGAATGTATGAGTTTCTCAAATTGGGAACAGATAGAAACAAGAGAAAGTACACAGTGATTCATCTACCTAGAGAAGTTACAGAGGTTTACACAGGGAAATTGAAGTGTAACTCCAAGAAAATAAGAGATACTTAGAAAACTGGTAAAACCTACATTGTTGATAGAGTTGGGAGTACTTAGCACTGTGAAAACAGCACTTTCGCAGAAAGAAATCTACTTCTCTAAGACCGGGAAACAGTCAACAGAGAATGTATGAGTTTCTCAAGATTGGTAACAGACAGAAACAAGAGAAAGTACACAGTGATTCATCTACCTAGAGAAATTACAGAGTTTAACACAGAGAATTCCTAGTGTTACTCCAAGAAAATAAGAGAGACTTAGAATACTGGTAAAAGCTACATTGTTGTTAGAGACGGGAGTACTTAGCACTGTGAAAACAGCACTTTCGCGGAAACAAATCTACTTCTCTAATACCACGAAACAGTGAACAGAGAATGTATGAGTTTCTCAAGATTGGTAACAGATAGAAACAAGAGAAAGCACACAGTGATTCATCTCCCTAGAGAAGTTACAGAGGTTTCCACAGAGAATTCCAAGTGTTACTCCAAGAAAATAAGAGAGACTTAGAAAACTGGTAAAACGTACATTGTTGATAGAGTTGGGAGTACTTAGCACTGTGAAAACAGCACTTTCACAGAACGAAATCTACTTCTCGAAGACCGGGAAACAGTGAACAGAGAATGTATGAGTTTCTCAAGATTGGTAACAGATAGAAACAAGAGAAAGCACACAGTGATTCATCTACCTAGAGAAGTTACATAGGGTTACACAGAGAATTCCAAGTGTTACTCCAAGAAAATAAGAGAGACTTAGAAAACTGGTAAAACCTACATTATTGATAGAGTTGGGAGTACTTAGCAATCTGAAAACAGCACTTCCGCAGAAAGAAATCTACTTCTTTAAACCGCGAAACAGGGAACAGAAAATGCACGAGTTTCTGAAGCTTGGTAACAGATAGAAAAAAGAGAAAGTACACAGTGATTCATCTACGTAGAGAAGTTACAGAGGTTTACACAGAGAATTCCAGGTATAAGTACAATAAAATAAGAGAGACTTAGAAAACTGGTAAAACCTACATTGTTGATAGAGTTGGGAGTACATAGCAATGGGAAAACACAACTTTCGCAGAAAGAAATCTACTGCTGTAAGACCGAGAAACAGTGAACAGAGAATGTATGAGTTTCTCAAGATTGGTAACAGATAGAAACAAGAGAAAGTACACAGTGATTCATCTAGCTAGAGAAGTTACAGAGGTTTACACAGAGAATTCCAAGTATAATAAGTACAAGAAAACAAGAGAGACTTAGAAAACCGGTAAAACCTACATTGTTGATAGAGTTGGGAGTATTTAGCACTGTGAAAACAGCACTTTCGCAGAAAGAAATCTACTTCTCTAAGACCGGGAAACAGTGAAAAGAGAATGTATGAGTTTCTCAAGATTGGTAACAGATAGAAACAAGAGAAAGTACACAGTGATTCATCTACCTAGAAAAGTTACAGAGGTTTACACAGAGAATTCCAAGGATAAGTACAAGAAAATAAGAGAGACTTAGAAAACTGGTAAAACCTACATTGTTGATAGAGTTGAGAGTACTTAGCACTGTGAAAACAGCACTTTCACCGAAGGAAATTTAGTTCTCTAAGTCCGTGAAACAGTGAACAGAGAATGTATGAGTTTCTCAAGTTTGGTAACAGATAGAAACAAGCGAAAGTACACAGTGATTCATCTACCTAGAAAAGTTACAGAGGTTTACACAGAGAATTCCAAGTATAAGTACAAGAAAATAAGAGAGACTTAGAAAACCGGTAAAACCTACATTGTTGATAGAGTTGGGAGTACTTAGCGCTGTGAAAACAGCACTTTCGCAGAAAGAAATCTACTTCTCTAACACTGGGAAACAGTGAACAGAGAATGTATGAGTTTCTCAAGATTTGTAACAGATAGAAACAAGAGAAAGTACACAGTGATTCATATACCTAGAGAAGTTACAGAGGTTTACACAGAGAATTCCAAGTATAAGTACAAGAAAAAAAGAGAGACTTAGAAAACTGGTGAAACCTACATTGTTGATAGAGTTGGGAGTACCTAGCACTGTGAAAACAGCACTTTCGCCGAAGGAAATTTAGTTCTCTAAGTCCGTGAAACAGTGAACAGAGAATGTATGAGTTTCTCAAGTTTGGTAACAGATAGAAACAAGCGAAAGTACACAGTGATTCATCTACCTAGAAAAATTACAGAGGTTTACACCGAGAATTCCAAGGATAAGTACAAGAAAATAAGAGAGACTTAGAAAACTGGTAAAACCTACATTGTTGATAGAGTTGGGAGTACTTAGCACTGTGAAAACAGCACTTTCACCGAAGGAAATTTAGTTCTCTAAGTCCGTGAAACAGTGAACAGAGAATGTATGAGTTTCTCAAGTTTGGTAACAGATAGAAACAAGCGAAAGTACACAGTGATTCATCTACCTAGAAAAGTTACAGAGGTTTACACAGAGAATTCCAAGGATAAGTACAAGAAAATAAGAGAGACTTAGAAAACTGGTAAAACCTACATTGTTGTTAGAGTTGGGAGTACTTAGCAGTGTGAAAACAGCACTTTCGCCGAAGGAATATTAGTTCTCTAAGTCTGTGAAACAGTGAACAGAGAATGTATGAGTTTCTCAAGTTTGGTAACAGATAGAAACAAGCGAAAGTACACAGTGATTCATCTACCTAGAAAAGTTACAGAGGTTTACACAGAGAATTCCAAGGATAAGTACAAGAAAATAAGAGAGACTTAGAAAACCGGTAAAACCTACATTGTTGATAGAGTTGGGAGTACTTAGCACTGTGAAAACAGCACTTTCGCAGAAAGAAACCTACTTCTCTAACACTGGGAAACAGTGAACAGAGAATGTATGAGTTTCTCAAGATCGGTAACAGATAGAAACAAGAGAAAGTACACAGTGATTCATCTACCTAGAGAAGTTACAGAAGTTTACTCACAGAATTCCATGTATAAGTACAAGAAAATAACAGAGACTTAGAAAACTGGTAAAACTACATTGTGGATAGAGTTGGGAGTACCTAGCACTGTGAAAACAGCACTTTCGCAGAAAGAAATCTACTTCTCTAACACTGGGAAACAGTGAACAGAGAATGTATGAGTTTCTCAAGATTGGTAACAGATAGAAACAAGAGAAAGTACACAGTGATTCCTCTATCTAGAAAAGTTACAGAGGTTTACACAGAGATTTCCAAGGATAAGTACAAGAAAATAAGAGAGACTTAGAAAACCGGTAAAACCTACATTGTTGATAGAATTGGGAGTACTTAGCAATGTGAAAACAACACTTTCGCAGAAAGAAATCTACTTCTCTAACACCGGGAAACAGTGAACAGAGAATGTATGAGTTTCTCAAGATTGGTAACAGATAGAAACAAGAGAAAGTACACAGTGATTCATCTACCTAGAGAAGTTACAGAGGTTTACACAGAGAATTCCAAGGATAAGTACAAGAAAATAAGAGAGACTTAGAACACTGGTAAAACCTACATTGTTGATAGAGTTGGGAGTACTTAGCACTGTGAAAACAGCACTTTCGCCGAAGGAAATTTAGTTCTCTAAGTCCGTGAAACAGTGAACAGAGAATGTATGAGTTTCTCAAGTTTGGTAACAGATAGAAACAAGCGAAAGTACACAGTGATTCATCTACCAAAAAAGTTACAGAGGTTTACACAGAGAATTCCAAGGATAAGTACAAGAAAATAAGAGAGACTTAGAAAACTGGTAAAACCTACATTGTTGATAGAGTTGGGAGTACATAGAACTGTGAAAACAGCACTTTCGCAGAAAGAAATCTACTTCTCTAAGACCGGGAAACAGTGAACAGAGAATGTATGAGTTTCTCAAGATTGGTAACAGATAGAAACAAGAGAAAGTACACAGTGATTCACCTACCTAGAGAAATTACAGAGTTTAACACAGAGAATTCCAAGAGTTACTCCAAGAAAATAAGAGAGACTTAGAAAACTGGTAAAACCTACATTGTTGATAGAGTTCGGAGAACTTAGCACTGTGAAAACAGCACTTTCACAGAAAGAAATCTACTTCTCTAAGACCAGGAAACAGTGAAGAGAAAATGTATGAGTTTCTCAAGACTGGTAACAGATAGAAACAAGACAAAGTACACAGTGATTCATCTACCTAGAGAAGTTACAGAGGTTTACACAGAAAATTCCAAGTATAAGTACAAGAAAATAAGAGAGACTTAGAAAACTGGTAAAACCTACATTGTTGATAGAGTTGGGAGTACTTGGCACTGTGAAAACAGCACTTTGACAGAAAGAAATCTACTTCTTAAAGACCGCGAAACAGTGAACAGAGGATGTATGAGTTTCTCAAGATTGTTAACAGATATAAACAAGAGAAAGTACACAGTGATTTATCTACCTAGAGTAGTTACAGAGGTTTACACAGAGAATTCCAAGTCTAAGTACAAGAATATAAGAGAGACTTAGAAAACTGGTAAAACCTACATTGTTGTTAGAGACGGGAGTACTTAGCACTGTGAAAACAGCACTTTCGCAGAAACAAATCTACTTCTCTAAGACCACGAAACAGTGAACAGAGAATGTATGAGTTTCTCAAGATTGGTAACAGATAGAAACAAGAGAAAATACAGTGATTCTTCTTCGTATAGAAGTTACAGAGGTTTACACAGAGAATTCCTAGTATAAGTACAAGAAAATAAGAGAGACTTAGAAAACTTTTAAAACCTACATTGTTGATAGAGTTGGGAGTACTTAGCACTGTGAAAGGAGCACTTTCGCAGAAAGAAATCTACTTCTCTAAGACCGCAATACACTGAACAGAGAATGTATGAGTTTCTCAAGATTGGTAACAGATAGAAACAAAAGAAAGTACACAGTGATTCATCTACCTAGAAAAGTTACAGAGGTTTACACACAGGAATCCAAGTGTAACTCCAAGAAAATAAGAGAGACTTAGAAAACTGGTAAAACCTACATTGTTGATAGAGTTGGGAGTACTTAGCACTGTGAAAACAGCACTTTCACAGAAACAAATCTACTTCTCTAAGACTGCAAAACAGTGAACAGAGAATGTATGAGTTTCTCAAGATTAGTAATAGATAGAAACAAGAGAAAGTACACAGTGATTCATCTACCTAGAGAAGTTACAGGGCTTTACACAGGGAAATTCAAGTGTAACTCCTCGAAAATAAGAGATACTTAGAAAACTGGTAAAACCTACATTGTTGATAGAGTTGGGAGTACTTAGCACTGTGAAAACAGCACTTTCGCAGAAAGAAATCTACTTCTCTAAGACCAGGAAACAGTGAACAGAGAATGTATGAGTTTCTCAAGATTGGTAAAAGATAGAAACAAGAGAAAGTACACAGTGATTCATCTACGTAGAAAAGTTGCAGAGGTTTACACAGAGAATTCCAAGTATAAGTACAAGAAAAAAAGAAAGACTCAGAAAACTGGTAAAACCTACATTGTTGATAGAGTTGGGAGTACTTAGCACTGTGAAAACAGCACTTTCGCAAAAACAAATCTACTTCTCTAAGACCAGGAAACAGTGAACAGAGAACGTATTAGTTTCTCAGGATTGGTAACAGATAGAAACAAGAGAAAGTACACAGTGATTCATCTACGTAGAGAATTTACAGAGGTGTACACAGAGAATTCCATGTATAAGTACAAGAAAATAAGAGAGACTTAGAAAACTAATAAAACCTACATTGTTGATAGAGTTGGGAGTACTTAGCACTGTGAAAACTGCACTTTCGCAGAAAGAAATCTACTTCTCTAAGACCGCGAAACAGTGAACAGAGAATTTATGAGTTTCTCAAGATTGGTAACAGATAGAAACAAGAGAAAGTACACAATGACTCTTCTTCGTAGAGAAGTTACAGAGGTGTACACAGAGAATTCCAACTCTAAGTACAAGAAAATAAGAGAGACTTAGAAAACTGGTAAAACCTACATTGTTCATAGATTTGGGAGTACTCAGCACTGTGAAAACAGCACTTTCGCAGAAAGAAATCTCCTTCTCTAACACCGCGAAACAGTGAACAGAGAATGTATGAGTTTCTCAAGATTGGTAACAGATAGAAACAAGATAAAGTACACAGTGATTCACCTACCTAGAAAAGTTACAGAGCTTTACACAGAGAATTCCAAGTGTTACTCCAAGAAAATAAGAGAGACTTAGAAAACTGGTAAAAACTACATTGTTGATGGAGTTGGGAGTACTTAGCACTGTGAAAACAGCACTTTCGCAGAGAGAAATCTACTTCTCTAAGACCGCAATACACTGAACAGAGAATGTATGAGTTTCTCAAGATTGGTAACAGATAGAAACAAGAGAAAGTACACAGTGATTGATCTACTTAGAGAAGTTACAGAAGTTTACACAGAGAATTCCAGGTATAAGTACAAGAAAATAAGAGAGACTTAGAAAACTGGTAAAACCTACATTGTTGATAGAGTTGGGAGTACTTAGCACTGTGAAAACAGCACTTTTGCAGAAACAAATCTACTTCTCTAAGACCGCGAATCAGTGAACAGAGAATGTATGAGTTTCTCAAGATTGGTAACAGATAGAAACAAGAGAAAGTACACAATGATTCATCTGCCTAGAGAAGTTTCAGAGGTTTACACAGAGACATCCAAGTGTAACTGAAGGAAAATAAGAGAGACTTAGAAAACTGGTAAAACCTACATTGTTGATAGAGTTGGGAGTACTTAGCACTGTGAAAACAGTACTTTTGCAGAAAGAAACCTACTTCTCTAAGACCGGGAAACAGTGAACAGAGAATGTATGAGTTTCTCAAGACTGGTAACAGATAGAAACAAGAGAAAGTACACAGTGATTCATCTACCTAGAAAAGTTACAGAGGTTTACACAGAGAAATCCAAGTGTAACTCGAAGACAATAAGAGAGACTTAGAAAACTGATAAAACCTACATTGTTGATAGAGTTGGGAGTACTTAGCACTGTGAAAGTAGCACTTTCACAGAACGAAATCTACTTCTCTAAGACCGGGAAACAGTGAACAGAGAATGTATGAGTTTCTGAAGATTGGTAACAGATAGAAACAAGAGAAAGTACACAGTGATTCATCTGCCTAGAGAAGTTACGGAGGATTACACAGAAAATTCCAAGTATAAGTGCAAGAAAATAAGAGAGACTTAGAAAACTGGTAAAACCTACATTGTTGATAGGTTTGGGAGTACTTAGCACTGTGAAAACAGCACTTTGACAGAAAGAAAACTACTTCTCTAAGACCGGGAAACAGTGAAGAGAGAATGCATGAGTTTCTCAAAACTGGTAACAGATAGAAACAAGAGAAAGTACACAGTGATTCATCTTCGTAGAGGAGTTACAGAGGTTTACACAGAGAATTCCAAGTATAAGTACAAGAAAATAAGAGAGACTGAGAAAACTGGTAAAACCTACATTGTTGATAGAGTTGGGAGTACTCAGCACTGTGAAAACAGCACTTTCGCAGAAAGAAATCTACTTCTCTAAGACCGCGAAACAGTGAACAGAGAATGTATGAGTTTGTCAAGATTGGTAACAGATAGAAACAAGAGAAAGTACACAGTGATTCACCTAACTAGAAAAGTTACACACGTTTACACAGAGAATTCCAAGTGTTACTCCAAGAAAATAAGAGAGACTTAGAAAACTGGTAAAACCTACATTGTTGATAGAGTTGGGAGTACTTAGAACTGTGAAAACAGCACTTTCGCAGAAAGAAATCTACTTCTCTAAGACCGGGAAACAGTGAACAGAGAATGTATGAGTTTCTCAAGATTGGTAACAGATAGAAACAAGAGAAAGTACACAGTGATTCACCTACCTAGAGAAATTACAGAGTTTAACACAGAGAATTCCAAGAGTTACTCCAAGAAAATAAGAGAGACTTAGAAAACTGGTAAAACCTACATTGTTGATAGAGTTCGGAGAACTTAGCACTGTGAAAACAGCACTTTCACAGAAAGAAATCTACTTCTCTAAGACCAGGAAACAGTGAAGAGAAAATGTATGAGTTTCTCAAGACTGGTAACAGATAGAAACAAGACAAAGTACACAGTGATTCATCTACCTAGAGAAGTTACAGAGGTTTACACAGAGAATTCCAAGTCTAAGTACAAGAATATAAGAGACACTTAGAAAACTGGTAAAACCTACATTGTTGTTAGAGACGGGAGTACTTAGCACTGTGAAAACAGCACTTTCGCAGAAACAAATGTACTTCTCTAAGACCACGAAACAGTGAACAGAGAATGTATGAGTTTCTCAAGATTGGTAACAGATAGAAACAAGAGAAAATACACAGTGATTCTTCTTCGTATAGAAGTTACAGAGGTTTACACAGAGAATTCCTAGTATAAGTACAAGAAAATAAGAGAGACTTAGAAAACTTTTAAAACCTACATTGTTGATAGAGTTGGGAGTACTTAGCACTGTGAAAAGAGCACTTTCGCAGAAAGAAATCTACTTCTCTAAGACCGCAATACACTGAACAGAGAATGTGTGAGTTTCTCAAGATTGGTAACAGATAGAAACAAGAGAAAGTACACTGTGATTCATCTACCTAGAGAAGATACAGAGGTTTACACAGAAAATTCCAAGTATAAGTACAAGAAAATAAGAGAGACTTAGAAAACTAGTAAAACCTACATTGTTGATAGAGGTGGGAGTACTCAGCACTTGAAAACAGCACTTTCGGAGAAAGAAATCTACTTCTGTAAGACCGCGAAACAGTGAACAGAGAATGTATGAGTTTCTCAAATTGGGAACAGATAGAAACAAGAGAAAGTACACAGTGATTCATCTACCTAGAGAAGTTACAGAGGTTTACACAGGGAAATTGAAGTGTAACTCCAAGAAAATAAGAGATACTTAGAAAACTGGTAAAACCTACATTGTTGATAGAGTTGGGAGTACTTAGCACTGTGAAAACAGCACTTTCGCAGAAAGAAATCTACTTCTCTAAGACCGGGAAACAGTCAACAGAGAATGTATGAGTTTCTCAAGATTGGTAACAGACAGAAACAAGAGAAAGTACACAGTGATTCATCTACCTAGAGAAATTACAGAGTTTAACACAGAGAATTCCTAGTGTTACTCCAAGAAAATAAGAGAGACTTAGAATACTGGTAAAAGCTACATTGTTGTTAGAGACGGGAGTACTTAGCACTGTGAAAACAGCACTTTCGCGGAAACAAATCTACTTCTCTAATACCACGAAACAGTGAACAGAGAATGTATGAGTTTCTCAAGATTGGTAACAGATAGAAACAAGAGAAAGCACACAGTGATTCATCTCCCTAGAGAAGTTACAGAGGTTTCCACAGAGAATTCCAAGTGTTACTCCAAGAAAATAAGAGAGACTTAGAAAACTGGTAAAACGTACATTGTTGATAGAGTTGGGAGTACTTAGCACTGTGAAAACAGCACTTTCACAGAACGAAATCTACTTCTCGAAGACCGGGAAACAGTGAACAGAGAATGTATGAGTTTCTCAAGATTGGTAACAGATAGAAACAAGAGAAAGCACACAGTGATTCATCTACCTAGAGAAGTTACATAGGGTTACACAGAGAATTCCAAGTGTTACTCCAAGAAAATAAGAGAGACTTAGAAAACTGGTAAAACCTACATTATTGATAGAGTTGGGAGTACTTAGCAATCTGAAAACAGCACTTCCGCAGAAAGAAATCTACTTCTTTAAACCGCGAAACAGGGAACAGAAAATGCACGAGTTTCTGAAGCTTGGTAACAGATAGAAAAAAGAGAAAGTACACAGTGATTCATCTACGTAGAGAAGTTACAGAGGTTTACACAGAGAATTCCAGGTATAAGTACAAGAAAATAAGAGAGACTTAGAAAACTGGTAAAACCTACATTGTTGATAGAGTTGGGAGTACATAGCAATGGGAAAACACAACTTTCGCAGAAAGAAATCTACTGCTGTAAGACCGAGAAACAGTGAACAGAGAATGTATGAGTTTCTCAAGATTGGTAACAGATAGAAACAAGAGAAAGTACACAGTGATTCATCTAGCTAGAGAAGTTACAGAGGTTTACACAGAGAATTCCAAGTATAATAAGTACAAGAAAACAAGAGAGACTTAGAAAACCGGTAAAACCTACATTGTTGATAGAGTTGGGAGTATTTAGCACTGTGAAAACAGCACTTTCGCAGAAAGAAATCTACTTCTCTAAGACCGGGAAACAGTGAAAAGAGAATGTATGAGTTTCTCAAGATTGGTAACAGATAGAAACAAGAGAAAGTACACAGTGATTCATCTACCTAGAAAAGTTACAGAGGTTTACACAGAGAAATCCAGGTGTAACTCCAAGAAATTAAGAGAGACTTAGAAAACTGGTAAAACCTACATTGTTGATAGAGTTGGGAGTACTTAGCACTGTGAAAACAGCACTTTCGCAGAAAAAAATCTACTTCTCTAAGACGGGGAAACAGTGAACAGGGAATGTATGAGTTTCTCAAGATTGGTAACAGATAGAAACAACAGAAAGTACACAGTGATTCATCTACCTAGAGAAGTTACAGAGGTTTACACAGAGAAATCCAAGTGTAACTCCAGGAAAATAAGAGAGCCTTAGAAAACTGGTAAAACCTACAATGTTGATAGAGTTCGGAGTACTTAGCACTGTGAAAACAGCACTTTCGCAGAAAGAAATCTACTTCTCTAAGACCGGGAAACAGTGGACAGAGAATCTATGAGTTTCTCAGGATTGGTAACAGATAGAAACAAGATAAAGCACACAGTGATTTACTTAGCTAGAGAAGTTACAGAGGTTTCCAAAGAGAATTCCAAGTGTTACTCCAAGAAAATAAGAGAGACTTAGAAAACTGGTAAAACCTACATTGTTGATAGAGTTGGGAGTACTTAGCACTGTGAAAACAGCACTTTCGCATAAAGAAATCTACTTCTCTAAGATTGCGATACAGTGAACAAAGAATGTGTGAGTTTCTCAAGATTGGTAACATTTAGAAACAAGAGAAAGTACACAGTGATTCATCTACCTAGCGAACTTATAGAGGTTTACACAGAGAATTACAAGTATAAGTACCAGAAAACAAGAGAGACTTAGAAAACCGGTAAAACCTACATTGTTGATAGAGTTGGGAGTACTTAACACTGTGAAAACAGCACTTTCGCACAAAGAAATCTACTTCTCTAAGACCGCGAAACAGTGAACAGAGAATGTGTGAGTTTCTCAAGACTGGTAACAGATAGAAACAAGAGAAAGTACACAGTGATTCATCTACCTAGAGAAGTTACAGAGGTTCACAAAGAGAAATCCAACAGTTACTCCAAGAAAATAAGAGAGACTTAGAAAAGTGGTTAAACCTACATTGTTGAGAGAGTTGGGTGTACTTAGCACTGTGAAAACAGTACATTCGGAGAAAGAAATCTACTTCTCTAAGACCGGAATACAGTGAACAGAGAATGTATCAGTTTCTCAAGATCGGTAACAGATAGAAACAAAAGAAATTACACAGTGATTCATCTACCTAGAGAAGATACAGAGGTTTACACAGAGAATTCCAAGTATAAGTACAAGAAAATAAGAGAGACTTAGAAAACTGGTAAAGCCTACATTGTTGATAGAGTTGGGAGTACTTAGCCCTGTGAAAACAGCACTTTCGCAGAAAGAAATCTACTTCCTAAGCCCGGGAACAATGAACAGAGAATGTATGAGTTTCTCAAGACTGGTAACAGAGAGAAACAAGAGAAAGTACACAGTGATTCATCTACCTAGAAAAGTTGCAGAGGTTTCCACAGAGAAATCAAAGTGTAACTCCAAGAAAATAAGAGAGACTTAGAAAACTGGTAAAACCTACATTGTTGATAGAGTTGGGAGTACTTAGCCCTGTGAAAACAGCACTTTCGCAGAAAGAAATCTACTTCCTAAGCCCGGGAACGATGAACAGAGAATGTATGAGTTTCTCAAGACTGGTAACAGATAGAAATAAGAGAAAGTACACAGTGATTCATCTACCTAGAGAAGTTACAGAGGTTTACACAGAGAATTCCAAGTATAAGTACAAGAAAACAAGAGAGACTTAGAAAACCGGTAAAACCTGCATTGTTGATAGAGTTGGGAGTACTTAGCACTGTGAAAACAGCACTTTCGCAGAAAGAAATCTACTTCTTTAAGACCGCGAAACAGTGAACAGAGAATGTATGAGTTTCTGAAGATTGGTAACAGATAGAAACAAGAGAAAGTACACAGTGATTCATCTACCTAGAGAAGTTACAGAGGTTTACACATAGAAATCCAAGTGTAATTGCAAGAAAATAAGAGAGAAAGTAGAAAACTGGTAAAACCTACATTGTTGATAGAGTTGGGGTACTTAGCACTGTGAAAACAGCACTTTCGCAGAAAAAAATCTACTTCTCTAAGACCGCGAAACAGTAAACAGAGAATGTCTGAGTTTCTCAAGATTGGTAACAGATAGAAACAAGAGAAAGTACACAGTGATTCATCTACCTAGAGAAGTTACAGAGGTTTACACAGAGAAATCCAAGTGTAACTCCAGGAAAATAAGAGAGCCTTAGAAAACTGGGAAAACTTACATTGTTGATAGAGTTGGGAGTACTTAGCACTGTGAAAACAGCACTTTCGCAGAAAGAAATCTACTTCTCTAAGACCGGGAAACAGTGAACAGAGAATGTATGAGTTTCTCAGGATTGGTGACAGATAGAAACAAGAGAAAGCACACAGTGATTTATCTACCTAGAGAAGTTACAGAGGTTTCCACAGAGAATTCCAAGTGTTACTCCAAGAAAATAAGAGAGACTTAGAAAACTGGTAAAACCTACATTGTTGATAGAGTTGGGAGTACTTAGCACTGTGAAAACAGCACTTTCACAGGAAGAAATCTGCTTCTCTAAGACCGGGAAACAGTGAACAGAGAATGTATCAGTGTCTCAAGATTGGTAACAGATAGAAACAAAAGAAAGTACGCAGTGATTCATCTACCTAGAGAAGTTACAGAGGTTTACACAGAGATTTCCAAGTATAAGTACAAGAAAATAAGAGAGAGTTAGAAAACTGGTAAAACCTACATTGTTGATAGAGGTGGGAATACTTAGCACTGTGAAAACAGCACTTTCGCACAAAGAAATCTACTTCTCTAAGACCGCGAAACAGTGAACAGAGAATGTATGAGTTTCTCAAGATTGGTAACAGATAGAAACAACAAAAAGTACACAGTGATTCATCCACCTAGAGAAGTTACAGAAGTTTACACAGAGAATTCCAAGTGTTACTCCAAGAAAATAAGAGAGACTTAGAAAACTGGTAAAACCTACATTGTTGATAGAGTTGGGAGTACTTAGCACTGTGAAAACAGCACTTCCGCAGAAAGAAATCTACTTCTTTAAGACCGCGAACAGTGAACAGAGAATGTATGAGTTTCTCAAGATTGGTAACAGATAGAAACAAGAGAAAGTACACAGTGATTCATCTACCTAGAAAAGTTACAGAGGTTTCCACAGAGAAATCCAAGTGTAACTCCAAAAAATAAGAGAGACTTAGAAAACTGGTAAAACCTACATTGTTGATAGAATTGGGAGTACTTAGCACTGTGAAAACAGCACTTTCGCAGAAAGAAATCTAATTCTCTAAGACCGGGAAACAGTGAACAGAGAATGTATGAGTTTCTCAGGATTGGTAACAGATAGAAACAAGAGAAAGCACACAGTGATTTATCTACCTAGAGAAGTTACAGAGGGTTCCACAGAGAATTCCAAGTGTTACTCCAAGAAAATAAGAGACTTAGAAAACTGGTAAAACCTACATTGTTGATAGAGTTGGGAGTACTTAGCCCTGTGAAAACAGCACCTTCGCAGAAAGAAATCTACTTCCTAAGCCCGGGAACAATGAACAGAGAATGTATGAGTTTCTCAAGACTGGTAACAGATAGAAACAAGAGAAAGTACACAGTTATTCATCTAACTAGAGAAGTTACAGAGGTTTACACAGAGAAATCCAAGTGTAAGTACAAGAAAACAACAGAGACTTAGAAAACTGGTAAAACATACATTGTTGATAGAGTTGGGAGTACTTAGCACTGTGAAAACAGCACTTTGGCAGAAACAAATCTATTTCTCTAAGACCGCGAAACAGTGAACAGAGAATGTATGAGTTTCTCAAGATTGGTAACAGATAGAAACAAGAGAAAGTACACAGTGATTCATCTACGTAGCGAAGTTACAGAGGTTTACACAGAGAATTCCAAGTATAAGTACAAAAAATAAGAGAGACTTAGAAAACTGGTAAAACCTACATTGTTGATAGAGTTGGGAGTACTTAGCACTGTGAAAACAGCACTTTCGTACAAAGAAATCTACTTCTCTAAGACCGGGAAACAGTGAACAGAGAATGTATGAATTTCTCAAGACTGGTAACAGATAGAAACAAGACAAAGTACACAGTGATTCATCTACGTAGCAAAGTTACTGAGGTTTACTCAGAGAATTCCAAGTATAACTACAAGAAAATAAGATGGACTTAGAAAACTGGTAAAACCTACATTGTTGATATAGTTGGGAGTACTTAGCATTGTGAAAACAGTACTTTCACAGAAAGAAATCTACTTCTCTAAGACCGGGAAACAGTGAAGAGAGAATGTATGAGTTTCTCAAGACTGGTAACAGATAGAAATGAGAGAAAGTACACAGTGATTCATCTACCTAGAGAATTTACAGAGGTTTACACAGAGAATTCCAAGTATAAGTACAAGAAAATAAGAGAGAGTAAGAAAACTGGTAAAACCTACATTGTTGATAGAGTTGGGAGTACTTAGCACTGTGAAAACAGCACTTTCACAGAACGGAATCTACTTCTCTAAGACCGGGAAACAGTGAACAGAGAATATATGAGTTTTACAAGATTGGTGACAGATAGAAACAAGAGAAAGTACACAGTGATTCAACTACCTAGCGAAGTTACTGAGGTTTACTCAGAGAATTCCAAGTATAACTACAAGAAAATAAGATAGACTTAGAGAACTGGTAAAACCGACATTCTTGATAGAGTTGGCAGTACTTAGCACTGTGAAAACAACACTTTCACAGAAAGAAATTTACTTCTCTAAGACCGGGAAACAATGAAGAGAGGATGTATGAGTTTATCAAGACTGGTAACAGATGGAAATAAGAGAAAGTACACAGTGATTCATCTACGTAGAGAAGTTACAGAGGTTTACACAGAGAATTCCAAGTATAAGTACAAGAAAATAAGAGAGACTTAGAAAACTGGTAAAACCTACATTGTTGACAGAGTTGGGAGTACTTAGCACTGTGAAAACAGCACTTTGGCAGAAAGAAATCTACTTCTCCAAGACCGCGAAACAGTGTACAGAGAATGTATGAGTTTCTCAATATTGGTAACACATAGAAACAAGAGAAAGTACACAGTGATTCATCTACCTAGCGAAGTTACTGAGGTTTACTCAGAGAATTCCAAGTATAACTACAAGAAAATAAGATAGAAAACTGGTAAAACCTACATTGTTGATACAGTTGGGAGTACTTAGCAGTGTGAAAACAGCACTTTCACAGAAAGAAATTTACTTCTCTAAGACCGGGAAACAATGAGGAGAGAATGTATGAGTTTCTCAAGATTGGTAACAGATAGAAACAAGACAAAGTACACAGTGATTCATCTACCTAGCGAAGTTACTGAGGTTTACTCAGAGAATTCCAAGTATAACTAAAAGAAAATAAGATAGAAAACTGGTAAAACCTACATTGTTGATAGAGTTGGGAGTACTTAGCACTGTGAAAACAGCACTTTCGCAGAAAGAAATCTACTTCTCTAAGACCGGGAAACAGTGAACAGAGAATGTATGAGTTTCTCAATATTGGTAACACATAGAAACAAGAGAAAGTACACAGTGATTCATCTACCTAGAGAAGTTACAGAGGTTTACACAGAGAAATCCAGTGTAACTAAAGGAAAATAAGAGAGACTTAGAAAACTGGTAAAACCTACATTGTTGATAGAGTTGGGAGTACTTAGCACTGTGAAAACAGCACTATCGCAGAAAGAAATCTACTTCTGTAAGCCCGCGAAACAGTGAACAGAGAATGTATGAGTTTCTCAAAATTGGTAACAGATAGAAACAAGAGAAAGTACACAGTGATTCATCTACCTAGAGAAGTTACAGAGGTTTACACAGAGAAATCCAAGTGTAACTCCAAGAAAATAAGAGAGACTTAGAAAACTGGTAAAACCTACATTGTTGATAGAGTTGGGAGTACTTAGCACTGTGAAAACAGCACTTTGGCAGAAACAAATCTATTTCTCTAAGACCGCGAAACAGTGAACAGAGAATGTACGCGTTTCTCAAGATTGGTAACAGATAGAAACAAGAGAAAGTACACAGTGATTCATCTACCTAGCGAAGTTACAGAGGTTTACTCAGAGAATTCCAAGTATAACTACAAGAAAATAAGATGGACTTAGAAAACTGGTAAAACCTACATTGTTGATAGAGTTGGGAGTACTTAGCATTGTGAAAACAGTACTGTCTCAGAAAGAAATCTACTTCTCTAAGACCGGGAAACAGTGAAGAGAGAATGTATGAGATTCTCAAGACTGGTAACAGATAGAAAGAAGACAAAGTACACAGTGATTCATCTACCTAGAGAAGTTACAGAGGTTTACACAGAGAATTCCAAGTATAAGTACAATAAAATAAGAGAGAGTAAGAAAACTGGTAAAACCTACATTGTTGATAGAGTTGGGAGTACTTAGCACTGTGAAAACAGCACGTTCGCACAAAGAAATCTACTTCTCTAAGACCGGGAAACAGTGAACAGAGAATGTATGAGTTTCTCAAGACTGGTAACAGATAGAAAGAAGACAAAGTACACAGTGATTCATTTACATAGCGAAGTTACAGAGGTTTACACAGAGCATTCCAAGTATAAGTACAAGAAAATAAGAGAGACTTAGAAAACTGGTAAAACCTACACAGTTGACAGAGTTGGGAGTACTTAGCACTGTGAAAACAGCACTTTGGCAGAAACAAATCTACTTCTCTAAGACCGCGAAACAGTGAACAGAGAATGTATGAGTTTCTCAAGATTGGGAACAGATAGAAACAAGAGAAAGTACACAGTGATTCATCTACCTAGAGAAGTTAAAGAGGTTTACACAGAGAATTCCAAGTGTTACTCCAAGAAAATAAGAGAGACTTAGAAAACTGGTAAAACCTACATTGTTGATAGAGTTGGGAGTACTTAGCACTGTGAAAACAGAACTTTCGCAGAAACAAATCTACTTCTCTAAGACGGCAAAACAGTGAACAGAGAATGTATGCGTTTCTCAAGATTGGTAACAGATAGAAACAAGGGAAAGTACACTGTGATTCATCTACCTAGAGAAGTTACAGAGGTTTACACAGAGAATTCCAAGTATAAGTACAAGAAAATAAGAGAGACTTAGAAAACTGGTAAAACCTACATTGTTGATAGAGTTGCGAGTACTTAGCACTGTGAAAACAGCACTTTCGCAGAAAGAAATCAACTTCTCTAAAACCGGGATGCAGTGAACAGAGAATGTGTGAGTTTCTCAAGATTGGTAACACATAGAAACAAGAGAAAGTACACTGTGATTCATCTACCTAGAGAAGATACAGAGGTTCACACAGAAAATTCCAAGTATATGTAGAAGAAAATAAGAGAGACTTAGAATACTGCTAAAACCCACATTGTTGATAGAGTTGGGAGTACCTAGCACTGTGAAAACAGCACTTTCGCAGAAAGAAATCTAGTTCTTTAAGACCGCGAAACAGTGAAACGACAATGTATGAGTTTCTCAAGATTGGTAACAGATAGAAACAAGAGAAAGTACACAGTGATTCATCTACGTAGAGAAGTTACAGAGATTTACACAGAGAACTTCAACTGTAACTCCAAGAAAATAAGAGAGACTTAGAAAACTGGTAAAACCTACATTGTTGATAGAGTTGGGAGTACTTAGCACTGTGAAAACAGCACTTTAACAGAACGGAATCTACTTCTCTAAGACCGGGAAACAGTGAACAGAGAATGTATGAGTTTCTCAAGACTGGTAACAGATAGAAATAAGAGAAAGTACACAGTGATTCATCTACCTAGAGAAGTTACAGAGGTTTACACAGAGAATTCCAAGTATAAGTACAAGAAAATAAGAGAGAGTAGGAAAACTGGTAAAACCTACATTGTTGATAGAGTTGGGAGTACTTAGCACTGTGAGAACAGCACTTTCGCAGAAAGAAATCTACTTCTCTAAGACCGGGAAACAGTGAACAGAGAATGTATGAGTTTCTGAAGATTGGTAACAAATAGAAACACGAGAAAGTATATAGTGAGTCATCTACATAGAGAAGTTACAGAGGTTGACACAGAGAATTCCAAGTATAAGTACAAGAAAATAAGAGAGACTTAGAAAACTGGTAAAACCTACATTGTTGATAGAGTTGGGAGTACTTAGCACTGTGAAAACAGCACTTTCGCAGAAAGAAATCTACTTCTCTAAGACCGTGAAACAGTGAACAGAGAATGTATGAGTTTCTCAAGATTGGTAACAGATAGAAACAAGAGAAAATACACAGTGATTCATCTAGGTAGAGAAGTTACAGAGGTTTACACAGAGAATTCCAACTATAAGTACAAGAAAATAAGAGAGACTTAGAAAACTGGTAAAACCTACATTGTTGATAGAGTTGGGAGTACTTAGCACTGTGAAAACAGCACTTTGGCAGAAACAAATCTACTTCTCTAAGACCGCGAAACAGTGAACAGAGAATGTATGAGTTTCTCAAGATTGGTAACAGATAGAAACAAGAGAAAGTACACAGTGATTCATCTACCTAGCGAAGTTACAGAGGTTTACACAGAGAATTCCAGGTATAAGCAGAAAAAAATAAGAGAGACTTAGAAAACTGGTAAAACCTACATTGTTGATAGAGTTGGGAGTACTTAGCACTGTGAAAACAGCACTTTAGTACAAAGAAATCTACTTCTGTAAGACCGGAAAACAGTGAACAGAGAATGTGTGAGTTTCTCAATATTGGTAACAGATAGAAACAAGAGAAAGTACACAGTGATTCATCTACCTAGAAAAGTTACAGAGGTTTACACAGAGAAATCCAAGTGTAACTCCAAGATAATAAGAGAGACTTATAAAACTGGTAAAACCTACATTGTTGATAGAGTTGGGATTACTTAGCACTGTGAAAACAGCACTTTCGCAGAAAGAAATCTACTTTTGTAAGCCTGCGAAAGAGTGAACAGAGAATGTACGGGTTTCTCAAGATTGGTAACAGAGAGAAACAAGAGAAAGTACACTGTGATTCATCTACCTAGAATAGTTACAGAGGTTTACACAGAGAATTCCAAGTATAAGTACAAGAAAATAAGAGAGACTTAGAAAACTGGTAAAACCTACATTGTTGATAGAGTTGCGAGTACTTAGCACTGTGAAAACAGCACTTTCGCACAAAGAAATCTACTTCTCTAAGACCGGGAAACAGTGAACAGAGAATGTATGAGTTTCTCAAGATTGGTAACAGAAACAAGAGAAAGTACACAGTGATTCATCTACGTAGAGAAGTTACAGAGGATTACACAGAGAATTCCAAATATAAGTCAAGAAAATAAGAGAGACTTAGAAAACTGGCAAAACCTACATTGTTGATAGAGTTGGGAGTACTTAGCACTGTGAAAACAGCACTTTCACACAAAGAAATCTACTTCTCTAAGACCGGGAAACAGTGAACAGAGAATGTATGAGTTTCTCAAGATTGGTAACAGATAGAAACACGAGAAAGTACACAGTGATTCATCTACGTAGAGAAGTTACAGAGGTTTACACAGAGAATTCCAAGTATAAGTACAAGAAAATAAGAGAGACTTAGAAAACTGGTAAAACCTACATTGTTGATAGAGTTGGGAGTACTTAGCACTGTGAAAACAGCACTTTCGCAGAAAGAAATCCACTTCTCTAAAATCAGGATACAGTGAACAGAGAATGTATGAGTTTCCCAAGACTGGGAACAGATAGAAACAAGAGAAAGTACACTGTGATTCATCTACCTAGAAAAGATACAGAGGTTTACATAGAAAATTCCAAGTATAAGTACAAGAAAATAAGAGAGACTTAGAAAACTGGTGAAACCCACATTGTTGATAGAGTTGGGAGTACCTAGCACTGTGAAAACAGCACTTTCGCAGAAAGAAATCTACTTCTCTAAGCCCGCGAAACAATGAACAGAGAATGAGTGAGTTTCTCAAGATTGGTAACAGATAGAAACAAGAGAAACTACACACTGATTCATCTACCTAGGGAAGTTACAGAGGTTTACACAGAGAATTCCAAGTATAAGTACAAGAAAACAAGAGAGACTCAGAAAACCGGTAAAACCTACATTGTTGATAGAGTTGGGAGTACTTAGCACTGTGAAAACAGCACTTTCGTGGAAAGGAATCTACTTCTCTAAGCCTGGGAAACAATGAAGAGAGAATGTATGAATTTCTCAAGATTGGTAACAGATAGAAACAAGAGAAAGTACACAGTGATTCATCTACCTAGAGAAGTTACAGAGGATTACACAGAGAATTCCAAGTATAAGTACAAGAAAATAAGAGAGAGTAAGACAACTGGTAAAACCTACATTGTTGATAGAGTTGGGAGTACTTAGCACTGTGAAAACAGCACTTTCGCACAAAGAAATCTACTTCTCTAAGACCGGGAATCAGTGAACAGAGAATGTATTAGTTTCTCAAGATTGGTAACAGAAACAAGAGAAAGTACACAGTGATTCATCTACCTAGAAAAGTTACAGAGGTTTACACAGAGAAATCCAAGTGTAACTCCAAGAAAATAAGAGAGACTTAGAAAACTGGTAAAACCTACATTGTTGATAGAGTTGGGAGAACTTAGCAATGTGAGAACAGCACTTTCGCAGAAAGAAATCAACTTCTCTAAGACCGGGAAACAGTGAACAGAGAATGTTTGAGTTTCTCAATATTGGTAACACATAGAAACAAGAGAAAGTACACAGTGATTCATCTACCTAGAGAAGTTACAGAGGTTTACACAGAGAAATCCAAGTGTAACTCCTGGAAAATAAGAGAGACTTAGAAAACTGGTAAAACCTACATTGTTGATAGAGTTGGGAGTACTTAGCACTGTGAAAACAGCACTTTCGCAGAAAGAAATCTACTTCTGTAAGCCCGCGAAACAGTGAACAGAGAATGTATGGGTTTCTCAGGATTTGTAACAGATAGAAACAAGAGAAAGTACACAGTGATTCATCTACCTAGAGAAGTTACAGAGGTTTACACAGAGAATTCCAAGTATAAGTAGAAGAAAATAAGAGAGACTTAGAAAATTGGTAAAACCTACATTGTTGATAGAGTTGGGAGTACTTAGCACTGTGAAAACAGCACTTTCGCAGAAAGAAATCCACTTCTCTAAAATCAGGATACAGTGAACAGAGAATGTATGAGTTTCCCAAGACTGGGAACAGATAGAAACAAGAGAAAGTACACTGTGATTCATCTACCTAGAAAAGATATAGAGGTTTACATAGAAAATTCCAAGTATAAGTACAAGACAATAAGAGAGACTTAGAAAACTGGTGAAAACCACATTGTTGATAGAGTTGGGAGTACTTAGCACTGTGAAAACAGCACTTTTGCAGAAAGAAATCTACTTCTCTAAGCCCGGGAAACAATGAACAGAGAATGTATGAGTTTCTCAAGATTGGGACCAGATAGAAACAAGAGAAAGTACACAGTGATTCATCTACCTAGAGAAGTTATAGAGGTTTACACAGAGAAATCCAAGTGTAAGTACAAGAAAATAAGAGAGACTTAGAAAACTGGTAAAACCTACATTGTTGATAGAGTTGGGAGTACTTAGCACTGTGAAAACAGCACTTTCGCACAATGAAATCTACTTCTCTAAGACCGCGAAACAATGAACAGAGAATGTGTGAGTTTCTCAAGATTGGTAACACATAGAAACAAGAGAAATTACACAGTGATTCATCTACCTAAGGAAGTTACAGAGGTTTACACAGAGAATTCCAAGTATAAGTACAAGAAAACAAGAGAGACTTAGTAAACCAGTAAAACCTACATTGTTGATAGAGTTGGGAGTACTTATCACTGTTAAAACAGCACTTTCGTGGAAAGGAATCTACTTCTCTAAGACCGGGAAACAATGAAGAGAGAATGTATGAGTTTCTTAAGATTGGTAACAGATAGAAACAAGAAAAGTACACAGTGATTCATCTACCTAGAGAAGTTACAGTGGTTTACACAGAGAATTCCAAGTATAAGTACAAGAAAATAAGAGAGAGTAAGATAACTGGTAAAACCAACATTGTTGATAGAGTTGGGAGTACTTAGCACTGTGAAAACAGCACTTTCGCACAAAGAAATCTACTTCTCTAAGACCCGGAAACAGTGAACAGAGAATGTATGAGTTTCTCAAGATTGGTAACAGATAGAAACAAGAAAAGTACACAGTGATTCATCTACGTAGAGAAGTTACAGAGGTTTAGACAGAGAATTCCAAGTATAAGTACAAGAAAATAAGAGAGACTTAGAAAACTGGTAAAACCTACATTGTTGATAGAGTTGGAAGTACTTAGCACTGTGAAAACAGCACTTTCGCAGAAAGAAATCTCCTTCTCTAAGACCGTGAAACAGTGAACAGAGAATGTATGAGTTTCTCAATTTGGTAACAGATAGAAACAAGAGAAAGTTCACAGTGATTCATCTAGCTAGAGAAGTTACAGAGGTTTACACAGAGAATTCCAAGTATAAGTACAAGAAAATAAGAGAGACTTAGAAAGCTGGTAAAACCTACATTGTTGATAGAGTTGGGAGTACTTAGCACTGTGAAAACAGCACTTTCGCATAAAGAAATCCACGTCTCTAAAACCGGGATACAGTGAACAGAGAATGTATGAGTATCCCAAGACTGGAAACAGATAGAAACAAGAGAAAGTACACTGTGATTCATCTACCTAGAGAAGTTACAGAGGTTTACACAGAAAATTCCAAGTATAAGTACAAGAAAATAAGAGAGACTTAGAAAACTGGTAAAACCCACATTGTTGATAGAGTTGGGAGTACTTAGCACTGTGAAAACAGCACTTTCGCAGAAAGAAATCTACTTCTCTAAGCCCGGGAAACAGTGAACAGAGAATGTGTGAGTTTCTCAAGATTGGTAACAGATAGAAACAAGAGAAAGTACACAGTGATTCATCTACTTAGAGAAGTTACAGAGGTTTACACAGAGAAATCCAAGTGTAACTCCAGGAAAATAAGAGAGACTTAGAAAACTGGTAAAATCTACATTGTTGATAGAGTTGGGAGTACTTAGCACTGTGAAAACAGCATTTTCGCAGAAAGAAATCTACTTCTGTTAGCCCCCGAAACTGTGAACAGAGAATGTATGAGTTTCTCAAGATTGGTAACAGATAGAAACAAGAGAAAGTACACAGTTATTCCTCTACTAGAAAAGTTACAGAGGTTTACACAGAGAATTCCAAGTATAAGTACAAGAAAATAAGAGAGAGTAAGAAAACTGGTAAAACCTACATTGTTGATACAGTTGGGAGTACTTAGCACTGTGAAAACAGCACTTTCGCACCACGAAATCTACTTCTCTAAGACCGGGAAACAGTGAACAGTGAATGTATGAGTTTCTCAAGATTGGTAACAGATAGAAACAAGAGAAAGTACACAGTGATTCATCTACGTAGAGAATTTACAGAGGTTTACTCAGAGAATTCCAAGTATAAGTACAAGAAAATAAGAGAGACTTAGAAAACTGGTAAAACCTACATTGTTGATAGAGTTGGGAGTACTTAGCACTGTGAAAACAGCACTTTCATAGAAAGAAATCTACTTCTTTAAGACCACGAAACAGTGAACCGAGAATGTATGAGTTTCTCAAGATTGGTAACAGATATAAACAAGAGAAAGTACACAGTGATTCATCTACGTAGATAAGTTACAGAGGTTTACACAGAGAAATCGAGGTGTAACTCCAAGAAAATTAGAGAGACTTAGAAAACTGGTAAAACCTACATTGTTGATAGAGTTGGGAGTACTTAGCACTGTGAAAACAGCACTTTCGTACAAAAAAATCTACTTCTCTAAGACCGGGAACCAGTGAACAGAGAATGTATGAGTTTCTCAAGATTGGTAACAGATAGAAACAAGAGAAAGTACACAGTGATTCATCTACCTAGAAAAGTTACAGAGGTTTACAGAGAGAAATCCAAGTGTAACTCCAAGAAAATAAGAGAGACTTAGAAAACTGGTAAAACCTACATTGTTGATAGAGTTGGGAGTACTTAGCACTGTGAAAACAGCACTTTCACAGAAAGAAATGTACTTCTCTAAGACCGGGAAACAGTGAACAGAGAATGTTTGAGTTTCTCAATATTGGTAACACATAGAAACAAGAGAAAGTACACAGTGATTCATCTACCTACAGAAGTTACAGAGGTTAACACAGAGAAATCCAAGTGTAACTCCAGGAAAACAAGAGAGACTTAGAAAACCGGTAAAACCTGCACTGTTGATAGAGTTGGGAGTACTTAGCACTGTGAAAACAGCACTTTCGCAGAAAGAAATCCACTTCTCTAAGACCGGGAAACCGTGAACAGAGAATGTTTGAGTTTCTCAATATTGGTAAGACATAGAAACAAGAGAAAGTACACAGTGATTCATCTACCTAGAGAAATTACAAAGGTTTACTCAGAGACATCCAAATGTAACTCCAGGAAAATAAGAGAGACTTAGAAAACTGGTAAAACCGACATTAGTGATAGAGTTGGGAGTACTTAGCACTGTGAAAACAGCACTTTCGCAGAAGGAAATCTACTTCTGTAAGCCCGCGAAACAGGGAACAGAGAATGTATGGGTTTCTCAAGATTGGTAACAGATATAAACAAGAGAAAGTACACAGTGATTCATCTACCAAGAGAAGTAACAGAGGTTTACACAGAGAATTCCAAGTATAAGTACAAGAAAATTAGAGAGACTTAGAAAACTGGTAAAACCCACATTGTTGATAGAGTTGGGAGTACCTGGCACTGTGAAAACAGCACTTTCGCAGAAAGAAATCTACTTCTCTAAGCCCGGGAAACAATGAACAGAGAATGTATGAGTTTCTCAAGACGGGGAACAGATAGAAACAAGAGAAAGTACACAGTGATTCATCTACGTAGAGAAGTTACAGAGGTTTACACAGAGAATTCCAAGTATAAGTACAAGAAAACAAGAGAGACTTAGAAAACCGGTAAAACCTACAATGTTGATAGAGTTGGGAGTACTTAGCACTGTGAAAACAGCACTTTCGCGGACAGCAATCTACTTCTCTAAGACCAGGAAACAATGAACGGAGAATGTATGAGTTTCTCAAGACTGGTAACACATAGAAATAAGAGAAAGTACACAGTGATTCATCTACCTAGAGAAGTTACAGAGGATTACACAGAGAAGTCCAAGTGTAACTCCAAGAAAATAAGAGAGACTTAGAAAACTGGTAAAACTTACATTGTTGATAGAGTTGGGAGTACTTAGCACTGTGAGAACAGCACTTTCGCAGAAAGAAATCAACTTCTCTAAGACCGGGAAACAGTGAACAGAGAATGTTTGAGTTTCTCAATATTGGTAACACATACAAACAAGAGAAAGTACACAGTGATTCATCTACCTAGAGAAGTTACAGAGGTTTACACAGAGAAATCCAAGTGTAACTCCTGGAAAATAAGAGAGACTTAGAAAACTGGTAAAACCTACATTGTTGATAGAGTTAGGAGTACTTAGCACTGTGAAAACAGCACTTTCGCAGAAAGAAATCTAGTTCTGTAAGCCCGCGAAACAGTGAACAGAGAATGTATGGGTTTCTCAGGATTGGTAACAGATAGAAACAAGAGAAAGTACACAGTGATTCATCTACCTAGAGAAGTTACAGAGGTTTACACAGAGAATTCCAAGTATAAGTACAAGAAAATAAGAGAGACTTAGAAAGCTGGTAAAACCTACATTGTTGATAGAGTTGGGAGTACTTAGCACTGTGAAAACAGCACTTTCGCATAAAGAAATCCACTTCTCTAAAACCGGGATATAGTGAACAGAGAATGTATGAGTATCCCAAGACTGGAAACAGATAGAAACAAGAGAAAGTACACTGTGATTCATCTACCTAGAGAAGTTACAGAGGTTTACACAGAAAATTCCAAGTATAAGTACAACAAAATAAGAGAGACTTAGAAAACTGGTAAAACCCACATTGTTGATAGAGTTGGGAGCACTTAGCAGTGTGAAAACAGCACTTTCGGAGAAAGAAATCTACTTCTCTAAGCCCGGGAAACAGTGAACAGAATATGTGTGAGTTTCTCAAGATTGGTAACAGATAGAAACAAGAGAAAGTACACAGTGATTCATCTACGTAGAGAAGTTACAGAGGTTTACACAGAGAAATCCAAGTGTAACTCCAGGAAAATAAGAGAGACTTAGAAAACTGGTAAAATCTACATTGGTGACAGAGTTGGGAGTACTTAGCACTGTGAAAACAGCACTCTCGCAGAAAGAAATCTACTTCTGTTAGCCCGCGAATCTGTGAACAGAGAATGTATGAGTTTCTCAAGATTGGTAACAGATAGAAACAAGAGAAAGTACACAGTTATTCCTCTACTAGAAAAGTTACAGAGGTTTACACAGAGAATTCCAAGTATAAGTACAAGAAAACAAGAGAGACTTAGAAAACCGGTAAAACCTACATTGTTGATAGAGTTGGGAGTACATAGCACTGTGAAAACAGCACTTCGCGGAAAGAAATCTACTTCTCTAAGACCGGGAAACAATGAAGAGTGAATGTATGAGTTTCACAAGACTGGGAACAGATAGAAATAAGAGAAAGTACACAGTGATTCATCTACCTAGAGAAGTTACAGAGGTTTACACAGAGAATTCCAAGTATAAGTACAAGAAAATAAGACAGACTTAGAAAACTGGTAAAACCTACATTGTTGATAGAGTTGGGAGTACTTAGCACTGTGAAAACAGCACTTTCGCATAAAGAAATCAACTTCTCTAAGACCGGGATACTTTGAAAAGAGAATATATGAGTTTCTCAAGACTGGGCACAGATAGAAACAAGAGAAAGTACACAGTGATTCATCTACCTAGAGAAGTTACAGAGGTTTACACAGAGAAATCCAAGTGTAACTCCTGGAAAATAAGAGAGACTTAGAAAACTGGTAAAACCTACGTTGTTGATAGAGTTGGGAATACTTAGCACTGTGAAAACAGCACTTTCGCAGAAAGAAATCTACTTCTGTAAGCCCGCGAAACAGTGAACAGAGAATGTATGGGTTTTTCAGGATTGGTAACAGATAGAAACAAGAGAAAGTACCCAGTGATTCATCTACCTAGAGAAGTTACAGAGGTTTACACAGAGAATTCCAAGTATAAGTACAAGAAAATAAGAGAGAGTAAGAAAACTGGTAAAACCTACATTGTTGATAGAGTTGGGAGTACTTAGTACTGTGAAAACAGCACTTTCGCACAACGAAATCTACTTCTCTAAGACCGGGAAACAGTGAACAGAGAATGTATGAGTTTCTCAAGATTGGTAACAGATAGAAACAAGAGAAAGTACACAGTGATTCATCTACGTAGAGAAGTTACAGAGGTTTACACAGAGAATTCCAAGTATAAGTACAAGAAAATAAGAGAGACTTAGAAAACTTGTAAAACCTACATTGTTGATAGAGTTGGGAGTACTTAGCACTGTGAAAACAGCACTTTCGCACAAAGAAATCTACTTCTCTATGACCGGGAAACAGTGAACAGAGAATGTATGAGTTTCTCAAGATTGGTAACAGATAGAAACAAGAGAAAGTACACAGTGATTCATCTACGTAGAGAAGTTACAGAGGTTTACTCAGAGAATTCCAAGTATAAGTACAAGAAAATAAGAGAGACTTAGAAAACTGGTAAAACCTACATTGTTGATAGAGTTGGGAGTACTTAGCACTGTGAAAACAGCACTTTCGCAGAAAGAAATCTACTTCTTTAAGACCACGAAACAGTGAACCGAGAATGTATGAGTTTCTCAAGATTGGTAACAGATAGAAACAAGAGAAAGTACACAGTGATTCATCTACGTAGATAAGTTACAGAGGTTTACACAGAGAAATCGAGGTGTAACTCCAAGAAAATAAGAGAGACTTAGAAAACTGGTAAAACCTACATTGTTGATAGCGTTGGGAGTACTTAGCATTGTGAAAACAGCACTTTCGTACAAAAAAATCTACTTCTCTAAGACCGGGAAACAGTGAACAGAGAATGTCTGAGTTTCTCAAGATTGGTAACAGATAGAAACAAGAGAAAGTACACGGTGATTCATCTACCTAGAAAAGTTACAGAGGTTTACACAGAGAAATCCAAGTGTAACTCCAAGAAAATAAGAGAGAGTAAGAAAACTGGTAAAACCTACATTGTTGATAGAGTTGGGAGTACTTAGCACTGTGAAAACAGCACTTTCGCAGAAAGAAATCTACTTCTCTAAGACCGGGAAACAGTGAACAGAGAATGTTTGAGTTTCTCAATATTGGTAACACATAGAAACAAGAGAAAGTACACAGTGATTCATCTACCTAGAGAAGTTACAGAGGTTTACACAGAGGAATCCAAGTGTAACTCCAGGAAAATAAGAGAGACATAGAAAAGTGGTAAAACCTACATTGTTGATAGAGTTGGGATTACTTAGCACTCTAAAAACAGCACTTTCGCAGAAAGAAATCTAGTTCTGTAAGCCCGCGAAACAGTGAACAGAGAATGTATGGGTTTCTGAAGATTGGTAACAGATAGAAACAAGAGAAAGCACACAGTGATTCATCTACCTAGAGAAGTTACAGAGGTTTACACAGAAAATTCCAAGTATAAGTACAAGAAAATAAGAGAGACTTAGAAAACTGGTAAAACCTACATTGTTGATAGAGTTGGGAGTACTTAGCACTGTGAAAACAGCACTTTCGCACAAAGAAATCTACTTCTTTTAGACCGCGAAACAGTGAACCGAGAATGTATGACTTTCTCAAGATTGGTAACAGAGAGAAACAAGATAAAGTACACAGTGATTCATCTACGTAGAGAAGTTACAGAGGTTTACACAGAGAAATTCAAGTGTAACTCCAAGAAAATAAGAGAGACTTAGAAAACTGGTAAAACCTACATTGTTGATAGAGTTGGGAGTACTTAGCACTGTGAAAACAGCACTTTCGCAGAAAGAAATTCACTTCTCTAAAACCGGGATACAGTGAACAGAGAATGTATGAGTTTCTCAAGACTGAGAACAGATAGAAACAAGAGAAAGTACACTGTGATTCATCTACGTAGAGAAGTTACAGAGGTTTACACAGAGCATTCCAAGTATAAGTACAAGAAAATAAGACAGACTTAGAAAACTGGTAAAACCTACATTGTTGATACAGTTGGGAGTACTTAGCACTGTGAAAACAGCACTTTCGCATAAAGAAATCTACTTCTCTAAGACCGGGATACATTGAACAGAGAATGTATGAGTTTCTCAAGACTGGGCACAGATAGAAACAAGAGAAAGTACACAGTGATTCATCTACCTAGAGAAGTTACAGAGGTTCAAACAGAGAAATCCAAGTGTAACTCCAAGAAAATAAGAGAGACTTAGAAAACTGGTAAAACCTACATTGTTGATAGAGTTGGGAGTACTTAGCACTGTGAAAACAGCACTTTCGCACAATGAAATCTACTTCTCTAAGACCGCGAAACAATGAACAGAGAATGTGTGAGTTTCTCAAGATTGGTAACACATAGAAACAAGAGAAATTACACAGTGATTCATCTACCTAAGGAAGTTACAGAGGTTTACAGAGAGAATTCCAAGTATAAGTACAAGAAAACAACAGAGACTTAGTAAACCAGTAAAACCTACATTGTTGACAGAGTTGGGAGTACTTATCACTGTTAAAACAGCACTTTCGTGGAAAGGAATCTACTTCTCTAAGACCGGGAAACAATGAAGAGAGAATGTATGAGTTTCTTAAGATTGGTAACAGATAGAAACAAGAAAAGTACACAGTGATTCATCTACCTAGAGAAGTTACAGTGGTTTACACAGAGAATTCCAAGTATAAGTACAAGAAAATAAGAGAGAGTAAGATAACTGGTAAAACCTACATTGTTAATAGAGTTGGGAGTACTTAGCACTGTGAAAACAGCACTTTCGCACAAAGAAATCTACTTCTCTAAGACCCGGAAACAGTGAACAGAGAATGTATGAGTTTCTCAAGATTGGTAACAGATAGAAACAAGAAAAGTACACAGTGATTCATCTACGTAGAGAAGTTACAGAGGTTTAGACAGAGAATTCCAAGTATAAGTACAAGAAAATAAGAGAGACTTAGAAAACTGGTAAAACCTACATTGTTGATAGAGTTGGAAGTACTTAGCACTGTGAAAACAGCACTTTCGCAGAAAGAAATCTCCTTCTCTAAGACCGTGAAACAGTGTACAGAGAATGTATGAGTCCTCAATTTGGTAACAGATAGAAACAAGAGAAAGTACACAGTGATTCATCTAGCTAGAGAAGTTACAGAGGTTTACACAGAGAATTCCAAGTATAAGTACAAGAAAATAAGAGAGACTTAGAAAGCTGGTAAAACCTACATTGTTGATAGAGTTGGGAGTACTTAGCACTGTGAAAACAGCACTTTCGCATAAAGAAATCCACTTCTCTAAAACCGGGATATAGTGAACAGAGAATGTATGAGTATCCCAAGACTGGAAACAGATAGAAACAAGAGAAAGTACACTGTGATTCATCTACCTAGAGAAGTTACAGAGGTTTACACAGAAAATTCCAAGTATAAGTACAACAAAATAAGAGAGACTTAGAAAACTGGTAAAACCCACATTGTTGATAGAGTTGGGAGTACTTAGCACTGTGAAAACAGCACTTTCGCAGAAAGAAATGTACTTCTCTAAGCCCGGGAAACAGTGAACAGAGAATGTGTGAGATTCTCAAGATTGGTAACAGATAGAAACAAGAGAAAGTACACAGTGATTCATCTACGTAGAGAAGTTACAGAGGTTTACACAGAGAAATCCAAGTGTAACTCCAGGAAAATAAGAGAGACTTAGAAAACTGGTAAAATCTACATTGTTGATAGAGTTGGGAGTACTTAGCACTGTGAAAACAGCACTTTCGCAGAAAGAAATCTACTTCTGTTAGCCCCCGAAACTGTGAACAGAGAATGTATGAGTTTCTCAAGATTGGTAACAGATAGAAACAAGAGAAAGTACACAGTTATTCCTCTACTAGAAAAGTTACAGAGGTTTACACAGAGAATTCCAAGTATAAGTACAAGAAAATAAGAGAGAGTAAGAAAACTGGTAAAACCTACATTGTTAATAGAGTTGGGAGTACTTAGCACTGTGAAAACAGCACTTTCGCACAACGAAATCTACTTCTCTAAGACCGGGAAACAGTGAACAGTGAATGTATGAGTTTCTCAAGATTGGTAACAGATAGAAACAAGAGAAAGTACACAGTGATTCATCTACGTAGAGAAGTTACAGAGGTTTACACAGAGAATTCCAAGTATAAGTACAAGAAAATAAGAGAGACTTAGAAAACTGGTAAAACCTACATTGTTGATAGAGTTGGGAGTACGTAGCACTGTGAAAACAGCACTTTCGCACAAAGAAATCTACTTCTCTAAGACCGAGAAACAGTGAACAGAGAATGTATGAGTTTCTCAAGATTGGTAACAGATAGAAACAAGAGAAAGTATACAGTGATTCATCTACGTAGAGAATTTACAGAGGTTTACTCAGAGAATTCCAAGTATAAGTACAAGAAAATAAGAGAGACTTAGAAAACTGGTAAAACCTACATTGTTGATAGAGTTGGGAGTACTTAGCACTGTGAAAACAGCACTTTCGCAGAAAGAAATCTACTTCTTTAAGACCACGAAACAGTGAACCGAGAATGTATGAGTTTCTCAAGATTGGTAACAGATATAAACAAGAGAAAGTACACAGTGATTCATCTACGTAGATAAGTTACAGAGGTTTACACAGAGAAATCGAGGTGTAACTCCAAGAAAATTAGAGAGACTTAGAAAACTGGTAAAATCTACATTGTTGATAGAGTTGGGAGTACTTAGCACTGTGAAAACAGCACTTTCGTACAAAAAAATCTACTTCTCTAAGACCGGGAACCAGTGAACAGAGAATGTATGAGTTTCTCAAGATTGGTAACAGATAGAAACAAGAGAAAGTACACAGTGATTCATCTACCTAGAAAAGTTACAGAGGTTTACAGAGAGAAATCCAAGTGTAACTCCAAGAAAATAAGAGAGACTTAGAAAACTGGTAAAACCTACATTGTTGATAGAGTTGGGAGTACTTAGCACTGTGAAAACAGCACTTTCACAGAAAGAAATGTACTTCTCTAAGACCGGGAAACAGTGAACAGAGAATGTTTGAGTTTCTCAATATTGGTAACACATAGAAACAAGAGGAAGTACACAGTGATTCATCTACCTACAGAAGTTACAGAGGTTAACACAGAGAAATCCAAGTGTAACTCCAGGAAAACAAGAGAGACTTAGAAAACCGGTAAAACCTGCATTGTTGATAGAGTTGGGAGTACTTAGCACTGTGAAAACAGCACTTTCGCAGAAAGAAATCCACTTCTCTAAGACCGGGAAACCGTGAACAGAGAATGTTTGAGTTTCTCAATATTGGTAAGACATAGAAACAAGAGAAAGTACACAGTGATTCATCTACCTAGAGAAATTACAAAGGTTTACACAGAGAAATCCAAATGTAACTCCAGGAAAATAAGAGAGACTTAGAAAACTGGTAAAACCGACATTGGTTATAGAGTTGGGAGTACTTAGCACTGTGAAAACAGCACTTTCGCAGAAGGAAATCTACTTCTGTAAGCCCGCGAAACAGGGAACAGAGAATGTATGGGTTTCTCAAGATTGGTAACAGATATAAACAAGAGAAAGTACACAGTGATTCATCTACCAAGAGAAGTAACAGAGGTTTACACAGAGAATTCCAAGTATAAGTACAAGAAAATTAGAGAGACTTAGAAAACTGGTAAAACCCACATTGTTGATAGAGTTGGGAGTACCTGGCACTGTGAAAACAGCACTTTCGCAGAAAGAAATCTACTTCTCTAAGCCCGGGAAACAATGAACAGAGAATGTATGAGTTTCTCAAGACGGGGAACAGATAGAAACAAGAGAAAGTACACAGTGATTCATCTACGTAGAGAAGTTACAGAGGTTTACACAGAGAATTCCAAGTATAAGTACAAGAAAACAAGAGAGACTTAGAAATCCGGTAAAACCTACAATGTTGATAGAGTTGGGAGTACTTAGTACTGTGAAAACAGCACTTTCGCGGACAGCAATCTACTTCTCTAAGACCAGGAAACAATGAACGGAGAATGTATGAGTTTCTCAAGACTGGTAACACATAGAAATAAGAGAAAGTACACAGTGATTCATCTACCTAGAGAAGTTACAGAGGATTACACAGAGAAGTCCAAGTGTAACTCCAAGAAAATAAGAGAGACTTAGAAAACTGGTAAAACTTACATTGTTGATAGAGTTGGGAGTACTTAGCACTGTGAGAAAAGCACTTTCGCAGAAAGAAATCAACTTCTCTAAGACCGGGAAACAGTGAACAGAGAATGTTTGAGTTTCTCAATATTGGTAACACATACAAACAAGAGAAAGTACACAGTGATTCATCTACCTAGAGAAGTTACAGAGGTTTACACAGAGAAATCCAAGTGTAACTCCTGGAAAATAAGAGAGACTTAGAAAACTGGTAAAACCTACATTGTTGATAGAGTTAGGAGTACTTAGCACTGTGAAAACAGCACTTTCGCAGAAAGAAATCTAGTTCTGTAAGCCCGCGAAACAGTGAACAGAGAATGTATGGGTTTCTCAGGATTGGTAACAGATAGAAACAAGAGAAAGTACACAGTGATTCATCTACCTAGAGAAGTTACAGAGGTTTACACAGAGAATTCCAAGTATAAGTACAAGAAAATAAGAGAGACTTAGAAAGCTGGTAAAACCTACATTGTTGATAGAGTTGGGAGTACTTAGCACTGTGAAAACAGCACTTTCGCATAAAGAAATCCACTTCTCTAAAACCGGGATATAGTGAACAGAGAATGTATGAGTATCCCAAGACTGGAAACAGATAGAAACAAGAGAAAGTACACTGTGATTCATCTACCTAGAGAAGTTACAGAGGTTTACACAGAAAATTCCAAGTATAAGTACAACAAAATAAGAGAGACTTAGAAAACTGGTAAAACCCACATTGTTGATAGAGTTGGGAGCACTTAGCACTGTGAAAACAGCACTTTCGGAGAAAGAAATCTACTTCTCTAAGCCCGGGAAACAGTGAACAGAATATGTGTGAGTTTCTCAAGATTGGTAACAGATAGAAACAAGAGAAAGTACACAGTGATTCATCTACGTAGAGAAGTTACAGAGGTTTACACAGAGAAATCCAAGTGTAACTCCAGGAAAATAAGAGAGACTTAGAAACTGGTAAAATCTACATTGGTGACAGAGTTGGGAGTACTTAGCACTGTGAAAACAGCACTCTCGCAGAAAGAAATCTACTTCTGTTAGCCCGCGAATCTGTGAACAGAGAATGTATGAGTTTCTCAAGATTGGTAACAGATAGAAACAAGAGAAAGTACACAGTTATTCCTCTACTAGAAAAGTTACAGAGGTTTACACAGAGAATTCCAAGTATAAGTACAAGAAAACAAGAGAGACTTAGAAAACCGGTAAAACCTACATTGTTGATAGAGTTGGGAGTACATAGCACTGTGAAAACAGCACTTCGCGGAAAGAAATCTACTTCTCTAAGACCGGGAAACAATGAAGAGTGAATGTATGAGTTTCACAAGACTGGGAACAGATAGAAATAAGAGAAAGTACACAGTGATTCATCTACCTAGAGAAGTTACAGAGGTTTACACAGAGAATTCCAAGTATAAGTACAAGAAAATAAGACAGACTTAGAAAACTGGTAAAACCTACATTGTTGATAGAGTTGGGAGTACTTAGCACTGTGAAAACAGCACTTTCGCATAAAGAAATCTACTTCTCTAAGACCGGGATACTTTGAAAAGAGAATATATGAGTTTCTCAAGACTGGGCACAGATAGAAACAAGAGAAAGTACACAGTGATTCATCTACCTAGAGAAGTTACAGAGGTTTACACAGAGAAATCCAAGTGTAACTCCTGGAAAATAAGAGAGACTTAGAAAACTGGTAAAACCTACGTTGTTGATAGAGTTGGGAATACTTAGCACTGTGAAAACAGCACTTTCGCAGAAAGAAATCTACTTCTGTAAGCCCGCGAAACAGTGAACAGAGAATGTATGGGTTTTTCAGGATTGGTAACAGATAGAAACAAGAGAAAGTACCCAGTGATTCATCTACCTAGAGAAGTTACAGAGGTTTACACAGAGAATTCCAAGTATAAGTACAAGAAAATAAGAGAGAGTAAGAAAACTGGTAAAACCTACATTGTTGATAGAGTTGGGAGTACTTAGTACTGTGAAAACAGCACTTTCGCACAACGAAATCTACTTCTCTAAGACCGGGAAACAGTGAACAGAGAATGTATGAGTTTCTCAAGATTGGTAACAGATAGAAACAAGAGAAAGTACACAGTGATTCATCTACGTAGAGAAGTTACAGAGGTTTACACAGAGAATTCCAAGTATAAGTACAAGAAAATAAGAGAGACTTAGAAAACTTGTAAAACCTACATTGTTGATAGAGTTGGGAGAACTTAGCACTGTGAAAACAGCACTTTCGCACAAAGATATCTACTTCTCTATGACCGGGAAACAGTGAACAGAGAATGTATGAGTTTCTCAAGATTGGTAACAGATAGAAACAAGAGAAAGTACACAGTGATTCATCTACGTAGAGAAGTTACAGAGGTTTACTCAGAGAATTCCAAGTATAAGTACAAGAAAATAAGAGAGACTTAGAAAACTGGTAAAACCTACATTGTTGATAGAGTTGGGAGTACTTAGCACTGTGAAAACAGCACTTTCGCAGAAAGAAATCTACTTCTTTAAGACCACGAAACAGTGAACCGAGAATGTATGAGTTTCTCAAGATTGGTAACAGATAGAAACAAGAGAAAGTACACAGTGATTCATCTACGTAGATAAGTTACAGAGGTTTACACAGAGAAATCGAGGTGTAACTCCAAGAAAATAAGAGAGACTTAGAAAACTGGTAAAACCTACATTGTTGATAGCGTTGGGAGTACTTAGCATTGTGAAAACAGCACTTTCGTACAAAAAAATCTACTTCTCTAAGACCGGGAAACAGTGAACAGAGAATGTCTGAGTTTCTCAAGATTGGTAACAGATAGAAACAAGAGAAAGTACACGGTGATTCATCTACCTAGAAAAGTTACAGAGGTTTACACAGAGAAATCCAAGTGTAACTCCAAGAAAATAAGAGAGAGTAAGAAAACTGGTAAAACCTACATTGTTGATAGAGTTGGGAGTACTTAGCACTGTGAAAACAGCACTTTCGCAGAAAGAAATCTACTTCTCTAAGACCGGGAAACAGTGAACAGAGAATGTTTGAGTTTCTCAATATTGGTAACACATAGAAACAAGAGAAAGTACACACTGATTCATCTACCTAGAGAAGTTACAGAGGTTTACACAGAGGAATCCAAGTGTAACTCCAGGAAAATAAGAGAGACATAGAAAACTGGTAAAACCTACATTGTTGATAGAGTTGGGATTACTTAGCACTCTAAAAACAGCACTTTCGCAGAAAGAAATCTAGTTCTGTAAGCCCGCGAAACAGTGAACAGAGAATGTATGGGTTTCTGAAGATTGGTAACAGATAGAAACAAGAGAAAGCACACAGTGATTCATCTACCTAGAGAAGTTACAGAGGTTTACACAGAAAATTCCAAGTATAAGTACAAGAAAATAAGAGAGACTTAGAAAACTGGTAAAACCTACATTGTTGATAGAGTTGGGAGTACTTAGCACTGTGAAAACAGCACTTTCGCACAAAGAAATCTACTTCTCTAAGACCGGGAAACAGTGAACAGAGAATGTATGAGTTTCACAAGATTGGTAACAGATAGAAACAAGAGAAAGTACACAGTGATTCATCTACGTAGAGAAGTTACATAGGTTTACACAGAGAATTCCAAGTATAAGTACAAGAAAGTAAGAGGGACTTAGAAAACCGGTAAAACCTACATTGTTGATAGAGTTGGGAGTACTTAGCACTGTGAAAACAGCACTTTCGCACAAAGAAATCTACTTCTTTTAGACCGCGAAACAGTGAACCGAGAATGTATGAGTTTCTCAAGATTGGTAACAGAGAGAAACAAGATAAAGTACACAGTGATTCATCTACGTAGAGAAGTTACAGAGGTTTACACAGAGAAATTCAAGTGTAACTCCAAGAAAATAAGAGAGACTTAGAAAACTGGTAAAACCTACATTGTTGATAGAGTTGGGAGTACTTAGCACTGTGAAAACAGCACTTTCGCAGAAAGAAATTCACTTCTCTAAAACCGGGATACAGTGAACAGAGAATGTATGAGTTTCTCAAGACTGAGAACAGATAGAAACAAGAGAAAGTACACTGTGATTCATCTACGTAGAGAAGTTACAGAGGTTTACACAGAGCATTCCAAGTATAAGTACAAGAAAATAAGACAGACTTAGAAAACTGGTAAAACCTACATTGTTGATACAGTTGGGAGTACTTAGCACTGTGAAAACAGCACTTTCGCATAAAGAAATCTACTTCTCTAAGACCGGGATACATTGAACAGAGAATGTATGAGTTTCTCAAGACTGGGCACAGATAGAAACAAGAGAAAGTACACAGTGATTCATCTACCTAGAGAAGTTACAGAGGTTCAAACAGAGAAATCCAAGTGTAACTCCAAGAAAATAAGAGAGACTTAGAAAACTGGTAAAACCTACATTGTTGATAGAGTTGGGAGTACTTAGCACTGTGAAAACAGCACTTTCGCACAATGAAATCTACTTCTCTAAGACCGCAAAACAATGAACAGAGAATGTGTGAGTTTCTCAAGATTGGTAACACATAGAAACAAGAGAAATTACACAGTGATTCATCTACCTAAGGAAGTTACAGAGGTTTACACAGAGAATTCCAAGTATAAGTACAAGAAAACAACAGAGACTTAGTAAACCAGTAAAACCTAGATTGTTGATAGAGTTGGGAGTACTTATCACTGTTAAAACAGCACTTTCGTGGAAAGGAATCTACTTCTCTAAGACCGGGAAACAATGAAGAGAGAATGTATGAGTTTCTTAAGATTGGTAACAGATAGAAACAAGAAAAGTACACAGTGATTCATCTACCTAGAGAAGTTACAGTGGTTTACACAGAGAATTCCAAGTATAAGTACAAGAAAATAAGAGAGAGTAAGATAACTGGTAAAACCTACATTGTTAATAGAGTTGGGAGTACTTAGCACTGTGAAAACAGCACTTTCGCACAAAGAAATCTACTTCTCTAAGACCCGGAAACAGTGAACAGAGAATGTATGAGTTTCTCAAGATTGGTAACAGATAGAAACAAGAAAAGTACACAGTGATTCATCTACGTAGAGAAGTTACAGAGGTTTAGACAGAGAATTCCAAGTATAAGTACAAGAAAATAAGAGAGACTTAGAAAACTGGTAAAACCTACATTGTTGATAGAGTTGGAAGTACTTAGCACTGTGAAAACAGCACTTTCGCAGAAAGAAATCTCCTTCTCTAAGACCGTGAAACAGTGTACAGAGAATGTATGAGTCCTCAATTTGGTAACAGATAGAAACAAGAGAAAGTACACAGTGATTCATCTAGCTAGAGAAGTTACAGAGGTTTACACAGAGAATTCCAAGTATAAGTACAAGAAAATAAGAGAGACTTAGAAAGCTGGTAAAACCTACATTGTTGATAGAGTTGGGAGTACTTAGCACTGTGAAAACAGCACTTTCGCATAAAGAAATCCACTTCTCTAAAACCGGGATATAGTGAACAGAGAATGTATGAGTATCCCAAGACTGGAAACAGATAGAAACAAGAGAAAGTACACTGTGATTCATCTACCTAGAGAAGTTACAGAGGTTTACACAGAAAATTCCAAGTATAAGTACAACAAAATAAGAGAGACTTAGAAAACTGGTAAAACCCACATTGTTGATAGAGTTGGGAGTACTTAGCACTGTGAAAACAGCACTTTCGCAGAAAGAAATGTACTTCTCTAAGCCCGGGAAACAGTGAACAGAGAATGTGTGAGTTTCTCAAGATTGGCAACAGATAGAAACAAGAGAAAGTACACAGTGATTCATCTACGTAGAGAAGTTACAGAGGTTTACACAGAGAAATCCAAGTGTAACTCCAGGAAAATAAGAGAGACTTAGAAAACTGGTAAAATCTACATTGTTGATAGAGTTGGGAGTACTTAGCACTGTGAAAACAGCACTTTCGCAGAAAGAAATCTACTTCTGTTAGCCCCCGAAACTGTGAACAGAGAATGTATGAGTTTCTCAAGATTGGTAACAGATAGAAACAAGAGAAAGTACACAGTTATTCCTCTACTAGAAAAGTTACAGAGGTTTACACAGAGAATTCCAAGTATAAGTACAAGAAAATAAGAGAGAGTAAGAAAACTGGTAAAACCTACATTGTTAATAGAGTTGGGAGTACTTAGCACTGTGAAAACAGCACTTTCGCACAACGAAATCTACTTCTCTAAGACCGGGAAACAGTGAACAGTGAATGTATGAGTTTCTCAAGATTGGTAACAGATAGAAACAAGAGAAAGTACACAGTGATTCATCTACGTAGAGAAGTTACAGAGGTTTACACAGAGAATTCCAAGTATAAGTACAAGAAAATAAGAGAGACTTAGAAAACTGGTAAAACCTACATTGTTGATAGAGTTGGGAGTACGTAGCACTGTGAAAACAGCACTTTCGCACAAAGAAATCTACTTCTCTAAGACCGAGAAACAGTGAACAGAGAATGTATGAGTTTCTCAAGATTGGTAACAGATAGAAACAAGAGAAAGTATACAGTGATTCATCTACGTAGAGAATTTACAGAGGTTTACTCAGAGAATTCCAAGTATAAGTACAAGAAAATAAGAGAGACTTAGAAAACTGGTAAAACCTACATTGTTGATAGAGTTGGGAGTACTTAGCACTGTGAAAACAGCACTTTCGCAGAAAGAAATCTACTTCTTTAAGACCACGAAACAGTGAACCGAGAATGTATGAGTTTCTCAAGATTGGTAACAGATATAAACAAGAGAAAGTACACAGTGATTCATCTACGTAGATAAGTTACAGAGGTTTACACAGAGAAATCGAGGTGTAACTCCAAGAAAATTAGAGAGACTTAGAAAACTGGTAAAATCTACATTGTTGATAGAGTTGGGAGTACTTAGCACTGTGAAAACAGCACTTTCGTACAAAAAAATCTACTTCTCTAAGACCGGGAACCAGTGAACAGAGAATGTATGAGTTTCTCAAGATTGGTAACAGATAGAAACAAGAGAAAGTACACAGTGATTCATCTACCTAGAAAAGTTACAGAGGTTTACAGAGAGAAATCCAAGTGTAACTCCAAGAAAATAAGAGAGACTTAGAAAACTGGTAAAACCTACATTGTTGATAGAGTTGGGAGTACTTAGCACTGTGAAAACAGCACTTTCACAGAAAGAAATGTACTTCTCTAAGACCGGGAAACAGTGAACAGAGAATGTTTGAGTTTCTCAATATTGGTAACACATAGAAACAAGAGGAAGTACACAGTGATTCATCTACCTACAGAAGTTACAGAGGTTAACACAGAGAAATCCAAGTGTAACTCCAGGAAAACAAGAGAGACTTAGAAAACCGGTAAAACCTGCATTGTTGATAGAGTTGGGAGTACTTAGCACTGTGAAAACAGCACTTTCGCAGAAAGAAATCCACTTCTCTAAGACCGGGAAACCGTGAACAGAGAATGTTTGAGTTTCTCAATATTGGTAAGACATAGAAACAAGAGAAAGTACACAGTGATTCATCTACCTAGAGAAATTACAAAGGTTTACACAGAGAAATCCAAATGTAACTCCAGGAAAATAAGAGAGACTTAGAAAACTGGTAAAACCGACATTGGTTATAGAGTTGGGAGTACTTAGCACTGTGAAAACAGCACTTTCGCAGAAGGAAATCTACTTCTGTAAGCCCGCGAAACAGGGAACAGAGAATGTATGGGTTTCTCAAGATTGGTAACAGATATAAACAAGAGAAAGTACACAGTGATTCATCTACCAAGAGAAGTAACAGAGGTTTACACAGAGAATTCCAAGTATAAGTACAAGAAAATTAGAGAGACTTAGAAAACTGGTAAAACCCACATTGTTGATAGAGTTGGGAGTACCTGGCACTGTGAAAACAGCACTTTCGCAGAAAGAAATCTACTTCTCTAAGCCCGGGAAACAATGAACAGAGAATGTATGAGTTTCTCAAGACGGGGAACAGATAGAAACAAGAGAAAGTACACAGTGATTCATCTACGTAGAGAAGTTACAGAGGTTTACACAGAGAATTCCAAGTATAAGTACAAGAAAACAAGAGAGACTTAGAAAACCGGTAAAACCTACAATGTTGATAGAGTTGGGAGTACTTAGTACTGTGAAAACAGCACTTTCGCGGACAGCAATCTACTTCTCTAAGACCAGGAAACAATGAACGGAGAATGTATGAGTTTCTCAAGACTGGTAACACATAGAAATAAGAGAAAGTACACAGTGATTCATCTACCTAGAGAAGTTACAGAGGATTACACAGAGAAGTCCAAGTGTAACTCCAAGAAAATAAGAGAGACTTAGAAAACTGGTAAAACTTACATTGTTGATAGAGTTGGGAGTACTTAGCACTGTGAGAAAAGCACTTTCGCAGAAAGAAATCAACTTCTCTAAGACCGGGAAACAGTGAACAGAGAATGTTTGAGTTTCTCAATATTGGTAACACATACAAACAAGAGAAAGTACACAGTGATTCATCTACCTAGAGAAGTTACAGAGGTTTACACAGAGAAATCCAAGTGTAACTCCTGGAAAATAAGAGAGACTTAGAAAACTGGTAAAACCTACATTGTTGATAGAGTTAGGAGTACTTAGCACTGTGAAAACAGCACTTTCGCAGAAAGAAATCTAGTTCTGTAAGCCCGCGAAACAGTGAACAGAGAATGTATGGGTTTCTCAGGATTGGTAACAGATAGAAACAAGAGAAAGTACACAGTGATTCATCTACCTAGAGAAGTTACAGAGGTTTACACAGAGAATTCCAAGTATAAGTACAAGAAAATAAGAGAGACTTAGAAAGCTGGTAAAACCTACATTGTTGATAGAGTTGGGAGTACTTAGCACTGTGAAAACAGCACTTTCGCATAAAGAAATCCACTTCTCTAAAACCGGGATATAGTGAACAGAGAATGTATGAGTATCCCAAGACTGGAAACAGATAGAAACAAGAGAAAGTACACTGTGATTCATCTACCTAGAGAAGTTACAGAGGTTTACACAGAAAATTCCAAGTATAAGTACAACAAAATAAGAGAGACTTAGAAAACTGGTAAAACCCACATTGTTGATAGAGTTGGGAGCACTTAGCACTGTGAAAACAGCACTTTCGGAGAAAGAAATCTACTTCTCTAAGCCCGGGAAACAGTGAACAGAATATGTGTGAGTTTCTCAAGATTGGTAACAGATAGAAACAAGAGAAAGTACACAGTGATTCATCTACGTAGAGAAGTTACAGAGGTTTACACAGAGAAATCCAAGTGTAACTCCAGGAAAATAAGAGAGACTTAGAAACTGGTAAAATCTACATTGGTGACAGAGTTGGGAGTACTTAGCACTGTGAAAACAGCACTCTCGCAGAAAGAAATCTACTTCTGTTAGCCCGCGAATCTGTGAACAGAGAATGTATGAGTTTCTCAAGATTGGTAACAGATAGAAACAAGAGAAAGTACACAGTTATTCCTCTACTAGAAAAGTTACAGAGGTTTACACAGAGAATTCCAAGTATAAGTACAAGAAAACAAGAGAGACTTAGAAAACCGGTAAAACCTACATTGTTGATAGAGTTGGGAGTACATAGCACTGTGAAAACAGCACTTCGCGGAAAGAAATCTACTTCTCTAAGACCGGGAAACAATGAAGAGTGAATGTATGAGTTTCACAAGACTGGGAACAGATAGAAATAAGAGAAAGTACACAGTGATTCATCTACCTAGAGAAGTTACAGAGGTTTACACAGAGAATTCCAAGTATAAGTACAAGAAAATAAGACAGACTTAGAAAACTGGTAAAACCTACATTGTTGATAGAGTTGGGAGTACTTAGCACTGTGAAAACAGCACTTTCGCATAAAGAAATCTACTTCTCTAAGACCGGGATACTTTGAAAAGAGAATATATGAGTTTCTCAAGACTGGGCACAGATAGAAACAAGAGAAAGTACACAGTGATTCATCTACCTAGAGAAGTTACAGAGGTTTACACAGAGAAATCCAAGTGTAACTCCTGGAAAATAAGAGAGACTTAGAAAACTGGTAAAACCTACGTTGTTGATAGAGTTGGGAATACTTAGCACTGTGAAAACAGCACTTTCGCAGAAAGAAATCTACTTCTGTAAGCCCGCGAAACAGTGAACAGAGAATGTATGGGTTTTTCAGGATTGGTAACAGATAGAAACAAGAGAAAGTACCCAGTGATTCATCTACCTAGAGACGTTACAGAGGTTTACACAGAGAATTCCAAGTATAAGTACAAGAAAATAAGAGAGAGTAAGAAAACTGGTAAAACCTACATTGTTGATAGAGTTGGGAGTACTTAGTACTGTGAAAACAGCACTTTCGCACAACGAAATCTACTTCTCTAAGACCGGGAAACAGTGAACAGAGAATGTATGAGTTTCTCAAGATTGGTAACAGATAGAAACAAGAGAAAGTACACAGTGATTCATCTACGTAGAGAAGTTACAGAGGTTTACACAGAGAATTCCAAGTATAAGTACAAGAAAATAAGAGAGACTTAGAAAACTTGTAAAACCTACATTGTTGATAGAGTTGGGAGAACTTAGCACTGTGAAAACAGCACTTTCGCACAAAGATATCTACTTCTCTATGACCGGGAAACAGTGAACAGAGAATGTATGAGTTTCTCAAGATTGGTAACAGATAGAAACAAGAGAAAGTACACAGTGATTCATCTACGTAGAGAAGTTACAGAGGTTTACTCAGAGAATTCCAAGTATAAGTACAAGAAAATAAGAGAGACTTAGAAAACTGGTAAAACCTACATTGTTGATAGAGTTGGGAGTACTTAGCACTGTGAAAACAGCACTTTCGCAGAAAGAAATCTACTTCTTTAAGACCACGAAACAGTGAACCGAGAATGTATGAGTTTCTCAAGATTGGTAACAGATAGAAACAAGAGAAAGTACACAGTGATTCATCTACGTAGATAAGTTACAGAGGTTTACACAGAGAAATCGAGGTGTAACTCCAAGAAAATAAGAGAGACTTAGAAAACTGGTAAAACCTACATTGTTGATAGCGTTGGGAGTACTTAGCATTGTGAAAACAGCACTTTCGTACAAAAAAATCTACTTCTCTAAGACCGGGAAACAGTGAACAGAGAATGTCTGAGTTTCTCAAGATTGGTAACAGATAGAAACAAGAGAAAGTACACGGTGATTCATCTACCTAGAAAAGTTACAGAGGTTTACACAGAGAAATCCAAGTGTAACTCCAAGAAAATAAGAGAGAGTAAGAAAACTGGTAAAACCTACATTGTTGATAGAGTTGGGAGTACTTAGCACTGTGAAAACAGCACTTTCGCAGAAAGAAATCTACTTCTCTAAGACCGGGAAACAGTGAACAGAGAATGTTTGAGTTTCTCAATATTGGTAACACATAGAAACAAGAGAAAGTACACACTGATTCATCTACCTAGAGAAGTTACAGAGGTTTACACAGAGGAATCCAAGTGTAACTCCAGGAAAATAAGAGAGACATAGAAAACTGGTAAAACCTACATTGTTGATAGAGTTGGGATTACTTAGCACTCTAAAAACAGCACTTTCGCAGAAAGAAATCTAGTTCTGTAAGCCCGCGAAACAGTGAACAGAGAATGTATGGGTTTCTGAAGATTGGTAACAGATAGAAACAAGAGAAAGCACACAGTGATTCATCTACCTAGAGAAGTTACAGAGGTTTACACAGAAAATTCCAAGTATAAGTACAAGAAAATAAGAGAGACTTAGAAAACTGGTAAAACCTACATTGTTGATAGAGTTGGGAGTACTTAGCACTGTGAAAACAGCACTTTCGCACAAAGAAATCTACTTCTCTAAGACCGGGAAACAGTGAACAGAGAATGTATGAGTTTCACAAGATTGGTAACAGATAGAAACAAGAGAAAGTACACAGTGATTCATCTACGTAGAGAAGTTACATAGGTTTACACAGAGAATTCCAAGTATAAGTACAAGAAAGTAAGAGGGACTTAGAAAACCGGTAAAACCTACATTGTTGATAGAGTTGGGAGTACTTAGCACTGTGAAAACAGCACTTTCGCACAAAGAAATCTACTTCTTTTAGACCGCGAAACAGTGAACCGAGAATGTATGAGTTTCTCAAGATTGGTAACAGAGAGAAACAAGATAAAGTACACAGTGATTCATCTACGTAGAGAAGTTACAGAGGTTTACACAGAGAAATTCAAGTGTAACTCCAAGAAAATAAGAGAGACTTAGAAAACTGGTAAAACCTACATTGTTGATAGAGTTGGGAGTACTTAGCACTGTGAAAACAGCACTTTCGCAGAAAGAAATTCACTTCTCTAAAACCGGGATACAGTGAACAGAGAATGTATGAGTTTCTCAAGACTGAGAACAGATAGAAACAAGAGAAAGTACACTGTGATTCATCTACGTAGAGAAGTTACAGAGGTTTACACAGAGCATTCCAAGTATAAGTACAAGAAAATAAGACAGACTTAGAAAACTGGTAAAACCTACATTGTTGATACAGTTGGGAGTACTTAGCACTGTGAAAACAGCACTTTCGCATAAAGAAATCTACTTCTCTAAGACCGGGATACATTGAACAGAGAATGTATGAGTTTCTCAAGACTGGGCACAGATAGAAACAAGAGAAAGTACACAGTGATTCATCTACCTAGAGAAGTTACAGAGGTTCAAACAGAGAAATCCAAGTGTAACTCCAAGAAAATAAGAGAGACTTAGAAAACTGGTAAAACCTACATTGTTGATAGAGTTGGGAGTACTTAGCACTGTGAAAACAGCACTTTCGCACAATGAAATCTACTTCTCTAAGACCGCAAAACAATGAACAGAGAATGTGTGAGTTTCTCAAGATTGGTAACACATAGAAACAAGAGAAATTACACAGTGATTCATCTACCTAAGGAAGTTACAGAGGTTTACACAGAGAATTCCAAGTATAAGTACAAGAAAACAACAGAGACTTAGTAAACCAGTAAAACCTACATTGTTGATAGAGTTGGGAGTACTTATCACTGTTAAAACAGCACTTTCGTGGAAAGGAATCTACTTCTCTAAGACCGGGAAACAATGAAGAGAGAATGTATGAGTTTCTTAAGATTGGTAACAGATAGAAACAAGAAAAGTACACAGTGATTCATCTACCTAGAGAAGTTACAGTGGTTTACACAGAGAATTCCAAGTATAAGTACAAGAAAATAAGAGAGAGTAAGATAACTGGTAAAACCTACATTGTTAATAGAGTTGGGAGTACTTAGCACTGTGAAAACAGCACTTTCGCACAAAGAAATCTACTTCTCTACGACCCGGAAACAGTGAACAGAGAATGTATGAGTTTCTCAAGATTGGTAACAGATAGAAACAAGAAAAGTACACAGTGATTCATCTACGTAGAGAAGTTACAGAGGTTTAGACAGAGAATTCCAAGTATAAGTACAAGAAAATAAGAGAGACTTAGAAAACTGGTAAAACCTACATTGTTGATAGAGTTGGAAGTACTTAGCACTGTGAAAACAGCACTTTCGCAGAAAGAAATCTCCTTCTCTAAGACCGTGAAACAGTGAACAGAGAATGTATGAGTCCTCAATTTGGTAACAGATAGAAACAAGAGAAAGTACACAGTGATTCATCTAGCTAGAGAAGTTACAGAGGTTTACACAGAGAATTCCAAGTATAAGTACAAGAAAATAAGAGAGACTTAGAAAGCTGGTAAAACCTACATTGTTGATAGAGTTGGGAGTACGTAGCACTGTGAAAACAGCACTTTCGCACAAAGAAATCTACTTCTCTAAGACCGAGAAACAGTGAACAGAGAATGTATGAGTTTCTCAAGATTGGTAACAGATAGAAACAAGAGAAAGTATACAGTGATTCATCTACGTAGAGAATTTACAGAGGTTTACTCAGAGAATTCCAAGTATAAGTACAAGAAAATAAGAGAGACTTAGAAAACTGGTAAAACCTACATTGTTGATAGAGTTGGGAGTACTTAGCACTGTGAAAACAGCACTTTCGCAGAAAGAAATCTACTTCTTTAAGACCACGAAACAGTGAACCGAGAATGTATGAGTTTCTCAAGATTGGTAACAGATATAAACAAGAGAAAGTACACAGTGATTCATCTACGTAGATAAGTTACAGAGGTTTACACAGAGAAATCGAGGTGTAACTCCAAGAAAATTAGAGAGACTTAGAAAACTGGTAAAATCTACATTGTTGATAGAGTTGGGAGTACTTAGCACTGTGAAAACAGCACTTTCGTACAAAAAAATCTACTTCTCTAAGACCGGGAACCAGTGAACAGAGAATGTATGAGTTTCTCAAGATTGGTAACAGATAGAAACAAGAGAAAGTACACAGTGATTCATCTACCTAGAAAAGTTACAGAGGTTTACAGAGAGAAATCCAAGTGTAACTCCAAGAAAATAAGAGAGACTTAGAAAACTGGTAAAACCTACATTGTTGATAGAGTTGGGAGTACTTAGCACTGTGAAAACAGCACTTTCACAGAAAGAAATGTACTTCTCTAAGACCGGGAAACAGTGAACAGAGAATATTTGAGTTTCTCAATATTGGTAACACACAGAAACAAGAGAAAGTACACAGTGATTCATCTACCTAGAGAAGTTACAGAGGTTAACACAGAGAAATCCAAGTGTAACTCCAGGAAAACAAGAGAGACTTAGAAAACCGGTAAAACCTGCATTGTTGATAGAGTTGGGAGTACTTAGCACTGTGAAAACAGCACTTTCGCAGAAAGAAATCCACTTCTCTAAGACCGGGAAACCGTGAACAGAGAATGTTTGAGTTTCTCAATATTGGTAAGACATAGAAACAAGAGAAAGTACACAGTGATTCATCTACCTAGAGAAATTACAGAGCTTTACACAGAGAAATCCAAATGTAATTCCAGGAAAATAAGAGAGACTTAGAAAACTGGTAAAACCGACATTGGTGATAGAGTTGGGAGTACTTAGCACTGTGAAAACAGCACTTTCGCAGAAGGAAATCTACTTCTGTAAGCCTGCGAAACAGGGAACAGAGAATGTATGGGTTTCTCAAGATTGGTAACAGATATAAACAAGAGAAAGTACACAGTGATTCATCTACCTAGAGAAGTTACAGAGGTTTACACAGAGAATTCCAAGTATAAGTACAAGAAAATTAGAGAGACTTAGAAAACTGGTAAAACCCACATTGTTGATAGAGTTGGGAGTACCTGGCACTGTGAAAACAGCACTTTCGCAGAAAGAAATCTACTTCTCTAAGCCCCCGAAACAATGAACAGAGAATGTATGAGTTTCTCAAGACGGGGAACAGATAGAAACAAGAGAAAGTACACAGTGATTCATCTACGTAGAGAAGTTACAGAGGTTTACACAGAGAATTCCAAGTATAAGTACAAGAAAACAAGAGAGACTTAGAAAAAAGGTAAAACCTACAATGTTGATAGAGTTGGGAGTACTTAGCACTGTGAAAACAGCACTTTCGCGGACAGAAATCTACTTCTCTAAGACCAGGAAACAATGAACGGAGAATGTATGAGTTTCTCAAGACTGGTAACACATAGAAATAAGAGAAAGTACACAGTGATTCATCTACCTAGAGAAGTTACAGAGGATTACACAGAGAAGTCCAAGTGTAACTCCAAGAAAATAAGAGAGACTTAGAAAACTGGTAAAACTTACATTGTTGATAGAGTTGGGAGTACTTAGCACTGTGAGAACAGCACTTTCGCAGAAAGAAATCAACTTCTCTAAGACCGGGAAACAGTGAACAGAGAATGTTTGAGTTTCTCAATATTGGTAACACATACAAACAAGAGAAAGTACACAGTGATTCATCTACCTAGAGAAGTTACAGAGGTTTACACAGAGAAATCCAAGTGTAACTCCTGGAAAATAAGAGAGACTTAGAAAACTGGTAAAACCTACATTGTTGATAGAGTTAGGAGTACTTAGCACTGTGAAAACAGCACTTTCGCAGAAAGAAATCTAGTTCTGTAAGCCCGCGAAACAGTGAACAGAGAATGTATGGGTTTCTCAGGATTGGTAACAGATAGAAACAAGAGAAAGTACACAGTGATTCATCTACCTAGAGAAGTTACAGAGGTTTACACAGAAAATTCCAAGTATAAGTACAAGAAAATAAGAGAGACTTAGAAAGCTGGTAAAACCTACATTGTTGATAGAGTTGGGAGTACTTAGCACTGTGAAAACAGCACTTTCGCATAACGAAATCCACTTCTCTAAAACCGGGATATAGTGAACAGAGAATGTATGAGTATCCCAAGACTGGAAACAGATAGAAACAAGAGAAAGTACACTGTGATTCATCTACCTAGAGAAGTTACAGAGGTTTACACAGAAAATTCCAAGTATAAGTACAACAAAATAAGAGAGACTTAGAAAACTGGTAAAACCCACATTGTTGATAGAGTTGGGAGTACTTAGCACTGTGAAAACAGCACTTTCGCAGAAAGAAATCTACTTCTCTAAGCCCGGGAAACAGTGAACAGAGTATGTGTGAGTTTCTCAAGATTGGTAACAGATAGAAACAAGAGAAAGTACACAGTGATTCATCTACGTAGAGAATTTACAGAGGTTTACACAGAGAAATCCAAGTGTAACTCCAGGAAAATAAGAGAGACTTAGAAAACTGGTAAAATCTACATTGTTGACAGAGTTGGGAGTACTTAGCACTGTGAAAACAGCACTCTCGCAGAAAGAAATCTACTTCTGTTAGCCCGCGAAACTGTGAACAGAGAATGTATGAGTTTCTCAAGATTGGTAACAGATAGAAACAAGAGAAAGTACACAGTTATTCCTCTACTAGAAAAGTTACAGAGGTTTACACAGAGAATTCCAAGTATAAGTACAAGAAAACAAGAGAGACTTAGAAAACCGGTAAAACCTACATTGTTGATAGAGTTGGGAGTACTTAGCACTGTGAAAACAGCACGTCGCGGAAAGAAATCTACTTCTCTAAGACCGGGAAACAATGAAGAGTGAATGTATGAGTTTCTCAAGACTGGTAACAGATAGAAATAAGAGAAAGTACACAGTGATTCATCTACCTAGAGAAGTTACAGAGGTTTACACAGAGAATTCCAAGTATAAGTACAAGAAAATAAGAGAGAGTAAGACAACTGGTAAAACCTACATTGTTGATAGAGTTGGGAGTACTTAGCACTGTGAAAACAGCACTTTCGCACAACGAAATCTACTTCTCTAAGACCGGGAAACAGTGAACAGAGAATGTATGAGTTTCTCAAGATTGGTAACAGATAGAAACAAGAGAAAGTACACAGTGATTCATCTACGTAGAGAAGTTACAGAGGTTTACACAGAGAATTCCAAGTATAAGTACAAGAAAATAAGAGAGACTTAGAAAACTGGTAAAACCTACATTGTTGATAGAGTTGGGAGTACGTAGCACTGTGAAAACAGCACTTTCGCACAAAGAAATCTACTTCTCTAAGACCGGGAAACAGTGAACAGAGAATGTATGAGTTTCTCAAGATTGGTAACAGATAGAAACAAGAGAAAGTATACAGTTATTCATCTACGTAGAGAAGTTACAGAGGTTTACTCAGAGAATTCCAAGTGTAACTCCAAGAAAATAAGAGAGACTTAGAAAACTGGTAAAACCTACATTGTTGATAGAGTTGGGAGTACTTAGCACTGTGAAAACAGCACTTTCGCAGAAAGAAATCAACTTCTCTAAGACCGGGAAACAGTGAACAGAGAATGTTTGAGTTTCTCAATATTGGTAACACATACAAACAAGAGAAAGTACACAGTGATTCATCTACCTAGAGAAGTTACAGAGGTTTACACAGAGAAATCCAAGTGTAACTCCTGGAAAATAAGAGAGACTTAGAAAACTGGTAAAACCTACATTGTTGATAGAGTTAGGAGTACTTAGCACTGTGAAAACAGCACTTTCGCAGAAAGAAATCTAGTTCTGTAAGCCCGCGAAACAGTGAACAGAGAATGTATGGGTTTCTCAGGATTGGTAACAGATAGAAACAAGAGAAAGTACACAGTGATTCATCTACCTAGAGAAGTTACAGAGGTTTACACAGAGAATTCCAAGTATAAGTACAAGAAAATAAGAGAGACTAAGAAAGCTGGTAAAACCTACATTGTTGATAGAGTTGGGAGTACTTAGCACTGTGAAAACAGCACTTTCGCATAAAGAAATCCACTTCTCTAAAACCGGGATATAGTGAACAGAGAATGTATGAGTATCCCAAGACTGGAAACAGATAGAAACAAGAGAAAGTACACTGTGATTCATCTACCTAGAGAAGTTACAGAGGTTTACACAGAAAATTCCAAGTATAAGTACAACAAAATAAGAGAGACTTAGAAAACTGGTAAAACCCACATTGTTGATAGAGTTGGGAGTACTTAGCACTGTGAAAACAGCACTTTCGCAGAAAGAAATCTACTTCTCTAAGCCCGGGAAACAGTGAACAGAGTATGTGTGAGTTTCTCAAGATTGGTAACAGATAGAAACAAGAGAAAGTACACAGTGATTCATCTACGTAGAGAAGTTACAGAGGTTTACACAGAGAAATCCAAGTGTAACTCCAGGAAAATAAGAGAGACTTAGAAAACTGGTAAAATCTACATTGTTGACAGAGTTGGGAGTACTTAGCACTGTGAAAACAGCACTCTCGCAGAAAGAAATCTACTTCTGTTAGCCCGCGAAACTGTGAACAGAGAATGTATGAGTTTCTCAAGATTGGTAACAGATAGAAACAAGAGAAAGTACACAGTTATTCCTCTACTAGAAAAGTTACAGAGGTTTACACAGAGAATTCCAAGTATAAGTACAAGAAAACAAGAGAGACTTAGAAAACCGGTAAAACCTACATCGTTGATAGAGTTGGGAGTACTTAGCCCTGTGAAAACAGCACTTCGCGGAAAGAAATCTACTTCTCTAAGACCGGGAAACAATGAAGAGTGAATGTATGAGTTTCTCAAGACTGGTAACAGATAGAAATAAGAGAAAGTACACAGTGATTCATCTACCTAGAGATGTTACAGAGGTTTACACAGAGAATTCCAAGTATAAGTACAAGAAAATAAGAGAGAGTAAGAAAACTGGTAAAACCTACATTGTTGATAGAGTTGGGAGTACTTAGCACTGTGAAAACAGCACTTTCGCACAACGAAATCTACTTCTCTAAGACCGGGAAACAGTGAACAGAGAATGTATGAGTTTCTCAAGATTGGTAACAGATAGAAACAAGAGAAAGTACACAGTGATTCATCTACGTAGAGAAGTTACAGAGGTTTACACAGAGAATTCCAAGTATAAGTACAAGAAAATAAGAGAGACTTAGAAAACTGGTAAAACCTACATTGTTGATAGAGTTGGGAGTACGTAGCACTGTGAAAACAGCACTTTCGCACAAAGAAATCTACTTCTCTAAGACCGGGAAACAGTGAACAGAGAATGTATGAGTTTCTCAAGATTGGTAACAGATAGAAACAAGAGAAAGTATACAGTTATTCATCTACGTAGAGAAGTTACAGAGGTTTACACAGAGAAATTCAAGTGTAACTCCAAGAAAATAAGAGAGACTTAGAAAACTGGTAAAACCTACATTGTTGATAGAGTTGGGAGTACTTAGCACTGTGAAAACAGCACTTTCGCAGAAAGAAATTCACTTCTCTAAAACCGGGATACAGTGAACAGAGAATGTATGAGTTTCTCAAGACTGAGAACAGATAGAAATAAGAGAAAGTACACTGTGATTCATCTACCTAGAGAAGTTACAGAGGTTTACACAGAGCATTCCAAGTATAAGTACAAGAAAATAAGACAGACTTAGAAAACTGGTAAAACCTACATTGTTGATACAGTTGGGAGTACTTAGCACTGTGAAAACAGCAATTTCCCATAAAGAAATCTACTTCTCTAAGACCGGGATACATTGAACAGAGAATGTATGAGTTTCTCAAGACTGGGCACAGATAGAAACAAGAGAAAGTACACAGTGATTCATCTACCTAGAGAAGTTACAGAGGTTCAAACAGAGAAATCCAAGTGTAACTCCAAGAAAATAAGAGAGACTTAGAAAACTGGTAAAACCTACATTGTTGATAGAGTTGGGAGTACTTAGCACTGTGAAAACAGTGCTTTCACAGAAAGAAATCTACTTCTCTAAGACCGGAAAACAGTGAAGAGAGAATGTATGAGTTTCTCAAGACTGGTAACAGATAGAAGGAAGACAAAGTACACAGTGATTCATCTACCTAGCGAAGTTACAGAGGTTTACACAGAGAAATCCAAGTGTTACTCCAAGAAAATAAGAGAAACTTAGAAAACTGGTAAAACCTACATTGTTGATAGAGTTGGGAGTACTTAGCACTGTGAAAACAGCATTTTCGCAGAAAGAAATCTACTTCTCTAAGACCGAGAAACAGTGAACAGAGAATGTTTGAGTTTCTCAAGATTGGTAACAGATAGAAACAAGAGAAAGTACACAGTGATTCATCTACCTAGAGAAGTTACAGAGGTTTACACAGAGAAATCCAAGTGTAACTCCAGGAAAATAAGAGAGACTTAAAAAACTGGTAAAACCTACATTGTTGATAGCGCTGGGAGTACTTAGCACTGTGAAAACAGCACTTTCGCAGAAAGAAATCTACTTCTGTAAGCCCGCGAAACAGTGAACAGAGAATGTATGGGTTTCTCAAGATTGGTAACTTATAGAAACAAGAGAAAGTACACAGTGATTCATCCACCTAGAGAAGTTACACAGGTTTACACAGAGAATTCCAAGTATAAGTAGAAGAAAATAAGAGAAACTTAGAAAACTGGTAAAACCTACATTGTTGATAGAGTTGGGAGTACTTACCACTGTGAAAACAGCACTTTCGAACAAAGAAATCTACTTCTCTAAGACCGCGAAACAATGAACAGAGAATGTGTGAGTTTCTCAAGATTGGTAACAGATAGAAACAAGAGAAATTACACAGTGATTCATCTACCTAGGGAAGTTACAGAGGTTTACACAGAGAATTCCTAGCATAAGTACAAGAAAAGAAGAGAGACTCAGAAAACCGGTAAAACCTACATTGTTGATAGAGTTGGGAGTACTTAGCACTGTGAAAACAGCACTTTCGCGGAAAGAAATCTACTTCTCTAAGACCGGGAAACAATGAAGAGAGAATGTATGAGTTTCTCAAGACTGGTAACAGATAGAAACAAGAGAAAGTACACAGTGATTCATCTACCTAGAAAAGTTACAGAGGTTTACACAGAGAATTCCAAGTATAAGTACAAGAAAATAAGAGAGACTTAGAAAACTGGTAAAACCTACATTGTTGATAGAGTTGCGAGTACTTAGCACTGTGAAAACAGCACTTTCGCAGAAAGAAATCCACTTCTCTAAAACCGGGATACAGTGAACAGAGAATGTGTGAGTTTCTCAAGATTGGTAACAGATAGAAACAAGAGAAAGTACACTGTGATTCATCTACCTAGAGAAGATACAGAGGTTTACACAGAAAATTCCAAGTATAAGTACAAGAAAATAAGAGAGAGTTAGAAAACTGGTAAAACCCACATTGTTGATAGAGTTGGGAGTACTTAGCACTGTGAAAACAGCACTTTCGCAGAAAGAAATCTACTTCTTTAAGACCGCGAAACAGTGAACCGAGAATGTATGAGTTTCTCAAGATTGGTAACAGATAGAAACAAGAGAAAGTACACAGTGATTCATCTACCTAGAGAAGTTACAGAGGATTACACAGAGAATTCCAAGTATAAGTACAAGAAAATAAGAGAGAGTAAGACAACTGGTAAAACCTACATTGTTGATAGAGTTGGGAGTACTTAGCACTGTGAAAACAGCACTTTCGCACAAAGAAATCTACTTCTCTAAGACCGGGAATCAGTGAACAGAGAATGTATGAGTTTCTCAAGATTGGTAACAGAAACAAGAGAAAGTACACAGTGATTCATCTACCTAGAAAAGTTACAGAGGTTTACACAGAGAAATCCAAGTGTAACTCCAAGAAAATAAGAGAGACTTAGAAAACTGGTAAAACTTACATTGTTGATAGAGTTGGGAGTACTTAGCACTGTGAGAACAGCACATTCGCAGAAAGAAATCAACTTCTCTAAGACCGGGAAACAGTGAACAGAGAATGTTTGAGTTTCTCAATATTGGTAACACATAGAAACAAGAGAAAGTACACAGTGATTCATCTACCTAGAGAAGTTACAGAGGTTTACACAGAGAAATCCAAGTGTAACTCCTGGAAAATAAGAGAGACTTAGAAAACTGGTAAAACCTACATTGTTGATAGAGTTGGGAGTACTTAGCACTGTGAAAACAGCACTTTCGCAGAAAGAAATCTACTTCTGTAAGCCCGCGAAACAGTGAACAGAGAATGTATGGGTTTCTCAGGATTGGTAACAGATAGAAACAAGAGAAAGTACACAGTGATTCATCTACCTAGAGAAGTTACAGAGGTTTACACAGAGAATTCCAAGTATAAGTACAAGAAAATAAGAGATAGTAAGAAAACTGGTAAAACCTACATTGTTGATAGAGTTGGGAGTACTTAGCACTGTGAAAACAGCACTTTCGCACAACGAAATCTACTTCTCTAAGACCGGGAAACAGTGAACAGAGAATGTATGAGTTTCTCAAGATTGGTAACAGATAGAAACTAGAGAAAGTACACAGTGATTCATCTATGTAGAGAAGTTACAGAGGTTTACACAGAGAATTCCAAATATAAGTACAAGAAAATAAGAGAGACTTAGAAAACTGGTAAAACCTACATTGTTGATAGAGTTGGGAGTACGTAGCACTGTGAAAACAGCACTTTCGAACAAAGAAATCTACTTCTCTAAGACCGGGAAACAGTGAACAGAGAATGTATGAGTTTCTCAAGATTGGTAACAGATAGAAACAAGAGAAAGTACACAGTGATTCATCTACGTAGATAAGTTACAGAGGTTTACACAGAGAAATCGAGGTGTAAGTCCAAGAAAATAAGAGAGACTTAGAAAACTGGTAAAACCTACATTGTTGATAGAGTTGGGAGTACTTAGCACTGTGAAAACAGCACTTTCGTACAAAAAAATCTACTTATCTAAGACCGGGAAACAGTGAACAGAGAATGTCTGAGTTTCTCAAGATTGGTAACAGATAGAAACAAGAGAAAGTTCCCAGTGATTCATCTACCTAGAAAAGTTACAGAGGTTTACACAGAGAATTCCAAGTATAAGTACAAGAAAGTAAGAGGGACTTAGAAAATCGGTAAAACCTACATTTTTGATAGAGTTGGGAGTACTTAGCACTGTGAAAACAGCACATTCGCACAAAGAAATCTACTTCTTTTAGACCGCGAAACAGTGAACCGAGAATGTATGAGTTTCTCAAGATTGGTAACAGATAGAAACAAGATAAAGTACACAGTGATTCATCTACGTAGAGAAGTTACAGAGGTTTACACAGAGAAATCCAAGTGTAACTCCAAGAAAATAAGAGAGACTTAGAAAACTGGTAAAACCTACATTGTTGATAGAGTTGGGAGTTCTTAGCACTGTGAAAACAGCACTTTCGCAGAAAGAAATCCACTTCTCTAAAAGCGGGATACAGTGAACAGAGAATGTATGAGTTTCTCAAGACTGAGAACAGATAGAAACAAGAGAAAGTACACTGTGATTCACCTACCTAGAGAAGATACAGAGGTTTACACAGAGCATTCCAAGTATAAGTACAAGAAAATAAGACAGACTTAGAAAACTGGTAAAACCTACATTGTTGATAGAGTTGGGAGTACTTAGCACTGTGAAAACAGCACTTTCGCATAAAGAAATCTACTTCTCTAAGACCGGGATACATTGAACAGAGAATGTATGAGTTTCTCAAGACTGGGCACAGATAGAAACAAGAGAAAGTACACAGTGATTCATCTACCTAGAGAAGTTACAGAGGTTTACACAGAGAAATCCAAGTGTAACTCCAAGAAAATAAGAGAGACTTAGAAAACTGGTAAAACCTACATTGTTGATAGAGTTGGGAGTACTTAGCACTGTGAAAACTGCACTTTCGTAGAAAGAAATCTACTTCTCTAAGACCGAGAAAGAGTGAACAGAGAATGTATGAGTTTCTCAAGATTGGTAACAGATAGAAACAAGAGAAAGTACACAGTGATTCATCTACCTAGAGAAGTTACAGAGGTTTACACAGAGGAATCCAAGTGTAACTCCAGGAAAATAAGAGAGACATAGAAAACTGGTAAAACCTACATTGTTGATAGAGTTGGGAGTACTTAGCACTGTAAAAACAGCACTTTCGCAGAAAGAAATCTACTTCTGTAAGCCCGCGAAACAGTGAACAGAGAATGTATGGGTTTCTCAAGATTGGTAACAGATAGAAACAAGAGAAAGTACACAGTGATTCATCTACCTAGAGAAGTTACAGAGGTTTACACAGAAAATTCCAAGTATAAGTACAAGAAAATAAGAGAGACTTAGAAAACTGGTAAAACCTACATTGTTGATAGAGTTGGGAGTACTTAGCACTGTGAAAACAGCACTTACGCACAAAGAAATCTACTTCTCTAAGACCGGGAAACAGTGAACAGAGAATGTATGAGTTTCTCAAGATTGGTAACAGACAGAAACAAGAGAAAGTACACAGTGATTCATCTACGTAGAGAAGTTACAGAGGTTTACACAGAGAATTCCAAGTATAAGTACAAGAAAGTAAGAGGGACTTAGAAAACCGGTAAAACCTACATTGTTGATAGAGTTGGGAGTACTTAGCACTGTGAAAACAGCACTTTCGCACAAAGAAATCTACTTCTTTTAGAACGCGAAACAGTGAACCAAGAATGTATGAGTTTCTCAAGATTGGTAAGAGATAGAAACAAGATAAGGTACACAGTGATTCATCTACGTAGAGAAGTTACAGAGGTTTACACAGAGAAATCCAAGTGTAACTCCAAGAAAATAAGAGAGACTTAGAAAACTGGTAAAACCTACATTGTTGATAGAGTTGGGAGTACTTAGCACTGTGAAAACAGCACTTTCGCATAAAGAAATCTACTTCTCTAAGACCGGGATACATTGAACAGAGAATGTATGAGTTTCTCAAGACTGGGCACAGATAGAAACAAGAGAAAGTACACAGTGATTCATCTACCTAGAGAAGTTACAGAGGTTCAAACAGAGAAATCCAAGTGTAACTCCAGGAAAATAAGAGAGACTTAGAAAACTGGTAAAACCTACATTGTTGATAGAGTTGGGAGTACTTAGCACTGTGAAAACAGAACTTTCGCAGAAAGAAATCTACTTCTCTAAGACCGCGAAACAGTGAACAGAGAATGTATGAGTTTCTCAAGATTGGTAACAGATAGAAACAAGAGAAAGTACACAGTGATTCATCTAGCTAGAGAAGTTACAGAGGTTTACACAGAGAATTCCAAGTATAAGTACAAGAAAATAAGAGAGACTTAGAAAACTGGTAAAATCTACATTGTTGATAGAGTTGGGAGTACTTAGCACTGTGAAAACAGCACTTTGGCAGTAACAAATTTACTTCTCTAAGACCGCGAAAGAGTGAACAGAGAATGTATGAGTTTCTCAAGATTGGTAACAGATAGAAACATGAGAAAGTACACAGTGATTCATCAACCTAGCGCAGTTACAGAGGTTTACACAGAGAATTCCAACTGTTACTCCAAGAAAATAAGAGAGACTTAGAAAACTGGTAAAACCTACATTGTTGATAGAGTTGGGAGTACTTAGCACTGTGAAAACAGTACTGTCACAGAAAGAAATCTACTTCTCTAAGACCGGAAAACAGTGAAGAGAGAATGTATGAGTTTCTCAAGACTGGTAACAGATAGAAAGAAGACAAAGTACACAGTGATTCATCTACCTAGCGACGTTACAGAGGTTTACACAGAGAATTCCAAGTATAAGTCCAAGAAAATAAGAGAGACTTAGAAAACTGGTAAAACCTACATTGTTGATAGAGTTGGGAGTACTTAGCACTGTGAAAACAGCACTTTCGCAGAAAGAAATCCACTTCTCTAAAACCTGGATACAGTGAACAGGGAATGTATGAGTTTCCCAAGACTGGGAACAGATAGAAACAAGAGAAAGTACACTGTGATTCATCTACCTAGAAAAGATACAGAGGTTTACACAGAAAATTCCAAGCATAAGTACAAGAAAATAGGAGAGACTTAGAAAACTGGTAAAACCCACATTGTTGATAGAGTTGGGAGTACTTAGCACTGTGAAAAGAGCACTTTCGCAGAAAGAAATCTACTTCTCTAAGCCCGGGAAACAATGAACAGAGAATGTATGAGTTTCTCAAGACTGGGAACAGATAGAAACAAGAGAAAGTACACAGTGATTCATCTACCTAGAGAAGTTACAGAGGTTTACACAGAGAAATCCAAGTGTAAGTACAAGAAATTAAGAGAGACTTAGAAAACTGGTAAAACCTACATTGTTGATAGAGTTGGGAGTACTTAGCACTGTGAAAACAGCACTTTCGCAAAAAGAAATCTACTTCTCTAAGACCGCGAAACAGTGAACAGAGAATGTGTGAGTTTCTCAAGATTGGTAACAGATAGAAACAAGAGAAATTACACAGTGATTCATCTACCTAGGGAAGTTACAGAGGTTTACACAGAGAATTCCAAGTATAAGTACAAGAAAACAAGAGAGACTTAGAAAACCGGTAAAACCTACATTGTTGATAGAGTTGGGAGTACTTAGCACTGTGAAAACAGCACTTTCGCGGAAAGAAATCTACTTCTCTAAGACCGGGACAATGAAGAGAGAATGTATGAGTTTCTCAAGACTGGTAACAGATAGAAATAAGAGAAAGTACACAGTGATTCATCTACCTAGAGAACTTACAGAGGTTTACACAGAGAATTCCAAGTATAAGTAAAAGAAAATAAGAGAGAGTAAGAAAACTGGTAAAACCTACATTGTTGATAGAGTTGGGAGTACTTAGCACTGTGAAAACAGCACTTTCCCAGAAAGAAATCTACTTCTCTAAGACCGGGAAACAGTGAACAGAGAATTTTTGAGTTTCTCAATATTGGTAACACATAGAAACAAGAGAAAGAACGCAGTGATTCATCTACCTAGAGAACTTACAGAGGTTAACACAGAGAAATCGAAGTGTAACTCCAGGAAAATAAGAGAGACTTAGAAAACTGGTAAAACCTACATTGTTGATAGAGTTGGGAGTACTTAGCACTGTGAAAACAGCACTTTCGCAGAAAGAAATCTACTTCTGTAAGCCCGCGAAACAGTGAACAGAGAATGTATGGGTTTCTCAAGATTGGTAACAGATAGAAACAAGAGAAAGTACACAGTGATTCATCTACCTAGAGAAGTTACAGAGGTTTACACAGAGAATTCCAAGTATAAGTACAAGAAAATAAGAGAGACTTAGAAAACTGGTAAAACCTACGTTGTTGATAGAGTTGGGAGTACTTAGCACTGTGAAAACAGCACATTCGCAGAAAGAAATTCACTTCTCTAAAACCGGGATACAGTCATCAGAGAATGTATGAGTTTCCCAAGACTGGGAACAGATAGAAACAAGATAAAGTACACTGTGATTCATCTACCTAGAAAAGATACAGTGGTTTACACAGAAAATTCCAAGCATAAGTACAAGAAAATAGGAGAGACTTAGAAAACTGGTACAACCCACACTGTTGATAGAGTTGGGAGTACTTAGCACTGTGAAAACAGCACTTTCGCAGAAAGAAATCTACTTCGCTAAGCCCGGGAAACAATGAACAGAGAATGTATGAGTTTCTCAAGACTGGGAACAGATAGAAACAAGAGAAAGTACACAGTGATTCATCTACCTAGAGAAGTTACAGAGGTTTACACAAAGAAATCCAAGTGTAAGTACAAGAAAATAAGAGAGACCTAGAAAACTGGTAAAACCTACATTGTTGATAAAGTTGGGAGTACTTAGCACTGTGAAAACAGCACTTTCGCACAAAGAAATCTACTTCTCTAAGACCGCGAAACAATGAACAGAGAATGTGTGAGTTTCTCAAGATTGGTAACAGATAGAAACAAGAGAAATTACACAGTGATTCATCTACCTAGGCAAGTTACAGAGGTTCACACAGAGAATTCCAAGTATAAGTACAAGAAAACAAGAGAGACTTAGAAAACCGGTAAAACCTACATTGTTGATAGAGTTGGGAGTACTTAGCACTGTGAGAACAGCACTTTCGTACAAAGAAATCTACTTCTCTAAGACCGGGAAACAGTGAACAGAGCATGTATGAGTTTCTCAAGATTGGTAACAGATAGAAACAAGAGAATGTACACAGTGATTCATCTACCTAGAAAAGTTACAGAGGTTTACACAGAGAAATCCAAGTGTAACTCCAAGAAAATAAGAGAGACTTAGAAAAGTGGTAAAACCTACATTGTTGATAGAGTTGCTAGTATTTAGCACTGTTAAAACAGCACTTTCGCAGAAAGAAATCTACTTCTCGGAGACCGAGAAACAGTGAACAGAGAATGTTTGAGTTTCTCAATATTGGTAACACATAGAAACAAGAAAAAGTACACAGTGATTCATCTACCTAGAGAAGTTACAGAGGTTTACACAGAGAAATCCAAGTGTAACTCCAGGAAAATAAGAGAGACGTAGAAAACTGGTAAAACCTACACTGTGTGATAGAGTTGAGAGTACTTAGCACTGTGAAAACAGCACTTTCGGAGAATGAAATCCACTTCTCTAAAACCGGGATACAGTGAACAGAGAATGTATGAGTTTCCAAGACTGGGAACAGATAGAAACAAGAGAAGGTACACTGTGAATCATCTACCTAGAGAAGTTACAGAGGTTTACACAGAGCATTACAAGTATAAGTACAAGAAAATAAGAGAGACTTAGAAAACTGGTAAAACCTACATTGTTGATACAGTTGGGAGTACTTAGCCCTGTGAAAACAGCACTTTCGCATAAAGAAATCTACTTCTCTGTGACCGGGAAACAGTGAACAGAGAATGTATGAGTTTCTCAAGATTGGTAACAGATAGAAACAAGAGAAAGTACACACTGATTCATCTACCTAGAGAAATTACAGGGGTTTACACAGAGAATTCCAAGTGTTACTCCAAGAAAATAAGAGAGACTTAGAAAACTGGTAAAACCTACATTGTTGATAGAGTTGGGAGTACTTAGATCTGTGAAAACAGTACTTTCACAGAAAGAAATCTACTTCTCTAAGACCGGGAAACAGTGAAGAGAGAATGTATGAGTTTCTCAAGACTGGTAACAGATAGAAAGAAGACAAAGTACACAGTGATTCATCTACCTAGCGAAGTTACAGAGGTTTACAGAGAATTCCAAGTATAAGTACAAGAAAATAAGAGAGACTTAGAAAACTGGTAAAACCTACATTTTTGACAGAGTTGGGAGTACTTAGCACTGTGAAAACAGCACTTTCGCAGAAAGAAATCTACTTCTCTAAGACCGGGAAACAATGAAGAGAGAATGTATGAGTTTCTCAAGACTGGTAACAGATAGAAATAAGAGAAAGTACACAGTGATTAATCTACCTAGAGAAGTTACAGAGGTTTACACAGAGAATTCCAAGTATAAGTACGAGAAAATAAGAGAGAGTAAGAAAACTGGTAAAACCTACATTGTTGATAGAGTTGGGAGTACTTAGCACTCTGAAAACAGCACTTTGGCACAAAGAAATCTACTTCTCTAAGACCAGGAAACAGTGAACAGCGAATGTATGAGTTTCTCAAGATTGGTAACAGATAGAAACAAGAGAAAGTACCTCGTGATTCATCTACGTTGAGAAGTTACAGAGGTTGACACAGAGAATTCCAAGTATAAGTCCAAGAAAATAAGAGAGACTTAGAAAACTGGTAAAACCTACATTGTTGATAGAGTTGGGAGTACTTAGCACTGTGAAAACAGCACATTCGCAGAAAGAAATCTACTTCTCTAAGACCGTGAAACAGTGAACAGAGAATGTATGAGTTTCTCAAGATTGGTAACAGATAGAAACAAGAGAAAGTACACAGTGATTCATCTAGTTAGAGAAGTTACAGAGGTTTAGAAAGAGAATTCCAAGTAAAAGTACAAGAATATAAGGGAGACTTAGAAAACTGGTAAAACCTACATTGTTGATAGAGTTGGGAGTACTTAGCACTGTGAAAACAGCACTTTGGCAGAAACAAATCTACTTCTCTAAGAGCGCGAAACAGTGAACAGAGAATGTATGAGTTTCTCAAGATTGGTAACAGATAGAAACAAGAGAAAGTACACAGTTATTCATCTACCTAGAGAACTTACAGAGATTTACACAGAGGAATCCAAGTGTAACTCCAGGAAAATAAGAGAGACTTAGAAAACTGGTAAAACCTACATTGTTGATAGAGTTGGGAGTAATTAGCACTGTGAAAACAGCACTTTCGCAGGAAGAAATCTACTTCTCTAAGACTGGGAAACAGTGAACAGAGAATGTTTGAGTTTCTCAATATTGGTAACACATAGAAACAAGAGAAAGTACACAGTGATTCATCTACCTAGAGAACTTACAGAGGTTTACACAGAGGAATCCAAGTGTAACTCCAGGAAAATAAGAGAGACTTAGAAAACTGGTAAAACCTACATTGTTGATAGAGTTGGGAGCACTTAGCACTGTGAAAACAGCACTTTCGCAGAAAGAAATCTACTTCTGTAAGCCCGCGAAACAGTGAACAGAGAATGTATGGGTTTCTCAAGATTGGTAACAGATAGAAACAAGAGAAATTACACAGCGATTCATCTACCTAGGGAAGTTACAGAGGTTTACACAGAGAATTCCAAGTATAAGTACAAGAAAATAAGAGAGACATAGAAAACTGGTAAAACCTACACTGTTGATAGAGTTGGGAGTACTTAGCACTGTGAAAACAGCACTTTCTCAGAAAGAAATCCACTTCTCTAAAACCGGGATACAGTGAACAGAGAATGTATGAGTTTCTCAAGACTGGGAACAGATAGAAACAAAAGAAAGTACACTGTGATTCATCTACCTAGAGAAGTTACAGAGGTTTACACAGAGCATTACAAGTATAAGTACAAGAAAATAAGAGAGACTTAGAAAACTGGTAAAACCTACATTGTTGATACAGTTGGGAGTACTTAGCCCTGTGAAAACAGCACTTTCGCATAAAGAAATCTACTTCTCTGTGACCGGGAAACAGTGAACAGAGAATGTATGAGTTTCTCAAGATTGGTAACAGATAGAAACAAGAGAAAGTACACACTGATTCATCTACCTAGAGAAATTACAGGGGTTTACACAGAGAATTCCAAGTGTTACTCCAAGAAAATAAGAGAGACTTAGAAAACTGGTAAAACCTACATTGTTGATAGAGTTGGGAGTACTTAGATCTGTGAAAACAGTACTTTCACAGAAAGAAATCTACTTCTCTAAGACCGGGAAACAGTGAAGAGAGAATGTATGAGTTTCTCAAGACTGGTAACAGATAGAAATAAGAGAAAGTACACAGTGATTAATCTACCTAGAGAAGTTACAGAGGTTTACACAGAGAATTCCAAGTATAAGTACGAGAAAATAAGAGAGAGTAAGAAAACTGGTAAAACCTACATTGTTGATAGAGTTGGGAGTACTTAGCACTCTGAAAACAGCACTTTGGCACAAAGAAATCTACTTCTCTAAGACCAGGAAACAGTGAACAGCGAATGTATGAGTTTCTCAAGATTGGTAACAGATAGAAACAAGAGAAAGTACCTCGTGATTCATCTACGTTGAGAAGTTACAGAGGTTGACACAGAGAATTCCAAGTATAAGTACAAGAAAATAAGAGAGACTTAGAAAACTGGTAAAACCTACATTGTTGATAGAGTTGGGAGTACTTAGCACTGTGAAAACAGCACTTTCGCAGAAAGAAATCTACTTCTCTGTGACCGGGAAACAGTGAACAGAGAATGTACGAGTTTCTCAAGATTGGTAACAGATAGAAACAAGAGAAAGTAAACAGTGATTTATCTAGCTAGAGAAGTTACAGAGGTTTACACAGAGAATTCCAAGTATAAGTACAAGAAAATAAGAGAGAGTTAGAAAACAGGTAAAAACATACATTGTTGATAGAGGTGGGAGTACTTAGCACTGTGAAAACAGCACTTTCGCACAAAGAAATCTACTTCTCTAAGACCGCGAAACAGTGAACAGAGAATGTATGAGTTTCTCAAGATTGGTAACAGATAGAAACAAGAGAAAGTACACAGTGATTCATTTACCTAGCGAAGTTACAGAGATTTACACAGAGAATTCCAAGTATAAGTATAAAAAAATAAGAGAGACTTAGAAAACTGGTAAAACCTACATTGTTGATAGAGTTGGGAGTACTTAGCACTGTGAGAACAGCACTTTCGTACAAAGAAATCTACTTCTCTAAGACCGGGAAACAGTGAACAGAGCATGTATGAGTTTCTCAAGATTGGTAACAGATAGAAACAAGAGAATGTACACAGTGATTCATCTACCTAGAAAAGTTACAGAGGTTTACACAGAGAAATCCAAGTGTAACTCCAAGAAAATAAGAGAGACTTAGAAAAGTGGTAAAACCTACATTGTTGATAGAGTTGCTAGTATTTAGCACTGTTAAAACAGCACTTTCGCAGAAAGAAATCTACTTCTCTGAGACCGAGAAACAGTGAACAGAGAATGTTTGAGTTTCTCAATATTGGTAACACATAGAAACAAGAAAAAGTACACAGTGATTCATCTACCTAGAGAAGTTACAGAGGTTTACACAGAGAAATCCAAGTGTAACTCCAGGAAAATAAGAGAGACGTAGAAAACTGGTAAAACCTACACTGTGTGATAGAGTTGAGAGTACTTAGCACTGTGAAAACAGCACTTTCGGAGAATGAAATCCACTTCTCTAAAACCGGGATACAGTGAACAGAGAATGTATGAGTTTCCAAGACTGGGAACAGATAGAAACAAGAGAAGGTACACTGTGATTCATCTACCTAGAGAAGTTACAGAGGTTTACACAGAGCATTCCAGGTATAAGTACAAGAAAATAAGAGAGACTTAGAAAACTGGTAAAACCTACATTGTTGATAAAGTTGGGAGTACTTAGCACTTTGAAAACAGCACTTTCGTATAAAGAAATCTACTTCTCTAAGACCGGGAAACAGTGAACAGAGAATGTATGAGTTTCTCAAGACTAGGAACAGATAGAAACAAGAGAAAGTACACAGTGATTCATCTACCAAGAGAAGTTACAGAGGTTTACACAGAGAAATCCAAGTGTAACTCCAGGAAAATAAGAGAGCCTTAGAAAACTGGTAAAACTTACACTGTTGATAGAGTTGGCAGTACTTAGCACTGTGAAAACAGAAGTTTCGCAGAAAGAAATCTACTTCTCTAAGACCGGGAAACAGTGGACAGAGAATGTTTGAGTTTCTCAATATTGGGAACAGATAGAAACAAGAGAAAGTACACCGTGATTCATCTAGCTAGAGAAGTTACAAAAGTTTACACAGTGAATTCCAAGTATAAGTCCAAGAAAATAAGAGAGACTTAGAAAACTGGTAAAACCTACATTGTTGATAGAGTTGGAAGTACTTAGCACTGTGAAAACAGCACTTTCGCAGAAAGAAATCCACTTCTCTAAAACCTGGATACAGTGAACAGAGAATGTATGAGTTTCCCAAGACTGGGAACAGATAGAAACAAGAGAAAGTACACTGTGATTCATCTACCTAGAAAAGATACAGAGGTTTACACAGAAAATTCCAAGCATAAGTACAAGAAAATAGGAGAGACTTAGAAAACTAGTAAAACCCACATTGTTGATAGAGTTGGGAGTACTTAGCACTGTGAAAAGAGCACGTTCGCAGAAAGAAATCTACTTCTCTAAGCCCGGGAAACAATGAACAGAGAATGTATGAGTTTCTCAAGACTGGGAACAGATAGAAAGAAGAGAAAGTACACAGTGATTCATCTACCTAGAGAAGTTACAGAGGTTTACACAGAGAAATCCAAGTGTAAGTACAAGAAATTAAGAGAGACTTAGAAAACTGGTAAAACCTACATTGTTGATAGAGTTGGGAGTACTTAGCACTGTGAAAACAGCACTTTCGCAAAAAGAAATCTACTTCTCTAAGACCGCGAAACAGTGAACAGAGAATGTGTGAGTTTCTCAAGATTGGTAACAGATAGAAACAAGAGAAATTACACAGTGATTCATCTACCTAGGGAAGTTACAGAGGTTTACACAGAGAATTCCAAGTATAAGTACAAGAAAACAAGAGAGACTTAGAAAACCGGTAAAACCTACATTGTTGATAGAGTTGGGAGTACTTAGCACTGTGAAAACAGCACTTTCGCGGAAAGAAATCTACTTCTCTAAGACCGGGACAATGAAGAGAGAATGTATGAGTTTCTCAAGACTGGTAACAGATAGAAATAAGAGAAAGTACACAGTGATTCATCTACCTAGAGAACTTACAGAGGTTTACACAGAGAATTCCAAGTATAAGTACAAGAAAATAAGAGAGAGTAAGAAAACTGGTAAAACCTACATTGTTGATAGAGTTGGGAGTACTTAGCACTGTGAAAACAGCACTTTCCCAGAAAGAAATCTACTTCTCTAAGACCGGGAAACAGTGAACAGAGAATTTTTGAGTTTCTCAATATTGGTAACACATAGAAACAAGAGAAAGAACGCAGTGATTCATCTACCTAGAGAACTTACAGAGGTTAACACAGAGAAATCCAAGTGTAACTCCAGGAAAATAAGAGAGACTTAGAAAACTGGTAAAACCTACATTGTTGATAGAGTTGGGAGTACTTAGCACTGTGAAAACAGCACTTTCGCAGAAAGAAATCTACTTCTGTAAGCGCGCGAAACAGTGAACAGAGAATGTATGGGTTTCTCAAGATTGGTAACAGATAGAAACAAGAGAAAGTACACAGTGATTCATCTACCTAGAGAAGTTACAGAGGTTTACACAGAGAATTCCAAGTATAAGTACAAGAAAATAAGAGAGACTTAGAAAACTGGTAAAACCTACGTTGTTGATAGAGTTGGGAGTACTTAGCACTGTGAAAACAGCACATTCGCAGAAAGAAATTCACTTCTCTAAAACCGGGATACAGTCATCAGAGAATGTATGAGTTTCCCAAGACTAGGAACAGATAGAAACAAGATAAAGTACACTGTGATTCATCTACCTAGAAAAGATACAGTGGTTTACACAGAAAATTCCAAGCATAAGTACAAGAAAATAGGAGAGACTTAGAAAACTGGTACAACCCACATTGTTGATAGAGTTGGGAGTACTTAGCACTGTGAAAACAGCACTTTCGCAGAAAGAAATCTACTTCGCTAAGCCCGGGAAACAATGAACAGAGAATGTATGAGTTTCTCAAGACTGGGAACAGATAGAAACAAGAGAAAGTACACAGTGATTCATCTACCTAGAGAAGTTACAGAGGTTTACACAGAGAAATCCAAGTGTAAGTAGAAGAAAATAAGAGAGACTTAGAAAACTGGTAAAACCTACATTGTTGATAAAGTTGGGAGTACTTAGCACTGTGAAAACAGCACTTTCGCACAAAGAAATCTACTTCTCTAAGACCGCGAAACAATGAACAGAGAATGTGTGAGTTTCTCAAGATTGGTAACAGATAGAAACAAGAGAAATTACACAGTGATTCATCTACCTAGGCAAGTTACAGAGGTTCACACAGAGAATTCCAAGTATAAGTACAAGAAAACAAGAGAGACTTAGAAAACCGGTAAAACCTACATTGTTGATAGAGTTGGGAGTACTTAGCACTGTGAAAACAGCACTTTCGCGGAAAAAAATCTACTTCTCTAAGACCGGGAAACAGTGAACAGAGAATGTATGAGTTTCTCAAGATTGGTAACAGATAGTAACAAGAGAAAGTACACAGTGATTCATCTACCTAGAGAAGTTAGAGAGGTTTACACAGAGAATTCCAAGTATAAGTCCAAGAAAATAAGAGAGACTTAGAAAACTGGTAAAACCTACATTGTTGATAGAGTTGGGAGTACTTAGCACTGTGAAAACAGCACATTCGCAGAAAGAAATCTACTTCTCTAAGACCGTGAAACAGTGAACAGAGAATGTATGAGTTTCTCAAGATTGGTAACAGATAGAAACAAGAGAAAGTACACAGTGATTCATCTAGCTAGAGAAGTTACAGAGGTTTAGAAAGAGAATTCCAAGTAAAAGTACAAGAATATAAGAGAGACTTAGAAAACTGGTAAAACCTACATTGTTGATAGAGTTGGGAGTACTTAGCACTGTGAAAACAGCACTTTGGCAGAAACAAATCTACTTCTCTAAGAGCGCGAAACAGTGAACAGAGAATGTATGAGTTTCGCAAGATTGGTAACAGATAGAAACAAGAGAAAGTACACAGTTATTCATCTACCTAGAGAACTTACAGAGATTTACACAGAGGAATCCAAGTGTAACTCCAGGAAAATAAGAGAGACTTAGAAAACTGGTAAAACCTACATTGTTGATAGAGTTGGGAGTAATTAGCACTGTGAAAACAGCACTTTCGCAGAAAGAAATCTACTTCTCTAAGACCGGGAAACAGTGAACAGAGAATGTTTGAGTTTCTCAATATTGGTAACACATAGAAACAAGAGAAAGTACACAGTGATTCATCTACCTAGAGAACTTACAGAGGTTTACACAGAGGAATCCAAGTGTAACTCCAGGAAAATAAGAGAGACTTAGAAAACTGGTAAAACCTACATTGTTGATAGAGTTGGGAGCACTTAGCACTGTGAAAACAGCACTTTCGCAGAAAGAAATCTACTTCTGTAAGCCCGCGAAACAGTGAACAGAGAATGTATGGGTTTCTCAAGATTGGTAACAGATAGAAACAAAAGAAAGTACACAGTGATTCATCTACCTAGAGAAGTTACAGAGGTTTACACAGAGAATTCCAAGTATAAGTACAAGAAAATAAGAGAGACTTAGAATACTGGTAAAACCTACATTGTTGATAGAGTTGGGAGTACTTAGCACTGTGAAAACAGCACTTTCGCAGAAAGAAATCTACTTCTCTAAGACCGGGAAACAGTGAACAGAGAATGTTTGAGTTTCTCAATATTGGTAACACATAGAAACAAGAGAAAGTACACAGTGATTCATCTACCTAGAGAACTTACAGAGGTGTACACAGAGGAATCCAAGTGTAACTCCAGGAAAATAAGAGAGACTTAGAAAACTGGTAAAACCTACATTGTTGATAGAGTTGGGAGTACTTAGCACTGTGAAAACAGCACTTTCGCAGAAAGAAATCTACTTCTCTGTGACCGGGAAACAGTGAACAGAGAATGTACGAGTTTCTCAAGATTGGTAACAGATAGAAACAAGAGAAAGTACACAGTGATTTATCTAGCTAGAGAAGTTACAGAGGTTTACACAGAGAATTCCAAGTATAAGTACAAGAAAATAAGAGAGAGTTAGAAAACAGGTAAAAACATACATTGTTGATAGAGGTGGGAGTACTTAGCACTGTGAAAACAGCACTTTCGCACAAAGAAATCTACTTCTCTAAGACCGGGAAACAGTGAACAGAGAATGTATGAGTTTCTCAAGACTAGGAACAGATAGAAACAAGAGAAAGTACACAGTGATTCATCTACCTAGAGAAGTTACAGAGGTTTACACAGAGAAATCCAAGTGTAACTCCAGGAAAATAAGAGAGCCTTAGAAAACTGGTAAAACTTACACTGTTGATAGAGTTGGCAGTACTTAGCACTGTGAAAACAGCACTTTCCCAGAAAGAAATCTACTTCTCTAAGACCGAGAAACAGTGAACAGAGAATGTATGAGTTTCTCAAGATTGGTAACAGATAGAAACAAGGGAAAGTACACAGTGATTCATCTACCTAGCGAAGTGACAGAGGTTTACACAGAGAATTCCAAGTATAAGTACAAGAAAATAAGAGAGACTTAGAAAACTGGTAATATTTACATTGTTGATAGAGTTGGGAGTACTTAGCACTGTGAAAACAGCACTTTCGCAGAAAGAAATCTACTTCTCTAAGACAGCGAAACAGTGAACAGGGAATGTATGAGTTTCTCAAGATTGGTAACAGATAGAAACAAGAGAAAGTACACAGTGATTCACCTACCTAGAAAAGTTACAGAAGTTTACACATAGAATTCCAAGTTTTACTCCAAGAAAATAAGAGAGACTTAGAAAACTGGTAAAACCTACATTGTTGATAGAGTTGGGAGTACTTAGCACTGTGAAAACAGCACTTTCGCAGAAAGAAATCTACTTCGCTAAGCCCGGGAAACAATGAACAGAGAATGTATGAGTTTCTCAAGACTGGGAACAGATAGAAACAAGAGAAAGTACACAGTGATTCATCTACCTAGAGAAGTTACAGAGGTTTACACAGAGAAATCCAAGTGTAAGTAGAAGAAAATAAGAGAGACTTAGAAAACTGGTAAAACCTACATTGTTGATAAAGTTGGGAGTACTTAGCACTGTGAAAACAGCACTTTCGCACAAAGAAATCTACTTCTCTAAGACAGCGAAACAATGAACAGAGAATGTGTGAGTTTCTCAATATTGGTAACAGATAGAAACAAGAGAAATTACACAGTGATTCATCTACCTAGGCAAGTTACAGAGGTTCACACAGAGAATTCCAAGTATAAGTACAAGAAAACAAGAGAGACTTAGAAAACCGGTAAAACCTACATTGTTGATAGAGTTGGGAGTACTTAGCACTGTGAAAACAGCACTTTCGCGGAAAAAAATCTACTTCTCTAAGACCGGGAAACAGTGAACAGAGAATGTATGAGTTTCTCAAGATTGGTAACATATAGAAACAAGAGAAAGTACACAGTGATTCATCTACCTAGAGAAGTTAGAGAGGTTTACACAGAGAATTCCAAGTATAAGTCCAAGAAAATAAGAGAGACTTAGAAAACTGGTAAAACCTACATTGTTGATAGAGTTGGGAGTACTTAGCACTGTGAAAACAGCACATTCGCAGAAAGAAATCTACTTCTCTAAGACCGTGAAACAGTGAACAGAGAATGTATGAGTTTCTCAAGATTGGTAACAGATAGAAACAAGAGAAAGTACACAGTGATTCATCTAGCTAGAGAAGTTACAGAGGTTTAGAAAGAGAATTCCAAGTAAAAGTACAAGAATATAAGAGAGACTTAGAAAACTGGTAAAACCTACATTGTTGATAGAGTTGGGAGTACTTAGCACTGTGAAAACAGCACTTTGGCAGAAACAAATCTACTTGTCTAAGAGCGCGAAACAGTGAACAGAGAATGTATGAGTTTCGCAAGATTGGTAACAGATAGAAACAAGAGAAAGTACACAGTTATTCATCTACCTAGAGAACTTACAGAGATTTACACAGAGGAATCCAAGTGTAACTCCAGGAAAATAAGAGAGACTTAGAAAACTGGTAAAACCTACATTGTTGATAGAGTTGGGAGTAATTAGCACTGTGAAAACAGCACTTTCGCAGAAAGAAATCTACTTCTCTAAGACCGGGAAACAGTGAACAGAGAATGTTTGAGTTTCTCAATATTGGTAACACATAGAAACAAGAGAAAGTACACAGTGATTCATCTACCTAGAGAACTTACAGAGGTTTACACAGAGGAATCCAAGTGTAACTCCAGGAAAATAAGAGAGACTTAGAAAACTGGTAAAACCTACATTGTTGATAGAGTTGGGAGCACTTAGCACTGTGAAAACAGCACTTTCGCAGAAAGAAATCTACTTCTGTAAGCCCGCGAAACAGTGAACAGAGAATGTATGGGTTTCTCAAGATTGGTAACAGATAGAAACAAGAGAAAGTACACAGTGATTCATCTACCTAGAGAAGTTACAGAGGTTTACACAGAGAATTCCAAGTATAAGTACAAGAAAATAAGAGAGACTTAGAATACTGGTAAAACCTACATTGTTGATAGAGTTGGGAGTACTTAGCACTGTGAAAACAGCACTTTCGCAGAAAGAAATCTACTTCTCTAAGACCGGGAAACAGTGAACAGAGAATGTTTGAGTTTCTCAATATTGGTAACACATAGAAACAAGAGAAAGTACACAGTGATTCATCTACCTAGAGAACTTACAGAGGTGTACACAGAGGAATCCAAGTGTAACTCCAGGAAAATAAGAGAGACTTAGAAAACTGGTAAAACCTACATTGTTGATAGAGTTGGGAGTACTTAGCACTGTGAAAACAGCACTTTCGCAGAAAGAAATCTACTTCTCTGTGACCGGGAAACAGTGAACAGAGAATGTACGAGTTTCTCAAGATTGGTAACAGATAGAAACAAGAGAAAGTACACAGTGATTTATCTAGCTAGAGAAGTTACAGAGGTTTACACAGAGAATTCCAAGTATAAGTACAAGAAAATAAGAGAGAGTTAGAAAACAGGTAAAAACATACATTGTTGATAGAGGTGGGAGTACTTAGCACTGTGAAAACAGCACTTTCGCACAAAGAAATCTACTTCTCTAAGACCGGGAAACAGTGAACAGAGAATGTATGAGTTTCTCAAGACTAGGAACAGATAGAATCAAGAGAAAGTACACAGTGATTCATCTACCTAGAGAAGTTACAGAGGTTTACACAGAGAAATCCAAGTGTAACTCCAGGAAAATAAGAGAGCCTTAGAAAACTGGTAAAACTTACACTGTTGATAGAGTTGGCAGTACTTAGCACTGTGAAAACAGCACTTTCCCAGAAAGAAATCTACTTCTCTAAGACCGAGAAACAGTGAACAGAGAATGTATGAGTTTCTCAAGATTGGTAACAGATAGAAACAAGGGAAAGTACACAGTGATTCATCTACCTAGCGAAGTGACAGAGGTTTACACAGAGAATTCCAAGTATAAGTACAAGAAAATAAGAGAGACTTAGAAAACTGGTAATATTTACATTGTTGATAGAGTTGGGAGTACTTAGCACTGTGAAAACAGCACTTTCGCAGAAAGAAATCTACTTCTCTAAGACAGCGAAACAGTGAACAGGGAATGTATGAGTTTCTCAAGATTGGTAACAGATAGAAACAAGAGAAAGTACACAGTGATTCACCTACCTAGAAAAGTTACAGAGGTTTACACATAGAATTCCAAGTTTTACTCCAAGAAAATAAGAGAGACTTAGAAAACTGGTAAAACCTACATTGTTGATAGAGTTGGGAGTACTTAGCACTGTGAAAACCGCACTTTCGCAGAAAGAAATCTACCTCTTAAAACCGGGAAACAGTGAACAGAGAATGTATGAGTTTCTCAAGACTGGTAACAGATAGAAACAAGATAAGGTACACAGTGATTCATCTACCTAGCGAAGTTACTGAGGTTTACTCAGAGAATTCCAAGAATAACTACAAGAAAATAAGATAGACTTAGAAAACTGGTAAAACCTACATTGTTGATAGAGTTTGGAGTACTTAGCACTGTGAAAACAGCACTTTCACAGAAAGAAATTTACTTCTCTAAGATCGGGAAACAATGAAGAGAGAATGTATGAGTTTCTCAAGACGGGTAACAGATAGAAATAAGAGAAAGTACACAGTGATTCATCTACCTAGAGAAGTTACAGAGGTTTACAAAGAGAATTCCAAGTATAAGTACAAGAAAACAAGAGAGACTTAGAAAACCGGTAAAACCTACATTGTTGATAGAGTTGGGAGTACTTAGCACTGTAATAACAGCACTTTCGCAGAAAGAAATCTACTTCTCTAGGACCGGGAAACAATGAAGAGAGAATGTATGAGTTTCTCAAGATTGGTAACAGATAGAAATGAGAGAAAGTACACAGTGATTCATCTACCTAGAGAAGTTACAGAGGTTCACACAGAGAATTCCAAGTATAAGCACAAGAAAATAAGAGAGAGTAAGAAAACTGGTAAACCTAGATTCTTGATAGAGTTGGGAGTACTTAGCACTGTGAAAACAGCACTTTCGCACAAAGAAATCTACTTCTCGAAGACCGGGAAACAGTGAACAGAGAATGTATGAGTTTCTCAAGATTGGTAACAGATAGAAAAAAGAGAAAGTACACAGTGATTCACCTACGTAGAGAAGTTACAGAGGTTTACACAGAGAATTCCAAGTATAAGTACAAGAAAATAAGAGAGACTTAGAAAACTGGTAAAACCTACATTGTTGATAGAGTTGGGAGTACTTAGCACTGTGAAAACAGCAATTTCGCAGAAAGAAATCTACTTCTGTAAGCCCGCGAAACAGTGAACAGAGAATGTATGAGTTTCTCAAGATTGGTAACAGATAGAAACAAGAGAAAGTACACAGTGATTTATCTAGCTAGAGAAGTTACAGAGGTTTACACAGAGAATTCCAAGTATAAGTACAAGAAAATAAGAGAGAGTTAGAAAACAGGTAAAAACATACATTGTTGATAGAGGTGGGAGTACTTAGCACTGTGAAAACAGCACTTTCGCACAAAGAAATCTACTTCTCTAAGACCGCGAAACAGTGAACAGAGAATGTATGAGTTTCTCAAGATTGGTAACAGATAGAAACAAGAGAAAGTACACAGTGATTCATCTACGTAGAGAAGTTACAGTGGTTTACACAGAGAATTCCAAGTATAAGTACAAGAAAATAAGAGAGACTTAGAAAACTGATAAAACCTACACTGTTGATAGAGTTGGGAGTACTTAGCACTGTGAAAACAGCACTTTGGCAGAAACAAATCTACTTCTCTAAGACCGCGAAACAGTGAACAGAGAATGTATGAGTTTCTCAAGATTGGTAACAGATAGAAACAAGAGAAAGTACACAGTGATTCATTTACCTAGCGAAGTTACAGAGATTTACACAGAGAATTCCAAGCATAAGTATTAAAAAATAAGAGAGACTTAGAAAACTGGTAAAACCTACATTGTTGATAGAGTTGGGAGTACTTACCACTGTGAGAACAGCACTTTCGTACAAAGAAATCTACTTCTCTAAGACCGGGAAACAGTGAACAGAGCATGTATGAGTTTCTCAAGATTGGTAACAGATAGAAACAAGAGAATGTACACAGTGATTCATCTACCTAGAAAAGTTACAGAGGTTTACACAGAGAAATCCAAGTGTAACTCCAAGAAAATAAGAGAGACTTAGAAAACTGGTAAAACCTACATTGTTGATAGAGTTGGGAGTATTTAGCACTGTTAAAACAGCACTTTCGCAGAAAGAAATCTACTTCTCTGAGACCGAGAAACAGTGAACAGAGAATGTTTGAGTTTCTTTATATTGGTAACACATAGAAACAAGAAAAAGTACACAGTGATTCATCTACCTAGAGAAGTTACAGAGGTTTACACAGAGAAATCCAAGTGTAACTCCAGGAAAATAAGAGAGACTTAGAAAACTGGTAAAACCTACACTGTGTGATAGAGTTGGGAGTACTTAGCACTGTGAAAACAGCACTTTCGGAGAAAGAAATCCACTTCTCTAAAAAAGGGAAACAGTGAACAGAGAATGTATGAGTTTCCAAGACTGGGAACAGATAGAAATAAGAGAAGGTACACTGTGATTCATCTACCTAGAGAAGTTACAGAGGTTTACACAGAGAATTCCAGGTATAAGTACAAGAAAATAAGAGAAACTTAGAAAACTGGTAAAACCTACATTGTTGATAGAGTTGGGAGTACTTAGCACTTTGAAAACAGCACTTTCGCATAAAGAAATCTACTTCTCTAAGACCGGGAAACAGTGAACAGAGAATGTATGAGTTTCTCAAGACTAGGAACAGATAGAAACAAGACGAAGTACACAGTGATTCATCTACCTAGAGAAGTTACAGAGGTTTACACAGAGAAATCCAAGTTTAACTCCAGGAAAATAAGAGAGCCTTAGAAAACTGGTAAAACTTACACTGTTGATAGAGTTGGCAGTACTTAGCACTGTGAAAACAGCACTTTCCCAGAAAGAAATCTACTTCTCTAAGACCAGGAAACAGTGAACAGAGAATGTATGAGTTTCTCAGGATTAGGTAACAGAAACAAGAGAAAGCACACAGTGATTTATCTACCTAGAGAAGTTACAGAGGTTTCCACCAAGAATTCCAAGTGTTACTCCAAGAAAATAAGAGAGACTTAGAAAACTGGTAAAACTTACATTGTTGATAGAGTTGGGAGTACTTAGCACTGTGAAAACAGCACTTTCGCACAAACAAATCTACTTCTCTAAGACCGCGAAACAGTGAACAGAGAATGTATGAGTTTCTCAAGATTGGTAACAGATAGAAACAAGGGAAAGTACACAGTGATTCATCTACCTATAAAAGTTAGAGAGGTTTACACAGAGAATTCCAAGTATAAGTACAAGAAAATAAGAGAGACTTAGAAAACTGGTAAAACCTACATTGTTGATAGAGTTGGGAGTACTTAGCACTGTGAAAACAGCACTTTCCCAGAAAGAAATCTTCTTCTCTAAGTCCGCGAAACAGTGAACAGAGAATGTATGAGTTTCTCAAGATTGGTAACAGATAGAAACAAGAGAAAGTACACAGTGATTCATCTACCTAGAGAAGTTACAGAAGTTTATTCAGAGAATTCCATGTATAAGTACAAAAAGTAAGAGAGACTTAGAAAACCGTTAAAACCTGCATTGTGGATAGAGTTGGGAGTACTTAGCACTGTGAAAACAGCACTTTCCCAGAAAGAAATCTACTTCTCTAACACTGGGAAACAGTGAACAGAGAATGTATGAGTTTGTCAAGATTGGTAACAGATAGAAACAAGAGAAACTACACAGTGATTCATCTACCTAAAGAAGTTACAGAGGTTTACACAGAGAATTCCAAGTATAAGTACAAGAATATAACAGAGACTTAGAAAACTCGTAAAACCTACATGTGGATAGAGTTGGGAGTACTTAGCACTGTGAAAACAGCACTTTCGCAGAAAGAAATCTACTTCTCTAAGACTGGGAAACTGTGAACAGAGAATGTATGAGTTTCTGAAGATTGGTAACAGATAGAAACAAGAGAAAGTACGCAGTGATTCATCTACCTAGAAAAGTTACAGAGGTTTACACAGAGAATTCCAGGTATAAGTACAAGAAAATAAGAGAGACTTAGAAAACTGGTAAAACCTACATTGTTGAAAGAGTTGGGAGTACTTAGCAGTGTGAAAACAGCACTTTCGCCGAAAGAAAATTAGTTCTCTAAGTCCGCGAAAAAGTGAAGAGAGAATGTATGAGTTTCTCAAGATTGGTAACAGATAGAAACAAGAGAAAGTACACAGTGATTCATCTACCTAGAAAAGTTACAGAGGTTTACATAGAGAATTCCAAGGATAAGTACAAGAAAATAAGAGAGACTTAGAAAACTGGTAAAACCTACATTGTTAATAGAGTTGGGAGTACTTAGCACTGTGAAAACAGCACTTTCGCAGAAAAAAATCTACTTCTCTAACACTGAGAAACAGTGAACAGAGAATGTATGAGTTTCTCAAGATTGGTAACAGATAGAAAAAAGAGAAAGTACACATTGATTCATCTACCTAGAAAAGTTAAGAGGTTTACATAGAGAATTCCAAGTATAAGTACAAGGAAATAAGAGAGACTTAGAAAAGCGGTAAAACCTACATTGTTGATAGGGCTGGGAGTACTTAGCACTGTGAAAACAGCACTTTCGCCGAAAGAAACTTAGTTTTCTAAGTCCGGGAAATAGTGAAATGAGAATGTATCAGTTTCTCAAGATTGGTAACAGATAGAAACAAGACAAACTACACAGTGATTCATCTACCTAGAAAAGTTACAGAGGTTTACACGGAGAATTCCAAGTATAAGTACAAGAAAATAAGAGAGACTCAGAAAACTGGTAAAACCTACATTGTTGATAAAGTTGGGAGTACTTAGCACTGTGAAAACAGCACTTTCGCCGAAAGAAATTTAGTACTCTAAGTCCGTGAAACAGTGAACAGAGAATGTATGAGTTTCTCAAGATTAGTAACAGATAGAAACAAGAGAAAGCATGCAGTGATTCATCTACCTAGAAAAGTTACAGAGGTTTACACAGAGAAAACCAAGTATAAGTTCAAGAAAATAAGAGAGACTTAGAAAACCGGTAAAACCTACATTGTTGACTGAGTTGGGAGTACTTAGCACTGTGAAAACAGCACATTCGCTGAAAGAAATCTACTTCTCTAAGACTGGGAAACAGTGAACAGAGAATGTACGAGGTTCTCAAGATTGGTAACAGATAGAAACAGGAGAAAGTACACAGTGATTCTTCTACCTAGAGAAGTTACAGAGGTTTACACAGAGAATTCCAAGTGTAAGTACAAGAATATAAAAGAGACTTAGAAAACTCGTAAAACCTACATGTGGATAGTTTTGGGAGTACTTAGCACTGTGAAAACAGCGCTTTCGCAGAAAGAAATCTAATTCTCTAAGACTGGGAAACAGTGAACAGAGAATGTACGAGTTTCTCATGATTGGTAATAGATAGAAACAAGAGAAAGTACACAGTGATTCATCTACCTAGAGAAGTTACAGAGGTTTACACAGAGAATTCCAAGTGTAAGTACAAGAAAATAAGAGAGACTTACAAAACTGGTAAAACGTACATTGTTGATAGAGTTGGCAGTACTTAGCACTGTGAAAACAGCACTTTCGCTGAAAGAAATCTACTTCTCTAAGACTGGGAAACAGTGAACAGAGAATGTACGAGGTTCTCAAGATTGGTAACAGATAGAAACAAGAGAAAGTACACAGTGATTCATCTACCTAGAGAAGTTACAGAGGTTTACACGGAGAATTCCAAGTATAAGTACAAGAAAATAAGAGAGACTTAGAAAACTGGTAAAACCTACATTGTGGATAGAGTTGGGAGTACTTAGCACTGTGAAAACAGCACTTTCGCGGTAGGAAATTAAGTTCTCTAAGAACGTGAAACAGTGAACAGAGAATGTATGAGTTTCTCAAGATTGGTAACAGATAGAAACAAAAGAAAGTACACAGTGATTCATCTACCTAGAAAAGTTACAGAGGTTTACACAGAGAATTCCAAGTATAAGTACAAGAAAATAAGAGAGACTTAGAAAACTGGTAAAACCTGCACTGTTGATAGAGTTGGGAGTACTTAGCACTGTGGAAACAGCACTTTCGCCGAAAGAAATTTAGTTTTCTAAGTCCGTGAAACAGTGAAAACAGAATGTATCAGTTTCTCAAGATGCGTAACAGATAGAAACAAGAGAAACTACACAGTGATTCATCTACCTAGAAAAGTTACAGAGGTTTACACAGAGAATTCCAAGGATAAGTACAAGAAAATAAGGGAGACTTAGAAAACTGGAAAAACCTACATTGTTGATAGAGTTGGGAGTACTTAGCACTGTGAAAACAGCACTTTCCCAGAAAGAAATCTACTTCTCTAACACTGGGAAACGGTGAACAGAGAATGTATGAGTTTCTCAAGATTGGTAACAGATAGAAACAAGAGAAAGTACACAGTGATTCATCTACCTAGAAAAGTTACAGAGCTTTACACAGAGAATTCCAAGTATAAGTACAGGAAAATAATAGAGACTTAGAAAACTGGTAAAACCTACATTGATGATAGAGTTGGGAGTACTTAGCACAGTGAAAACAGCACTTTCGTCGAAAGAAATTTAGTTCTCTAAGTCCGTGAAACAGTGAACAGAGAATGTATGAGTTTCTCAAGATTGGTAATAGATAGAAACAAGAGAAAGTACACAGTGATTCATCTACCTAGAAAAGTTACAGAGGTTTACACAGAGAATTCCAAGTATAAGTACAAGAAAATAAGAGAGACTTAGAAAACTGGTAAAACCTACAGTGTTGATAGAGTTGGGAGTACTCAGCACTGTGAAAACAGCACTTTCGCAGAGAGAAATCTACTTCTCTGAGACAGGGAAACAGTGAACAGAGAATGTACGAGGTTCTCAAGATTGGTAACAGATAGAAACAAGAGAAAGTACACAGTGATTCATCTACCTCGAGAAGTTACAGAGGTTTACACGGAGAATTCCAAGGATAAGTACAAGAAAATAAGAGAGACTTAGAAAACTGGTAAAACCTACATTGTGGATAGAGTTGGGAGTACTTATCACTGTGAAAACAGCACTTTCGCCGAAGGAAAAGTAGTTCTCTAAGTCCGTGAAACAGTGAACAGAGAATGTATGAGTTTCTCAAGATTGGTAACAGAGAGAAACAAGAGAAAGTACACAGTGATTCATCTACCTAGAAAAGTTACAGAGGTTTACATAGAGAATTCCAAGGATAAGTACAAGAAACTAAGAGAGACTGAGAAAACTGGTAAAGCCTACATTGTTAATAGAGTTGGGAGTACTTAGCACTGTGAAAACAGCACTTTCGCCGAAGGAAAAGTAGTTCTCTAAGTCCGTGAAACAGTGAACAGAGAATGTATGAGTTTCTCAAGATTGGTAACAGAGAGAAACAAGAGAAAGTACACAGTGATTCATCTACCTAGAAAAGTTACAGAGGTATACATAGAGAATTCCAAGTATAAGTACAAGAAAATAAGAGAGACTCAGAAAACTGGTAAAACCTACATTGTTGATAGAGTTGGGAGTACTTAGCACTGTGAGAACAGCACTTTCGCCGAAAGAAATTTAGTTCTCTAAGTCCGTGAAACAGTGAACAGAGAATGTGTGAGTTTCTCAAGATTGGTAACAGATAGAAACAAGAGAAAGTACGCAGTGATTCATCTACCTAGAAAAGTTACAGAGGTTTACACAGAGAATTCCAGGTATAAGTACAAGAAAATAAGAGAGACTTAGAAAACTGGTAAAACCTACATTGTTGATAGAGTTGGGAGTACTTAGCACTGTGAAAACAGCACTTTCGCCGAAAGAAATTTAGTTCTCTATGTCCGCGAAACAGTGAACAGAGAATGTATGAGTTTCTCAAGATTGGTAACAGATAGAAACAAGAGAAAGTACACAGTGATTCATCTACCTAGAAAAGTTACAGAGGTTTACACAGAGAATTCCAAGGATAAGTACAAGAAAATAAGGGAGACTTAGAAAACTGGTAAAACCTACATTGTTGATATAGTTGGGAGTACTTAGCACTGTGAAAACAGCACTTTCGCCGAAAGAAATTTAGTTCTGTAAGTCCGTGAAACAGTGAACAGAGAATGTATGAGTTTCTCAAGATTGGTAACAGATAGAAACTAGAGAAAGTACACAGTGATTCATATACCTAGAGAAGTTACAGAGATTTACACGGAGAATTCCAAGTATAAGTACAAGAAAATAAGAGAGACTTAGAAAACTGGTAAAATCTACATTGTGGATAGAGTTGGGAGTACTTAGCACTGTGAAAACAGCACTTTCGCCGAAAGAAATTTAGTTCTGTAAGTCCGTGAAACAGTGAACAGAGAATGTATGAGTTTCTCAAGATTGGTAACAGATAGAAACAAGAGAAAGTACGCAGTGATTCAACTACCTAGAAAAGTTACAGAGGTTTACACAGAGAATTCCAGGTATAAGTACAAGAAAATAAGAGAGACTTAGAAAACTGGTAAAACCTACATTGTTGAAAGAGTTTGGCGTACTTAGCACTGTGAAAACAGCACTTTCGCGAAAAATTTAGTTCTCTAAGTCCGCGAAACAGTGAACAGAGAATGTATCAGTTTCTAAAGATGCGTAACAGATAGAAACAAGAGAAACTACACAGTGATTCATCTACCTAGAAAAGTTACAGAGGTTTACACAGAGAATTCCAAGGATAAGTACAAGAAAATAAGAGAGACTTAGAAAACGGGTAAAACCTACATTGTTGATAGAGTTGGGAGTACTTAGCACTGTGAAAACAGCACTTTCCCAGAAAGAAATCTACTTCTCTAACACTGGGAAACGGTGAACAGAGAATGTATGAGTTTCTCAAGATTGGGAACAGATAGAAACAAGAGAAAGTACACAGTGATTCATCTACCTAGAGAAGTTACAGAGGTTTACACAGAGAATTCCAGGTATAAGTACAAGAAAATAAGACTGACTTAGAAAACTGGTAAAACCTACATTGTTGATAGAGTTGGCAGTACTTAGCACTGTGAAAACAGCACTTTCGCCGAAAGAAATTTAGTTCTCTAAGTCCGCGAAACAGTGAACAGAGAATGTATGAGTTTCTCAAGATTGGGAACAGATAGAAACAAGAGAAAAGTACACAGTGATTCATCTACCTAGAAAAGTTACAGAGGTTTACACAGAGAATTCCAAGTATAAGTACAAGAAAATAAGAGAGACTTACAAAACTGGTAAAACGTACATTGTTGATAGAGTTGGCAGTACTTAGCACTGTGAAAACAGCACTTTCGCTGAAAGAAATCTACTTCTCTAAGACTGGGAAACAGTGAACAGAGAATGTACGAGGTTCTCAAGATTGGTAACAGATAGAAACAAGAGAAAGTACACAGTGATTCATCTACCTAGAGAAGTTACAGAGGTTTACACGGAGAATTCCAAGTATAAGTACAAGAAAATAAGAGAGACTTAGAAAACTGGTAAAACCTACATTGTGGATAGAGTTGGGAGTACTTAGCACTGTGAAAACAGCACTTTCGCGGTAGGAAATTAAGTTCTCTAAGAACGTGAAACAGTGAACAGAGAATGTATGAGTTTCTCAAGATTGGTAACAGATAGAAACAAAAGAAAGTACACAGTGATTCATCTACCTAGAAAAGTTACAGAGGTTTACACAGAGAATTCCAAGTATAAGTACAAGAAAATAAGAGAGACTTAGAAAACTGGTAAAACCTGCACTGTTGATAGAGTTGGGAGTACTTAGCACTGTGGAAACAGCACTTTCGCCGAAAGAAATTTAGTTTTCTAAGTCCGTGAAACAGTGAAAACAGAATGTATCAGTTTCTCAAGATGCGTAACAGATAGAAACAAGAGAAACTACACAGTGATTCATCTACCTAGAAAAGTTACAGAGGTTTACACAGAGAATTCCAAGGATAAGTACAAGAAAATAAGGGAGACTTAGAAAACTGGAAAAACCTACATTGTTGATAGAGTTGGGAGTACTTAGCACTGTGAAAACAGCACTTTCCCAGAAAGAAATCTACTTCTCTAAGACCGGGAAACGGTGAACAGAGAATGTATGAGTTTCTTAAGATTGGTAACAGATAGAAACAAGAGAAAGTACACAGTGATTCATCTACCTAGAAAAGTTACAGAGCTTTACACAGAGAATTCCAAGTATAAGTACAGGAAAATAATAGAGACTTAGAAAACTGGTAAAACCTACATTGATGATAGAGTTGGGAGTACTTAGCACAGTGAAAACAGCACTTTCGTCGAAAGAAATTTAGTTCTCTAAGTCCGTGAAACAGTGAACAGAGAATGTATGAGTTTCTCAAGATTGGTAATAGATAGAAACAAGAGAAAGTACACAGTGATTCATCTACCTAGAAAAGTTACAGAGGTTTACACAGAGAATTCCAAGTATAAGTACAAGAAAATAAGAGAGACTTAGAAAACTGGTAAAACCTACAGTGTTGATAGAGTTGGGAGTACTCAGCACTGTGAAAACAGCACTTTCGCAGAGAGAAATCTACTTCTCTGAGACAGGGAAACAGTGAACAGAGAATGTACGAGGTTCTCAAGATTGGTAACAGATAGAAACAAGAGAAAGTACACAGTGATTCATCTACCTCGAGAAGTTACAGAGGTTTACACGGAGAATTCCAAGGATAAGTACAAGAAAATAAGAGAGACTTAGAAAACTGGTAAAACCTACATTGTGGATAGAGTTGGGAGTACTTATCACTGTGAAAACAGCACTTTCGCCGAAGGAAAAGTAGTTCTCTAAGTCCGTGAAACAGTGAACAGAGAATGTATGAGTTTCTCAAGATTGGTAACAGAGAGAAACAAGAGAAAGTACACAGTGATTCATCTACCTAGAAAAGTTACAGAGATTTACATAGAGAATTCCAAGGATAAGTACAAGAAACTAAGAGAGACTGAGAAAACTGGTAAAGCCTACATTGTTAATAGAGTTGGGAGTACTTAGCACTGTGAAAACAGCACTTTCGCCGAAGGAAAAGTAGTTCTCTAAGTCCGTGAAACAGTGAACAGAGAATGTATGAGTTTCTCAAGTTTGGTAACAGATAGAAACAAGCGAAATACACAGTGATTCATCTACCTAGAGAAGTTACAGAGGTTTACACAGAGAATTCCAAGGATAAGTACAAGAAAATAAGAGAGACTTAGAAAACTGGTAAAACCTACATTGTTGATAGAGTTGGGAGTACTTAGCACTGTGAAAACAGCACTTTCGACGAAGGAAATTTAGTTCTCTAAGTCCGTGCAACAGTGAACAGAGAATGTATGAGTTTCTCAAGTTTGGTAACAGATAGAAACAAGCGAAAGTACACAGTGATTCATCTACCTAGAGAAGTTACAGAGGTTTACACAGAGAATTCCAAGTATAAGTACAAGAAAATAAGAGAGACTTAGAAAACTGGTAAAACCTACATTGTGGATAGACTTGGGAGTACTTAGCACTGTGAAAACAGCACTTTCGCCGAAAGAAATTTAGTTCTCTAAGTCCCTGAAACAGTGAAAAGAGAATGTATCAGATTCTCAAGATTGGTAACAGATAGAAACAAGAGAAACTACACAGTGATTCATCTACCTAGAAAAGTTATAGAGGTTTACACAGAGAAATCCAAGGATAAGTACAAGAAAATAAGAGAGACTGAGAAAACTGGTAAAACCTACATTGTTGATAGAGTTGGTAGTACGTAGCACTGTGAAAACAGCATTTTCGCCGAAAGAAATTCAGTTCTCTAAGTCCGTGAAACATTTAACAGAGAATGTATGAGTTTCTCAAGATTGGTAACAGATAGAAACAAGAGAAAGTACACAGTGATTCATCTACCTAGAAAAGTTACAGAGGTTTACACAGAGAAAACCAAGTATAAGTACAAGAAAATAAGAGAGACTTAGAAAACTGGTAAAACCTACATTGTTGATAGAGTTGGGAGTACTTAGCACAGTGGAAACAGCACTTTCGCCGAAGGAAATTTAGTTCTCTAAGTTCGTGGAACAGTGAACAGAGAATGTATGAGTTTCTCAAGTTTGGTAACAGATAGAAACAAGCGAAAGTACACAGTGATTCATCTACCTAGAAAACTTACAGAGGTTTACACAGAGAATTCCAAGGATAAGTACAAGAAAATAAGAGAGACTTATAAAACTGGTAAAACCTACATTGTTGATAGAGTTGGGAGTACATAGCACTGTGAAAACAGCACTTTCGCCGAAGGAAATTTAGTACTCTAAGTCCGTGAAACAGTGAACAGAGAATGTATGAGTTTCTCAAGTTTGGTAACAGATAGAAACAAGCGAAAGTACACAGTGATTCATCTACCTAGAAAACTTACAGAGGTTTACACAGAGAATTCCAAGGATAAGTACAAGAAAATAAGAGAGACTTAGAAAACTGGTAAAACCTACATTGTTGATAGAGTTGGGAGTACTTAGCATTGTGAAAACAGCACTTTCACCGAAGGAAATTTAGTTCTCTAAGTCCGTGAAACAGTGAACAGAGAATGTATGAGTTTCTCAAGTTTGGTAACAGATAGAAACAAGCGAAAGTACACAGTGATTCATTTACCTAGAAAAGTTACAGAGGTTTACACAGAGAATTCCAAGTATAAGTACAAGAAAATAAGAGAGACTTAGAAAACCGGTAAAACCTACATTGTTGATAGAGTTGGGAGTACTTAGCGCTGTGAAAACAGCACTTTCGCAGAAAGAAATCTACTTCTCTAACACTGGGAAACAGTGAACAGAGAATGTATGAGTTTCTCAAGATTCGTAACAGATAGAAACAAGAGAAAGTACACAGTGATTCATCTACCTAGAGAAGTTACAGAGGTTTACACAGAGAATTCCAAGTATAAGTGCAAGAAAATAAGAGAGACTTAGAAAACTGGTAAAACCTACATTGTTGATAGAGTTGGGAGTACTTAGCACTGTGAAAACAGCACTTTCGTCGAAGGAAATTTAGTTCTCTAAGTCCGTGAAACAGTGAACAGAGAATGTATGAGTTTTTCAAGTTTGGTAACAGATAGAAACAAGCGAAAGTACACAGTGATTCATCTACCTAGAAAAGTTACAGAGGTTTACACAGAGAATTCCAAGGATAAGTACAAAAAAATAAGAGAGACTTAGAAAACTGGTAAAACCTACATTGTTGATAGAGTTGGGAGTACTTAGCACTGTGAAAACAGCGCTTTCGCCGAGGGAAATTTAGTTTTCTAACTCCGTGAAACAGTGAACAGAGAATGTATGAGTTTCTCAAGTTTGGTAACAGATAGAAACAAGCGAAAGTACACAGTGATTCATCTACCTAGAAAAGTTACAGAGGTTTACACAGAGAATTCCAAGGATAAGTACAAGAAAATAAGAGAGACTTAGAAAACTGGTAAAACCTACATTGTTGATAGAGTTGGGAGTACTTAGCACTGTGAAAACAGCACTTTCACCGAAGGAAATTTAGTTCTCTAAGTCCGTGAAACAGTGAACAGAGAATGTATGAGTTTCTCAAGTTTGGTAACAGATAGAAACAAGCGAAAGTACACAGTGATTCATTTACCTAGAAAAGTTACAGAGGTTTACACAGAGAATTCCAAGTATAAGTACAAGAAAATAAGAGAGACTTAGAAAACCGGTAAAACCTACATTGTTGATAGAGTTGGGAGTACTTAGCAATGTGAAAACAGCACTTTCGCAGAAAGAAATCTACTTCTCTAACACTGGGAAACAGTGAACAGTGAATGTATGAGTTTCTCAAGATTGGTAACAGATAGAAACAAGAGAAAGTACACAGTGATTCATATACCTAGAGAAGTTACAGAGGTTTACACAGAGAATTCCAAGTATAAGTACAAGAAAATAAGAGAGACTTAGAAAACTGGTGAAACCTACATTGTTGATAGAGTTGGGAGTACTTAGCACTGTGAAAACAGCACTTTCGCCGAATGAAATTTAGTTCTCTAAGTCCGTGAAACAGTGAACAGAGAATGTATGAGTTTCTCAAGTTTGGTAACAGATAGAAACAAGCGAAATACACAGTGATTCATCTACCTAGAGAAGTTACAGAGGTTTACACAGAGAATTCCAAGGATAAGTACAAGAAAATAAGAGAGACTTAGAAAACTGGTAAAACCTACATTGTTGATAGAGTTGGGAGTACTTAGCACTGTGAAAACAGCACTTTCGACGAAGGAAATTTAGTTCTCTAAGTCCGTGCAACAGTGAACAGAGAATGTATGAGTTTCTCAAGTTTGGTAACAGATAGAAACAAGCGAAAGTACACAGTGATTCATCTACCTAGAAAAGTTACAGAGGTTTACACAGAGAATTCCAAGGATAAGTACAATAAAATAAGAGAGACTTAGAAAACTGGTAAAACCTACATTGTTGATAGAGTTAGGAGTACTTAGCACTGTGAAAACAGCACTTTCGCCGAAGAAAATTTAGTTCTCTAAGTCCGTGAAACAGTGAACAGAGAATGTATGAGTTTCTCAAGTTTGGTAACAGATAGAAAGAAGCGAAAGTACACAGTGATTCATCTACCTAGAAAAGTTACAGAGGTTTACACAGAGAATTCCAAGTATATGTACAAGAAAATAAGAGAGACTTAGAAAACTGGTAAAACCTACATTGTTGATAGAGTTGGGAGTACTTAGCAATGTGAAAACAGCACTTTCGCAGAAAGAAATCTACTCTAACACTGGGAAACAGTGAACAGAGAATGTATGAGTTTCTCAAGATTGGTAACAGATAGAAACAAGAGAAAGTACACAGTGATTCATCTACCTAGAAAAGTTACAGAGGTTTACACAGAGAATTCCAAGGATAAGTACAAAAACATAAGAGAGACTTAGAAAACTGGTAAAACCTACATTGTTGATAGAGTTGGGAGTACTTAGCACTGTGAAAACAGCACTTTCGCCGAAGGAAATTTAGTTCTCTAAGTCTGGGAAACAGTGAACAGAGAATGTATGAGTTTCTCCAGTTTGGTAACAGATAGAAACAAGCGAAACTACACAGTGATTCATCTACCTAGAAAAGTTACAGAGGTTTACACAGAGAATTCCAAGGATAAGTACAAGAAAATAAGAGAGACTTAGAAAACTGGTAAAAGCTACATTGTTGATAGAGTTGGGAGTACTTAGCACTGTGAAAACAGCACTTTCGCCGAAGGAAATTTAGTTCTCTAAGTCCGTGAAACAGTGAACAGAGAATGTATGAGTTTCTCCAGTTTGGTAACAGATAGAAACCAGCGAAACTACACAGTGATTCATCTACCTAGAAAAGTTACAGAGGTTTACACAGAGAATTCCAAGGATAAGTACAAGAAAATAAGAGAGACTTAGAAAACTGGTAAAACCTACATTGTTGATAGAGTTGGGAGTACTTAGCACTGTGAAAACAGCACTTTCGCCGAAGGAAATTTAGTTCTGTAAGTCCGTGAAACAGTGAACAGAGAATGTATGAGTTTCTCAAGTTTGCTAACAGATAGAAACAAGCGAAAGTACACAGTGATTCATCTACCTAGAAAAGTTACAGAGGTTTACACAGAGAATTCCAAGTATAAGTACAAGAAAATAAGAGAGACTTAGAAAACTGGTAAAACCTACATTGTTGATAGAGTTGGGAGTACTTAGCACTGTGAAAACAGCGCTTTCGCCGAGGGAAATTTAGTTCTCTAACTCCGTGAAACAGTGAACAGAGAATGTATGAGTTTCTCAAGTTTGGTAACAGATAGAAACAAGCGAAAGTACACAGTGATTCATCTACCTAGAAAAGTTACAGAGGTTTACACAGAGAATTCCAAGGATAAGTACAAGAAAATAAGAGAGACTTAGAAAACTGGTAAAACCTACATTGTTGATAGAGTTGGGAGTACTTAGCACTGTGAAAACAGCACTTTCACCGAAGGAAATTTAGTTCTCTAAGTCCGTGAAACAGTGAACAGAGAATGTATGAGTTTCTCAAGTTTGGTAACAGATAGAAACAAGCGAAAGTACACAGTGATTCATCTACCTAGAAAAGTTACAGAGGTTTACACAGAGAATTCCAAGTATAAGTACAAGAAAATAAGAGAGACTTAGAAAACCGGTAAAACCTACATTGTTGATAGAGTTGGGAGTACTTAGCGCTGTGAAAACAGCACTTTCGCAGAAAGAAATCTACTTCTCTAACACTGGGAAACAGTGAACAGAGAATGTATGAGTTTCTCAAGATTGGTAACAGATAGAAACAAGAGAAAGTACACAGTGATTCATATACCTAGAGAAGTTACAGAGGTTTACACAGAGAATTCCAAGTATAAGTACAAGAAAATAAGAGAGACTTAGAAAACTGGTGAAACCTACATTGTTGATAGAGTTGGGAGTACTTAGCACTGTGAAAACAGCACTTTCGCCGAATGAAATTTAGTTCTCTAAGTCCGTGAAACAGTGAACAGAGAATGTATGAGTTTCTCAAGTTTGGTAACAGATAGAAACAAGAGAAAGTACACAGTGATTCATCTACCTAGAAAAGTTACAGAGGTTTACACAGAGAAAACCAAGTATAAGTACAAGAAAATAAGAGAGACTTAGAAAACTGGTAAAACCTACATTGTTGATAGAGTTGGGAGTACTTAGCACAGTGGAAACAGCACTTTCGCCGAAGGAAATTTAGTTCTCTAAGTTCGTGAAACAGTGAACAGAGAATGTATGAGTTTCTCAAGTTTGGTAACAGATAGAAACAAGCGAAAGTACACAGTGATTCATCTACCTAGAAAACTTACAGAGGTTTACACAGAGAATTCCAAGGATAAGTACAAGAAAATAAGAGAGACTTATAAAGCTGGTAAAACCTACATTGTTGATAGAGTTGGGAGTACATAGCACTGTGAAAACATCACTTTCGCCGAAGGAAATTTAGTTCTCTAAGTCCGTGAAACAGTGAACAGAGAATGTATGAGTTTCTCAAGTTTGGTAACAGATAGAAACAAGCGAAAGTACACAGTGATTCATCTACCTAGAAAAGTTACAGAGGTTTACACAGAGAATTCCAAGGATAAGTACAAGAAAATAAGAGAGACTTAGAAAACTGATAAAACCTACATTGTTGATAGAGTTGGGAGTACTTAGCATTGTGAAAACAGCACTTTCACCGAAGGAAATTTAGTTCTCTAAGTCCGTGAAACAGTGAACAGAGAATGTATGAGTTTCTCAAGTTTGGTAACAGATAGAAACAAGCGAAAGTACACAGTGATTCATTTACCTAGAAAAGTTACAGAGGTTTACACAGAGAATTCCAAGTATAAGTACAAGAAAATAAGAGAGACTTAGAAAACCGGTAAAACCTACATTGTTGATAGAGTTGGGAGTACTTAGCGCTGTGAAAACAGCACTTTCGCAGAAAGAAATCTACTTCTCTAACACTGGGAAACAGTGAACAGAGAATGTATGAGTTTCTCAAGATTGGTAACAGATAGAAACAAGAGAAAGTACACAGTGATTCATCTACCTAGAGAAGTTACAGAGGTTTACACAGAGAACTCCAAGTATAAGTGCAAGAAAATAAGAGAGACTTAGAAAACTGGTAAAACCTACATTGTTGATAGAGTTGGGAGTACTTAGCACTGTGAAAACAGCACTTTCGCCGAAGGAAATTTAGTTCTCTAAGTCCGTGAAACAGTGAACAGAGAATGTATGAGTTTCTCAAGTTTGGTAACCGATAGAAACAAGCGAAAGTACACAGTGATTCATCTACCTAGAGAAGTTACAGAGGTTTACACAGAGAATTCCAAGTATAAGTACAAGAAAAGAAGAGAGACTTAGAAAACTGGTAAAACCTACATTGTGGATAGAGTTGGGAGTACTTAGCACTGTGAAAACAGCACTTTCGCCGAAAGATATTTAGTTCTCTAAGTCCCTGAAACAGTGAAAAGAGAATGTATCAGATTCTCAAGATTGGTAACAGATAGAAACAAGCGAAAGTACACAGTGATTCATCTACCTAGAAAAGTTACAGAGGTTTACACAGAGAATTCCAAGGATAAGTACAAGAAAATAAGAGAGACTTAGAAAACTGGTAAAACCTACATTGTTGATAGAGTTGGGAGTACTTAGCACTGTGAAAACAGCACTTTCACCGAAGGAAATTTAGTTCTCTAAGTCCGTGAAACAGTGAACAGAGAATGTATGAGTTTCTCAAGTTTGGTAACAGATAGAAACAAGCGAAAGTACACAGTGATTCATCTACCTAGAAAAGTTACAGAGGTTTACACAGAGAATTCCAAGGATATGTACAAGAAAATAAGAGAGACTGAGAAATCTGGTAAAACCTACATTGTTGATAGAGTTGGTAGTACGTAGCACTGTGAAAACAGCACTTTCGCCGAAAGAACTTCAGTTCTCTAAGTCCGTGAAACATTTAACAGAGAATGTATGAGTTTCTCCAGATTGGTAACAGATAGAAACAAGAGAAAGTACACAGTGATTCATATACCTAGAGAAGTTACAGAAGTTTAAACAGAGAATTACATGTATAAGTACAAGAAAATAAGAGAGACTTAGAAAACAGGTAAAACCTACATTGTGGTTATAGTTGGGAGTACTTAGCACTGTGAAAACAGCAGTTTCGCAGAAAGAAATCTACTTCTCTACCCTGGGAAACAGTGAGCAGAGAATGTATGAGTTTCTCAAGATTGGTAACAGATAGAAACACGAGAAAGTACACAGTGATTCATCTACCTAGAGAAGTTACAGAGGTTTACACAGAGAATTCCAAGTATAAGTACAAGAAAATAAGAGAGACTTAGAAAACTGGTAAAACCTACATTGTTGATAGAGTTGGGAGTATTTAGCACTGTGAAAACAGCAGTTTCGCGGTAGGAAATTAAGTTCTCTAAGTCCGTGAAACAGTGAACAGAGAATGTATGAATTTCTCAAGATTGGTAACAGATAGAAACACGAGAAAGTACACAGTGATTCATCTACCTAGAAAAGTTACAGAGCTTTACACAGAGAATTCCAAGTATAAGTACAAGAAAATAAGAGAGACTTAGAAAACTGGTAAAACCTACATTGTTGATAGAGTTGGGAGTACTTAGCGCTGTGAAAACAGCACTTTCGCCGAAAGAAATTTAGTTCTGTAAGTCCCTGAAACAGTGAAAAGAGAATGTATCAGATTCTCAAGATTGGTAACAGATAGAAACAAGAGAAACTACACAGTGATTCATCTACCTAGAAAAGTTACAGAGGTTTACACAGAGAATTCCAAGGATAAGTACAAGAAAATAAGAGAGACTGAGAAAACTGGTAAAACGTACATTGTTGATAGAGTTGGTAGTACGTAGCACTGTGAAAACAGCACTTTCGCCGAAAGAAATTCAGTTCTCTAAGTCCGTGAAACATTTAACAGAGAATGTATGAGTTTCTCAAGATTGGTAACAGATAGAAACAAGAGAAAGTACACAGTGATTCATCTACCTAGAGAAGTTACAGAGGTTTACACAGAGAATTCCAAGTATAAGTGCAAGAAAATAAGAGAGACGTAGAAAACTGGTAAAACCTACATTGTTGATAGAGTTGGGAGTACTTAGCACTGAGAAAACAGCGCTTTCGCCGAGGGAAATTTAGTTCTCTAAGTCCGTGAAACAGTGAACAGAGAATGTATGAGTTTCTCAAGTTTGGTAACAGATAGAAACAAGCGAAAGTACACAGTGATTCATCTACCTAGAAAAGTTACAGAGGTTTACACAGAGAATTCCAAGGATATGTACAAGAAAATAAGAGAGACTTAGAAAACTGGTAAAACCTACATTGTTGATAGAGTTGGGAGTACTTAGCACTGTGAAAACAGCACTTTCGCAGAAAGAAATCTACTCTAACACTGGGAAACAGTGAACAGAGAATGTATGAGTTTCTCAAGATTGGTAACAGATAGAAACAAGAGAAAGTACACAGTGATTCATCTACCTAGAAAAGTTACAGAGGTTTACACAGAGAATTCCAAGTATAAGTACAAAAAAATAAGAGAGACTTAGAAAACTGGTAAAACCTACATTGTTGATAGTTTTGGGAGTACTTAGCACTGTGAAAACAGCGCTTTCGCCGAGGGAAATTTAGTTCTCTAAGTCCGTGAAACAGTGAACAGAGAATGTATGAGTTTCTCAAGTTTGGTAACAGATAGAAACAAGCGAAAGTACACAGTGATTCATCTACCGAGAAAAGTTACAGAGGTTTACACAGAGAATTCCAAGGATAAGTACAAGAAAATAAGAGAGACTTAGAAAACTGGTAAAACCTACATTGTTGATAGAGTTGGGAGTACTTAGCACTGTGAAAACAGCACTTTCGTCGACGGAAATTTAGTTCTCTAAGTCCGTGAAACAGTGAACAGAGAATGTATGAGTTTCTCAAGTTTGGTAACTGATAGAAACAAGCGAAAGTACCCAGTGATTCATCTACCTAGAAAAGTTACAGAGTTTTACACAGAAAATTCCAAGGATAAGTACAAGAAAATAAGAGAGACTTAGAAAACTGGTAAAACCTACATTGTTGATAGAGTTGGGAGTACTTAGCACTGTGAAAACAGCACTTTCACCGAAGGAAATTTAGTTCTCTAAGTCCGTGAAACAGTGAACAGAGAATGTATGAGTTTCTCAAGTTTGGTAACAGATAGAAACAAGCGAAAGTACACAGTGATTCATTTACCTAGAAAAGTTACAGAGGTTTACACAGAGAATTCCAAGTATAAGTACAAGAAAATAAGAGAGACTTAGAAAACCGGTAAAACCTACATTGTTGATAGAGCTGGGTGTACTTAGCGCTGTGAAAACAGCACTTTCGCAGAAAGAAATCTACTTCTCTAACACTGGGAAACAGTGAACAGAGAATGTATGAGTTTCTCAAGATTGGTAACAGATAGAAACAAGAGAAAGTACACAGTGATTCATATACCTAGAGAAGTTACAGAGGTTTACACAGAGAATTCCAAGTATAAGTACAAGAAAATAAGAGAGACTTAGAAAACTGGTGAAACCTACATTGTTGATAGAGTTGGGAGTACTTAGCACTGTGAAAACAGCACTTTCGCCGAAGGAAATTTAGTTCTCTAAGTCCGTGAAACAGTGAACAGAGAATGTATGAGTTTCTCAAGTTTGGTAACAGATAGAAACAAGCGAAAGTACACAGTGATTCATCTACCTAGAAAAGTTACAGAGGTTTACACAGAGAATTCCAAGGATAAGTACAAGAAAATAAGAGAGACTTAGAAAACTGGTAAAACCTACATTGTTGATAGAGTTGGGAGTACTTAGCACTGTGAAAACAGCACTTTCGCCGAAGGAAACTTAGTTCTCTAATTCCGTGAAACACTGAACAGAGAATGTATGAGTTTCTCAAGTTTGGTAACAGATAGAAACAAGCGAAAGTACACAGTGATTCATCTACCTAGAAAAGTTACAGAGGTTTACACAGAGAATTCCAAGGATAAGTACAATAAAATAAGAGAGACTTAGAAAACTGGTAAAACCTACATTGTTGATAGAGTTAGGAGTACTTAGCACTGTGAAAACAGCACTTTCGCCGAAGAAAATTTAGTTCTCTAAGTCCGTGAAACAGTGAACAGAGAATGTATGAGTTTCTCAAGTTTGGTAACAGATAGAAACAAGCGAAAGTACACAGTGATTCATCTACCTAGAAAAGTTACAGAGGTTTACACAGAGAATTCCAAGGATATGTACAAGAAAATAAGAGAGACTTAGAAAACTGGTAAAACCTACATTGTTGATAGAGTTGGGAGTACTTAGCAATGTGAAAACAGCACTTTCGCAGAAAGAAATCTACTCTAACACTGGGAAACAGTGAACAGAGAATGTATGAGTTTCTCAAGATTGGTAACAGATAGAAACAAGAGAAAGTACACAGTGATTCATCTACCTAGAAAAGTTACAGAGGTTTACACAGAGAATTCCAAGTATAAGTACAAAAAAATAAGAGAGACTTAGAAAACTGGTAAAACCTACATTGTTGATAGAGTTGGGAGTACTTAGCACTGTGAAAACAGCACTTTCGCCGAAGGAAATTTAGTTCTCTAAGTCTGTGAAACAGTGAACAGAGAATGTATGAGTTTCTCCAGTTTGGTAACAGATAGAAACAAGCGAAACTACACAGTGATTCATCTACCTAGAAAAGTTACAGAGTTTTACACAGAGAATTCCAAGGATAAGTACAAGAAAATAAGAGAGACTTAGAAAACTGGTAAAACCTACATTGTTGATAGAGTTGGGAGTACTTAGCACTGTGAAAACAGCACTTTCGCCGAAGGAAATTTAGTTCTCTAAGTCCGTGAAACAGTGAACAGAGAATGTATGAGTTTCTCAAGTTTGGTAACAGATAGAAACAAGCGAAAGTACACACTGATTCATCTACCTAGAAAAGTTACAGAGGTTTACACAGAGAATTCCAAGGATAAGTACAAGAAAATAAGAGAGACTTAGAAAACTGGTAAAACCTACATTGTTGATAGAGTTGGGAGTACTTAGCACTGTGAAAACAGCACTTTCGCCGAAGGAAATTTAGTTCTCTAAGTCCGTGAAACAGTGAACAGAGAATGTATGAGTTTCTCCAGTTTGGTAACAGATAGAAACCAGCGAAACTACACAGTGATTCATCTACCTAGAAAAGTTACAGAGGTTTACACAGAGAATTCCAAGGATAAGTACAAGAAAATAAGAGAGACTTAGAAAACTGGTAAAACCTACATTGTTGATAGAGTTGGGAGTACTTAGCACTGTGAAAACAGCACTTTCGCCGAAGGAAATTTAGTTCTGTAAGTCCGTGAAACAGTGAACAGAGAATGTATGAGTTTCTCAAGTTTGCTAACAGATAGAAACAAGCGAAAGTACACAGTGATTCATCTACCTAGAAAAGTTACAGAGGTTTACACAGAGAATTCCAAGTATAAGTACAAGAAAATAAGAGAGACTTAGAAAACCGGTAAAACCTACATTGTTGATAGAGTTGGGAGTACATAGCGCTGTGAAAACAGCACTTTCGCAGAAAGAAATCTACTTCTCTAACACTGGGAAACAGTGAACAGAAAATGTATGAGTTTCTCAAGATTGGTAACAGTTAGAAACAAGAGAAAGTACACAGTATATCATCTACCTAGAGAAGTTACAGAGGTTTACACAGAGAATTCAAAGTATAAGTTCAAGAAAATAAGAGAGACTTAGAAAACTGGTAAAACCTACATTGTTGATAGAGTTAGGAGTACTTAGCACTGTGAAAACAGCACTTTCACCGAAGGAAATTTAGTTCTCTAAGTCCGTGAAACAGTGAACAGAGAATGTATGAGTTTCTCAAGTTTGGTAACAGATAGAAACAAGCGAAAGTACACAGTGATTCATCTACCTAGAAAAGTTACAGAGGTTTACACAGAGAATTCCAAGTATAAGTACAAGAAAATAAGAGAGACTTAGAAAACCGGTAAAACCTACATTGTTGATAGAGCTGGGAGTACTTAGCGCTGTGAAAACAGCACTTTCGCAGAAAGAAATCTACTTCTCTAACACTGGGAAACAGTGAACAGAGAATGTATGAGTTTCTCAAGATTGGTAACAGATAGAAACAAGAGAAAGTACACAGTGATTCATATACCTAGAGAAGTTACAGAGGTTTACACAGAGAATTCCAAGTATAAGTACAAGAAAATAAGAGAGACTTAGAAAACTGGTGAAACCTACATTGTTGATAGAGTTGGGAGTACTTAGCACTGTGAAAACAGCACTTTCGCCGAAGGAAATTTAGTTCTCTAAGTCCGTGAAACAGTGAACAGAGAATGTATGAGTTTCTCAAGTTTGGTAACAGATAGAAACAAGCGAAATACACAGTGATTCATCTACCTAGAGAAGTTACAGAGGTTTACACAGAGAATTCCAAGGATAAGTACAAGAAAATAAGAGAGACTTAGAAAACTGGTAAAACCTACATTGTTGATAGAGTTGGGAGTACTTAGCACTGTGAAAACAGCACTTTCGACGAAGGAAATTTAGTTCTCTAAGTCCGTGCAACAGTGAACAGAGAATGTATGAGTTTCTCAAGTTTGGTAACAGATAGAAACAAGCGAAAGTACACAGTGATTCATCTACCTAGAGAAGTTACAGAGGTTTACACAGAGAATTCCAAGTATAAGTACAAGAAAATAAGAGAGACTTAGAAAACTGGTAAAACCTACATTGTTGATAGAGTTGGTAGTACGTAGCACTGTGAAAACAGCATTTTCGCCGAAAGAAATTCAGTTCTCTAAGTCCGTGAAACATTTAACAGAGAATGTATGAGTTTCTCAAGATTGGTAACAGATAGAAACAAGAGAAAGTACACAGTGATTCATCTACCTAGAAAAGTTACAGAGGTTTACACAGAGAAAACCAAGTATAAGTACAGGAAAATAAGAGAGACTTAGAAAACTGGTAAAACCTACATTGTTGATAGAGTTGGGAGTACTTAGCACAGTGGAAACAGCACTTTCGCCGAAGGAAATTTAGTTCTCTAAGTTCGTGAAACAGTGAACAGAGAATGTATGAGTTTCTCAAGTTTGGTAACAGATAGAAACAAGCGAAAGTACACAGTGATTCATCTACCTAGAAAAGTTACAGAGGTTTACACAGAGAATTCCAAGTATAAGTACAAGAAAATAAGAGAGACTTAGAAAACCGGTAAAACCTACATTGTTGATAGAGCTGGGAGTACTTAGCGCTGTGAAAACAGCACTTTCGCAGAAAGAAATCTACTTCTCTAACACTGGGAAACAGTGAACAGAGAATGTATGAGTTTCTCAAGATTGGTAACAGATAGAAACAAGAGAAAGTACACAGTGATTCATATACCTAGAGAAGTTACAGAGGTTTACACAGAGAATTCCAAGTATAAGTACAAGAAAATAAGAGAGACTTAGAAAACTGGTGAAACCTACATTGTTGATAGAGTTGGGAGTACTTAGCACTGTGAAAACAGCACTTTCGCCGAAGGAAATTTAGTTCTCTAAGTCCGTGAAACAGTGAACAGAGAATGTATGAGTTTCTCAAGTTTGGTAACAGATAGAAACAAGCGAAATACACAGTGATTCATCTACCTAGAGAAGTTACAGAGGTTTACACAGAGAATTCCAAGGATAAGTACAAGAAAATAAGAGAGACTTAGAAAACTGGTAAAACCTACATTGTTGATAGAGTTGGGAGTACTTAGCACTGTGAAAACAGCACTTTCGACGAAGGAAATTTAGTTCTCTAAGTCCGTGCAACAGTGAACAGAGAATGTATGAGTTTCTCAAGTTTGGTAACAGATAGAAACAAGCGAAAGTACACAGTGATTCATCTACCTAGAGAAGTTACAGAGGTTTACACAGAGAATTCCAAGTATAAGTACAAGAAAATAAGAGAGACTTAGAAAACTGGTAAAACCTACATTGTTGATAGAGTTGGGAGTACTTAGCACTGTGAAAACAGCACTTTCGCCGAAAGAAATTTAGTTCTCTAAGTCCCTGAAACAGTGAAAAGAGAATGTATCAGATTCTCAAGATTGGTAACAGATAGAAAGAAGAGAAACTACACAGTGATTCATCTACCTAGAAAAGTTACAGAGGTTTACACAGAGAAATCCAAGGATAAGTACAAGAAAATAAGAGAGACTGAGAAAACTGGTAAAACCTACATTGTTGATAGAGTTGGTAGTACGTAGCACTGTGAAAACAGCATTTTCGCCGAAAGAAATTCAGTTCTCTAAGTCCGTGAAACATTTAACAGAGAATGTATGAGTTTCTCAAGATTGGTAACAGATAGAAACAAGAGAAAGTACACAGTGATTCATCTACCTAGAAAAGTTACAGAGGTTTACACAGAGAAAACCAAGTATAAGTACAGGAAAATAAGAGAGACTTAGAAAACTGGTAAAACCTACATTGTTGATAGAGTTGGGAGTACTTAGCACAGTGGAAACAGCACTTTCGCCGAAGGAAATTTAGTTCTCTAAGTTCGTGAAACAGTGAACAGAGAATGTATGAGTTTCTCAAGTTTGGTAACAGATAGAAACAAGCGAAAGTACACAGTGATTCATCTACCTAGAAAACTTACAGAGGTTTACACAGAGAATTCCAAGGATAAGTACAAGAAAATAAGAGAGACTTATAAAACTGGTAAAACCTACATTGTTGATAGTGTTGGGAGTACATAGCACTGTGAAAACAGCACTTTCGCCGAAGGAAATTTAGTTCTCTAAGTCCGTGAAACAGTGAACAGAGAATGTATGAGTTTCTCAAGTTTGGTAACAGATAGAAACAAGCGAAAGTACACAGTGATTCATCTACCTAGAAAAGTTACAGAGGTTTACACAGAGAATTCCAAGGATAAGTACAAGAAAATAAGAGAGACTTAGAAAACTGGTAAAACCTACATTGTTGATAGAGTTGGGAGTACTTAGCATTGTGAAAACAGCACTTTCACCGAAGGAAATTTAGTTCTCTAAGTCCGTGAAACAGTGAACAGAGAATGTATGAGTTTCTCAAGTTTGGTAACAGATAGAAACAAGCGAAAGTACACAGTGATTCATTTACCTAGAAAAGTTACAGAGGTTTACACAGAGAATTCCAAGTATAAGTACAAGAAAATAAGAGAGACTTAGAAAACCGGTAAAACCTACATTGTTGATAGAGTTGGGAGTACTTAGCGCTGTGAAAACAGCACCTTCGCAGAAAGAAATCTACTTCTCTAACACTGGGAAACAGTGAACAGAGAATGTATGAGTTTCTCAAGATTGGTAACAGATAGAAACAAGAGAAAGTACACAGTGATTCATCTACCTAGAGAAGTTACAGAGGTTTACACAGAGAATTCCAAGTATAAGTGCAAGAAAATAAGAGAGACTTAGAAAACTGGTGAAACCTACATTGTTGATAGAGTTGGGAGTACTTAGCACTGTGAAAACAGCACTTTCGTCGAAGGAAATTTAGTTCTCTAAGTCCGTGAAACAGTGAACAGAGAATGTATGAGTTTTTCAAATTTGGTAACAGATAGAAACAAGCGAAAGTACACAGTGATTCATCTACCTAGAAAAGTTACAGAGGTTTACACAGAGAATTCCAAGGATAAGTACAAAAAAATAAGAGAGACTTAGAAAACTGGTAAAACCTACATTGGTGATAGAGTTGGGAGTACTTAGCACTGTGAAAACAGCGCTTTCGCCGAGGGAAATTTAGTTCTCTAACTCCGTGAAACAGTGAACAGAGAATGTCTGAGTTTCTCAAGTTTGGTAACAGATAGAAACAAGCGAAAGTACACAGTGATTCATCTACCTAGAAAAGTTACAGAGGTTTACACAGAGAATTCCAAGGATAAGTACAAGAAAATAAGAGAGACTGAGAAAACTGGTAAAACGTACATTGTTGATAGAGTTGGTAGTACGTAGCACTGTGAAAACAGCACTTTCGCCGAAAGAAATTCAGTTCTCTAAGTCCGTGAAACATTTAACAGAGAATGTATGAGTTTCTCAAGATTGGTAACAGATAGAAACAAGAGAAAGTACACAGTGATTCATCTACCTAGAGAAGTTACAGAGGTTTACACAGAGAATTCAAGTATAAGTGCAAGAAAATAAGAGAGACTTAGAAAACTGGTAAAACCTACATTGTTGATAGAGTTGGGAGTACTTAGCACTGTGAAAACAGCGCTTTCGCCGAGGGAAATTTAGTTCTCTAAGTCCGTGAAACAGTGAACAGAGAATGTATGAGTTTCTCAAGTTTGGTAACAGATAGAAACAAGCGAAAGTACACAGTGATTCATCTACCTAGAAAAGTTACAGAGGTTTACACAGAGAATTCCAAGGATAAGTACAAGAAAATAAGAGAGACTTAGAAAACTGGTAAAACCTACATTGTTGATAGAGTTGGGAGTACTTAGCACTGTGAAAACAGCACTTTCGCCGAAGAAAATTTAGTTCTCTAAGTCCGTGAAACAGTGAACAGAGAATGTATGAGTTTCTCAAGTTTGGTAACAGATAGAAACAAGCGAAAGTACACAGTGATTCATCTACCTAGAAAAGTTACAGAGGTTTACACAGAGAATTCCAAGGATATGTACAAGAAAATAAGAGAGACTTAGAAAACTGCTAAAACCTACATTGTTGATAGAGTTGGGAGTACTTAGCACTGTGAAAACAGCACTTTCGCAGAAAGAAATCTACTCTAACACTGGGAAACAGTGAACAGAGAATGTATGAGTTTCTCAAGATTGGTAACAGATAGAAACAAGAGAAAGTACACAGTGATTCATCTACCTAGAAAAGTTACAGAGGTTTACACAGAGAATTCCAAGTATAAGTACAAAAAAATAAGAGAGACTTAGAAAACTGGTAAAACCTACATTGTTGATAGTTTTGGGAGTACTTAGCACTGTGAAAACAGCGCTTTCGCCGAGGGAAATTTAGTTCTCTAAGTCCGTGAAACAGTGAACAGAGAATGTATGAGTTTCTCAAGTTTGGTAACAGATAGAAACAAGCGAAAGTACACAGTGATTCATCTACCGAGAAAAGTTACAGAGGTTTACACAGAGAATTCCAAGGATAAGTACAAGAAAATAAGAGAGACTTAGAAAACTGGTAAAACCTACATTGTTGATAGAGTTGGGAGTACTTAGCACTGTGAAAACAGCACTTTCGTCGACGGAAATTTAGTTCTCTAAGTCCGTGAAACAGTGAACAGAGAATGTATGAGTTTCTCAAGTTTGGTAACTGATAGAAACAAGCGAAAGTACCCAGTGATAAATCTACCTAGAAAAGTTACAGAGTTTTACACAGAAAATTCCAAGGATAAGTACAAGAAAATAAGAGAGACTTAGAAAACTGGTAAAACCTACATTGTTGATAGAGTTGGGAGTACTTAGCACTGTGAAAACAGCACTTTCACCGAAGGAAATTTAGTTCTCTAAGTCCGTGAAACAGTGAACAGAGAATGTATGAGTTTCTCAAGTTTGGTAACAGATAGAAACAAGCGAAAGTACACAGTGATTCATTTACCTAGAAAAGTTACAGAGGTTTACACAGAGAATTCCAAGTATAAGTACAAGAAAATAAGAGAGACTTAGAAAACCGGTAAAACCTACATTGTTGATAGAGCTGGGTGTACTTAGCGCTGTGAAAACAGCACTTTCGCAGAAAGAAATCTACTTCTCTAACACTGGGAAACAGTGAACAGAGAATGTATGAGTTTCTCAAGATTGGTAACAGATAGAAACAAGAGAAAGTACACAGTGATTCATATACCTAGAGAAGTTACAGAGGTTTACACAGAGAATTCCAAGTATAAGTACAAGAAAATAAGAGAGACTTAGAAAACTGGTGAAACCTACATTGTTGATAGAGTTGGGAGTACTTAGCACTGTGAAAACAGCACTTTCGCCGAAGGAAATTTAGTTCTCTAAGTCCGTGAAACAGTGAACAGAAAATGTATGAGTTTCTCAAGTTTGGTAACAGATAGAAACAAGCGAAAGTACACAGTGATTCATCTACCTAGAAAAGTTACAGAGGTTTACACAGAGAATTCCAAGGATAAGTACAAGAAAATAAGAGAGACTTAGAAAACTGGTAAAACCTACATTGTTGATAGAGTTGGGAGTACTTAGCACTGTGAAAACAGCACTTTCGCCGAAGGAAACTTAGTTCTCTAATTCCGTGAAACACTGAACAGAGAATGTATGAGTTTCTCAAGTTTGGTAACAGATAGAAACAAGCGAAAGTACACAGTGATTCATCTACCTAGAAAAGTTACAGAGGTTTACACAGAGAATTCCAAGGATAAGTACAATAAAATAAGAGAGACTTAGAAAACTGGTAAAACCTACATTGTTGATAGAGTTAGGAGTACTTAGCACTGTGAAAACAGCACTTTCGCCGAAGAAAATTTAGTTCTCTAAGTCCGTGAAACAGTGAACAGAGAATGTATGAGTTTCTCAAGTTTGGTAACAGATAGAAACAAGCGAAAGTACACAGTGATTCATCTACCTAGAAAAGTTACAGAGGTTTACACAGAGAATTCCAAGGATATGTACAAGAAAATAAGAGAGACTTAGAAAACTGGTAAAACCTACATTGTTGATAGAGTTGGGAGTACTTAGCAATGTGAAAACAGCACTTTCGCAGAAAGAAATCTACTCTAACACTGGGAAACAGTGAACAGAGAATGTATGAGTTTCTCAAGATTGGTAACAGATAGAAACAAGAGAAAGTACACAGTGATTCATCTACCTAGAAAAGTTACAGAGGTTTACACAGAGAATTCCAAGTATAAGTACAAAAAAATAAGAGAGACTTAGAAAACTGGTAAAACCTACATTGTTGATAGAGTTGGGAGTACTTAGCACTGTGAAAACAGCACTTTCGCCGAAGGAAATTTAGTTCTCTAAGTCTGTGAAACAGTGAACAGAGAATGTATGAGTTTCTCCAGTTTGGTAACAGATAGAAACAAGCGAAACTACACAGTGATTCATCTACCTAGAAAAGTTACAGAGGTTTACACAGAGAATTCCAAGGATAAGTACAAGAAAATAAGAGAGACTTAGAAAACTGGTAAAACCTACATTGTTGATAGAGTTGGGAGTACTTAGCACTGTGAAAACAGCACTTTCGCCGAAGGAAATTTAGTTCTCTAAGTCCGTGAAACAGTGAACAGAGAATGTATGAGTTTCTCAAGTTTGGTAACAGATAGAAACAAGCGAAAGTACACACTGATTCATCTACCTAGAAAAGTTACAGAGGTTTACACAGAGAATTCCAAGGATAAGTACAAGAAAATAAGAGAGACTTAGAAAACTGGTAAAACCTACATTGTTGATAGAGTTGGGAGTACTTAGCACTGTGAAAACAGCACTTTCGCCGAAGGAAATTTAGTTCTCCAAGTCCGTGAAACAGTGAACAGAGAATGTATGAGTTTCTCCAGTTTGGTAACAGATAGAAACCAGCGAAACTACACAGTGATTCATCTACCTAGAAAAGTTACAGAGGTTTACACAGAGAATTCCAAGGATAAGTACAAGAAAATAAGAGAGACTTAGAAAACTGGTAAAACCTACATTGTTGATAGAGTTGGGAGTACTTAGCACTGTGAAAACAGCACTTTCGCCGAAGGAAATTTAGTTCTGTAAGTCCGTGAAACAGTGAACAGAGAATGTATGAGTTTCTCAAGTTTGCTAACAGATAGAAACAAGCGAAAGTACACAGTGATTCATCTACCTAGAAAAGTTACAGAGGTTTACACAGAGAATTCCAAGTATAAGTACAAGAAAATAAGAGAGACTTAGAAAACCGGTAAAACCTACATTGTTGATAGAGTTGGGAGTACATAGCGCTGTGAAAACAGCACTTTCGCAGAAAGAAATCTACTTCTCTAACACTGGGAAACAGTGAACAGAAAATGTATGAGTTTCTCAAGATTGGTAACAGTTAGAAACAAGAGAAAGTACACAGTATATCATCTACCTAGAGAAGTTACAGAGGTTTACACAGAGAATTCCAAGTATAAGTTCAAGAAAATAAGAGAGACTTAGAAAACTGGTAAAACCTACATTGTTGATAGAGTTAGGAGTACTTAGCACTGTGAAAACAGCACTTTCACCGAAGGAAATTTAGTTCTCTAAGTCCGTGAAACAGTGAACAGAGAATGTATGAGTTTCTCAAGTTTGGTAACAGATAGAAACAAGCGAAAGTACACAGTGATTCATCTACCTAGAAAAGTTACAGAGGTTTACACAGAGAATTCCAAGTATAAGTACAAGAAAATAAGAGAGACTTAGAAAACCGGTAAAACCTACATTGTTGATAGAGCTGGGAGTACTTAGCGCTGTGAAAACAGCACTTTCGCAGAAAGAAATCTACTTCTCTAACACTGGGAAACAGTGAACAGAGAATGTATGAGTTTCTCAAGATTGGTAACAGATAGAAACAAGAGAAAGTACACAGTGATTCATATACCTAGAGAAGTTACAGAGGTTTACACAGAGAATTCCAAGTATAAGTACAAGAAAATAAGAGAGACTTAGAAAACTGGTGAAACCTACATTGTTGATATAGTTGGGAGTACTTAGCACTGTGAAAACAGCACTTTCGCCGAAGGAAATTTAGTTCTCTAAGTCCGTGAAACAGTGAACAGTGAATGTATGAGTTTCTCAAGTTTGGTAACAGATAGAAACAAGCGAAATACACAGTGATTCATCTACCTAGAGAAGTTACAAAGGTTTACACAGAGAATTCCAAGGATAAGTACAAGAAAATAAGAGAGACTTAGAAAACTGGTAAAACCTACATTGTTGATAGAGTTGGGAGTACTTAGCACTGAGAAAACAGCACTTTCGACGAAGGAAATTTAGTTCTCTAAGTCCGTGCAACAGTGAACAGAGAATGTATGAGTTTCTCAAGTTTGGTAACAGATAGAAACAAGCGAAAGTACACAGTGATTCATCTACCTAGAGAAGTACAGAGGTTTACACAGAGAATTCCAAGTATAAGTACAAGAAAATAAGAGAGACTTAGAAAACTGGTAAAACCTACATTGTTGATAGAGTTGGGAGTACTTAGCACTGTGAAAACAGCACTTTCGCCGAAAGAAATTTAGTTCTCTAAGTCCCTGAAACAGTGAAAAGTGAATGTATCAGATTCTCAAGATTGGTAACAGATAGAAACAAGAGAAACTACACAGTGATTCATCTACCTAGAAAAGTTACAGAGGTTTACACAGAGAAATCCAAGGATAAGTACAAGAAAATAAGAGAGACTGAGAAAACTGGTAAAACCTACATTGTTGATAGAGTTGGTAGTACGTAGCACTGTGAAAACAGCATTTTCGCCGAAAGAAATTCAGTTCTCTAAGTCCGTGAAACATTTAACAGAGAATGTATGAGTTTCTCAAGATTGGTAACAGATAGAAACAAGAGAAAGTACACAGTGATTCATCTACCTAGAAAAGTTACAGAGGTTTACACAGAGAAAACCAAGTATAAGTACAGGAAAATAAGAGAGACTTAGAAAACTGGTAAAACCTACATTGTTGATAGAGTTGGGAGTACTTAGCACAGTGGAAACAGCACTTTCGCCGAAGGAAATTTAGTTCTCTAAGTTCGTGAAACAGTGAACAGAGAATGTATGAGTTTCTCAAGTTTGGTAACAGATAGAAACAAGCGAAAGTACACAGTGATTCATCTACCTAGAAAACTTACAGAGGTTTACACAGAGAATTCCAAGGATAAGTACAAGAAAATAAGAGAGACTTATAAAACTGGTAAAACCTACATTGTTGATAGTGTTGGGAGTACATAGCACTGTGAAAACAGCACTTTCGCCGAAGGAAATTTAGTTCTCTAAGTCCGTGAAACAGTGAACAGAGAATGTATGAGTTTCTCAAGTTTGGTAACAGATAGAAACAAGCGAAAGTACACAGTGATTCATCTACCTAGAAAAGTTACAGAGGTTTACACAGAGAATTCCAAGGATAAGTACAAGAAAATAAGAGAGACTTAGAAAACTGGTAAAACCTACATTGTTGATAGAGTTGGGAGTACTTAGCATTGTGAAAACAGCACTTTCACCGAAGGAAATTTAGTTCTCTAAGTCCGTGAAACAGTGAACAGAGAATGTATGAGTTTCTCAAGTTTGGTAACAGATAGAAACAAGCGAAAGTACACAGTGATTCATTTACCTAGAAAAGTTACAGAGGTTTACACAGAGAATTCCAAGTATAAGTACAAGAAAATAAGAGAGACTTAGAAAACCGGTAAAACCTACATTGTTGATAGAGTTGGGAGTACTTAGCGCTGTGAAAACAGCACCTTCGCAGAAAGAAATCTACTTCTCTAACACTGGGAAACAGTGAACAGAGAATGTATGAGTTTTTCAAATTTGGTAACAGATAGAAACAAGCGAAAGTACACAGTGATTCATCTACCTAGAAAAGTTACAGAGGTTTACACAGAGAATTCCAAGGATAAGTACAAAAAAATAAGAGAGACTTAGAAAACTGGTAAAACCTACATTGTTGATAGAGTTGGGAGTACTTAGCACTGTGAAAACAGCACTTTCGTCGAAGGAAATTTAGTTCTCTAAGTCCGTGAAACAGTGAACAGAGAATGTATGAGTTTTTCAAATTTGGTAACAGATAGAAACAAGCGAAAGTACACAGTGATTCATCTACCTAGAAAAGTTACAGAGGTTTACACAGAGAATTCCAAGGATAAGTACAAAAAAATAAGAGAGACTTAGAAAACTGGTAAAACCTACATTGTTGATAGAGTTGGGAGTACTTAGCACTGTGAAAACAGCGCTTTCGCCGAGGGAAATTTAGTTCTCTAACTCCGTGAAACAGTGAACAGAGAATGTATGAGTTTCTCAAGTTTGGTAACAGATAGAAACAAGCGAAAGTACACAGTGATTCATCTACCTAGAAAAGTTACAGAGGTTTACACTGAGAATTCCAAGGATAAGTACAAGAAAATAAGAGAGACTTAGAAAACTGGGAAAACGTACATTGTTGATAGAGTTGGGAGTACTTAGCACTGTGAAAACAGCACTTTCACCGAAGGAAATTTAGTTCTCTAAGTCCGTGAAACAGTGAACAGAGAATGTATGAGTTTCTCAAGTTTGGTAACAGATAGAAACAAGCGAAAGTACACAGTGATTCATCTACCTAGAAAAGTTACAGAGGTTTACACAGAGAATTCCAAGTATAAGTACAAGAAAATAAGAGAGACTTAGAAAACCGGTAAAACCTACATTGTTGATAGAGTTGGGAGTCCTTAGCGCTGTGAAAACAGCACTTTCACAGAAAGAAATCTACTTCTCTAACACTGGGAAACAGTGAACAGAGAATGTATGAGTTTCTCAAGATTGGTAACAGATAGAAACAAGAGAAAGTACACAGTGATTCATATACCTAGAGAAGTTACAGAGGTTTACACAGAGAATTCCAAGTATAAGTACAAGAAAATAAGAGAGACTTAGAAAACTGGTGAAACCTACATTGTTGATAGAGTTGGGAGTACTTAGCACTGTGAAAACAGCACTTTCGCCGAAGGAAATTTAGTTCTCTAAGTCCGTGAAACAGTGAACAGAGAATGTATGAGTTTCTCAAGTTTGGTAACAGATAGAAACAAGCGAAAGTACACAGTGATTCATCTACCTAGAAAAGTTACAGAGGTTTACACAGAGAATTCCAAGGATAAGTACAAGAAAATAAGAGAGACTTAGAAAACTGGTAAAACCTACATTGTTGATAGAGTTGCGAGTACTTAGCACTGTGAAAACAGCACTTTCGCCGAAGGAAATTTAGTTCTCTAAGTCCGTGAAACAGTGAACAGAGAATGTATGAGTTTCTCAAGTTTGGTAACAGATAGAAACAAGCGAAAGTACACAGTGATTCATCTACCTAGAAAAGTTACAGAGTTTTACACAGAAAATTCCAAGGATAAGTACAAGAAAATAAGAGAGACTTAAAAAACTGGTAAAACCTACATTTTTGATAGAGTTGGGAGTACTTAGCACTGTGAAAACAGCACTTTCGCCGAAGGAAATTTAGTTCTCTAAGTCCGTGAAACAGTGAACAGAGAATGTATGAGTTTCTCAAGTTCGGTAACAGATAGAAACAAGCGAAAGTACACAGTGATTCATCTACCTAGAGAAGTTACAGAGGTTTACACAGAGAATTCCAAGTATAAGTACAAGAAAATAAGAGAGACTTAGAAAACTGGTAAAACCTACATTGTGGATAGAGTTGGGAGTACTTAGCACTGTGAAAACAGCACTTTCGCCGAAAGATATTTAGTTCTCTAAGTCCCTGAAACAGTGAAAAGAGAATGTATCAGATTCTCAAGATTGGTAACAGATAGAAACAAGCGAAAGTACACAGTGATTCATCTACCTAGAAAAGTTACAGAGGTTTACACAGAGAATTCCAAGGATAAGTACAAGAAAATAAGAGAGACTTAGAAAACTGGTAAAACCTACATTGTTGATAGAGTTGGGAGTACTTAGCACTGTGAAAACAGCACTTTCACCGAAGGAAATTTAGTTCTCTAAGTCCGTGAAACAGTGAACAGAGAATGTATGAGTTTCTCAAGTTTGGTAACAGATAGAAACAAGCGAAAGTACACAGTGATTCATCTACCTAGAAAAGTTACAGAGGTTTACACAGAGAATTCCAAGGATATGTACAAGAAAATAAGAGTGACTTAGAAAACCGGTAAAACCTACATTGTTGATAGAATTGGGAGTACTTAGCGCTGTGAAAACAGCACTTTCGCAGAAAGAAATCTACTTCTCTAACACTGGGAAACAGTGAACAGAGAATGTATGAGTTTCTCAAGATTTGTAACAGATAGAAACAAGAGAAAGTACACTGTGATTGATATACCTAGAGAAGTTACAGAGGTTTACACAGAGAATTCCAAGTATAAGTACAAGAAAATAAGAGAGACTTAGAAAACTGGTGAAACCTACATTGTTGATAGAGTTGGGAGTACTTAGCACTGTGAAAACAGAACTTTCGCAGAAAGAATTCTACTTCTCTAACACTGGGAAACAGTGAACAGAGAATGTATGAGTTTCTCAAGATTGGTAACAGATAGAAACAAGAGAAAGTACACAGTGATTCATATACCTAGAGAAGTTACAGAGGTTTACACAGAGAATTCCAAGTATAAGTACAAGAAAATATGAGAGACTTAGAAAACTGGTAAAACCTACACTGTTGATAGAGTTGGGAGTACTTAGCACTGTGAAAACAGCACTTTCGCCGAAGGAAATTTAGTTCTCTAAGTCCGTGAAACAGTGAACAGAGAATGTATGAGTTTCTCAAGTTTGGTAACAGATAGAAACAAGCGAAAGTACACAGTGATTCATCTACCTAGAAAAGTTACAGAGGTTTACACAGAGAATTCCAAGGATAAGTACAAGAAAATAAGAGAGACTTAGAAAACTGGTAAAACCTACATTGTTGATAGAGTTGGGAGTACTTAGCATTGTGAAAACAGCACTTTCACCGAAGAAAATTTAGTTCTCTAAGTCCGTGAAACAGTGAACAGAGAATGTATGAGTTTCTCAAGTTTGGTAACAGATAGAAACAAGCGAAAGTACACAGTGATTCATTTACCTAGAAAAGTTACAGAGGTTTACACAGAGAATTCCAAGTATAAGTACAAGAAAATAAGAGAGACTTAGAAAACCGGTAAAACCTACATTGTTGATAGAGTTGGGAGTACTTAGCGCTGTGAAAACAGCACCTTCGCAGAAAGAAATCTACTTCTCTAACACTGGGAAACAGTGAACAGAGAATGTATGAGTTTCTCAAGATTGGTAACAGATAGAAACAAGAGAAAGTACACAGTGATTCATCTACCTAGAGAAGTTACAGAGGTTTACACAGAGAATTCCAAGTATAAGTGCAAGAAAATAAGAGAGACTTAGAAAACTGGTGAAACCTACATTGTTGATAGAGTTGGGAGTACTTAGCACTGTGAAAACAGCACTTTCGTCGAAGGAAATTTAGTTCTCTAAGTCCGTGAAACAGTGAACAGAGAATGTATGAGTTTTTCAAATTTGGTAACAGATAGAAACAAGCGAAAGTACACAGTGATTCATCTACCTAGAAAAGTTACAGAGGTTTACACAGAGAATTCCAAGGATAAGTACAAAAAAATAAGAGAGACTTAGAAAACTGGTAAAACCTACATTGTTGATAGAGTTGGGAGTACTTAGCACTGTGAAAACAGCGCTTTCGCCGAGGGAAATTTAGTTCTCTAACTCCGTGAAACAGTGAACAGAGAATGTATGAGTTTCTCAAGTTTGGTAACAGATAGAAACAAGCGAAAGTACACAGTGATTCATCTACCTAGAAAAGTTACAGAGGTTTACACAGAGAATTCCAAGGATAAGTACAAGAAAATAAGAGAGACTTAGAAAACTGGGAAAACCTACATTGTTGATAGAGTTGGGAGTACTTAGCACTGTGAAAACAGCACTTTCACCGAAGGAAATTTAGTTCTCTAAGTCCGTGAAACAGTGAACAGAGAATGTATGAGTTTCTCAAGTTTGGTAACAGATAGAAACAAGCGAAAGTACACAGTGATTCATCTACCTAGAAAAGTTACAGAGGTTTACACAGAGAATTCCAAGTATAAGTACAAGAAAATAAGAGAGACTTAGAAAACCGGTAAAACCTACATTGTTGATAGAGTTGGGAGTCCTTAGCGCTGTGAAAACAGCACTTTCACAGAAAGAAATCTACTTCTCTAACACTGGGAAACAGTGAACAGAGAATGTATGAGTTTCTCAAGATTGGTAACAGATAGAAACAAGAGAAAGTACACAGTGATTCATATACCTAGAGAAGTTACAGAGGTTTACACAGAGAATTCCAAGTATAAGTACAAGAAAATAAGAGAGACTTAGAAAACTGGTGAAACCTACATTGTTGATAGAGTTGGGAGTACTTAGCACTGTGAAAACAGCACTTTCGCCGAAGGAAATTTAGTTCTCTAAGTCCGTGAAACAGTGAACAGAGAATGTATGAGTTTCTCAAGTTTGGTAACAGATAGAAACAAGCGAAAGTACACAGTGATTCATCTACCTAGAAAAGTTACAGAGGTTTACACAGAGAATTCCAAGGATAAGTACAAGAAAATAAGAGAGACTTAGAAAACTGGTAAAACCTACATTGTTGATAGAGTTGCGAGTACTTAGCACTGTGAAAACAGCACTTTCGCCGAAGGAAATTTAGTTCTCTAAGTCCGTGAAACAGTGAACAGAGAATGTATGAGTTTCTCAAGTTTGGTAACAGATAGAAACAAGCGAAAGTACACAGTGATTCATCTACCTAGAAAAGTTACAGAGTTTTACACAGAAAATTCCAAGGATAAGTACAAGAAAATAAGAGAGACTTAGAAAACTGGTAAAACCTACATTGTTGATAGAGTTGGGAGTACTTAGCACTGTGAAAACAGCACTTTCGCCGAAGGAAATTTAGTTCTCTAAGTCCGTGAAACAGTGAACAGAGAATGTATGAGTTTCTCAAGTTCGGTAACAGATAGAAACAAGCGAAAGTACACAGTGATTCATCTACCTAGAGAAGTTACAGAGGTTTACACAGAGAATTCCAAGTATAAGTACAAAAAAATAAGAGAGACTTAGAAAACTGGTAAAACCTACATTGTGGATAGAGTTGGGAGTACTTAGCACTGTGAAAACAGCACTTTCGCCGAAAGATATTTAGTTCTCTAAGTCCCTGAAACAGTGAAAAGAGAATGTATCAGATTCTCAAGATTGGTTACAGATAGAAACAAGCGAAAGTACACAGTGATTCATCTACCTAGAAAAGTTACAGAGGTTTACACAGAGAATTCCAAGGATAAGTACAAGAAAATAAGAGAGACTTAGAAAACTGGTAAAACCTACATTGTTGATAGAGTTGGGAGTACTTAGCACTGTGAAAACAGCACTTTCACCGAAGGAAATTTAGTTCTCTAAGTCCGTGAAACAGTGAACAGAGAATGTATGAGTTTCTCAAGTTTGGTAACAGATAGAAACAAGCGAAAGTACACAGTGATTCATCTACCTAGAAAAGTTACAGAGGTTTACACAGAGAATTCCAAGGATATGTACAAGAAAATAAGAGAGACTTAGAAAACCGGTAAAACCTACATTGTTGATAGAATTGGGAGTACTTAGCGCTGTGAAAACAGCACTTTCGCAGAAAGAAATCTACTTCTCTAACACTGGGAAACAGTGAACAGAGAATGTATGAGTTTCTCAAGATTTGTAACAGATAGAAACAAGAGAAAGTACACTGTGATTGATATACCTAGAGAAGTTACAGAGGTTTACACAGAGAATTCCAAGTATAAGTACAAGAAAATAAGAGAGACGTAGAAAACTGGTGAAACCTACATTGTTGATAGAGTTGGGAGTACTTAGCACTGTGAAAACAGCACTTTCGCAGAAAGAATTCTACTTCTCTAACACTGGGAAACAGTGAACAGAGAATGTATGAGTTTCTCAAGATTGGTAACAGATAGAAACAAGAGAAAGTACACAGTGATTCATATACCTAGAGAAGTTACAGAGGTTTACACAGAGAATTCCAAGTATAAGTACAAGAAAATAAGAGAGACTTAGAAAACTGGTAAAACCTACACTGTTGATAGAGTTGGGAGTACTTAGCACTGTGAAAACAGCACTTTCGCTGAAGGAAATTTAGTTCTCTAAGTCCGTGAAACAGTGAACAGAGAATGTATGAGTTTCTCAAGTTTGGTAACAGATAGAAACAAGCGAAAGTACACAGTGATTCATCTACCTAGAAAAGTTACAGAGGTTTACACAGAGAATTCCAAGGATAAGTACAAGAAAATAAGAGAGACTTAGAAAACTGGTAAAACCTACATTGTTGATAGAGTTGGGAGTACTTAGCACTGTGAAAACAGCACTTTCGCCGAAGGAAATTTAGTTCTCTAATTCCGTGAAACACTGAAAAGAGAATGTATGAGTTTCTCAAGTTTGGTAACAGATAGAAACAAGCGAAAGTACACAGTGATTCATCTACCTAGAAAAGTTACAGAGGTTTACACAGAGAATTCCAAGGATAAGTACAATAAAATAAGAGAGACTTAGAAAACTGGTAAAACCTACATTGTTGATAGAGTTAGGAGTACTTAGCACTGTGAAAACAGCACTTTCGCCGAAGAAAATTTAGTTCTCTAAGTCCGTGAAACAGTGAACAGAGAATGTATGAGTTTCTCAAGTTTGGTAACAGATAGAAACAAGCGAAAGTACACAGTGATTCATCTACCTAGAAAAGTTACAGAGGTTTACACAGAGAATTCCAAGGATATGTACAAGAAAATAAGAGAGACTTAGAAAACTGGTAAAACCTACATTGCTGATAGAGTTGGGAGTACTTAGCAATGTGAAAACAGCACTTTCGCAGAAAGAAATCTACTCTAACACTGGGAAACAGTGAACAGAGAATGTATGAGTTTCTCAAGATTGGTAACAGATAGAAACAAGAGAAAGTACACAGTGATTCATCTACCTAGAAAAGTTACAGAGGTTTACACAGAGAATTCCAAGTATAAGTACAAAAAAATAAGAGAGACTTAGAAAACTGGTAAAACCTACATTGTTGATAGAGTTGGGAGTACTTAGCACTGTGAAAACAGCACTTTCGCCGAAGGAAATTTAGTTCTCTAAGTCTGTGAAACAGTGAACAGAGAATGTATGAGTTTCTCCAGTTTGGTAACAGATAGAAACAAGCTAAACTACACAGTGATTCATCTACCTAGAAAAGTTACAGAGGTTTACACAGAGAATTCCAAGGATAAGTACAAGAAAATAAGAGAGACTTAGAAAACTGGTAAAACCTACATTGTTGATAGAGTTGGGAGTACTTAGCACTGTGAAAACAGCACTTTCGCCGAAGGAAATTTAGTTCTCTAAGTCCGTGAAACAGTGAACAGAGAATGTATGAGTTTCTCAAGTTTGGTAACAGATAGAAACAAGCGAAAGTACACAGTGATTCATCTACCTAGAAAAGTTACAGAGGTTTACACAGAGAATTCCAAGGATAAGTACAAGAAAATAAGAGAGACTTAGAAAACTGGTAAAACCTACATTGTTGATAGAGTTGGGAGTACTTAGCACTGTGAAAACAGCACTTTCGCCGAAGGAAATTTAGTTCTCTAAGTCCGTGAAACAGTGAACAGAGAATGTATGAGTTTCTCCAGTTTGGTAACAGATAGAAACCAGCGAAACTACACAGTGATTCATCTACCTAGAAAAGTTACAGAGGTTTACACAGAGAATTCCAAGGATAAGTACAAGAAAATAAGAGAGACTTAGAAAACTGGTAAAACCTACATTGTTGATAGAGTTGGGAGTACTTAGCACTGTGAAAACAGCACTTTCGCCGAAGGAAATTTAGTTCTGTAAGTCCGTGAAACAGTGAACAGAGAATGTATGAGTTTCTCAAGTTTGCTAACAGATAGAAACAAGCGAAAGTACACAGTGATTCATCTACCTAGAAAAGTTACAGAGGTTTACACAGAGAATTCCAAGTATAAGTACAAGAAAATAAGAGAGACTTAGAAAACCGGTAAAACCTACATTGTTGATACAGTTGGGAGTACATAGCGCTGTGAAAACAGCACTTTCGCAGAAAGAAATCTACTTCTCTAACACTGGGAAACAGTGAACAGAAAATGTATGAGTTTCTCAAGATTGGTAACAGTTAGAAACAAGAGAAAGTACACAGTGATTCATCTACCTAGAGAAGTTACAGAGGTTTACACAGAGAATTCCAAGTATAAGTTCAAGAAAATAAGAGAGACTTAGAAAACTGGTAAAACCTACATTGTTGATAGAGTTGGGAGTACTTAGCACTGTGAAAACAGCACTTTCACCGAAGGAAATTTAGTTCTCTAAGTCCGTGAAACAGTCAACAGAGAATGTATGAGTTTCTCAAGTTTGGTAACAGATAGAAACAAGCGAAAGTACACAGTGATTCATCTACCTAGAAAAGTTACAGAGGTTTACACAGAGAATTCCAAGTATAAGTACAAGAAAATAAGAGAGACTTAGAAAACCGGTAAAACCTACATTGTTGATAGAGCTGGGAGTACTTAGCGCTGTGAAAACAGCACTTTCGCGGAAAGAAATCTACTTCTCTAACACTGGGAAACAGTGAACAGAGAATGTATGAGTTTCTCAAGATTGGTAACAGATAGAAACAAGAGAAAGTACACAGTGATTCATATACCTAGAGAAGTTACAGAGGTTTACACAGAGAATTCCAAGTATAAGTACAAGAAAATAAGAGAGACTTAGAAAACTGATGAAATCTACATTGTTGATAGAGTTGGGAGTACTTAGCACTGTGAAAACAGCACTTTCGCCGAAGGAAATTTAGTTCTCTAAGTCCGTGAAACAGTGAACAGAGATTGTATGAGTTTCTCAAGTTTGGTAACAGATAGAAACAAGGGAAATACACAGTGATTCATCTACCTAGAGAAGTTACAGAGGTTTACACAGAGAATTCCAAGGATAAGTACAAGAAAATAAGAGAGACTTAGAAAACTGGTAAAACCTACATTGTTGATAGAGTTGGGAGTACTTAGCACTGTGAAAACAGCACTTTCGACGAAGGAAATTTAGTTCTCTAAGTCCGTGCAACAGTGAACAGAGAATGTATGAGTTTCTCAAGTTTGGTAACAGACAGAAACAAGCGAAAGTACACAGTGATTCATCTACCTAGAGAAGTTACAGAGGTTTACACAGAGAATTCCAAGTATAAGTACAAGAAAATAAGAGAGACTTAGAAAACTGGTAAAACCTACATTGTGGATAGACTTGGGAGTACTTAGCACTGTGAAAACAGCACTTTCGCCGAACGAAATTTAGTTCTGTAAGTCCGTGAAACAGTGAACAGAGAATGTATGAGTTTCTCAAGATTGGTAACAGATAGAAACTAGAGAAAGTACACAGTGATTCATATACCTAGAGAAGTTACAGAGATTTACACGGAGAATTCCAAGTATAAGTACAAGAAAATAAGAGAGACTTAGAAAACTGGTAAAACCTACATTGTGGATAGAGTTGGGAGTACTTAGCACTGTGAAAACAGCACTTTCGCCTAAAGAAATTTAGTTCTGTAAGTCCGTGAAACAGTGAACAGAGAATGTATGAGTTTCTCAAGATTGGTAACAGATAGAAACAAGAGAAAGTACGCAGTGATTCAACTACCTAGAAAAGTTACAGAGGTTTACACAGAGAATTCCAGGTATAAGTACAAGAAAATAAGAGAGACTTAGAAAACTGGTAAAACCTACATTGTTGAAAGAGTTTGGCGTACTTAGCACTGTGAAAACAGCACTTTCGCGAAAAATTTAGTTCTCTAAGTCCGCGAAACAGTGAACAGAGAATGTATCAGTTTCTCAAGATGCGTAACAGATAGAAACAAGAGAAACTACACAGTGATTCATCTACCTAGAAAAGTTACAGAGGTTTACACAGAGAATTCCAAGGATAAGTACAAGAAAATAAGAGAGACTTAGAAAACGGGTAAAACCTACATTGTTGATAGATTTGGGAGTACTTAGCACTGTGAAAACAGCACTTTCCCAGAAAGAAATCTACTTCTCTAACACTGGGAAACGGTGAACAGAGAATGTATGAGTTTCTCAAGATTGGGAACAGATAGAAACAAGAGAAAGTACACAGTGATTCATCTACCTAGAAAAGTTACAGAGGTTTACACAGAGAATTCCAAGTATAAGTACAAGAAAATAAGAGAGACTTAGAAAACTGGTAAAACCTACATTGTTGATAGAGTTGGGAGTACTTAGCACTGTGAAAACAGCACTTTCGCAGAAAGAAATCTACTTCTCTAAGACTGGGAAACAGTGAACAGAGAATGTATGAGTTTCTCAAGATTGGTAACAGATAGAAATAAGAGAAAGTACACAGTGATTCATGTACCTAGAGAAGTTACAGAAGTTTACACAGAGAAGTACATGTGTAAGTAGAAGAAAATAAGAGAGAGTTAGAAAACTGGTAAAACCTACATTGTGGATAGAGTTGGGAGTACTTAGCACTGAGAAAACAGCACTTTCGCAGAAAGAAATCTACTTCTCTAACACTGGGAAACAATAAACAGAGAATGTATGAGTTTCTCAAGATTGGTAACAGATAGAAACTAGAGAAAGTACACAGTGATTCATATACCTAGAGAAGTTACAGAAGTTTACAAAGAGAAGTACATGTATAATTACAAGAAAATAAGAGAGACTTAGAAAACTGGTAAAACCTACATTGTTGATAGAGTTGGCAGTACTTACCACTATGAAAACACCACTTTCACCGAAGGAAATTTAGTTCTCTAAGTCCGTGAAACAGTGAACAGAGAATGTATGAGTTTCTCAAGATTGGTAAAAGATAGAAACAAGAGAAAGTACACAGTGATTCATCTACCTAGAAAAGTTACAGAGGTTTACACAGAGATTTCCAAGGATATGTACAAGAAAATAAGAGAGACTTAGAAAACCGGTAAAACCTACATTGTTGATAGAATTGGGAGTACTTAGCGCTGTGAAAACAGCACTTTCGCAGAAAGAAATCTACTTCTCTAACACTGGGAAACAGTGAACAGAGAATGTATGAGTTTCTCAAGATTTGTAACAGATAGAAACAAGAGAAAGTACACTGTGATTGATATACCTAGAGAAGTTACAGAGGTTTACACAGAGAATTCCAAGTATAAGTACAAGAAAATAAGAGAGACGTAGAAAACTGGTGAAACCTACATTGTTGATAGAGTTGGGAGTACTTAGCACTGTGAAAACAGCACTTTCGCAGAAAGAATTCTACTTCTCTAACACTGGGAAACAGTGAACAGAGAATGTATGAGTTTCTCAAGATTGGTAACAGATAGAAACAAGAGAAAGTACACAGTGATTCATATACCTAGAGAAGTTACAGAGGTTTACACAGAGAATTCCAAGTATAAGTACAAGAAAATAAGAGAGACTTAGAAAACTGGTAAAACCTACACTGTTGATAGAGTTGGGAGTACTTAGCACTGTGAAAACAGCACTTTCGCTGAAGGAAATTTAGTTCTCTAAGTCCGTGAAACAGTGAACAGAGAATGTATGAGTTTCTCAAGTTTGGTAACAGATAGAAACAAGCGAAAGTACACAGTGATTCATCTACCTAGAAAAGTTACAGAGGTTTACACAGAGAATTCCAAGGATAAGTACAAGAAAATAAGAGAGACTTAGAAAACTGGTAAAACCTACATTGTTGATAGAGTTGGGAGTACTTAGCACTGTGAAAACAGCACTTTCGCCGAAGGAAATTTAGTTCTCTAATTCGGTGAAACACTGAACAGAGAATGTATGAGTTTCTCAAGTTTGGTAACAGATAGAAACAAGCGAAAGTACACAGTGATTCATCTACCTAGAAAAGTTACAGAGGTTTACACAGAGAATTCCAAGGATAAGTACAATAAAATAAGAGAGACTTAGAAAACTGGTAAAACCTACATTGTTGATAGAGTTAGGAGTACTTAGCACTGTGAAAACAGCACTTTCGCCGAAGAAAATTTAGTTCTCTAAGTCCGTGAAACAGTGAACAGAGAATGTATGAGTTTCTCAAGTTTGGTAACAGATAGAAACAAGCGAAAGTACACAGTGATTCATCTACCTAGAAAAGTTACAGAGGTTTACACAGAGAATTCCAAGGATATGTACAAGAAAATAAGAGAGACTTAGAAAACTGGTAAAACCTACATTGCTGATAGAGTTGGGAGTACTTAGCAATGTGAAAACAGCACTTTCGCAGAAAGAAATCTACTCTAACACTGGGAAACAGTGAACAGAGAATGTATGAGTTTCTCAAGATTGGTAACAGATAGAAACAAGAGAAAGTACACAGTGATTCATCTACCTAGAAAAGTTACAGAGGTTTACACAGAGAATTCCAAGTATAAGTACAAAAAAATAAGAGAGACTTAGAAAACTGGTAAAACCTACATTGTTGATAGAGTTGGGAGTACTTAGCACTGTGAAAACAGCACTTTCGCCGAAGGAAATTTAGTTCTCTAAGTCTGTGAAACAGTGAACAGAGAATGTATGAGTTTCTCCAGTTTGGTAACAGATAGAAACAAGCGAAACTACACAGTGATTCATCTACCTAGAAAAGTTACAGAGGTTTACACAGAGAATTCCAAGGATAAGTACAAGAAAATAAGAGAGACTTAGAAAACTGGTAAAACCTACATTGTTGATAGAGTTGGGAGTACTTAGCACTGTGAAAACAGCACTTTCGCCGAAGGAAATTTAGTTCTCTAAGTCCGTGAAACAGTGAACAGAGAATGTATGAGTTTCTCAAGTTTGGTAAGAGATAGAAACAAGCGAAAGTACACAGTGATTCATCTACCTAGAAAAGTTACAGAGGTTTACACAGAGAATTCCAAGGATAAGTACAAGAAAATAAGAGAGACTTAGAAAACTGGTAAAACCTACATTGTTGATAGAGTTGGGAGTACTTAGCACTGTGAAAACAGCACTTTCGCCGAAGGAAATTTAGTTCTGTAAGTCCGTGAAACAGTGAACAGAGAATGTATGAGTTTCTCCAGTTTGGTAACAGATAGAAACCAGCGAAACTACACAGTGATTCATCTACCTAGAAAAGTTACAGAGGTTTACACAGAGAATTCCAAGGATAAGTACAAGAAAATAAGAGAGACTTAGAAAACTGGTAAAACCTACATTGTTGATAGAGTTGGGAGTACTTAGCACTGTGAAAACAGCACTTTCGCCGAAGGAAATTTAGTTCTGTAAGTCCGTGAAACAGTGAACAGAGAATGTATGAGTTTCTCAAGTTTGCTAACAGATAGAAACAAGCGAAAGTACACAGTGATTCATCTACCTAGAAAAGTTACAGAGGTTTACACAGAGAATTCCAAGTATAAGTACAAGAAAATAAGAGAGACTTAGAAAACCGGTAAAACCTACATTGTTGATACAGTTGGGAGTACATAGCGCTGTGAAAACAGCACTTTCGCAGAAAGAAATCTACTTCTCTAACACTGGGAAACAGTGAACAGAAAATGTATGAGTTTCTCAAGATTGGTAACAGTTAGAAACAAGAGAAAGTACACAGTGATTCATCTACCTAGAGAAGTTACAGAGGTTTACACAGAGAATTCGAAGTATAAGTTCAAGAAAATAAGAGAGACTTAGAAAACTGGTAAAACCTACATTGTTGATAGAGTTGGGAGTACTTAGCACTGTGAAAACAGCACTTTCACCGAAGGAAATTTAGTTCTCTAAGTCCGTGAAACAGTCAACAGACAATGTATGAGTTTCTCAAGTTTGGTAACAGATAGAAACAAGCGAAAGTACACAGTGATTCATCTACCTAGAAAAGTTACAGAGGTTTACACAGAGAATTCCAAGTATAAGTACAAGAAAATAAGAGAGACTTAGAAAACCGGTAAAACCTACATTGTTGATAGAGCTGGGAGTACTTAGCGCTGTGAAAACAGCACTTTCGCGGAAAGAAATCTACTTCTCTAACACTGGGAAACAGTGAACAGAGAATGTATGAGTTTCTCAAGATTGGTAACAGATAGAAACAAGAGAAAGTACACAGTGATTCATATACCTAGAGAAGTTACAGAGGTTTACACAGAGAATTCCAAGTATAAGTACAAGAAACTAAGAGAGACTTAGAAAACTGGTGAAATCTACATTGTTGATAGAGTTGGGAGTACTTAGCACTGTGAAAACAGCACTTTCGCCGAAGGAAATTTAGTTCTCTAAGTCCGTGAAACAGTGAACAGAGAATGTATGAGTTTCTCAAGTTTGGTAACAGATAGAAACAAGGGAAATACACAGTGATTCATCTACCTAGAGAAGTTACAGAGGTTTACACAGAGAATTCCAAGGATAAGTACAAGAAAATAAGAGAGACTTAGAAAACTGGTAAAACCTACATTGTTGATAGAGTTGGGAGTACTTAGCACTGTGAAAACAGCACTTTCGACGAAGGAAATTTAGTTCTCTAAGTCCGTGCAACAGTGAACAGAGAATGTATGAGTTTCTCAAGTTTGGTAACAGACAGAAACAAGCGAAAGTACACAGTGATTCATCTACCTAGAGAAGTTACAGAGGTTTACACAGAGAATTCCAAGTATAAGTACAAGAAAATAAGAGAGACTTAGAAAACTGGTAAAACCTACATTGTGGATAGACTTGGGAGTACTTAGCACTGTGAAAACAGCACTTTCGCTGAAAGAAATTTAGTTCTGTAAGTCCGTGAAACAGTGAACAGAGAATGTATGAGTTTCTCAAGATTGGTAACAGATAGAAACTAGAGAAAGTACACAGTGATTCATATACCTAGAGAAGTTACAGAGATTTACACGGAGAATTCCAAGTATAAGTACAAGAAAATAAGAGAGACTTAGAAAACTGGTAAAACCTACATTGTTGATAGAGTTGGCAGTACTTACCACTGTGAAAACACCACTTTCATCGAAGGAAATTTAGTTCTCTAAGTCCGTGAAACAGTGAACAGAGAATGTATGAGTTTCTCAAGATTGGTAACAGATAGAAACAAGAGAAAGTACACAGTGATTCATCTACCTAGAAAAGTTAGAGAGGTTTACACAGAGAATTCCAAGGATAAGTACAAGAAAATAAGAGAGACTTAGAAAACTGGTAAAACCTACATTGTTGATAGAGTTCGGAGTACTTAGCACTGTGAAAACAGCACTTTCCCAGAAAGAAATCTACTTCTCTAAGTCCGCGAAACAGTGAACAGAGAATGTATGAGTTTCTCAAGATTGGTAACAGATAGAAACAAGAGAAAGTACACAGTGATTCATCTACCTAGAAAAGTTACAGAGGTTTACACAGAGAATTCCAAGTATAAGTACAAGAAAATAAGAGAGACTTAGAAAACTGGTAAAACCTACATTGTTGATATAGTTGGGAGTACTTAGCACTGTGAAAACAGCACTTTCGCCGAAAGAAATTTAGTTCTGTAAGTCCGTGAAACAGTGAACAGAGAATGTATGAGTTTCTCAAGATTGGTTAAAGATAGAAACAAGAGAAAGTACGCAGTGATTCAACTACCTAGAAAAGTTACAGAGGTTTACACAGAGAATTCCAGGTATAAGTACAAGAAAATAAGAGAGACTTAGAAAACTGATAAAACCTACATTGTTGAAAGAGTTGGGCGTACTTAGCACTGTGAAAACACCACTTTCGCCGAAAGAAATTTAGTTCTCTAAGTCCGCGAAACAGTGAACAGAGAATGTATCATTTTCTCAAGATGCGTAAGAGATAGAAACAAGAGAAAGTACACAGTGATTCGTCTACCTAGAAAAGTTACAGAGGTTTACACAGAGAATTCCAAGTATAAGTACAAGAAAATAAGAGAGACTTAGAAAACTGTTAAAACCTACATTGTTGATAGAGTTGGGAGTACTTAGCACTGTGAAAACAGCACTTTCGCAGAAAGAAATCTACTTCTCTAAGACTGGGAAACAGTGAACAGAGAATGTATGAGTTTCTCAAGATTGGTAACAGATAGAAACAAGAGAAAGTACACAGTGATTCATATACCTAGAGAAGTTACAGAAGTTTACACAGAGAAGTACATGTGTAAGTACAAGAAAATAAGAGAGAGTTAGAGAACTGGTAAAAACCTACATTGTGGATAGAGTTGGGAGTACTTAGCACTGTGAAAACAGCACTTTCGCAGAAAAAAATCTACTTCTCCAACACTGGGATACAGTGAACAGAGAATGTATGAGTTTCTCAAGATTGGTAACAGATAGAAACTAGAGAAAGTACACAGTGATTCATATACCTAGAGAAGTTACAGAAGTTTACAAAGAGAAGTACATGTATAATTACAAGAAAATAAGAGAGACTTAGAAAACTGGTAAAACCTACATTGTGGATAGAGTTGGGAGTACTTAGCACTGTGAAAACAGCACTTTCGCCGAAAGAAATCTATTTCTCTAAGACTGGGAATCACTGAAAAGAGAATGTATGAGTTTCTCAAGATTGGTAACAGATAGAAACAAGAGAAAGTACACAGTGATTCATCTACCTAGAAAAGTTACAGAGGTTTACACGGAGAATTCCAAGTATAAGTACAAGAAAATAAGAGAGACTTAGAAAACTGGTAAAACCTACATTGTTGATAGAGTTGGCATTACTTACCACTGTGAAAACACCACTTTCACCGAAGGAAATTTAGATCTCTATGTCCGTGAAACAGTGAACAGAGAATGTATGAGTTTCTCAAGATTGGTAACAGATAGAAACAAGAGAAGGTACACAGTGATTCATCTACCTAGAAAAGTTACAGAGGTTTACACAGAGAATTCCAAGGATAAGTACAAGAAAATAAGAGAGACTTAGAAAACTGGTAAAACCTACATTGTTGATAGAGTTGGGAGTACTTAGCACTGTGAAAACAGCACTTTCGCAGAAAGAAATCTATTTCTCTAACAATGGGAAACAGTCAACAGAGAATGTTTGAGTTTCTCAGGATTGGTAACAGATAGAAACAAGAGAAAGTACACAGTGATTCATATACCTAGAGAAGTTACAGAAGTTTAAACAGAGAATTACATGTATAAGTACAAGAAAATAAGAGAGACTTAGAAAACAGGTAAAACCTACATTGTGGATATAGTTGGGAGTACTTAGCACTGTGAAAACAGCACTTTCGCAGAAAGAAATCTACTTGTCTACACTGGGAAACAGTGAGCAGAGAATGTATGAGTTTCTCAAGATTGGTAACAGATAGAAACACGAGAAAGTACACAGTGATTCATCTACCTAGAGAAGTTACAGAGGTTTACACAGAGAATTCAAAGTATAAGTACAAGAAAATAAGAGAGACTTAGAAAACTGGTAAAACCTACATTGTTGATAGAGTTGGGAGTATTTAGCACTGTGAAAACAGCAGTTTCGCGGTAGGAAATTAAGTTCTCTAAGTCCGGGAAACAGTGAACAGAGAATGTATGAATTTCTCAAGATTGGTAACAGATAGAAACACGAGAAAGTACACAGTGATTCATCTACCTAGAAAAGTTACAGAGCTTTACACAGAGAATTCCAAGTATAAGTACAAGAAAATAAGAGAGACTTAGAAAACTGGTAAAACCTGCATTGTTGATAGAGTTGGGAGTACTTAGCGCTGTGAAAACAGCACTTTCGCCGAAAGAAATTTAGTTCTGTAAGTCCCTGAAACAGTGAAAAGAGAATGTATCAGATTCTCAAGATTGGTAACAGATAGAAACAAGCGAAAGTACACAGTGATTCATCTACCTAGAAAAGTTACAGAGGTTTACACAGAGAATTCCAAGGATAAGTACAAGAAAATAAGAGAGACTTAGAAAACTTGTAAAACCTACATTGTTGATAGAGTTGGGAGTACTTAGCACTGTGAAAACAACACTTTCACCGAAGGAAATTTAGTTCTCTAAGTCCGTGAAACAGTGAACAGAGAATGTATGAGTTTCTCAAGTTTGGTAACAGATAGAAACAAGCGAAAGTACACAGTGATTCATCTACCTAGAGAAGTTACAGAGGTTTACACAGAGAATTCCAAGTATAAGTACAAGAAAATAAGAGAGACTTAGAAAACTGGTAAAACCTACATTGTGGATAGACTTGGGAATACTTAGCACTGTGGAAACAGCACTTTCGCCGAAAGAAATTTAGTTCTCTAAGTCCCTGAAACAGTGAAAAGAGAATGTATCAGATTCTCAAGATTGGTAACAGATAGAAACAAGAGAAACTACACAGTGATTCATCTACCTAGAAAAGTTACAGAGGTTTACACAGAGAATTCCAAGGATAAGTACAAGAAAATAAGAGAGACTGAGAAAACTGGTAAAACCTACATTGTTGATAGAGTTGGTAGTACGTAGCACTGTGAAAACAGCACTTTCGCCGAAAGAAATTCAGTTCTCTAAGTCCGTGAAACATTTAACAGAGAATGTATGAGTTTCTCAAGATTGGTAACAGATAGAAACAAGAGAAAGTACACAGTGATTCATCTACCTAGAAAAGTTACAGAGGTTTACACAGAGAAAACCAAGTATAAGTACAAGAAAATAAGAGAGACTTAGAAAACTGGTAAAACCTACATTGTTGATAGAGTTGGGAGTACTTAGCACTGTGAAAACAGCACTTTCGCCGAAGGAAATTTAGTTCTCTAAGTCCGTGAAACAGTGAACAGAGAATGTATGAGTTTCTCAAGTTTGGTAACAGATAGAAACAAGCGAAAGTACACAGTGATTCATCTACCTAGAAAAGTTACAGAGGTTTACACAGAGAATTCCAAGGATAAGTACAAGAAAATAAGAGAGACTTAGAAAACTGGTAAAACCTACATTGTTGATAGAGTTGGGAGTACTTAGCACTGTGAAAACAGCGTTGTCGCCGAGGGAAATTTAGTTCTCTAAGTCCGTGAAACAGTGAACAGAGAATGTATGAGTTTCTCAAGTTTGGTAACAGATAGAAACAAGCGAAAGTACACAGTGATTCATCTACCTAGAAAAGTTACAGAGGTTTACACAGAGAATTCCAAGGATAAGTACAAGAAAATAAGAGAGACTTAGAAAACTGGTAAAACCTACATTGTTGATAGAGTTGTGAGTACTTAGCACTGTGAAAACAGCACTTTCGTCGAAGGAAATTTAGTTCTCTAAGTCCGTGAAACAGTGAACAGAGAATGTATGAGTTTTTCAAGTTTGGTGACAGATAGAAACAAGCGAAAGTACACAGTGATTCATCTACCTAGAAAAGTTACAGAGGTTTACACAGAGAATTCCAAGGATAAGTACAAGAAAATAAGAGAGACTTAGAAAACTGGTAAAACGTACATTGTTGATAGAGTTGGGAGTACTTAGCATTGTGAAAACAGCACTTTCACCAAAGGAAATTTATTTCTCTAAGTCCGTGAAACAGTGAACAGAGAATGTATGAGTTTCTCAAGTTTGGTAACAGATAGAAACAAGAGAAAGTACACAGTGATTCATTTACCTAGAAAAGTTACAGAGGTTTACACAGAGAATTCCAAGTATAAGTACAACAAAATAAGAGAGACTTAGAAAACCGGTAAAACCTACATTGTTGATAGAGTTGGGAGTACTTAGCGCTGTGAAAACAGCACTTTCGCAGAAAGAAATCTACTTCTCTAACACTGGGAAACAGTGAACAGAGAATGTATGAGTTTCTCAAGATTGGTAACAGATAGAAACAAGAGAAAGTACACAGTGATTCATATACCTAGAGAAGTTACAGAGGTTTACACAGAGAATTCCAAGTATAAGTGCAAGAAAATAAGAGAGACTTAGAAAACTGGTAAAACCTACATTGTTGATAGAGTTGGGAGTACTTAGCACTGTGAAAACAGCGCTTTCGCCGAGGGAAATTTAGTTCTCTAAGTCCGTGAAACAGTGAACAGAGAATGTATGAGTTTCTCAAGTTTGGTAACAGATAGAAACAAGCGAAAGTACACAGTGATTCATCTACCTAGAGAAGTTACAGAGGTTTACACAGAGAATTCCAAGGATAAGTACAAGAAAATAAGAGAGACTTAGAAAACTGGTAAAACCTACATTGTTGATAGAGTTGGGAGTACTTAGCACTGTGAAAACAGCACTTTCGCCGAAGGAAATTTATTTCTCTAAGTCCGTGAAACAGTGAACAGAGAATGTATGAGTTTCTCAAGTTTGGTAACAGATAGAAACAAGCGAAAGTACACAGTGATTCATCTACCTAGAAAAGTTACAGAGGTTTACAAAGAGAATTCCAAGGATACGTACAAGAAAATAAGAGAGACTTAGAAAACTGGTAAAACCTACATTGTTGATAGAGTTGGGAGTACTTAGCACTGTGAAAACAGCACTTTCGCAGAAAGAAATATACTCTAACACTGGGAAACAGTGAACAGAGAATGTATGAGTTTCTCAAGATTGGTAACAGATAGAAACAAGAGAAAGTACACAGTGATTCATCTACCTAGAAAAGTTACAGAGGTTTACACAGAGAAATCCAAGTATAAGTACAAAAAAATAAGAGAGACTTAGAAAACTGGTAAAACCTACATTGTTGATAGTTTTGGGAGTACTTAGCACTGTGAAAACAGCGCTTTCGCCGAGGGAAATTTAGTTCTCTAAGTCCGTGAAACAGTGAACAGAGAATGTATGAGTTTCTCAAGTTTGGTAACAGATAGAAACAAGCGAAAGTACACAGTGATTCATCTACCTAGAAAAGTTACAGAGGTTTACACAGAGAATTCCAAGTATAAGTACAAGAAAATAAGAGAGACTTAGAAAACCGGTAAAACCTACATTGTTGATAGAGCTGGGAGTACTTAGCGCTGTGAAAACAGCACTTTCGCAGAAAGAAATCTACTTCTCTAACACTGGGAAACAGTGAACAGAGAATGTATGAGTTTCTCAAGATTGGTAACAGATAGAAACAAGAGAAAGTACACAGTGATTCATATACCTAGAGAAGTTACAGAGGTTTACACAGAGAATTCCAAGTATAAGTACAAGAAAATAAGAGAGACTTAGAAAACTGGTGAAACCTACATTGTTGATAGAGTTGGGAGTACTTAGCACTGTGAAAACAGCACTTTCGCCGAAGGAAATTTAGTTCTCTAAGTCCGTGAAACAGTGAACAGAGAATGTATGAGTTTCTCAAGTTTGGTAACAGATAGAAACAAGCGAAAGTACACAGTGATTCATCTACCTAGAAAAGTTACAGAGGTTTACACAGAGAATTCCAAGGATAAGTACAAGAAAATAAGAGAGACTTAGAAAACTGGTAAAACCTACATTGTTGATAGAGTTGGGAGTACTTAGCACTGTGAAAACAGCACTTTCGCCGAAGGAAATTTAGTTCTCTAATTCCGTGAAACACTGAACAGAGAATGTATGAGTTTCTCAAGTTTGGTAACAGATAGAAACAAGCGAAAGTACACAGTGATTCATCTACCTAGAAAAGTTACAGAGGTTTACACAGAGAATTCCAAGGATAAGTACAATAAAATAAGAGAGACTTAGAAAACTGGAAAACCTACATTGTTGATAGAGTTAGGAGTACTTAGCACTGTGAAAACAGCACTTTCGCCGAAGAAAATTTAGTTCTCTAAGTCCGTGAAACAGTGAACAGAGAATGTATGAGTTTCTCAAGTTTGGTAACAGATAGAAACAAGCGAAAGTACACAGTGATTCATCTACCTAGAAAAGTTACAGAGGTTTACACAGAGAATTCCAAGGATAAGTACAAGAAAGTAAGAGAGACTTAGAAAACTGGTAAAACCTACATTGTTGATAGAGTTGGGAGTACTTAGCACTGTGAAAACAGCACTTTCGCCGAAGGAAATTTAGTTCTCTAAGTCCGTGAAACAGTGAACAGAGAATGCATGAGTTTCTCAAGTTTGGTAACAGATAAAACAAGCGAAAGTACACAGTGATTCATCTACCTAGAAAAGTTACAGAGGTTTACACAGAGAATTCCAAGGATAAGTACAAGAAAATAAGAGAGACTTAGAAAACCGGTAAAACCTACATTGTTGATAGAGTTGGGAGTACTTAGCACTGTGAAAACAGCACTTAAGCAGAAAGAAATCTACTTCTCTAAGACTGGGAAACAGTGAACAGAGAATGTATGAGTTTCTCAAGATTGGTAACAGATAGAAACAAGAGAAAGTACACAGTGATTCATCTACCTAGAGAAGTTACAGAGGTTTACACAGAGAATTCCAAGTATAAGTACAAGAAAATAAGAGAGACTTAGAAAACTGGTAAAACCTACATTGTTGATAGAGTTGGGAGTACTTAGCACTGTGAAAACAGCACTTTCGCCGAAAGAAATTTAGTTCTCTAAGTCCGTGAAACAGTGAACAGAGAATGTATGAGTTTCTCAAGTTTGGTAACAGATAGAAACAAGCGAAAGTACACAGTGATTCATCTACCTAGAAAAGTTACAGAGGTTTACACAGAGAATTCCAAGGATAAGTACAAGAAAATAAGAGAGACTTAGAAAACTGTTAAAACCTACATTGTTGATAGAGTTGGGAGTACTTAGCACTGTGAAAACCGCAGTTTCGCCGAAGGAAATTTAGTTCTCTAAGTCCATGAAACAGTGAACAGAGAATGTATGAGTTTCTCAAGTTTGGTAACAGATAGAAAGAAGCGAAAGTACACAGTGATTCATCTACCTAGAAAAGTTACAGAGGTTTACACAGAGAATTCCAAGTATAAGTACAAGAAAATAAGAGAGACTTAGAAAACTGGTAAAACCTACATTGTTAATAGAGTTGGGAGTACTTAGCACTGTGAAAACAGCACTTTCGCAGAAAGAAGTCTACCTCTCTAACACTGGGAAACAATGAACAGAGAATGTATGAGCTTCTCAAGATTGGTAACAGATAGAAACAAGAGAAAGTACACAGTCATTCATATACCTAGAGAAGTTACAGAGGTTTACACAGAGAATTCCAAGGATAAGTACAAGAAAATAAGAGAGACTTAGAAAACTGGTAAAACCTACATTGTTGATAGACTTGGAAGTACTTAGGACTGTGAAAACAGCACTTTCGCCGAAAAAATCTACTTCTCTAAAACTGGGAAACAGTGAACAGAAAATGTATGAGTTTCTCAAGTTTGGTAACAGATAAAAACAAGCGAAAGTACACAGTGATTCATCTACCTAGAAAAGTTACAGAGGCTTACACAGAGAATTCCAAGGATAAGTACAAGAAAATAAGAGAGACTTAGAAAACTGGTAAAACCTACATTGTTGATAGAGTTGGGAGTACTTATCACTGTGAAAACCGCAGTTTCGCCGAAGGAAATTTAGTTCTCTAAGTCCGTGAAACAGTGAACAGACAATGTATGAGTTTCTCAAGTTTGGTAACAGATAGAAACAAGCGAAAGTACACAGTGATTCATCTACCTAGAAAAGTTACAGAGGTTTATACAGAGAATTCCAAGGATAAGTACAAGAAAATAAGAGAGATTTAGAAAACTGGTAAAACCTACATTGTTAATAGAGTTGGGAGTACTTAGCACTGTGAAAACAGCACTTTCGCAGAAAGAAATCTACTTCTCTAACACTGGGAAACAATGAACAGAGAATGTATGAGTTTCTCAAGATTGGTAACAGATAGAAACAAGAGAAAGTACACAGTCATTCATATACCTAGAGAAGTTACAGAGGTTTACACAGAGAATTCCAAGTATAAGTACAAGAAAATAAGAGAGACTTAGAAAACTGGTAAAACCTACATTGTTGATAGAGTTGGGAGTACTTAGCACTGTGAAAACCGCACTTTCGCCGAAGGAAATTTAGTTCTCTAAGTCCGTGAAACAGTGAACAGAGAATGTATGAGTTTCTCAAGTTTGGTAACAGATAGAAACAGGTGAAAGTACACAGTGATTCATCTACCTAGAAAAGTTACAGAGGTTTACACAGAGAATTCCAAGGATAAGTACAAGAAAATAAGAGAGACTTAGAAAACTGGTAAAACCTACATTGTTAATAGAGTTGGGAGTACTTAGCACTGTGAAAACAGCACTTTCGCAGAAAGAAATCTACTTCTCTAACACTGGGGAACAATGAAAAGAGAATGTATGAGTTTCTCAAGATTGGTAACAGATAGAAACAAGAGAAAGTACACAGTCATTCGTATACCTAGAGAAGTTACAGAGGTTTACACAGAGAATTCCAAGTATAAGTACAAGAAAATAAGAGAGACTTAGAAAACTGGTAAAACCTACATTGTTGATAGAGTTGGGAGTACTTATCACTGTGAAAACAGCACTTTCGCCGAAGGAAATTTGGTTCTCTAAGTCCGTGAAACAGTGAACAGAGAATGTATGAGTTTCTCAAGTTTGGTAAAAAATAGAAACAAGCGAAAGTACACAGTGATTCCTCTACCTAGAAAAGTTACAGAGGTTTACACAGAGAATTCCAAGGATAAGTACAAGAAAATAAGAGAGACTTAGAAAACTGGTAAAACCTACATTGTTGATAGAGTTGGGAGTACTTAGCACTGTGAAAACCGCAGTTTCACCGAAGGAAATTTAGTTCTCTAAGTCCGTGAAACAGTGAACAGAGAATGTATGAGTTTCTCAAGTTTGGTATCAGATAGAAACAAGCGAAAGTACACAGTGATTCATCTACCTAGAAAAGTTACAGAGGTTTACACAGAGAATTCCAAGGATAAGTACAAGAAAATAAGAGAGACTTAGAAAACTGGTAAAACCTACATTGTTAATAGAGTTGGGAGTACTTAGCACTGTGAAAACAGCACTTTCGCAGAAAGAAATCTACTTCTCTAACACTGGGAAACAATGAACAGAGAATGTATGAGTTTCTCAAGATTGGTAACAGATAGAAACAAGAGAAAGTACACAGTCATTCATATACCTAGAGAAGTTACAGAGGTTTACACAGAGAATTCCAAGGATAAGTACAAGAAAATAAGAGAGACTTAGAAAACTGGTAAAACCTACATTGTTGATAGAGTTGGGAGTACTTAGCACTGTGAAAACAGCACTTTCGCCGAAGGAAATTTAGTTCTCTAAGTCCGTGAAACAGTGAACAGAGAATGTATGAGTTTCTCAAGTTTGGTAACAGATAGAAACAAGCGAAAGTACACAGTGATTCATCTACCTAGAAAAGTTACAGAGGTTTACACAGAGAATTCCAAGGATAAGTACAAGAAAATAAGAGAGACTTAGAAAACTGGTAAAACCTACATTGTTGATAGAGTTGGGAGTACTTAGCACTGTGAAAACAGCACATTCGTCGAAGGAAATTTAGTTCTCTAAGTCCGTGAAACAGTGAACAGAGAATGTATGAGTTTCTCAAGTTTGGTAACAGATAGAAACAAGCGAAAGTACACAGTGATTCATCTACCTAGAAAAGTTACAGAGGTTTACACAGAGAATTCCAAGGATAAGTACAAGAAAATAAGAGAGACTTAGAAAACTGGTAAAACCTACATTGTTGATAGAGTTGGGAGTACTTAGCACTGTGAAAACAGCACTTTCGCCGATGGAAATTTAGTTCTCTAAGTCCGTGAAACAGTGAACAGAGAATGTATGAGTTTCTCAAGTTTGGTAACAGATAGAAACAAGCGAAAGTACACAGTGATTCATCTACCTAGAAAAGTTACAGAGGTTTACACAGAGAATTCCAAGGATAAGTACAAGAAAATAAGAGAGACTTAGAAAACTGGTAAAACCTACATTGTTAATAGAGTTGGGAGTACTTAGCACTGTGAAAACAGCAGTTTCGCAGAAAGAAATCTACTTCTCTAACACTGGGAAACAATGAACAGAGAATGTATGAGTTTCTCAAGATTGGTAACATATAGAAACAAGAGAAAGTACACACTGATTCATATACCTAGAGAAGTTACAGAGGTTTACACAGAGAATTCCAAGGATAAGTACAAGAAAATAAGAGAGACTTAGAAAACTGGTAAAACCTACATTGTTGATAGAGTTGGCAGTACTTAGCACTGTGAAAACAGCACTTTCGCCGAAAGAAATTTAGTTCTCTAAGTCCTTGAAACAGTGAACAGAGAATGTATGAGTTTCTCAAGATTGGTAACAGATAGAAACAAGAGAAAGTACACAGTGATTCATTTACCTAGAAAAGTTACAGAGGTTTACACAGAGAAAACCAAGTATAAGTACAAGAAAATAAGAGAGACTTAGAAAACTGGTAAAACCTACATTGATGATAGACTTGGGAGTACTTAGCACTGTGAAAACAGCACTTTCGCCGAAAAAATCTACTTCTCTAAAACTGGGAAACAGTTAACAGAGAATGTATGAGTTCCTCAAGATTGATAATAGAAACAAGAGAAAGTACACAGTGATTCATCTACCTAGAGGAGTTACAGACGTTTACTCAGAGAATTCCATGTATAAGTACAAGAAAATAAGAGAGACTTAGAAAACTGGTAAAACCTACACTGTTGATAGAGTTGGGAGTACTTAGCACTGTGAAAACAGCACTTTCGTCGAAAGAAATTTAGTTTTCTAAGTCCGTGAAACAGTGAAAAGAGAATGTATCAGTTTCTCAAGATTGCTAACAGATAGAAACAAGCGAAAGTACACAGTGATTCATCTACCTAGAAAAGTTACAGAGGTTTACACAGAGAATTCCAAGTATAAGTACAAGAAAATAAGAGAGACTTAGAAAACTGGTAAAACCTACATTGTTGATAGAGTTGCGAGTACTTAGCGCTGTGAAAGCAGCACTTTCCCAGAAAGAAATCTACCTCTCTAACACTGGGAAACAGGGAACAGAGAATGTATGTGTTTCTCAAGATTGGTAACAGATAGAAACAAGAGAAAGTACACAGTGATTCATCTACCTAGAGAAGTTACAGAAGTGCACTCAGAGAATTCCATGTATAAGAACAAGAAAATAAGAGAGACTTAGAAAACTGGTAAAACCTACATTGTGGATAGAGTTGGGAGTATTTAGCACTGTGAAAACAGAACTTTCCCAGACAGAAATCTACTTCTCTAAGACTGGGAAACAGTGAACAGAGAATGTATGAGTTTCTCCTGATTGGTGACAGATAGAAACAAGAGAAAGTACACAGTGATTCATCTACCTAGAGAAGTTACAGAGGTTTACACAGAGAATTCCAAGGATAAGTACAAGAAAATAAGAGAGACTTAGAAAACTTGTAAACCTACATTGTGGATAGAGTTGGGAGTACTTAGCACTGTGAAAACAGCACTTTCGCCGAAGAAAATTTAGTTCTCTAAGTCTGTGAAACAGTGAACAGAGAATGTATGAGTTTCTCAATTTTGGTAACAGATAGAAACAAGCGAAAGTACACAGTGATTCATCTACCTAGAAAAGTTACAGAGGTTTACACAGAGAATTCCAAGTATAAGTGCAAGAAAATAAGAGAGACTTAGAAAACTTGTAAAACCTACATTGTGGATAGAGTTGGGAGTACTTAGTACTGTGAAAACAGCACTTTCGCCGATGGAAATTTAGTTCTCTAAGTCCGTGAAACAGTGAACAGAGAATGTATGAGTTTCTCAAGTTTGGTAACAGATAGAAACAAGTGAAAGTACACAGTGATTCATCTACCTAGAAAAGTTACAGAGGTTTACACAGAGAATTCCAAGGATAAGTACAAGAAAATGAGAGAGACTTAGAAAACTGGTGAAACCTACATTGTTGATAGAGTTGGGAGTACTTAGCACTGTGAAAACAGCACTTTCCCAGAAAGAAATCTACTTCTCTAACACTGGGAAACAGGGAACAGAGAATGTATGTGTTTCTCAAGATTGGTAACAGATAGAAACAAGAGAAAGTACACAGTGATTCATCTACCTAGAGAAGTTTCAGAAGTTCACTCAGAGAATTCCATGTATAAGAACAAGAAAACAAGAGAGACTTAGAAAACTGGTAAAACCTACATTGTTGATAGTTTTGGGAGTACTTAGCACTGTGAAAACAGCGCTTTCGCCGAGGGAAATTTAGTTCTCTAAGTCCGTGAAACAGTGAACAGAGAATGTATGAGTTTCTCAAGTTTGGTAACAGATAGAACCAAGCGAAAGTACACAGTGATTCATCTACCTAGAAAAGTTACAGAGGTTTACACAGAGAATTCCAAGGATAAGTACAAGAAAATAAGAGAGACTTAGAAAACTGGTAAAATCTACATTGTTGATAGAGTTGGGAGTACTTAGCACTGTGAAAACAGCACTTTCGTCGAAGGAAATTTAGTTCTCTAAGTCCGTGAAACAGTGAACAGAGAATGTATGAGTTTCTCAAGTTTGGTAACAGATAGAAACAAGCGAAAGTACACAGTGATTCATCTACCTAGAAAAGTTACAGAGTTTTACACAGAAAATTCCAAGGATAAGTACAAGAAAATAAGAGAGACTTAGAAAACTGGTAAAACCTACATTGTTGATAGAGTTGGGAGTACTTAGCACTGTGAAAACAGCACTTTCACAAAGGAAATTTAGTTCTCTAAGTCCGTGAAACAGTGAACAGAGAATGTATGAGTTTCTCAAGTTTGGTAACAGATAGAAACAAGCGAAAGTACACAGTGATTCATCTACCTAGAAAAGTTACAGAGGTTTACACAGAGAATTCCAAGTATAAGTACAAGAAAATAAGAGAGACTTAGAAAACCGGTAAAACCTACATTGTTGATAGAGCTGGGAGTACTTAGCGCTGTGAAAACAGCACTTTCGCAGAAAGAAATCTACTTCTCTAACACTGGGAAACAGTGAACAGAGAATGTATGAGTTTCTCAAGATTGGTAACAGATAGAAACAAGAGAAAGTACACAGTGATTCATATACCTAGAGAAGTTAAAGAGGTTTACACAGAGAATTCCAAGTATAAGTACAAGAAAATAAGAGAGACTTAGAAAACTGGTGAAACCTACATTGTTGATAGAGTTGGGAGTACTTAGCACTGTGAAAACAGCACTTTCGCCGAAGGAAATTTAGTTCTCTAATTCCGTGAAACACTGAACAGAGAATGTATGAGTTTCTCAAGTTTGGTAACAGATAGAAACAAGCGAAATTACACAGTGATTCATCTACCTAGAAAAGTTACAGAGGTTTACACAGAGAATTCCAAGGATAAGTACAATAAAATAAGATAGACTTAGAAAACTGGAAAACCTACATTGTTGATAGAGTTAGGAGTACTTAGCACTGTGAAAACAGCACTTTCGCCGAAGAAAATTTAGTTCTCTAAGTCCGTGAAACAGTGAACACAGAATGTATGAGTTTCTCAAGTTTGGTAACAGATAGAAACAAGCGAAAGTACACAGTGATTCATCTACCTAGAAAAGTTACAGAGGTTTACACAGAGAATTCCAAGGATATGTACAAGAAAATAAGAGAGACTTAGAAAACTGGTAAAACCTACATTGTTGATAGAGTTGGGAGTACTTAGCAATGTGAAAACAGCACTTTCGCAGAAAGAAATCTACTCTAACACTGGGAAACAGTGAACAGAGAATGTATGAGTTTCTCAAGATTGGTAACAGATAGAAACAAGAGAAAGTACACAGTGATTCATCTACCTAGAAAAGTTACAGAGGTTTACACAGAGAATTCCAAGGATCAGTACAAGAAAATAAGAGAGACTTAGAAAACTGTTAAAACCTACATTGTTGATAGAGTTGGGAGTACTTAGCACTGTGAAAACCGCAGTTTCGCCGAAGGAAATTTAGTTCTCTAAGTCCATGAAACAGTGAACAGAGAATGTATGAGTTTCTCAAGTTTGGTAACAGATAGAAACAAGCGAAAGTACACAGTGATTCATCTACCTAGAAATGTTACAGAGGTTTACACAGAGAATTCCAAGGATAAGTACAAGAAAATAAGAGAGACTTAGAAAACTGGTAAAACCTACATTGTTAATAGAGTTGGGAGTACTTAGCACTGTGAAAACAGCACTTTCGCAGAAAGAAGTCTACTTCTCTAACACTGGGAAACAATGAACAGAGAATGTATGAGCTTCTCAAGATTGGTAACAGATAGAAACAAGAGAAAGTACACAGTCATTCATATACCTAGAGAAGTTACAGAGGTTTACACAGAGAATTCCAAGGATAAGTACAAGAAAATAAGAGAGACTTAGTAAACTGGTAAAACCTACATTGTTGATAGAGTTGGGAGTACTTAGCACTGTGAAAACAGCACTTTCGCCGAAGGAAATTTAGTTCTCTAAGTCCGTGAAACAGTGAACAGAGAATGTATGAGTTTCTGAAGTTTGGTAACAGATAGAAACAAGCGAAAGTACACAGTGATTCATCTACCTAGAAAAGTTACAGAGGTTTACACAGAGAATTCCAAGGATAAGTACAAGAAAATAAGAGAGACTTAGAAAACCGGTAAAACCTACATTGTTGATAGAGTTGGGAGTACTTAGCACTGTGAAAACAGCACTTAAGCAGAAAGAAATCTACTTCTCTAAGACTGGGAAACAGTGAACAGAGAATGTATGAGTTTCTCAAGATTGGTAACAGATAGAAACAAGAGAAAGTACACAGTGATTCATCTACCTAGAGAAGTTACAGAGGTTTACACAGAGAATTCCAAGTATAAGTACAAGAAAATAAGAGAGACTTAGAAAACTGGTAAAACCTACATTGTTGATAGAGTTGGGAGTACTTAGCACTGTGAAAACAGCACTTTCGCCGAAGGAAATTTAGTTCTCTAAGTCCGTGAAACAGTGAACAGAGAATGTATGAGTTTCTCAAGTTTGGTAACAGATAGAAACAAGCGAAAGTACACAGTGATTCATCTACCTAGAAAAGTTACAGAGGTTTACACAGAGAATTCCAAGGATAAGTACAAGAAAATAAGAGAGACTTAGAAAACTGTTAAAACCTACATTGTTGATAGAGTTGGGAGTACTTAGCACTGTGAAAACCGCAGTTTCGCCGAAGGAAATTTAGTTCTCTAAGTCCATGAAACAGTGAACAGAGAATGTATGAGTTTCTCAAGTTTGGTAACAGATAGAAAGAAGCGAAAGTACACAGTGATTCATCTACCTAGAAAAGTTACAGAGGTTTACACAGAGAATTCCAAGGATAAGTACAAGAAAATAAGAGAGACTTAGAAAACTGGTAAAACCTACATTGTTAATAGAGTTGGGAGTACTTAGCACTGTGAAAACAGCACTTTCGCAGAAAGAAGTCTACCTCTCTAACACTGGGAAACAATGAACAGAGAATGTATGAGCTTCTCAAGATTGGTAACAGATAGAAACAAGAGAAAGTACACAGTCATTCATATACCTAGAGAAGTTACAGAGGTTTACACAGAGAATTCCAAGGATAAGTACAAGAAAATAAGAGAGACTTAGAAAACTGGTAAAACCTACATTGTTGATAGACTTGGAAGTACTTAGGACTGTGAAAACAGCACTTTCGCCGAAAAAATCTACTTCTCTAAAACTGGGAAACAGTGAACAGAAAATGTATGAGTTTCTCAAGTTTGGTAACAGATAAAAACAAGCGAAAGTACACAGTGATTCATCTACCTAGAAAAGTTACAGAGGCTTACACAGAGAATTCCAAGGATAAGTACAAGAAAATAAGAGAGACTTAGAAAACTGGTAAAACCTACATTGTTGATAGAGTTGGGAGTACTTATCACTGTGAAAACCGCAGTTTCGCCGAAGGAAATTTAGTTCTCTAAGTCCGTGAAACAGTGAACAGACAATGTATGAGTTTCTCAAGTTTGGTAACAGATAGAAACAAGCGAAAGTACACAGTGATTCATCTACCTAGAAAAGTTACAGAGGTTTATACAGAGAATTCCAAGGAGAAGTACAAGAAAATAAGAGAGATTTAGAAAACTGGTAAAACCTACATTGTTAATAGAGTTGGGAGTACTTAGCACTGTGAAAACAGCACTTTCGCAGAAAGAAATCTACTTCTCTAACACTGGGAAACAATGAACAGAGAATGTATGAGTTTCTCAAGATTGGTAACAGATAGAAACAAGAGAAAGTACACAGTCATTCATATACCTAGAGAAGTTACAGAGGTTTACACAGAGAATTCCAAGTATAAGTACAAGAAAATAAGAGAGACTTAGAAAACTGGTAAAACCTACATTGTTGATAGAGTTGGGAGTACTTAGCACTGTGAAAACCGCACTTTCGCCGAAGGAAATTTAGTTCTCTAAGTCCGTGAAACAGTGAACAGAGAATGTATGAGTTTCTCAAGTTTGGTAACAGATAGAAACAGGTGAAAGTACACAGTGATTCATCTACCTAGAAAAGTTACAGAGGTTTACACAGAGAATTCCAAGGATAAGTACAAGAAAATAAGAGAGACTTAGAAAACTGGTAAAACCTACATTGTTAATAGAGTTGGGAGTACTTAGCACTGTGAAAACAGCACTTTCGCAGAAAGAAATCTACTTCTCTAACACTGGGGAACAATGAAAAGAGAATGTATGAGTTTCTCAAGATTGGTAACAGATAGAAACAAGAGAAAGTACACAGTCATTCGTATACCTAGAGAAGTTACAGAGGTTTACACAGAGAATTCCAAGTATAAGTACAAGAAAATAAGAGAGACTTAGAAAACTGGTAAAACCTACATTGTTGATAGAGTTGGGAGTACTTATCACTGTGAAAACAGCACTTTCGCCGAAGGAAATTTGGTTCTCTAAGTCCGTGAAACAGTGAACAGAGAATGTATGAGTTTCTCAAGTTTGGTAAAAAATAGAAACAAGCGAAAGTACACAGTGATTCCTCTACCTAGAAAAGTTACAGAGGTTTACACAGAGAATTCCAAGGATAAGTACAAGAAAATAAGAGAGACTTAGAAAACTGGTAAAACCTACATTGTTGATAGAGTTGGGAGTACTTAGCACTGTGAAAACCGCAGTTTCACCGAAGGAAATTTAGTTCTCTAAGTCCGTGAAACAGTGAACAGAGAATGTATGTGTTTCTCAAGTTTGGTAACAGATAGAAACAAGCGAAAGTACACAGTGATTCATCTACCTAGAAAAGTTACAGAGGTTTACACAGAGAATTCCAAGGATAAGTACAAGAAAATAAGAGAGACGTAGAAAACTGGTAAAACCTACATTGTTAATAGAGTTGGGAGTACTTAGCACTGTGAAAACAGCACTTTCGCAGAAAGAAATCTACTTCTCTAACACTGGGAAACAATGAACAGAGAATGTATGAGTTTCTCAAGATTGGTAACAGATAGAAACAAGAGAAAGTACACAGTCATTCATATACCTAGAGAAGTTACAGAGGTTTACACAGAGAATTCCAAGGATAAGTACAAGAAAATAAGAGAGACTTAGAATACTGGTAAAACCTACATTGTTGATAGAGTTGGGAGTACTTAGCACTGTGAAAACAGCACTTTCGCCGAAGGAAATTTAGTTCTCTAAGTCCGTGAAACAGTGAACAGAGAATGTATGAGTTTCTCAAGTTTGGTAACAGATAGAAACAAGCGAAAGTACACAGTGATTCATCTACCTAGAAAAGTTACAGAGGTTTACACAGAGAATTCCAAGGATAAGTACAAGAAAATAAGAGAGACTTAGAAAACTGGTAAAACCTACATTGTTGATAGAGTTGGGAGTACTTAGCACTGTGAAAACAGCACTTTCGCCGAAGGAAATTTAGTTCTCTAAGTCCGTGAAACAGTGAACAGAGAATGTATGAGTTTCTCAAGTTTGGTAACAGATAGAAACAAGCGAAAGTACACAGTGATTCATCTACCTAGAAAAGTTACAGAGGTTTACACAGAGAATTCCAAGGATAAGTACAAGAAAATAAGAGAGACTTAGAAAACTGGTAAAACCTACATTGTTAATAGAGTTGGGAGTACTTAGCACTGTGAAAACAGCAGTTTCGCAGAAAGAAATCTACTTCTCTAACACTGGGAAACAATGAACAGAGAATGTATGAGTTTCTCAAGATTGGTAACATATAGAAACAAGAGAAAGTACACACTGATTCATATACCTAGAGAAGTTACAGAGGTTTACACAGAGAATTCCAAGGATAAGTACAAGAAAATAAGAGAGACTTAGAAAACTGGTAAAACCTACATTGTTGATAGAGTTGGCAGTACTTAGCACTGTGAAAACAGCACTTTCGCCGAAAAAATCTACTTCTCTAAAACTGGAAACAGTTAACAGAGAATGTATGAGTTCCTCAAGATTGATAACAGAAACAAGAGAAAGTACACAGTGATTCATCTACCTAGAGGAGTTACAGACGTTTACTCAGAGAATTCCATGTATAAGTACAAGAAAATAAGAGAGACTTAGAAAACTGGTAAAACCTACACTGTTGATAGAGTTGGGAGTACTTAGCACTGTGAAAACAGCACTTTCGTCGAAAGAAATTTAGTTTTCTAAGTCCGTGAAACAGTGAAAAGAGAATGTATCAGTTTCTCAAGATTGCTAACAGATAGAAACAAGAGAAAGTACACAGTGATTCATCTACCTAGAAAAGTTACAGAGGTTTACACAGAGAATTCCAAGTATAAGTACAAGCAAATAAGAGAGACTTAGAAAACTGGTAAAACCTACATTGTTGATAGAGTTGCGAGTACTTAGCGCTGTGAAAGCAGCACTTTCCCAGAAAGAAATCTACCTCTCTAACACTGGGAAACAGGGAACAGAAAATGTATGTGTTTCTCAAGATTGGTAACAGATAGAAACAAGAGAAAGTACACAGTGATTCATCTACCTAGAGAAGTTACAGAAGTGCACTCAGAGAATTCCATGTATAAGAACAAGAAAATAAGAGAGACTTAGAAAACTGGTAAAACCTACATTGTGGAAAGAGTTGGGAGTATTTAGCACTGTGAAAACAGCACTTTCCCAGACAGAAATCTACTTCTCTAAGACTGGGAAACAGTGAACAGAGAATGTATGAGTTTCTCCTGATTGGTGAAAGATAGAAACAAGAGAAAGTACACAGTGATTCATCTACCTAGAGAAGTTACAGAGGTTTACACAGAGAATTCCAAGGATAAGTACTAGAAAATAAGAGAGACTTAGAAAACTTGTAAACCTACATTGTGGATAGAGTTGGGAGTACTTAGCACTGTGAAAACAGCACTTTCGCCGAAGAAAATTTAGTTCTCTAAGTCCGTGAAACAGTGAACAGAGAATGTATGAGTTTCTCAATTTTGGTAACAGATAGAAAGAAGCGAAAGTACACAGTGATTCATCTACCTAGAAAAGTTACAGAGGTTTACACAGAGAATTCCAAGTATAAGTGCAAGAAAATAAGAGAGACTTAGAAAACTTGTAAAACCTACATTGTGGATAGAGTTGAGAGTACTTAGCACTGTGAAAACAGCACTTTCGCCGATGGAAATTTAGTTCTCTAAGTCCGTGAAACAGTGAACAGAGAATGTATGAGTTTCTCAAGTTTGGTAACAGATAGAAACAAGTGAAAGTACACAGTGATTCATCTACCTAGAAAAGTTACAGAGGTTTACACAGAGAATTCCAAGGATAAGTACAAGAAAATGAGAGAGACTTAGAAAACTGGTGAAACCTACATTGTTGATAGAGTTGGGAGTACTTAGCACTGTGAAAACAGCACTTTCCCAGAAAGAAATCTACTTCTCTAACACTGGGAAACAGGGAACAGAGAATGTATGTGTTTCTCAAGATTGGTAACAGATAGAAACAAGAGAAAGTACACAGTGATTCATCTACCTAGAGAAGTTTCAGAAGTTCACTCAGAGAATTCCATGTATAAGAACAAGAAAACAAGAGAGACTTAGAAAACTGGTAAAACCTACATTGTGGATAGAGTTGGGAGTACTTAGCACTGTGAAAACAGCACTTTCCCAGACAGAAATCTACTTCTCTAACACTGGGAAACAGTGAACAGAGAATGTATGAGTTTCTCCAGATTGGTGACAGATAGAAACAAGAGAAAGTACACAGTGATTCATCTACCTAGAGAAGTTACAGAGGTTTACACAGAGAATTCCAAGTATAAGTGCAAGAAAATAAGAGAGACTTAGAAATCTTGTAAAACCTACATTGTGGATAGAGTTGGGTGTACTTAGCACAGTGAAAACAGCACTTTCGCCGAAGGAAATTTAGTTCTCTAAGTCCGTGAAACAGTGAACAGAGAATGTATGAGTTTCTCAAGTTTGGTAACAGATAGAAACAAGCGAAAGTACACAGTGATTCATCTACCTAGAAAAGTTACAGAGGTTTACACAGAGAATTCCAAGAATAAGTACAAGAAAATAAGAGAGACTTAGAAAACTGGTAAAACCTACATTGTTGATAGAGTTGGGAGTACTTAGCACTGTGAAAACAGCACTTTTGCAGAAAGAAATCTACTTCTCTAACACTGGGAAACAATGAACACAGAATGTATGAGTTTCTCAAGATTGGTAACAGATAGAAACAAGAGAAAGTACACAGTGATTCATATACCTAGAGAAGTTACAGAGGTTTACACAGAGAATTCCAAGTATAAGTACAAGAAAATAAGAGAGACTTAGAAAACTGGTAAAACCTACATTGTTGATAGAGTTGGGAGTACTTAGCACTGTGAAAACAGCACTTTCCCAGAAAGAAATCTACTTCTCTAACACTGGGAAACAGGGAACAGAGAATGTATGTGTTTCTCAAGATTGGTAACAGATAGAAACAAGAGAAAGTACACAGTGATTCATCTACCTAGAGAAGTTTCAGAAGTTCACTCAGAGAATTCCATGTATAAGAACAAGAAAATAAGAGAGACTTAGAAAACTGGTAAAACCTACATTGTGGATAGAGTTGGGAGTATTTAGCACTGTGAAAACAGAACTTTCCCAGACAGAAATCTACTTCTCTAAGACTGGGAAACAGTGAACAGAGAATGTATGAGTTTCTCCTGATTGGTGACAGATAGAAACAAGAGAAAGTACACAGTGATTCATCTACCTAGAGAAGTTACAGAGGTTTACACAGAGAATTCCAAGGATAAGTACAAGAAAATAAGAGAGACTTAGAAAACTTGTAAACCTACATTGTGGATAGAGTTGGGAGTACTTAGCACTGTGAAAACAGCACTTTCGCCGAAGAAAATTTAGTTCTCTAAGTCTGTGAAACAGTGAACAGAGAATGTATGAGTTTCTCAATTTTGGTAACAGATAGAAACAAGCGAAAGTACACAGTGATTCATCTACCTAGAAAAGTTACAGAGGTTTACACAGAGAATTCCAAGTATAAGTGCAAGAAAATAAGAGAGACTTAGAAAACTTGTAAAACCTACATTGTGGATAGAGTTGGGAGTACTTAGTACTGTGAAAACAGCACTTTCGCCGATGGAAATTTAGTTCTCTAAGTCCGTGAAACAGTGAACAGAGAATGTATGAGTTTCTCAAGTTTGGTAACAGATAGAAACAAGTGAAAGTACACAGTGATTCATCTACCTAGAAAAGTTACAGAGGTTTACACAGAGAATTCCAAGGATAAGTACAAGAAAATGAGAGAGACTTAGAAAACTGGTGAAACCTACATTGTTGATAGAGTTGGGAGTACTTAGCACTGTGAAAACAGCACTTTCCCAGAAAGAAATCTACTTCTCTAACACTGGGAAACAGGGAACAGAGAATGTATGTGTTTCTCAAGATTGGTAACAGATAGAAACAAGAGAAAGTACACAGTGATTCATCTACCTAGAGAAGTTTCAGAAGTTCACTCAGAGAATTCCATGTATAAGAACAAGAAAACAAGAGAGACTTAGAAAACTGGTAAAACCTACATTGTTGATAGTTTTGGGAGTACTTAGCACTGTGAAAACAGCGCTTTCGCCGAGGGAAATTTAGTTCTCTAAGTCCGTGAAACAGTGAACAGAGAATGTATGAGTTTCTCAAGTTTGGTAACAGATAGAACCAAGCGAAAGTACACAGTGATTCATCTACCTAGAAAAGTTACAGAGGTTTACACAGAGAATTCCAAGGATAAGTACAAGAAAATAAGAGAGACTTAGAAAACTGGTAAAATCTACATTGTTGATAGAGTTGGGAGTACTTAGCACTGTGAAAACAGCACTTTCGTCGAAGGAAATTTAGTTCTCTAAGTCCGTGAAACAGTGAACAGAGAATGTATGAGTTTCTCAAGTTTGGTAACAGATAGAAACAAGCGAAAGTACACAGTGATTCATCTACCTAGAAAAGTTACAGAGTTTTACACAGAAAATTCCAAGGATAAGTACAAGAAAATAAGAGAGACTTAGAAAACTGGTAAAACCTACATTGTTGATAGAGTTGGGAGTACTTAGCACTGTGAAAACAGCACTTTCACAAAGGAAATTTAGTTCTCTAAGTCCGTGAAACAGTGAACAGAGAATGTATGAGTTTCTCAAGTTTGGTAACAGATAGAAACAAGCGAAAGTACACAGTGATTCATCTACCTAGAAAAGTTACAGAGGTTTACACAGAGAATTCCAAGTATAAGTACAAGAAAATAAGAGAGACTTAGAAAACCGGTAAAACCTACATTGTTGATAGAGCTGGGAGTACTTAGCGCTGTGAAAACAGCACTTTCGCAGAAAGAAATCTACTTCTCTAACACTGGGAAACAGTGAACAGAGAATGTATGAGTTTCTCAAGATTGGTAACAGATAGAAACAAGAGAAAGTACACAGTGATTCATATACCTAGAGAAGTTAAAGAGGTTTACACAGAGAATTCCAAGTATAAGTACAAGAAAATAAGAGAGACTTAGAAAACTGGTGAAACCTACATTGTTGATAGAGTTGGGAGTACTTAGCACTGTGAAAACAGCACTTTCGCCGAAGGAAATTTAGTTCTCTAATTCCGTGAAACACTGAACAGAGAATGTATGAGTTTCTCAAGTTTGGTAACAGATAGAAACAAGCGAAAGTACACAGTGATTCATCTACCTAGAAAAGTTACAGAGGTTTACACAGAGAATTCCAAGGATAAGTACAATAAAATAAGATAGACTTAGAAAACTGGAAAACCTACATTGTTGATAGAGTTAGGAGTACTTAGCACTGTGAAAACAGCACTTTCGCCGAAGAAAATTTAGTTCTCTAAGTCCGTGAAACAGTGAACACAGAATGTATGAGTTTCTCAAGTTTGGTAACAGATAGAAACAAGCGAAAGTACACAGTGATTCATCTACCTAGAAAAGTTACAGAGGTTTACACAGAGAATTCCAAGGATATGTACAAGAAAATAAGAGAGACTTAGAAAACTGGTAAAACCTACATTGTTGATAGAGTTGGGAGTACTTAGCAATGTGAAAACAGCACTTTCGCAGAAAGAAATCTACTCTAACACTGGGAAACAGTGAACAGAGAATGTATGAGTTTCTCAAGATTGGTAACAGATAGAAACAAGAGAAAGTACACAGTGATTCATCTACCTAGAAAAGTTACAGAGGTTTACACAGAGAATTCCAAGGATCAGTACAAGAAAATAAGAGAGACTTAGAAAACTGTTAAAACCTACATTGTTGATAGAGTTGGGAGTACTTAGCACTGTGAAAACCGCAGTTTCGCCGAAGGAAATTTAGTTCTCTAAGTCCATGAAACAGTGAACAGAGAATGTATGAGTTTCTCAAGTTTGGTAACAGATAGAAACAAGCGAAAGTACACAGTGATTCATCTACCTAGAAATGTTACAGAGGTTTACACAGAGAATTCCAAGGATAAGTACAAGAAAATAAGAGAGACTTAGAAAACTGGTAAAACCTACATTGTTAATAGAGTTGGGAGTACTTAGCACTGTGAAAACAGCACTTTCGCAGAAAGAAGTCTACTTCTCTAACACTGGGAAACAATGAACAGAGAATGTATGAGCTTCTCAAGATTGGTAACAGATAGAAACAAGAGAAAGTACACAGTCATTCATATACCTAGAGAAGTTACAGAGGTTTACACAGAGAATTCCAAGGATAAGTACAAGAAAATAAGAGAGACTTAGTAAACTGGTAAAACCTACATTGTTGATAGAGTTGGGAGTACTTAGCACTGTGAAAACAGCACTTTCGCCGAAGGAAATTTAGTTCTCTAAGTCCGTGAAACAGTGAACAGAGAATGTATGAGTTTCTGAAGTTTGGTAACAGATAGAAACAAGCGAAAGTACACAGTGATTCATCTACCTAGAAAAGTTACAGAGGTTTACACAGAGAATTCCAAGGATAAGTACAAGCAAATAAGAGAGACTTAGAAAACTGGTAAAACCTACATTGTTGATAGAGTTGGGAGTACTTAGCACTGTGAAAGCAGCACTTTCGCAGAAAGAAATCTACTTCTCTAAGACTGGGAAACAGTGAACAGAGAATGTATGAGTTTCTCAAGATTGGTAACAGATAGAATCAAAAGAAAGTACACAGTGATTCATCTACCTAGAGAAGTTACAGAGGTTTACACAGAGAATTCCAAGTATAAGTACAAGAAAATAAGAGAGACTTAGAAAACTGGTAAAACCTACATTGTTGATAGAGTTGGGAGTACTTAGCACTGTGAAAACAGCACTTTCGCCGAAGGAAATTTAGTTCTCTAAGTCCGTGAAACAGTGAACAGAGAATGTATGAGTTTCTCAAGTTTGGTATCAGATAAAAACAAGCGAAAGTACACAGTGATTCATCTACCTAGAAAAGTTACAGAGGTTTACACAGAGAATTCCAAGGATAAGTACAAGAAAATAAGAGAGACTTAGAACACTGGTAAAACCTACATTGTGGATAGAGTTGGGAGTGCTTAGCACTGTGAAAACAGCACTTTCGCCGAAGCAAATTTAGTTCTCTAAGTCCGTGAAACAGTGAACAGAGAATGTATGAGTTTCTCAAGTTTGGTAAGAGATAGAAACAATCGAAAGTACACAGTGATTCATCTACCTAGAAAAGTTACAAAGGTTTACACAGAGAATTCCAAGGATAAGTACAAGAAAATAAGAGAGACTTAGAAAACTGGTAAAACCTACATTGTTGATAGAGTTGGGAGTACTTAGCACTGTGAAAACAGCACTTTCGCCGAAGGAAATTTAGTTCTCTAAGTCCGTGAAACAGTGAACAGAGAATGCATGAGTTTCTCAAGTTTGGTAACAGATAAAACAAGCGAAAGTACACAGTGATTCATCTACCTAGAAAAGTTACAGAGGTTTACACAGAGAATTCCAAGGATAAGTACAAGAAAATAAGAGAGACTTAGAAAACCGGTAAAACCTACATTGTTGATAGAGTTGGGAGTACTTAGCACTGTGAAAACAGCACTTAAGCAGAAAGAAATCTACTTCTCTAAGACTGGGAAACAGTGAACAGAGAATGTATGAGTTTCTCAAGATTGGTAACAGATAGAAACAAGAGAAAGTACACAGTGATTCATCTACCTAGAGAAGTTACAGAGGTTTACACAGAGAATTCCAAGTATAAGTACAAGAAAATAAGAGAGACTTAGAAAACTGGTAAAACCTACATTGTTGATAGAGTTGGGAGTACTTAGCACTGTGAAAACAGCACTTTCGCCGAAGGAAATTTAGTTCTCTAAGTCCGTGAAACAGTGAACAGAGAATGTATGAGTTTCTCAAGTTTGGTAACAGATAGAAACAAGCGAAAGTACACAGTGATTCATCTACCTAGAAAAGTTACAGAGGTTTACACAGAGAATTCCAAGGATAAGTACAAGAAAATAAGAGAGACTTAGAAAACTGTTAAAACCTACATTGTTGATAGAGTTGGGAGTACTTAGCACTGTGAAAACCGCAGTTTCGCCGAAGGAAATTTAGTTCTCTAAGTCCATGAAACAGTGAACAGAGAATGTATGAGTTTCTCAAGTTTGGTAACAGATAGAAAGAAGCGAAAGTACACAGTGATTCATCTACCTAGAAAAGTTACAGAGGTTTACACAGAGAATTCCAAGGATAAGTACAAGAAAATAAGAGAGACTTAGAAAACTGGTAAAACCTACATTGTTAATAGAGTTGGGAGTACTTAGCACTGTGAAAACAGCACTTTCGCAGAAAGAAGTCTACCTCTCTAACACTGGGAAACAATGAACAGAGAATGTATGAGCTTCTCAAGATTGGTAACAGATAGAAACAAGAGAAAGTACACAGTCATTCATATACCTAGAGAAGTTACAGAGGTTTACACAGAGAATTCCAAGGATAAGTACAAGAAAATAAGAGAGACTTAGAAAACTGGTAAAACCTACATTGTTGATAGACTTGGAAGTACTTAGGACTGTGAAAACAGCACTTTCGCCGAAAAAATCTACTTCTCTAAAACTGGGAAACAGTGAACAGAAAATGTATGAGTTTCTCAAGTTTGGTAACAGATAAAAACAAGCGAAAGTACACAGTGATTCATCTACCTAGAAAAGTTACAGAGGCTTACACAGAGAATTCCAAGGATAAGTACAAGAAAATAAGAGAGACTTAGAAAACTGGTAAAACCTACATTGTTGATAGAGTTGGGAGTACTTATCACTGTGAAAACCGCAGTTTCGCCGAAGGAAATTTAGTTCTCTAAGTCCGTGAAACAGTGAACAGACAATGTATGAGTTTCTCAAGTTTGGTAACAGATAGAAACAAGCGAAAGTACACAGTGATTCATCTACCTAGAAAAGTTACAGAGGTTTATACAGAGAATTCCAAGGATAAGTACAAGAAAATAAGAGAGATTTAGAAAACTGGTAAAACCTACATTGTTAATAGAGTTGGGAGTACTTAGCACTGTGAAAACAGCACTTTCGCAGAAAGAAATCTACTTCTCTAACACTGGGAAACAATGAACAGAGAATGTATGAGTTTCTCAAGATTGGTAACAGATAGAAACAAGAGAAAGTACACAGTCATTCATATACCTAGAGAAGTTACAGAGGTTTACACAGAGAATTCCAAGTATAAGTACAAGAAAATAAGAGAGACTTAGAATACTGGTAAAACCTACATTGTTGATAGAGTTGGGAGTACTTAGCACTGTGAAAACCGCACTTTCGCCGAAGGAAATTTAGTTCTCTAAGTCCGTGAAACAGTGAACAGAGAATGTATGAGTTTCTCAAGTTTGGTAACAGATAGAAACAGGTGAAAGTACACAGTGATTCATCTACCTAGAAAAGTTACAGAGGTTTACACAGAGAATTCCAAGGATAAGTACAAGAAAATAAGAGAGACTTAGAAAACTGGTAAAACCTACATTGTTAATAGAGTTGGGAGTACTTAGCACTGTGAAAACAGCACTTTCGCAGAAAGAAATCTACTTCTCTAACACTGGGGAACAATGAAAAGAGAATGTATGAGTTTCTCAAGATTGGTAACAGATAGAAACAAGAGAAAGTACACAGTCATTCGTATACCTAGAGAAGTTACAGAGGTTTACACAGAGAATTCCAAGTATAAGTACAAGAAAATAAGAGAGACTTAGAAAACTGGTAAAACCTACATTGTTGATAGAGTTGGGAGTACTTATCACTGTGAAAACAGCACTTTCGCCGAAGGAAATTTGGTTCTCTAAGTCCGTGAAACAGTGAACAGAGAATGTATGAGTTTCTCAAGTTTGGTAAAAAATAGAAACAAGCGAAAGTACACAGTGATTCCTCTACCTAGAAAAGTTACAGAGGTTTACACAGAGAATTCCAAGGATAAGTACAAGAAAATAAGAGAGACTTAGAAAACTGGTAAAACCTACATTGTTGATAGAGTTGGGAGTACTTAGCACTGTGAAAACCGCAGTTTCACCGAAGGAAATTTAGTTCTCTAAGTCCGTGAAACAGTGAACAGAGAATGTATGTGTTTCTCAAGTTTGGTAACAGATAGAAACAAGCGAAAGTACACAGTGATTCATCTACCTAGAAAAGTTACATAGGTTTACACAGAGAATTCCAAGGATAAGTACAAGAAAATAAGAGAGACGTAGAAAACTGGTAAAACCTACATTGTTAATAGAGTTGGGAGTACTTAGCACTGTGAAAACAGCACTTTCGCAGAAAGAAATCTACTTCTCTAACACTGGGAAACAATGAACAGAGAATGTATGAGTTTCTCAAGATTGGTAACAGATAGAAACAAGAGAAAGTACACAGTCATTCATATACCTAGAGAAGTTACAGAGGTTTACACAGAGAATTCCAAGGATAAGTACAAGAAAATAAGAGAGACTTAGAAAACTGGTAAAACCTACATTGTTGATAGAGTTGGGAGTACTTAGCACTGTGAAAACAGCACTTTCGCCGAAGGAAATTTAGTTCTCTAAGTCCGTGAAACAGTGAACAGAGAATGTATGAGTTTCTCAAGTTTGGTAACAGATAGAAACAAGCGAAAGTACACAGTGATTCATCTACCTAGAAAAGTTACAGAGGTTTACACAGAGAATTCCAAGGATAAGTACAAGAAAATAAGAGAGACTTAGAAAACTGGTAAAACCTACATTGTTGATAGAGTTGGGAGTACTTAGCACTGTGAAAACAGCACTTTCGCCGAAGGAAATTTAGTTCTCTAAGTCCGTGAAACAGTGAACAGAGAATGTATGAGTTTCTCAAGTTTGGTAACAGATAGAAACAAGCGAAAGTACACAGTGATTCATCTACCTAGAAAAGTTACAGAGGTTTACACAGAGAATTCCAAGGATAAGTACAAGAAAATAAGAGAGACTTAGAAAACTGGTAAAACCTACATTGTTAATAGAGTTGGGAGTACTTAGCACTGTGAAAACAGCAGTTTCGCAGAAAGAAATCTACTTCTCTAACACTGGGAAACAATGAACAGAGAATGTATGAGTTTCTCAAGATTGGTAACATATAGAAACAAGAGAAAGTACACACTGATTCATATACCTAGAGAAGTTACAGAGGTTTACACAGAGAATTCCAAGGATAAGTACAAGAAAATAAGAGAGACTTAGAAAACTGGTAAAACCTACATTGTTGATAGAGTTGGCAGTACTTAGCACTGTGAAAACAGCACTTTCGCCGAAAAAATCTACTTCTCTAAAACTGGAAACAGTTAACAGAGAATGTATGAGTTCCTCAAGATTGATAATAGAAACAAGAGAAAGTACACAGTGATTCATCTACCTAGAGGAGTTACAGACGTTTACTCAGAGAATTCCATGTATAAGTACAAGAAAATAAGAGAGACTTAGAAAACTGGTAAAACCTACACTGTTGATAGAGTTGGGAGTACTTAGCACTGTGAAAACAGCACTTTCGTCGAAAGAAATTTAGTTTTCTAAGTCCGTGAAACAGTGAAAAGAGAATGTATCAGTTTCTCAAGATTGCTAACAGATAGAAACAAGAGAAAGTACACAGTGATTCATCTACCTAGAAAAGTTACAGAGGTTTACACAGAGAATTCCAAGTATAAGTACAAGAAAATAAGAGAGACTTAGAAAACTGGTAAAACCTACATTGTTGATAGAGTTGGGAGTACTTAGCGCTGTGAAAGCAGCACTTTCCCAGAAAGAAATCTACCTCTCTAACACTGGGAAACAGGGAACAGAAAATGTATGTGTTTCTCAAGATTGGTAACAGATAGAAACAAGAGAAAGTACACAGTGATTCATCTACCTAGAGAAGTTACAGAAGTGCACTCAGAGAATTCCATGTATAAGAACAAGAAAATAAGAGAGACTTAGAAAACTGGTAAAACCTACATTGTGGATAGAGTTGGGAGTATTTAGCACTGTGAAAACAGCACTTTCCCAGACAGAAATCTACTTCTCTAAGACTGGGAAACAGTGAACAGAGAATGTATGAGTTTCTCCTGATTGGTGAAAGATAGAAACAAGAGAAAGTACACAGTGATTCATCTACCTAGAGAAGTTACAGAGGTTTACACAGAGAATTCCAAGGATAAGTACTAGAAAATAAGAGAGACTTAGAAAACTTGTAAACCTACATTGTGGATAGAGTTGGGAGTACTTAGCACTGTGAAAACAGCACTTTCGCCGAAGAAAATTTAGTTCTCTAAGTCCGTGAAACAGTGAACAGAGAATGTATGAGTTTCTCAATTTTGGTAACAGATAGAAAGAAGCGAAAGTACACAGTGATTCATCTACCTAGAAAAGTTACAGAGGTTTACACAGAGAATTCCAAGTATAAGTGCAAGAAAATAAGAGAGACTTAGAAAACTTGTAAAACCTACATTGTGGATAGAGTTGAGAGTACTTAGCACTGTGAAAACAGCACTTTCGCCGATGGAAATTTAGTTCTCTAAGTCCGTGAAACAGTGAACAGAGAATGTATGAGTTTCTCAAGTTTGGTAACAGATAGAAACAAGTGAAAGTACACAGTGATTCATCTACCTAGAAAAGTTACAGAGGTTTACACAGAGAATTCCAAGGATAAGTACAAGAAAATGAGAGAGACTTAGAAAACTGGTGAAACCTACATTGTTGATAGAGTTGGGAGTACTTAGCACTGTGAAAACAGCACTTTCCCAGAAAGAAATCTACTTCTCTAACACTGGGAAACAGGGAACAGAGAATGTATGTGTTTCTCAAGATTGGTAACAGATAGAAACAAGAGAAAGTACACAGTGATTCATCTACCTAGAGAAGTTTCAGAAGTTCACTCAGAGAATTCCATGTATAAGAACAAGAAAACAAGAGAGACTTAGAAAACTGGTAAAACCTACATTGTGGATAGAGTTGGGAGTACTTAGCACTGTGAAAACAGCACTTTCCCAGACAGAAATCTACTTCTCTAACACTGGGAAACAGTGAACAGAGAATGTATGAGTTTCTCCAGATTGGTGACAGATAGAAACAAGAGAAAGTACACAGTGATTCATCTACCTAGAGAAGTTACAGAGGTTTACACAGAGAATTCCAAGTATAAGTGCAAGAAAATAAGAGAGACTTAGAAATCTTGTAAAACCTACATTGTGGATAGAGTTGGGTGTACTTAGCACAGTGAAAACAGCACTTTCGCCGAAGGAAATTTAGTTCTCTAAGTCCGTGAAACAGTGAACAGAGAATGTATGAGTTTCTCAAGTTTGGTAACAGATAGAAACAAGCGAAAGTACACAGTGATTCATCTACCTAGAAAAGTTACAGAGGTTTACACAGAGAATTCCAAGGAGAAGTACAAGAAAATAAGAGAGACTTAGAAAACTGGTAAAACCTACATTGTTGATAGAGTTGGGAGTACTTAGCACTGTGAAAACAGCACTTTTGCAGAAAGAAATCTACTTCTCTAACACTGGGAAACAATGAACACAGAATGTATGAGTTTCTCAAGATTGGTAACAGATAGAAACAAGAGAAAGTACACAGTGATTCATATACCTAGAGAAGTTACAGAGGGTTACACAGAGAATTCCAAGTATAAGTACAAGAAAATAAGAGAGACTTAGAAAACTGGTAAAACCTACATTGTTGATAGAGTTGGGAGTACTTAGCACTGTGAAAACAGCACTTTCCCAGAAAGAAATCTACTTCTCTAACACTGGGAAACAGGGAACAGAGAATGTATGTGTTTCTCAAGATTGGTAACAGATAGAAACAAGAGAAAGTACACAGTGATTCATCTACCTAGAGAAGTTTCAGAAGTTCACTCAGAGAATTCCATGTATAAGAACAAGAAAATAAGAGAGACTTAGAAAACTGGTAAAACCTACATTGTGGATAGAGTTGGGAGTATTTAGCACTGTGAAAACAGCACTTTCCCAGACAGAAATCTACTTCTCTAAGACTGGGAAACAGTGAACAGAGAATGTATGAGTTTCTCCAGATTGGTGACAGATAGAAACAAGAGAAAGTACACAGTGATTCATCTACCTAGAGAAGTTACAGAGGTTTACACAGAGAATTCCAAGTATAAGTACAAGAAAATAAGAGAGACTTAGAAAACTGGTAAAACCTACACTGTTGATAGAGTTGGGAGTACTTAGCACTGTGAAAACAGCACTTTCGCCGAAAGAAATTTAGTTTTCTAAGTCCATGAAACAGTGAAAAGAGAATGTATCAGTTTCTCAAGATTGGTAACAGATAGAAACAAGAGAAAGTACACAGTGATTCATCTACCTAGAGAAGTTACAGAGGTTTACACAGAGAATTCCAAGTATAAGTACAAGAAAATAAGAGAGACTTAGAAAACTTGTAAAACCTACATTGTGGATAGAGTTGGGAGTACTTAGCACTGTGAAAACAACACTTTCGCCGAAGGAAATTTAGTTTTCTAAGTCCGTGAAACAGTGAACAGAGAATGTATGAGTTTCTCAAGTTTGGTAACAGATAGAAACAAGTGAAAGTACACAGTGATTCATCTACCTAGAAAAGTTACAGAGGTTTACACAGAGAATTCCAAGGATAAGTACAAGAAAATAAGAGAGACTTAGAAAACTGGTAAAACCTACATTGTTGATAGAGTTGGGAGTACTTAGCACTGTGAAAGCAGCACTTTCCCAGAAAGAAATCTACTTCTCTAACACTGGGAAACAGTGAACAGAGAATGTATGTGTTTCTCAAGATTGGTAACAGATAGAAACAAGAGAAAGTACACAGTGATTCACCTACCTAGAGAAGTTACAGAAGTTTACTCAGAGAATTCCATGTATAAGTACAAGAAAATAAGAGAGACTTAGAAAACTGGTAAAACCTACATTGTTGATAGACTTGGGAGTACTTAGCACTGTGAAAACAGCACTTTCGCCGAAAGAAATTTAGTTCTCTAAGTCCTTGAAACAGTGAACAGAGAATGTATGAGTTTCTCAAGATTGGTAACAGATAGAAACAAGAGAAAGTACACAGTGATTCATTTACCTAGAAAAGTTACAGAGGTTTACACAGAGAAAACCAAGTATAAGTACAAGAAAATAAGAGAGACTTAGAAAACTGGTAAAACCTACATTGTTGATAGACTTGGGAGTACTTAGCACTGTGAAAACAGCACTTTCGCCGAAAAAATCTACTTCTCTAAAACTGGGAAACAGTTAACAGAGAATGTATGAGTTCCTCAAGATTGATAATAGAAACAAGAGAAAGTACACAGTGATTCATCTACCTAGAGGAGTTACAGACGTTTACTCAGAGAATTCCATGTATAAGTACAAGAAAATAAGAGAGACTTAGAAAACTGGTAAAACCTACACTGTTGATAGAGTTGGGAGTACTTAGCACTGTGAAAACAGCACTTTCGTCGAAAGAAATTTAGTTTTCTAAGTCCGTGAAACAGTGAAAAGAGAATGTATCAGTTTCTCAAGATTGCTAACAGATAGAAACAAGCGAAAGTACACAGTGATTCATCTACCTAGAAAAGTTACAGAGGTTTACACAGAGAATTCCAAGTATAAGTACAAGAAAATAAGAGAGACTTAGAAAACTGGTAAAACCTACATTGTTGATAGAGTTGCGAGTACTTAGCGCTGTGAAAGCAGCACTTTCCCAGAAAGAAATCTACCTCTCTAACACTGGGAAACAGGGAACAGAGAATGTATGTGTTTCTCAAGATTGGTAACAGATAGAAACAAGAGAAAGTACACAGTGATTCATCTACCTAGAGAAGTTACAGAAGTGCACTCAGAGAATTCCATGTATAAGAACAAGAAAATAAGAGAGACTTAGAAAACTGGTAAAACCTACATTGTGGATAGAGTTGGGAGTATTTAGCACTGTGAAAACAGAACTTTCCCAGACAGAAATCTACTTCTCTAAGACTGGGAAACAGTGAACAGAGAATGTATGAGTTTCTCCTGATTGGTGACAGATAGAAACAAGAGAAAGTACACAGTGATTCATCTACCTAGAGAAGTTACAGAGGTTTACACAGAGAATTCCAAGGATAAGTACAAGAAAATAAGAGAGACTTAGAAAACTTGTAAACCTACATTGTGGATAGAGTTGGGAGTACTTAGCACTGTGAAAACAGCACTTTCGCCGAAGAAAATTTAGTTCTCTAAGTCTGTGAAACAGTGAACAGAGAATGTATGAGTTTCTCAATTTTGGTAACAGATAGAAACAAGCGAAAGTACACAGTGATTCATCTACCTAGAAAAGTTACAGAGGTTTACACAGAGAATTCCAAGTATAAGTGCAAGAAAATAAGAGAGACTTAGAAAACTTGTAAAACCTACATTGTGGATAGAGTTGGGAGTACTTAGTACTGTGAAAACAGCACTTTCGCCGATGGAAATTTAGTTCTCTAAGTCCGTGAAACAGTGAACAGAGAATGTATGAGTTTCTCAAGTTTGGTAACAGATAGAAACAAGTGAAAGTACACAGTGATTCATCTACCTAGAAAAGTTACAGAGGTTTACACAGAGAATTCCAAGGATAAGTACAAGAAAATGAGAGAGACTTAGAAAACTGGTGAAACCTACATTGTTGATAGAGTTGGGAGTACTTAGCACTGTGAAAACAGCACTTTCCCAGAAAGAAATCTACTTCTCTAACACTGGGAAACAGGGAACAGAGAATGTATGTGTTTCTCAAGATTGGTAACAGATAGAAACAAGAGAAAGTACACAGTGATTCATCTACCTAGAGAAGTTTCAGAAGTTCACTCAGAGAATTCCATGTATAAGAACAAGAAAACAAGAGAGACTTAGAAAACTGGTAAAACCTACATTGTTGATAGTTTTGGGAGTACTTAGCACTGTGAAAACAGCGCTTTCGCCGAGGGAAATTTAGTTCTCTAAGTCCGTGAAACAGTGAACAGAGAATGTATGAGTTTCTCAAGTTTGGTAACAGATAGAACCAAGCGAAAGTACACAGTGATTCTTCTACCTAGAAAAGTTACAGAGGTTTACACAGAGAATTCCAAGGATAAGTACAAGAAAATAAGAGAGACTTAGAAAACTGGTAAAATCTACATTGTTGATAGAGTTGGGAGTACTTAGCACTGTGAAAACAGCACTTTCGTCGAAGGAAATTTAGTTCTCTAAGTCCGTGAAACAGTGAACAGAGAATGTATGAGTTTCTCAAGTTTGGTAACAGATAGAAACAAGCGAAAGTACACAGTGATTCATCTACCTAGAAAAGTTACAGAGTTTTACACAGAAAATTCCAAGGATAAGTACAAGAAAATAAGAGAGACTTAGAAAACTGGTAAAACCTACATTGTTGATAGAGTTGGGAGTACTTAGCACTGTGAAAACAGCACTTTCACAAAGGAAATTTAGTTCTCTAAGTCCGTGAAACAGTGAACAGAGAATGTATGAGTTTCTCAAGTTTGGTAACAGATAGAAACAAGCGAAAGTACACAGTGATTCATCTACCTAGAAAAGTTACAGAGGTTTACACAGAGAATTCCAAGTATAAGTACAAGAAAATAAGAGAGACTTAGAAAACCGGTAAAACCTACATTGTTGATAGAGCTGGGAGTACTTAGCGCTGTGAAAACAGCACTTTCGCAGAAAGAAATCTACTTCTCTAACACTGGGAAACAGTGAACAGAGAATGTATGAGTTTCTCAAGATTGGTAACAGATAGAAACAAGAGAAAGTACACAGTGATTCATATACCTAGAGAAGTTAAAGAGGTTTACACAGAGAATTCCAAGTATAAGTACAAGAAAATAAGAGAGACTTAGAAAACTGGTGAAACCTACATTGTTGATAGAGTTGGGAGTACTTAGCACTGTGAAAACAGCACTTTCGCCGAAGGAAATTTAGTTCTCTAATTCCGTGAAACACTGAACAGAGAATGTATGAGTTTCTGAAGTTTGGTAACAGATAGAAACAAGCGAAAGTACACAGTGATTCGTCTACCTAGAAAAGTTACAGAGGTTTACACAGAGAATTCCAAGGATAAGTACAATAAAATAAGAGAGACTTAGAAAACTGGAAAACCTACATTGTTGATAGAGTTAGGAGTACTTAGCACTGTGAAAACAGCACTTTCGCCGAAGAAAATTTAGTTCTCTAAGTCCGTGAAACAGTGAACACAGAATGTATGAGTTTCTCAAGTTTGGTAACAGATAGAAACAAGCGAAAGTACACAGTGATTCATCTACCTAGAAAAGTTACAGAGGTTTACACAGAGAATTCCAAGGATATGTACAAGAAAATAAGAGAGACTTAGAAAACTGGTAAAACCTACATTGTTGATAGAGTTGGGAGTACTTAGCAATGTGAAAACAGCACTTTCGCAGAAAGAAATCTACTCTAACACTGGGAAACAGTGAACAGAGAATGTATGAGTTTCTCAAGATTGGTAACAGATAGAAACAAGAGAAAGTACACAGTGATTCATCTACCTAGAAAAGTTACAGAGGTTTACACAGAGAATTCCAAGGATCAGTACAAGAAAATAAGAGAGACTTAGAAAACTGTTAAAACCTACATTGTTGATAGAGTTGGGAGTACTTAGCACTGTGAAAACCGCAGTTTCGCCGAAGGAAATTTAGTTCTCTAAGTCCATGAAACAGTGAACAGAGAATGTATGAGTTTCTCAAGTTTGGTAACAGATAGAAACAAGCGAAAGTACACAGTGATTCATCTACCTAGAAATGTTACAGAGGTTTACACAGAGAATTCCAAGGATAAGTACAAGAAAATAAGAGAGACTTAGAAAACTGGTAAAACCTACATTGTTAATAGAGTTGGGAGTACTTAGCACTGTGAAAACAGCACTTTCGCAGAAAGAAGTCTACTTCTCTAACACTGGGAAACAATGAACAGAGAATGTATGAGCTTCTCAAGATTGGTAACAGATAGAAACAAGAGAAAGTACACAGTCATTCATATATCTAGAGAAGTTACAGAGGTTTACACAGAGAATTCCAAGGATAAGTACAAGAAAATAAGAGAGACTTAGTAAACTGGTAAAACCTACATTGTTGATAGAGTTGGGAGTACTTAGCACTGTGAAAACAGCACTTTCGCCGAAGGAAATTTAGTTCTCTAAGTCCGTGAAACAGTGAACAGAGAATGTATGAGTTTCTGAAGTTTGGTAACAGATAGAAACAAGCGAAAGTACACAGTGATTCATCTACCTAGAAAAGTTACAGAGGTTTACACAGAGAATTCCAAGGATAAGTACAAGCAAATAAGAGAGACTTAGAAAACTGGTAAAACCTACATTGTTGATAGAGTTGGGAGTACTTAGCACTGTGAAAGCAGCACTTTCGCAGAAAGAAATCTACTTCTCTAAGACTGGGAAACAGTGAACAGAGAATGTATGAGTTTCTCAAGTTTGGTAACAGATAAAAACAAGCGAAAGTACACAGTGATTCATCTACCTAGAAAAGTTACAGAGGTTTACACAGAGAATTCCAAGGATAAGTACAAGAAAATAAGAGAGACTTAGAACACTGGTAAAACCTACATTGTGGATAGAGTTGGGAGTGCTTAGCACTGTGAAAACAGCACTTTCGCCGAAGGAAATTTAGTTCTCTAAGTCCGTGAAACAGTGAACAGAGAATGTATGAGTTTCTCAAGTTTGGTAAGAGATAGAAACAATCGAAAGTACACAGTGATTCATCTACCTAGAAAAGTTACAAAGGTTTACACAGAGAATTCCAAGGATAAGTACAAGAAAATAAGAGAGACTTAGAAAACTGGTAAAACCTACATTGTTGATAGAGTTGGGAGTACTTAGCACTGTGAAAACAGCACTTTCGCCGAAGGAAATTTAGTTCTCTAAGTCCGTGAAACAGTGAACAGAGAATGCAAGAGTTTCTCAAGTTTGGTAACAGATAAAACAAGCGAAAGTACACAGTGATTCATCTACCTAGAAAAGTTACAGAGGTTTACACAGAGAATTCCAAGGATAAGTACAAGAAAATAAGAGAGACTTAGAAAACCGGTAAAACCTACATTGTTGATAGAGTTGGGAGTACTTAGCACTGTGAAAACAGCACTTAAGCAGAAAGAAATCTACTTCTCTAAGACTGGGAAACAGTGAACAGAGAATGTATGAGTTTCTCAAGATTGGTAACAGATAGAAACAAGTGAAAGTACACAGTGATTCATCTACCTAGAGACGTTACAGAGGTTTACACAGAGAATTCCAAGTATAAGTACAAGAAAATAAGAGAGACTTAGAAAACTGGTAAAACCTACATTGTTGATAGAGTTGGGAGTACTTAGCACTGTGAAAACAGCACTTTCGCCGAAGGAAATTTAGTTCTCTAAGTCCGTGAAACAGTGAACAGAGAATGTATGAGTTTCTCAAGTTTGGTAACAGATAGAAACAAGCGAAAGTACACAGTGATTCATCTACCTAGAAAAGTTACAGAGGTTTACACAGAGAATTCCAAGGATAAGTACAAGAAAATAAGAGAGACTTAGAAAACTGTTAAAACCTACATTGTTGATAGAGTTGGGAGTACTTAGCACTGTGAAAACCGCAGTTTCGCCGAAGGAAATTTAGTTCTCTAAGTCCATGAAACAGTGAACAGAGAATGTATGAGTTTCTCAAGTTTGGTAACAGATAGAAAGAAGCGAAAGTACACAGTGATTCATCTACCTAGAAAAGTTACAGAGGTTTACACAGAGAATTCCAAGGATAAGTACAAGAAAATAAGAGAGACTTAGAAAACTGGTAAAACCTACATTGTTAATAGAGTTGGGAGTACTTAGCACTGTGAAAACAGCACTTTCGCAGAAAGAAGTCTACCTCTCTAACACTGGGAAACAATGAACAGAGAATGTATGAGCTTCTCAAGATTGGTAACAGATAGAAACAAGAGAAAGTACACAGTCATTCATATACCTAGAGAAGTTACAGAGGTTTACACAGAGAATTCCAAGGATAAGTACAAGAAAATAAGAGAGACTTAGAAAACTGGTAAAACCTACATTGTTGATAGACTTGGAAGTACTTAGGACTGTGAAAACAGCACTTTCGCCGAAAAAATCTACTTCTCTAAAACTGGGAAACAGTGAACAGAAAATGGATGAGTTTCTCAAGTTTGGTAACAGATAAAAACAAGCGAAAGTACACAGTGATTCATCTACCTAGAAAAGTTACAGAGGCTTACACAGAGAATTCCAAGGATAAGTACAAGAAAATAAGAGAGACTTAGAAAACTGGTAAAACCTACATTGTTGATAGAGTTGGGAGTACTTATCACTGTGAAAACCGCAGTTTCGCCGAAGGAAATTTAGTTCTCTAAGTCCGTGAAACAGTGAACAGACAATGTATGAGTTTCTCAAGTTTGGTAACAGATAGAAACAAGCGAAAGTACACAGTGATTCATCTACCTAGAAAAGTTACAGAGGTTTATACAGAGAATTCCAAGGATAAGTACAAGAAAATAAGAGAGATTTAGAAAACTGGTAAAACCTACATTGTTAATAGAGTTGGGAGTACTTAGCACTGTGAAAACAGCACTTTCGCAGAAAGAAATCTACTTCTCTAACACTGGGAAACAATGAACAGAGAATGTATGAGTTTCTCAAGATTGGTAACAGATAGAAACAAGAGAAAGTACACAGTCATTCATATACCTAGAGAAGTTACAGAGGTTTACACAGAGAATTCCAAGTATAAGTACAAGAAAATAAGAGAGACTTAGAAAACTGGTAAAACCTACATTGTTGATAGAGTTGGGAGTACTTAGCACTGTGAAAACCGCACGTTCGCCGAAGGAAATTTAGTTCTCTAAGTCCGTGAAACAGTGAACAGAGAATGTATGAGTTTCTCAAGTTTGGTAACAGATAGAAACAGGTGAAAGTACACAGTGATTCATCTACCTAGAAAAGTTACAGAGGTTTACACAGAGAATTCCAAGGATAAGTACAAGAAAATAAGAGAGACTTAGAAAACTGGTAAAACCTACATTGTTAATAGAGTTGGGAGTACTTAGCACTGTGAAAACAGCACTTTCGCAGAAAGAAATCTACTTCTCTAACACTGGGGAACAATGAAAAGAGAATGTATGAGTTTCTCAAGATTGGTAACAGATAGAAACAAGAGAAAGTACACAGTCATTCGTATACCTAGAGAAGTTACAGAGGTTTACACAGAGAATTCCAAGTATAAGTACAAGAAAATAAGAGAGACTTAGAAAACTGGTAAAACCTACATTGTTGATAGAGTTGGGAGTACTTATCACTGTGAAAACAGCACTTTCGCCGAAGGAAATTTGGTTCTCTAAGTCCGTGAAACAGTGAACAGAGAATGTATGAGTTTCTCAAGTTTGGTAAAAAATAGAAACAAGCGAAAGTACACAGTGATTCCTCTACCTAGAAATGTTACAGAGGTTTACACAGAGAATTCCAAGGATAAGTACAAGAAAATAAGAGAGACTTAGAAAACTGGTAAAACCTACATTGTTGATAGAGTTGGGAGTACTTAGCACTGTGAAAACCGCAGTTTCACCGAAGGAAATTTAGTTCTCTAAGTCCGTGAAACAGTGAACAGAGAATGTATGTGTTTCTCAAGTTTGGTAACAGATAGAAACAAGCGAAAGTACACAGTGATTCATCTACCTAGAAAAGTTACAGAGGTTTACACAGAGAATTCCAAGGATAAGTACAAGAAAATAAGAGAGACTTAGAAAACTGGTAAAACCTACATTGTTAATAGAGTTGGGAGTACTTAGCACTGTGAAAACAGCACTTTCGCAGAAAGAAATCTACTTCTCTAACACTGGGAAACAATGAACAGAGAATGTATGAGTTTCTCAAGATTGGTAACATATAGAAACAAGAGAAAGTACACACTGATTCATATACCTAGAGAAGTTACAGAGGTTTACACAGAGAATTCCAAGGATAAGTACAAGAAAATAAGAGAGACTTAGAAAACTGGTAAAACCTACATTGTTGATAGAGTTGGCAGTACTTAGCACTGTGAAAACAGCACTTTCGCCGAAAGAAATTTAGTTCTCTAAGTCCTTGAAACAGTGAACAGAGAATGTATGAGTTTCTCAAGATTGGTAACAGATAGAAACAAGAGAAAGTACACAGTGATTCATTTACCTAGAAAAGTTACAGAGGTTTACACAGAGAAAACCAAGTATAAGTACAAGAAAATAAGAGAGACTTAGAAAACTGGTAAAACCTACATTGTTGATAGACTTGGGAGTACTTAGCACTGTGAAAACAGCACTTTCGCCGAAAAAATCTACTTCTCTAAAACTGGAAACAGTTAACAGAGAATGTATGAGTTCCTCAAGATTGATAATAGAAACAAGAGAAAGTACACAGTGATTCATCTACCTAGAGGAGTTACAGACGTTTACTCAGAGAATTCCATGTATAAGTACAAGAAAATAAGAGAGACTTAGAAAACTGGTAAAACCTACACTGTTGATAGAGTTGGGAGTACTTAGCACTGTGAAAACAGCACTTTCGTCGAAAGAAATTTAGTTTTCTAAGTCCGTGAAACAGTGAAAAGAGAATGTATCAGTTTCTCAAGATTGCTAACAGATAGAAACAAGAGAAAGTACACAGTGATTCATCTACCTAGAAAAGTTACAGAGGTTTACACAGAGAATTCCAAGTATAAGTACAAGAAAATAAGAGAGACTTAGAAAACTGGTAAAACCTACATTGTTGATAGAGTTGCGAGTACTTAGCGCTGTGAAAGCAGCACTTTCCCAGAAAGAAATCTACCTCTCTAACACTGGGAAACAGGGAACAGAGAATGTATGTGTTTCTCAAGATTGGTAACAGATAGAAACAAGAGAAAGTACACAGTGATTCATCTACCAAGAGAAGTTACAGAAGTGCACTCAGAGAATTCCATGTATAAGAACAAGAAAATAAGAGAGACTTAGAAAACTGGTAAAACCTACATTGTGGATAGAGTTGGGAGTATTTAGCACTGTGAAAACAGCACTTTCCCAGACAGAAATCTACTTCTCTAAGACTGGGAAACAGTGAACAGAGAATGTATGAGTTTCTCCTGATTGGTGACAGATAGAAACAAGAGAAAGTACACAGTGATTCATCTACCTAGAGAAGTTACAGAGGTTTACACAGAGAATTCCAAGGATAAGTACAAGAAAATAAGAGAGACTTAGAAAACTTGTAAACCTACATTGTGGATAGAGTTGGGAGTACTTAGCACTGTGAAAACAGCACTTTCGCCGAAGAAAATTTGGTTCTCTAAGTCCGTGAAACAGTGAACAGAGAATGTATGAGTTTCTCAATTTTGGTAACAGATAGAAAGAAGCGAAAGTACACAGTGATTCATCTACCTAGAAAAGTTACAGAGGTTTACACAGAGAATTCCAAGTATAAGTGCAAGAAAATAAGAGAGACTTAGAAAACTTGTAAAACCTACATTGTGGATAGAGTTGAGAGTACTTAGCACTGTGAAAACAGCACTTTCGCCGATGGAAATTTAGTTCTCTAAGTCCGTGAAACAGTGAACAGAGAATGTATGAGTTTCTCAAGTTTGGTAACAGATAGAAACAAGTGAAAGTACACAGTGATTCATCTACCTAGAAAAGTTACAGAGGTTTACACAGAGAATTCCAAGGATAAGTACAAGAAAATGAGAGAGACTTAGAAAACTGGTGAAACCTACATTGTTGATAGAGTTGGGAGTACTTAGCACTGTGAAAACAGCACTTTCCCAGAAAGAAATCTACTTCTCTAACACTGGGAAACAGGGAACAGAGAATGTATGTGTTTCTCAAGATTGGTAACAGATAGAAACAAGAGAAAGTACACAGTGATTCATCTACCTAGAGAAGTTTCAGAAGTTCACTCAGAGAATTCCATGTATAAGAACAAGAAAACAAGAGAGACTTAGAAAACTGGTAAAACCTACATTGTGGATAGAGTTGGGAGTACTTAGCACTGTGAAAACAGCACTTTCCCAGACAGAAATCTACTTCTCTAACACTGGGAAACAGTGAACAGAGAATGTATGAGTTTCTCCAGATTGGTGACAGATAGAAACAAGAGAAAGTACACAGTGATTCATCTACCTAGAGAAGTTACAGAGGTTTACACAGAGAATTCCAAGTATAAGTGCAAGAAAATAAGAGAGACTTAGAAATCTTGTAAAACCTACATTGTGGATAGAGTTGGGAGTACTTAGCACAGTGAAAACAGCACTTTCGCCGAAGGAAATTTAGTTCTCTAAGTCCGTGAAACAGTGAACAGAGAATGTATGAGTTTCTCAAGTTTGGTAACAGATAGAAACAAGCGAAAGTACACAGTGATTCATCTACCTAGAAAAGTTACAGAGGTTTACACAGAGAATTCCAAGGATAAGTACAAGAAAATAAGAGAGACTTAGAAAACTGGTAAAACCTACATTGTTGATAGAGTTGGGAGTACTTAGCACTGTGAAAACAGCACTTTTGCAGAAAGAAATCTACTTCTCTAACACTGGGAAACAATGAACACAGAATGTATCAGTTTCTCAAGATTGGTAACAGATAGAAACAAGAGAAAGTACACAGTGATTCATATACCTAGAGAAGTTACAGAGGTTTACACAGAGAATTCCAAGTATAAGTACAAGAAAATAAGAGAGACTTAGAAAACTGGTAAAACCTACATTGTTGATAGAGTTGGGAGTACTTAGCACTGTGAAAACAGCACTTTCCCAGAAAGAAATCTACTTCTCTAACACTGGGAAACAGGGAACAGAGAATGTATGTGTTTCTCAAGATTGGTAACAGATAGAAACAAGAGAAAGTACACAGTGATTCATCTACCTAGAGAAGTTTCAGAAGTTCACTCAGAGAATTCCATGTATAAGAACAAGAAAATAAGAGAGACTTAGAAAACTGGTAAAACCTACATTGTGGATAGAGTTGGGAGTATTTAGCACTGTGAAAACAGCACTTTCCCAGACAGAAATCTACTTCTCTAAGACTGGGAAACAGTGAACAGAGAATGTATGAGTTTCTCCAGATTGGTGACAGATAGAAACAAGAGAAAGTACACAGTGATTCATCTACCTAGAGAAGTTACAGAGGTTTACACAGAGAATTCCAAGTATAAGTACAAGAAAATAAGAGAGACTTAGAAAACTGGTAAAACCTACACTGTTGATAGAGTTGGGAGTACTTAGCACTGTGAAAACAGCACTTTTGCAGAAAGAAATCTACTTCTCTAACACTGGGAAACAATGAACACAGAATGTATGAGTTTCTCAAGATTGGTAACAGATAGAAACAAGAGAAAGTACACAGTGATTCATATACCTAGAGAAGTTACAGAGGTTTACACAGAGAATTCCAAGTATAAGTACAAGAAAATAAGAGAGACTTAGAAAACTGGTAAAACCTACATTGTTGATAGAGTTGGGAGTACTTAGCACTGTGAAAACAGCACTTTCCCAGAAAGAAATCTACTTCTCTAACACTGGGAAACAGGGAACAGAGAATGTATGTGTTTCTCAAGATTGGTAACAGATAGAAACAAGAGAAAGTACACAGTGATTCATCTACCTAGAGAAGTTTCAGAAGTTCACTCAGAGAATTCCATGTATAAGAACAAGAAAATAAGAGAGACTTAGAAAACTGGTAAAACCTACATTGTGGATAGAGTTGGGAGTATTTAGCACTGTGAAAACAGCACTTTCCCAGACAGAAATCTACTTCTCTAAGACTGGGAAACAGTGAACAGAGAATGTATGAGTTTCTCCAGATTGGTGACAGATAGAAACAAGAGAAAGTACACAGTGATTCATCTACCTAGAGAAGTTACAGAGGTTTACACAGAGAATTCCAAGTATAAGTACAAGAAAATAAGAGAGACTTAGAAAACTGGTAAAACCTACACTGTTGATAGAGTTGGGAGTACTTAGCACTGTGAAAACAGCACTTTCGCCGAAAGAAATTTAGTTTTCTAAGTCCATGAAACAGTGAAAAGAGAATGTATCAGTTTCTCAAGATTGGTAACAGATAGAAACAAGAGAAAGTACACAGTGATTCATCTACCTAGAGAAGTTACAGAGGTTTACACAGAGAATTCCAAGTATAAGTACAAGAAAATAAGAGAGACTTAGAAAACTTGTAAAACCTACATTGTGGATAGAGTTGGGAGTACTTAGCACTGTGAAAACAACACTTTCGCCGAAGGAAATTTAGTTTTCTAAGTCCGTGAAACAGTGAACAGAGAATGTATGAGTTTCTCAAGTTTGGTAACAGATAGAAACAAGTGAAAGTACACAGTGATTCATCTACCTAGAAAAGTTACAGAGGTTTACACAGAGAATTCCAAGGATAAGTACAAGAAAATAAGAGAGACTTAGAAAACTGGTAAAACCTACATTGTTGATAGAGTTGGGAGTACTTAGCACTGTGAAAGCAGCACTTTCCCAGAAAGAAATCTACTTCTCTAACACTGGGAAACAATGAACAGAGAATGTATGAGTTTCTCAAGATTGGTAACAGATAGAAACAAGAGAAAGTACACAGTCATTCATATACCTAGAGAAGTTACAGAGGTTTACACAGAGAATTCCAAGTATAAGTACAAGAAAATAAGAGAGACTTAGAAAACTGGTAAAACCTACATTGTTGATAGAGTTGGGAGTACTTAGCACTGTGAAAACCGCACTTTCGCCGAAGGAAATTTAGTTCTCTAAGTCCGTGAAACAGTGAACAGAGAATGTATGAGTTTCTCAAGTTTGGTAACAGATAGAAACAGGTGAAAGTACACAGTGATTCATCTACCTAGAAAAGTTACAGAGGTTTACACAGAGAATTCCAAGGATAAGTACAAGAAAATAAGAGAGACTTAGAAAACTGGTAAAACCTACATTGTTAATAGAGTTGGGAGTACTTAGCACTGTGAAAACAGCACTTTCGCAGAAAGAAATCTACTTCTCTAACACTGGGGAACAATGAAAAGAGAATGTATGAGTTTCTCAAGATTGGTAACAGATAGAAACAAGAGAAAGTACACAGTCATTCGTATACCTAGAGAAGTTACAGAGGTTTACACAGAGAATTCCAAGTATAAGTACAAGAAAATAAGAGAGACTTAGAAAACTGGTAAAACCTACATTGTTGATAGAGTTGGGAGTACTTATCACTGTGAAAACAGCACTTTCGCCGAAGGAAATTTGGTTCTCTAAGTCCGTGAAACAGTGAACAGAGAATGTATGAGTTTCTCAAGTTTGGTAAAAAATAGAAACAAGCGAAAGTACACAGTGATTCCTCTACCTAGAAAAGTTACAGAGGTTTACACAGAGAATTCCAAGGATAAGTACAAGAAAATAAGAGAGACTTAGAAAACTGGTAAAACCTACATTGTTGATAGAGTTGGGAGTACTTAGCACTGTGAAAACCGCAGTTTCACCGAAGGAAATTTAGTTCTCTAAGTCCGTGAAACAGTGAACAGAGAATGTATGTGTTTCTCAAGTTTGGTAACAGATAGAAACAAGCGAAAGTACACAGTGATTCATCTACCTAGAAAAGTTACAGAGGTTTACACAGAGAATTCCAAGGATAAGTACAAGAAAATAAGAGAGACTTAGAAAACTGGTAAAACCTACATTGTTAATAGAGTTGGGAGTACTTAGCACTGTGAAAACAGCACTTTCGCAGAAAGAAATCTACTTCTCTAACACTGGGAAACAATGAACAGAGAATGTATGAGTTTCTCAAGATTGGTAACAGATAGAAACAAGAGAAAGTACACAGTCATTCATATACCTAGAGAAGTTACAGAGGTTTACACAGAGAATTCCAAGGATAAGTACAAGAAAATAAGAGAGACTTAGAAAACTGGTAAAACCTACATTGTTGATAGAGTTGGGAGTACTTAGCACTGTGAAAACAGCACTTTCGCCGAAGGAAATTTAGTTCTCTAAGTCCGTGAAACAGTGAACAGAGAATGTATGAGTTTCTCAAGTTTGGTAACAGATAGAAACAAGCGAAAGTACACAGTGATTCATCTACATAGAAAAGTTACAGAGGTTTACACAGAGAATTCCAAGGATAAGTACAAGAAAATAAGAGAGACTTAGAAAACTGGTAAAACCTACATTGTTGATAGAGTTGGGAGTACTTAGCACTGTGAAAACAGCACTTTCGCCGAAGGAAATTTAGTTCTCTAAGTCCGTGAAACAGTGAACAGAGAATGTATGAGTTTCTCAAGTTTGGTAACAGATAGAAACAAGCGAAAGTACACAGTGATTCATCTACCTAGAAAAGTTACAGAGGTTTACACAGAGAATTCCAAGGATAAGTACAAGAAAATAAGAGAGACTTAGAAAACTGGTAAAACCTACATTGTTAATAGAGTTGGGAGTACTTAGCACTGTGAAAACAGCAGTTTCGCAGAAAGAAATCTACTTCTCTAACACTGGGAAACAATGAACAGAGAATGTATGAGTTTCTCAAGATTGGTAACATATAGAAACAAGAGAAAGTACACACTGATTCATATACCTAGAGAAGTTACAGAGGTTTACACAGAGAATTCCAAGGATAAGTACAAGAAAATAAGAGAGACTTAGAAAACTGGTAAAACCTACATTGTTGATAGAGTTGGCAGTACTTAGCACTGTGAAAACATTACTTTCGCCGAAAGAAATTTAGTTCTCTAAGTCCTTGAAACAGTGAACAGAGAATGTATGAGTTTCTCAAGATTGGTAACAGATAGAAACAAGAGAAAGTACACAGTGATTCATTTACCTAGAAAAGTTACAGAGGTTTACACAGAGAAAACCAAGTATAAGTACAAGAAAATAAGAGAGACTTAGAAAACTGGTAAAACCTACATTGTTGATAGACTTGGGAGTACTTAGCACTGTGAAAACAGCACTTTCGCCGAAAAAATCTACTTCTCTAAAACTGGAAACAGTTAACAGAGAATGTATGAGTTCCTCAAGATTGATAATAGAAACAAGAGAAAGTACACAGTGATTCATCTACCTAGAGGAGTTACAGACGTTTACTCAGAGAATTCCATGTATAAGTACAAGAAAATAAGAGAGACTTAGAAAACTGGTAAAACCTACACTGTTGATAGAGTTGGGAGTACTTAGCACTGTGAAAACAGCACTTTCGTCGAAAGAAATTTAGTTTTCTAAGTCCGTGAAACAGTGAAAAGAGAATGTATCAGTTTCTGAAGATTGCTAACAGATAGAAACAAGAGAAAGTACACAGTGATTCATCTACCTAGAAAAGTTACAGAGGTTTACACAGAGAATTCCAAGTATAAGTACAAGAAAATAAGAGAGACTTAGAAAACTGGTAAAACCTACATTGTTGATAGAGTTGCGAGTACTTAGCGCTGTGAAAGCAGCACTTTCCCAGAAAGAAATCTACCTCTCTAACACTGGGAAACAGGGAACAGAGAATGTATGTGTTTCTCAAGATTGGTAACAGATAGAAACAAGAGAAAGTACACAGTGATTCATCTACCTAGAGAAGTTACAGAAGTGCACTCAGAGAATTCCATGTATAAGAACAAGAAAATAAGAGAGACTTAGAAAACTGGTAAAACCTACATTGTGGATAGAGTTGGGAGTATTTAGCACTGTGAAAACAGCACTTTCCCAGACAGAAATCTACTTCTCTAAGACTGGGAAACAGTGAACAGAGAATGTATGAGTTTCTCCTGATTGGTGACAGATAGAAACAAGAGAAAGTACACAGTGATTCATCTACCTAGAGAAGTTACAGAGGTTTACACAGAGAATTCCAAGGATAAGTACAAGAAAATAAGAGAGACTTAGAAAACTTGTAAACCTACATTGTGGATAGAGTTGGGAGTACTTAGCACTGTGAAAACAGCACTTTCGCCGAAGAAAATTTGGTTCTGTAAGTCCGTGAAACAGTGAACAGAGAATGTATGAGTTTCTCAATTTTGGTAACAGATAGAAAGAAGCGAAAGCACACAGTGATTCATCTACCTAGAAAAGTTACAGAGGTTTACACAGAGAATTCCAAGTATAAGTGCAAGAAAATAAGAGAGACTTAGAAAACTTGTAAAACCTACATTGTGGATAGAGTTGAGAGTACTTAGCACTGTGAAAACAGCACTTTCGCCGATGGAAATTTAGTTCTCTAAGTCCGTGAAACAGTGAACAGAGAATGTATGAGTTTCTCAAGTTTGGTAACAGATAGAAACAAGTGAAAGTACACAGTGATTCATCTACCTAGAAAAGTTACAGAGGTTTACACAGAGAATTCCAAGGATAAGTACAAGAAAATGAGAGAGACTTAGAAAACTGGTGAAACCTACATTGTTGATAGAGTTGGGAGTACTTAGCACTGTGAAAACAGCACTTTCCCAGAAAGAAATCTACTTCTCTAACACTGGGAAACAGGGAACAGAGAATGTATGTGTTTCTCAAGATTGGTAACAGATAGAAACAAGAGAAAGTACACAGTGATTCATCTACCTAGAGAAGTTTCAGAAGTTCACTCAGAGAATTCCATGTATAAGAACAAGAAAACAAGAGAGACTTAGAAAACTGGTAAAACCTACATTGTGGATAGAGTTGGGAGTACTTAGCACTGTGAAAACAGCACTTTCCCAGACAGAAATCTACTTCTCTAACACTGGGAAACAGTGAACAGAGAATGTATGAGTTTCTCCAGATTGGTGACAGATAGAAACAAGAGAAAGTACACACTGATTCATCTACCTAGAGAAGTTACAGAGGTTTACACAGAGAATTCCAAGTATAAGTGCAAGAAAATAAGAGAGACTTAGAAATCTTGTAAAACCTACATTGTGGATAGAGTTGGGAGTACTTAGCACAGTGAAAACAGCACTTTCGCCGAAGGAAATTTAGTTCTCTAAGTCCGTGAAACAGTGAACAGAGAATGTATGAGTTTCTCAAGTTTGGTAACAGATAGAAACAAGCGAAAGTACACAGTGATTCATCTACCTAGAAAAGTTACAGAGGTTTACACAGAGAATTCCAAGGATAAGTACAAGAAAATAAGAGAGACTTAGAAAACTGGTAAAACCTACATTGTTGATAGAGTTGGGAGTACTTAGCACTGTGAAAACAGCACTTTTGCAGAAAGAAATCTACTTCTCTAACACTGGGAAACAATGAACACAGAATGTATGAGTTTCTCAAGATTGGTAACAGATAGAAACAAGAGAAAGTACACAGTGATTCATATACCTAGAGAAGTTACAGAGGTTTACACAGAGAATTCCAAGTATAAGTACAAGAAAATAAGAGAGACTTAGAAAACTGGTAAAACCTACATTGTTGATAGAGTTGGGAGTACTTAGCACTGTGAAAACAGCACTTTCCCAGAAAGAAATCTATTTCTCTAACACTGGGAAACAGGGAACAGAGAATGTATGTGTTTCTCAAGATTGGTAACAGATAGAAACAAGAGAAAGTACACAGTGATTCATCTACCTAGAGAAGTTTCAGAAGTTCACTCAGAGAATTCCATGTATAAGAACAAGAAAATAAGAGAGACTTAGAAAACTGGTAAAACCTACATTGTGGATAGAGTTGGGAGTATTTAGCACTGTGAAAACAGCACTTTCCCAGACAGAAATCTACTTCTCTAAGACTGGGAAACAGTGAACAGAGAATGTATGAGTTTCTCCAGATTGGTGACAGATAGAAACAAGAGAAAGTACACAGTGATTCATCTACCTAGAGAAGTTACAGAGGTTTACACAGAGAATTCCAAGTATAAGTACAAGAAAATAAGAGAGACTTAGAAAACTGGTAAAAACTACACTGTTGATAGAGTTGGGAGTACTTAGCACTGTGAAAACAGCACTTTTGCAGAAAGAAATCTACTTCTCTAACACTGGGAAACAATGAACACAGAATGTATGAGTTTCTCAAGATTGGTAACAGATAGAAACAAGAGAAAGTACACAGTGATTCATATACCTAGAGAAGTTACAGAGGTTTACACAGAGAATTCCAAGTATAAGTACAAGAAAATAAGAGAGACTTAGAAAACTGGTAAAACCTACATTGTTGATAGAGTTGGGAGTACTTAGCACTGTGAAAACAGCACTTTCCCAGAAAGAAATCTACTTCTCTAACACTGGGAAACAGGGAACAGAGAATGTATGTGTTTCTCAAGATTGGTAACAGATAGAAACAAGAGAAAGTACACAGTGATTCATCTACCTAGAGAAGTTTCAGAAGTTCACTCAGAGAATTCCATGTATAAGAACAAGAAAATAAGAGAGACTTAGAAAACTGGTAAAACCTACATTGTGGATAGAGTTGGGAGTATTTAGCACTGTGAAAACAGCACTTTCCCAGACAGAAATCTACTTCTCTAAGACTGGGAAACAGTGAACAGAGAATGTATGAGTTTCTCCAGATTGGTGACAGATAGAAACAAGAGAAAGTACACAGTGATTCATCTACCTAGAGAAGTTACAGAGGTTTACACAGAGAATTCCAAGTATAAGTACAAGAAAATAAGAGAGACTTAGAAAACTGGTAAAACCTACACTGTTGATAGAGTTGGGAGTACTTAGCACTGTGAAAACAGCACTTTCGCCGAAAGAAATTTAGTTTTCTAAGTCCATGAAACAGTGAAAAGAGAATGTATCAGTTTCTCAAGATTGGTAACAGATAGAAACAAGAGAAAGTACACAGTGATTCATCTACCTAGAGAAGTTACAGAGGTTTACACAGAGAATTCCAAGTATAAGTACAAGAAAATAAGAGAGACTTAGAAAACTTGTAAAACCTACATTGTGGATAGAGTTGGGAGTACTTAGCACTGTGAAAACAACACTTTCGCCGAAGGAAATTTAGTTTTCTAAGTCCGTGAAACAGTGAACAGAGAATGTATGAGTTTCTCAAGTTTGGTAACAGATAGAAACAAGTGAAAGTACACAGTGATTCATCTACCTAGAAAAGTTACAGAGGTTTACACAGAGAATTCCAAGGATAAGTACAAGAAAATAAGAGAGACTTAGAAAACTGGTAAAACCTACATTGTTGATAGAGTTGGGAGTACTTAGCACTGTGAAAGCAGCACTTTCCCAGAAAGAAATCTACTTCTCTAACACTGGGAAACAATGAACAGAGAATGTATGAGTTTCTCAAGATTGGTAACAGATAGAAACAAGAGAAAGTACACAGTCATTCATATACCTAGAGAAGTTACAGAGGTTTACACAGAGAATTCCAAGTATAAGTACAAGAAAATAAGAGAGACTTAGAAAACTGGTAAAACCTACATTGTTGATAGAGTTGGGAGTACTTAGCACTGTGAAAACCGCACTTTCGCCGAAGGAAATTTAGTTCTCTAAGTCCGTGAAACAGTGAACAGAGAATGTATGAGTTTCTCAAGTTTGGTAACAGATAGAAACAGGTGAAAGTACACAGTGATTCATCTACCTAGAAAAGTTACAGAGGTTTACACAGAGAATTCCAAGGATAAGTACAAGAAAATAAGAGAGACTTAGAAAACTGGTAAAACCTACATTGTTAATAGAGTTGGGAGTACTTAGCACTGTGAAAACAGCACTTTCGCAGAAAGAAATCTACTTCTCTAACACTGGGGAACAATGAAAAGAGAATGTATGAGTTTCTCAAGATTGGTAACAGATAGAAACAAGAGAAAGTACACAGTCATTCGTATACCTAGAGAAGTTACAGAGGTTTACACAGAGAATTCCAAGTATAAGTACAAGAAAATAAGAGAGACTTAGAAAACTGGTAAAACCTACATTGTTGATAGAGTTGGGAGTACTTATCACTGTGAAAACAGCACTTTCGCCGAAGGAAATTTGGTTCTCTAAGTCCGTGAAACAGTGAACAGAGAATGTATGAGTTTCTCAAGTTTGGTAAAAAATAGAAACAAGCGAAAGTACACAGTGATTCCTCTACCTAGAAAAGTTACAGAGGTTTACACAGAGAATTCCAAGGATAAGTACAAGAAAATAAGAGAGACTTAGAAAACTGGTAAAACCTACATTGTTGATAGAGTTGGGAGTACTTAGCACTGTGAAAACCGCAGTTTCACCGAAGGAAATTTAGTTCTCTAAGTCCGTGAAACAGTGAACAGAGAATGTATGTGTTTCTCAAGTTTGGTAACAGATAGAAACAAGCGAAAGTACACAGTGATTCATCTACCTAGAAAAGTTACAGAGGTTTACACAGAGAATTCCAAGGATAAGTACAAGAAAATAAGAGAGACTTAGAAAACTGGTAAAACCTACATTGTTAATAGAGTTGGGAGTACTTAGCACTGTGAAAACAGCACTTTCGCAGAAAGAAATCTACTTCTCTAACACTGGGAAACAATGAACAGAGAATGTATGAGTTTCTCAAGATTGGTAACAGATAGAAACAAGAGAAAGTACACAGTCATTCATATACCTAGAGAAGTTACAGAGGTTTACACAGAGAATTCCAAGGATAAGTACAAGAAAATAAGAGAGACTTAGAAAACTGGTAAAACCTACATTGTTGATAGAGTTGGGAGTACTTAGCACTGTGAAAACAGCACTTTCGCCGAAGGAAATTTAGTTCTCTAAGTCCGTGAAACAGTGAACAGAGAATGTATGAGTTTCTCAAGTTTGGTAACAGATAGAAACAAGCGAAAGTACACAGTGATTCATCTACATAGAAAAGTTACAGAGGTTTACACAGAGAATTCCAAGGATAAGTACAAGAAAATAAGAGAGACTTAGAAAACTGGTAAAACCTACATTGTTGATAGAGTTGGGAGTACTTAGCACTGTGAAAACAGCACTTTCGCCGAAGGAAATTTAGTTCTCTAAGTCCGTGAAACAGTGAACAGAGAATGTATGAGTTTCTCAAGTTTGGTAACAGATAGAAACAAGCGAAAGTACACAGTGATTCATCTACCTAGAAAAGTTACAGAGGTTTACACAGAGAATTCCAAGGATAAGTACAAGAAAATAAGAGAGACTTAGAAAACTGGTAAAACCTACATTGTTAATAGAGTTGGGAGTACTTAGCACTGTGAAAACAGCAGTTTCGCAGAAAGAAATCTACTTCTCTAACACTGGGAAACAATGAACAGAGAATGTATGAGTTTCTCAAGATTGGTAACATATAGAAACAAGAGAAAGTACACACTGATTCATATACCTAGAGAAGTTACAGAGGTTTACACAGAGAATTCCAAGGATAAGTACAAGAAAATAAGAGAGACTTAGAAAACTGGTAAAACCTACATTGTTGATAGAGTTGGCAGTACTTAGCACTGTGAAAACATTACTTTCGCCGAAAGAAATTTAGTTCTCTAAGTCCTTGAAACAGTGAACAGAGAATGTATGAGTTTCTCAAGATTGGTAACAGATAGAAACAAGAGAAAGTACACAGTGATTCATTTACCTAGAAAAGTTACAGAGGTTTACACAGAGAAAACCAAGTATAAGTACAAGAAAATAAGAGAGACTTAGAAAACTGGTAAAACCTACATTGTTGATAGACTTGGGAGTACTTAGCACTGTGAAAACAGCACTTTCGCCGAAAAAATCTACTTCTCTAAAACTGGAAACAGTTAACAGAGAATGTATGAGTTCCTCAAGATTGATAATAGAAACAAGAGAAAGTACACAGTGATTCATCTACCTAGAGGAGTTACAGACGTTTACTCAGAGAATTCCATGTATAAGTACAAGAAAATAAGAGAGACTTAGAAAACTGGTAAAACCTACACTGTTGATAGAGTTGGGAGTACTTAGCACTGTGAAAACAGCACTTTCGTCGAAAGAAATTTAGTTTTCTAAGTCCGTGAAACAGTGAAAAGAGAATGTATCAGTTTCTCAAGATTGCTAACAGATAGAAACAAGAGAAAGTACACAGTGATTCATCTACCTAGAAAAGTTACAGAGGTTTACACAGAGAATTCCAAGTATAAGTACAAGAAAATAAGAGAGACTTAGAAAACTGGTAAAACCTACATTGTTGATAGAGTTGCGAGTACTTAGCGCTGTGAAAGCAGCACTTTCCCAGAAAGAAATCTACCTCTCTAACACTGGGAAACAGGGAACAGAGAATGTATGTGTTTCTCAAGATTGGTAACAGATAGAAACAAGAGAAAGTACACAGTGATTCATCTACCTAGAGAAGTTACAGAAGTGCACTCAGAGAATTCCATGTATAAGAACAAGAAAATAAGAGAGACTTAGAAAACTGGTAAAACCTACATTGTGGATAGAGTTGGGAGTATTTAGCACTGTGAAAACAGCACTTTCCCAGACAGAAATCTACTTCTCTAAGACTGGGAAACAGTGAACAGAGAATGTATGAGTTTCTCCTGATTGGTGACAGATAGAAACAAGAGAAAGTACACAGTGATTCATCTACCTAGAGAAGTTACAGAGGTTTACACAGAGAATTCCAAGGATAAGTACAAGAAAATAAGAGAGACTTAGAAAACTTGTAAACCTACATTGTGGATAGAGTTGGGAGTACTTAGCACTGTGAAAACAGCACTTTCGCCGAAGAAAATTTGGTTCTGTAAGTCCGTGAAACAGTGAACAGAGAATGTATGAGTTTCTCAATTTTGGTAACAGATAGAAAGAAGCGAAAGTACACAGTGATTCATCTACCTAGAAAAGTTACAGAGGTTTACACAGAGAATTCCAAGTATAAGTGCAAGAAAATAAGAGAGACTTAGAAAACTTGTAAAACCTACATTGTGGATAGAGTTGAGAGTACTTAGCACTGTGAAAACAGCACTTTCGCCGATGGAAATTTAGTTCTCTAAGTCCGTGAAACAGTGAACAGAGAATGTATGAGTTTCTCAAGTTTGGTAACAGATAGAAACAAGTGAAAGTACACAGTGATTCATCTACCTAGAAAAGTTACAGAGGTTTACACAGAGAATTCCAAGGATAAGTACAAGAAAATGAGAGAGACTTAGAAAACTGGTGAAACCTACATTGTTGATAGAGTTGGGAGTACTTAGCACTGTGAAAACAGCACTTTCCCAGAAAGAAATCTACTTCTCTAACACTGGGAAACAGGGAACAGAGAATGTATGTGTTTCTCAAGATTGGTAACAGATAGAAACAAGAGAAAGTACACAGTGATTCATCTACCTAGAGAAGTTTCAGAAGTTCACTCAGAGAATTCCATGTATAAGAACAAGAAAACAAGAGAGACTTAGAAAACTGGTAAAACCTACATTGTGGATAGAGTTGGGAGTACTTAGCACTGTGAAAACAGCACTTTCCCAGACAGAAATCTACTTCTCTAACACTGGGAAACAGTGAACAGAGAATGTATGAGTTTCTCCAGATTGGTGACAGATAGAAACAAGAGAAAGTACACACTGATTCATCTACCTAGAGAAGTTACAGAGGTTTACACAGAGAATTCCAAGTATAAGTGCAAGAAAATAAGAGAGACTTAGAAATCTTGTAAAACCTACATTGTGGATAGAGTTGGGAGTACTTAGCACAGTGAAAACAGCACTTTCGCCGAAGGAAATTTAGTTCTCTAAGTCCGTGAAACAGTGAACAGAGAATGTATGAGTTTCTCAAGTTTGGTAACAGATAGAAACAAGCGAAAGTACACAGTGATTCATCTACCTAGAAAAGTTACAGAGGTTTACACAGAGAATTCCAAGGATAAGTACAAGAAAATAAGAGAGACTTAGAAAACTGGTAAAACCTACATTGTTGATAGAGTTGGGAGTACTTAGCACTGTGAAAACAGCACTTTTGCAGAAAGAAATCTACTTCTCTAACACTGGGAAACAATGAACACAGAATGTATGAGTTTCTCAAGATTGGTAACAGATAGAAACAAGAGAAAGTACACAGTGATTCATATACCTAGAGAAGTTACAGAGGTTTACACAGAGAATTCCAAGTATAAGTACAAGAAAATAAGAGAGACTTAGAAAACTGGTAAAACCTACATTGTTGATAGAGTTGGGAGTACTTAGCACTGTGAAAACAGCACTTTCCCAGAAAGAAATCTACTTCTCTAACACTGGGAAACAGGGAACAGAGAATGTATGTGTTTCTCAAGATTGGTAACAGATAGAAACAAGAGAAAGTACACAGTGATTCATCTACCTAGAGAAGTTTCAGAAGTTCACTCAGAGAATTCCATGTATAAGAACAAGAAAATAAGAGAGACTTAGAAAACTGGTAAAACCTACATTGTGGATAGAGTTGGGAGTATTTAGCACTGTGAAAACAGCACTTTCCCAGACAGAAATCTACTTCTCTAAGACTGGGAAACAGTGAACAGAGAATGTATGAGTTTCTCCAGATTGGTGACAGATAGAAACAAGAGAAAGTACACAGTGATTCATCTACCTAGAGAAGTTACAGAGGTTTACACAGAGAATTCCAAGTATAAGTACAAGAAAATAAGAGAGACTTAGAAAACTGGTAAAACCTACACTGTTGATAGAGTTGGGAGTACTTAGCACTGTGAAAACAGCACTTTCGCCGAAAGAAATTTAGTTTTCTAAGTCCATGAAACAGTGAAAAGAGAATGTATCAGTTTCTCAAGATTGGTAACAGATAGAAACAAGAGAAAGTACACAGTGATTCATCTACCTAGAGAAGTTACAGAGGTTTACACAGAGAATTCCAAGTATAAGTACAAGAAAATAAGAGAAACTTAGAAAACTTGTAAAACCTACATTGTGGATAGAGTTGGGAGTACTTAGCACTGTGAAAACAACACTTTCGCCGAAGTAAATTTAGTTTTCTAAGTCCGTGAAACAGTGAACAGAGAATGTATGAGTTTCTCAAGTTTGGTAACAGATAGAAACAAGTGAAAGTACACAGTGATTCATCTACCTAGAAAAGTTACAGAGGTTTACACAGAGAATTCCAAGGATAAGTACAAGAAAATAAGAGAGACTTAGAAAACTGGTAAAACCTACATTGTTGATAGAGTTGGGAGTACTTAGCACTGTGAAAGCAGCACTTTCCCAGAAAGAAATCTACTTCTCTAACACTGGGAAACAGTGAACAGAGAATGTATGTGTTTCTCAAGATTGGTAACAGATAGAAACAAGAGAAAGTACACAGTGATTCACCTACCTAGAGAAGTTACAGAAGTTTACTCAGAGAATTCCATGTATAAGTACAAGAAAATAAGAGAGACTTAGAAAACTGGTAAAACCTACATTGTGGATAGAGTTGGGAGTACTTAGCAGTGTGAAAACAGCACTTTCACCGAAGGAAATTTAGTTCTCTAAGTCCGTGAAACAGTGAACAGAGAATGTATGAGTTTCTCAAGTTTGGTAACAGATAGAAACAAGCGAAAGTACACACTGATTCATCTACCTAGAAAAGTTACAGAGGTTTACACAGAGAATTCCAAGGATAAGTACAAGAAAATAAGAGAGACTTAGAAAACCGGTAAAACCTACATTGTTGATAGAGTTGGGAGTACTTAGCACTGTGAAAACAGCACTTTCGCAGAAAGAAACCTACTTCTCTAACACTGGGAAACAGTGAACAGAGAATGTATGAGTTTCTCAAGATTGGTAACAGATAGAAATAAGAGAAAGTACACAGTGATTCATCTACCTAGAGAAGTGACAGAAGTTTACTCACAGAATTCCATGTATAAGTACAAGAAAATAAGAGAGACTTAAAAAACTGGTAAAACGTACATTGTGGATAGAGTTGGGAGTACCTAGCACTGTGAAAACAGCACTTTCGCCGAAGGAAATTTAGTTCTCTAAGTCCGTGAAACAGTGAACAGAGAATGTATGAGTTTCTCAAGTTTGGTAACAGATAGAAACAAGCGAAAGTACACAGTGATTCATCTACCTAGAAAAGTTACAGAGATTTACACAGAGAATTCCAAAGATAAGTACAAGAAAATAAGAGAGACTTAGAAAACTGGTAAAACCTACATTGTTGATAGAGGTGGGAGTACTTAGCACTGTGAAAACAGCACTTTCGCCGAAGGAAATTTAGTTCTCTACGTCCGTGAAACAGTGAACAGAGAATGTATGAGTTTCTCAAGTTTGGTAACAGATAGAAACAAGCGAAAGTACACAGTGATTCATCTACCTAGAAAAGTTACAGAGGTTTACACAGAGAATTCCAAGGATAAGTACAAGAAAATAAGAGAGACTTAGAAAGCCGGTAAAACCTACATTGTTGATAGAATTGGGAGTACTTAGCAATGTGAAAACAGCACTTTCGCAGAAAGAAATCTACTTCTCTAACACTGGGAAACAGTGAACAGAGAATGTATGAGTTTCTCAAGATTGGTAACAGATAGAAACAAGAGAAAGTACACAGTGATTCATATACCTAGAGAAGTTACAGAGGTTTACACAGAGAATTCCAAGGATAAGTACAAGAAAATAAGAGAGACTTAGAAAACTGGTAAAACCTACATTGTTGATAGAGTTGGGAGTACTTAGCACTGTGAAAACAGCACTTCCGCCGAAGGAAATTTAGTTCTCTAAGTCCGTGAAACAGTGAACAGAGAATGTATGAGTTTCTCAAGTTTGGTAACAGATAGAAACAAGCGAAAGTACACAGTGATTCATCTACCTAGAAAAGTTACAGAGGTTTACACAGAGAATTCCAAGGATAAGTACAAGAAAATAAGAGAGACTTAGAAAACTGGTAAAACCTACATTGTTGATAGAGTTGAGAGTACTTAGCACTGTGAAAACAGCACTTTCACCGAAGGAAATTTAGTTCTCTAAGTCCGTGAAACAGTGAACAGAGAATGTATGAGTTTCTCAAGTTTGGTAACAGATAGAAACAAGCGAAAGTACACAGTGATTCATCTACCTAGAAAAGTTACAGAGGTTTACACAGAGAATTCCAAGTATAAGTACAAGAAAATAAGAGAGACTTAGAAAACCGGTAAAACCTACATTGTTGATAGAGTTGGGAGTACTTAGCGCTGTGAAAACAGCACTTTCGCAGAAAGAAATCTACTTCTCTAACACTGGGAAACAGTGAACAGAGAATGTATGAGTTTCTCAAGATTTGTAACAGATAGAAACAAGAGAAAGTACACAGTGATTCATATACCTAGAGAAGTTACAGAGGTTTACACAGAGAATTCCAAGTATAAGTACAAGAAAAAAAGAGAGACTTAGAAAACTGGTGAAACCTACATTGTTGATAGAGTTGGGAGTACCTAGCACTGTGAAAACAGCACTTTCGCCGAAGGAAATTTAGTTCTCTAAGTCCGTGAAACAGTGAACAGAGAATGTATGAGTTTCTCAAGTTTGGTAACAGATAGAAACAAGCGAAAGTACACAGTGATTCATCTACCTAGAAAAATTACAGAGGTTTACACCGAGAATTCCAAGGATAAGTACAAGAAAATAAGAGAGACTTAGAAAACTGGTAAAACCTACATTGTTGATAGAGTTGGGAGTACTTAGCACTGTGAAAACAGCACTTTCACCGAAGGAAATTTAGTTCTCTAAGTCCGTGAAACAGTGAACAGAGAATGTATGAGTTTCTCAAGTTTGGTAACAGATAGAAACAAGCGAAAGTAGACAGTGATTCATCTACCTAGAAAAGTTACAGAGGTTTACACAGAGAATTCCAAGGATAAGTACAAGAAAATAAGAGAGACTTAGAAAACTGGTAAAACCTACATTGTTGTTAGAGTTGGGAGTACTTAGCACTGTGAAAACAGCACTTTCGCCGAAGGAATATTAGTTCTCTAAGTCTGTGAAACAGTGAAGAGAGAATGTATGAGTTTCTCAAGTTTGGTAACAGATAGAAACAAGCGAAAGTACACAGTGATTCATCTACCTAGAAAAGTTACAGAGGTTTACACAGAGAATTCCAAGGATAAGTACAAGAAAATAAGAGAGACTTAGAAAACCGGTAAAACCTACATTGTTGATAGAGTTGGGAGTACTTAGCACTGTAAAAACAGCACTTTCGCAGAAAGAAACCTACTTCTCTAACACTGGGAAACAGTGAACAGAGAATGTATGAGTTTCTCAAGATCGGTAACAGATAGAAACAAGAGAAAGTACACAGTGATTCATCTACCTAGAGAAGTTACAGAAGTTTACTCACAGAATTCCATGTATAAGTACAAGAAAATAACAGAGACTTAGAAAACTGGTAAAACTACATTGTGGATAGAGTTGGGAGTACCTAGCACTGTGAAAACAGCACTTTCGCCGAAGGAAATTTAGTTCTCTCAGTCCGTGAAACAGTGAACAGAGAATGTATGAGTTTCTCAAGTTTGGTAACAGATAGAAACAAGCGAAAGTACACAGTGATTCATCTACCTAGAAAAGTTACAGAGGTTTACACAGAGAATTCCAAGGATAAGTACAAGAAAATAAGAGAGACTCAGAAAACTGGTAAAACCTACACTGTTGATAGAGTTGGGAGTACTTAGCACTGTGAAAACAGCACTTTCGCCGAAGGAAATTTAGTTCTCCAAGTCCGTGAAACAGTGAACAGAGAATGTATGAGTTTCTCAAGTTTGGTAACAGATAGAAACAAGCGAAAGTACACAGTGATTCATCTACCTAGAAAAGTTACAGAGGTTTACACAGAGAATTCCAAGGATAAGTACAAGAAAATAAGAGAGACTTAGAAAACTGGTAAAACCTACATTGTTGATAGAGTTGGGAGTACTTAGCACTGTGAAAACAGCACTTTCGCAGAAAGAAATCTACTTCTCTAACACTGGGAAACAGTGAACAGAGAATGTATGAGTTTCTCAAGATTGGTAACAGATAGAAACAAGAGAAAGTACACAGTGATTCCTCTATCTAGAAAAGTTACAGAGGTTTACACAGAGATTTCCAAGGATAAGTACAAGAAAATAAGAGAGACTTAGAAAACCGGTAAAACCTACATTGTTGATAGAATTGGGAGTACTTAGCAATGTGAAAACAACACTTTCGCAGAAAGAAATCTACTTCTCTAACACCGGGAAACAGTGAACAGAGAATGTATGAGTTTCTCAAGATTGGTAACAGATAGAAACAAGAGAAAGTACACAGTGATTCATCTACCTAGAGAAGTTACAGAGGTTTACACAGAGAATTCCAAGGATAAGTACAAGAAAATAAGAGAGACTTAGAACACTGGTAAAACCTACATTGTTGATAGAGTTGGGAGTACTTAGCACTGTGAAAACAGCACTTTCGCCGAAGGAAATTTAGTTCTCTAAGTCCGTGAAACAGTGAACAGAGAATGTATGAGTTTCTCAAGTTTGGTAACAGATAGAAACAAGCGAAAGTACACAGTGATTCATCTACCTAGAAAAGTTACAGAGGTTTACACAGAGAATTCCAAGGATAAGTACAAGAAAATAAGAGAGACTTAGAAAACTGGTAAAACCTACATTGTTGTTAGAGTTGGGCGTCCTTAGCACTGTGAAAACAGCACTTTCGCTGAAGGAATATTAGTTCTCTCAGTCTGTGAAACAGTGAACAGAGAATGTATGAGTTTCTCAAGTTTGGTAACAGATAGAAACAAGCGAAAGTGCACAGTGATTCATCTACCTAGAAAAGTTACAGAGGTTTACACAGAGAATTCCAAGGATAAGTACAAGAAAATAAGAGAGACTTAGAAAACCGGTAAAACCTACATTGTTGATAGAGTTGGGAGTACTTAGCACTGTGAAAACAGCACTTTCGCAGAAAGAAACCTACTTCTCTAACACTGGGAAACAGTGAACAGAGAATGTATGAGTTTCCCAAGATCGGTAACAGATAGAAACAAGAGAAAGTACACAGTGATTCATCTACCTAGAGAAGTTACAGAAGTTTACTCACAGAATTCCATGTATAAGTACAAGAAAATAAGAGAGACTTAGAAAACTGGTAAAACCTACATTGTGGATAGAGTTGGGAGTACCTAGCACTGTGAAAACAGCACTTTCGCCGAAGGAAATTTAGTTCTCTCAGTCCGTGAAACAGTGAACAGAGAATGTATGAGTTTCTCAAGTTTGGTAACAGATAGAAACAAGCGAAAGTACACAGTGATTCATCTACCTAGAAAAGTTACAGAGGTTTACACAGAGAATTCCAAGGATAAGTACAAGAAAATAAGAGAGACTTAGAAAACTGGTAAAACCTACATTGTTGATAGAGTTGGGAGTACTTAGCACTGTGAAAACAGCACTTTCGCCGAAGGAAAGTTAGTTCTCTAAGTCCGTGAAACAGTGAACAGAGAATGTATGAGTTTCTCAAGTTTGGTAACAGATAGAAACAAGCGAAAGTACACAGTGATTCATCTACCTAGAAAAGTTACAGAGGTTTACACAGAGAATTCCAAGGATAAGTACAAGAAAATAAGAGAGACTTAGAAAACTGGTAAAACCTACATTGTTGATAGAGTTGGGAGTACTTAGCACTGTGAAAACAGCACTTTCACAGAAAGAAATCTACTTCTCTAACCCTGGGAAACAGTGAACAGAGAATGTATGAGTTTCTCAAGATTGGTAACAGATAGAAACAAGAGAAAGTACACAGTGATTCATCTACCTAGAAATGTTACAGAGGTTTACACAGAGAATTCCAAGGATAAGTACAAGAAAATAAGAGAGACTTAGAAAACCGGTAAAACCTACATTGTTGATAGAGTTGGGAGTACTTAGCACTGTGAAAACAGCACTTTCGCAGAAAGAAACCTACTTCTCTAACACTGGGAAACAGTGAACAGAGAATGTATGAGTTTTTCAAGATTGGTAACAGATAGAAACAAGAGAAAGTACACAGTGATTCATCTACCTAGAGAAGTGACAGAAGTTTACTCACAGAATTCCATGTATAAGTACAAGAAAATAAGAGAGACTTAAAAAACTGGTAAAACGTACATTGTGGATAGAGTTGGGAGTACCTAGCACTGTGAAAACAGCACTTTCGCCGAAGGAAATTTAGTTCTCTAAGTCCGTGAAACAGTGAACAGAGAATGTATGAGTTTCTCAAGTTTGGTAACAGATAGAAACAAGCGAAAGTACACAGTGATTCATCTACCTAGAAAAGTTACAGAGGTTTACACAGAGAATTCCAAGTATAAGTACAAGAAAATAAGAGAGACTTAGAAAACCGGTAAAACCTACATTGTTGATAGAGTTGGGAGTACTTAGCGCTGTGAAAACAGCACTTTCGCAGAAAGAAATCTACTTCTCTAACACTGGGAAACAGTGAACAGACAATGTATGAGTTTCTCAAGATTGGTAACAGATAGAAACAAGAGAAAGTACACAGTGATTCATATACCTAGAGAAGTTACAGAGGTTTACACAGAGAATTCCAAGGATAAGTACAAGAAAATAAGAGAGACTTAGAAAACTGGTAAAACCTACATTGTTGATAGAGTTGGGAGTACTTAGCACTGTGAAAACAGCACTTCCGCCGAAGGAAATTTAGTTCTCTAAGTCCGTGAAACAGTGAACAGAGAATGTATGAGTTTCTCAAGTTTGGTAACAGATAGAAACAAGCGAAAGTACACAGTGATTCATCTACCTAGAAAAGTTACAGAGGTTTACACAGAGAATTCCAAGGATAAGTACAAGAAAATAAGAGAGACTTAGAAAACTGGTAAAACCTACATTGTTGATAGAGTTGAGAGTACTTAGCACTGTGAAAACAGCACTTTCACCGAAGGAAATTTAGTTCTCTAAGTCCGTGAAACAGGGAACAGAGAATGTATGAGTTTCTCAAGTTTGGTAACAGATAGAAACAAGCGAAAGTACACAGTGATTCATCTACCTAGAAAAGTTACAGAGGTTTACACAGAGAATTCCAAGTATAAGTACAAGAAAATAAGAGAGACTTAGAAAACCGGTAAAACCTACATTGTTGATAGAGTTGGGAGTACTTAGCGCTGTGAAAACAGCACTTTCGCAGAAAGAAATCTACTTCTCTAACACTGGGAAACAGTGAACAGAGAATGTATGAGTTTCTCAAGATTTGTAACAGATAGAAACAAGAGAAAGTACACAGTGATTCATATACCTAGAGAAGTTACAGAGGTTTACACAGAGAATTCCAAGTATAAGTACAAGAAAAAAAGAGAGACTTAGAAAACTGGTGAAACCTACATTGTTGATAGAGTTGGGAGTACTTAGCACTGTGAAAACAGCACTTTCACCGAAGGAAATTTAGTTCTCTAAGTCCGTGAAACAGTGAACAGAGAATGTATGAGTTTCTCAAGTTTGGTAACAGATAGAAACAAGCGAAAGTACACAGTGATTCATCTACCTAGAAAAGTTACAGAGGTTTACACAGAGAATTCCAAGGATAAGTACAAGAAAATAAGAGAGACTTAGAAAACTGGTAAAACCTACATTGTTGTTAGAGTTGGGAGTACTTAGCACTGTGAAAACAGCACTTTCGCCGAAGGAATATTAGTTCTCTAAGTCTGTGAAACAGTGAACAGAGAATGTATGAGTTTCTCAAGTTTGGTAACAGATAGAAACAAGCGAAAGTACACAGTGATTCATCTACCTAGAAAAGTTACAGAGGTTTACACAGAGAATTCCAAGGATAAGTACAAGAAAATAAGAGAGACTTAGAAAGCCGGTAAAACCTACATTGTTGATAGAGTTGGGAGTACTTAGCACTGTGAAAACAGCACTTTCGCAGAAAGAAATCTACTTCTCTAACACTGGGAAACAGTGAACAGAGAATGTATGAGTTTCTCAAGATCGGTAACAGATAGAAACAAGAGAAAGTACACAGTGATTCATCTACCTAGAGAAGTTACAGAAGTTTACTCACAGAATTCAATGTATAAGTACAAGAAAATAAGAGAGACTTAGAAAACTGGTAAAACTACATTGTGGATAGAGTTGGGAGTACCTAGCACTGTGAAAACAGCACTTTCGCCGATGGAAATTTAGTTCTCTCAGTCCGTGAAACAGTGAACAGAGAATGTATGAGTTTCTCAAGTTTGGTAACAGATAGAAACAAGCGAAAGTACACAGTGATTCATCTACCTAGAAAAGTTACAGAGGTTTACACAGAGAATTCCAAGGATAAGTACAAGAAAATAAGAGAGACTTAGAAAACTGGTAAAACCTACATTGTTGATAGAGTTGGGAGTACTTAGCACTGTGAAAACAGCACTTTCGCCGAAGGAAATTTAGTTCTCTAAGTCCGTGAAACAGTGAACAGAGAATGTATGAGTTTCTCAAGTTTGGTAACAGATAGAAACAAGCGAAAGTACACAGTGATTCATCTACCTAGAAAAGATACAGAGGTTTACACAGAGAATTCCACGGATAAGTACAAGAAAATAAGAGAGACTTAGAAAACTGGTAAAACCTACATTGTTGATAGAGTTGGGAGTACTTAGCACTGTGAAAACAGCACTTTCGCAGAAAGAAATCTACTTCTCTAACACTGGGAAACAGTGAACAGAGAATGTATGAGTTTCTCAAGATTGGTAACAGATAGAAACAAGAGAAAGTACACAGTGATTCCTCTACCTAGAAAAGTTACAGAGGTTTACACAGAGATTTCCAAGGATAAGTACAAGAAAATAAGAGAGACTTAGAAAACCGGTAAAACCTACATTGTTGATAGAATTGGGAGTACTTAGCAATGTGAAAACAACACTTTCGCAGAAAGAAATCTACTTCTCTAACACCGGGAAACAGTGAACAGAGAATGTATGAGTTTCTCAAGATTTGTAACAGATAGAAACAAGAGAAAGTACACAGTGATTCATATACCTAGAGAAGTTACAGAGGTTTACACAGAGAATTCCAAGTATAAGTACAAGAAAAAAAGAGAGACTTAGAAAACTGGTGAAACCTACATTGTTGATAGAGTTGGGAGTACCTAGCACTGTGAAAACAGCACTTTCGCCAAAGGAAATTTAGTTCTCTAAGTCCGTGAAACAGTGAACAGAGAATGTATGAGTTTCTCAAGTTTGGTAACAGATAGAAACAAGCGAAAGTACACAGTGATTCATCTACCTAGAAAAATTACAGAGGTTTACACCGAGAATTCCAAGGATAAGTACAAGAAAATAAGAGAGACTTAGAAAACCGGTAAAACCTACATTGTTGATAGAGTTGGGAGTACTTAGCACTGTGAAAACAGCACTTTCGCCGAAGGAAATTTAGTTCTCTAAGTCCGTGAAGCAGTGAACAGAGAATGTATGAGTTTCTCAAGTTTGGTAACAGATAGAAACAAGCGAAAGTACACAGTGATTCATCTACCTAGAAAAGTTACAGAGGTTTACACAGAGAATTCCAAGGATAAGTACAAGAAAATAAGAGAGACAAAGAAAACTGGTAAAACCTACATTGTTGTTAGAGTTGGGAGTCCTTAGCACTGTGAAAACAGCACTTTCGCCGAAGGAATATTAGTTCTCTCAGTCTGTGAAACAGTGAACAGAGAATGTATGAGTTTCTCAAGTTTGGTAACAGATAGAAACAAGCGAAAGTACACAGTGATTCATCTACCTAGAAAAGTTACAGAGGTTTACACAGAGAATTCCAAGGATAAGTACAAGAAAATAAGAGAGACTTAGAAAACCGGTAAAACCTACATTGTTGATAGAGTTGGGAGTACTTAGCACTGTGAAAACAGCACTTTCGCAGAAAGAAACATACTTCTCTAACACTGGGAAACAGTGAACAGAGAATGTATGAGTTTCTCAAGATCGGTAACAGATAGAAACAAGAGAAAGTACACAGTGTTTCATCTACCTAGAGAAGTTACAGAAGTTTACTCACAGAATTCCATGTATAAGTACAAGAAAATAAGAGAGACTTAGAAAACTGGTAAAACCTACACTGTGGATAGAGTTGGGAGTACCTCGCACTGTGAAAACAGCACTTTCGCCGAAGGAAATTTAGTTCTCTCAGTCCGTGAAACAGTGAACAGAGAATGTATGAGTTTCTCAAGTTTGGTAACAGATAGAAACAAGCGAAAGTACACAGTGATTCATCTACCTAGAAAAGTTACAGAGGTTTACACAGAGAATTCCAAGGATAAGTACAAGAAAATAAGAGAGACTTAGAAAACTGGTAAAACCTACATTGTTGATAGAGTTGGGAGTACTTAGCACTGTGAAAACAGCACTTTCGCCGAAGGAAAGTTAGTTCTCTAAGTCCGTGAAACAGTGAACAGAGAATGTATGAGTTTCTCAAGTTTGGTAACAGATAGAAACAAGCGAAAGTACACAGTGATTCATCTACCTAGAAAAGTTACAGAGGTTTACACAGAGAATTCCAGGATAAGTACAAGAAAATAAGAGAGACTTAGAAAACTGGTAAAACCTACATTGTTGATAGAGTTGGGAGTACTTAGCACTGTGAAAACAGCACTTTCACAGAAAGAAATCTACTTCTCTAACACTGGGAAACAGTGAACAGAGAATGTATGAGTTTCTCAAGATTGGTAACAGATAGAAACAAGAGAAAGTACACAGTGATTCCTCTACCTAGAAAAGTTACAGAGGTTTACACAGAGATTTCCAAGGATAAGTACAAGAAAATGAGAGAGACTTAGAAAACCGGTAAAACCTACATTGTTGATAGAATTGGGAGTACTTAGCAATGTGAAAACAACACTTTCGCAGAAAGAAATCTACTTCTCTAACACTGGGAAACAGTGAACAGAGAATGTATGAGTTTCTCAAGATTGGTAACAGATAGAAACAAGAGAAAGTACACAGTGATTCATCTACCTAGAGAAGTTACAGAAGTTTACTCACAGAATTCCATGTATAAGTACAAGAAAATAAGAGAGACTTAGAAAACTGGTAAAACCTACATTGTGGATAGAGTTGGGAGTACCTAGCACTGTGAAAACAGCACTTTCGCCGAAGGAAATTTAGTTCTCTAAGTCCGTGAAACAGTGAACAGAGAATGTATGAGTTTCTCAAGTTTGGTAACAGATAGAAACAAGCGAAAGTACACAGTGATTCATCTACCTAGAAAAGTTAGAGAGGTTTACACAGAGAATTCCAAGGATAAGTACAAGAAAATAAGAGAGACTTAGAAAACTGGTAAAACCTACATTGTTGATAGAGTTGGGAGTACTTAGCACTGTGAAAACAGCACTTTCGCCGAAGGAAATTTAGTTCTCTAAGTCCGTGAAACAGTGAACAGAGAATGTATGAGTTTCTCAAGTTTGGTAACAGATAGAAACAAGCGAAAGTACACAGTGATTCATCTACCTAGAAAAGTTACAGAGGTTTACACAGAGAATTCCAAGGATAAGTACAAGAAAATAAGAGAGACTTAGAAAACCGGTAAAACCTACATTGTTGATAGAGTTGGGAGTACTTAGCGCTGTGAAAACAGCACTTTCGCAGAAAGAGATCTACTTCTCTAACACTGGGAAACAGTGAACAGAGAATGTATGAGTTTCTCAAGATTTGTAACAGATAGAAACAAGAGAAAGTACACAGTGATTCATCTACCTAGAAAAGTTACAGAGGTTTACACAGAGAATTCCAAGTATAAGTACAAGAAAATAAGAGAGACTTAGAAAACTGGTAAAACCTACATTGTTGATAGAGTTGGGAGTACTTAGCACTGTGAAAACAGCACTTTCGCCGAAGGAAATTTAGTTCTCTAAGTCCGTGAAACAGTGAACAGAGAATGTATGAGTTTCTCAAGTTTGGTAACAGATAAAAACAAGCGAAAGTACACAGTGATTCATCTACCTAGAAAAGTTACAGAGGTTTACACAGAGAATTCCAAGGATAAGTACAAGAAAATAAGAGAGACTTAGAAAACTGGTAAAACCTACATTGTTGATAGACTTGGGAGTACTTAGCACTCTGAAAACAGCACTTTTGCCGAAAAAATCTACTTCTCTAAAACTGGGAAACAGTGAACAGAAAATGTATGAGTTTCTCAAGTTTGGTAACAGATAAAAACAAGCGAAAGTACACAGTGATTCATCTACCTAGAAAAGTTACAGAGGTTTACACAGAGAATTCCAAGGATAAGTACAAGAAAATAAGAGAGACTTAGAACACTGGTAAAACCTACATTGTGGATAGAGTTGGGAGTACTTAGCACTGTGAAAACAGCACTTTCGCCGAAGGAAATTTAGTTCTCTAAGTCTGTGAAACAGTGAACAGAGAATGTATGAGTTTCTCAAGTTTGGTAACAGATAGAAACAAGAGAAAGTACACAGTCATTCATATACCTAGAGAAGTTACAGAGGTTTACACAGAGAATTCCAAGGATAAGTACAAGAAAATAAGAGAGACTTAGAAAACTGGTAAAACCTACATTGTTGATAGAGTTGGGAGTACTTAGCACTGTGAAAACAGCATTTTGGGCGAAGGAAATTTTGTTCTCTAAGTCTGTGAAACAGTGAACAGAGAATGTATGAGTTTCTCAAGATTGGTAACAGATAGAAACAAGAGAAAGTACACAGTCATTCATATACCTAGAGAAGTTACAGAGGTTTACACAGAGAATTCCAAGGATAAGTACAAGAAAATAAGAGAGACTTAGAAAACTGGTAAAACCTACATTGTTGATAGAGTTGGGAGTACTTAGCACTGTGAAAACAGCACTTTCGCCGAAGGAAATTTAGTTCTCTAAGTCCGTGAAACAGTGAACAGAGAATGTATGAGTTTCTCAAGTTTGGTAACAGATAGAAACAAGCGAAAGTACACAGTGATTCATCTACCTAGAAAAGTTACAGAGGTTTACACAGAGAATTCCAAGGATAAGTACAAGAAAATAAGAGAGACTTAGAAAACTGGGAAAACCTACATTGTTTATAGAGTTGGGAGTACTTAGCACTGTGAAAACAGCACTTTCGACGAAGGAAATTTAGTTATCTAAGTCCGTGAAACAGTGAACAGAGAATGTATGAGTTTCTCAAGTTTGGTAACAGATAGAAACAAGCGAAAGTACACAGTGATTCATCTACCTAGAAAAGTTACAGAGGTTTACACAGAGAATTCCAAGGATAAGTACAAGAAAATAATAGAGACTTAGAAAACTGGTAAAACCTACATTGTTAATAGAGTTGGGAGTACTTAGCACTGTGAAAACAGCACTTTCGCAGAAAGAAATCTACTTCTCTAACACTGGGAAACAATGAAAAGAGAATGTATGAGTCTCAAGATTGGTAACATATAGAAACAAGAGAAAGTACAGACTGATTCATATATCTAGAGAAGTTACAGAGGTTTACACAGAGAATTCCAAGGATAAGTACAAGAAAATAAGAGAGACTTAGAAAACTGGTAAAACCTACATTGTTGATAGAGTTGGGAGTACTTAGCACTGTGAAAACAGCACTTTCGCCGAAAGAAATTTAGTTCTCTAAGTCCGTGAAACAGTGAACAGAGAATGTATGAGTTTCTCAAGATTGGTAACAGATAGAAACAAGAGAAAGTACACAGTGATTCATCTACCTAGAAAAGTTACAGAGGTTTACACAGAGAAAAGCAAGTATAAGTACTAGAAAATAAGAGAGACTTAGAAAACTGGTAAAACCTACATTGTTGATAGACTTGGGAGTACTTAGCACTGTCAAAACAGCACTTTCGCCGAAAAAATCTACTTCTCTAAAACTGGGAAACAGTTAACAGAGAATGTATGAGTTCTTCAAGATTGGTAATAGAAACAAGAGAAAGTACACAGTGATTCATCTACCTAGAGGAGTTACAGACGTTTACTCAGAGAATTCCAAGTATAAGTACAAGAAAATAAGAGAGACTTAGAAAACTGGTAAAACCTACACTGTTGATAGAGATGGGAGTACTTAGCACTGTGAAAACAGCACTTTCGCCGAAAGAAATTTAGTTTTCTAAGTCCGTGAAACAGTGAAAAGAGAATGTATCAGTTTCTCAAGATTGCTAACAGATAGAAACAAGAGAAAGTACACAGTGATTCATCTACCTAGAAAAGTTACAGAGGTTTACACAGAGAATTCCAAGTATAAGTACAAGAAAATAAGAGAGACTTAGAAAACTGGTAAAACCTACATTGTTGATAGAGTTGGCAGTACTTAGCGCTGTGAAAGCAGCACTTTACGAGAAAGAAATCTACCTCTCTAACACTGGGAAACAGGGAACAGAGAATGTATGTGTTTCTCAAGATTGGTAACAGATAGAAACAAGAGAAAGTACACAGTGATTCATCTACCTAGAGAAGTTACAGAAGTTCACTCAGAGAATTCCATATATAAGAACAAGAAAATAAGAGAGACTTACAAAACTGGTATAACCTACATTGTGGATAGAGTTGGGAGTATTTAGCACTGTGAAAACAGCACTTTCCCAGACAGAAATCTACTTCTCTAAGACTGGGAAACAGTGAACAGAGAATGTATGAGTTTCTCCAGATTGGTGACAGATAGAAACAAGAGAAAGTAGACAGTGATTCATCTACCTAGAGAAGTTACAGAGGTTTTCACAGAGAATTCCAAGTATAAGTACAAGAAAATAAGAGAGACTTAGAAAACTTGTAAACCTACATTGTGGATAGAGTTGGGAGTACTTAGCACTGTGAACACAGCACTTTCGCCGAAGGAAATTTAGTTCTCTAAGTCCGTGAAACAGTGAACAGAGAATGTATGAGTTTCTCAAGTTTGGTAAGAGATAGAAACAAGCGAAAGTACACAGTGATTCATCTACCTAGAAAAGTTACAGAGGTTTACACAGAGAATTCCAAGGATAAGTACAAGAAAATAAGAGAGACTTAGAAAACTGGTAAAACCTACATTGTTGATAGAGTTGGGAGTACTTAGCACTGTGAAAACAGCACTTTCGCCGAAGGAAATTTAGTTCTCTAAGTCCGTGAAACAGTGAACAGAGAATGTATGAGTTTCTCAAGTTTGGTAACAGATAGAAACAAGCGAAAGTACACAGTGATTCATCTACCTAGAAAAGTTACAGAGGTTTACACAGAGAATTCCAAGGATAAGTACAAGAAAATAAGAGAGTCTTAGAAAACTGGTAAAACCTATATTTTTGATAGAGTTGGGAGTACTTAGCACTCTGAAAACAGCACTTTCACCGAAGGAAAATTAGTTCTCTAAGTCCGTGAAACAGTGAACAGAGAATGTATGAGTTTCTCAAGTTTGGTAACAGATAGAAACAAGCGAAAGTACACAGTGATTCATCTACTTAGAAAAGTTACAGAGGTTTACACAGAGAATTCCAAGTATAAATACAAGAAAATAAGAGAGAGTTAGAAAACTGGTAAAACCTACATTGTTGATAGAGTTCGGAGTACTTAGCACTGTGAAAACAGCACTTTCGCCAAAGGAAATTTAGTTCTCTAAGTCCGTGAAACAGTGAACAGAGAATGTATGAGTTTCTCAAGTTTGGTAACAGATAGAAACAAGCGAAAGTACACAGTGATTCATCTACCTAGAGAAGTTACAGAGGTTTACACAGAGAATTCCAAGTATAAGTACTAGAAAATAAGAGAGACTTAGAAAACTGGTAAAACCTACATTGTTGATAGAGTTGGGAGTACTTAGCACTGTGAAAACAGCACTTTCGTCGAAGGAAATTTCGTTCTCTAAGTCCGTGAAACAGTGAACAGAGAATGTATGAGTTTCTCAAGTTTGGTAACAGATAGAAACAAGCGAAAGTACACAGTGATTCATCTACCTAGAAAAGTTACAGAGGTTTACACAGAGAATTCCAAGGATAAGTACAAGAAAATAAGAGAGACTTAGAAAACTGGTAAAACCTACATTGTTGATAGAGTTGGGAGTACTTAGCACTGTGAAAACAGCACTTTCGCAGAAGGAAATTTAGTTCTCTAAGTCCGTGAAACAGTGAACAGAGAATGTATGAGTTTCTCAAGTTTGGTAACAGATAGAAAAAAGCGAAAGTACACAGTGATTCATCTACCTAGAAAAGTTACAGAGGTTTACACAGAGAATTCCAAGGATAAGTACAAGAAAATAAGAGAGACTTAGAAAACTGGTAAAACCTACATTGTTAATAGAGTTGGGAGTACTTAGCACTGTGAAAACAGCACTTTCGCAGAAAGAAATCTACTTCTCTAAAACTGGGAAACAATGAACAGAGAATGTATGAGTCTCTCAAGATTGGTAACAGATAGAAACAAGAGAAAGTACACAGTGATTCATATACCTAGAGAAGTTACAGAGGTTTACACAGAGAATTCCAAGGATAAGTACAAGAAAATAAGAGAGACTTAGAAAACTGGTAAAACCTACATTGTTGATAGAGTTGGGAGTACTTAGCACTGTGAAAACAGCACTTTCGCCGAAAGAAATTTAGTTCTCTAAGTCCGTGAAACAGTGAACAGAGAATGTATGAGTTTCTCAAGATTGGTAACAGATAGAAACAAGAGAAAGTACACAGTGATTCATCTACCAAAAAAGTTACAGAGGTTTACACAGAGAAAACCAAGTATAAGTACAAGAAAATAAGAGAGACTTAGAAAACTGGTAAAACCTACATTGTTGATAGACTTGGGAGTACTTAGCACTGTGAAAACAGCACTTTGGCCGAAAAAATCTACTTCTCTAAAACTGGGAAACAGTGAACAGAGAATGTATGAGTTCCTCAAGATTGGTAATAGAAACAAGAGAAAGTACACAGTGATTCATCTACCTAGAGAAGTTACAGAGGTTTACACAGAGAATTCCAAGTATAAGTACAAGAAAATAAGAGAGACTTAGAAAACTGGTAAAACCTACACTGTTGATAGAGTTGGGAGTACTTAGCACTGTGAAAACAGCACTTTCGCCGAAAGAAATTTAGTTTTCTAAGTCCATGAAACAGTGAAAAGAGAATGTATGAGTTTCTCAAGATTGGTAACAGATAGAAACAAGAGAAAGTACACAGTGATTCATCTACCTAGAAAAGTTACAGACGTTTACACAGAGAATTCCAAGGATAAGTACAAGAAAATAAGAGAGACTTAGAAAACTGGTAAAACCTACATTGTTGATAGAGTTGGGAGTACTTAGCACTGTGAAAGCAGCACTTTCCCAGAAAGAAATCTACTTCTCTAACACTGGGAAACAGGGAACAGAGAATGTATGTGTTTCTCAAGATTGGTAACTGATAGAAATAAGAGAAAGTACACAGTGATTCATCTACCTAGAGAAGTTACAGAAGTTTACTCACAGAATTCCATGTATAAGTACAAGAAAATAAGAGAGACTTAGAAAACCGGTAAAACCTACATTGTTGATAGAGTTGGGAGTACTTAGCGCTGTGAAAACAGCACTTTCGCAGAAAGAGATCTACTTCTCTAACACTGGGAAACAGTGAACAGAGAATGTATGAGTTTCTCAAGATTTGTAACAGATAGAAACAAGAGAAAGTACACAGTGATTCATCTACCTAGAAAAGTTACAGAGGTTTACACAGAGAATTCCAAGTATAAGTACAAGAATATAAGAGAGACTTAGAAAACTGGTAAAACCTACATTGTTGATAGAGTTGGGAGTACTTAGCACTGTGAAAACAGCACTTTCGCCGAAGGAAATTTAGTTCTCTAAGTCCGTGAAACAGTGAACAGAGAATGTATGAGTTTCTCAAGTTTGGTAACAGATAGAAACAAGCGAAAGTACACAGTGATTCATCTACCTAGAAAAGTTACAGAGGTTTACACAGAGAATTCCAAGGATAAGTACAAGAAAATAAGAGAGACTTAGAAAACTGGTAAAACCTACATTGTTGATAGAGTTGGGAGTACTTAGCACTGTGAAAACAGCACTTTCGCCGAAGGAAATTTAGTTCTCTAAGTCCGTGAAACAGTGAACAGAGAATGTATGAGTTTCTCAAGTTTGGTAACAGATAGAAACAAGAGAAAGTACACAGTGATTCATCTACCTAGAAAAGTTACAGAGGTTTACACAGAGAATTCCAAGGATAAGTGCAAGAAAATAAGAGAGACTTAGAAAACTTGTAAAACCTACATTGTTAATAGAGTTGGGAGTACTTAGCACCGTGAAAACAGCACTTTCGCAGAAAGAAATCTACTTCTCTAAGACTGGGAAACAGTGAATAGAGAATGTACGAGTTTCTCAAGATTGGTAACAGATAGAAACAAGAGAAAGTACACAGTGATTCATCAACCTAGAAAAGTTACAGAGGTTTACACAGAGAATTCCAAGGATAAGTACAAGAAAATAAGAGAGACTTAGAAAACCGGTAAAACCTACATTGTTGATAGAGTTGGGAGTACTTAGCACTGTGAAAACAGCACTTTCGCAAAAAGAAATTTACTTCTCTAACACTGGGAAACCGTGAACAGAGAATGTATGAGTTTCTCAAGATTGGTAACAGATAGAAACAAGAGAAAGTACACAGTGATTCATCTACCTAGAAAAGTTACAGAGTTTTACACAGAGAATTCCAAGGATAAGTACAAGAAAATAGGAGAGACTTAGAAAACTGGTAAAACCTACATTGTTGATAGAGTTGGGAGTACTTAGCACTGTGAAAACAGCACTTTCGCCGAAGGAAATTTAGTTCTCTAAGTCCGTGAAACAGTGAACAGAGAATGTATGAGTTTCTCAAGTTTGGTAACAGATAGAAACAAGCGAAAGTACACAGTGATTCATCTACCTAGAAAAGTTACAGAGGTTTACACAGAGAATTCCAAGGATAAGTACAAGAAAATAAGAGAGACTTAGAAAACTGGTAAAACCTACATTGTTGATATAGTTGGGAGTACTTAGCACTGTGAAAACAGCACTTTCGCCGAAGGAAATTTAGTTCTCTAAGTCCGTGAAACAGTGAACAGAGAATGTATGAGTTTCTCAAGTTTAGTAACAGATAGAAACAAGCGAAAGTACACAGTGATTCATCTACCTAGAAAAGTTACAGAGGTTTACACAGAGAATTCCAAGGATAAGTAGAAGAAAATAAGAGAGACTTAGAAAACTGGTAAAACCTACATTGGTAATAGAGTTGGGAGTACTTAGCACTGTGAAAACAGCACTTTCGCAGAAAGAAATCTACGTCTCTAACACTGGGAAACAATGAACAGAGAATGTATGAGTTTCTCAAGATTGGTAACAGATAGAAACAAGAGAAAGTACACAGTGATTCATATACCTAGAGAAGTTACAGAGGTTTACACAGAGAATTCCAAGTATAAGTACAAGAAAATAAGAGAGACTTAGAAAACTGGTAAAACCTACATTGTTGATAGAGTTGGGAGTACTTAGCACTGTGAAAACAGCACTTTCTCCGAAAGAAATTTAGTTCTATAAGTCCATGAAAGAGTGAACAGAGAATGTACGAGTTTCTCAAGATTGGTAACAGATAGAAACAAGAGAAAGTACACAGTGATTCATCTACCTAGAGAAGTTACAGAGGTTTACACAGAGAATTCCAAGTATAAGTGCAAGAAAATAAGAGAGACTTAGAAATCTTGTAAAACCTACATTGTGGATAGAGTTGGGAGTACTTAGCACTGTGAAAACAGCACTTTCGCCGAAGGAAATTTAGTCCTCTAAGTCCGTGAAACAGTGAACAGAGAATGTATGAGTTTCTCAAGTTTGGTAACAGATAGAAACAAGCGAAAGTACACAGTGATTCATCTACCTAGAAAAGTTACAGAGGTTTACACAGAGAATTCCAAGGATAAGTACAAGAAAATAAGAGAGACTTAGAAAACTGGTAAAACCTACATTGTTGATAGAGTTGGGAGTACTTAGCACTGTGAAAACAGCACTTTCGCCGAACGAAATTTCGTTCTCTAAGTCTGTGAAACAGTGAACAGAGAATGTATGAGTTTCTCAAGTTTGGTAACAGATAGAAACAAGCGAAAGTACACAGTGATTAATCTACCTAGAAAAGTTACAGAGGTTTACACAGAAAATTCCAAGGATATGTACAAGAAAATAAGAGAGACTTAGAAAACTGGTAAAACCTACATTGTGGATAGAGTTGGGAGTACTTAGCACTGTGAAAACAGCACTTTCGCCGAAGGAAATTTAGTTCTCTAAGTCCGTGAAACAGTGAACAGAGAATGTATGAGTTTCTCAAGTTTGGTAACAGATAGAAACAAGCGAAAGTACACAGTGATTCATCTACCTAGAAAAGTTACAGAGGTTTACACAGAGAATTCCAAGGATAAGTACAAGAAAATAAGAGAGAATTAGAAAACTGGTAAAACCTACATTGTTGATAGAGTTGGGAGTACTTAGCACTGTGAAAACAGCACTTTCGCCGAAGGAAATTTAGTTCTCTAAGTCCGTGAAACAGTGAACAGAGAATGTATGAGTTTCTCAAGTTTGGTAACAGATAGAAACAAGCGAAAGTACACAGTGATTCATCTACCTAGAAAAGTTACAGAGGTTTACACAGAGAATTCCAAGGATAAGTACAAGAAAATAAGAGAGACTTAGAAAACTGGTAAAACCTACATTGTTGATAGAGTTTGGAGTACTTAGCACTGTGAAAACAGCACTTTCGCCGAAGGAAATTTAGTTCTCTAAGTCCGTGAAACAGTGAACAGAGAATGTATGAGTTTCTCAAGTTTAGTAACAGATAGAAACAAGCGAAAGTACACAGTGATTCATCTACCTAGAAAAGTTGCAGAGGTTTACACAGAGAATTCCAAGGATAAGTACAAGAAAATAAGAGAGACTTAGAAAACTGGTAAAACCTACATTGTTGATAGAGTTGGGAGTACTTAGCACTGTGAAAACAGCACTTTCGCCGAAGGAAATTTAGTTCTCTAAGTCCATGAAACAGTGAACATAGAATGTATGAGTTTCTCAAGTTTGGTAACAGATAGAAACAAGCGAAAGTACACAGTGATTCATCTACCTAGAAAAGTTACAGAGGTTTACACAGAGAATTCCAAGGATAAGTACAAGAAAATAAGAGAGACTTAGAAAACTGGTAAAACCTACATTGTTGATAGAGTTGGGAGTACTTAGCACTGTGAAAACAGCACTTTCGTCAAAGGAAATTTCGTTCTCTAAGTCCGTGAAACAGTGAACAGAGAATGTATGAGTTTCTCAAGTTTGGTAACAGATACAAACAAGAGAAAGTACACAGTGATTCATCTACCTAGAGAAGTTACAGAACTTCACTCAGAGAATTCCATGTATAAGAACAAGAAAATAAGAGAGACTTAGAAAACTGGTAAAACCTACATTGTGGATAGAGTTGGGAGTATTTAGCACTGTGAAAACAGCACTTTCCCAGACAGAAATCTACTTCTCTAAGACTGGGCAACAGTGAACAGAGAATGTATGAGTTTCTCCAGATTGGTGACAGATAGAAACAAGAGAAAGTACACAGTGATTCATCTACCTAGAGAAGTTACAGAGGTTTACACAGAGAATTCCAAGTATAAGTGCAAGAAAATAAGAGAGACTTAGAAAACTTGTAAAACCTACATTGTGGATAGAGTTGGGAGTACTTAGCACTGTGAAAACAGCACTTTCGCCGAAGGAAATTTAGTCCTCTAAGTCCGTGAAACAGTGAACAGAGAATGTATGAGTTTCTCAAGTTTGGTAACAGATAGAAACAAGCGAAAGTACACAGTGATTCATCTACCTAGAAAAGTTACAGAGGTTTACACAGAGAATTCCAAGGATAAGTAGAAGAAAATAAGAGAGACTTAGAAAACTGGTAAAACCTACATTGGTAATAGAGTTGGGAGTACTTAGCACTGTGAAAACAGCACTTTCGCAGAAAGAAATCTACGTCTCTAACACTGGGAAACAATGAACAGAGAATGTATGAGTTTCTCAAGATTGGTAACAGATAGAAACAAGAGAAAGTACACAGTGATTCATATACCTAGAGAAGTTACAGAGGTTTACACAGAGAATTCCAAGTATAAGTACAAGAAAATAAGAGAGACTTAGAAAACTGGTAAAACCTACATTGTTGATAGAGTTGGGAGTACTTAGCACTGTGAAAACAGCACTTTCTCCGAAAGAAATTTAGTTCTATAAGTCCATGAAAGAGTGAACAGAGAATGTACGAGTTTCTCAAGATTGGTAACAGATAGAAACAAGAGAAAGTACACAGTGATTCATCTACCTAGAGAAGTTACAGAGGTTTACACAGAGAATTCCAAGTATAAGTGCAAGAAAATAAGAGAGACTTAGAAATCTTGTAAAACCTACATTGTGGATAGAGTTGGGAGTACTTAGCACTGTGAAAACAGCACTTTCGCCGAAGGAAATTTAGTCCTCTAAGTCCGTGAAACAGTGAACAGAGAATGTATGAGTTTCTCAAGTTTGGTAACAGATAGAAACAAGCGAAAGTACACAGTGATTCATCTACCTAGAAAAGTTACAGAGGTTTACACAGAGAATTCCAAGGATAAGTACAAGAAAATAAGAGAGACTTAGAAAACTGGTAAAACCTACATTGTTGATAGAGTTGGGAGTACTTAGCACTGTGAAAACAGCACTTTCGCCGAACGAAATTTCGTTCTCTAAGTCTGTGAAACAGTGAACAGAGAATGTATGAGTTTCTCAAGTTTGGTAACAGATAGAAACAAGCGAAAGTACACAGTGATTAATCTACCTAGAAAAGTTACAGAGGTTTACACAGAAAATTCCAAGGATATGTACAAGAAAATAAGAGAGACTTAGAAAACTGGTAAAACCTACATTGTGGATAGAGTTGGGAGTACTTAGCACTGTGAAAACAGCACTTTCGCCGAAGGAAATTTAGTTCTCTAAGTCCGTGAAACAGTGAACAGAGAATGTATGAGTTTCTCAAGTTTGGTAACAGATAGAAACAAGCGAAAGTACACAGTGATTCATCTACCTAGAAAAGTTACAGAGGTTTACACAGAGAATTCCAAGGATAAGTACAAGAAAATAAGAGAGAATTAGAAAACTGGTAAAACCTACATTGTTGATAGAGTTGGGAGTACTTAGCACTGTGAAAACAGCACTTTCGCCGAAGGAAATTTAGTTCTCTAAGTCCGTGAAACAGTGAACAGAGAATGTATGAGTTTCTCAAGTTTGGTAACAGATAGAAACAAGCGAAAGTACACAGTGATTCATCTACCTAGAAAAGTTACAGAGGTTTACACAGAGAATTCCAAGGATAAGTACAAGAAAATAAGAGAGACTTAGAAAACTGGTAAAACCTACATTGTTGATAGAGTTTGGAGTACTTAGCACTGTGAAAACAGCACTTTCGCCGAAGGAAATTTAGTTCTCTAAGTCCGTGAAACAGTGAACAGAGAATGTATGAGTTTCTCAAGTTTAGTAACAGATAGAAACAAGCGAAAGTACACAGTGATTCATCTACCTAGAAAAGTTGCAGAGGTTTACACAGAGAATTCCAAGGATAAGTACAAGAAAATAAGAGAGACTTAGAAAACTGGTAAAACCTACATTGTTGATAGAGTTGGGAGTACTTAGCACTGTGAAAACAGCACTTTCGCCGAAGGAAATTTAGTTCTCTAAGTCCATGAAACAGTGAACATAGAATGTATGAGTTTCTCAAGTTTGGTAACAGATAGAAACAAGCGAAAGTACACAGTGATTCATCTACCTAGAAAAGTTACAGAGGTTTACACAGAGAATTCCAAGGATAAGTACAAGAAAATAAGAGAGACTTAGAAAACTGGTAAAACCTACATTGTTGATAGAGTTGGGAGTACTTAGCACTGTGAAAACAGCACTTTCGTCAAAGGAAATTTCGTTCTCTAAGTCCGTGAAACAGTGAACAGAGAATGTATGAGTTTCTCAAGTTTGGTAACAGATACAAACAAGAGAAAGTACACAGTGATTCATCTACCTAGAGAAGTTACAGAACTTCACTCAGAGAATTCCATGTATAAGAACAAGAAAATAAGAGAGACTTAGAAAACTGGTAAAACCTACATTGTGGATAGAGTTGGGAGTATTTAGCACTGTGAAAACAGCACTTTCCCAGACAGAAATCTACTTCTCTAAGACTGGGCAACAGTGAACAGAGAATGTATGAGTTTCTCCAGATTGGTGACAGATAGAAACAAGAGAAAGTACACAGTGATTCATCTACCTAGAGAAGTTACAGAGGTTTACACAGAGAATTCCAAGTATAAGTGCAAGAAAATAAGAGAGACTTAGAAAACTTGTAAAACCTACATTGTGGATAGAGTTGGGAGTACTTAGCACTGTGAAAACAGCACTTTCGCCGAAGGAAATTTAGTCCTCTAAGTCCGTGAAACAGTGAACAGAGAATGTATGAGTTTCTCAAGTTTGGTAACAGATAGAAACAAGCGAAAGTACACAGTGATTCATATACCTAGAAAAGTTACAGAGGTTTACACAGAGAATTCCAAGGATAAGTACAAGAAAATAAGAGAGACTTAGAAAACTGGTAAAACCTACATTGTTGATAGAGTTGGGAGTACTTAGCACTGTGAAAACAGCACTTTCGACGAAGGAAATTTCGTTCTCTAAGTCCGTGAAACAGTGAACAGAGAATGTATGAGTTTCTCAAGTTTGGTAACAGATAGAAACAAGCGAAAGTACACAGTGATTCATCTACCTAGAAAAGTTACAGAGGTTTACACAGAAAATTCCAAGGATAAGTACAAGAAAATAAGAGAGACTTAGAAAACTGGTAAAACCTACATTGTTGATAGAGTTGGGAGTACTTAGCACTGTGAAAACAGCACTTTCGCCGAAGGAAATTTAGTTCTCTAAGTCCGTGAAACAGTGAACAGAGAATGTATGAGTTTCTCAAGTTTGGTAACAGATAGAAACAAGCGAAAGTACACAGTGATTCATCTACCTAGAAATGTTACAGAGGTTTACACAGAGAATTCCAAGGATAAGTACAAGAAAATAAGAGAGACTTAGAAAACTGGTAAAACCTACATTGTTGATAGAGTTGGGAGTACTTAGCACTGTGAAAACAGCACTTTCGCCGAAGGAAATTTAGTTCTCTAAGTCCGTGAAACAGTGAACAGAGAATGTATGAGTTTCTCAAGTTTGGTAACAGATAGAAACAAGCGAAAGTACACAGTGATTCATCTACCTAGAAAAGTTACAGAGGTTTACACAGAAAATTCCAAGGATATGTACAAGAAAAGAAGAGAGACTTAGAAAACTGGTAAAACCTACATTGTTGATAGAGTTTGGAGTACTTAGCACTGTGAAAACAGCACTTTCGCCGAAGGAAATTTAGTTCTCTAAGTCCATGAAACAGTGAACATAGAATGTATGAGTTTCTCAAGTTTGGTAACAGATAGAAACAAGCGAAAGTACACAGTGATTCATCTACCTAGAAAAGTTACAGAGGTTTACACAGAGAATTCCAAGGATAAGTACAAGAAAAGAAGAGAGACTTAGAAAACTGGTAAAACCTACATTGTTGATAGAGTTTGGAGTACTTAGCACTGTGAAAACAGCACTTTCGCCGAAGGAAATTTAGTTCTCTAAGTCCATGAAACAGTGAACATAGAATGTATGAGTTTCTCAAGTTTGGTAACAGATAGAAACAAGCGAAAGTACACAGTGATTCATCTACCTAGAAAAGTTACAGAGGTTTACACAGAGAATTCCAAGGATAAGTACAAGAAAATAAGAGAGACTTAGAAAACTGGTAAAACCTACATTGTTGATAGAGTTGGGAGTAGTTAGCACTGTGAAAACAGCACTTTCGTCAAAGGAAATTTCGTTCTCTAAGTCCGTGAAACAGTGAACAGAGAATGTATGAGTTTCTCAAGTTTGGTAACAGATAGAAACAAGCGAAAGTACACAGTGATTCATCTACCTAGAAAAGTTACAGAGGTTTACACAGAGAATTCCAAGGATAAGTACAGGAAAATAAGAGAGACTTAGAAAACTGGTAAAACCTACATTGTTGATAGAGTTGGGAGTACTTAGCACTGTGAAAACAGCACTTTCGCCGAAGGAAATTTAGTTCTCTAAGTCCGTGAAACAGTGAACAGAGAATGTATGAGTTTCTCAAGTTTGGTAACAGATAGAAACAAGCGAAAGTACACAGTGATTCATCTACCTAGAAAAGTTACAGAGGTTTACACAGAGAATTCCAAGGATAAGTACAAGAAAATAAGAGAGACTTAGAAAACTGGTAAAACCTACATTGTTGATAGAGTTGGGAGTACTTAGCACTGTGAAAACAGCACTTTCGCCGAAGGAAATTTAGTTCTCTAAGTCCGTGAAACAGTGAACAGAGAATGTATGAGTTTCTCAAGTTTGGTAACAGATAGAAACAAGCGAAAGTACACAGTGATTCATCTACCTAGAAAAGTTACAGAGGTTTACACAGAGAATTCCAAGGATAAGTACAAGAAAATAAGAGAGACTTAGAAAACTGGTAAAACCTACATTGTTGATAGAGTTGGGAGTACTTAGCACTGTGAAAACAGCACTTTCGCAGAAAGAAATCTACTTCTCTAACACTGGGAAACAATGAACAGAGAATGTATGAGTTTCTCAAGATTGGTAACAGATAGAAACAAGAGAAAGTACACAGTGATTCATATACCTAGAGAAGTTACAGAGGTTTACACAGAGAAAACCAAGTATAAGTACAAGAAAATAAGAGAGACTTAGAAAACTGGTAAAACCTACATTGTTGATAGACTTGGGAGTACTTAGCACTGTGAAAACAGCACTTTGGCCGAAGAAATCTGCTTCTCTAAAACTGGGAAACAGTGAACAGAGAATGTATGACATCCTCAAGATTGGTAATAGAAACAAGAGAAAGTACACAGTGATTCATCTACCTAGAGAAGTTTCAGAAGTTCACTCAGAGAATTCCATGTATAAGAACAAGAAAATAAGAGAGACTTAGAAAACTTGTAAAACCTACATTGTGGATAGAGTTGGGAGTACTTAGCACTGTGAAAACAGCACTTTCGCCGAAGGAAATTTAGTCCTCTAAGTCCGTGAAACAGTGAACAGAGAATGTATGAGTTTCTCAAGTTTGGTAACAGATAGAAACAAGCGAAAGTACACAGTGATTCATCTACCTAGAAAAGTTACAGAGGTTTACACAGAGAATTCCAAGGATAAGTACAAGAAAATAAGAGATACTTAGAAAACTGGTAAAACCTACATTGTTGATAGAGTTGGGAGTACTTAGCACTGTGAAAACAGCACTTTCGCCGAAGGAAATTTCGTTCTCTAAGTCCGTGAAACAGTGAACAGAGAATGTATGAGTTTCTCAAGTTTGGTAACAGATAGAAACAAGAGAAAGTACACAGTGATTCATCTACCTAGAGAAGTTACAGAAGTTCACTCAGAGAATTCCATGTATAAGAACAAGAAAATAAGAGAGACTTAGAAAACTGGTAAAACCTACATTGTGGATAGAGTTGGGAGTATTTAGCACTGTGAAAACAGCACTTTCCCAGACAGAAATCTACTTCTCTAAGACTGGGAAACAGTGAACAGAGAATGTATGAGTTTCTCCAGATTGGTGACAGATAGAAACAAGAGAAAGTACACAGTGATTCATCTACCTAGAGAAGTTACAGAGGTTTACACAGAGAATTCCAAGTATAAGTGCAAGAAAATAAGAGAGACTTAGAAAACTTGTAAAACCTACATTGTGGATAGAGTTCGGAGTACTTAGCACTGTGAAAACAGCACTTTCGCCAAAGGAAATTTAGTCCTCTAAGTCCGTGAAACAGTGAACAGAGAATGTATGAGTTTCTCAAGTTTGGTAACAGATAGAAACAAGCGAAAGTACACAGTGATTCATATACCTAGAAAAGTTACAGAGGTTTACACAGAGAATTCCAAGGATAAGTACAAGAAAATAAGAGAGACTTAGAAAACTGGTAAAACCTACATTGTTGATAGAGTTGGGAGTACTTAGCACTGTGAAAACAGCACTTTCGCCGAAGGAAATTTAGTTCTCTAAGTCCATGAAACAGTGAACAGAGAATGTATGAGTTTCTCAAGTTTGGTAACAGATAGAAACAAGCGAAAGTACACAGTGATTCATCTACCTAGAAAAGTTACAGAGGTTTACACAGAGAATTCCAAGGATAAGTACAAGAAAATAAGAGAGACTTAGAAAACTGGTAAAACCTACATTGTTGATAGAGTTGGGAGTACTTAGCACTGTGAAAACAGCACTTTCGCCGAAGGAAAATTAGTTCTCTAAGTTCGTGAAACAGTGAACAGAGAATGTATGAGTTTCTCAAGTTTGGTAACAGATAGAAACAAGAGAAAGTACACAGTGATTCATCTATCTAGAAAAGTTACAGAGGTTTACACAGAGAATTCCAAGGATAAGTACAAGAAAATAAGAGAGACTTAGAAAACTGGTAAAACCTACATTGTTGATAGAGTTGGGAGTACTTAGCACTGTGAAAACAGCACTTTCGCCGAAGGAAATTTAGTTCTCTAAGTCCGTGAAACAGTGAACAGAGAATGTATGAGTTTCTCAAGTTTGGTAACAGATAGAAACAAGCGAAAGTACACAGTGATTCATCTACCTAGAAAAGTTACAGAGGTTTACACAGAGAACTCCAAGGATAAGTACAAGAAAATAAGAGAGACTTAGAAAACTGGTAAAACCTACATTGTTGATAGAGTTGGGAGTACTTAGCACTGTGAAAACAGCACTTTCGCCGAACGAAATTTCGTTCTCTAAGTCTGTGAAACAGTGAAGAGAGAATATATGAGTTTCTCAAGTTTGGTAACAGATAGAAACAAGCGAAAGTACACAGTGATTCATCTACCTAGAAAAGTTACAGAGGTTTACACAGAAAATTCCAAGGATATGTACAAGAAAATAAGAGAGACTTAGAAAACTGGTAAAACCTACATTGTGGATAGAGTTGGGAATACTTAGCACTGTGAAAACAGCACTTTCGCCGAAGGAAATTTAGTTCTCTAAGTCCGTGAAACAGTGAACAGAGAATGTATGAGTTTCTCAAGTTTGGTAACAGATAGAAACAAGCGAAAGTACACAGTGATTCATCTACCTAGAAAAGTTACAGAGGTTATTACAGAGAATTCCAAGGATATGTACAAGAAAATAAGAGAGACTTAGAAAACTGGTAAAACCTACATTGTTGATAGAGTTTGGAGTACTTAGCACTGTGAAAACAGCACTTTCGCCGAAGGAAATTTAGTTCTCTAAGTCCATGAAACAGTGAACATAGAATGTATGAGTTTCTCAAGATCGGTAACAGATAGAAACAAGCGAAAGTACACAGTGATTCATCTACCTAGAAAAGTTACAGAGGTTTACACAGAGAATTCCAAGGATATGTACAAGAAAATAAGAGAGACTTAGAAAACTGGTAAAACCTACATTGTGGATAGAGTTGGGAGTACTTAGCACTGTGAAAACAGCACTTTCGCCGAAGGAAATTTAGTTCTCTAAGTCCGTGAAACAGTGAACAGAGAATGTATGAGTTTCTCAAGGTTGGTAACAGATAGAAACAAGCGAAAGTACACAGTGATTCATCTACCTAGAAAAGTTACCGAGGTTTTTACAGAGAATTCCAAGGATATGTACAAGAAAATAAGAGAGACTTAGAAAACTGGTAAAACCTACATTGTTGATAGAGTTTGGAGTACTTAGCACTGTGAAAACAGCACTTTCGCCGAAGGAAATTTAGTTCTCTAAGTCCATGAAACAGTGAACATAGAATGTATGAGTTTCTCAAGATCGGTAACAGATAGAAACAAGCGAAAGTACACAGTGATTCATCTACCTAGAAAAGTTACAGAGGTTTACACAGAGAATTCCAAGGATAAGTACAAGAAAATAAGAGAGACTTAGAAAACTGGTAAAAGCTACATTGTTGATAGAGTTGGGAGTACTTAGCACTGTGAAAACAGCACTTTCGCCGAAGGAAAATTAGTTCTCTAAGTTCGTGAATCAGTGAACAGAGAATGTATGAGTTTCTCAAGTTTGGTAACAGATAGAAACAAGAGAAAGTACACAGTGATTCATCTACCTAGAAAAGTTACAGAGGTTTACACAGAGAATTCCAAGGATAAGTACAAGAAAATAAGAGAGACTTAGAAAACTGGTAAAACCTACATTGTTGATAGAGTTGGGAGTACTTAGCACTGTGAAAACAGCACTTTCGCCGAAGGAAATTTAGTTCTCTAAGTCTGTGAAACAGTGAACAGAGAATATATGAGTTTCTCAAGTTTGGTAACAGATAGAAACAAGCGAAAGTACACAGTGATTCATCTACCTAGAAAAGTTACAGAGGTTTACACAGAAAATTCCAAGGATATGTACAAGAAAATAAGAGAGACTTAGAAAACTGGTAAAACCTACATTGTGGATAGAGTTGGGAGTACTTAGCACTGTGAAAACAGCACTTTCGGGGAAGGAAATTTAGTTCTCTAAGTCCGTGAAACAGTGAACAGAGAATGTATGAGTTTCTCAAGTTTGGTAACAGATAGAAACAAGCGAAAGTACACAGTGATTCATCTACCTAGAAAAGTTACAGAGGTTTACACAGAGAATTCCAAGGATAAGTACAAGAAAATAAGAGAGACTTAGAAAACTGGTAAAACCTACATTGTGGATAGAGTTGGGAGTACTTAGCACTGTGAAAACAGCACTTTCGCCGAACGAAATTTCGTTCTCTAAGTCTGTGAAACAGTGAACAGAGAATGTATGAGTTTCTCAAGTTTGGTAACAGATAGAAACAAGCGAAAGTACACAGTGATTCATCTACCTAGAAAAGTTACAGAGGTTTACACAGAAAATTCCAAGGATATGTACAAGAAAATAAGAGAGACTTAGAAAACTGGTAAAACCTACATTGTGGATAGAGTTGGGAGTACTTAGCACTGTGAAAACAGCACTTTCGCCGAAGGAAATTTAGTTCTCTAAGTCCGTGAAACAGTGAACAGAGAATGTATGAGTTTCTCAAGTTTGGTAACAGATAGAAACAAGCGAAAGTACACAGTGATTCATCTACCTAGAAAAGTTACAGAGGTTTACACAGAGAATTCCAAGGATATGTACAAGAAAATAAGGGAGACTTAGAAAACTGGTAAAACCTACATTGTTGATAGAGTTTGGAGTACTTAGCACTGTGAAAACAGCACTTTCGCCGAAGGAAATTTAGTTCTCTAAGTCCATGAAACAGTGAACATAGAATGTATGAGTTTCTCAAGTTTGGTAACAGATAGAAACAAGCGAAAGTACACAGTGATTCATCTACCTAGAAAAGTTACAGAGGTTTACACAGAGAATTCCAAGGATAAGTACAAGAAAATAAGAGAGACTTAGAAAACTGGTAAAACCTACATTGTTGATAGAGTTGGGAGTACTTAGCACTGTGAAAACAGCACTTTCGCCGAAGGAAAATTAGTTCTCTAAGTTCGTGAAACAGTGAACAGAGAATGTATGAGTTTCTCAAGTTTGGTAACAGATAGAAACAAGAGAAAGTACACAGTGATTCATCAACCTAGAAAAGTTACAGAGGTTTACACAGAGAATTCCAAGGATAAGTACAAGAAAATAAGAGAGACTTAGAAAACTGGTAAAACCTACATTGTTGATAGAGTTGGGAGTACTTAGCACTGTGAAAACAGCACTTTCGCCGAAGGAAATTTAGTTCTCTAAGTCCGTGAAACAGTGAACAAAGAATGTATGAGTTTCTCAAGTTTGGTAACAGATAGAAACAAGCGAAAGTACACAGTGATTCATCTACCTAGAAAAGTTACAGAGGTTTACACAGAGAATTCCAAGGATATGTACAAGAAAATAAGGGAGACTTAGAAAACTGGTAAAACCTACATTGTTGATAGAGTTTGGAGTACTTAGCACTGTGAAAACAGCACTTTCGCCGAAGGAAATTTAGTTCTCTAAGTCCATGAAACAGTGAACATAGAATGTATGAGTTTCTCAAGTTTGGTAACAGATAGAAACAAGCGAAAGTACACAGTGATTCATCTACCTAGAAAAGTTACAGAGGTTTACACAGAGAATTCCAAGGATAAGTACAAGAAAATAAGAGAGACTTAGAAAACTGGTAAAACCTACATTGTTGATAGAGTTGGGAGTACTTAGCACTGTGAAAACAGCACTTTCGCCGAAGGAAAATTAGTTCTCTAAGTTCGTGAAACAGTGAACAGAGAATGTATGAGTTTCTCAAGTTTGGTAACAGATAGAAACAAGAGAAAGTACACAGTGATTCATCAACCTAGAAAAGTTACAGAGGTTTACACAGAGAATTCCAAGGATAAGTACAAGAAAATAAGAGAGACTTAGAAAACTGGTAAAACCTACATTGTTGATAGAGTTGGGAGTACTTAGCACTGTGAAAACAGCACTTTCGCCGAAGGAAATTTAGTTCTCTAAGTCCGTGAAACAGTGAACAAAGAATGTATGAGTTTCTCAAGTTTGGTAACAGATAGAAACAAGCGAAAGTACACAGTGATTCATCTACCTAGAAAAGTTACAGAGGTTTACACAGAGAATTCCAAGGATAAGTACAATATGAGAGACTTAGAAAACTGGTAAAACCTAAATTGTTAATAGAGTTGGGAGTACTTAGCACTGTGAAAACAGCACTTTCGCAGAAAGAAATCTACTTCTCTAACACTGGGAAACAATGAACAGAGAATGTATGAGTTTCTCAAGATTGGTAACAGATAGAAACAAGAGAAAGTACACAGTGATTCATATACCTAGAGAAGTTACAGAGGTTTACACAGAGAATTCCAAGTATAAGTACAAGAAAATAAGAGAGACTTAGAAAACTGGTAAAACCTACATTGTTGATAGAGTTGGGAGTACTTAGCGCTGTGAAAACAGCACTTTCGCCGAAAGAAATTTAGTTCTCTAAGTCCGTGAAACAGTGAACAGAGAATGTATGATTTTCTCAAGATTGGTAACAGATAGAAACAAGAGAAAGTACACAGTGATTCATCTACCTAGAAAAGTTACAGAGGTTTATACAGAGGAAACCAAGTATAAGTACAAGAAAATAAGAGAGACTTAGAAAACTGGTAAAACCTACATTGTTGATAGACTTGGGAGTACTTAGCACTGTGAAAACAGCACTTTCGACGAAAAAATCTACTTCTCTAAAACTGGGAAACAGTGAACAGAGAATGTATGAGTTCCTGAAGATTGGTAATAGAAACAAGAGAAAGTACACAGTGATTCATCTACCTAGAGAAGTTACAGAGGTTTACACAGAGAATTCCAAGTATAAGTACAAGAAAATAAGAGAGACTTAGAACACTGGTAAAACCTACACTGTTGATAGAGTTGGGAGTACTTAGCACTGTGAAAACAGCACTTTCGCCGAAGGAAATTTAGTTCTCTAAGTCCGTGAAACAGTGAACAGAGAATGTATGAGTTTCTCAAGTTTGGTAACAGATAGAAACAAGCGAAAGTACACAGTGATTCATCTACCTAGAAAAGTTACAGAGGTTTACACAGATAATTCCAAGGATATGTACAAGAAAATAAGAGAGACTTAGAAAACTGGTAAAACCTACATTGTTGATAGAGTTTGGAGTACTTAGCACTGTGAAAACAGCACTTTCGCCGAAGGAAATTTAGTTCTCTAAGTCCATGAAACAGTGAACATAGAATGTATGAGTTTCTCAAGTTTGGTAACAGATAGAAACAAGCGAAAGTACACAGTGATTCATCTACCTAGAAAAGTTACAGAGGTTTACACAGAGAATTCCAAGGATAAGTACAAGAAAATAAGAGAGACTTAGAAAACTGGTAAAACCTACATTGTTGATAGAGTTGGGAGTTCTTAGCACTGTGAAAACAGCACTTTCGCCGAAGGAAAATTAGTTCTCTAAGTTCGTGAAACAGTCAACAGAGAATGTATGAGTTTCTCAAGTTTGGTAACAGATAGAAACAAGAGAAAGTACACAGTGATTCATCTACCTAGAAAAGTTACAGAGGTTTACACAGAGAATTCCAAGGATAAGTACAAGAAAATAAGAGAGACTTAGAAAACTGGTAAAACCTACATTGTTGATAGAGTTGGGAGTACTTAGCACTGTGAAAACAGCACTTTCGCCGAAGGAAATTTAGTTCTCTAAGTCCGTGAAACAGTGAACAGAGAATGTATGAGTTTCTCAAGTTTGGTAACAGATAGAAAAAAGCGAAAGTACACAGTGATTCATCTACCTAGAAAAGTTACAGAGGTTTACACAGAGAATTCCAAGGATAAGTACAAGAAAATAAGAGAGACTTAGAAAACTGGTAAAACCTAAATTGTTAATAGAGTTGGGAGTACTTAGCACTGTGAAAACAGCACTTTCGCAGAAAGAAATCTACTTCTCTAACACTGGGAAACAGTGAACAGAGAATGTATGAGTTTCTCAAGATTGGTAACAGATAGAAACAAGAGAAAGTACACAGTGATTCATATACCTAGAGAAGTTACAGAGGTTTACACAGAGAATTCCAAGTATAAGTACAAGAAAATAAGAGAGACTTAGAAAACTGGTAAAACCTACATTGTTGATAGAGTTGGGAGTACTTAGCGCTGTGAAAACAGCACTTTCGCCGAAAGAAATTTAGTTCTCTAAGTCCGTGAAACAGTGAACAGAGAATGTATGAGTTTCTCAAGATTGGTAACAGATAGAAACAAGAGAAAGTACACAGTGATTCATCTACCTAGAAAAGTTACAGAGGTTTACACAGAGGAAACCAAGTATAAGTACAAGAAAATAAGAGAGACTTAGAAAACTGGTAAAACCTACATTGTTGATAGACTTGGGAGTACTTAGCACTGTGAAAACAGCACTTTCGACGAAAAAATCTACTTCTCTAAAACTGGGAAACAGTGAACAGAGAATGTATGAGTTCCTCAAGATTGGTAATAGAAACAAGAGAAAGTACACAGTGATTCATCTACCTAGAGAAGTTACAGAGGTTTACACAGAGAATTCCAAGTATAAGTACAAGAAAATAAGAGAGACTTCGGAAACTGGTAAAACCTACACTGTTGATAGAGTTGGGAGTACTTAGCACTGGGAAAACAGCACTTTCGCCGAAAGAAATTTAGTTTTCTAAGTCCGTGAAACAGTGAAAAGAGAATGTAACAGTTTCTCAAGATTGGTAACAGATAGAAACAAGAGAAAGTACACAGTGATTCATCTACCTAGAGAAGTTACAGAAGTTCACTCAGAGAATTCCATGTATAAGAACAAGAAAATAAGAGAGACTTAGAAAACTGGTAAAACCTACATTGTGGATAGAGTTGGGAGTATTTAGCACTGTGAAAACAGCACTTTCCCAGACAGAAATCTACTTCTCTAACACTGGGAAACAGTGAACAGAGAATGTATGAGTTTCTCCAGATTGGTGACAGATAGAAACAAGAGAAAGTACACAGTCATTCATATACCTAGAGAAGTTACAGAGGTTTACACAGAGAATTCCAAGGATAAGTGCAAGCAAATAAGAGAGACTTAGAAAACTTGTAACACCTACATTGTGGATAGAGTTGGGAGTACTTAGCACTGTTAAAACAGCACTTTTGCCTAAGGAAATTTAGTTCTCTAAGTCCGTGAAACAGTGAACAGAGAATGTATGAGTTTCTCAAGTTTGGTAACAGATAGAAACAAGCGAAAGTACACAGTGATTCATATACCTAGAAAAGTTACAGAGGTTTACACAGAGAATTCCAAGGATAAGTACAAGAAAATAAGAGAGACTTAGAAAACTGGTAAAACCTACATTGTTGATAGAGTTGGGAGTACTTAGCACTGTGAAAACAGCACTTTCGCCGAAGGAAATTTCGTTCTCTAAGTCCGTGAAACAGTGAACAGAGAATGTATGAGTTTCTCAAGTTTGGTAACAGATAGAAACAAGCGAAAGTACACAGTGATTCATTTACCTAGAAAAGTTACAGAGGTTTACACAGAGAATTCCAAGGATAAGTACAAGAAAATAAGAGAGACTTAGAAAACTGGTAAAACCTACATTGTTGATAGAGTTGGGAGTACTTAGCACTGTGAAAACAGCACTTTCGCCGAAGGAAATTTAGTTCTCTAAGTCCGTGAAACAGTGAACACAGAATGTATGAGTTTCTCAAGTTTGGTAACAGATAGAAACAAGCGAACGTACACAGTGATTCATCTACCTAGAAAAGTTACAGAGGTTTACACAGAGAATTCCAAGGATAAGTAAAAGAAAATAAGAGAGACTTAGAAAACCGGTAAAACCTACATTGTTAATAGAGTTGGGAGTACTTAGCACTGTGAAAACAGCACTTTCGCAGAAAGAAACCTACTTGTCTAACACTGGGAAACAGTGAACAGAGAATGTATGAGTTTCTCAAGATTGGTAACAGATAGATACAAGAGAAAGTACACAGTGATTCATCTACCTAGAGAAGTTACAGAAGTTTACTCACAGAATTCCATGTATAAGTACAAGAAAATAAGAGAGACTTAGAAAACTGGTAAAACCTACATTGTGGATAGAGTTGGGAGTACCTAGCACTGTGAAAACAGTACTTTCGCCGAAGGAAATTTAGTTCTCTAAGTCCGTGAAACAGTGAACAGAGAATGTATGAGTTTCTCAAGTTTGGTAACAGATAGAAACAAGCGAAAGTACACAGTGATTCATCGACCTAGAGAAGTTACAGAGGTTTACACAGAGAATTCCAAGTATAAGTACAAGAAAATAAGAGAGACTTAGAAAACTGGTAAAACCTACATTGTTGATAGAGTTGGGAGTACCTAGCACTGTGAAAACAGCACTTTCGCCGAAAGAAATTTAGTTCTCTAAGTCCGTGAAACAGTGAACAGAGAATGTATGAGTTTCTCAAGATTGGTAACAGATAGAAACAAGAGAAAGTACACAGTGATTCATCTACCTAGAAAAGTTACAGAGGTTTACACAGAGGAAACCAAGTATAAGTACAAGAAAATAAGAGAGACTTAGAAAACTGGTAAAACCTACATTGTTGATAGACTTGGGAGTACTTAGCACTGTGAAAACAGCACTTTCGACGAAAAAATCTACTTCCCTAAAACTGGGAAACAGTGAACAGAGAATGTATGAGTTCCTCAAGATTGGTAATAGAAACAAGAGAAAGTACACAGTGATTCATCTACCTAGAGAAGTTACAGAGGTTTACACAGAGAATTCCAAGTATAAGTACAAGAAAATAAGAGAGACTTAGAACACTGGTAAAACCTACACTGTTGATAGAGTTGGGAGTACTTAGCACTGTGAAAACAGCACTTTCGCCGAAAGAAATTTTGTTTTCTAAGTCCGTGAAACAGTGAAAAGAGAATGTATCAGTTTCTCAAGATTGGTAACAGATAGAAACAAGAGAAAGTACACAGTGATTCATCTACCTAGAGAAGTTACAGAAGTTCACTCAGAGAATTCCATGTATAAGAACAAAAAAATAAGAGAGACTTAGAAAACTGGTGAAACCTACATTGTGGATAGAGTTGGGAGTATTTAGCACTGTGAAAACAGCACTTTCCCAGACAGAAATCTACTTCTCTAAGACTGGGAAACAGTGAACAGAGAATGTATGAGTTTCTCCAGATTGGTGACAGATAGAAACAAGAGAAAGTACACAGTGATTCATCTACCCAGAGAAGTTACAGAGGTTTACACAGAGAATTCCAAGTATAAGTACAAGAAAATAAGAGAGACTTAGAAAACTTGTAAACCTACATTGTGGATAGAGTTGGGAGTACTTAGCACTGTGAAAACAGCAGTTTCGCCGAAGAAAATTTAGTTCTCTAAGTCCGTGAAACAGTGAACAGAGAATGTATGAGTTTCTCAAGTTTGGTAACAGATAGAAACAAGCGAAAGTACACAGTGATTCATCTACCTAGAAAAGTTACAGAGGTTTACACAGAGAATTCCAAGGATAAGTACAAGAAAATAAGAGAGACTTAGAAAACTGGTAAAACCTACATTGTTAATAGAGTTGGGAGTACTTAGCACTGTGAAAACAGCACTTTCGCAGAAAGAAATCTACTTCTCTAACACTGGGAAACAATGAACAGAGAATGTATGAGTTTCTCAAGATTGGTAACAGATAGAAACAAGAGAAAGTACACAGTGATTCATATACCTAGAGAAGTTACAGAGGTTTACACAGAGAATTCCAAGGATAAGTACAAGAAAATAAGAGAGACTTAGAAAACTGGTAAAACCTACATTGTTGATAGAGTTGGGAGTACTTAGCACTGTGAAAACAGCACTTTCGCCGAAAGAAATTTAGTTCTCTAAGTGCGTGAAACAGTGAACAGAGAATGTATGAGTTTCTCAAGATTGGTAACAGATAGAAACAAGAGAAAGTACACAGTGATTCATCTACCTAGAAAAGTTACAGAGGTTTACACAGAGAAAACCAAGTATAAGTACAAGAAAATAAGAGAGACTTAGAAAACTGGTAAAACCTACATTGTTGATAGACTTGGGAGTACTTAGCACTGTGAAAACAGCACTTTCGCCGAAAAAATCTACTTCTCTAAAACTGGGAAACAGTGAACAGAGAATGTATGAGTTTCTCAAGATTGGTAATAGAAACAAGAGAAAGTACACAGTGATTCATCTACCTAGAGAAGTTACAGAGGTTTACACAGAGAATTCCAAGTATAAGTACAAGAAAATAAGAGAGACTTAGAAAACTGGTAAAACCTACACTGTTGATAGAGTTGGGAGTACTTAGCACTGTGAAAACAGCACTTTCGCCGAAAGAAATTTAGTTTTCTAAGTCGGTGAAACAGTGAAAAGAGAATGTATCAGTTTCTCAAGATTGGTAACAGATAGAAACAAGAGAAAGTACACAGTGATTCATCTACCTAGAGAAGTTACAGAGGTTTACACAGAGAATTCCAAGTATAAGTACAAGAAAATAAGAGAGACTTAGAAAACTTGAAAAACCTACATTGTGGATAGAGTTGGGAGTACTTAGCACTGTGAAAACAGCACTTTCGCCGAAGGAAATTTAGTTCTCTAAGTCCGTGAAACAGTGAACAGAGAATGTATGAGTTTCTCAAGATTGGTAACAGATAGAAACAAGAGAAAGTACACAGTGATTCATATACCTAGAGAAGTTACAGAGGTTTACACAGAGAATTCCAAGGATAAGTACAAGAAAATAAGAGAGACTTAGAAAACTGGTAAAACCTACATTGTTGTTAGAGTTGGGAGTACTTAGCACTGTGAAAACAGCACTTTCGCCGAAGGAATATTAGTTCTCTAAGTCTGTGAAACAGTGAACAGAGAATGTATGAGTTTCTCAAGTTTGGTAACAGATAGAAACAAGCGATAGTACACAGTGATTCATCTACCTAGAAAAGTTACAGAGGTTTACACAGAGAATTCCAAGGATAAGTACAAGAAAATAAGAGAGACTTAGAAAACTGATAAAACCTACATTGTTAATAGAGTTGGGAGTACTTAGCACTGTGAAAACAGCACTTTCGCAGAAAGAAATCTACTTCTCTAACACTGGGAAACAATGAACCGAGAATGTATGAGTTTCTCAAGATTGGTAACAGATAGAAACAAGAGAAAGTACACAGTGATTCATATACCTAGAGAAGTTACAGAGGTTTACACAGAGAATTCCAAGTATAAGTACAAGAAAATAAGAGAGACTTAGAAAACTGGTAAAACCTACATTGTTGGTAGAGTTGGGAGTACTTAGCACTGTGAAAACAGCACTTTCGCCGAAAGAAATTTAGTTCTATAAGTCCATGAAACAGTGAACAGAGAATGTATGAGTTTCTCAAGATTGGTAACAGATAGAAACAAGAGAAAGTACACAGTGATTCATCTACCTAGAAAAGTTACAGAGGTTTACACAGAGAAAACCAAGTATAAGTACAAGAAAATAAGAGAGACTTAGAAAACTGGTAAAACCTACATTGTTGATAGACTTGGGAGTACTTAGCACTGTGAAAACAGTACTTTGGCCGAAAAAATCTGCTTCTCTAAAACTGGGAAACAGTGAACAGAGAATGTATGAGATCCTCAAGATTGGTAATAGAAACAAGAGAAAGTACACAGTGATTCATCTACCTAGAGAAGTTACAGAGGTTTACACAGAGAATTCCAAGTATAAGTACAAGAAAATAAGAGAGACTTCGAAAACTGGTAAAACCTACACTGTTGATAGAGTTGGGAGTACTTAGCACTGGGAAAACAGCACTTTCGCCGAAAGAAATTTAGTTTTTTAAGTCCGTGAAACAGTGAAAAGAGAATGTATCAGTTTCTCAAGATTGGTAACAGATAGAAACAAGAGAAAGTACACAGTGATTCATCTACCTAGAGAAGTTACAGAAGTTCACTCAGAGAATTCCATGTATAAGAACAAGAAAATAAGAGAGACTTAGAAAACTGGTAAAACCTACATTGTGTATAGAGTTGGGAGTATTTAGCACTGTGGAAACAGCACTTTCCCAGAAAGAAATCTACTTCTCTAAGACTGGGAAACAGTGAACAGAGAATGTATGAGTTTCTCCAGATTGGTGACAGATAGAAACAAGAGAAAGTACACAGTGATTCATCTACCCAGAGAAGTTACAGAGGTTTACACAGAGAATTCCAAGTATAAGTACAAGAAAATAAGAGAGACTTAGAAAACTTGTAAACCTACATTGTGGATAGAGTTGGGAGTACTTAGCACTGTGAAAACAGCAGTTTCGCCGAAGAAAATTTAGTTCTCTAAGTCCGTGAAACAGTGAACAGAGAATGTATGAGTTTCTCAAGTTTGGTAACAGATAGAAACAAGCGAAAGTACACAGTGATTCATATACCTAGAAAAGTTACAGAGGTTTACACGGAGAATTCCAAGGATAAGTACAAGAAAATAAGAGAGACTTAGAAAACTGGTAAAACCTACATTGTTGATAGAGTTGGGAGTACTTAGCGCTGTGAAAACAGCACTTTCGCCGAAGGAAATTTAGTTCTCTAAGTCCGTGAAACAGTGAACAGAGAATGTATGAGTTTCTCAAGTTTGGTAACAGATAGAAACAAGCGAAAGTACACAGTGATTCATCTACCTAGAAAAGTTACAGAGGTTTACACAGAGAAAACCAAGTATAAGTACAAGAAAATAAGAGAGACTTAGAAAACTGGTAACACCTACATTGTTGATAGAGTTGGGAGTACTTAGCACAGTGAAAACAGCACTTTCGCAGAAAGAAATCTACTTCTCTAAGACTGGGAAACAGTGAACAGAGAATGTATGAGTTTCTCAAGATTGGTAACAGATAGAAACAAGAGAAAGTACACAGTGAGTCATATACCTAGAGAAGTTACAGAGGTTTACACAGAGAATTCCAAGTATAAGTACAAGAAAATAAGAGAGACTTAGAAAACTGGTAAAACCTACATTGTTGATAGAGTTGGGAGTACTTAGCACTGTGAAAACAGCACTTTCGCCGAAGGAAATTTAGTTCTCTAAGTCCGTGAAACAGTGAACAGAGAATGTATGAGTTTCTCAAGATTGGTAACAGATAGAAACAAGAGAAAGTACACAGTGATTCATCTACCTAGAAAAGTTACAGAGGTTTACACAGAGGAAATCAAGTATAAGTACAAGAAAATAAGAGAGACATAGAAAACTGGTAAAACCTACATTGTTGATAGACTTGGGAGTACTTAGCACTGTGAAAACAGCACTTTCGACGAAAAAATCTACTTCTCTAAAACTGGGAAACAGTGAACAGAGAATGTATGAGTTCCTCAAGATTGGTAATAGAAACAAGAGAAAGTACACAGTGATTCATCTACCTAGAGAAGTTACAGAGGTATACACAGAGAATTCCAAGTATAAGTACAAGAAAATAAGAGAGACTTAGAACACTGGTAAAACCTACAATGTTGATAGAGTTGGGAGTACTTAGCACTGTGAAAACAGCACTTTCGCCGAAAGAAATTTAGTTTTCTAAGTCCGTGAAACAGTGAAAAGAGAATGTATCAGTTTCTCAAGATTGGTAACAGATAGAAACAAGAGAAAGTACACTGTGATTCATCTACCTAGAAAAGTTACAGAGGTTTACACAGAGAATTCCAAGTATAAGTACAAGAAAATAAGAGAGACTTAGAAAACTGGTAAAAAATACATTGTTGATAGAGTTGGGAGTACTTAGCACTGTGAAAGCAGCACTTTCCCAGAAAGAAATCTACTTCTCTAAGACTGGGAAACAGTGAACAGAGAATGTATGAGTTTCTCCAGATTGGTGACAGATAGAAAGAAGAGAAAGTACACAGTGATTCATCTACCCAGAGAAGTTACAGAGGTTTACACAGAGAATTCCAAGTATAAGTACAAGAAAATAAGAGAGACTTAGAAAACTTGTAAACCTACATTGTGGATAGAGTTGGGAGTACTTAGCACTGTGAAAACAGCAGTTTCGCCGAAGAAAATTTAGTTCTCTAAGTCCGTGAAACAGTGAACAGAGAATGTATGAGTTTCTCAAGTTTGGTAACAGATAGAAACAAGCGAAAGTACACAGTGATTCATATACCTAGAAAAGTTACAGAGGTTTACACGGAGAATTCCAAGGATAAGTACAAGAAAATAAGAGAGACTTAGAAAACTGGTAAAACCTACATTGTTGATAGAGTTGGGAGTACTTAGCGCTGTGAAAACAGCACTTTCGCCGAAGGAAATTTAGTTCTCTAAGTCCGTGAAACAGTGAACAGAGAATGTATGAGTTTCTCAAGTTTGGTAACAGATAGAAACAAGCGAAAGTACACAGTGATTCATCTACCTAGAAAAGTTACAGAGGTTTACACAGAGAAAACCAAGTATAAGTACAAGAAAATAAGAGAGACTTAGAAAACTGGTAACACCTACATTGTTGATAGAGTTGGGAGTACTTAGCACAGTGAAAACAGCACTTTCGCAGAAAGAAATCTACTTCTCTAAGACTGGGAAACAGTGAACAGAGAATGTATGAGTTTCTCAAGATTGGTAACAGATAGAAGCAAGAGAAAGTACACAGTGATTCATCTACCTAGAGAAGTTACAGAGGTTTACACAGAGAATTCCAAGTATAAGTACAAGAAAATAAGAGAGACTTAGAAAACTGGTAAAACCTACATTGTTGATAGAGTTGGGAGTACTTAGCACTGTGAAAACAGCACTTTCGGCGAAGGAAATTTAGTTCTCTAAGTCCGTGAAACAGTGAACAGAGAATGTATGAGTTTCTCAAGTTTGGTAACAGATAGAAACAAGCGAAAGTACACCGTGATTCATCTACGTAGAAAAGTTACAGAGGTTTACACAGAGAATTCCAAGGATAAGTACAAAAAAATTAGAGAGACTTAGAAAACTGGTAAAACCTACATTGTTGATAGAGTTGGGAGTACTTAGCACTGTGAAAACAGCACTTTCGCCGAACGAAATTTCGTTCTCTAAGTCTGTGAAACAGTGAACAGAGAATGTATGAGTTTCTCAAGTTTGGTAACAGATAGAAACAAGCGAAAGTACACAGTGATTCATCTACCTAGAAAAGTTACAGAGGTTTACACAGAGAATTCCAAGGATAAGTACAAGAAAATAAGAGAGACTTAGAAAACTGGTAAAACCTACATTGTTGATAGAGTTGGGAGTACTTAGCACTGTGAAAACAGCACTTTCGCCGAAGGAAATTTAGTTCTCTAAGTTCGTGAAATAGTGAACAGAAAATGTATGAGTTTCTCAAGTTTGGTAACAGATAGAAACAAGCGAAAGTACACAGTGATTCATCTACCTAGAAAAGTTACAGAGGTTTACACAGAGAATTCCAAGTATAAGTACAAGAAAATAAGAGAGACTTAGAAAACTGGTAAAACCTACATTGTTGATAGAGTTGGGAGTACTTAGCACTGTGAAAACAGCACTTTCGCCGAAGGAAATTTAGTTCTCTAAGTCCGGGAAACAGTGAACAGAGAATGTATGAGTTTCTCAAGTTTGGTAACAGATAGAAACAAGCGAAAGTACACAGTGATTCATCTACCTAGAAAAGTTACAGAGGTTTACACAGAGAATTCCAAAGATAAGTACAAGAAAATAAGAGAGACTTAGAAAACTGGTAAAACCTACATTGTTAATAGAGTTGGGAGTACTTAGCACTGTGAAAACAGCACTTTCGCAGAAAGAAATCTACTTCTCTAACACTGGGAAACAATGAACAGAGAATGTATGAGTTTCTCAAGATTGGTAACAGATAGAAACAAGAGAAAGTACACAGTGATTTATATACCTAGAGAAGTTACAGAGGTTTACACAGAGAATTCCAAGTATAAGTACAAGAAAATAAGAGAGACTTAGAAAACTGGTAAAACCTACATTGTTGATAGAGTTGGGAGTACTTAGCGCTGTGAAAACAGCACTTTCGCTGAAAGAAATTTAGTTCTCTAAGTCCGTGAAACAGTGAACAGGGAATGTATGAGTTTCTCAAGATTGGTAACAGATAGAAACAAGAGAAAGTACACAGTGATTCATCTACCTAGAAAAGTTACAGATGTTTACACAGAGGAAACGAAGTATAAGTACAAGAAAATAAGAGAGACTTAGAAAACTGGTAAAACCTACATTGTTGGTAGACTTGGGAGTACTTAGCACTGTGAAAACAGCACTTTCGACGAAAAAATCTACTTCTCTAAAACTGGGAAACAGTGAACAGAGAATGTATGAGTTCCTCAAGATTGGTAATAGAAACAAGAGAAAGTACACACTGATTCATCTACCTACAGAAGTTACAGAGGTTTACACAGGGAATTCCAAGTATAAGTACAAGAAAATAAGAGAGACTTAGAACACTGGTAAAACCTACACTGTTGATAGAGTTGGGAGTACTTAGCACTGTGAAAACAGCACTTTCGCCGAAAGAAATTTAGTTTTCTAAGTCCGTGAAACAGTGAAAAGAGAATGTATCAGTTTCTCAAGATTGGTAACAGATAGAAACAAGAGAAAGTACACAGTGATTCATCTACCTAGAGAAGTTACAGAAGTTTCCTCACAGAATTCCATGTATAAGTACAAGAAAATAAGAGAGAGTTAGAAAACTGGTAAAACCTACATTGTGGATAGATTTGGGAGTACCTAGCACTGTGAAAACAGCACTTTCGCCGATGGAAATTTAGTTCTCTAAGTCCGTGAAACAGTGAACAGAGAATGTATGAGTTTCTCAAGTTTGGTAACAGATAGAAACAAGCGAAAGTACACAGTGATTCATCTACCTAGAAAAGTTACAGAGGTTTACACAGAGAATTCCAAGGATAAGTACAAGAAAATAAGAGAGACTTAGAAAACCGGTAAAACCTACATTGTTGATAGAATTGGGAGTACTTAGCAATGTGAAAACAGCACTTTCGCAGAAAGAAATCTACTTCTCTAACACTGGGAAACAGTGAACAGAGAATGTATGAGTTTCTCAAGATTGGTAACAGATAGAAACAAGAGAAAGTACACAGTGATTCATCTACCTAGAAAAGTTACAGAGGTTTACACAGAGAATTCCAAGAATAAGTACAAGAAAATAAGAGAGACTTAGAAAACTGGTGAAACCTACATTGTTGATAGAGTTGGGAGTACTTAGCACTGTGAAAACAGCACTTTCGCCGAAGGAAATTTAGTTCTCTAAGTCCGTGAAACAGTGAACAGAGAATGTATGAGTTTCTCAAGTTTGGTAACAGATAGAAACAAGCGAAAGTACACAGTGATTCATCTACCTAGAAAAGTTACAGAGGTTTACACAGAGAATTCCAAGGATAAGTACAAGAAAATAAGAGAGACTTAGAAAACGGGTAAAACCTACATTGTTGATAGACTTGGGAGTACTTAGCACTGTGAAAACAGCACTTTCGACGAAAAAATCTACTTCCCTAAAACTGGGAAACAGTGAACAGAGAATGTATGAGTTCCTCAAGATTGGTAATAGAAACAAGAGAAAGTACACAGTGATTCATCTACCTAGAGAAGTTACAGAGGTTTACACAGAGAATTCCAAGTATAAGTACAAGAAAATAAGAGAGACTTAGAACACTGGTAAAACCTACACTGTTGATAGAGTTGGGAGTACTTAGCACTGTGAAAACAGCACTTTCGCCGAAAGAAATTTTGTTTTCTAAGTCCGTGAAACAGTGAAAAGAGAATGTATCAGTTTCTCAAGATTGGTAACAGATAGAAACAAGAGAAAGTACACAGTGATTCATCTACCTAGAGAAGTTACAGAAGTTCACTCAGAGAATTCCATGTATAAGAACAAGAAAATAAGAGAGACTTAGAAAACTGGTAAAACCTACATTGTGGATAGAGTTGGGAGTATTTAGCACTGTGAAAACAGCACTTTCCCAGACAGAAATCTACTTCTCTAAGACTGGGAAACAGTGAACAGAGAATGTATGAGTTTCTCCAGATTGGTGACAGATAGAAACAAGAGAAAGTACAGAGTGATTCATCTACCCAGAGAAGTTACAGAGGTTTACACAGAGAATTCCAAGTATAAGTACAAGAAAATAAGAGAGACTTAGAAAACTTGTAAACCTACATTGTGGATAGAGTTGGGAGTACTTAGCACTGTGAAAACAGCAGTTTCGCCGAAGAAAATTTAGTTCTCTAAGTCCGTGAAACAGTGAACAGAGAATGTATGAGTTTCTCAAGTTTGGTAACAGATAGAAACAAGCGAAAGTACACAGTGATTCATATACCTAGAAAAGTTACAGAGGTTTACACAGAGAATTCCAAGGATAAGTACAAGAAAATAAGAGAGACTTAGAAAAGTGGTAAAACCTACATTGTTGATAGAGTTGGGAGTACTTAGCGCTGTGAAAACAGCACTTTCGCCGAAGGAAATTTAGTTCTCTAAGTCCGTGAAACAGTGAACAGAGAATGTATGAGTTTCTCAAGTTTGGTAACAGATAGAAACAAGCGAAAGTACACAGTGATTCATCTACCTAGAAAAGTTACAGAGGTTTACACAGAGAATTCCAAGGATAAGTACAAGAAAATAAGAGAGACTTAGAAAACTGGTAAAACCTACATTGTTGATAGAGTTGGGAGTACTTAGCACTGTGAAAACAGCACTTTCGCAGAAAGAAATCTACTTCTCTAACACTGGGAAACAGTGAACAGAGAATGTATGAGTTTCTCAAGATTGGTAACAGATAGAAACAAGAGAAAGTACACAGTGATTCATCTACCTAGAAAAGTTACAGAGGTTTACACAGAGAATTCCAAGGATAAGTACAAGAAAATAAGAGAGACTTAGAAAACTGGTGAAACCTACATTGTTGATAGAGTTGGGAGTACTTAGCACTGTGAAAACAGCACTTTCGCCGAAGGAAATTTAGTTCTCTAAGTCCGTGAAACAGTGAACAGAGAATGTATGAGTTTCTCAAGTTTGGTAACAGATAGAAACAAGCGAAAGTACACAGTGATTCATCTACCTAGAAAAGTTACAGAGGTTTACACAGAGAATTCCAAGGATAAGTACAAGAAAATAAGAGAGACTTAGAAAACTGGTAAAACCTACATTGTTGTTAGAGTTGGGAGTACTTAGCACTGTGAAAACAGCACTTTCGCCGAAGGAATATTAGTTCTCTAAGTCTGTGAAACAGTGAACAGAGAATGTATGAGTTTCTCAAGTTTGGTAACAGATAGAAACAAGCGAACGTACACAGTGATTCATCTACCTAGAAAAGTTACAGAGGTTTACACAGAGAATTCCAAGGATAAGTAAAAGTAAATAAGAGAGACTTAGAAAACCGGTAAAACCTACATTGTTGATAGAGTTGGGAGTACTTAGCACTGTGAAAACAGCACTTTCGCAGAAAGAAACCTACTTGTCTAACACTGGGAAACAGTGAACAGAGAATGTATGAGTTTCTCAAGATTGGTAACAGATAGATACAAGAGAAAGTACACACTGATTCATCTACCTAGAGAAGTTACAGAAGTTTACTCACAGAATTCCATGTATAAGTACAAGAAAATAAGAGAGACTTAGAAAACTGGTAAAACCTACATTGTGGATAGAGTTGGGAGTACCTAGCACTGTGAAAACAGCACTTTCGCCGAAGGAAATTTAGTTCTCTAAGTCCGTGAAACAGTGAACAGAGAATGTATGAGTTTCTCAAGTTTGGTAACAGATAGAAACAAGCGAAAGTACACAGTGATTCATCTACCTAGAGAAGTTACAGAGGTTTACACAGAGAATTCCAAGTATAAGTACAAGAAAATAAGAGAGACTTAGAAAACTGGTAAAACCTATATTGTTGATAGAGTTGGGAGTACTTAGCGCTGTGAAAACAGCACTTTCGGCGAAAGAAATTTAGTTCTCTAAGTCCGTGAAACAGTGAACAGAGAATGTATGAGTTTCTCAAGATTGGTAACAGATAGAAACAAGAGAAAGTACACAGTGATTCATCTACCTAGAAAAGTTACAGAGGTTTACACAGAGGAAACCAAGTATAAGTACAAGAAAATAAGAGAGACTTAGAAAACTGGTAAAACCTACATTGTTGATAGACTTGGGAGTACTTAGCACTGTGAAAACAGCACTTTCGACGAAAAAATCTACTTCCCTAAAACTGGGAAACAGTGAACAGAGAATGTATGAGTTCCTCAAGATTGGTAATAGAAACAAGAGAAAGTACACAGTGATTCATCTACCTAGAGAAGTTACAGAGGTTTACACAGAGAATTCCAAGTATAAGTACAAGAAAATAAGAGAGACTTAGAACACTGGTAAAACCTACACTGTTGATAGAGTTGGGAGTACTTAGCACTGTGAAAACAGCACTTTCGCCGAAAGAAATTTAGTTTTCTAAGTCCGTGAAACAGTGAAAAGAGAATGTATCAGTTTCTCAAGATTGGTAACAGATAGAAACAAGAGAAAGTACACAGTGATTCATCTACCTAGAGAAGATACAGAAGTTCACTCAGATAATTCCATGTATAAGAACAAGAAAATAAGAGAGAATTAGAAAACTGGTAAAACCTACATTGTGTATAGAGTTGGGAGTATTTAGCACTGTGAAAACAGCACTTTCCCAGACAGAAATCTACTTCTCTAAGATTGGGAAACAGTGAACAGAGAATGTATGAGTTTCTCCAGATTGGTGACAGATAGAAACAAGAGAAAGTACACAGTGATTCATCTACCCAGAGAAGTTACAGAGGTTTACACAGAGAATTCCAAGGATAAGTGCAAGCAAATAAGAGAGACTTAGAAAACTTGTAAACCTACATTGTGGATAGAGTTGGGAGTACTTAGCACTGTGAAAACAGCAGTTTCGCCGAAGAAAATTTAGTTCTCTAAGTCCGTGAAACAGTGAACAGAGAATGTATGAGTTTCTCAAGTTTGGTAACAGATAGAAACAAGCGAAAGTACACAGTGATTCATATACCTAGAAAAGTTACAGAGGTTTACACAGAGAATTCCAAGGATAAGTACAAGAAAATAAGAGAGACTTAGAAAACTGGTAAAACCTAAATTGTTAATAGAGTTGGGAGTACTTAGCACTGTGAAAACAGCACTTTCGCAGAAAGAAATCTACTTCTCTAACACTGGGAAACAATGAACAGAGAATGTATGAGTTTCTCAAGATTGGTAACAGATAGAAACAAGAGAAAGTACACAGTGAGTCATATACCTAGAGAAGTTACAGAGGTTTACACAGAGAATTCCAAGTATAAGTACAAGAAAATAAGAGAGACTTAGAAAACTGGTAAAACCTACATTGTTGATAGAGTTGGGAGTTCTTAGAGCTGTGAAAACAGCACTTTCGCCGAAAGAAATTTAGTTCTCTAAGTCCGTGAAACAGTGAACAGAGAATGTATGAGTTTCTCAAGATTGGTAACAGATAGAAACAAGAGAAAGTACACAGTGATTCATCTACCTAGAAAAGTTACAGAGGTTTACACAGAGGAAACCAAGTATGAGTACAAGAAAATAAGAGACACTTAGAAAACTGGTAAAACCTACATTGTTGATAGACTTGGGAGTACTTAGCACTGTGAAAACAGCACTTTCGACGAAAAAATCTACTTCTCTAAAACTGGGAAACAGTGAACAGAGAATGTATGAGTTCCTGAAGATTGGTAATAGAAACAAGAGAAAGTACACAGTGATTCATCTACCTAGAGAAGTTACAGAGGTTTACACAGAGAATTCCAAGTATAAGTACAAGAAAATAAGAGAGACTTAGAACACTGGTAAAACCTACACTGTTGATAGAGTTGGGAGTACTTAGCACTGTGAAAACAGCACTTTCGCCGAAAGAAATTTAGTTTTCTAAGTCCGTGAAACAGTGAAAAGAGAATGTATCAGTTTCTCAAGATTGGTAACAGATAGAAACAAGAGAAAGTACACAGTGATTCATCTACCTAGAGAAGATACAGAAGTTCACTCAGAGAATTCCATGTATAAGAACAAGAAAATAAGAGAGACTTAGAAAACTGGTAAAACCTACATTGTGGATAGAGTTGGGAGTATTTAGCACTGTGAAAACAGCACTTTCCCAGACAGAAATCTACTTCTCTAAGACTGGGAAACAGTGAACAGAGAATGTATGAGTTTCTCCAGATTGGTGACAGATAGAAACAAGAGAAAGTACACAGTGATTCATCTACCCAGAGAAGTTACAGAGGTTTACACAGAGAATTCCAAGTATAAGTACAAGAAAATAAGAGAGACTTAGAAAACTTGTAAACCTACGTTGTGGATAGAGTTGGGAGTACTTAGCACTGTGAAAACAGCAGTTTCGCCGAAGAAAATTTAGTTCTCTAAGTCCGTGAAACAGTGAACAGAGAATGTATGAGTTTCTCAAGTTTGGTAACAGATAGAAACAAGCGAAAGTACACAGTGATTCATATACCTAGAAAAGTCACAGAGGTTTACACAGAGAATTCCAAGGATAAGTACAAGAAAATAAGAGAGACTTAGAAAACTGGTAAAACCTACATTGTTGATAGAGTTGGGAGTACTTAGCGCTGTGAAAACAGCACTTTCGCCGAAGGAAATTTAGTTCTCTAAGTCCGTGAAACAGTGAACAGAGAATGTATGAGTTTCTCAAGTTTGGTAACAGATAGAAACAAGCGAAAGTACACAGTGATTCATCTACCTAGAAAAGTTACAGTGGTTTACACAGAGAATTCCAAGGATAAGTACAAGAAAATAAGAGAGACTTAGAAAACTGGTAAAACCTACATTGTTGATAGAGTTGGGAGTTCTTAGCACTGTGAAAACAGCACTTTCGCTGAAGGAAAATTAGTTCTCTAAGTTCGTGAAACAGTGAACAGAGAATGTATGAGTTTCTCAAGTTTGGTAACAGATAGAAACAAGAGAAAGTACACAGTGATTCATCTACCTAGAAAAGTTACAGAGGTTTACACAGAGAATTCCAAGGATAAGTACAAGAAAATAAGAGAGACTTAGAAAACTGGTAAAACCTACATTGTTGATAGAGTTGGGAGTACTTAGCACTGTGAAAACAGCACTTTCGCCGAAGGAAATTTAGTTCTCTAAGTCTGTGAAACAGTGAACAGAGAATGTATGAGTCTCTCAAGTTTGGTAACAGATAGAAACAAGCGAAAGTACACAGTGATTCATCTACCTAGAAAAGTTACAGAGGTTTACACAGAAAATTCCAAGGATATGTACAAGAAAATAAGAGAGACTTAGAAAACTGGTAAAACCTACATTGTGGATAGAGTTGGGAGTACTTAGCACTGTGAAAACCGCAGTTTCGCCGAAGGAAATTTAGTTCTCTAAGTCCGTGAAACAGTGAACAGAGAATGTATGAGTTTCTCAAGTTTGGTAACAGATAGAAAGAAGCGAAAGTACACAGTGATTCATCTACCTAGAAAAGTTACAGAGGTTTACACAGAGAATTCCAAGGATATGTACAAGAAAATAAGAGAGACTTAGAAAACTGGTAAAACCTACATTGTTGATAGAGTTTGGAGTACTTAGCACTGTGAAAACAGCACTTTCGCCGAAGGAAATTTAGTTCTCTAAGTCCATGAAACAGTGAACATAGAATGTATGAGTTTCTCAAGTTTGGTAACAGATAGAAACAAGCGAAAGTACACAGTGATTCATCTACCTAGAAAAGTTACAGAGGTTTACACAGAAAATTCCAAGGATAAGTACAAGAAAGTAAGAGAGACTTAGAAAACTGGTAAAACCTACATTGTTGATAGAGTTGGGAGTTCTTAGCGCTGTGAAAACAGCACTTTCGCCGAAAGAAATTTAGTTCTCTATGTCCGTGAAACAGTGAACAGAGAATGTATGAGTTTCTCAAGATTGGTAACAGATAGAAACAAGACAAAGTACACAGTGATTCATCTACCTAGAAAAGTTACAGAGGTTTACACAGAGGAAACCAAGTATAAGTACAAGAAAATAAGAGACACTTAGAAAACTGGTAAAACCTACATTGTTGATAGACTTGGGAGTACTTAGCACTGTGAAAACAGCACTTTCGACGAAAAAATCTACTTCTCTAAAACTGGGAAACAGTGAACAGAGAATGTATGAGTTCCTGAAGATTGGTAATAGAAACAAGAGAAAGTACACAGTGATTCATCTACCTAGAGAAGTTACAGAGGTTTACACAGAGAATTCCAAGTATAAGTACAAGAAAATAAGAGAGACTTAGAACACTGGTAAAACCTACACTGTTGATAGAGTTGGGAGTACTTAGCACTGTGAAAACAGCACTTTCGCCGAAAGAAATTTAGTTTTCTAAGTCCGTGAAACAGTGAAAAGAGAATGTATCAGTTTCTCAAGATTGGTAACAGATAGAAACAAGAGAAAGTACACAGTGATTCATCTACCTAGAAAAGTTACAGAGGTTTACACAGAGAATTCTAAGTATAAGTACAAGAAAATAAGAGAGACTTAGAAAACTGGTAAAACCTACATTGTTGATAGAGTTGGGAGTACTTAGCACTGTGAAAGCAGCACTTTCCCAGAAAGAAATCTACTTCTCTAACACTGGGAAACAGGGAACAGAGAATGTATGTGTTTCTCAAGATTGGTAACAGATAGAAACAAGAGAAAGTACACAGTGATTCATCTACCTAGAGAAGTTACAGAAGTTCACTCAGAGAATTTCATGTATAAGAACAAGAAAATAAGAGAGACTTAGAAAACTGGTAAAACCTACATTGTGGATAGAGTTGGGAGTATTTAGCACTGTGAAAACAGCACTTTCCCAGACAGAAATCTACTTCTCTAAGATTGGGAAACAGTGAACAGAGAATGTATGAGTTTTTCCAGATTGGTGACAGATAGAAACAAGAGAAAGTACACAGTGATTCATCTACCCAGAGAAGTTACAGAGGTTTACACAGAGAATTCCAATTATAAGTACAAGAAAATAAGAGAGACTTAGAAAACTGGTAAAACCTACATTGTGGATAGAGTTGGGAGTACTTAGCGCTGTGAAAACAGCACTTTCTCCGAAGGAAATTTAGTTCTCTAAGTCCGTGAAACAGTGAACAGAGAATGTATGAGTTTCTCAAGTTTGGTAACAGATAGAAACAAGCGAAAGTACACAGTGATTCATCTACCTAGAAAAGTTAGAGAGGTTTACACAGAGAATTCCAAGGATAAGTACAAGAAAATAAGAGAGACTTAGAAAACTGGTAAAACCTACATTGTTGATAGAGTTGGGAGTACTTAGCACTGTGAAAACAGCACTTTCGCAGAAAGAAATCTACTTCTCTAACACTGGGAAACAGTGAACAGAGAATGTATGAGTTTCTCAACATTGGTAACAGATAGAAACAAGAGAAAGTACACAGTGATTCCTCTACCTAGAAAAGTTACAGAGGTTTACACAGAGATTTCCAAGGATAAGTACAAGAAAATAAGAGAGACTTAGAAAACCGGTAAAACCTACATTGTTGATAGAATTGGGAGTACTTAGCAATGTGAAAACAGCACTTTCGCAGAAAGAAATCTACTTCTCTAACACTGGGAAACAGTGAACAGAGAATGTATGAGTTTCTCAAGATTGGTAACAGATAGAAACAAGAGAAAGTACACAGTGATTCATATACCTAGAGAAGTTACAGAGGTTTACACAGAGAATTCCAAGGATAAGTACAAGAAAATAAGAGAGACTTAGAAAACTGGTAAAACCTACATTGTTGATAGAGTTGGGAGTTCTTAGCGCTGTGAAAAGAGCACTTTCGCCGAAAGAAATTTAGTTCTCTAAGTCCGTGAAACAGTGAACAGAGAATGTATGAGTTTCTCAAGATTGGTAACAGATAGAAACAAGAGAAAGTACACAGTGATTCATCTACCTAGAAAAGTTACAGAGGTTTACACAGAGGAAACCAAGTATAAGTACAAGAAAATAAGAGACACTTAGAAAACTGGTAAAACCTACATTGTTGATAGACTTGGGAGTACTTAGCACTGTGAAAACAGCACTTTCGACGAAAAAATCTACTTCTCTAAAACTGGGAAACAGTGAACAGAGAATGTATGAGTTCGTGAAGATTGGTAATAGAAACAAGAGAAGTACACAGTGATTCATCTACCTAGAGAAGTTACAGAGGTTTACACAGAGAATTCCAAGTATAAGTACAAGAAAATAAGAGAGACTTAGAACACTGGTAAAACCTACATTGTGGATAGAGTTGGGAGTATTTAGCACTGTGAAAACAGCACTTTCCCAGACAGAAATCTACTTCTCTAAGACTGGGAAACAGTGAACAGAGAATGTATGAGTTTCTCCAGATTGGTGACAGATAGAAACAAGAGAAAGTACACAGTGATTCATCTACCCAGAGAAGTTACAGAGGTTTACACAGAGAATTCCAAGTATAAGTACAAGAAAATAAGAGAGACTTAGAAAACTTGTAAACCTACATTGTGGATAGAGTTGGGAGTACTTAGCACTGTGAAAACAGCAGTTTCGCCGAAGAAAATTTAGTTCTCTAAGTCCGTGAAAAAGTGAACAGAGAATGTATGAGTTTCTCAAGTTTGGTAACAGATAGAAACAAGCGAAAGTACACAGTGATTCATATACCTAGAAAAGTTACAGAGGTTTACACAGAGAATTCCAAGGATAAGTACAAGAAAATAAGAGAGACTTAGAAAACTGGTAAAACCTACATTGTTGATAGAGTTGGGAGTACTTAGCGCTGTGAAAACAGCACTTTCTCCGAAGGAAATTTAGTTCTCTAAGTCCGTGAAACAGTGAACAGAGAATGTATGAGTTTCTCAAGTTTGGTAACAGATAGAAACAAGCGAAAGTACACAGTGATTCATCTACCTAGAAAAGTTACAGAGGTTTACACAGAGAATTCCAAGGATAAGTACAAGAAAATAAGAGAGACTTAGAAAACTGGTAAAACCTACATTGTTGATAGAGTTGGGAGTACTTAGCACTGTGAAAACAGCACTTTCGCAGAAAGAAATCTACTTCTCTAAGACTGGGAAACAGTGAACAGAGAATGTATGAGTTTCTCAAGATTGGTAACAGATAGAAACAAGAGAAAGTACACAGTGATTCCTCTACCTAGAAAAGTTACAGAGGTTTACACAGAGATTTCCAAGGATAAGTACAAGAAAATAAGAGAGACTTAGAAAACCGGTAAAACCTACATTGTTGATAGAATTGGGAGTACTTAGCAATGTGAAAACAGCACTTTCGCAGAAAGAAATCTACTTCTCTAACACTGGGAAACAGTGAACAGAGAATGTATGAGTTTCTCAAGATTGGTAACAGATAGAAACAAGAGAAAGTACACAGTGATTCATATACCTAGAGAAGTTACAGAGGTTTACACAGAGAATTCCAAGGATAAGTACAAGAAAATAAGAGAGACTTAGAAAACTGGTAAAACCTACATTGTTGTTAGAGTTGGGAGTACTTAGCACTGTGAAAACAGCACTTTCGCCGAAGGAATATTAGTTCTCTAAGTCTGTGAAACAGTGAACAGAGAATGTATGAGTTTCTCAAGTTTGGTAACAGATAGAAACAAGCGATAGTACACAGTGATTCATCTACCTAGAAAAGTTACAGAGGTTTACACAGAGAATTCCAAGGATAAGTACAAGAAAATAAGAGAGACTTAGAAAATTGATAAAACCTACATTGTTAATAGAGTTGGGAATACTTAGCACTGTGAAAACAGCACTTTCGCAGAAAGAAATCTACTTCTCTAACACTGGGAAACAATGAACAGAGAATGTATGAGTTTCTCAAGATTGGTAACCGATAGAAACAAGAGAAAGTACACAGTGATTCATATACCTAGAGAAGTTACAGAGGTTTACACAGAGAATTCCAAGTATAAGTACAAGAAAATAAGAGAGACTTAGAAAACTGGTAAAACCTACATTGTTGATAGAGTTGGGAGTACTTAGCACTGTGAAAACAGCACTTTCGCCGAAAGAAATTTAGTTCTATAAGTCCATGAAACAGTGAACAGAGAATGTATGAGTTTCTCAAGATTGGTAACAGATAGAAACAAGAGAAAGTACACAGTGATTCATCTACCTAGAAAAGTTACAGAGGTTTACACAGAGAAAACCAAGTATAAGTACAAGAAAATAAGAGAGACTTAGAAAACTGGTAAAACCTACATTGTTGATAGACTTGGGAGTACTTAGCACTGTGAAAACAGCACTTTGGCCGAAAAAATCTGCTTCTCTAAAACTGGGAAACAGTGAACAGAGAATGTATGAGATCCTCAAGATTGGTAATAGAAACAAGAGAAAGTACACAGTGATTCATCTACCTAGAGAAGTTACAGAGGTTTACACAGAGAATTCCAAGTATAAGTACAAGAAAATAAGAGAGACTTAGAGAACTTGTAACACCTACATTGTGGATAGAGTTGGGAGTACTTAGCACTGTGAAAACAGCACTTTCGCCGAAGGAAATTTAGTTCTCTAAGTCCGTGAAACAGTGAACAGAGAATGTATGAGTTTCTCAAGTTTGGTAACAGATAGAAACAAGCGAAAGTACACAGTGATTCATATACCTAGAAAAGTTACAGAGGTTTACACAGAGAATTCCAAGGATAAGTACAAGAAAATAAGAGAGACTTAGAAAACTGGTAAAACCTACATTGTTGATAGAGTTGGGAGTACTTAGCACTGTGAAAACAGCACTTTCGCCGAAGGAAATTTCGTTCTCTAAGTCCGTGAAACAGTGAACAGAGAATGTATGAGTTTCTCAAGTTTGGTAACAGATAGAAACAAGCGAAAGTACACAGTGATTCATCTACCTAGAAAAGTTACAGAGGTTTACACAGAGAATTCCAAGGATAAGTACAAGAAAATAAGAGAGACTTAGAAAACTGGTAAAACCTAAATCGTTAATAGAGTTGGGAGTACTTAGCACTGTGAAAACAGCACTTTCGCAGAAAGAAATCTACTTCTCTAACACTGGGAAACAATGAACAGAGAATGTATGAGTTTCTCAAGATTGGTAACAGATAGAAACAAGAGAAAGTACACAGTGAGTCATATACCTAGAGAAGTTACAGAGGTTTACACAGAGAATTCCAAGTATAAGTACAAGAAAATAAAAGAGACTTAGAAAACTGGTAAAACCTACATTGTTGATAGAGTTGGGAGTACTTAGCACTGTGAAAGCAGCACTTTCCCAGAAAGAAATCTACTTCTCTAACACTGGGAAACAGGGAACAGAGAATGTATGTGTTTCTCAAGATTGGTAACAGATAGAAACAAGAGAAAGTACACAGTGATTCATCTACCTAGAGAAGTTACAGAAGTTCACTCAGAGAATTTCATGTATAAGAACAAGAAAATAAGAGAGACTTAGAAAACTGGTAAAACCTACATTGTGGATAGAGTTGGGAGTATTTAGCACTGTGAAAACAGCACTTTCCCAGACAGAAATCTACTTCTCTAAGACTGGGAAACAGTGAACAGAGAATGTATGAGTTTCTCCAGATTGGTGACAGATAGAAACAAGAGAAAGTACACAGTGATTCATCTCCCCAGAGAAGTTACAGAGGTTTACACAGAGAATTCCAAGTATAAGTACAAGAAAATAAGAGAGACTTAGAAAACTTGTAAACCTACATTGTGGATAGAGTTGGGAGTACTTAGCACTGTGAAAACAGCAGTTTCGCCGAAGAAAATTTAGTTCTCTAATTCCGTGAAACAGTGAACAGAGAATGTATGAGTTTCTCAAGTTTGGTAACAGATAGAAACAAGCGAAAGTACACAGTAATTCATATACCTAGAAAAGTTACAGAGGTTTACACAGAGAATTCCAAGTATAAGTACAAGAAAATAAGAGAGACTTAGAAAACTGATAAAACCTACATTGTTAATAGAGTTGGGAGTACTTAGCACTGTGAAAACAGCACTTTCGCAGAAAGAAATCTACTTCTCTAACACTGGGAAACAATGAACAGAGAATGTATGAGTTTCTCAAGATTGGTAACAGATAGAAACAAGAGAAAGTACACAGTGATTCATATACCTAGAGAAGTTACAGAGGTTTACACAGAGAATTCCAAGGATAAGTAGAAGAAAATAAGAGAGACTTAGAAAACTGGTAAAACCTACATTGTTGTTAGAGTTGGGAGTACTTAGCACTGTGAAAACAGCACTTTCGCCGAAGGAATATTAGTTCTCTAAGTCTGTGAAAAGTGAACAGAGAATGTATGAGTTTCTCAAGTTTGGTAACAGATAGAAACAAGCGATAGTACACAGTGATTCATCTACCTAGAAAAGTTACAGAGGTTTACACAGAGAATTCCAAGGATAAGTACAAGAAAATAAGAGAGACTTAGAAAACTGATAAAACCTACATTGTTAATAGAGTTGGGAGTACTTAGCACTGTGAAAACAGCACTTTCGCAGAAAGAAATCTACTTCTCTAACACTGGGAAACAATGAACAGAGAATGTATGAGTTTCTCAAGATTGGTAACAGATAGAAACAAGAGAAAGTACACAGTGATTCATATACCTAGAGAAGTTACAGAGGTTTACACAGAGAATTCCAAGTATAAGTACAAGAAAATAAGAGAGACTTAGAAAACTGGTAAAACCTACATTGTTGATAGAGTTGGGAGTACTTAGCGCTGTGAAAACAGCACTTTCGCCGAAAGAAATTTAGTTCTATAAGTTCATGAAACAGTGAACAGAGAATGTATGAGTTTCTCAAGATTGGTAACAGATAGAAACAAGAGAAAGTACACAGTGATTCATCTACCTAGAAAAGTTACAGAGGTTTACACAGAGAAAACCAAGTATAAGTACAAGAAAATAAGAGAGACTTAGAAAACTGGTAAAACCTACATTGTTGATAGAGTTGGGAGTACTTAGCACTGTGAAAACAGCACTTTGGCCGAAAAAATCTGCTTCTCTAAAACTGGGAAACAGTGAACAGAGAATGTATGAGATCCTCAAGATTGGTAATAGAAACAAGAGAAAGTACACAGTGATTCATCTACCTAGAGAAGTTACAGAGGTTTACACAGAGAATTCCAAGTATAAGTACAAGAAAATAAGAGAGACTTCGAAAACTGGTAAAACCTACACTGTTGATAGAGTTGGGAGTACTTAGCACTGGGAAAACAGCACTTTCGCCGAAAGAAATTTAGTTTTCTAAGTCCGTGAAACAGTGAAAAGAGAATGTATCAGTTTCTCAAGATTGGTAACAGATAGAAACAAGAGAAAGTACACAGTGATTCATCTACCTAGAGAAGTTACAGAAGTTCACTCAGAGAATTCCATGTATAAGAACAAGAAAATAAGAGAGACTTAGAAAACTGGTAAAACCTACATTGTGGATAGAGTTGGGAGTATTTAGCACTGTGAAAACAGCACTTTCCCAGACAGAAATCTACTTCTCTAAGACTGGGAAACAGTGAACAGAGAATGTATGAGTTTCTCCAGATTGGTGACAGATAGAAACAAGAGAAAGTACACAGTGATTCATCTACCTAGAGAAGTTACAGAGGTTTACACAGAGAATTCCAAGTATAAGTGCAAGAAAATAAGAGAGACTTAGAAAACTTGTAACACCTACATTGTGGATAGAGTTGGGAGTACTTAGCACTGTGAAAACAGCACTTTCGCCGAAGGAAATTTAGTTCTCTAAGTCCGTGAAACAGTGAACAGAGAATGTATGAGTTTCTCAAGTTTGGTAACAGATAGAAACAAGCGAAAGTACACAGTGATTCATCTACCTAGAAAAGTTACAGAGGTTTACACAGAGAATTCCAAGGATAAGTACAAGAAAATAAGAGAGACTTAGAAACTGGTAAAACCTACATTGTTGATAGAGTTGGGAGTACTTAGCACTGTGAAAACAGCACTTTCGCAGAAAGAAATCTACTTCTCTAACACTGGGAAACAATGAACACAGAATGTATGAGTTTCTCAAGATTGGTAACAGATAGAAACAAGAGAAAGTACACAGTGATTCATCTACCTAGAGAAGTTACAGAGGTTTACACAGAGAATTCCAAGGATAAGTACAAGAAAATAAGAGAGACTTAGAAAACTGGTAAAACCTACATTGTTGATAGACTTGGGAGTACTTAGCACTGTGAAAACAGCACTTTCGCCGAAAAAATCTACTTCTCTAAAACTGGGAAACACTGAACAGAGAATGTATGAGTTCCTCAAGATAGGTAATAGAAACAAGAGAAAGTACACAGTGATTCATCTACCTAGAGAAGTTACAGAGGTTTACACAGAGAATTACAAGTATAAGTACAAGAAAATAAGAGAGACTTAGAAAACTTGTAAAACCTACATTGTGGATAGAGTTGGGAGTACTTAGCACTGTGAAAACAGCACTTTCGCCGAAATAAATTTAGTTTTCTAAGTCCGTGAAACAGTGAAAAGAGAATGTATCAGTTTCTCAAGATTGGTAACAGATAGAAACAAGAGAAAGTACACAGTGATTCATCTACCTAGAGAAGTTACAGAAGTTCACTCAGAGAATTCCATGTATAAGAACAAGAAAATAAGAGAGACTTAGAAAACTGGTAAAACCTACATTGTGGATAGAGTTGGGAGTATTTAGCACTGTGAAAACAGCACTTTCCCAGACAGAAATCTACTTCTCTAAGACTGGGAAACAGTGAACAGAGAATGTATGAGTTTCTCCAGATTGGTGACAGATAGAAACAAGAGAAAGTACACAGTGATTCATCTTCCCAGAGAAGTTACAGAGGTTTACACAGGGAATTCCAAGTATAAGTACAAGAAAATAAGAGAGACTTAGAAAACTTGTAAACCTACATTGTGGATAGAGTTGGGAGTACTTAGCACTGTGAAAACAGCACTTTCGCCGAAGAAAACTTAGTTCTCTAAGTCCATGAAACAGTGAACAGAGAATGTATGAGTTTCTCCAGTTTGGTAACAGATAGAAACAAGCGAAAGTACACAGTGATTCATCTACCTAGAAAAGTTACAGAGGTTTACACAGAGAATTCCAAGCATAAGTACAAGAAAATAAGAGAGACTTAGAAAACTGGTAAAACCTACATTGTTGTTAGAGTTGGGAGTACTTAGCACTGTGAAAACAGCACTTTCGCCGAAGGAATATTAGTTCTCTAAGTCTGTGAAACAGTGAACAGAGAATGTATGAGTTTCTCAAGTTTGGTAACAGATAGAAAGAAGCGAAAGTACACAGTGATTCATCTACCTAGAAAAGTTACAGAGGTTTACACAGAGAATTCCAAGGATAAGTACAAGAAAATAAGAGAGACTTAGAAAACTGATAAAACCTACATTGTTAATAGAGTTGGGAGTACTTAGCACTGTGAAAACAGCACTTTCGCAGAAAGAAATCTACTTCTCTAACACTGAGAAACAATGAACAGAGAATGTATGAGTTTCTCAAGATTGGTAACAGATAGAAACAAGAGAAAGTACACAGTGATTCATATACCTAGAGAAGTTACAGAGGTTTACACAGAGAATTCCAAGTATAAGTACAAGAATATAAGAGAGACTTAGAAAACTGGTAAAACCTACATTGTTGATAGAGTTGGGAGTACTTAGCACTGTGAAAACAGCACTTTGGCCGAAATAATCTGCTTCTCTAAAACTGGGAAACAGTCAACAGAGAATGTATGAGATCCTGAAGATTGGTAATAGAAACAAGAGAAAGTACACAGTGATTCATCTACCTAGAGATGTTACAGAGGTTTACACAGAGAATTCCAAGTATAAGTACAAGAAAATAAGAGAGACTTCGAAAACTGGTAAAACCTACACTGTTGATAGAGTTGGGAGTACTTAGCACTGGGAAAACAGCACTTTCGCCGAAAGAAATTTAGTTTTCTAAGTCCGTGAAACAGTGAAAAGAGAATGTATCAGTTTCTCAAGATTGGTAACAGATAGAAACAAGAGAAAGTACACAGTGATTCATCTACCTAGAGAAGTTACAGAAGTTCACTCAGAGAATTCCATGTATAAGAACAAGAAAATAAGAGAGACTTAGAAAACTGGTAAAACCTACATTGTGGATAGAGATGGGAGTATTTAGCACTGTGAAAAGAGCACTTTCCCAGACAGAAATCTACTTCTCTAAGACTGGGAAACAGTGAACAGAGAATGTATGAGTTTCTCCAGATTGGTGACAGATAGAAACAAGAGAAAGTACACAGTGATTCATCTACCTAGAGAAGTTACAGAGGTTTACACAGAGAATTCCAAGTATAAGTGCAAGAAAATAAGAGAGACTTAGAAAACTTGTAAAACCTACATTCTGGATAGAGTTGGGAGTACTTAGCACTGTGAAAACAGCACTTTCGCCGAAGGAAATTTAGTTCTCTCAGTCCGTGAAACAGTGAACAGAGAATGTATGAGTTTCTCAAGTTTGGTAACAGATAGAAACAAGCGAAAGTACACAGTGATTCATATACCTAGAAAAGTGACAGAGGTTTACACAGAGAATTCCAAGGATAAGTACAAGAAAATAAGAGAGACTTAGAAAACTGGTAAAACCTACATTGTTGATAGAGTTGGGAGTACTTAGCACTGTGAAAACAGCACTTTCGCCGAAGGAAATTTCGTTCTCTAAGTCCGTGAAACAGTGAACAGAGAATGTATGAGTTTCTCAAGTTTGGTAACAGATAGAAACAAGCGAAAGTACACAGTGATTCATCTACCTAGAAAAGTTACAGAGGTTTACACAGAGAATTCCAAGGATAAGTACAAGAAAATAAGAGAGACTTAGAAAACTGGTAAAACCTACATTGTTGATAGGGTTGGGAGTACTTAGCACTGTGAAAACAGCACTTTCGCCGAAGGAAATTTAGTTCTCTAAGTCCGTGAAACAGTGAACAGAGAATGTATGAGTTTCTCAAGTTTGGTAACAGATAGAAACAAGCGAAAGTACACAGTGATTCATCTACCTAGAAAAGTTACAGAGGTTTACACAGAGAATTCCAAGGATAAGTACAAGAAAATAAGAGAGACTTAGAGAACTGGTAAAACCTACATTGTTAATAGAGTTGGGAGTACTTAGCACTGTGAAAACAGCACTTTCGCAGAAAGAAATCTACTTCTCTAACACTGGGAAACAATGAACACAGAATGTATGAGTTTCTGAAGATTTGTAACAGATAGAAACAAGAGAAAGTACACAGTGATTCATATACCTAGAGAAGTTACAGAGGTTTACACAGAGAATTCCAAGTATAAGTACAAGAAAATAAGAGAGACTTAGAAAACTGGTAAAACCTACATTGTTGATAGAGTTGGGGGTACTTAGCACTGTGAAAACAGCACTTTCGCCGAAAGAAATTTAGTTCTCTAAGTCCGTGAAACAGTGAACAGAGAATGTATGAGTTTCTCAAGATTGGAAACAGATAGAAACAAGAGAAAGTACACAGTGATTCATCTACCTAGAAAAGTTACAGAGGTTTACACAGAGAAAACCAAGTATAAGTACAAGAAAATAAGAGAGACTTAGAAAACTGGTAAAACCTACATTGTTGATAGACTTGGGAGTACTTAGCACTGTGAAAACAGCACTTTCGCCGAAAAAATCTACTTCTCTAAAACTGGGAAACAGTGAACAGAGAATGTATGAGTTCCTCAAGATTGGTAATAGAAACAAGAGAAAGTACACAGTGATTCATCTACCTAGAGAAGTTACAGAGGTTTACACAGAGAATTCCAAGTATAAGTACAAGAAAATAAGAGAGACTTAGAAAACTGGTAAAACCTACACTCTTGATAGAGTTGGGAGTACTTAGCACTGTGAAAACAGCACTTTCGCCGAAAGAAATTTAGTTTTCTAAGTCCGTGAAACAGTGAAAAGAGAATGTATCACTTTCTCAAGATTGGTAACAGATAGAAACAAGAGAAAGTACACAGTGATTCATCTACCTAGAGAAGTTACAGAGGTTTACACAGAGAATTCCAAGTATAAGTACAAGAAAATAAGAGAGACTTAGAAAACTTGTAAAAAATACATTGTGGATAGAGTTGGGAGTACTTAGCACTGTGAAAACAGCACTTTCGCCGAAGGAAATTTAGTTCTCTAAGTCCGTGAAACAGTGAACAGAGAATGTATGAGTTTCTCAAGTTTGGTAACAGATAGAAACAAGTGAAAGTACACAGTGATTCATATACCTAGAAAAGTTACAGAGGTTTACACAGAGAATTCCAAGGATAAGTACAAGAAAATAAGAGAGACTTAGAAAACTGGTAAAACCTACATTGTTGATAGAGTTGGGAGTACTTAGCACTGTGAAAGCAGCACTTTCCCAGAAAGAAATCTACTTCTCTAACACTGGGAAACAGTGAACAGAGAATGTATGTGTTTCTCAAGATTGGTAACAGATGGAAACAAGAGAAAGTACACAGTGATTCACCTACCTAGAGAAGTTACAGAGGTTTACACAGAGAATTCCAAGTATAAGTGCAAGAAAATAAGAGAGACTTAGAAAACTTGTAAAACCTACATTGTGGATAGAGTTGGGAGTACTTAGCTCTGTGAAAACAGCACTTTCGCCGAAGGAAATTTAGTTCTCTAAGTCCGTGAAACAGTGAACAGAGAATGTATGAGTTTCTCAAGTTTGGTAACAGATAGAAACAAGCGAAAGTACACGGTGATTCATATACCTAGAAAAGGTACAGAGGTTTACACAGAGAATTCCAAGGATAAGTACAAGAAAATAAGAGAGACTTAGAAAACTGGTAAAACCTACATTGTTGATAGAGTTGGGAGTACTTAGCACTGTGAAAACAGCACTTTCGCCGAAGGAAATTTCGTTCTCTAAGTCCGTGAAACAGTGAACAGAGAATGTATGAGTTTCTCAAGTTTGGTAACAGATAGAAACAAGCAAAAGTACACAGTGATTCATCTACCTAGAAAAGTTACAGAGGTTTACACAGAGAATTCCAAGGATAAGTACAAGAAAATAAGAGAGACTTAGAAAACTGGTAAAACCTACATTGTTGATAGAGTTGGGAGTACTTAGCACTGTGAAAACAGCACTTTCGCCGAAGGAAATTTAGTTCTCTAAGTCCGTGAAACAGTGAACAGAGAATGTATGAGTTTCTCAAGTTTGGTAACAGATAGAAACAAGCGAAAGTACACAGTGATTCATCTACCTAGAAAAGTTACAGAGGTTTACACAGAGAATTCCAAGGATAAGTACAAGAAAATAAGAGAGACTTAGAAAACTGGTAAAACCTACATTGTTAATAGAGTTGGGAGTACTTAGCACTGTGAAAACAGCACTTTCGCAGAAAGAAATCTACTTCTCTAACACTGGGAAACAATGAACACAGAATGTATGAGTTTCTCAAGATTGGTAACAGATAGAAACAAGAGAAAGTACACAGTGATTCATATACCTAGAGAAGTTACAGAGGTTTACACAGACAATTCCAAGTATAAGTACAAGAAAATAAGAGAGACTTAGAAAACTGGTAAAACCTACATTGTTGATAGAGTTGGGGGTACTTAGCACTGTGAAAACAGCACTTTCGCCGAAAGAAATTTAGTTCTCTAAGTCCGTGAAACAGTGAACAGAGAATGTATGAGTTTCTCAAGATTGGAAACAGATAGAAACAAGAGAAAGTACACAGTGATTCATCTACCTAGAAAAGTTACAGAGGTTTACACAGAGAAAACCAAGTATAAGTACAAGAAAATAAGAGAGACTTAGAAAACTGGTAAAACCTACATTGTTGATAGACTTGGGAGTACTTAGCACTGTGAAAACAGCACTTTCGCCGAAAAAATCTACTTCTCTAAAACTGGGAAACAGTGAACAGAGAATGTATGAGTTCCTCAAGATTGGTAATAGAAACAAGAGAAAGTACACAGTGATTCATCTACCTAGAGAAGTTACAGAGGTTTACACAGAGAATTCCAAGTATAAGTACAAGAAAATAAGAGAGACTTAGAAAACTGGTAAAACCTACACTCTTGATAGAGTTGGGAGTACTTAGCACTGTGAAAACAGCACTTTCGCCGAAAGAAATTTAGTTTTCTAAGTCCGTGAAACAGTGAAAAGAGAATGTATCACTTTCTCAAGATTGGTAACAGATAGAAACAAGAGAAAGTACACAGTGATTCATCTACCTAGAGAAGTTACAGAGGTTTACACAGAGAATTCCAAGTATAAGTGCAAGAAAATAAGAGAGTCTTAGAAAACTTGTAAAAAATACATTGTGGATAGAGTTGGGAGTACTTAGCACTGTGAAAACAGCACTTTCGCCGAAGGAAATTTAGTTCTCTAAGTCCGTGAAACAGTGAACAGAGAATGTATGAGTTTCTCAAGTTTGGTAACAGATAGAAACAAGTGAAAGTACACAGTGATTCATATACCTAGAAAAGTTACAGAGGTTTACACAGAGAATTCCAAGGATAAGTACAAGAAAATAAGAGAGACTTAGAAAACTGGTAAAACCTACATTGTTGTTAGAGTTGGGAGTACTTAGCACTGTGAAAGCAGCACTTTCCCAGAAAGAAATCTACTTCTCTAACACTGGGAAACAGTGAACAGAGAATGTATGTGTTTCTCAAGATTGGTAACAGATGGAAACAAGAGAAAGTACACAGTGATTCACCTACCTAGAGAAGTTACAGAAGTTTACTCAGAGAATTCCATGTATAAGTACAAGAAAATAAGAGAGACTTAGAAAACTGGTAAAACCTACATTGTGGATAGAGTTGGGAGTATTTAGCACTGTGAAAACAGCACTTTCCCAGACAGAAATCTACTTCTCTAAGACTGGGAAACAGTGAACAGAGAATGTATGAGTTTCTCCAGATTGGTAACAGATAGAAACAAGAGAAAGTACACAGTGATTCATCTACCTAGAAAAGTTACAGAGGTTTACACAGAGAATTCCAAGTATAAGTTCAAGAAAATAAGAGAGACTTAGAAAACCGGTAAAACCTACATTGTTGATAGAGTTGGGAGTACTTAGCGCTGTGAAAACAGCACTTTCGCAGAAAGAAATCTACTTCTCTAACACTGGGAAACAGTGAACAGAGAATGTATGAGTTTCTCAAGATTTGTAACAGATAGAAACAAGCGAAAGTACACAGTGATTCATATACCTAGAGAAGTTACAGAGGTTTACACAGAGAATTCCACGTATAAGTACAAGAAAATAAGAGAGACTTAGAAAACTGGTGAAACCTACATTGTTGATAGAGTTGGGAGTACCTAGCACTGTGAAAACAGCACTTTCGCCGAAGGAAATTTAGTTCTCTAAGTCCGTGAAACAGTGAACAGAGAATGTATGAGTTTCTCAAGTTTGGTAACAGATAGAAACAAGCGAAAGTACACAGTGATTCATATACCTAGAAAAGTTACAGAGGTTTACACAGAGAATTCCAAGGATAAGTACAAGAAAATAAGAGAGACCTAGAAAACTGGTAAAACCTACATTGTTGATAGAGTTGGGAGTACTTAGCACTGTGAAAACAGCACTTTCGCCGAAGGAAATTTAGTTCTCTAAGTCCGTGAAACAGTGAACAGAGAATGTATGAGTTTCTCAAGTTTGGTAACAGATAGAAACAAGCGAAAGTACACAGTCATTCATCTACCTAGAGAAGTTACAGAGGTTTACACAGAGAATTCCAAGGATAAGTACAAGAAAATAAGAGAGACTTAGAAAACCGGTAAAACCTACATTGTTGATAGAGTTGGGAGTACTTAGCACTGAGAAAACAGCACTTTCGCAGAAAGAAACCTACTTGTCTAACACTGGGAAACAGTGAACAGAGAATGTATGAGTTTCTCAAGATTGGTAACAGATAGAAACAAGAGAAAGTACACAGTGATTCATCTACCTAGAGAAGTTACAGAAGTTTACTCACAGAATTCCATGTATAAGTACAAGAAAATAAGAGAGACTTAGAAAACTGGTAAAACCTACATTGTGGATAGAGTTGGGAGTACCTAGCACTGTGAAAACAGCACTTTCGCCGAAGGAAATTTAGTTCTCTAAGTCCGTGAAACAGTGAAAAGAGAATGTATGAGTTTCTCAAGTTTGGTAACAGATAGAAACAAGCGAAAGTACACAGTGATTCATCTACCTAGAAAAGTTACAGAGGTTTACACAGAGAATTCCAAGGATAAGTACAAGAAAATAAGAGAGACTTAGAAAACTGGTAAAACCTACACTGTTGATAGAGTTGGGAGTACTTAGCACTGTGAAAACAGCACTTTCGCCGAAAGAAATTTAGTTTTCTAAGTCCGTGAAACAGTGAAAAGAGAATGTATCAGTTTCTCAAGATTGGTAACAGATAGAAACAAGAGAAAGTACACAGTGATTCATCTACCTAGAAAAGTTACAGAGGTTTACACAGAGAATTCCATGTATAAGAACAAGAAAATAAGAGAGAGTTAGAAAACTGGTAAAACCTACATTGTGGATAGAGTTGGGAGTATTTAGCACTGTGAAAACAGCACTTTCCCAGACAGAAATCGACTTCTCTAAGACTGAGAAACAGTGAACAGAGAATGTATGAGTTTCTCCAGATTTGTGACAGATAGAAACAAGAGAAAGTACACAGTGATTCATCTACCTAGAGAAGTTTCAGAGGTTTACACAGAGAATTCCAAGGATAAGTACAAGAAAATAAGACAGACTTAGAAAACTGGTAAAACCTACATTGTTGATAGAGTTGGGAGTACTTAGCACTGTGAAAACAGCACTTTCGCCGAAGGAAATTTAGTTCTCTAAGTCCGTGAAACAGTGAACAGAGAATGTATGAGTTTCTCAAGTTTGGTAACAGATAGAAACAAGCGAAAGTACACAGTGATTCATCTACCTAGAAAAGTTACAGAGGTTTACACAGAGAATTCCAAGGATAAGTACAAGAAAATAAGAGAGTCTTAGAAAACTGGTAAAACGTATATTTTTGATAGAGTTGGGAGTACTTAGCACTGTGAAAACAGCACTTTCACCGAAGGAAATTTAGTTCTCTAAGTCCGTGAAACAGTGAACAGAGAATGTATGAGTTTCTCAAGTTTGGTAACAGATAGAAACAAGCGAAAGTACACAGTGATTCATCTACCTAGAAAAGTTACAGAGGTTTACACAGAGAATTCCAAGTATAAGTACAAGAAAATAAGAGAGACTTAGAAAACTGGTAAAACCTACATTGTTGATAGAGTTGGGAGTACTTAGCACTGTGAAAACAGCACTTTCGCCGAAGGAAATTTAGTTCTCTAAGTCCGTGAAACAGTGAACAGAGAATGTATGAGTTTCTCCAGTTTGGTAACAGATAGAAACAAGCGAAAGTACACAGTGATTCATCTACCTAGAAAAGTTACAGAGGTTTACACAGAGAATTCCAAGGATAAGTACAAGAAAATAAGAGAGACTTAGAAAACTGGTAAAACCTACATTGTTGATAGAGTTGGGAGTACTCAGCACTGTGAAAACAGCACTTTCGCCGAAGGACATTTAGTTCTCTAAGTCCGTGAAACAGTGAACAGAGAATGTATGAGTTTCTCAAGTTTGGTAACAGATAGAAACAAGAGAAAGTACACAGTGATTCATCTACCTAGAAAAGTTACAGAGGTTTACACAGAGAATTCCAAGGATAAGTGCAAGAAAATAAGAGAGACTTAGAAAACTTGTAAAACCTACATTGTTAATAGAGTTGGGAGTACTTAGCACCGTGAAAACAGCACTTTCGCAGAAAGAAATCTACTTCTCTAAGACTGGGAAACAGTGAACAGAGAATGTACGAGTTTCTTAAGATTGGTAACAGATAGAAACAAGAGAAATTACACAGTGATTCATCTACCTAGAAAAGTTACATAGGTTTACACAGAGAATTCCAAGGATAAGTACAAGAAAATAAGAGAGACTTAGAAAACCGGTAAAACCTACATTGTTGATAGAGTTGGGAGTACTTAGCACTGTGAAAACAGCACTTTCGCAGAAAGAAATTTACTTCTCTAACACTGGGAAACAGTGAACAGAGAATGTATGAGTTTCTCAAGATTGGTAACAGATAGAAACAAGAGAAAGTACACAGTGATTCATCTACCTAGAGAAGTTACAGAGGTTTACACAGAGAATTCCAAGTATAAGTACTAGAAAATAAGAGAGACTTAGAAAACTGGTAAAACCTACATTGTGGATAGAGTTGGGAGTACTTAGCACTGTGAAAACAGCACTTTCGCCGAAGGAAATTTAGTTCTCTAAGTCCGTGAAACAGTGAAAAGAGAATGTATGAGTTTCTCAAGTTTGGTAACAGATAGAAACAAGCGAAAGTACACAGTGATTCATCTACCTAGAAAAGTTACAGAGGTTTACACAGAGAATTCCAAGGATAAGTACAAGAAAATAAGAGAGACTTAGAAAACTGGTAAAACCTACATTGTTGATAGAGTTGGGAGTACTTAGCACTGTGAAAACAGCACTTTCGCCGAAGGAAATTTAGTTCTCTAAGTCCGTGAAACAGTGAACAGAGAATGTATGAGTTTCTCAAGTTTGGTAACAGATAGAAACAAGCGAAAGTACACAGTGATTCATCTACCTAGAAAAGTTACAGAGGTTTACACAGAGAATTCCAAGGATAAGTACAAGAAAATAAGAGAGACTTAGAAAACTGGTAAAACCTACCTTGTTGATAGAGTTGGGAGTACTTAGCACTGTGAAAACAGCACTTTCGCAGAAAGAAATCTACTTCTCTAACACTGGGAAACAGTGAACAGAGAAGGTATGAGTTTCTTAAGATTGGTAACAGATAGAAACAAGCGAAAGTACTCAGTGATTCCTATACGTAGAAAAGTTACAGAGGTTTACACAGAGATTTCCAAGGATAAGTACAAGAAAATAAGAGAGACTTAGAAAACCGGTAAAACCTACATTGTTGATAGAATTGGGAGTACTTAGAAATGTGAAAACAGCACTTTCGCAGAATGAAATCTACTTCTCTAAAACTGGGAAACAATGAACAGAGAATGTATGAGTTTCTCAAGATTGGTAACAGAAACAAGAGAAAGTACACAGTGATTCATATACCTAGAGAAGTTACAGAGGTTTACACAGAGAATTCCAAGGATAAGTACAAGAAAATAAGAGAGACTTAGAAAACTGGTAAAACCTACATTGTTGATAGAGTTGGGAGTACTTAGCACTGTGAAAACAGCACTTTCGCCGAAAGAAATTTAGTTCTCTAAGTCCGTGAAACAGTGAACAGAGAATGTATGAGTTTCTCAAGATTGGTAACAGATAGAAACAAGAGAAAGTACACAGTGATTCATCTACCAAAAAAGTTACAGAGGTTTACACAGAGAAAACCAAGTATAAGTACAAGAAAATAAGAGAGACTTAGAAAACTCGTAAAACCTACATTGTTGATAGAGTTGGGAGTACTTAGCACTGTGAAAACAGCACTTTGGCCGAAAAAATCTACTTCTCTAAAACTGGGAAACAGTGAACAGAGAATGTATGAGTTTCTCAAGATTGGTAATAGAAACAAGAGAAAGTACACAGTGATTCATCTACCTAGAAAAGTTACAGAGGTTTACACAGAGAATTCCAAGTATAAGTACAAGAAAATAAGAGAGACTTAAAAAACTGGTAAAACCTACACTGTTGATAGAGTTGGGAGTACTTAGCACTGTGAAAACAGCACTTTCGCCGAAAGAAATTTAGTTTTCTAAGTCCATGAAACAGTGAAAAGAGAATGTATCAGTTTCTCAAGATTGGTAACAGATAGAAACAAGAGAAAGTACACAGTGATTCATCTACCTAGAAAAGTTACAGAGGTTTACACAGAGAATTCCAAGTATAAGTACAAGAAAATAAGAGAGACTTAGAAAACTGGTAAAACCTACATTGTTGATAGAGTTGGGAGTACTTAGCACTGAGAAAGCAGCACTTTCCCAGAAAGAAATCTACTTCTCTAACACTGGGAAACAGGGAACAGAGAATGTATGTGTTTCTCAAGATTGGTAACAGATAGAAACAAGAGAAAGTACACAGTGATTCATCTACCTAGAGAAGTTACAGAAGTTCACTCAGAGAATTCCATGTATAAGAACAAGAAAATAAGAGAGACTTAGAAAACTGGTAAAACCTACATTGTGGATAGAGTTGGGAGTATTTAGCACTGTGAAAACAGCACTTTCCCAGACAGAAATCGACTTCTCTAAGACTGGGAAACAGTGAACAGAGAATGTATGAGTTTCTCCAGATTGGTGACAGATAGAAACAAGAGAAAGTACACAGTGATTCATCTACCTAGAGAAGTTTCAGAGGTTTACACAGAGAATTCCAAGGATAAGTACAAGAAAATAAGACAGACTTAGAAAACTGGTAAAACCTACATTGTTGATAGAGTTGGGAGTACTTAGCACTGTGAAAACAGCACTTTCGCCGAAGGAAATTTAGTTCTCTAAGTCCGTGAAACAGTGAACAGAGAATGTATGAGTTTCTCAAGTTTGGTAACAGATAGAAACAAGCGAAAGTACACAGTGATTCATCTACCTAGAAAAGTTACAGAGGTTTACACAGAGAATTCCAAGGATAAGTACAAGAAAATAAGAGAGTCTTAGAAAACTGGTAAAACCTATATTTTTGATAGAGTTGGGAGTACTTAGCACTGTGAAAACAGCACTTTCACCGAAGGAAATTTAGTTCTCTAAGTCCGTGAAACAGTGAACAGAGAATGTATGAGTTTCTCAAGTTTGGTAACAGATAGAAACAAGCGAAAGTACACAGTGATTCATCTACCTAGAAAAGTTACAGAGGTTTACACAGAGAATTCCAAGTATAAGTACAAGAAAATAAGAGAGACTTAGAAAACTGGTAAAACCTACATTGTTGATAGAGTTGGGAGTACTTAGCACTGTGAAAACAGCACTTTCGCCGAAGGAAATTTCGTTCTCTAAGTCCGTGAAACAGTGAACAGAGAATGTATGAGTTTCTCCAGTTTGGTAACAGATAGAAACAAGCGAAAGTACACAGTGATTCATCTACCTAGAAAAGTTACAGAGGTTTACACAGAGAATTCCAAGGATAAGTACAAGAAAATAAGAGAGACTTAGAAAACTGGTAAAACCTACATTGTTGATAGAGTTGGGAGTACTTAGCACTGTGAAAGCAGCACTTTCCCAGAAAGAAATCTACTTCTCTAACACTGGGAAACAGTGAACAGAGAATGTATGTGTTTCTCAAGATTGGTAACAGATAGAAACAAGAGAAAGTACACAGTGATTCACCTACCTAGAGAAGTTACAGAAGTTTACTCAGAGAATTCCATGTATAAGTACAAGAAAATAAGAGAGACTTAGAAAACTGGTAAAACCTACATTGTGGATAGAGTTGGGAGTATTTAGCACTGTGAAAACAGCACTTTCCCACACAGAAATCTACTTCTCTAAGACAGGGAAACAGTGAACAGAGAATGTATGAGTTTCTCCAGATTGGTAACAGATAGAAACAAGAGAAACTACACAGTGATTCATCTACCTAGAGAAGTTACAGAGGTTTACACAGAGAATTCCAAGTATAAGCACTAGAAAATAAGAGAGACTTAGAAAACTGGTAAAACCTACATTGTTGATAGAGTTGGGAGTACTTAGCACTGTGAAAACAGCACTTTCCTTCAAGGAAATTTAGTTCTCTAAGTCCGTGAAACAGTGAACAGATAATGTATGAGTTTCTCAAGTTTGGTAACAGATAGAAACAAGCGAAAGTACACAGTGATTCATCTACCTAGAAAAGTTACAGAGGTTTATACAGAGAATTCCAAGGATAAGTACAAGAAAATAAGAGAGACTTAGAAAACTGGTAAAACCTACATTGTTGATAGAGTTGGGAGTACTTAGCACTGTGAAAACAGCACGTTCGCCGAAGGAAATTTACATCTCTAAGTTCGTCAAACAGTGAACAGAGAATGTATGAGTTTCTCAATTTTGGTAACAGATAGAAACAAGAGAAAGTACACAGTGATTCATCTACCTAGAAAAGTTACAGAGGTTTACACAGAGAAAACCAAGTATAAGTACAAGAAAATAAGAGAGACTTAGAAAACTGGTAACACCTACATTGTTGATAGAGTTGGGAGTACTTAGAACTGTGAAAACAGCACTTTCGCAGAAAGAAATCTACTTCTCTAAGACTGGGAAACAGTGAACAGAGAATGTATGAGTTTCTCCAGATTGGTGACAGATAGAAACAAGAGAAAGTACACAGTGATTCATCTACCTAGAGAAGTTACAGAGGTTTACACAGAGAATTCCAAGTATAAGTGCAAGAAAATAAGAGAGACTTAGAAAACTTGTAACACCTACATTGTGGATAGAGTTGGGAGTACTTAGCACTGTGAAAACAGCACTTTCGCCGAAGGAAATTTAGTTCTCTAAGTCCGTGAAACAGTGAACAGAGAATGTATGAGTTTCTCAAGTTTGGTAACAGATAGAAACAAGCGAAAGTACACAGTGATTCATATACCTAGAAAAGTTACAGAGGTTTACACAGAGAATTCCAAGGATAAGTACAAGAAAATAAGAGAGACTTAGAAAACTGGTAAAACCTACATTGTTGATAGAGTTGGGAGTACTTAGCACTGTGAAAACAGCACTTTCGCCGAAGGAAATTTAGTTCTCTAAGTCCGTGAAACAGTGAACAGAGAATGTATGAGTTTCTCACGTTTGGTAACAGATAGAAACAAGCGAAAGTACACAGTGATTCATCTACCTAGAAAAGTTACAGAGGTTTACACAGAGAATTCCAAGGATAAGTACAAGAAAATAAGAGAGACTTAGAAAACTGGTGAAACCTACATTGTTGATAGAGTTGGGAGTACTTAGCATTGTGAAAACAGCACTTTCGCAGAAAGAAATCTACTTCTCTAACACTGGGAAACAATGAACACAGAATGTATGAGTTTCTCAAGATTGGTAACAGATAGAAACAAGAGAAAGTACACAGTGATTCATATACCTAGAGAAGTTACAGAGGTTTACACAGAGAATTCCAAGGATAAGTACAAGAAAATAAGAGAGACTTAGAAAACTGGTAAAACCTACATTGTTGATAGAGTTGGGAGTACTTAGCACTGTGAAAACAGCACGTTCGCCGAAGGAAATTTACATCTCTAAGTTCGTCAAACAGTGAACAGAGAATGTATGAGTTTCTCAATTTTGGTAACAGATAGAAACAAGAGAAAGTACACAGTGATTCATCTACCTAGAAAAGTTACAGAGGTTTACACAGAGAAAACCAAGTATAAGTACAAGAAAATAAGAGAGACTTAGAAAACTGGTAACACCTACATTGTTGATAGAGTTGGGAGTACTTAGCACTGTGAAAACAGCACTTTCGCAGAAAGAAATCTACTTCTCTAAGACTGGGAAACAGTGAACAGAGAATGTATGAGTTTCTCCAGATTGGTGACAGATAGAAACAAGAGAAAGTACACAGTGATTCATCTACCTAGAGAAGTTACAGAGGTTTACACAGAGAATTCCAAGTATAAGTGCAAGAAAATAAGAGAGACTTAGAAAACTTGTAACACCTACATTGTTGATAGAGTTGGGAGTACTTAGCACTGTGAAAACAGCACTTTCGCCGAAGGAAATTTCGTTCTCTAAGTCCGTGAAACAGTGAACAGAGAATGTATGAGTTTCTCAAGTTTGGTAACAGATAGAAACAAGCGAAAGTACACAGTGATTCATCTACCTAGAAAAGTTACAGAGGTTTACACAGAGAATTCCAAGGATAAGTACAAGAAAATAAGAGAGACTTAGAAAACTGGTAAAACCTACATTGTTGATAGAGTTGGGAGTACTTAGCACTGTGAAAACAGCACTTTCGCCGAAGGAAATTTAGTTCTCTAAGTCCGTGAAACAGTGAACAGAGAATGTATGAGTTTCTCAAGTTTGGTAACAGATAGAAACAAGCGAAAGTACACAGTGATTCATCTACCTAGAAAAGTTACAGAGGTTTACACAGAGAATTCCAAGGATAAGTACAAGAAAATAAGAGAGACTTAGAAAACTGGTAAAACCTACATTGTTGATAGAGTTGGGAGTACTTAGCACTGTGAAAACAGCACTTTCGCAGAAAGAAATCTACTTCTCTAACACTGGGAAACAATGAACACAGAATGTATGAGTTTCTCAAGATTGGTAACAGATAGAAACAAGAGAAAGTACACAGTGATTCATATACCTAGAGAAGTTACAGAGGTTTACACAGAGAATTCCAAGGATAAGTACAAGAAAATAAGAGAGACTTAGAAAACTGGTAAAACCTACATTGTTGATAGAGTTGGGAGTACTTAGCACTGTGAAAACAGCACTTTCGCCGAAAGAAATTTAGTTCTCTAAGTCCGTGAAACAGTGAACAGAGAATGTATGAGTTTCTCAAGATTGGTAACAGATAGAAAAAAGAGAAAGTACACAGTGATTCATCTACCTAGAAAAGTTACAGAGGTTTACACAGAGAAAACCAAGTATAAGTACAAGAAAATAAGAGAGACTTAGAAAACTGGTAAAACCTACATTGTTGATAGACTTGGGAGTACTTAGCACTGTGAAAACAGCACTTTCGCCGAAAAAATCTACTTCTCTAAAACTGGGAAACAGTGAACAGAGAATGTATGAGTTCCTCAAGATTGGTAATAGAAACAAGAGAAAGTACACAGTGATTCATCTACCTAGAGAAGTTACAGAGGTTTACACAGAGAATTCCAAGTATAAGTACAAGAAAATAAGAGAGACTTAGAAAACTTGTAAAACCTACATTGTGGATAGAGTTGGGAGTACTTAGCACTGTGAAAACAGCACTTTCGCCGAAGGAAATTTAGTTCTCTAAGTCCGTGAAACAGTGAACAGAGAATGTATGAGTTTCTCAAGATTGGTAACAGATAGAAACAAGAGAAAGTACACAGTGATTCATATACCTAGAGAAGTTACAGAGGTTTACACAGAGAATTCCAAGGATAAGTACAAGAAAATAAGAGAGACTTAGAAAACTGGTAAAACCTACATTGTTGTTAGAGTTGGGAGTACTTAGCACTGTGAAAACAGCACTTTCGCCGAAGGAATATTAGTTCTCTAAGTCTGTGAAACAGTGAACAGAGAATGTATGAGTTTCTCAAGTTTGGTAACAGATAGAAACAAGCGATAGTACACAGTGATTCATCTACCTAGAAAAGTTACAGAGGTTTACACAGAGAATTCCAAGGATAAGTACAAGAAAATAAGAGAGACTTAGAAAACTGATAAAACCTACATTGTTAATAGAGTTGGGAGTACTTAGCACTGTGAAAACAGCACTTTCGCAGAAAGAAATCTACTTCTCTAACACTGGGAAACAATGAACAGAGAATGTATGAGTTTCTCAAGATTGGTAACAGATAGAAACAAGAGAAAGTACACAGTGATTCATATACCTAGAGAAGTTACAGAGGTTTACACAGAGAATTCCAAGTATAAGTACAAGAACATAAGAGAGACTTAGAAAACTGGTAAAACCTACATTGTTGATAGAGTTGGGAGTACGTAGCACTGTGAAAACAGCACTTTCGCCGAAAGAAATTTAGTTCTATAAGTCCCTGAAACAGTGAACAGAGAATGTATGAGTTTCTCAAGATTGGTAACAGATAGAAACAAGAGAAAGTACACAGTGATTCATCTACCTAGAAAAGTTACAGAGGTTTACACAGAGAAAACCAAGTATAAGTACAAGAAAATAAGAGAGACTTAGAAAACTGTTAAAACCTACATTGTTGATAGACTTGGGAGTACTTAGCACTGTGAAAACAGCACTTTGGCCGAAAAAATCTGCTTCTCTAAAACTGGGAAACAGTGAACAGAGAATGTATGAGATCCTCAAGATTGGTAATAGAAACAAGAGAAAGTACACAGTGATTCATCTACCTAGAGAAGTTACAGAGGTTTACACAGAGAATTCCAAGTATAAGTACAAGAAAATAAGAGAGACTTCGAAAACTGGTAAAACCTACACTGTTGATAGAGTTGGGAGTACTTAGCACTGGGAAAACAGCACTTTCGCCGAAAGAAATTTAGTTTTCTAAGTCCGTGAAATAGTGAAAAGAGAATGTATCAGTTTCTCAAGATTCGTAACAGATAGAAACAAGAGAAAGTACACAGTGATTCACCTACCTAGAGAAGTTACAGAAGTTTACTCAGAGAATTCCATGTATAAGTACAAGAAAATAAGAGAGACTTAGAAAACTGGTAAAACCTACATTGTGGATAGAGTTGGGAGTATTTAGCACTGTGAAAACAGCACTTTCCCAGACAGAAATCTACTTCTCTAAGACTGGAAAACAGTGAACAGAGAATGTATGAGTTTCTCCAGATTGGTAACAGATAGAAACAAGAGAAAGTACACAGTGATTCATCTACCTAGAGAAGTTACAGAGGTTTACACAGAGAATTCCAAGTATAAGTACTAGAAAATAAGACAGACTTAGAAAACTGGTAAAACCTACATTGTTGATAGAGTTGGGAGTACTTAGCACTGTGAAAACAGCACTTTCGCCGAAGGAAATTTAGTTCTCTAAGTCCGTGAAACAGTGAACAGAGAATGTATGAGTTTCTCAAGTTTGGTAACAGATAGAAACAAGCGAAAGTACACAGTGATTCATCTACCTAGAAAAGTTACAGAGGTTTACACAGAGAATTCCAAGGATACGTACAAGAAAATAAGAGAGACTTAGAAAACTGGTAAAACCTACATTGTTGATAGAGTTGGGAGTACTTAGCACTGTGAAAACAGCACTTTCGCAGAAAGAAATCTACTTCTCTAACACTGGGAAACAATGAACACAGAATGTATGAGTTTCTCAAGATTGGTAACAGATAAAAACAAGAGAAAGTACACAGTGATTCATATACCTAGAGAAGTTACAGAGGTTTACACAGAGAATTCCAAGGATAAGTACAAGAAAATAAGAGAGACTTAGAAAACTGGTAAAACCTACATTGTTGATAGAGTTGGGAGTACTTAGCACTGTGAAAACAGCACGTTCGCCGAAGGAAATTTACATCTCTAAGTTCGTCAAACAGTGAACAGAGAATGTATGAGTTTCTCAATTTTGGTAACAGATAGAAACAAGAGAAAGTACACAGTGATTCATCTACCTAGAAAAGTTACAGAGGTTTACACAGAGAAAACCAAGTATAAGTACAAGAAAATAAGAGAGACTTAGAAAACTGGTAACACCTACATTGTTGATAGAGTTGGGAGTACTTAGCACTGTGAAAACAGCCCTTTCGCAGAAAGAAATCTACTTCTCTAAGACTGGGAAACAGTGAACAGAGAATGTATGAGTTTCTCCAGATTGGTGACAGATAGAAACAAGAGAAAGTACACAGTGATTCATCTACCTAGAGAAGTTACAGAGGTTTACACAGAGAATTCCAAGTATAAGTGCAAGAAAATAAGAGAGACTTAGAAAACTTGTAACACCTACATTGTGGATAGAGTTGGGAGTACTTAGCACTGTGAAAACAGCACTTTCGCCGAAGGAAATTTCGTTCTCTAAGTCCGTGAAACAGTGAACAGAGAATGTATGAGTTTCTCAAGTTTGGTAACAGATAGAAACAAGCGAAAGTACACAGTGATTCATCTACCTAGAAAAGTTACAGAGGTTTACACAGAGAATTCCAAGGATAAGTACAAGAAAATAAGAGAGACTTAGAAAACTGGTAAAACCTACATTGTTGATAGAGTTGGGAGTACTTAGCACTGTGAAAACAGCACTTTCGCCGAAGGAAATTTAGTTCTCTAAGTCCGTGAAACAGTGAACAGAGAATGTATGAGTTTCTCAAGTTTGGTAACAGATAGAAACAAGCGAAAGTACACAGTGATTCATCTACCTAGAAAAGTTACAGAGGTTTACACAGAGAATTCCAAGGATAAGTACAAGAAAATAAGAGAGACTTAGAAAACTGGTAAAACCTACATTGTTGATAGAGTTGGGAGTACTTAGCACTGTGAAAACAGCACTTTCGCAGAAAGAAATCTACTTCTCTAACACTGGGAAACAATGAACACAGAATGTATGAGTTTCTCAAGATTGGTAACAGATAGAAACAAGAGAAAGTACACAGTGATTCATATACCTAGAGAAGTTACAGAGGTTTACACAGAGAATTCCAAGGATAAGTACAAGAAAATAAGAGAGACTTAGAAAACTGGTAAAACCTACATTGTTGATAGAGTTGGGAGTACTTAGCACTGTGAAAACAGCACTTTCGCCGAAAGAAATTTAGTTCTCTAAGTCCGTGAAACAGTGAACAGAGAATGTATGAGTTTCTCAAGATTGGTAACAGATAGAAAAAAGAGAAAGTACACAGTGATTCATCTACCTAGAAAAGTTACAGAGGTTTACACAGAGAAAACCAAGTATAAGTACAAGAAAATAAGAGAGACTTAGAAAACTGGTAAAACCTACATTGTTGATAGACTTGGGAGTACTTAGCACTGTGAAAACAGCACTTTCGCCGAAAAAATCTACTTCTCTAAAACTGGGAAACAGTGAACAGAGAATGTATGAGTTCCTCAAGATTGGTAATAGAAACAAGAGAAAGTACACAGTGATTCATCTACCTAGAGAAGTTACAGAGGTTTACACAGAGAATTCCAAGTATAAGTACTAGAAAATAAGACAGACTTAGAAAACTGGTAAAACCTACATTGTTGATAGAGTTGGGAGTACTTAGCACTGTGAAAACAGCACTTTCGTCGAAGGAAATTTAGTTCTCTAAGTCCGTGAAACAGTGAACAGAAAATGTATGAGTTTCTCAAGTTTGGTAACAGATAGAAACAAGCGAAAGTACACAGTGATTCATCTACCTATAAAAGTTACAGAGGTTTATACAGAGAATTCCAAGGATAAGTACAAAAAAATAAGAGAGACTTAGAAAACTGCTAAAACCTACATTGTTGATAGAGTTGGGAGTACTTAGCACTGTGAAAACAGCACTTTCGCAGAAGGAAATTTACTTCTCTAAGTCCGTCAAACAGTGAACAGAGAATGTATGAGTTTCTCAAGTTTGGTAACAGATAGAAACAAGCGAAAGTACACAGTGATTCATCTACCTAGAAAAGTTACAGAGGTTTACACAGTGAAAACCAAGTATAAGTACAAGAAAATAAGAGAGACTTAGAAAACTGGTAACACCTACATTGTTGATAGAGTTGGGAGTACTTAGCACAGTGAAAACAGCACTTTCGCAGAAAGAAATCTACTTCTCTAAGACTGGGAAACAGTGAACAGAGAATGTATGACTTTCTCAAGATTGGTAACAGATAGAAACAAGAGAAAGTACACAGTGATTCATCTACCTAGAGAAGTTACAGAGGTTTACACAGAGAATTCCAAGTATAAGTACAAGAAAATAAGAGAGACAGAAAACTGGTAAAACCTACATTGTTGATAGAGTTGGGAGTACTTAGCACTGTGAAAACAGCACTTTCGCCGAAGGAAATTTAGTTCTCTAAGTCCGTGAAACAGTGAACAGAGAATGTATGAGTTTCTCAAGTTTGGTAACAGATAGAAACAAGCGAAAGTACACAGTGATTCATATACCTAGAAAAGGTACAGAGGTTTACACAGAGAATTCCAAGGATAAGTACAAGAAAATAAGAGAGACTTAGAAAACTGGTAAAACCTACATTGTTGATAGAGTTGGGAGTACTTAACACTGTGAAAACAGCACTTTCGCCGAAGGAAATTTCGTTCTCTAAGTCCGTGAAACAGTGAACAGAGAATGTATGAGTATCTCAAGTTTGGTAACAGATAGAAACAAGCGAAAGTACACAGTGATTCATCTACCTAGAAAAGTTACAGAGGTTTGCACAGAGAATTCCAAGGATAAGTACAAGAAAATAAGAGAGACTTAGAAAACTGGTAAAACCTACATTGTTGATAGAGTTGGGAGTACCTAGCACTGTGAAAACAGCACTTTCGCCGAAGGAAATTTAGTTCTCTCAGTCCGTGAAACAGTGAACAGAGAATGTATGAGTTTCTCAAGTTTGGTAACAGATAGAAACAAGCAAAAGTACACAGTGATTCATCTACCTAGAAAAGTTACAGAGGTTTACACAGAGAATTCCAAGGATAAGTACAAGAAAATAAGAGAGACTTAGAAAACTGGTAAAACCTACATTGTTGATAGAGTTGGGAGTACTTAGCACTGTGAAAACAGCACTTTCGCCGAAGGAAATTTAGTTCTCTAAGTCCGTGAAACAGTGAACAGAGAATGTATGAGTTTCTCAAGTTTGGTAACAGATAGAAACAAGCGAAAGTACACAGTGATTCATCTACCTAGAAAAGTTACAGAGGTTTACACAGAGAATTCCAAGGATAAGTACAAGAAAATAAGAGAGACTTAGAAAACTGGTAAAACCTACATTGTTAATAGAGTTGGGAGTACTTAGCACTGTGAAAACAGCACTTTCGCAGAAAGAAATCTACTTCTCTAACACTGGGAAACAATGAACAGAGAATGTATGAGTTTCTCAAGATTGGTAACAGATAGAAACAAGAGAAAGTACACAGTGATTCATATACCTAGAGAAGTTACAGAGGTTTACACAGAGAATTCCAAGGATAAGTACAAGAAAATAAGAGAGACTTAGAAAACTGGTAAAACCTACATTGTTGATAGAGTTGGGAGTACTTAGCACTGTGAAAACAGCACTTTCGCTGAAAGAAATTTAGTTCTCTAAGTCCGTGAAACAGTGAACAGAGAATGTATGAGTTTCTCAAGATTGGAAACAGATAGAAACAAGAGAAAGTACACAGTGATTCATCTACCTAGAAAAGTTACAGAGGTTTACACAGAGAAAACCAAGTATAAGTACAAGAAAATAAGAGAGACTTAGAAAACTGGTAAAACCTACATTGTTGATAGACTTGGGAGTACTTAGCACTGTGAAAACAGCACTTTTGCCGAAAAAATCTACTTCTCTAAAACTGGGAAACAGTGAACAGAGAATGTATGAGTTCCTCAAGATTGGTAATAGAAACAAGAGAAAGTACACAGTGATTCATCTACCTAGAGAAGTTACAGAGGTTTACACAGAGAATTCCAAGGATAAGTACAAGAAAATAAGAGAGACTTAGAAAACTGGTAAAACCTACATTGTTGATAGAGTTGGGAGTACTTAGCACTGTGAAAGCAGCACTTTCCCAGAAAGAAATCTACTTCTCTAACACTGGGAAACAGTGAACAGAGAATGTATGTGTTTCTCAAGATTGGTAACAGATAGAAACAAGAGAAAGTACACAGTGATTCACCTACCTAGAGAAGTTACAGAAGTTTACTCAGAGAATTCCATGTATAAGTACAAGAAAATAAGAGAGACTTAGAAAACTGGTAAAACCTACATTGTGGATAGAGTTGGGAGTATTTAGCACTGTGAAAACAGCACTTTCCCACACAGAAATCTACTTCTCTAAGACTGGGAAACAGTGAACAGAGAATGTATGAGTTTCTCCAGATTGGTAACAGATAGAAACAAGAGAAACTACACAGTGATTCATCTACCTAGAGAAGTTACAGAGGTTTACACAGAGAATTCCAAGTATAAGCACTAGAAAATAAGAGAGACTTAGAAAACTGGTGAAACCTACATTGTTGATAGAGTTGGGAGTACTTAGCACTGTGAAAACAGCACTTTCCTTCAAGGAAATTTAGTTCTCTAAGTCCGTGAAACAGTGAACAGATAATGTATGAGTTTCTCAAGTTTGGTAACAGATAGAAACAAGCGAAAGTACACAGTGATTCATCTACCTAGAAAAGTTACAGAGGTTTATACAGAGAATTCCAAGGATAAGTACAAGAAAATAAGAGAGACTTAGAAAACTGGTAAAACCTACATTGTTGATAGAGTTGGGAGTACTTAGCACTGTGAAAACAGCACGTTCGCCGAAGGAAATTTACATCTCTAAGTTCGTCAAACAGTGAACAGAGAATGTATGAGTTTCTCAATTTTGGTAACAGATAGAAACAAGAGAAAGTACACAGTGATTCATCTACCTAGAAAAGTTACAGAGGTTTACACAGAGAAAACCAAGTATAAGTACAAGAAAATAAGAGAGACTTAGAAAACTGGTAACACCTACATTGTTGATAGAGTTGGGAGTACTTAGCACTGTGAAAACAGCACTTTCGCAGAAAGAAATCTACTTCTCTAAGACTGGGAAACAGTGAACAGAGAATGTATGAGTTTCTCCAGATTGGTGACAGATAGAAACAAGAGAAAGTACACAGTGATTCATCTACCTAGAGAAGTTACAGAGGTTTACACAGAGAATTCCAAGTATAAGTGCAAGAAAATAAGAGAGACTTAGAAAACTTGTAACACCTACATTGTGGATAGAGTTGGGAGTACTTAGCACTGTGAAAACAGCACTTTCGCCGAAGGAAATTTAGTTCTCTAAGTCCGTGAAACAGTGAACAGAGAATGTATGAGTTTCTCAAGTTTGGTAACAGATAGAAACAAGCGAAAGTACACAGTGATTCATATACCTAGAAAAGTTACAGAGGTTTACACAGAGAATTCCAAGGATAAGTACAAGAAAATAAGAGAGACTTAGAAAACTGGTAAAACCTACATTGTTGATAGAGTTGGGAGTACTTAGCACTGTGAAAACAGCACTTTCGCCGAAGGAAATTTAGTTCTCTAAGTCCGTGAAACAGTGAACAGAGAATGTATGAGTTTCTCAAGTTTGGTAACAGATAGAAACAAGCGAAAGTACACAGTGATTCATCTACCTAGAAAAGTTACAGAGGTTTACACAGAGAATTCCAAGGATAAGTACAAGAAAATAAGAGAGACTTAGAAAACTGGTAAAACCTACATTGTTGATAGAGTTGGGAGTACTTAGCACTGTGAAAACAGCACTTTCGCAGAAAGAAATCTACTTCTCTAACACTGGGAAACAATGAACACAGAATGTATGAGTTTCTCAAGATTGGTAACAGATAGAAACAAGAGAAAGTACACAGTGATTCATATACCTAGAGAAGTTACAGAGGTTTACACAGAGAATTCCAAGGATAAGTACAAGAAAATAAGAGAGACTTAGAAAACTGGTAAAACCTACATTGTTGATAGAGTTGGGAGTACTTAGCACTGTGAAAACAGCACGTTCGCCGAAGGAAATTTACATCTCTAAGTTCGTCAAACAGTGAACAGAGAATGTATGAGTTTCTCAATTTTGGTAACAGATAGAAACAAGAGAAAGTACACAGTGATTCATCTACCTAGAAAAGTTACAGAGGTTTACACAGAGAAAACCAAGTATAAGTACAAGAAAATAAGAGAGACTTAGAAAACTGGTAACACCTACATTGTTGATAGAGTTGGGAGTACTTAGCACTGTGAAAACAGCACTTTCGCAGAAAGAAATCTACTTCTCTAAGACTGGGAAACAGTGAACAGAGAATGTATGAGTTTCTCCAGATTGGTGACAGATAGAAACAAGAGAAAGTACACAGTGATTCATCTACCTAGAGAAGTTACAGAGGTTTACACAGAGAATTCCAAGTATAAGTGCAAGAAAATAAGAGAGACTTAGAAAACTTGTAACACCTACATTGTGGATAGAGTTGGGAGTACTTAGCACTGTGAAAACAGCACTTTCGCCGAAGGAAATTTCGTTCTCTAAGTCCGTGAAACAGTGAACAGAGAATGTATGAGTTTCTCAAGTTTGGTAACAGATAGAAACAAGCGAAAGTACACAGTGATTCATCTACCTAGAAAAGTTACAGAGGTTTACACAGAGAATTCCAAGGATAAGTACAAGAAAATAAGAGAGACTTAGAAAACTGGTAAAACCTACATTGTTGATAGAGTTGGGAGTACTTAGCACTGTGAAAACAGCACTTTCGCCGAAGGAAATTTAGTTCTCTAAGTCCGTGAAACAGTGAACAGAGAATGTATGAGTTTCTCAAGTTTGGTAACAGATAGAAACAAGCGAAAGTACACAGTGATTCATCTACCTAGAAAAGTTACAGAGGTTTACACAGAGAATTCCAAGGATAAGTACAAGAAAATAAGAGAGACTTAGAAAACTGGTAAAACCTACATTGTTGATAGAGTTGGGAGTACTTAGCACTGTGAAAACAGCACTTTCGCAGAAAGAAATCTACTTCTCTAACACTGGGAAACAATGAATACAGAATGTATGAGTTTCTCAAGATTGGTAACAGATAGAAACAAGAGAAAGTACACAGTGATTCATATACCTAGAGAAGTTACAGAGGTTTACACAGAGAATTCCAAGGATAAGTACAAGAAAATAAGAGAGACTTAGAAAACTGGTAAAACCTACATTGTTGATAGAGTTGGGAGTACTTAGCACTGTGAAAACAGCACTTTCGCCGAAAGAAATTTAGTTCTCTAAGTCCGTGAAACAGTGAACAGAGAATGTATGAGTTTCTCAAGATTGGTAACAGATAGAAAAAAGAGAAAGTACACAGTGATTCATCTACCTAGAAAAGTTACAGAGGTTTACACAGAGAAAACCAAGTATAAGTACAAGAAAATAAGAGAGACTTAGAAAACTGGTAAAACCTACATTGTTGATAGACTTGGGAGTACTTAGCACTGTGAAAACAGCACTTTCGGCGAAAAAATCTACTTCTCTAAAACTGGGAAACAGTGAACAGAGAATGTATGAGTTCCTCAAGATTGGTAATAGAAACAAGAGAAAGTACACAGTGATTCATCTACCTAGAGAAGTTACAGAGGTTTACACAGAGAATTCCAAGTATAAGTACAAGAAAATAAGAGAGACTTAGAAAACTTGTAAAACCTACATTGTTGTTAGAGTTGGGAGTACTTAGCACTGTGAAAACAGCACTTTCGCCGAAGGAATATTAGTTCTCTAAGTCTGTGAAACAGTGAACAGAGAATGTATGAGTTTCTCAAGTTTGGTAACAGATAGAAACAAGCGATAGTACACAGTGATTCATCTACCTAGAAAAGTTACAGAGGTTTACACAGAGAATTCCAAGGATAAGTACAAGAAAATAAGAGAGACTTAGAAAACTGATAAAACCTACATTGTTAATAGAGTTGGGAGTACTTAGCACTGTGAAAACAGCACTTTCGCAGAAAGAAATCTACTTCTTTAACACTGGGAAACAATGAACAGAGAATGTATGAGTTTCTCAAGATTGGTAACAGATAGAAACAAGAGAAAGTACACAGTGATTCATATACCTAGAGAAGTTACAGAGGTTTACACAGAGAATTCCAAGTATAAGTACAAGAACATAAGAGAGACTTAGAAAACTGGTAAAACCTACATTGTTGATAGAGTTGGGAGTACTTAGCACTGTGAAAACAGCACTTTCGCCGAAAGAAATTTAGTTCTATAAGTCCCTGAAACAGTGAACAGAGAATGTATGAGTTTCTCAAGATTGGTAACAGATAGAAACAAGAGAAAGTACACAGTGATTCATCTACCTAGAAAAGTTACAGAGGTTTACACAGAGAAAACCAAGTATAAGTACAAGAAAATAAGAGAGACTTAGAAAACTGTTAAAACCTACATTGTTGATAGACTTGGGAGTACTTAGCACTGTGAAAACAGCACTTTGGCCGAAAAAATCTGCTTCTCTAAAACTGGGAAACAGTGAACAGAGAATGTATGAGATCCTCAAGATTGGTAATAGAAACAAGAGAAAGTACACAGTGATTCATCTACCTAGAGAAGTTACAGAGGTTTACACAGAGAATTCCAAGTATAAGTACAAGAAAATAAGAGAGACTTCGAAAACTGGTAAAACCTACACTGTTGATAGAGTTGGGAGTACTTAGCACTGGGAAAACAGCACTTTCGCCGAAAGAAATTTAGTTTTCTAAGTCCGTGAAATAGTGAAAAGAGAATGTATCAGTTTCTCAAGATTCGTAACAGATAGAAACAAGAGAAAGTACACAGTGATTCACCTACCTAGAGAAGTTACAGAAGTTTACTCAGAGAATTCCATGTATAAGTACAAGAAAATAAGAGAGACTTAGAAAACTGGTAAAACCTACATTGTGGATAGAGTTGGGAGTATTTAGCACTGTGAAAACAGCACTTTCCCAGACAGAAATCTACTTCTCTAAGACTGGGAAACAGTGAACAGAGAATGTATGAGTTTCTCCAGATTGGTAACAGATAGAAACAAGAGAAAGTACACAGTGATTCATCTACCTAGAGAAGTTACAGAGGTTTACACAGAGAATTCCAAGTATAAGTACTAGAAAATAAGACAGACTTAGAAAACTGGTAAAACCTACATTGTTGATAGAGTTGGGAGTACTTAGCACTGTGAAAACAGCACTTTCGCCGAAGGAAATTTAGTTCTCTAAGTCCGTGAAACAGTGAACAGAGAATGTATGAGTTTCTCAAGTTTGGTAACAGATAGAAACAAGCGAAAGTACACAGTGATTCATCTACCTAGAAAAGTTACAGAGGTTTACACAGAGAATTCCAAGGATAAGTACAAGAAAATAAGAGAGACTTAGAAAACTGGTAAAACCTACATTGTTGATAGAGTTGGGAGTACTTAGCACTGTGAAAACAGCACTTTCGCAGAAAGAAATCTACTTCTGTAACACTGGGAAACAATGAACACAGAATATATGAGTTTCTCAAGATTGGTAACAGATAGAAACAAGAGAAAGTACACAGTGATTCATATACCTAGAGAAGTTACAGAGGTTTACACAGAGAATTCCAAGGATAAGTACAAGAAAATAAGAGAGACTTAGAAAACTGGTAAAACCTACATTGTTGATAGAGTTGGGAGTACTTAGCACTGTGAAAACAGCACGTTCGCCGAAGGAAATTTACATCTCTAAGTTCGTCAAACAGTGAACAGAGAATGTATGAGTTTCTCAATTTTGGTAACAGATAGAAACAAGAGAAAGTACACAGTGATTCATCTACCTAGAAAAGTTACAGAGGTTTACACAGAGAAAACCAAGTATAAGTACAAGAAAATAAGAGAGACTTAGAAAACTGGTAACACCTACATTGTTGATAGAGTTGGGAGTACTTAGCACTGTGAAAACAGCACTTTCGCAGAAAGAAATCTACTTCTCTAAGACTGGGAAACAGTGAACAGAGAATGTATGAGTTTCTCCAGATTGGTGACAGATAGAAACAAGAGAAAGTACACAGTGATTCATCTACCTAGAGAAGTTACAGAGGTTTACACAGAGAATTCCAAGTATAAGTGCAAGAAAATAAGAGAGACTTAGAAAACTTGTAACACCTACATTGTGGATAGAGTTGGGAGTACTTAGCACTGTGAAAACAGCACTTTCGCCGAAGGAAATTTCGTTCTCTAAGTCCGTGAAACAGTGAACAGAGAATGTATGAGTTTCTCAAGTTTGGTAACAGATAGAAACAAGCGAAAGTACACAGTGATTCATCTACCTAGAAAAGTTACAGAGGTTTACACAGAGAATTCCAAGGATAAGTACAACAAAATAAGAGAGACTTAGAAAACTGGTAAAACCTACATTGTTGATAGAGTTGGGAGTACTTAGCACTGTGAAAACAGCACTTTCGCCGAAGGAAATTTAGTTCTCTAAGTCCGTGAAACAGTGAACAGAGAATGTATGAGTTTCTCAAGTTTGGTAACAGATAGAAACAAGCGAAAGTACACAGTGATTCATCTACCTAGAAAAGTTACAGAGGTTTACACAGAGAATTCCAAGGATAAGTACAGGAAAATAAGAGAGACTTAGAAAACTGGTAAAACCTACATTGTTGATAGAGTTGGGAGTACTTAGCACTGTGAAAACAGCACTTTCGCAGAAAGAAATCTACTTCTCTAACACTGGGAAACAATGAACACAGAATGTATGAGTTTCTCAAGATTGGTAACAGATAGAAACAAGAGAAAGTACACAGTGATTCATATACCTAGAGAAGTTACAGAGGTTTACACAGAGAATTCCAAGGATAAGTACAAGAAAATAAGAGAGACTTAGAAAACTGGTAAAACCTACATTGTTGATAGAGTTGGGAGTACTTAGCACTGTGAAAACAGCACTTTCGCCGAAAGAAATTTAGTTCTCTAAGTCCGTGAAACAGTGAACAGAGAATGTATGAGTTTCTCAAGATTGGTAACAGATAGAAAAAAGAGAAAGTACACAGTGATTCATCTACCTAGAAAAGTTACAGAGGTTTACACAGAGAAAACCAAGTATAAGTACAAGAAAATAAGAGAGACTTAGAAAACTGGTAAAACCTACATTGTTGATAGACTTGGGAGTACTTAGCACTGTGAAAACAGCACTTTCGCCGAAAAAATCTACTTCTCTAAAACTGGGAAACAGTGAACAGAGAATGTATGAGTTCCTCAAGATTGGTAATAGAAACAAGAGAAAGTACACAGTGATTCATCTACCTAGAGAAGTTACAGAGGTTTACACAGAGAATTCCAAGTATAAGTACAAGAAAATAAGAGAGACTTAGAAAACTTGTAAAACCTACATTGTGGATAGAGTTGGGAGTACTTAGCACTGTGAAAACAGCACTTTCGCCGAAGGAAATTTAGTTCTCTAAGTCCGTGAAACAGTGAACAGAGAATGTATGAGTTTCTCAAGATTGGTAACAGATAGAAACAAGAGAAAGTACACAGTGATTCATATACCTAGAGAAGTTACAGAGGTTTACACAGAGAATTCCAAGGATAAGTACAAGAAAATAAGAGAGACTTAGAAAACTGGTAAAACCTACATTGTTGTTAGAGTTGGGAGTACTTAGCACTGTGAAAACAGCACTTTCGCCGAAGGAATATTAGTTCTCTAAGTCTGTGAAACAGTGAACAGAGAATGTATGAGTTTCTCAAGTTTGGTAACAGATAGAAACAAGCGATAGTACACAGTGATTCATCTACCTAGAAAAGTTACAGAGGTTTACACAGAGAATTCCAAGGATAAGTACAAGAAAATAAGAGAGACTTAGAAAACTGATAAAACCTACATTGTTAATAGAGTTGGGAGTACTTAGCACTGTGAAAACAGCACTTTCGCAGAAAGAAATCTACTTCTCTAACACTGGGAAACAATGAACAGAGAATGTATGAGTTTCTCAAGATTGGTAACAGATAGAAACAAGAGAAAGTACACAGTGATTCATATACCTAGAGAAGTTACAGAGGTTTACACAGAGAATTCCAAGTATAAGTACAAGAACATAAGAGAGACTTAGAAAACTGGTAAAACCTACATTGTTGATAGAGTTGGGAGTACTTAGCACTGTGAAAACAGCACTTTCGCCGAAAGAAATTTAGTTCTATAAGTCCCTGAAACAGTGAACAGAGAATGTATGAGTTTCTCAAGATTGGTAACAGATAGAAACAAGAGAAAGTACACAGTGATTCATCTACCTAGAAAAGTTACAGAGGTTTACACAGAGAAAACCAAGTATAAGTACAAGAAAATAAGAGAGACTTAGAAAACTGTTAAAACCTACATTGTTGATAGACTTGGGAGTACTTAGCACTGTGAAAACAGCACTTTGGCCGAAAAAATCTGCTTCTCTAAAACTGGGAAACAGTGAACAGAGAATGTATGAGATCCTCAAGATTGGTAATAGAAACAAGAGAAAGTACACAGTGATTCATCTACCTAGAGAAGTTACAGACGTTTACACAGAGAATTCCAAGTATAAGTACAAGAAAATAAGAGAGACTTCGAAAACTGGTAAAACCTACACTGTTGATAGAGTTGGGAGTACTTAGCACTGGGAAAACAGCACTTTCGCCGAAAGAAATTTAGTTTTCTAAGTCCGTGAAATAGTGAAAAGAGAATGTATCAGTTTCTCAAGATTCGTAACAGATAGAAACAAGAGAAAGTACACAGTGATTCACCTACCTAGAGAAGTTACAGAAGTTTACTCAGAGAATTCCATGTATAAGTACAAGAAAATAAGAGAGACTTAGAAAACTGGTAAAACCTACATTGTGGATAGAGTTGGGAGTATTTAGCACTGTGAAAACAGCACTTTCCCAGACAGAAATCTACTTCTCTAAGACTGGGAAACAGTGAACAGAGAATGTATGAGTTTCTCCAGATTGGTAACAGATAGAAACAAGAGAAAGTACACAGTGATTCATCTACCTAGAGAAGTTACAGAGGTTTACACAGAGAATTCCAAGTATAAGTACTAGAAAATAAGACAGACTTAGAAAACTGGTAAAACCTACATTGTTGATAGAGTTGGGAGTACTTAGCACTGTGAAAACAGCACTTTCGTCGAAGGAAATTTAGTTCTCTAAGTCCGTGAAACAGTGAACAGAAAATGTATGAGTTTCTCAAGTTTGGTAACAGATAGAAACAAGCGAAACTACACAGTGATTCATCTACCTATAAAAGTTACAGAGGTTTATACAGAGAATTCCAAGGATAAGTACAAAAAAATAAGAGAGACTTAGAAAACTGCTAAAACCTACATTGTTGATAGAGTTGGGAGTACTTAGCACTGTGAAAACAGCACTTTCGCAGAAGGAAATTTACTTCTCTAAGTCCGTCAAACAGTGAACAGAGAATGTATGAGTTTCTCAAGTTTGGTAACAGATAGAAACAAGCGAAAGTACACAGTGATTCATCTACCTAGAAAAGTTACAGAGGTTTACACAGTGAAAACCAAGTATAAGTACAAGAAAATAAGAGAGACTTAGAAAACTGGTAACACCTACATTGTTGATAGAGTTGGGAGTACTTAGCACAGTGAAAACAGCACTTTCGCAGAAAGAAATCTACTTCTCTAAGACTGGGAAACAGTGAACAGAGAATGTATGACTTTCTCAAGATTGGTAACAGATAGAAACAAGAGAAAGTACACAGTGATTCATATACCTAGAAAAGGTACAGAGGTTTACACAGAGAATTCCAAGGATAAGTACAAGAAAATAAGAGAGACTTAGAAAACTGGTAAAACCTACATTGTTGATAGAGTTGGGAGTACTTAGCACTGTGAAAACAGCACTTTCGCCGAAGGAAATTTAGTTCTCTAAGTTCGTGAAATAGTGAACAGAGAATGTATGAGTTTCTCAAGTTTGGTAACAGATAGAAACAAGCGAAAGTACACAGTGATTCATCTACCTAGAAAAGTTACAGAGGTTTACACAGAGAATTCCAAGGATAAGTACAAGAAAATAAGAGAGACTTAGAAAACTGGTAAAACCTACATTGTTGATAGAGTTGGGAGTACTTAGCACTGTGAAAACAGCACTTTCGCCGAGGGAAATTTAGTTCTCTAAGTCCGTGAAACAGTGAACAGAGAATGTATGAGTTTCTCAAGTTTGGTAACAGATAGAAACAAGCGAAAGTACACAGTGATTCATCTACCTAGAAAAGTTACAGAGGTTTACACAGAGAATTCCAAAGATAAGTACAAGAAAATAAGAGAGACTTAGAAAACTGGTAAAACCTACATTGTTAATAGAGTTGGGAGTACTTAGCACTGTGAAAACAGCACTTTCGCAGAAAGAAATCTACTTCTCTAACACTGGGAAACAATGAACAGAGAATGTATGAGTTTCTCAAGATTGGTAACAGATAGAAACAAGAGAAAGTACACAGTGATTCATATACCTAGAGAAGTTACAGAGGTTTACACAGAGAATTCCAAGTATAAGTACAAGAAAATAAGAGAGACTTAGAAAACTGGTAAAACCTACATTGTTGATAGAGTTGGGAGTACTTAGCGCTGTGAAAACAGCACTTTCGCTGAAAGAAATTTAGTTCTCTAAGTCCGTGAAACAGTGAACAGGGAATGTATGAGTTTCTCAAGATTGGTAACAGATAGAAACAAGCGAAAGTACACAGTGATTCATCTACCTAGAAAAGTTACAGAGGTTTACACAGAGAATTCCAAGGATAAGTACAAGAAAATAAGAGAGACTTAGAAAACTGGTAAAACCTACATTGTTGATAGAGTTGGGAGTACTTAGCACTGTGAAAACAGCACTTTCACCGAAGGAAATTTAGTTCTCTAAGTCCGTGAAACAGTGAACAGAGAATGTATGAGTTTCTCAAGTTTGGTAACAGATAGAAACAAGCGAAAGTACACAGTGTTTCATCTACCTAGAAAAGTTACAGAGGTTTACACAGAGAATTCCAAGTATAAGTACAAGAAAATAAGACAGACTTAGAAAACCGGTAAAACCTACATTGTTGATAGAGTTGGGAGTACTTAGCACTGTGAAAACAGCACTTTCGCAGAAAGAAACCTACTTGTCTAACACTGGGAAACAGTGAACAGAGAATGTATGAGTTTCTCAAGATTGGTAACAGATAGATACAAGAGAAAGTACACAGTGATTCATGTACCTAGAGAAGTTACAGAAGTTTACTCACAGAATTCCATGTATAAGTACAAGAAAATAAGAGAGACTTAGAAAACTGGTAAAACCTACATTGTTGATAGAGTTGGGAGTACTTAGCGCTGTGAAAACAGTACTTTCGCCGAAAGAAATTTAGTTCTCTAAGTCCGTGAAACAGTGAACAGAGAATGTATGAGTTTCTCAAGACTGGTAACAGATAGAAACAAGAGAAAGTACACAGTGATTCATCTACCTAGAAAAGTTACAGAGGTTTACACAGAGGAAACCAAGTATAAGTACAAGAAAATAAGAGAGACTTAGAAAACTGGTAAAACCTACATTGTTGATAGACTTGGGAGTACTTAGCACTGTGAAAACAGCACTTTGGACGAAAAAATCTACTTCCCTAAAACTGGGAAACAGTGAACAGAGAATGTATGAGTTCCTCAAGATTGGTAATAGAAACAAGAGAAAGTACACAGTGATTCATCTACCTAGAGAAGTTACAGAGGTTTACACAGAGAATTCCAGGTATAAGTACAAGAAAATAAGAGAGACTTAGAAAACTGGTAAAACCTACACTGTTGATAGAGTTGGGAGTACTTAGCACTGTGAAAACAGCACTTTCGCCGAAATAAATTTAGTTTTCTAAGTCCGTGAAACAGTGAAAAGAGAATGTATCAGTTTCTCAAGATTGGTAACAGATAGAAACAAGAGAAAGTACACAGTGATTCATCTACCTAGAGAAGTTACAGAAGTTCACTCAGAGAATTCCATGTATAAGAACAAGAAAATAAGAGAGACTTAGAAAACTGGTAAAACCTACATTGTGGATAGAGTTGGGAGTATTTAGCACTGTGAAAACAGCACTTTCCCAGACAGAAATCTACTTCTCTAAGACTGGGAAACAGTGAACAGAGAATGTATGAGTTTCTCCAGATTGGTGACAGATAGAAACAAGAGAAAGTACACAGTGATTCATCTACCTAGAGAAGTTACAGAGGTTTACACAGAGAATTCCAAGTATAAGTACAAGAAAATAAGAGAGACTTAGAAAACTTGTAAACCTACATTGTGGATAGAGTTGGGAGTACTTAGCACTGTGAAAACAGCAGTTTCGCCGAAGAAAACTTAGTTCTCTAAGTCCGTGAAACAGTGAACAGAGAATGTATGAGTTTCTCAAGTTTGGTAACAGATAGAAACAAGCGAAAGTACACAGTGATTCATCTACCTAGAAAAGTTACAGAGGTTTACACAGAGAATTCCAAGGATAAGTACAAGAAAATAAGAGAGACTTAGAAAACTGGTAAAACCTACATTGTTGATAGAGTTGGGAGTACTTAGCACTGTGAAAACAGCACTTTCGCAGAAAGAAATCTACTTCTCTAACACTGGGAAACAGTGAACAGAGAATGTATGAGTTACTCAAGATTGGTAACAGATAGAAACAAGAGAAAGTACACAGTGATTCCTCTACCTAGAAAAGTTACAGAGGTTTACACAGAGATTTCCAAGGATAAGTACAAGAAAATAAGAGAGACATAGAAAACCGGTAAAACCTACATTGTTGATAGAATTGGGAGTACTTAGCAATGTGAAAACAGCACTTTCACAGAAAGAAATCTACTTCTCTAACACTGGGAAACAGTGAACAGAGAATGTATGAGTTTCTCAAGATTGGTAACAGATAGAAACAAGAGAAAGTACACAGTGATTCATATACCTAGAGAAGTTACAGAGGTTTACACAGAGAATTCCAAGTATAAGTACAAGAAAATAAGAGAGACTTAGAAAACTGGTGAAACCTACATTGTTGATAGATTTGGGAGTACTTAGCACTGTGAAAACAGCACTTTCGCAGAAGGAAATTTACTTCTCTAAGTCCGTGAAACAGTGAACAGAGAATGTATGAGTTTCTCCAGTTTGGTAACAGATAGAAACAAGCGAAAGTACACAGTGATTCATCTACCTAGAAAAGTTACAGAGGTTTACACAGAGAATTCCAAGCATAAGTACAAGAAAATAAGAGAGACTTAGAAAACTGGTAAAACCTACATTGTTGTTAGAGTTGGGAGTACTTAGCACTGTGAAAACAGCACTTTCGCCGAAGGAATATTAGTTCTCTAAGTCTGTGAAACAGTGAACAGAGAATGTATGAGTTTCTCAAGTTTGGTAACAGATAGAAAGAAGCGAAAGTACACAGTGATTCATCTACCTAGAAAAGTTACAGAGGTTTACACAGAGAATTCCAAGGATAAGTACAAGAAAATAAGAGAGACTTAGAAAACTGATAAAACCTACATTGTTAATAGAGTTGGGAGTACTTAGCACTGTGAAAACAGCACTTTCGCAGAAAGAAATCTACTTCTCTAACACTGAGAAACAATAAACAGAGAATGTATGAGTTTCTCAAGATTGGTAACAGATAGAAACAAGAGAAAGTACACAGTGATTCATATACCTAAAGAAGTTACAGAGGTTTACACAGAGAATTCCAAGTATAAGTACAAGAATATAAGAGAGACTTAGAAAACTGGTAAAACCTACATTGTTGATAGAGTTGGGAGTACTTAGCACTGTGAAAACAGCACTTTCGCCGAAGGAAATTTAGTTCTCTAAGTCCGTGAAACAGTGAACAGAGAATGTATGAGTTTCTCAAGTTTGGTAACAGATAGAAACAAGCGAAAGTACACAGTGATTCATCTACCTAGAGAAATTACAGAGGTTTACACAGAGAATTCCAAGGATAAGTACAAGAAAATAAGAGAGACTTAGAAAATTGGTAAAACCTACATTGTTGTTAGAGTTGGGAGTACTTAGCACTGTGAAAACAGCACTTTCGCAGAAAGAAAACTACTTCTCTAACACTGAGAAACAATGAACAGAGAAAGTATGAGTTTCTCAAGATTGGTAACAGATAGAAACAAGAGAAAGTACACAGTGATTCATATACCTAGAGAAGTTACAGAGGTTTACACAGAGAATTCCAAGTATAAGTACAAGAAAATAAGAGAGACTTAGAAAACTGGTAAAACCTACATTGTTGATAGAGTTGGGAGTACTTAGCACTGTGAAAACAGCACTTTCGCCGAAAGAAATTTAGTTCTATAAGTCCATGAAACAGTGAACAGAGAATGTATGAGTTTCTCAAGATTGGTAACAGATAGAAACAAGAGAAAGTACACAGTGATTCATCTACCTAGAAAAGTTACAGAGGTTTACACAGAGAAAACCAAGTATAAGTACAAGAAAATAAGAGAGACTTAGAAAACTGGTAAAACCTACATTGTTGATAGACTTGGGAGTACTTAGCACTGTGAAAACAGCACTTTGGCCGAAAAAATCTGCTTCTCTAAAACTGGGAAACAGTGAACAGAGAATGTATGAGATCCTGAAGATTGGTAATAGAAACAAGAGAAAGTACACAGTGATTCATCAACCTAGAGAAGTTACAGAGGTTTACACAGAGAATTCCAAGTATAAGTACAAGAAAATAAGAGAGACTTCGAAAACTGGTAAAACCTACACTGTTGATAGAGTTGGGAGTACTTAGCACTGGGAAAACAGCACTTTCGCCGAAAGAAATTTAGTTTTCTAAGTCCGTGAAACAGTGAAAAGAGAATGTATCAGTTTCTCAAGATTGGTAACAGATAGAAACAAGAGAAAGTACACAGTGATTCATCTACCTAGAGAAGTTACAGAAGTTCACTCAGAGAATTCCATGTATAAGAACAAGAAAATAAGAGAGACTTAGAAAACTGGTAAAACCTACATTGTGGATAGAGATGGGAGTATTTAGCACTGTGAAAACAGCACTTTCCCAGACAGAAATCTACTTCTCTAAGACTGGGAAACAGTGAACAGAGAATGTATGAGTTTCTCCAGATTGGTGACAGATAGAAACAAGAGAAAGTACACAGTGATTCATCTACCTAGAGAAGTTACAGAGGTTTACACAGAGAATTCCAAGTATAAGTGCAACAAAATAAGAGAGACTTAGAAAACTTGTAAAACCTACATTCTGGATAGAGTTGGGAGTACTTAGCACTGTGAAAACAGCACTTTCGCCGAAGGAAATTTAGTTCTCTCAGTCCGTGAAACAGTGAACAGAGAATGTATGAGTTTCTCAAGTTTGGTAACAGATAGAAACAAGCGAAAGTACACAGTGATTCATCTACCTAGAAAAGTTACAGAGGTTTACACAGAGAATTCCAAGGATAAGTACAAGAAAATAAGAGAGACTTAGAAAACTGGTAAAACCTACATTGTTGATAGAGTTGGGAGTACTTAGCACTGTGAAAGCAGCACTTTCGCCGAAGGAAATTTAGTTCTCTAAGTCCGTGAAACAGTGAACAGAGAATGTATGAGTTTCTCAAGTTTGGTAACAGATAGAAACAAGCGAAAGTACACAGTGATTCATCTACCTAGAAAAGTTACAGAGGTTTACACAGAGAATTCCAAGGATAAGTACAAGAAAATAAGAGAGACTTAGAAAACTGGTAAAACCTACATTGTTGATAGAGTTGGGAGTACTTAGCACTGTGAAAACAGCACTTTCGCCGAAGGAAATTTAGTTCTCTAAGTCCGTGAAACAGTGAACAGAGAATGTATGAGTTTCTCAAGTTTGGTAACAGATAGAAACAAGCGAAAGTACACAGTGATTCATCTACCTAGAAAAGTTACAGAGGTTTACACAGAGAATTCCAAGGATAAGTACAAGAAAATAAGAGAGACTTAGAAAACTGGTAAAACCTACATTGTTAATAGAGTTGGGAGTACTTAGCACTGTGAAAACAGCACTTTCGCAGAAAGAAACCTACTTCTCTAACACTGGGAAACAATGAACACAGAATGTATGAGTTTCTGAAGATTGGTAACAGATAGAAACAAGAGAAAGTACACAGTGATTCATATACCTAGAGAAGTTACAGAGGTTTACACAGAGAATTCCAAGTATAAGTACAAGAAAATAAGAGAGACTTAGAAAACTGGTGAAACCTACATTGTTGATAGAGTTGGGAGTACCTAGCACTGTGAAAACAGCACTTTCGCCGAAGGAAATTTAGTTCTCTAAGTCCGTGAAACAGTGTACAGAGAATGTATGAGTTTCTCAAGTTTGGTAACAGATAGAAACAAGCGAAAGTACACAGTGATTCTTCTACCTAGAAAAATTACAGAGGTTTACACCGAGAATTCCAAGGATAAGTACAAGAAAATAAGAGAGACTTAGAAAACTGGTAAAACCTACAATGTTGATAGAGTTGGGAGTACTTAGCACTGTGAAAACAGCACTTTCGCCGAAGGAAATTTAGTTCTCTAAGTCCGTGAAACAGTGAACAGAGAATGTATGAGTTTCTCAAGTTTGGTAACAGATAGAAACAAGCGAAAGTACACAGTGATTCATCTACCTAGAGAAGTTACAGAGGTTTACACAGAGAATTCCAAGGATAAGTACAAGAAAATAAGAGAGACTTAGAAAACTGGTAAAACCTACATTGTTGTTAGAGTTGGGAGTACTTAGCACTGTGAAAACAGCACTTTCGCCGAAGGAATATTAGTTCTCTAAGTCTGTGAAACAGTGAACAGAGAATGTGTGAGTTTCTCAAGTTTGGTAACAGATAGAAACAAGAGAAAGTACACAGTGATTCATCTACCTAGAGAAGTTACAGAAGTTTACTCACAGAATTCCATGTATAAGTACAAGAAAATAAGAGAGACTTAGAAAACCGGTAAAACCTACATTGTTGATAGAGTTGGGAGTACTTAGCACTGAGAAAACAGCACTTTCGCAGAAAGAAACCTACTTGTCTAACACTGGGAAACAGTGAACAGAGAATGTATGAGTTTCTCAAGATTGGTAACAGATAGAAACAAGAGAAAGTACACAGTGATTCATCTACCTAGAGAAGTTACAGAAGTTTACTCACAGAATTCCATGTATAAGTACAAGAAAATAAGAGAGACTTAGAAAACTGGTAAAACCTACATTGTGGATAGAGTTGGGAGTACCTAGCACTGTGAAAACAGCACTTTCGCCGAAGGAAATTTAGTTCTCTAAGTCCGTGAAACAGTGAACAGAGAATGTATGAGTTTCTCAAGTTTGGTAACAGAGAGAAACAAGCGAAAGTACACAGTGATTCATCTACCTAGAAAAGTTACAGAGGTTTACACAGAGAATTCCAAGGATAAGTACAAGAAAATAAGAGAGACTTAGAAAACTGGTAAAACCTACCTTGTTGATAGAGTTGGGAGTACTTAGCACTGTGAAAACAGCACTTTCGCAGAAAGAAATCTACTTCTCTAACACTGGGAAACAGTGAACAGAGAATGTATGAGTTTCTCAAGATTGGTAACAGATAGAAACAAGCGAAAGTACTCAGTGATTCCTATACGTAGAAAAGTTACAGAGGTTTACACAGAGATTTCCAAGGATAAGTACAAGAAAATAAGAGAGACTTAGAAAACCGGTAAAACCTACATTGTTGATAGAATTGGGAGTACTTAGAAATGTGAAAACAGCACTTTCGCAGAAAGAAATCTACTTCTCTAAAACTGGGAAACAATGAACAGAGAATGTATGAGTTTCTCAAGATTGGTAACAGAAACAAGAGAAAGTACACAGTGATTCATATACCTAGAGAAGTTACAGAGGTTTACACAGAGAATTCCAAGGATAAGTACAAGAAAATAAGAGAGACTTAGAAAACTGGTAAAACCTACATTGTTGATAGAGTTGGGAGTACTTAGCACTGTGAAAACAGCACTTTCGCCGAAAGAAATTTAGTTCTCTAAGTCCGTGAAACAGTGAACAGAGAATGTATGAGTTTCTCAAGATTGGTAACAGATAGAAACAAGAGAAAGTACACAGTGATTCATCTACCAAAAAAGTTACAGAGGTTTACACAGAGAAAACCAAGTATAAGTACAAGAAAATAAGAGAGACTTAGAAAACTCGTAAAACCTACATTGTTGATAGAGTTGGGAGTACTTAGCACTGTGAAAACAGCACTTTGGCCGAAAAAATCTACTTCTCTAAAACTGGGAAACAGTGAACAGAGAATGTATGAGTTTCTCAAGATTGGTAATAGAAACAAGAGAAAGTACACAGTGATTCATCTACCTAGAGAAGTTACAGAGGTTTACACAGAGAATTCCAAGTATAAGTACAAGAAAATAAGAGAGACTTAGAAAACTGGTAAAACCTACACTGTTGATAGAGTTGGGAGTACTTAGCACTGTGAAAACAGCACTTTCGCCGAAAGAAATTTAGTTTTCTAAGTCCATGAAACAGTGAAAAGAGAATGTATCAGTTTCTCAAGATTGGTAACAGATAGAAACAAGAGAAAGTACACAGTGATTCATCTACCTAGAAAAGTTACAGAGGTTTACACAGAGAATTCCAAGTATAAGTACAAGAAAATAAGAGAGACTTAGAAAACTGGTAAAACCTACATTGTTGATAGAGTTGGGAGTACTTAGCACTGAGAAAGCAGCACTTTCCCAGAAAGAAATCTACTTCTCTAACACTGGGAAACAGGGAACAGAGAATGTATGTGTAGCTCAAGATTGGTAACAGATAGAAACAAGAGAAAGTACACAGTGATTCATCTACCTAGAGAAGTTACAGAAGTTCACTCAGAGAATTCCATGTATAAGAACAAGAAAATAAGAGAGACTTAGAAAACTGGTAAAACCTACATTGTGGATAGAGTTGGGAGTATTTAGCAGTGTGAAAACAGCACTTTCCCAGACAGAAATCGACTTCTCTAAGACTGGGAAACAGTGAACAGAGAATGTATGAGTTTCTCCAGATTGGTGACAGATAGAAACAAGAGAAAGTACACAGTGATTCATCTACCTAGAGAAGTTTCAGAGGTTTACACAGAGAATTCCAAGGATAAGTACAAGAAAATAAGACAGACTTAGAAAACTGGTAAAACCTACATTGTTGATAGAGTTGGGAGTACTTAGCACTGTGAAAACAGCACTTTCGCCGAAGGAAATTTAGTTCTCTAAGTCCGTGAAACAGTGAACAGAGAATGTATGAGTTTCTCAAGTTTGGTAACAGATAGAAACAAGCGAAAGTACACAGTGATTCATCTACCTAGAAAAGTTACAGAGGTTTACACAGAGAATTCCAAGGATAAGTACAAGAAAATAAGAGAGTCTTAGAAAACTGGTAAAACCTATATTTTTGATAGAGTTGGGAGTACTTAGCACTGTGAAAACAGCACTTTCACCGAAGGAAATTTAGTTCTCTAAGTCCGTGAAACAGTGAACAGAGAATGTATGAGTTTCTCAAGTTTGGTAACAGATAGAAACAAGCGAAAGTACACAGTGATTCATCTACCTAGAAAAGTTACAGAGGTTTACACAGAGAATTCCAAGTGTAAGTACAAGAAAATAAGAGAGACTTAGAAAACTGGTAAAACCTACATTGTTGATAGAGTTGGGAGTACTTAGCACTGTGAAAACAGCACTTTCGCCGAAGGAAATTTAGTTCTCTAAGTCCGTGAAACAGTGAACAGAGAATGTATGAGTTTCTCCAGTTTGGTAACAGATAGAAACAAGCGAAAGTACACAGTGATTCATCTACCTAGAAAAGTTACAGAGGTTTACACAGAGAATTCCAAGGAGAAGTACAAGAAAATAAGAGAGACTTAGAAAACTGGTAAAACCTACATTGTTGATAGAGTTGGGAGTACTTAGCACTGTGAAAACAGCACTTTCGCCGAAGGAAATTTAGTTCTCTAAGTCCGTGAAACAGTGAACAGAGAATGTATGAGTTTCTCAAGTTTGGTAACAGATAGAAACAAGAGAAAGTACACAGTGATTCATCTACCTAGAAAAGTTACAGAGGTTTACACAGAGAATTCCAAGGATAAGTGCAAGAAAATAAGAGAGACTTAGAAAACTTGTAAAACCTACATTGTTAATAGAGTTGGGAGTACGTAGCACCGTGAAAACAGCACTTTCGCAGAAAGAAATCTACTTCTCTAAGACTGGGAAACAGTGAACAGAGAATGTACGAGTTTCTTAAGATTGGTAACAGATAGAAACAAGAGAAATTACACAGTGATTCATCTACCTAGAAAACTTACATAGGTTTACACAGAGAATTCCAAGGATAAGTACAAGAAAATAAGAGAGACTTAGAAAACCGGTAAAACCTACATTGTTGATAGAGTTGGGAGTACTTAGCACTGTGAAAACAGCACTTTCGCAGAAAGAAATTTACTTCTCTAACACTGGGAAACAGTGAACAGAGAATGTACGAGTTTCTCAAGATTGGTAACAGATAGAAACAAGAGAAAGTACACAGTGATTCATCTACCTAGAGAAGTTACAGAGGTTTACACAGAGAATTCCAAGTATAAGTACTAGAAAATAAGAGAGACTTAGAAAACTGGTAAAACCTACATTGTTGATAGAGTTGGGAGTACTTAGCACTGTGGAAACAGCACTTTCGTCAATGGAAATTTAGTTCTCTAAGTCCGTGAAACAGTGAACAGAGAATGTATGAGTTTCTCAAGTTTGGTAACAGATAGAAACAAGCGAAAGTACACAGTGATTCATCTACCTAGAAAAGTTACAGAGGTTTACACAGAGAATTCCAAGGATAAGTACAAGAAAATAAGAGAGACTTAGAAAACTGGTAAAACCTACATTGTTGATAGAGTTGGGAGTACTTAGCACTGTGAAAACAGCACTTTCGCCGAAGGAAATTTAGTTCTCTAAGTCCGTGAAACAGTGAACAGAGAATGTATGAGTTTCTCAAGTTTGGTAACAGATAGAAACAAGCGAAAGTACACAGTGATTCATCTACCTAGAAAAGTTACAGAGGTTTACACAGAGAATTCCAAGGATAAGTACAAGAAAATAAGAGAGACTTAGAAAACTGGTAAAACCTACATTGTTGATAGAGTTGGGAGTACTTAGCACTGTGAAAACAGCACTTTCGCCGATGGAAATTTAGTTCTCTAAGTCCGTGAAAGAGTGAACAGAGAATGTATGAGTTTCTCAAGTTTGGTAACAGATAGAAACAAGCGAAAGTACACAGTGATTCATCTACCTAGAAAAGTTACAGAGGTTTACACAGAGAATTCCAAGGATAAGTACAAGAAAATAAGAGAGACTTAGAAAACTGGTAAAACCTACATTGTTAATAGAGTTGGGAGTACTTAGCACTGTGAAAACAGCACTTTCACAGAAAGAAATCTACTTCTCTAACACTGGGAAACAATGAACAGAGAATGTATGAGTTTCTCAAGATTGGTAACAGATAGAAACAAGAGAAAGTACACAGTGATTCATATACCTAGAGAAGTTACAGAGGTTTACACAGAGAATTCCAAGGATAAGTACAAGAAAATAAGAGAGACTTAGAAAACTGGTAAAACCTACATTGTTGATAGAGTTGGGAGTACTTAGCACTGTGAAAACAGCACTTTTGCCGAAATAAATTTAGTTCTATAAGTCCATGAAACAGTGAACAGAGAATGTATGAGTTTCTCAAGATTGGTAACAGATAGAAACAAGAGAAAGTACACAGTGATTCATCTACCTAGAGAAGTTACAGAGGTTTACACAGAGAATTCCAAGTATAAGTACAAGAAAATAAGAGAGACTTAGAAAACTGGTGAAACCTACATTGTTGATAGAGTTGGCAGTACTTAGCACTGTGAAAACAGCACTTTCCCAGAAAGAAATCTACTTCTCTAACACTGGGAAACAGGGAACAGAGAATGTATGTGTTTCTCAAGATTGGTAACAGATAGAAACAAGAGAAAGTACACAGTGATTCATCTACCTAGAGAAGTTACAGAAGTTCACTCAGAGAATTCCATGTATAAGAACAATAAAATAAGAGAGACTTAGAAAACTGGTAAAACCTACATTGTGGATAGAGTTGGGAGTATTTAGCACTGTGAAAACAGCACTTTCCCAGACAGAAATCTACTTCTCTAAGACTGGGAAACAGTGAACAGAGAATGTATGAGTTTCTCCAGATTGGTGACAGATAGAAACAAGAGAAAGTACACAGTGATTCATCTACCTAGAGAAGATACAGAGGTTTACACAGAGAATTCCAAGTATAAGTGCAAGAAAATAAGAGAGACTTAGAAAACTTGTAAAACCTACATTGTGGATAGAGTTGGGAGTACTTAGCACTGTGAAAACAGCACTTTCGCCGAAGGAAATTTAGTTCTCTAAGTCCGTGAAACAGTGAACAGAGAATGTATGAGTTTCTCAAGTTTGGTAACAGATAGAAACAAGCGAAAGTACACAGTGATTCATATACCTAGAAAAGGTACAGAGGTTTACACAGAGAATTCCAAGGATATGTACAAGAAAATAAGAGAGACTTAGAAAACTGGTAAAACCTACATTGTTGATAGAGTTGGGAGTACTTAGCACTGTGAAAACAGCACTTTCGCCGAAGGAAATTTCGTTCTCTAAGTCCGTGAAACAGTGAACAGAGAATGTATGAGTATCTCAAGTTTGGTAACAGATAGAAACAAGTGAAAGTACACAGTGATTCATCTACCTAGAAAAGTTACAGAGGTTTGCACAGAGAATTCCAAGGATAAGTACAAGAAAATAAGAGAGACTTAGAAAACTGGTAAAACCTACATTGTTGATAGAGTTGGGAGTACTTAGCACTGTGAAAACAGCACTTTCGCCGAAGGAAATTTAGTTCTCTAAGTCCGTGAAACAGTGAACAGAGAATGTAGGAGTTTCTCAAGTTTGGTAACAGATAGAAACAAGCAAAAGTACACAGTGATTCATCTACCTAGAAAAGTTACAGAGGTTTACACAGAGAATTCCAAGGATAAGTACAAGAAAATAAGAGAGACTTAGAAAACTGGTAAAACCTACATTGTTGATAGAGTTGGGAGTACTTAGCACTGTGAAAACAGCACTTTCGCCGAAGGAAATTTAGTTCTCTAAGTCCGTGAAACAGTGAACAGAGAATGTATGAGTTTCTCAAGTTTGGTAACAGATAGAAACAAGCGAAAGTACACAGTGATTCATCTACCTAGAAAAGTTACAGAGGTTTACACAGAGAATTCCAAGGATAAGTACAAGAAAATAAGAGAGACTTAGAAAACTGGTAAAACCTACATTGTTAATAGAGTTGGGAGTACTTAGCACTGTGAAAACAGCACTTTCGCAGAAAGAAATCTACTTCTCTAACACTGGGAAACAATGAACACAGAATGTATGAGTTTCTCAAGATTGGTAACAGATAGAAACAAGAGAAAGTACACAGTGATTCATATACCTAGAGAAGTTACAGAGGTTTACACAGAGAATTCCAAGTATAAGTACAAGAAAATAAGAGAGACTTAGAAAACTGGTAAAACCTACATTGTTGATATAGTTGGGAGTACTTAGCACTGTGAAAACAGCACTTTCGCCGAAAGAAATTTAGTTCTCTAAGTCCGTGAAACAGTGAACAGAGAATGTATGAGTTTCTCAAGATTGGAAACAGATAGAAACAAGAGAAAGTACACAGTGATTCATCTACCTAGAAAAGTTACAGAGGTTTACACAGAGAAAACCAAGTATAAGTACAAGAAAATAAGAGAGACTTAGAAAACTGGTAAAACCTACATTGTTGATAGACTTGGGAGTACTTAGCACTGTGAAAACAGCACTTTCGCCGAAAAAATCTACTTCTCTAAAACTGGGAAACAGTGAACAGAGAATGTATGAGTTCCTCAAGATTGGTAATAGAAACAAGAGAAAGTACACAGTGATTCATCTACCTAGAGAAGTTACAGAGGTTTACACAGAGAATTCCAAGTATAAGTACAAGAAAATAAGAGAGACTTAGAAAACTGGTAAAACCTACACTGTTGATAGAGTTGGGAGTACTTAGCACTGTGAAAACAGCACTTTCGCCGAAAGAAATTTAGTTTTCTAAGTCCGTGAAACAGTGAAAAGAGAATGTATCAGTTTCTCAAGATTGGTAACAGATAGAAACAAGAGAAAGTACACAGTGATTCATCTACCTAGAGAAGTTACAGAGGTTTACACAGAGAATTCCAAGTATAAGTACAAGAAAATAAGAGAGACTTAGAAAACTTGTAAAACCTACATTGTGGATAGAGTTGGGAGTACTTAGCACTGTGAAAACAGCACTTTCGCCGAAGGAAATTTAGTTCTCTAAGTCCGTGAAACAGTGAACAGAGAATGCATGAGTTTCTCAAGTTTGGTAACAGATAGAAACAAGCGAAAGTACACAGTGATTCATCTACCTAGAGAAGTTACAGAGGTTTACACAGAGAATTCCAAGGATAAGTACAAGAAAATAAGAGAGACTTAGAAAACTGGTAAAACCTACATTGTTGTTAGAGTTGGGAGTACTTAGCACTGTGAAAACAGCACTTTCGCCGAAGGAATATTAGTTCTCTAAGTCTGTGAAACAGTGAACAGAGAATGTGTGAGTTTCTCAAGTTTGGTAACAGATAGAAACAAGAGAAAGTACACAGTGATTCATCTACCTAGAAAAGTTACAGAGGTTTACACAGAGAATTCCAAGGATAAGTACAAGAAAATAAGAGAGACTTAGAAAACCGGTAAAACCTACATTGTTGATAGAGTTGGGAGTACTTAGCACTGAGAAAACAGCACTTTCGCAGAAAGAAACCTACTTGTCTAACACTGGGAAACAGTGAACAGAGAATGTATGAGTTTCTCAAGATTGGTAACAGATAGAAACAAGAGAAACTACACAGTGATTCATCTACCTAGAGAAGTTACAGAAGTTTACTCACAGAATTCCATGTATAAGTACAAGAAAATAAGAGAGACTTAGAAAACTGGTAAAACCTACATTGTGGATAGAGTTGGGAGTACCTAGCACTGTGAAAACAGCACTTTCGCCGAAGGAAATTTAGTTCTCTAAGTCCGTGAAACAGTGAACAGAGAATGTATGAGTTTCTCAAGTTTGGTAACAGATAGAAACAAGCGAAAGTACACAGTGATTCATCTACCTAGAAAAGTTACAGAGGTTTACACAGAGAATTCCAAGGATAAGTACAAGAAAATAAGAGAGACTTAGAAAACTGGTAAAACCTACATTGTTGATAGAGTTGGGAGTACTTAGCACTGTGAAAACAGCACTTTCGCCGAAGGAAATTTAGTTCTCTAAGTCCGTGAAACAGTGAACAGAGAATGTATGAGTTTCTCAAGTTTGGTAACAGATAGAAACAAGCGAAAGTACACAGTGATTCATCTACCTAGAAAAGTTACAGAGGTTTACACAGAGAATTCCAAGGATAAGTACAAGAAAATAAGAGAGACTTAGAAAACTGGTAAAACCTACCTTGTTGATAGAGTTGGGAGTACTTAGCACTGTGAAAACAGCACTTTCGCAGAAAGAAATCTACTTCTCTAACACTGGGAAACAGTGAACAGAGAATGTATGAGTTTCTCAAGATTGGTAACAGATAGAAACAAGCGAAAGTACTCAGTGATTCCTATACGTAGAAAAGTTACAGAGGTTTACACAGAGATTTCCAAGGATAAGTACAAGAAAATAAGAGAGACTTAGAAAACCGGTAAAACCTACATTGTTGATAGAATTGGGAGTACTTAGAAATGTGAAAACAGCACTTTCGCAGAAAGAAATCTACTTCTCTAAAACTGGGAAACAATGAACAGAGAATGTATGAGTTTCTCAAGATTGGTAACAGAAACAAGAGAAAGTACACAGTGATTCATATACCTAGAGAAGTTACAGAGGTTTACACAGAGAATTCCAAGTATAAGTACAAGAAAATAAGAGAGACTTAGAAAACTGGTAAAACCTACATTGTTGATAGAGTTGGGAGTACTTAGCACTGTGAAAACAGCACTTTCGCCGAAAGAAATTTAGTTCTCTAAGTCCGTGAAACAGTGAACAGAGAATGTATGAGTTTCTCAAGATTGGTAACAGATAGAAACAAGAGAAAGTACACAGTGATTCATCTACCAAAAAAGTTACAGAGGTTTACACAGAGAAAACCAAGTATAAGTACAAGAAAATAAGAGAGACTTAGAAAACTCGTAAAACCTACATTGTTGATAGAGTTGGGAGTACTTAGCACTGTGAAAACAGCACTTTGGCCGAAAAAATCTACTTCTCTAAAACTGGGAAACAGTGAACAGAGAATGTATGAGTTTCTCAAGATTGGTAATAGAAACAAGAGAAAGTACACAGTGATTCATCTACCTAGAGAAGTTACAGAGGTTTACACAGAGAATTCCAAGTATAAGTACAAGAAAATAAGAGAGACTTAGAAAACTGGTAAAACCTACACTGTTGATAGAGTTGGGAGTACTTAGCACTGTGAAAAAAGCACTTTCGCCGAAAGAAATTTAGTTTTCTAAGTCCATGAAACAGTGAAAAGAGAATGTATCAGTTTCTCAAGATTGGTAACAGATAGAAACAAGAGAAAGTACACAGTGATTCATCTACCTAGAAAAGTTACAGAGGTTTACACAGAGAATTCCAAGTATAAGTACAAGAAAATAAGAGAGACTTAGAAAACTGGTAAAACCTACATTGTTGATAGAGTTGGGAGTACTTAGCACTGAGAAACAGCACTTTCCCAGAAAGAAATCTACTTCTCTAACACTGGGAAACAGGGAACAGAGAATGTATGTGTTTCTCAAGATTGGTAACAGATAGAAACAAGAGAAAGTACACAGTGATTCATCTACCTAGAGAAGTTACAGAAGTTCACTCAGAGAATTCCATGTATAAGAACAAGAAAATAAGAGAGACTTAGAAAACTGGTAAAACCTACATTGTGGATAGAGTTGGGAGTACTTAGCACTGTGAAAACAGCACTTTCGCAGAAAGAAATTTACTTCTCTAACACTGGGAAACAGTGAACAGAGAATGTATGAGTTTCTCAAGATTGGTAACAGATAGAAACAAGAGAAAGTACACAGTGATTCATCTACCTAGAGAAGTTACAGAGGTTTACACAGAGAATTCCAAGTATAAGTACTAGAAAATAAGAGAGACTTAGAAAACTGGTAAAACCTACATTGTTGATAGAGTTGGGAGTACTTAGCACTGTGGAAACAGCACTTTCGTCAATGGAAATTTCGTTCTCTAAGTCCGTGAAACAGTGAACAGAGAATGTATGAGTTTCTCAAGTTTGGTTACAGATAGAAACAAGCGAAAGTACACAGTGATTCATCTACCTAGAAAAGTTACAGAGGTTTACACAGAGAATTCCAAGGATAAGTACAAGAAAATAAGAGAGACTTAGAAAACTGGTAAAACCTACATTGTTGATAGAGTTGGGAGTACTTAGCACTGTGAAAACAGCACTTTCGCCGAAGGAAATTTAGTTCTCTAAGTCCGTGAAACAGTGAACAGAGAATGTATGAGTTTCTCAAGTTTGGTAACAGATAGAAACAAGCGAAAGTACACAGTGATTCATCTACCTAGAAAAGTTACAGAGGTTTACACAGAGAATTCCAAGGATAAGTACAAGAAAATAAGAGAGACTTAGAAAACTGGTAAAACCTACATTGTTGATAGAGTTGGGAGTACTTAGCACTGTGAAAACAGCACTTTCGCCGATGGAAATTTAGTTCTCTAAGTCCGTGAAACAGTGAACAGAGAATGTATCAGTTTCTCAAGTTTGGTAACAGATAGAAACAAGCGAAAGTACACAGTGATTCATCTACCTAGAAAAGTTACAGAGGTTTACACAGAGAATTCCAAGGATAAGTACAAGAAAATAAGAGAGACTTAGAAAACTGGTAAAACCTACATTGTTAATAGAGTAGGGAGTACTTAGCACTGTGAAAACAGCACTTTCACAGAAAGAAATCTACTTCTCTAACACTGGGAAACAATGAACAGAGAATGTATGAGTTTCTCAAGATTGGTAACAGATAGAAACAAGAGAAAGTACACAGTGATTCATATACCTAGAAAAGTTACAGAGGTTTACACAGAGAATTCCAAGGATAAGTACAAGAAAATAAGAGAGACTTAGAAAACTGGTAAAACCTACATTGTTGATAGAGTTGGGAGTACTTAGCACTGTGAAAACAGCACTTTTGCCGAAATAAATTTAGTTCTATAAGTCCATGAAACAGTGAACAGACAATGTATGAGTTTCTCAAGATTGGTAACAGATAGAAACAAGAGAAAGTACACAGTGATTCATCTACCTAGAAAAGTTACAGGGGTTTACACAGAGAAAACCAAGTATAAGTACAAGAAAATAAGAGAGACTTAGAAAACTGGTAAAACCTACATTGTTGATATACTTGGGAGTACTTAGCACTGTGAAAACAGCACTTTGGCCGAAAAAATCTGCTTCTCTAAAACTGGGAAACAGTGAACAGAGAATGTATGAGATCCTCAAGATTGGTAATAGAAACAAGAGAAAGTACACAGTGATTCATCTACCTAGAGAAGTTACAGAGGTTTACACAGAGAATTCCAAGTATAAGTACAAGAAAATAAGAGAGACTTAGAAAACTGGTAAAACCTACATTGTTGATAGAGTTGGGAGTACTTAGCACTGAGAAAGCAGCACTTTCCCAGAAAGAAATCTACTTCTCTAACACTGGGAAACAGGGAACAGAGAATGTATGTGTTTCTCAAGATTGGTAACAGATAGAAACAAGAGAAAGTACACAGTGATTCATCTACCTAGAGAAGTTACAGAAGTTCACTCAGAGAATTCCATGTATAAGAACAAGAAAATAAGAGAGACTTAGAAAACTGGTAAAACCTACATTGTGGATAGAGTTGGGAGTATTTAGCAGTGTGAAAACAGCACTTTCCCAGACAGAAATCGACTTCTCTAAGACTGGGAAACAGTGAACAGAGAATGTATGAGTTTCTCCAGATTGGTGACAGATAGAAACAAGAGAAAGTACACAGTGATTCATCTACCTAGAGAAGTTTCAGAGGTTTACACAGAGAATTCCAAGGATAAGTGCAAGAAAATAAGAGAGACTTAGAAAACTTGTAAAACCTACATTGTTAATAGAGTTGGGAGTACTTAGCACCGTGAAAACAGCACTTTCGCAGAAAGAAATCTACTTCTCTAAGACTGGGAAACAGTGAACAGAGAATGTACGAGTTTCTTAAGATTGGTAACAGATAGAAACAAGAGAAATTACACAGTGATTCATCTACCTAGAAAAGTTACATAGGTTTACACAGAGAATTCCAAGGATAAGTACAAGAAAATAAGAGAGACTTAGAAAACCGGTAAAACCTACATTGTTGATAGAGTTGGGAGTACTTAGCACTGTGAAAACAGCACTTTCGCAGAAAGAAATTTACTTCTCTAACACTGGGAAACAGTGAACAGAGAATGTACGAGTTTCTCAAGATTGGTAACAGATAGAAACAAGAGAAAGTACACAGTGATTCATCTACCTAGAGAAGTTACAGAGGTTTACACAGAGAATTCCAAGTATAAGTACTAGAAAATAAGAGAGACTTAGAAAACTGGTAAAACCTACATTGTTGATAGAGTTGGGAGTACTTAGCACTGTGGAAACAGCACTTTCGTCAATGGAAATTTAGTTCTCTAAGTCCGTGAAACAGTGAACAGAGAATGTATGAGTTTCTCAAGTTTGGTAACAGATAGAAACAAGCGAAAGTACACAGTGATTCATCTACCTAGAAAAGTTACAGAGGTTTACACAGAGAATTCCAAGGATAAGTACAAGAAAATAAGAGAGACTTAGAAAACTGGTAAAACCTACATTGTTGATAGAGTTGGGAGTACTTAGCACTGTGAAAACAGCACTTTCGCCGAAGGAAATTTAGTTCTCTAAGTCCGTGAAACAGTGAACAGAGAATGTATGAGTTTCTCAAGTTTGGTAACAGATAGAAACAAGCGAAAGTACACAGTGATTCATCTACCTAGAAAAGTTACAGAGGTTTACACAGAGAATTCCAAGGATAAGTACAAGAAAATAAGAGAGACTTAGAAAACTGGTAAAACCTACATTGTTGATAGAGTTGGGAGTACTTAGCACTGTGAAAACAGCACTTTCGCCGATGGAAATTTAGTTCTCTAAGTCCGTGAAAGAGTGAACAGAGAATGTATGAGTTTCTCAAGTTTGGTAACAGATAGAAACAAGCGAAAGTACACAGTGATTCATCTACCTAGAAAAGTTACAGAGGTTTACACAGAGAATTCCAAGGATAAGTACAAGAAAATAAGAGAGACTAGGAAACTGGTAAAACCTACATTGTTAATAGAGTTGGGAGTACTTAGCACTGTGAAAACAGCACTTTCACAGAAAGAAATCTACTTCTCTAACACTGGGAAACAATGAACAGAGAATGTATGAGTTTCTCAAGATTGGTAACAGATAGAAACAAGAGAAAGTACACAGTGATTCATATACCTAGAGAAGTTACAGAGGTTTACACAGAGAATTCCAAGGATAAGTACAAGAAAATAAGAGAGACTTAGAAAACTGGTAAAACCTACATTGTTGATAGAGTTGGGAGTACTTAGCACTGTGAAAACAGCACTTTTGCCGAAATAAATTTAGTTCTATAAGTCCATGAAACAGTGAACAGAGAATGTATGAGTTTCTCAAGATTGGTAACAGATAGAAACAAGAGAAAGTACACAGTGATTCATCTACCTAGAAAAGTTACAGGGGTTTACACAGAGAAAACCAAGTATAAGTACAAGAAAATAAGAGAGACTTAGAAAACTGGTAAAACCTACATTGTTGATAGACTTGGGAGTACTTAGCACTGTGAAAACAGCACTTTGGCCGAAAAAATCTGCTTCTCTAAAACTGGGAAACAGTGAACAGAGAATGTATGAGATCCTCAAGATTGGTAATAGAAACAAGAGAAAGTACACAGTGATTCATCTACCTAGAGAAGTTACAGAGGTTTACACAGAGAATTCCAAGTATAAGTACAAGAAAATAAGAGAGACTTAGAAAACTGGTGAAACCTACATTGTTGATAGAGTTGGGAGTACTTAGCACTGTGAAAACAGCACTTTCCCAGAAAGAAATCTACTTCTCTAACACTGGGAAACAGGGAACAGAGAATGTATGTGTTTCTCAAGATTGGTAACAGATAGAAACAAGAGAAAGTACACAGTGATTCATCTACCTAGAGAAGTTACAGAAGTTCACTCAGAGAATTCCATGTATAAGAACAATAAAATAAGAGAGACTTAGAAAACTGGTAAAACCTACATTGTGGATAGAGTTGGGAGTATTTAGCACTGTGAAAACAGCACTTTCCCAGACAGAAATCTACTTCTCTAAGACTGGGAAACAGTGAACAGAGAATGTATGAGTTTCTCCAGATTGGTGACAGATAGAAACAAGAGAAAGTACACAGTGATTCATCTACCTAGAGAAGTTACAGAGGTTTACACAGAGAATTCCAAGTATAAGTGCAAGAAAATAAGAGAGACTTAGAAAACTTGTAAAACCTACATTGTGGATAGAGTTGGGAGTACTTAGCACTGTGAAAACAGCACTTTCGCCGAAGGAAATTTAGTTCTCTAAGTCCGTGAAACAGTGAACAGAGAATGTATGAGTTTCTCAAGTTTGGTAACAGATAGAAACAAGCGAAAGTACACAGTGATTCATATACCTAGAAAAGGTACAGAGGTTTACACAGAGAATTCCAAGGATATGTACAAGAAAATAAGAGAGACTTAGAAAACTGGTAAAACCTACATTGTTGATAGAGTTGGGAGTACTTAGCACTGTGAAAACAGCACTTTCGCCGAAGGAAATTTCGTTCTCTAAGTCCGTGAAACAGTGAACAGAGAATGTATGAGTATCTCAAGTTTGGTAACAGATAGAAACAAGTGAAAGTACACAGTGATTCATCTACCTAGAAAAGTTACAGAGGTTTGCACAGAGAATTCCAAGGATAAGTACAAGAAAATAAGAGAGACTTAGAAAACTGGTAAAACCTACATTGTTGATAGAGTTGGGAGTACTTAGCACTGTGAAAACAGCACTTTCGCCGAAGGAAATTTAGTTCTCTAAGTCCGTGAAACAGTGAACAGAGAATGTATGAGTTTCTCAAGTTTGGTAACAGATAGAAACAAGCAAAAGTACACAGTGATTCATCTACCTAGAAAAGTTACAGAGGTTTACACAGAGAATTCCAAGGATAAGTACAAGAAAATAAGAGAGACTTAGAAAACTGGTAAAACCTACATTGTTGATAGAGTTGGGAGTACTTAGCACTGTGAAAACAGCACTTTCGCCGAAGGAAATTTAGTTCTCTAAGTCCGTGAAACAGTGAACAGAGAATGTATGAGTTTCTCAAGTTTGGTAACAGATAGAAACAAGCGAAAGTACACAGTGATTCATCTACCTAGAAAAGTTACAGAGGTTTACACAGAGAATTCCAAGGATAAGTACAAGAAAATAAGAGAGACTTAGAAAACTGGTAAAACCTACATTGTTAATAGAGTTGGGAGTACTTAGCACTGTGAAAACAGCACTTTCGCAGAAAGAAATCTACTTCTCTAACACTGGGAAACAATGAACACAGAATGTATGAGTTTCTCAAGATTGGTAACAGATAGAAACAAGAGAAAGTACACAGTGATTCATATACCTAGAGAAGTTACAGAGGTTTACACAGAGAATTCCAAGTATAAGTACAAGAAAATAAGAGAGACTTAGAAAACTGGTAAAACCTACATTGTGATAGAGTTGGGAGTACTTAGCACTGTGAAAAGAGCACTTTCGCCGAAAGAAATTTAGTTCTCTAAGTCCGTGAAACAGTGAACAGAGAATGTGTGAGTTTCTCAAGATTGGAAACAGATAGAAACAAGAGAAAGTACACAGTGATTCATCTACCTAGAAAAGTTACAGAGGTTTACACAGAGAAAACCAAGTATAAGTACAAGAAAATAAGAGAGACTTAGAAAACTGGTAAAACCTACATTGTTGATAGAGTTGGGAGTACTTAGCACTGTGAAAACAGCACTTTCGCCGAAAAAATCTACTTCTCTAAAACTGGGAAACAGTGAACAGAGAATGTATGAGTTCCTCAAGATTGGTAATAGAAACAAGAGAAAGTACACAGTGATTCATCTACCTAGAGAAGTTACAGAGGTTTACACAGAGAATTCCAAGTATAAGTACAAGAAAATAAGAGAGACTTAGAAAACTGGTAAAACCTACACTGTTGATAGAGTTGGGAGTACTTAGCACTGTGAAAACAGCACTTTCGCCGAAAGAAATTTAGTTTTCTAAGTCCGTGAAACAGTGAAAAGAGAATGTATCAGTTTCTCAAGATTGGTAACAGATAGAAACAAGAGAAAGTACACAGTGATTCATCTACCTAGAGAAGTTACAGAGGTTTACACAGAGAATTCCAAGTATAAGTACAAGAAAATAAGAGAGACTTAGAAAACTTGTAAAACCTACATTGTGGATAGAGTTGGGAGTACTTAGCACTGTGAAAACAGCACTTTCGCCGAAGGAAATTTAGTTCTCTAAGTCCGTGAAACAGTGAACAGAGAATGTATGAGTTTCTCAAGTTTGGTAACAGATAGAAACAAGTGAAAGTACACAGTGATTCATATACTTAGAAAAGTTACAGAGGTTTACACAGAGAATTCCAAGGATAAGTGCAAGAAAATAAGAGAGACTTAGAAAATTGGTAAAACCTACATTGTTGATAGAGTTGGGAGTACTTAGCACTGTGAAAGCAGCACTTTCCCAGAAAGAAATCTACTTCTCTAACACTGGGAAACAGTGAACAGAGAATGTATGTGTTTCTCAAGATTGGTAACAGATAGAAACAAGAGAAAGTACACAGTGATTCACCTACCTAGAGAAGTTACAGAAGTTTACTCAGAGAATTCCATGTATAAGTACAAGAAAATAAGAGAGACTTAGAAAACTGGTAAAACCTACATTGTGGATAGAGTTGGGAGTATTTAGCACTGTGAAAACAGCACTTTCCCAGACAGAAATCTACTTCTCTAAGACTGGGAAACAGTGAACAGAGAATGTATGAGTTTCTCCAGATTGGTAACAGATAGAAACAAGAGAAAGTACACAGTGATTCATCTACCTAGAAAAGTTACAGAGGTTTACACAGAGAATTCCAAGTATAAGTTCAAGAAAATAAGAGAGACTTAGAAAACCGGTAAAACCTACATTGTTGATAGAGGTGGGAGTACTTAGCGCTTTGAAAACAGCACTTTCGCAGAAAGAAATCTACTTCTCTAACACTGGGAAACAGTGAACAGAGAATGTATGAGTTTCTCAAGATTTGTAACAGATAGAAACAAGCGAAAGTACACAGTGATTCATATACCTAGAGAAGTTACAGAGGTTTACACAGAGAATTCCAAGTATAAGTACAAGAAAATAAGAGAGACTTAGAAAACTGGTGAAACCTACATTGTTGATAGAGTTGGGAGTACCTAGCACTGTGAAAACAGCACTTTCGCCGAAGGAAATTTAGTTCTCTAAGTCCGTGAAACAGTGAACAGAGAATGTATGAGTTTCTCAAGTTTGGTAACAGATAGAAACAAGCGAAAGTACACAGTGATTCTTCTACCTAGAAAAATTACAGAGGTTTACACCGAGAATTCCAAGGATAAGTACAAGAAAATAAGAGAGACTTAGAAAACTGGTAAAACCTACATTGTTGATAGAGTTGGGAGTACTTAGCACTGTGAAAACAGCACTTTCGCCGAAGGAAATTTAGTTCTCTAAGTCCGTGAAACAGTGAACAGAGAATGCATGAGTTTCTCAAGTTTGGTAACAGATAGAAACAAGCGAAAGTACACAGTGATTCATCTACCTAGAGAAGTTACAGAGGTTTACACAGAGAATTCCAAGGATAAGTACAAGAAAATAAGAGAGACTTAGAAAACTGGTAAAACCTACATTGTTGTTAGAGTTGGGAGTACTTAGCACTGTGAAAACAGCACTTTCGCCGAAGGAATATTAGTTCTCTAAGTCTGTGAAACAGTGAACAGAGAATGTGTGAGTTTCTCAAGTTTGGTAACAGATAGAAACAAGAGAAAGTACACAGTGATTCATCTACCTAGAAAAGTTACAGAGGTTTACACAGAGAATTCCAAGGATAAGTACAAGAAAATAAGAGAGACTTAGAAAACCGGTAAAACCTACATTGTTGATAGAGTTGGGAGTACTTAGCACTGAGAAAACAGCACTTTCGCAGAAAGAAACCTACTTGTCTAACACTGGGAAACAGTGAACAGAGAATGTATGAGTTTCTCAAGATTGGTAACAGATAGAAACAAGAGAAACTACACAGTGATTCATCTACCTAGAGAAGTTACAGAAGTTTACTCACAGAATTCCATGTATAAGTACAAGAAAATAAGAGAGACTTAGAAAACTGGTAAAACCTACATTGTGGATAGAGTTGGGAGTACCTAGCACTGTGAAAACAGCACTTTCGCCGAAGGAAATTTAGTTCTCTAAGTCCGTGAAACAGTGAAAAGAGAATGTATGAGTTTCTCAAGTTTGGTAACAGATAGAAACAAGCGAAAGTACACAGTGATTCATCTACCTAGAAAAGTTACAGAGGTTTACACAGAGAATTCCAAGGATAAGTACAAGAAAATAAGAGAGACTTAGAAAACTGGTAAAACCTACATTGTTGATAGAGTTGGGAGTACTTAGCACTGTGAAAACAGCACTTTCGCCGAAGGAAATTTAGTTCTCTAAGTCCGTGAAACAGTGAACAGAGAATGTATGAGTTTCTCAAGTTTGGTAACAGATAGAAACAAGCGAAAGTACACAGTGATTCATCTACCTAGAAAAGTTACAGAGGTTTACACAGAGAATTCCAAGGATAAGTACAAGAAAATAAGAGAGACTTAGAAAACTGGTAAAACCTACCTTGTTGATAGAGTTGGGAGTACTTAGCACTGTGAAAACAGCACTTTCGCAGAAAGAAATCTACTTCTCTAACACTGGGAAACAGTGAACAGAGAATGTATGAGTTTCTCAAGATTGGTAACAGATAGAAACAAGCGAAAGTACTCAGTGATTCCTATACGTAGAAAAGTTACAGAGGTTTACACAGAGATTTCCAAGGATAAGTACAAGAAAATAAGAGAGACTTAGAAAACCGGTAAAACCTACATTGTTGATAGAATTGGGAGTACTTAGAAATGTGAAAACAGCACTTTCGCAGAAAGAAATCTACTTCTCTAAAACTGGGAAACAATGAACAGAGAATTTATGAGTTTCTCAAGATTGGTAACAGAAACAAGAGAAAGTACACAGTGATTCATATACCTAGAGAAGTTACAGAGGTTTACACAGAGAATTCCAAGTATAAGTACAAGAAAATAAGAGAGACTTAGAAAACTGGTAAAACCTACATTGTTGATAGAGTTGGGAGTACTTAGCACTGTGAAAACAGCACTTTCGCCGAAAGAAATTTAGTTCTCTAAGTCCGTGAAACAGTGAACAGAGAATGTATGAGTTTCTCAAGATTGGTAACAGATAGAAACAAGAGAAAGTACACAGTGATTCATCTACCAAAAAAGTTACAGAGGTTTACACAGAGAAAACCAAGTATAAGTACAAGAAAATAAGAGAGACTTAGAAAACTCGTAAAACCTACATTGTTGATAGAGTTGGGAGTACTTAGCACTGTGAAAACAGCACTTTGGCCGAAAAAATCTACTTCTCTAAAACTGGGAAACAGTGAACAGAGAATGTATGAGTTTCTCAAGATTGGTAATAGAAACAAGAGAAAGTACACAGTGATTCATCTACCTAGAGAAGTTACAGAGGTTTACACAGAGAATTCCAAGTATAAGTACAAGAAAATAAGAGAGACTTAGAAAACTGGTAAAACCTACACTGTTGATAGAGTTGGGAGTACTTAGCACTGTGAAAAAAGCACTTTCGCCGAAAGAAATTTAGTTTTCTAAGTCCATGAAACAGTGAAAAGAGAATGTATCAGTTTCTCAAGATTGGTAACAGATAGAAACAAGAGAAAGTACACAGTGATTCATCTACCTAGAAAAGTTACAGAGGTTTACACAGAGAATTCCAAGTATAAGTACAAGAAAATAAGAGAGACTTAGAAAACTGGTAAAACCTACATTGTTGATAGAGTTGGGAGTACTTAGCACTGAGAAACAGCACTTTCCCAGAAAGAAATCTACTTCTCTAACACTGGGAAACAGGGAACAGAGAATGTATGTGTTTCTCAAGATTGGTAACAGATAGAAACAAGAGAAAGTACACAGTGATTCATCTACCTAGAGAAGTTACAGAAGTTCACTCAGAGAATTCCATGTATAAGAACAAGAAAATAAGAGAGACTTAGAAAACTGGTAAAACCTACATTGTGGATAGAGTTGGGAGTATTTAGCACTGTGAAAACAGCACTTTCCCAGACAGAAACCGACTTCTCTAAGACTGGGAAACAGTGAACAGAGAATGTATGAGTTTCTCCAGATTGGTGACAGATAGAAACAAGAGAAAGTACACAGTGATTCATCTACCTAGAGAAGTTTCAGAGGTTTACACAGAGAATTCCAAGGATAAGTACAAGAAAATAAGACAGACTTAGAAAACTGGTAAAACCTATATTTTTGATAGAGTTGGGAGTACTTAGCACTGTGAAAACAGCACTTTCACCGAAGGAAATTTAGTTCTCTAAGTCCGTGAAACAGTGAACAGACAATGTATGAGTTTCTCAAGTTTGGTAACAGATAGAAACAAGCGAAAGTACACAGTGATTCATCTACCTAGAAAAGTTACAGAGGTTTACACAGAGAATTCCAAGTATAAGTACAAGAAAATAAGAGAGACTTAGAAAACTGGTAAAACCTACATTGTTGATAGAGTTGGGAGTACTTAGCACTGTGAAAACAGCACTTTCGCCGAAGGAAATTTAGTTCTCTAAGTCCGTGAAACAGTGAACAGAGAATGTATGAGTTTCTCCAGTTTGGTAACAGATAGAAACAAGCGAAAGTACACAGTGATTCATCTACCTAGAAAAGTTACAGAGGTTTACACAGAGAATTCCAAGGATAAGTACAAGAAAATGAGAGAGATTTAGAAAACTGGTAAAACCTACATTGTTGATAGAGTTGGGAGTACTTAGCACTGTGAAAACAGCACTTTCGCCGAAGGACATTTAGTTCTCTAAGTCCGTGAAACAGTGAACAGAGAATGTATGAGTTTCTCAAGTTTGGTAACAGATAGAAACAAGAGAAAGTACACAGTGATTCATCTACCTAGAAAAGTTACAGAGGTTTACACAGAGAATTCCAAGGATAAGTACAAGAAAATAAGAGAGACTGAGAAAACTGGTAAAACCTACATTGTTGATAGAGTTGGGAGTACTTAGCACTGTGAAAACAGCACTTTTGCCGAAATAAATTTAGTTCTATAAGTCCATGAAACAGTGAACAGAGAATGTATGAGTTTCTCAAGATTGGTAACAGATAGAAACAAGAGAAAGTACACAGTGATTCATCTACCTAGAAAAGTTACAGGGGTTTACACAGAGAAAACCAAGTATAAGTACAAGAAAATAAGAGAGACTTAGAAAACTGGTAAAACCTACATTGTTGATAGACTTGGGAGTACTTAGCACTGTGAAAACAGCACTTTGGCCGAAAAAATCTGCTTCTCTAAAACTGGGAAACAGTGAACAGAGAATGTATGAGATCCTCAAGATTGGTAATAGAAACAAGAGAAAGTACACAGTGATTCATCTACCTAGAGAAGTTACAGAGGTTTACACAGAGAATTCCAAGTATAAGTACAAGAAAATAAGAGAGACTTAGAAAACTGGTGAAACCTACATTGTTGATAGAGTTGGGAGTACTTAGCACTGTGAAAACAGCACTTTCCCAGAAAGAAATCTACTTCTCTAACACTGGGAAACAGGGAACAGAGAATGTATGTGTTTCTCAAGATTGGTAACAGATAGAAACAAGAGAAAGTACACAGTGATTCATCTACCTAGAGAAGTTACAGAAGTTCACTCAGAGAATTCCATGTATAAGAACAATAAAATAAGAGAGACTTAGAAAACTGGTAAAACCTACATTGTGGATAGAGTTGGGAGTATTTAGCACTGTGAAAACAGCACTTTCCCAGACAGAAATCTACTTCTCTAAGACTGGGAAACAGTGAACAGAGAATGTATGAGTTTCTCCAGATTGGTGACAGATAGAAACAAGAGAAAGTACACAGTGATTCATCTACCTAGAGAAGTTACAGAGGTTTACACAGAGAATTCCAAGTATAAGTGCAAGAAAATAAGAGAGACTTAGAAAACTTGTAAAACCTACATTGTGGATAGAGTTGGGAGTACTTAGCACTGTGAAAACAGCACTTTCGCCGAAGGAAATTTAGTTCTCTAAGTCCGTGAAACAGTGAACAGAGAATGTATGAGTTTCTCAAGTTTGGTAACAGATAGAAACAAGCGAAAGTACACAGTGATTCATATACCTAGAAAAGGTACAGAGGTTTACACAGAGAATTCCAAGGATATGTACAAGAAAATAAGAGAGACTTAGAAAACTGGTAAAACCTACATTGTTGATAGAGTTGGGAGTACTTAGCACTGTGAAAACAGCACTTTCGCCGAAGGAAATTTCGTTCTCTAAGTCCGTGAAACAGTGAACAGAGAATGTATGAGTATCTCAAGTTTGGTAACAGATAGAAACAAGTGAAAGTACACAGTGATTCATCTACCTAGAAAAGTTACAGAGGTTTGCACAGAGAATTCCAAGGATAATACAAGAAAATAAGAGAGACTTAGAAAACTGGTAAAACCTACATTGTTGATAGAGTTGGGAGTACTTAGCACTGTGAAAACAGCACTTTCGCCGAAGGAAATTTAGTTCTCTAAGTCCGTGAAACAGTGAACAGAGAATGTATGAGTTTCTCAAGTTTGGTAACAGATAGAAACAAGCAAAAGTACACAGTGATTCATCTACCTAGAAAAGTTACAGAGGTTTACACAGAGAATTCCAAGGATAAGTACAAGAAAATAAGAGAGACTTAGAAAACTGGTAAAACCTACATTGTTGATAGAGTTGGGAGTACTTAGCACTGTGAAAACAGCACTTTCGCCGAAGGAAATTTAGTTCTCTAAGTCCGTGAAACAGTGAACAGAGAATGTATGAGTTTCTCAAGTTTGGTAACAGATAGAAACAAGCGAAAGTACACAGTGATTCATCTACCTAGAAAAGTTACAGAGGTTTACACAGAGAATTCCAAGGATAAGTACAAGAAAATAAGAGAGACTTAGAAAACTGGTAAAACCTACATTGTTAATAGAGTTGGGAGTACTTAGCACTGTGAAAACAGCACTTTCGCAGAAAGAAATCTACTTCTCTAACACTGGGAAACAATGAACACAGAATGTATGAGTTTCTCAAGATTGGTAACAGATAGAAACAAGAGAAAGTACACAGTGATTCATATACCTAGAGAAGTTACAGAGGTTTACACAGAGAATTCCAAGTATAAGTACAAGAAAATAAGAGAGACTTAGAAAACTGGTAAAACCTACATTGTGATAGAGTTGGGAGTACTTAGCACTGTGAAAAGAGCACTTTCGCCGAAAGAAATTTAGTTCTCTAAGTCCGTGAAACAGTGAACAGAGAATGTGTGAGTTTCTCAAGATTGGAAACAGATAGAAACAAGAGAAAGTACACAGTGATTCATCTACCTAGAAAAGTTACAGAGGTTTACACAGAGAAAACCAAGTATAAGTACAAGAAAATAAGAGAGACTTAGAAAACTGGTAAAACCTACATTGTTGATAGACTTGGGAGTACTTAGCACTGTGAAAACAGCACTTTCGCCGAAAAAATCTACTTCTCTAAAACTGGGAAACAGTGAACAGAGAATGTATGAGTTCCTCAAGATTGGTAATAGAAACAAGAGAAAGTACACAGTGATTCATCTACCTAGAGAAGTTACAGAGGTTTACACAGAGAATTCCAAGTATAAGTACAAGAAAATAAGAGAGACTTAGAAAACTGGTAAAACCTACACTGTTGATAGAGTTGGGAGTACTTAGCACTGTGAAAACAGCACTTTCGCCGAAAGAAATTTAGTTTTCTAAGTCCGTGAAACAGTGAAAAGAGAATGTATCAGTTTCTCAAGATTGGTAACAGATAGAAACAAGAGAAAGTACACAGTGATTCATCTACCTAGAGAAGTTACAGAGGTTTACACAGAGAATTCCAAGTATAAGTACAAGAAAATAAGAGAGACTTAGAAAACTTGTAAAACCTACATTGTGGATAGAGTTGGGAGTACTTACCACTGTGAAAACAGCACTTTCGCCGAAGGAAATTTAGTTCTCTAAGTCCGTGAAACAGTGAACAGAGAATGTATGAGTTTCTCAAGTTTGGTAACAGATAGAAACAAGTGAAAGTACACAGTGATTCATATACTTAGAAAAGTTACAGAGGTTTACACAGAGAATTCCAAGGATAAGTGCAAGAAAATAAGAGAGACTTAGAAAACTGGTAAAACCTACATTGTTGATAGAGTTGGGAGTACTTAGCACTGTGAAAGCAGCACTTTCCCAGAAAGAAATCTACTTGTCTAACACTGGGAAACAGTGAACAGAGAATGTATGTGTTTCTCAAGATTGGTAACAGATAGAAACAAGAGAAAGTACACAGTGATTCACCTACCTAGAGAAGTTACAGAAGTTTACTCAGAGAATTCCATGTATAAGTACAAGAAAATAAGAGAGACTTAGAAAACTGGTAAAACCTACATTGTGGATAGAGTTGGGAGTATTTAGCACTGTGAAAACAGCACTTTCCCAGACAGAAATCTACTTCTCTAAGACTGGGAAACAGTGAACAGAGAATGTATGAGTTTCTCCAGATTGGTAACAGATAGAAACAAGAGAAAGTACACAGTGATTCATCTACCTAGAAAAGTTACAGAGGTTTACACAGAGAATTCCAAGTATAAGTTCAAGAAAATAAGAGAGACTTAGAAAACCGGTAAAACCTACATTGTTGATAGAGGTGGGAGTACTTAGCGCTTTGAAAACAGCACTTTCGCAGAAAGAAATCTACTTCTCTAACACTGGGAAACAGTGAACAGAGAATGTATGAGTTTCTCAAGATTTGTAACAGATAGAAACAAGCGAAAGTACACAGTGATTCATATACCTAGAGAAGTTACAGAGGTTTACACAGAGAATTCCAAGTATAAGTACAAGAAAATAAGAGAGACTTAGAAAACTGGTGAAACCTACATTGTTGATAGAGTTGGGAGTACCTAGCACTGTGAAAACAGCACTTTCGCCGAAGGAAATTTAGTTCTCTAAGTCCGTGAAACAGTGAACAGAGAATGTATGAGTTTCTCAAGTTTGGTAACAGATAGAAACAAGCGAAAGTACACAGTGATTCTTCTACCTAGAAAAATTACAGAGGTTTACACCGAGAATTCCAAGGATAAGTACAAGAAAATAAGAGAGACTTAGAAAACTGGTAAAACCTACATTGTTGATAGAGTTGGGAGTACTTAGCACTGTGAAAACAGCACTTTCGCCGAAGGAAATTTAGTTCTCTAAGTCCGTGAAACAGTGAACAGAGAATGCATGAGTTTCTCAAGTTTGGTAACAGATAGAAACAAGCGAAAGTACACAGTGATTCATCTACCTAGAGAAGTTACAGAGGTTTACACAGAGAATTCCAAGGATAAGTACAAGAAAATAAGAGAGACTTAGAAAACTGGTAAAACCTACATTGTTGTTAGAGTTGGGAGTACTTAGCACTGTGAAAACAGCACTTTCGCCGAAGGAATATTAGTTCTCTAAGTCTGTGAAACAGTGAACAGAGAATGTGTGAGTTTCTCAAGTTTGGTAACAGATAGAAACAAGAGAAAGTACACAGTGATTCATCTACCTAGAAAAGTTACAGAGGTTTACACAGAGAATTCCAAGGATAAGTACAAGAAAATAAGAGAGACTTAGAAAACCGGTAAAACCTACATTGTTGATAGAGTTGGGAGTACTTAGCACTGAGAAAACAGCACTTTCGCAGAAAGAAACCTACTTGTCTAACACTGGGAAACAGTGAACAGAGAATGTATGAGTTTCTCAAGATTGGTAACAGATAGAAACAAGAGAAACTACACAGTGATTCATCTACCTAGAGAAGTTACAGAAGTTTACTCACAGAATTCCATGTATAAGTACAAGAAAATAAGAGAGACTTAGAAAACTGGTAAAACCTACATTGTGGATAGAGTTGGGAGTACCTAGCACTGTGAAAACAGCACTTTCGCCGAAGGAAATTTAGTTCTCTAAGTCCGTGAAACAGTGAAAAGAGAATGTATGAGTTTCTCAAGTTTGGTAACAGATAGAAACAAGCGAAAGTACACAGTGATTCATCTACCTAGAAAAGTTACAGAGGTTTACACAGAGAATTCCAAGGATAAGTACAAGAAAATAAGAGAGACTTAGAAAACTGGTAAAACCTACATTGTTGATAGAGTTGGGAGTACTTAGCACTGTGAAAACAGCACTTTCGCCGAAGGAAATTTAGTTCTCTAAGTCCGTGAAACAGTGAACAGAGAATGTATGAGTTTCTCAAGTTTGGTAACAGATAGAAACAAGCGAAAGTACACAGTGATTCATCTACCTAGAAAAGGTACAGAGGTTGACACAGAGAATTCCAAGGATAAGTACAAGAAAATAAGAGAGACTTAGAAAACTGGTAAAACCTACATTGTTGATAGAGTTGGGAGTACTTAGCACTGTGAAAACAGCACTTTCGCCGAAGGAAATTTCGTTCTCTAAGTCCGTGAAACAGTGAACAGAGAATGTATGAGTATCTCAAGTTTGGTAACAGATAGAAACAAGTGAAAGTACACAGTGATTCATCTACCTAGAAAAGTTACAGAGGTTTGCACAGAGAATTCCAAGGATAAGTACAAGAAAATAAGAGAGACTTAGAAAACTGGTAAAACCTACATTGTTGATAGAGTTGGGAGTACTTAGCACTGTGAAAACAGCACTTTCGCCGAAGGAAATTTAGTTCTCTAAGTCCGTGAAACAGTGAACAGAGAATGTATGAGTTTCTCAAGTTTGGTAACAGATAGAAACAAGCAAAAGTACACAGTGATTCATCTACCTAGAAAAGTTACAGAGGTTTACACAGAGAATTCCAAGGATAAGTACAAGAAAATAAGAGAGACTTAGAAAACTGGTAAAACCTACATTGTTGATAGAGTTGGGAGTACTTAGCACTGTGAAAACAGCACTTTCGCCGAAGGAAATTTAGTTCTCTAAGTCCGTGAAACAGTGAACAGAGAATGTATGAGTTTCTCAAGTTTGGTAACAGATAGAAACAAGCGAAAGTACACAGTGATTCATCTACCTAGAAAAGTTACAGAGGTTTACACAGAGAATTCCAAGGATAAGTACAAGAAAATAAGAGAGACTTAGAAAACTGGTAAAACCTACATTGTTAATAGAGTTGGGAGTACTTCGCACTGTGAAAACAGCACTTTCGCAGAAAGAAATCTACTTCTCTAACACTGGGAAACAATGAACACAGAATGTATGAGTTTCTCAAGATTGGTAACAGATAGAAACAAGAGAAAGTACACAGTGATTCATATACCTAGAGAAGTTACAGAGGTTTACACAGAGAATTCCAAGTATAAGTACAAGAAAATAAGAGAGACTTAGAAAACTGGTAAAACCTACATTGTGATAGAGTTGGGAGTACTTAGTACTGTGAAAAGAGCACTTTCGCCGAAAGAAATTTAGTTCTCTAAGTCCGTGAAACAGTGAACAGAGAATGTGTGAGTTTCTCAAGATTGGAAACAGATAGAAACAAGAGAAAGTACACAGTGATTCATCTACCTAGAAAAGTTACAGAGGTTTACACAGAGAAAACCAAGTATAAGTACAAGAAAATAAGAGAGACTTAGAAAACTGGTAAAACCTACATTGTTGATAGACTTGGGAGTACTTAGCACTGTGAAAACAGCACTTTCGCCGAAAAAATCTACTTCTCTAAAACTGGGAAACAGTGAACAGAGAATGTATGAGTTCCTCAAGATTGGTAATAGAAACAAGAGAAAGTACACAGTGATTCATCTACCTAAAGAAGTTACAGAGGTTTACACAGAGAATTCCAAGTATAAGTACAAGAAAATAAGAGAGACTTAGAAAACTGGTAAAACCTACACTGTTGATAGAGTTGGGAGTACTTAGCACTGTGAAAACAGCACTTTCGCCGAAAGAAATTTAGTTTTCTAAGTCCGTGAAACAGTGAAAAGAGAATGTATCAGTTTCTCAAGATTGGTAACAGATAGAAACAAGAGAAAGTACACAGTGATTCATCTACCTAGAGAAGTTACAGAGGTTTACACAGAGAATTCCAAGTATAAGTACAAGAAAATAAGAGAGACTTAGAAAACTTGTAAAACCTACATTGTGGATAGAGTTGGGAGTACTTAGCACTGTGAAAACAGCACTTTCGCCGAAGGAAATTTAGTTCTCTAAGTCCGTGAAACAGTGAACAGAGAATGTATGAGTTTCTCAAGTTTGGTAACAGATAGAAACAAGTGAAAGTACACAGTGATTCATATACTTAGAAAAGTTACAGAGGTTTACACAGAGAATTCCAAGGATAAGTGCAAGAAAATAAGAGAGACTTAGAAAACTGGTAAAACCTACATTGTTGATAGAGTTGGGAGTACTTAGCACTGTGAAAGCAGCACTTTCCCAGAAAGAAATCTACTTCTCTAACACTGGGAAACAGTGAACAGAGAATGTATGTGTTTCTCAAGATTGGTAACAGATAGAAACAAGAGAAAGTACACAGTGATTCACCTACCTAGAGAAGTTACAGAAGTTTACTCAGAGAATTCCATGTATAAGTACAAGAAAATAAGAGAGACTTAGAAAACTGGTAAAACCTACATTGTGGATAGAGTTGGGAGTATTTAGCACTGTGAAAACAGCACTTTCCCAGACAGAAATCTACTTCTCTAAGACTGGGAAACAGTGAACAGAGAATGTATGAGTTTCTCCAGATTGGTAACAGATAGAAACAAGAGAAAGTACACAGTGATTCATCTACCTAGAAAAGTTACAGAGGTTTACACAGAGAATTCCAAGTATAAGTTCAAGAAAATAAGAGAGACTTAGAAAACCGGTAAAACCTACATTGTTGATAGAGGTGGGAGTACTTAGCGCTTTGAAAACAGCACTTTCGCAGAAAGAAATCTACTTCTCTAACACTGGGAAACAGTGAACAGAGAATGTATGAGTTTCTCAAGATTTGTAACAGATAGAAACAAGCGAAAGTACACAGTGATTCATATACCTAGAGAAGTTACAGAGGTTTACACAGAGAATTCCAAGTATAAGTACAAGAAAATAAGAGAGACTTAGAAAACTGGTGAAACCTACATTGTTGATAGAGTTGGGAGTACCTAGCACTGTGAAAACAGCACTTTCGCCGAAGGAAATTTAGTTCTCTAAGTCCGTGAAACAGTGAACAGAGAATGTATGAGTTTCTCAAGTTTGGTAACAGATAGAAACAAGCGAAAGTACACAGTGATTCTTCTACCTAGAAAAATTACAGAGGTTTACACCGAGAATTCCAAGGATAAGTACAAGAAAATAAGAGAGACTTAGAAAACTGGTAAAACCTACATTGTTGATAGAGTTGGGAGTACTTAGCACTGTGAAAACAGCACTTTCGCCGAAGGAAATTTAGTTCTCTAAGTCCGTGAAACAGTGAACAGAGAATGCATGAGTTTCTCAAGTTTGGTAACAGATAGAAACAAGCGAAAGTACACAGTGATTCATCTACCTAGAGAAGTTACAGAGGTTTACACAGAGAATTCCAAGGATAAGTACAAGAAAATAAGAGAGACTTAGAAAACTGGTAAAACCTACATTGTTGTTAGAGTTGGGAGTACTTAGCACTGTGAAAACAGCACTTTCGCCGAAGGAATATTAGTTCTCTAAGTCTGTGAAACAGTGAACAGAGAATGTGTGAGTTTCTCAAGTTTGGTAACAGATAGAAACAAGAGAAAGTACACAGTGATTCATCTACCTAGAAAAGTTACAGAGGTTTACACAGAGAATTCCAAGGATAAGTACAAGAAAATAAGAGAGACTTAGAAAACCGGTAAAACCTACATTGTTGATAGAGTTGGGAGTACTTAGCACTGAGAAAACAGCACTTTCGCAGAAAGAAACCTACTTGTCTAACACTGGGAAACAGTGAACAGAGAATGTATGAGTTTCTCAAGATTGGTAACAGATAGAAACAAGAGAAACTACACAGTGATTCATCTACCTAGAGAAGTTACAGAAGTTTACTCACAGAATTCCATGTATAAGTACAAGAAAATAAGAGAGACTTAGAAAACTGGTAAAACCTACATTGTGGATAGAGTTGGGAGTACCTAGCACTGTGAAAACAGCACTTTCGCCGAAGGAAATTTAGTTCTCTAAGTCCGTGAAACAGTGAAAAGAGAATGTATGAGTTTCTCAAGTTTGGTAACAGATAGAAACAAGCGAAAGTACACAGTGATTCATCTACCTAGAAAAGTTACAGAGGTTTACACAGAGAATTCCAAGGATAAGTACAAGAAAATAAGAGAGACTTAGAAAACTGGTAAAACCTACATTGTTGATAGAGTTGGGAGTACTTAGCACTGTGAAAACAGCACTTTCGCCGAAGGAAATTTAGTTCTCTAAGTCCGTGAAACAGTGAACAGAGAATGTATGAGTTTCTCAAGTTTGGTAACAGATAGAAACAAGCGAAAGTACACAGTGATTCATCTACCTAGAAAAGTTACAGAGGTTTACACAGAGAATTCCAAGGATAAGTACAAGAAAATAAGAGAGACTTAGAAAACTGGTAAAACCTACCTTGTTGATAGAGTTGGGAGTACTTAGCACTGTGAAAACAGCACTTTCGCAGAAAGAAATCTACTTCTCTAACACTGGGAAACAGTGAACAGAGAATGTATGAGTTTCTCAAGATTGGTAACAGATAGAAACAAGCGAAAGTACTCAGTGATTCCTATACGTAGAAAAGTTACAGAGGTTTACACAGAGATTTCCAAGGATAAGTACAAGAAAATAAGAGAGACTTAGAAAACCGGTAAAACCTACATTGTTGATAGAATTGGGAGTACTTAGAAATGTGAAAACAGCACTTTCGCAGAAAGAAATCTACTTCTCTAAAACTGGGAAACAATGAACAGAGAATGTATGAGTTTCTCAAGATTGGTAACAGAAACAAGAGAAAGTACACAGTGATTCATATACCTAGAGAAGTTACAGAGGTTTACACAGAGAATTCCAAGTATAAGTACAAGAAAATAAGAGAGACTTAGAAAACTGGTAAAACCTACATTGTTGATAGAGTTGGGAGTACTTAGCACTGTGAAAACAGCACTTTCGCCGAAAGAAATTTAGTTCTCTAAGTCCGTGAAACAGTGAACAGAGAATGTATGAGTTTCTCAAGATTGGTGACAGATAGAAACAAGAGAAAGTACACAGTGATTCATCTACCAAAAAAGTTACAGAGGTTTACACAGAGAAAACCAAGTATAAGTACAAGAAAATAAGAGAGACTTAGAAAACTCGTAAAACCTACATTGTTGATAGAGTTGGGAGTACTTAGCACTGTGAAAACAGCACTTTGGCCGAAAAAATCTACTTCTCTAAAACTGGGAAACAGTGAACAGAGAATGTATGAGTTTCTCAAGATTGGTAATAGAAACAAGAGAAAGTACACAGTGATTCATCTACCTAGAGAAGTTACAGAGGTTTACACAGAGAATTCCAAGTATAAGTACAAGAAAATAAGAGAGACTTAGAAAACTGGTAAAACCTACACTGTTGATAGAGTTGGGAGTACTTAGCACTGTGAAAAAAGCACTTTCGCCGAAAGAAATTTAGTTTTCTAAGTCCATGAAACAGTGAAAAGAGAATGTATCAGTTTCTCAAGATTGGTAACAGATAGAAACAAGAGAAAGTACACAGTGATTCATCTACCTAGAAAAGTTACAGAGGTTTACACAGAGAATTCCAAGTATAAGTACAAGAAAATAAGACAGACTTAGAAAACTGGTAAAACCTACATTGTTGATAGAGTTGGGAGTACTTAGCACTGAGAAACAGCACTTTCCCAGAAAGAAATCTACTTCTCTAACACTGGGAAACAGGGAACAGAGAATGTATGTGTTTCTCAAGATTGGTAACAGATAGAAACAAGAGAAAGTACACAGTGATTCATCTACCTAGAGAAGTTACAGAAGTTCACTCAGAGAATTCCATGTATAAGAACAAGAAAATAAGAGAGACTTAGAAAACTGGTAAAACCTACATTGTGGATAGAGTTGGGAGTATTTAGCACTGTGAAAACAGCACTTTCCCAGACAGAAACCGACTTCTCTAAGACTGGGAAACAGTGAACAGAGAATGTATGAGTTTCTCCAGATTGGTGACAGATAGAAACAAGAGAAAGTACACAGTGATTCATCTACCTAGAGAAGTTTCAGAGGTTTACACAGAGAATTCCAAGGATAAGTACAAGAAAATAAGACAGACTTAGAAAACTGGTAAAACCTATATTTTTGATAGAGTTGGGAGTACTTAGCACTGTGAAAACAGCACTTTCACCGAAGGAAATTTAGTTCTCTAAGTCCGTGAAACAGTGAACAGAGAATGTATGAGTTTCTCAAGTTTGGTAACAGATAGAAACAAGCGAAAGTACACAGTGATTCATCTACCTAGAAAAGTTACAGAGGTTTACACAGAGAATTCCAAGTATAAGTACAAGAAAATAAGAGAGACTTAGAAAACTGGTAAAACCTACATTGTTGATAGAGTTGGGAGTACTTAGCACTGTGAAAACAGCACTTTCGCCGAAGGAAATTTAGTTCTCTAAGTCCGTGAAACAGTGAACAGAGAATGTATGAGTTTCTCCAGTTTGGTAACAGATAGAAACAAGCGAAAGTACACAGTGATTCATCTACCTAGAAAAGTTACAGAGGTTTACACAGAGAATTCCAAGGATAAGTACAAGAAAATGAGAGAGATTTAGAAAACTGGTAAAACCTACATTGTTGATAGAGTTGGGAGTACTTAGCACTGTGAAAACAGCACTTTCGCCGAAGGACATTTAGTTCTCTAAGTCCGTGAAACAGTGAACAGAGAATGTATGAGTTTCTCAAGTTTGGTAACAGATAGAAACAAGAGAAAGTACACAGTGATTCATCTACCTAGAAAAGTTACAGAGGTTTACACAGAGAATTCCAAGGATAAGTGCAAGAAAATAAGAGAGACTTAGAAAACTTGTAAAACCTACATTGTTAATAGAGTTGGGAGTACTTAGCACCGTGAAAACAGCACTTTCGCAGAAAGAAATCTACTTCTCTAAGACTGGGAAACAGTGAACAGAGAATGTACGAGTTTCTTAAGATTGGTAACAGATAGAAACAAGAGAAATTACACAGTGATTCATCTACCTAGAAAAGTTACATAGGTTTACACAGAGAATTCCAAGGATAAGTACAAGAAAATAAGAGAGACTTAGAAAACCGGTAAAACCTACATTGTTGATAGAGTTGGGAGTACTTAGCACTGTGAAAACAGCACTTTCGCAGAAAGAAATTTACTTCTCTAACACTGGGAAACAGTGAACAGAGAATGTATGAGTTTCTCAAGATTGGTAACAGATAGAAACAAGAGAAAGTACACAGTGATTCATCTACCTAGAGAAGTTACAGAGGTTTACACAGAGAATTCCAAGTATAAGTACTAGAAAATAAGAGAGACTTAGAAAACTGGTAAAACCTACATTGTTGATAGAGTTGGGAGTACTTAGCACTGTGGAAACAGCACTTTCGTCAATGGAAATTTCGTTCTCTAAGTCCGTGAAACAGTGAACAGAGAATGTATGAGTTTCTCAAGTTTGGTTACAGATAGAAACAAGCGAAAGTACACAGTGATTCATCTACCTAGAAAAGTTACAGAGGTTTACACAGAGAATTCCAAGGATAAGTACAAGAAAATAAGAGAGACTTAGAAAACTGGTAAAACCTACATTGTTGATAGAGTTGGGAGTACTTAGCACTGTGAAAACAGCACTTTCGCCGAAGGAAATTTAGTTCTCTAAGTCCGTGAAACAGTGAACAGAGAATGTATGAGTTTCTCAAGTTTGGTAACAGATAGAAACAAGCGAAAGTACACAGTGATTCATCTACCTAGAAAAGTTACAGAGGTTTACACAGAGAATTCCAAGGATAAGTACAAGAAAATAAGAGAGACTTAGAAAACTGGTAAAACCTACATTGTTGATAGAGTTGGGAGTACTTAGCACTGTGAAAACAGCACTTTCGCCGATGGAAATTTAGTTCTCTAAGTCCGTGAAACAGTGAACAGAGAATGTATCAGTTTCTCAAGTTTGGTAACAGATAGAAACAAGCGAAAGTACACAGTGATTCATCTACCTAGAAAAGTTACAGAGGTTTACACAGAGAATTCCAAGGATAAGTACAAGAAAATAAGAGAGACTTAGAAAACTGGTAAAGCCTACATTGTTAATAGAGTAGGGAGTACTTAGCACTGTGAAAACAGCACTTTCACAGAAAGAAATCTACTTCTCTAACACTGGGAAACAATGAACAGAGAATGTATGAGTTTCTCAAGATTGGTAACAGATAGAAACAAGAGAAAGTACACAGTGATTCATATACCTAGAAAAGTTACAGAGGTTTACACAGAGAATTCCAAGGATAAGTACAAGAAAATAAGAGAGACTTAGAAAACTGGTAAAACCTACATTGTTGATAGAGTTGGGAGTACTTAGCACTGTGAAAACAGCACTTTTGCCGAAATAAATTTAGTTCTATAAGTCCATGAAACAGTGAACAGAGAATGTATGAGTTTCTCAAGATTGAAAACAGATAGAAACAAGAGAAAGTACACAGTGATTCATCTACCTAGAAAAGTTACAGGGGTTTACACAGAGAAAACCAAGTATAAGTACAAGAAAATAAGAGAGACTTAGAAAACTGGTAAAACCTACATTGTTGATATACTTGGGAGTACTTAGCACTGTGAAAACAGCACTTTGGCCGAAAAAATCTGCTTCTCTAAAACTGGGAAACAGTGAACAGAGAATGTATGAGATCCTCAAGATTGGTAATAGAAACAAGAGAAAGTACACAGTGATTCATCTACCTAGAGAAGTTACAGAGGTTTACACAGAGAATTCCAAGTATAAGTACAAGAAAATAAGAGAGACTTAGAAAACTGGTGAAACCTACATTGTTGATAGAGTTGGGAGTACTTAGCACTGTGAAAACAGCACTTTCCCAGAAAGAAATCTACTTCTCTAACACTGGGAAACAGGGAACAGAGAATGTATGTGTTTCTCAAGATTGGTAACAGATAGAAACAAGAGAAAGTACACAGTGATTCATCTACCTAGAGAAGTTACAGAAGTTCACTCAGAGAATTCCATGTATAAGAACCATAAAATAAGAGAGACTTAGAAAACTGGTAAAACCTACATTGTGGATAGAGTTGGGAGTATTTAGCACTGTGAAAACAGCACTTTCCCAGACAGAAATCTACTTCTCTAAGACTGGGAAACAGTGAACAGAGAATGTATGAGTTTCTCCAGATTGGTGACAGATAGAAACAAGAGAAAGTACACAGTGATTCATCTACCTAGAGAAATTACAGAGGTTTACACAGAGAATTCCAAGTATAAGTGCAAGAAAATAAGAGAGACTTAGAAAACTTGTAAAACCTACATTGTGGATAGAGTTGGGAGTACTTAGCACTGTGAAAACAGCACTTTCGCCGAAGGAAATTTAGTTCTCTAAGTCCGTGAAACAGTGAACAGAGAATGTATGAGTTTCTCAAGTTTGGTAACAGATAGAAACAAGCGAAAGTACACAGTGATTCATATACCTAGAAAAGGTACAGAGGTTTACACAGAGAATTCCAAGGATAAGTACAAGAAAATAAGAGAGACTTAGAAAACTGGTAAAACCTACATTGTTGATAGAGTTGGGAGTACTTAGCACTGTGAAAACAGCACTTTCGCCGAAGGAAATTTCGTTCTCTAAGTCCGTGAAACAGTGAACAGAGAATGTATGAGTATCTCAAGTTTGGTAACAGATAGAAACAAGCGAAAGTACACAGTGATTCATCTACCTAGAAAAGTTACAGAGGTTTGCACAGAGAATTCCAAGGATAAGTACAAGAAAATAAGAGAGACTTAGAAAACTGGTAAAACCTACATTGTTGATAGAGTTGGGAGTACTTAGCACTGTGAAAACAGCACTTTCGCCGAAGGAAATTTAGTTCTCTAAGTCCGTGAAACAGTGAACAGAGAATGTATGAGTTTCTCAAGTTTGGTAACAGATAGAAACAAGCAAAAGTACACAGTGATTCATCTACCTAGAAAAGTTACAGAGGTTTACACAGAGAATTCCAAGGATAAGTACAAGAAAATAAGAGAGACTTAGAAAACTGGTAAAACCTACATTGTTGATAGGGTTGGGAGTACTTAGCACTGTGAAAACAGCACTTTCGCCGAAGGAAATTTAGTTCTCTAAGTCCGTGAAACAGTGAACAGAGAATGTATGAGTTTCTCAAGTTTGGTAACAGATAGAAACAAGCGAAAGTACACAGTGATTCATCTACCTAGAAAAGTTACAGAGGTTTACACAGAGAATTCCAAGGATAAGTGCAAGAAAATAAGAGAGACTTAGAAAACTGGTAAAACCTACATTGTTAATAGAGTTGGGAGTACTTAGCACTGTGAAAACAGCACTTTCGCAGAAAGAAATCTACTTCTCTAACACTGGGAAACAATGAACACAGAATGTATGAGTTTCTCAAGATTGGTAACAGATAGAAACAAGAGAAAGTACACAGTGATTCATATACCTAGAGAAGTTACAGAGGTTTACACAGAGAATTCCAAGTATAAGTACAAGAAAATAAGAGAGACTTAGAAAACTGGTAAAACCTACATTGTTGATAGAGTTGGGAGTACTTAGCACTGTGAAAACAGCACTTTCGCCGAAAGAAATTTAGTTCTCTAAGTCCGTGAAACAGTGAACAGAGAATGTATGAGTTTCTCAAGATTGGAAACAGATAGAAACAAGAGAAAGTACACAGTGATTCATCTACCTAGAAAAGTTACAGAGGTTTACACAGAGAAAACCAAGTATAAGTACAAGAAAATAAGAGAGACTTAGAAAACTGGTAAAACCTACATTGTTGATAGACTTGGGAGTACTTAGCACTGTGAAAACAGCACTTTCGCCGAAAAAATCTACTTTTCTAAAACTGGGAAACAGTAACAGAGAATGTATGAGTTCCTCAAGATTGGTAATAGAAACAAGAGAAAGTACACAGTGATTCATCTACCTAGAGAAGTTACAGAGGTTTACACAGAGAATTCCAAGTATAAGTACAAGAAAATAAGAGAGACTTAGAAAACTGGTAAAACCTACACTGTTGATAGAGTTGGGAGTACTTAGCACTGTGAAAACAGCACTTTCGCTGAAAGAAATTTAGTTTTCTAAGTCCGTGAAACAGTGAAAAGAGAATGTATCAGTTTCTCAAGATTGGTAACAGATAGAAACAAGAGAAAGTACACAGTGATTCATCTACCTAGAGAAGTTACAGAGGTTTACACAGAGAATTCCAAGTATAAGTACAAGAAAATAAGAGAGACTTAGAAAACTTGTAAAACCTACATTGTGGATAGAGTTGGGAGTACTTAGCACTGTGAAAACAGCACTTTCGCCGAAGGAAATTTAGTTCTCTAAGTCCATGAAACAGTGAACAGAGAATGTATGAGTTTCTCAAGTTTGGTAACAGATAGAAACAAGTGAAAGTACACAGTGATTCATATACCTAGAAAAGTTACAGAGGTTTACACAGAGAATTCCAAGGATAAGTACAAGAAAATAAGAGAGACTTAGAAAACTGGTAAAGCCTACATTGTTGACAGAGTTGGGAGTACTTAGCACTGTGAAAGCAGCACTTTCCCAGAACGAAATCTACTTCTCTAGCACTGGGAAACAGTGAACAGAGAATGTATGTGTTTCTCAAGATTGGTAACAGATAGAAACAAGCGAAAGTACACAGTGATTCACCTACCTAGAGAAGTTACAGAAGTTTACTCAGAGAATTCCATGTATAAGTACAAGAAAATAAGAGAGACTTAGAAAACTGGTAAAACCTACATTGTGGATAGAGTTGGGAGTATTTAGCACTGTGAAAACAGCACTTTCCCACACAGAAATCTACTTCTCTAAGACTGGGAAACAGTGAACAGAGAATGTATGAGTTTCTCCAGATTGGTAACAGATAGAAACAAGAGAAACTACACAGTGATTCATCTACCTAGAGAAGTTACAGAGGTTTACACAGAGAATTCCAAGTATAAGCACTAGAAAATAAGAGAGACTTAGAAAACTGGTAAAACCTACATTGTTGATAGAGTTGGGAGTACTTAGCACTGTGAAAACAGCACTTTCGCCGAAGGAAATTTAGTTCTCTAAGTCCGTGAAACAGTGAACAGAGAATGTATGAGTTTCTCAAGTTTGGTAACAGATAGAAACAAGCGAAAGTACACAGTGATTCATCTACCTAGAGAAGTTACAGAGGTTTACACAGAGAATTCCAAGGATAAGTAAAAGAAAATAAGAGAGACTTAGAAAACTGGTAAAACCTACATTGTTGATAGAGTTGGGAGTACTTAGCACTGTGAAAACAGCACTTTCGCCGAAAAAATCTACTTCTCTAAAACTGGGAAACAGTGAACAGAGAATGTATGAGTTTCTCAAGATTGGTAATAGAAACAAGAGAAAGTACACAGTGATTCATCTACCTAGAGAAGTTACAGAGGTTTACACAGAGAATTCCAAGTATAAGTACAAGAAAATAAGAGAGACTTAGAAAACTGGTAAAATCTACACTGTTGATAGAGTTGGGAGTACTTAGCACTGTGAAAAAAGCACTTTCGCCGAAAGAAATTTAGTTTTCTAAGTCCATGAAACAGTGAAAAGAGAATGTATCAGTTTCTCAAGATTGGTAACAGATAGAAACAAGAGAAAGTACACAGTGATTCATCTACCTAGAAAAGTTACAGAGGTTTACACAGAGAATTCCAAGTATAAGTACAAGAAAATAAGAGAGACTTAGAAAACTGGTAAAACCTACATTGTTGATAGAGTTGGGAGTACTTAGCACTGAGAAACAGCACTTTCCCAGAAAGAAATCTACTTCTCTAACACTGGGAAACAGGGAACAGAGAATGTATGTGTTTCTCAAGATTGGTAACAGATAGAAACAAGAGAAAGTACACAGTGATTCATCTACCTAGAGAAGTTACAGAAGTTCACTCAGAGAATTCCATGTATAAGAACAAGAAAATAAGAGAGACTTAGAAAACTGGTAAAACCTACATTGTGGATAGAGTTGGGAGTATTTAGCACTGTGAAAACAGCACTTTCCCAGACAGAAACCGACTTCTCTAAGACTGGGAAACAGTGAACAGAGAATGTATGAGTTTCTCCAGATTGGTGACAGATAGAAACAAGAGAAAGTACACAGTGATTCATCTACCTAGAGAAGTTTCAGAGGTTTACACAGAGAATTCCAAGGATAAGTACAAGAAAATAAGACAGACTTAGAAAACTGGTAAAACCTATATTTTTGATAGAGTTGGGAGTACTTAGCACTGTGAAAACAGCACTTTCACCGAAGGAAATTTAGTTCTCTAAGTCCGTGAAACAGTGAACAGAGAATGTATGAGTTTCTCAAGTTTGGTAACAGATAGAAACAAGCGAAAGTACACAGTGATTCATCTACCTAGAAAAGTTACAGAGGTTTACACAGAGAATTCCAAGTATAAGTACAAGAAAATAAGAGAGACTTAGAAAACTGGTAAAACCTACATTGTTGATAGAGTTGGGAGTACTTAGCACTGTGAAAACAGCACTTTCGCCGAAGGAAATTTAGTTCTCTAAGTCCGTGAAACAGTGAACAGAGAATGTATGAGTTTCTCCAGTTTGGTAACAGATAGAAACAAGCGAAAGTACACAGTGATTCATCTACCTAGAAAAGTTACAGAGGTTTACACAGAGAATTCCAAGGATAAGTACAAGAAAATGAGAGAGATTTAGAAAACTGGTAAAACCTACATTGTTGATAGAGTTGGGAGTACTTAGCACTGTGAAAACAGCACTTTCGCCGAAGGACATTTAGTTCTCTAAGTCCGTGAAACAGTGAACAGAGAATGTATGAGTTTCTCAAGTTTGGTAACAGATAGAAACAAGAGAAAGTACACAGTGATTCATCTACCTAGAAAAGTTACAGAGGTTTACACAGAGAATTCCAAGGATAAGTGCAAGAAAATAAGAGAGACTTAGAAAACTTGTAAAACCTACATTGTTAATAGAGTTGGGAGTACTTAGCACCGTGAAAACAGCACTTTCGCAGAAAGAAATCTACTTCTCTAAGACTGGGAAACAGTGAACAGAGAATGTACGAGTTTCTTAAGATTGGTAACAGATAGAAACAAGAGAAATTACACAGTGATTCATCTACCTAGAAAAGTTACATAGGTTTACACAGAGAATTCCAAGGATAAGTACAAGAAAATAAGAGAGACTTAGAAAACCGGTAAAACCTACATTGTTGATAGAGTTGGGAGTACTTAGCACTGTGAAAACAGCACTTTCGCAGAAAGAAATTTACTTCTCTAACACTGGGAAACAGTGAACAGAGAATGTATGAGTTTCTCAAGATTGGTAACAGATAGAAACAAGAGAAAGTACACAGTGATTCATCTACCTAGAGAAGTTACAGAGGTTTACACAGAGAATTCCAAGTATAAGTACTAGAAAATAAGAGAGACTTAGAAAACTGGTAAAACCTACATTGTTGATAGAGTTGGGAGTACTTAGCACTGTGGAAACAGCACTTTCGTCAATGGAAATTTCGTTCTCTAAGTCCGTGAAACAGTGAACAGAGAATGTATGAGTTTCTCAAGTTTGGTTACAGATAGAAACAAGCGAAAGTACACAGTGATTCATCTACCTAGAAAAGTTACAGAGGTTTACACAGAGAATTCCAAGGATAAGTACAAGAAAATAAGAGAGACTTAGAAAACTGGTAAAACCTACATTGTTGATAGAGTTGGGAGTACTTAGCACTGTGAAAACAGCACTTTCGCCGAAGGAAATTTAGTTCTCTAAGTCCGTGAAACAGTGAACAGAGAATGTATGAGTTTCTCAAGTTTGGTAACAGATAGAAACAAGCGAAAGTACACAGTGATTCATCTACCTAGAAAAGTTACAGAGGTTTACACAGAGAATTCCAAGGATAAGTACAAGAAAATAAGAGAGACTTAGAAAACTGGTAAAACCTACATTGTTGATAGAGTTGGGAGTACTTCGCACTGTGAAAACAGCACTTTCGCCGATGGAAATTTAGTTCTCTAAGTCCGTGAAACAGTGAACAGAGAATGTATCAGTTTCTCAAGTTTGGTAACAGATAGAAACAAGCGAAAGTACACAGTGATTCATCTACCTAGAAAAGTTACAGAGGTTTACACAGAGAATTCCAAGGATAAGTACAAGAAAATAAGAGAGACTTAGAAAACTGGTAAAGCCTACATTGTTAATAGAGTAGGGAGTACTTAGCACTGTGAAAACAGCACTTTCACAGAAAGAAATCTACTTCTCTAACACTGGGAAACAATGAACAGAGAATGTATGAGTTTCTCAAGATTGGTAACAGATAGAAACAAGAGAAAGTACACAGTGATTCATATACCTAGAAAAGTTACAGAGGTTTACACAGAGAATTCCAAGGATAAGTACAAGAAAATAAGAGAGACTTAGAAAACTGGTAAAACCTACATTGTTGATAGAGTTGGGAGTACTTAGCACTGTGAAAACAGCACTTTTGCCGAAATAAATTTAGTTCTATAAGTCCATGAAACAGTGAACAGAGAATGTATGAGTTTCTCAAGATTGAAAACAGATAGAAACAAGAGAAAGTACACAGTGATTCATCTACCTAGAAAAGTTACAGGGGTTTACACAGAGAAAACCAAGTATAAGTACAAGAAAATAAGAGAGACTTAGAAAACTGGTAAAACCTACATTGTTGATATACTTGGGAGTACTTAGCACTGTGAAAACAGCACTTTGGCCGAAAAAATCTGCTTCTCTAAAACTGGGAAACAGTGAACAGAGAATGTATGAGATCCTCAAGATTGGTAATAGAAACAAGAGAAAGTACACAGTGATTCATCTACCTAGAGACGTTACAGAGGTTTACACAGAGAATTCCAAGTATAAGTACAAGAAAATAAGAGAGACTTAGAAAACTGGTGAAACCTACATTGTTGATAGAGTTGGGAGTACTTAGCACTGTGAAAACAGCACTTTCCCAGAAAGAAATCTACTTCTCTAACACTGGGAAACAGGGAACAGAGAATGTATGTGTTTCTCAAGATTGGTAACAGATAGAAACAAGAGAAAGTACACAGTGATTCATCTACCTAGAGAAGTTACAGAAGTTCACTCAGAGAATTCCATGTATAAGAACCATAAAATAAGAGAGACTTAGAAAACTGGTAAAACCTACATTGTGGATAGAGTTGGGAGTATTTAGCACTGTGAAAACAGCACTTTCCCAGACAGAAATCTACTTCTCTAAGACTGGGAAACAGTGAACAGAGAATGTATGAGTTTCTCCAGATTGGTGACAGATAGAAACAAGAGAAAGTACACAGTGATTCATCTACCTAGAGAAATTACAGAGGTTTACACAGAGAATTCCAAGTATAAGTGCAAGAAAATAAGAGAGACTTAGAAAACTTGTAAAACCTACATTGTGGATAGAGTTGGGAGTACTTAGCACTGTGAAAACAGCACTTTCGCCGAAGGAAATTTAGTTCTCTAAGTCCGTGAAACAGTGAACAGAGAATGTATGAGTTTCTCAAGTTTGGTAACAGATAGAAACAAGCGAAAGTACACAGTGATTCATATACCTAGAAAAGGTACAGAGGTTTACACAGAGAATTCCAAGGATAAGTACAAGAAAATAAGAGAGACTTAGAAAACTGGTAAAACCTACATTGTTGATAGAGTTGGGAGTACTTAGCACTGTGAAAACAGCACTTTCGCCGAAGGAAATTTCGTTCTCTAAGTCCGTGAAACAGTGAACAGAGAATGTATGAGTATCTCAAGTTTGGTAACAGATAGAAACAAGCGAAAGTACACAGTGATTCATCTACCTAGAAAAGTTACAGAGGTTTGCACAGAGAATTCCAAGGATAAGTACAAGAAAATAAGAGAGACTTAGAAAACTGGTAAAACCTACATTGTTGATAGAGTTGGGAGTACTTAGCACTGTGAAAACAGCACTTTCGCCGAAGGAAATTTAGTTCTCTAAGTCCGTGAAACAGTGAACAGAGAATGTATGAGTTTCTCAAGTTTGGTAACAGATAGAAACAAGCAAAAGTACACAGTGATTCATCTACCTAGAAAAGTTACAGTGGTTTACACAGAGAATTCCAAGGATAAGTACAAGAAAATAAGAGAGACTTAGAAAACTGGTAAAACCTACATTGTTGATAGGGTTGGGAGTACTTAGCACTGTGAAAACAGCACTTTCGCCGAAGGAAATTTAGTTCTCTAAGTCCGTGAAACAGTGAACAGAGAATGTATGAGTTTCTCAAGTTTGGTAACAGATAGAAACAAGCGAAAGTACACAGTGATTCATCTACCTAGAAAAGTTACAGAGGTTTACACAGAGAATTCCAAGGATAAGTGCAAGAAAATAAGAGAGACTTAGAAAACTGGTAAAACCTACATTGTTAATAGAGTTGGGAGTACTTAGCACTGTGAAAACAGCACTTTCGCAGAAAGAAATCTACTTCTCTAACACTGGGAAACAATGAACACAGAATGTATGAGTTTCTCAAGATTGGTAACAGATAGAAACAAGAGAAAGTACACAGTGATTCATATACCTAGAGAAGTTACAGAGGTTTACACAGAGAATTCCAAGTATAAGTACAAGAAAATAAGAGAGACTTAGAAAACTGGTAAAACCTACATTGTTGATAGAGTTGGGAGTACTTAGCACTGTGAAAACAGCACTTTCGCCGAAAGAAATTTAGTTCTCTAAGTCCGTGAAACAGTGAACAGAGAATGTATGAGTTTCTCAAGATTGGAAACAGATAGAAACAAGAGAAAGTACACAGTGATTCATCTACCTAGAAAAGTTACAGAGGTTTACACAGAGAAAACCAAGTATAAGTACAAGAAAATAAGAGAGACTTAGAAAACTGGTAAAACCTACATTGTTGATAGACTTGGGAGTACTTAGCACTGTGAAAACAGCACTTTCGCCGAAAAAATCTACTTTTCTAAAACTGGGAAACAGTAACAGAGAATGTATGAGTTCCTCAAGATTGGTAATAGAAACAAGAGAAAGTACACAGTGATTCATCTACCTAGAGAAGTTACAGAGGTTTACACAGAGAATTCCAAGTATAAGTACAAGAAAATAAGAGAGACTTAGAAAACTGGTAAAACCTACACTGTTGATAGAGTTGGGAGTACTTAGCACTGTGAAAACAGCACTTTCGCTGAAAGAAAATTAGTTTTCTAAGTCCGTGAAACAGTGAAAAGAGAATGTATCAGTTTCTCAAGATTGGTAACAGATAGAAACAAGAGAAAGTACACAGTGATTCATCTACCTAGAGAAGTTACAGAGGTTTACACAGAGAATTCCAAGTATAAGTACAAGAAAATAAGAGAGACTTAGAAAACTTGTAAAACCTACATTGTGGATAGAGTTGGGAGTACTTAGCACTGTGAAAACAGCACTTTCGCCGAAGGAAATTTAGTTCTCTAAGTCCATGAAACAGTGAACAGAGAATGTATGAGTTTCTCAAGTTTGGTAACAGATAGAAACAAGTGAAAGTACACAGTGATTCATATACCTAGAAAAGTTACAGAGGTTTACACAGAGAATTCCAAGGATAAGTACAAGAAAATAAGAGAGACTTAGAAAACTGGTAAAACCTACATTGTTGATAGAGTTGGGAGTACTTAGCACTGTGAAAGCAGCACTTTCCCAGAACGAAATCTACTTCTCTAGCACTGGGAAACAGTGAACAGAGAATGTATGTGTTTCTCAAGATTGGTAACAGATAGAAACAAGAGAAAGTACACAGTGATTCACCTACCTAGAGAAGTTACAGAAGTTTACTCAGAGAATTCCATGTATAAGTACAAGAAAATAAGAGAGACTTAGAAAACTGGTAAAACCTACATTGTGGATAGAGTTGGGAGTATTTAGCACTGTGAAAACAGCACTTTCCCACACAGAAATCTACTTCTCTAAGACTGGGAAACAGTGAACAGAGAATGTATGAGTTTCTCCAGATTGGTAACAGATAGAAACAAGAGAAACTACACAGTGATTCATCTACCTAGAGAAGTTACAGAGGTTTACACAGAGAATTCCAAGTATAAGCACTAGAAAATAAGAGAGACTTAGAAAACTGGTAAAACCTACATTGTTGATAGAGTTGGGAGTACTTAGCACTGTGAAAACAGCACTTTCGCCGAAGGAAATTTAGTTCTCTAAGTCCGTGAAACAGTGAACAGAGAATGTATGAGTTTCTCAAGTTTGGTAACAGATAGAAACAAGCGAAAGTACACAGTGATTCATCTACCTAGAGAAGTTACAGAGGTTTACACAGAGAATTCCAAGGATAAGTAAAAGAAAATAAGAGAGACTTAGAAAACTGGTAAAACCTACATTGTTGATAGAGTTGGGAGTACTTAGCACTGTGAAAACAGCACTTTCGCCGAACGAAATTTCGTTCTCTAAGTCTGTGAAACAGTGAACAGAGAATGTATGACTTTCTCAAGTATGGTAACAGATAGAAACAAGCGAAAGTACACAGTGATTCATCTACCTAGAAAAGTTACAGAGGTTTACACAGAAAATTCCAAGGATATGTACAAGAAAATAAGAGAGACTTAGAAAACTGGTAAAATCTACACTGTTGATAGAGTTGGGAGTACTTAGCACTGTGAAAACAGCACTTTCGCCGAAGGAAATTTAGTTCTCTAAGTCCGTGAAACAGTGAACAGAGAATGTATGAGTTTCTCAAGTTTGGTAACAGATAGAAACAAGCGAAAGTACACAGTGATTCATCTACCTAGAAAAGTTACAGAGGTTTACACAGAGAATTCCAAGGATAAGTACAAGAAAATAAGAGAGACTTAGAAAACTGGTAAAACCTACATTGTTGATAGAGTTGGGAGTACTTAGCACTGTGAAAACAGCACTTTCGCAGAAAGAAATCTACTTCTCTAACACTGGGAAACAATGAACAGAGAATGTATGAGTTTCTCAAGATTGGTAACAGATAGAAACAAGAGAAAGTACACAGTGATTCATATACCTGGAGAAGTTACAGAGGTTTACACAGAGAATTCCAAGTATAAGTACAAGAAAATAAGAGAGACTTAGAAAACTGGTAAAACCAACATTGTTGATAGAGTTGGGATTACTTAGCGCTGTGAAAACAGCACTTTCGCCGAAAGAAATTTAGTTCTCTAAGTCCGTGAAACAGTGTACAGAGAATGTATGAGTTTCTCAAGATTGGTAACAGATAGAAACAAGAGAAAGTACACAGTGATTCATCTACCTAGAAAAGTTACAGAGGTTTACACAGAGGAAACCAAGTATAATTACAAGAAAATAAGAGAGACTTAGAAAACTGGTAAAACCTACATTGTTGATAGACTTGGGAGTACTTAGCACTGTGAAAACAGCACTTTCGACGAAAAAATCTACTTCTCTAAAACGGGAAACAGTGAACAGAGAATGTATGAGTTCCTCAAGATTGGTAATAGAAACAAGAGAAAGTACACAGTGATTCATCTACCTAGAGAAGTTACAGAGGTTTACACAGAGAATTCCAAGTATAAGTACAAGAAAATAAGAGAGACTTAGAAAACTGGTAAAACCTACACTGTTGATAGAGTTCGGAGTACATAGCACTGTGAAAACAGCACTTTCGCCGAAAGAAATTTAGTTTTCTAAGTCCATGAAACAGTGAAAAGAGAATGTATCAGTTTCTCAAGATTGGTAACAGATAGAAAAAAGAAGAAGTACACAGTGATTCATCTACCTAGAAAAGTTACAGAGGTTTACACGGAGAATTCCAAGTATAAGTACAAGAAAATAAGAGAGACTTAGAAAACTGGTAAAACCTACATTGTTGATAGAGTTGGGAGTACTTAGCACTGTGAAAGCAGCACTTTCCCAGAAAGAAATCTACTTCTCTAACACTCGGAAACAGGGAACAGAGAATGTATGTGTTTCTCAAGATTGGTAACAGATAGAAACAAGAGAAAGTACACAGTGATTCATCCACCTAGAGAAGTTACAGAAGTTCACTCAGAGAATTCCATGTATAAGAACAAGAAAATAAGAGAGACTTAGAAAACTGGTAAAACCTACATTGTGGATAGAGTTGGGAGTATTTAGCACTGTGAAAACAGCACTTTCCCAGACAGAAATCTACTTCTCTAAGACTGGGAAACAGTGAACAGAGAATGTATGAGTTTCTCCAGATTGGTGACAGATAGAAACAAGAGAAAGTACACAGTGATTCATCTACCTAGAGAAGTTTCAGAGGTTTACACAGAGAATTCCAAGGATAAGTACAAGAAAATAAGACAGACTTAGAAAACTGGTAAAACCTACATTGTTGATAGAGTTGGGAGTACTTAGCACTGTGAAAACAGCACTTTCGCCGAAGGAAATTTAGTTCTCTAAGTCCGTGAAACAGTGAACAGAGAATGTATGAGTTTCTCAAGTTTGGTAACAGATAGAAACAAGCGAAAGTACACAGTGATTCATCTACCTAGAAAAGTTACAGAGGTTTACACAGAGAATTCCAAGGATAAGTACAAGAAAATAAGAGAGTCTTAGAAAACTGGTAAAACCTATATTTTTGATAGAGTTGGGAGTACTTAGCACTGTGAAAACAGCACTTTCACCGAAGGAAATTTAGTTCTCTAAGTCCGTGAAACAGTGAACAGAGAATGTATGAGTTTCTCCAGTTTGGTAACAGATAGAAACAAGCGAAAGTACACAGTGATTCATCTACCTAGAAAAGTTACAGAGGTTTACACAGAGAATTCCAAGGATAAGTACAAGAAAATAAGAGAGACTTAGAAAACTGGTAAAACCTACATTGTTGATAGAGTTGGGAGTACTTAGCACTGTGAAAACAGCACTTTCGCCAAAGGAAATTTAGTTCTCTAAGTCTGTGAAACAGTAAACAGAGAATGTATGAGTTTCTCCAGTTTGGTAACAGATAGAAACAAGCGAAAGTACACAGGGATTCATCTACCTAGAAAAGTTACAGAGGTTTACACAGAGAATTCCAAGGATAAGAACAAGAAAATAAGAGAGACTTAGAAAACTGGTAAAACCTACATTGTTGATAGAGTTGGGAGTACTTAGCACTGTGAAAACAGCACTTTCGCCGAAGGAAATTTAGTTCTCTAAGTCCGTGAAACAGTGAACAGAGAATGTATGAGTTTCTCAAGTTTGGTAACAGATAGAAAGAAGAGAAAGTACACAGTGATTCATCTACCTAGAAAAGTTACAGAGGTTTACACAGAGAATTCCAAGGATAAGTGCAAGAAAATAAGAGAGACTTAGAAAATTTGTAAAACCTACATTGTTAATAGAGTTGGGAGTACTTAGCACCGTGAAAACAGCACTTTCGCAGAAAGAAATCTACTTCTCTAAGACTGGGAAACAGTGAACAGAGAATGTACGAGTTTCTCAAGATTGGTAACAGATAGAAACAAGAGAAAGTACACAGTGATTCATCTACCTAGAAAAGTTACAGAGGTTTACACAGAGAATTCCAAGGATAAGTACAAGAAAATAAGAGAGACTTAGAAAACCGGTAAAACCTACATTGTTGATAGAGTTGGGAGTACTTAGCACTGTGAAAACAGCACTTTCGCAGAAAGAAATTTACTTCTCTAACACTGGGAAACAGTGAACAGAGAATGTATGAGTTTCTCAAGATTGGTAACAGATCGAAACAAGAGAAAGTACACAGTGATTCATCTACCTAGAGAAGTTACAGAGGTTTACACAGAGAATTCCAAGTATAAGTACTAGAAAATAAGAGAGACTTAGAAAACTGGTAAAACCTACATTGTTGATAGAGTTGGGAGTACTTAGCACTGTGGAAACAGCACTTTCGTCAAAGGAAATTTCGTTCTCCAAGTCCGTGAAACAGTGAACAGAGAATGTATGAGTTTCTCAAGTTTGGTAACAGATAGAAACAAGCGAAAGTACACAGTGATTCATCTACCTAGAAAAGTTACAGAGGTTTACACAGAGAATTCCAAGGATAAGTACAAGAAAGTAAGAGAGACTTAGAAAACTGGTAAAACCTACATTGTTGATAGAGTTGGGGGTACTTAGCACTGTGAAAACAGCACTTTCGCCGAAGGAAATTTAGTTCTCTAAGTCCGTGAAACAGTGAACAGAGAATGTATGAGTTTCTCAAGTTTGGTAACAGATAGAAAGAAGCGAAAGTACACAGTGATTCATCTACCTAGAAAAGTTACAGAGGTTTACACAGAGAATTCCAAGGATAAGTACAAGAAAATAAGAGAGACTTAGAAAACTGGTAAAACCTACATTGTTGATAGAGTTGGGAGTACTTAGCACTGTGAAAACAGCACTTTCGCCGAAGGAAATTTAGTTCTCTAAGTCCGTGAAACAGTGAACAGAGAATGTATGAGTTTCTCAAGTTTGGTAACAGATAGAAAGAAGCGAAAGTACACAGTGATTCATCTACCTAGAAAAGTTACAGAGGTTTACACAGAGAATTCCAAGGATAAGTACAAGAAAATAAGAGAGACTTAGAAAACTGGTAAAACCTACATTGTTAATAGAGTTGGGAGTACTTAGCACTGTGAAAACAGCACTTTCGCAGAAAGAAATCTACTTCTCTAACACTGGGAAACAATGAACAGAGAATGTATGAGTTTCTCAAGATTGGTAACAGATAGAAACAAGAGAAAGTACACAGTGATTCATATACCTAGAGAAGTTACAGAGGTTTACACAGAGAATTCCAAGTATAAGTACAAGAAAATAAGAGAGACTTAGAAAACTGGTAAAACCTACATTGTTGATAGAGTTGGGAGTACTTAGCACTGTGAAAACAGCACTTTTGCCGAAAGAAATTTAGTTCTATAAGTCCATGAAACAGTGAACAGAGAATGTATGAGTTTCTCAAGATTGGTAACAGATAGAAACAAGAGAAAGTACACAGTGATTCATCTACCTAGAAAAGTTACAGGGGTTTACACAGAGAAAACCAAGTATAAGTACAAGAAAATAAGAGAGATTTAGAAAACTGGTAAAACCTACATTGTTGATAGACTTGGGAGTACTTAGCACTGTGAAAACAGCACTTTGGCCGAAAAAATCTGCTTCTCTAAAACTGGGAAACAGTGAACAGAGAATGTATGAGATCCTCAAGATTGGTAATAGAAACAAGAGAAAGTACACAGTGATTCATCTACCTAGAGAAGTTACAGAGGTTTACACAGAGAATTCCAAGTATAAGTACAAGAAAATAAGAGAGTCTTAGAAAATTGGTAAAACCTACATTGTGGATAGAGTTGGGAGTATTTAGCACTGTGAAAACAGCACTTTCCCAGAAAGAAATCTACTTCTCTAACACTGGGAAACAGGGAACAGAGAATGTATGTGTTTCTCAAGATTGGTAACAGATAGAAACAAGAGAAAGTACACAGTGATTCATCTACCTAGAGAAGTTACAGAAGTTCACTCAGAGAATTCCATGTATAAGAACAAGAAAATAAGAGAGACTTAGAAAACTGGTAAAACCTACATTGTGGATAGAGTTGGGAGTATTTAGCACTGTGAAAACAGCACTTTCCCAGACAGAAACCGACTTCTCTAAGACTGGGAAACAGTGAACAGAGAATGTATGAGTTTCTCCAGATTGGTGACAGATAGAAACAAGAGAAAGTACACAGTGATTCATCTACCTAGAGAAGTTTCAGAGGTTTACACAGAGAATTCCAAGGATAAGTACAAGAAAATAAGACAGACTTAGAAAACTGGTAAAACCTACATTGTTGATAGAGTTGGGAGTACTTAGCACTGTGAAAACAGCACTTTCGCCGAAGGAAATTTAGTTCTCTAAGTCCGTGAAACAGTGAACAGAGAATGTATGAGTTTCTCAAGTTTGGTAACAGATAGAAACAAGCGAAAGTACACAGTGATTCATCTACCTAGAAAAGTTACAGAGGTTTACACAGAGAATTCCAAGGATAAGTACAAGAAAGTAAGAGAGTCTTAGAAAACTGGTAAAACCTATATTTTTGATAGAGTTGGGAGTACTTAGCACTGTGAAAACAGCACTTTCACCGAAGGAAATTTAGTTCTCTAAGTCCGTGAAACAGTGAACAGAGAATGTATGAGTTTCTCAAGTTTGGTAACAGATAGAAACAAGCGAAAGTACACAGTGATTCATCTACCTAGAAAAGTTACAGAGGTTTACACAGAGAATTCCAAGTATAAGTACAAGAAAATAAGAGAGACTTAGAAAACTGGTAAAACCTACATTGTTGATAGAGTTGGGAGTACTTAGCACTGTGAAAACAGCACTTTCGCCGAAGGAAATTTAGTTCTCTAAGTCCGTGAAACAGTGAACAGAGAATGTATGAGTTTCTCCAGTTTGGTAACAGATAGAAACAAGCGAAAGTACACAGTGATTCATCTACCTAGAAAAGTTACAGAGGTTTACACAGAGAATTCCAAGGATAAGTACAAGAAAATAAGAGAGACTTAGAAAACTGGTAAAACCTACATTGTTGATAGAGTTGGGAGTACTTAGCACTGTGAAAACAGCACTTTCGCCGAAGGACATTTAGTTCTCTAAGTCCGTGAAACACTGAACAGAGAATGTATGAGTTTCTCAAGTTTGGTAACAGATAGAAACAAGAGAAAGTACACAGTGATTCATCTACCTAGAAAAGTTACAGAGGTTTACACAGAGAATTCCAAGGATAAGTGCAAGAAAATAAGAGAGACTTAGAAAACTTGTAAAACCTACATTGTTAATAGAGTTGGGAGTACTTAGCACCGTGAAAACAGCACTTTCGCAGAAAGAAATCTACTTCTCTAAGACTGGGAAACAGTGAACAGAGAATGTACGAGTTTCTTAAGATTGGTAACAGATAGAAACAAGAGAAATTACACAGTGATTCATCTACCTAGAAAAGTTACAGAGGTTTACACAGAGAATTCCAAGGATAAGTACAAGAAAATAAGAGAGACTTAGAAAACTGGTAAAACCTACATTGTTGATAGAGTTGGGAGTACTTAGCACTGTGAAAACAGCACTTTCGCCGATGGAAATTTAGTTCTCTAAGTCCGTGAAAGAGTGAACAGAGAATGTATGAGTTTCTCAAGTTTGGTAACAGATAGAAACAAGCGAAAGTACACAGTGATTCATCTACCTAGAAAAGTTACAGAGGTTTACACAGAGAATTCCAAGGATAAGTACAAGAAAATAAGAGAGACTAGGAAACTGGTAAAACCTACATTGTTAATAGAGTTGGGAGTACTTAGCACTGTGAAAACAGCACTTTCACAGAAAGAAATCTACTTCTCTAACACTGGGAAACAATGAACAGAGAATGTATGAGTTTCTCAAGATTGGTAACAGATAGAAACAAGAGAAAGTACACAGTGATTCATATACCTAGAGAAGTTACAGAGGTTTACACAGAGAATTCCAAGGATAAGTACAAGAAAATAAGAGAGACTTAGAAAACTGGTAAAACCTACATTGTTGATAGAGTTGGGAGTACTTAGCACTGTGAAAACAGCACTTTTGCCGAAATAAATTTAGTTCTATAAGTCCATGAAACAGTGAACAGAGAATGTATGAGTTTCTCAAGATTGGTAACAGATAGAAACAAGAGAAAGTACACAGTGATTCATCTACCTAGAAAAGTTACAGAGGTTTACACAGAGAAAACCAAGTATAAGTACAAGAAAATAAGAGAGACTTAGAAAACTGGTAAAACCTACATTGTTGATAGACTTGGGAGTACTTAGCACTGTGAAAACAGCACTTTGGCCGAAAAAATCTGCTTCTCTAAAACTGGGAAACAGTGAACAGAGAATGTATGAGATCCTCAAGATTGGTAATAGAAACAAGAGAAAGTACACAGTGATTCATCTACCTAGAGAAGTTACAGAGGTTTACACAGAGAATTCCAAGTATAAGTACAAGAAAATAAGAGAGACTTAGAAAACTGGTGAAACCTACATTGTTGATAGAGTTGGGAGTACTTAGCACTGTGAAAACAGCACTTTCCCAGAAAGAAATCTACTTCTCTAACACTGGGAAACAGGGAACAGAGAATGTATGTGTTTCTCAAGATTGGTAACAGATAGAAACAAGAGAAAGTACACAGTGATTCATCTACCTAGAGAAGTTACAGAAGTTCACTCAGAGAATTCCATGTATAAGAACAATAAAATAAGAGAGACTTAGAAAACTGGTAAAACCTACATTGTGGATAGAGTTGGGAGTATTTAGCACTGTGAAAACAGCACTTTCCCAGACAGAAATCTACTTCTCTAAGACTGGGAAACAGTGAACAGAGAATGTATGAGTTTCTCCAGATTGGTGACAGATAGAAACAAGAGAAAGTACACAGTGATTCATCTACCTAGAGAAGTTACAGAGGTTTACACAGAGAATTCCAAGTATAAGTGCAAGAAAATAAGAGAGACTTAGAAAACTTGTAAAACCTACATTGTGGATAGAGTTGGGAGTACTTAGCACTGTGAAAACAGCACTTTCGCCGAAGGAAATTTAGTTCTCTAAGTCCGTGAAACAGTGAACAGAGAATGTATGAGTTTCTCAAGTTTGGTAACAGATAGAAACAAGCGAAAGTACACAGTGATTCATATACCTAGAAAAGGTACAGAGGTTTACACAGAGAATTCCAAGGATATGTACAAGAAAATAAGAGAGACTTAGAAAACTGGTAAAACCTACATTGTTGATAGAGTTGGGAGTACTTAGCACTGTGAAAACAGCACTTTCGCCGAAGGAAATTTCGTTCTCTAAGTCCGTGAAACAGTGAACAGAGAATGTATGAGTATCTCAAGTTTGGTAACAGATAGAAACAAGTGAAAGTACACAGTGATTCATCTACCTAGAAAAGTTACAGAGGTTTGCACAGAGAATTCCAAGGATAAGTACAAGAAAATAAGAGAGACTTAGAAAACTGGTAAAACCTACATTGTTGATAGAGTTGGGAGTACTTAGCACTGTGAAAACAGCACTTTCGCCGAAGGAAATTTAGTTCTCTAAGTCCGTGAAACAGTGAACAGAGAATGTATGAGTTTCTCAAGTTTGGTAACAGATAGAAACAAGCAAAAGTACACAGTGATTCATCTACCTAGAAAAGTTACAGAGGTTTACACAGAGAATTCCAAGGATAAGTACAAGAAAATAAGAGAGACTTAGAAAACTGGTAAAACCTACATTGTTGATAGAGTTGGGAGTACTTAGCACTGTGAAAACAGCACTTTCGCCGAAGGAAATTTAGTTCTCTAAGTCCGTGAAACAGTGAACAGAGAATGTATGAGTTTCTCAAGTTTGGTAACAGATAGAAACAAGCGAAAGTACACAGTGATTCATCTACCTAGAAAAGTTACAGAGGTTTACACAGAGAATTCCAAGGATAAGTACAAGAAAATAAGAGAGACTTAGAAAACTGGTAAAACCTACATTGTTAATAGAGTTGGGAGTACTTAGCACTGTGAAAACAGCACTTTCGCAGAAAGAAATCTACTTCTCTAACACTGGGAAACAATGAACACAGAATGTATGAGTTTCTCAAGATTGGTAACAGATAGAAACAAGAGAAAGTACACAGTGATTCATATACCTAGAGAAGTTACAGAGGTTTACACAGAGAATTCCAAGTATAAGTACAAGAAAATAAGAGAGACTTAGAAAACTGGTAAAACCTACATTGTGATAGAGTTGGGAGTACTTAGCACTGTGAAAAGAGCACTTTCGCCGAAAGAAATTTAGTTCTCTAAGTCCGTGAAACAGTGAACAGAGAATGTGTGAGTTTCTCAAGATTGGAAACAGATAGAAACAAGAGAAAGTACACAGTGATTCATCTACCTAGAAAAGTTACAGATGTTTACACAGAGAAAACCAAGTATAAGTACAAGAAAATAAGAGAGACTTAGAAAACTGGTAAAACCTACATTGTTGATAGACTTGGGAGTACTTAGCACTGTGAAAACAGCACTTTCGCCGAAAAAATCTACTTCTCTAAAACTGGGAAACAGTGAACAGAGAATGTATGAGTTCCTCAAGATTGGTAATAGAAACAAGAGAAAGTACACAGTGATTCATCTACCTAGAGAAGTTACAGAGGTTTACACAGAGAATTCCAAGTATAAGTACAAGAAAATAAGAGAGACTTAGAAAACTGGTAAAACCTACACTGTTGATAGAGTTGGGAGTACTTAGCACTGTGAAAACAGCACTTTCGCCGAAAGAAATTTAGTTTTCTAAGTCCGTGAAACAGTGAAAAGAGAATGTATCAGTTTCTCAAGATTGGTAACAGATAGAAACAAGAGAAAGTACACAGTGATTCATCTACCTAGAGAAGTTACAGAGGTTTACACAGAGAATTCCAAGTATAAGTACAAGAAAATAAGAGAGACTTAGAAAACTTGTAAAACCTACATTGTGGATAGAGTTGGGAGTACTTAGCACTGTGAAAACAGCACTTTCGCCGAAGGAAATTTAGTTCTCTAAGTCCGTGAAACAGTGAACAGAGTATGTATGAGTTTCTCAAGTTTGGTAACAGATAGAAACAAGTGAAAGTACACAGTGATTCATATACTTAGAAAAGTTACAGAGGTTTACACAGAGAATTCCAAGGATAAGTACAAGAAAATAAGAGAGACTTAGAAAACTGGTAAAACCTACATTGTTGATAGAGTTGGGAGTACTTAGCACTGTGAAAGCAGCACTTTCCCAGAAAGAAATCTACTTCTCTAACACTGGGAAACAGTGAACAGAGAATGTATGTGTTTCTCAAGATTGGTAACAGATAGAAACAAGAGAAAGTACACAGTGATTCACCTACCTAGAGAAGTTACAGAAGTTTACTCAGAGAATTCCATGTATAAGTACAAGAAAATAAGAGAGACTTAGAAAACTGGTAAAACCTACATTGTGGATAGAGTTGGGAGTATTTAGCACTGTGAAAACAGCACTTTCCCAGACAGAAATCTACTTCTCTAAGACTGGGAAACAGTGAACAGAGAATGTATGAGTTTCTCCAGATTGGTAACAGATAGAAACAAGAGAAAGTACACAGTGATTCATCTACCTAGAAAAGTTACAGAGGTTTACACAGAGAATTCCAAGTATAAGTTCAAGAAAATAAGAGAGACTTAGAAAACCGGTAAAACCTACATTGTTGATAGAGTTGGGAGTACTTAGCGCTTTGAAAACAGCACTTTCGCAGAAAGAAATCTACTTCTCTAACACTGGGAAACAGTGAACAGAGAATGTATGAGTTTCTCAAGATTTGTAACAGATAGAAACAAGCGAAAGTACACAGTGATTCATATACCTAGAGAAGTTACAGAGGTTTACACAGAGAATTCCAAGTATAAGTACAAGAAAATAAGAGAGACTTAGAAAACTGGTGAAACCTACATTGTTGATAGAGTTGGGAGTACCTAGCACTGTGAAAACAGCACTTTCGCCGAAGGAAATTTAGTTCTCTAAGTCCGTGAAACAGTGAACAGAGAATGTATGAGTTTCTCAAGTTTGGTAACAGATAGAAACAAGCGAAAGTACACAGTGATTCTTCTACCTAGAAAAATTACAGAGGTTTACACCGAGAATTCCAAGGATAAGTACAAGAAAATAAGAGAGACTTAGAAAACTGGTAAAACCTACATTGTTGATAGAGTTGGGAGTACTTAGCACTGTGAAAACAGCACTTTCGCCGAAGGAAATTTAGTTCTCTAAGTCCGTGAAACAGTGAACAGAGAATGCATGAGTTTCTCAAGTTTGGTAACAGATAGAAACAAGCGAAAGTACACAGTGATTCATCTACCTAGAGAAGTTACAGAGGTTTACACAGAGAATTCCAAGGATAAGTACAAGAAAATAAGAGAGACTTAGAAAACTGGTAAAACCTACATTGTTGTTAGAGTTGGGAGTACTTAGCACTGTGAAAACAGCACTTTCGCCGAAGGAATATTAGTTCTCTAAGTCTGTGAAACAGTGAACAGAGAATGTGTGAGTTTCTCAAGTTTGGTAACAGATAGAAACAAGAGAAAGTACACAGTGATTCATCTACCTAGAAAAGTTACAGAGGTTTACACAGAGAATTCCAAGGATAAGTACAAGAAAATAAGAGAGACTTAGAAAACCGGTAAAACCTACATTGTTGATAGAGTTGGGAGTACTTAGCACTGAGAAAACAGCACTTTCGCAGAAAGAAACCTACTTGTCTAACACTGGGAAACAGTGAACAGAGAATGTATGAGTTTCTCAAGATTGGTAACAGATAGAAACAAGAGAAACTACACAGTGATTCATCTACCTAGAGAAGTTACAGAAGTTTACTCACAGAATTCCATGTATAAGTACAAGAAAATAAGAGAGACTTAGAAAACTGGTAAAACCTACATTGTGGATAGAGTTGGGAGTACCTAGCACTGTGAAAACAGCACTTTCGCCGAAGGAAATTTAGTTCTCTAAGTCCGTGAAACAGTGAAAAGAGAATGTATGAGTTTCTCAAGTTTGGTAACAGATAGAAACAAGCGAAAGTACACAGTGATTCATCTACCTAGAAAAGTTACAGAGGTTTACACAGAGAATTCCAAGGATAAGTACAAGAAAATAAGAGAGACTTAGAAAACTGGTAAAACCTACATTGTTGATAGAGTTGGGAGTACTTAGCACTGTGAAAACAGCACTTTCGCCGAAAGAAATTTAGTTCTCTAAGTCCGTGAAACAGTGAACAGAGAATGTATGAGTTTCTCAAGATTGGTAACAGATGGAAACAAGAGAAAGTACACAGTGATTCATCTACCAAAAAAGTTACAGAGGTTTACACAGAGAAAACCAAGTATAAGTACAAGAAAATAAGAGAGACTTAGAAAACTCGTAAAACCTACATTGTTGATAGAGTTGGGAGTACTTAGCACTGTGAAAACAGCACTTTGGCCGAAAAAATCTACTTCTCTAAAACTGGGAAACAGTGAACAGAGAATGTATGAGTTTCTCAAGATTGGTAATAGAAACAAGAGAAAGTACACAGTGATTCATCTACCTAGAGAAGTTACAGAGGTTTACACAGAGAATTCCAAGTATAAGTACAAGAAAATAAGAGAGACTTAGAAAACTGGTAAAACCTACACTGTTGATAGAGTTGGGAGTACTTAGCACTGTGAAAAAAGCACTTTCGCCGAAAGAAATTTAGTTTTCTAAGTCCATGAAACAGTGAAAAGAGAATGTATCAGTTTCTCAAGATTGGTAACAGATAGAAACAAGAGAAAGTACACAGTGATTCATCTACCTAGAAAAGTTACAGAGGTTTACACAGAGAATTCCAAGTATAAGTACAAGAAAATAAGAGAGACTTAGAAAACTGGTAAAACCTACATTGTTGATAGAGTTGGGAGTACTTAGCACTGAGAAACAGCACTTTCCCAGAAAGAAATCTACTTCTCTAACACTGGGAAACAGGGAACAGAGAATGTATGTGTTTCTCAAGATTGGTAACAGATAGAAACAAGAGAAAGTACACAGTGATTCATCTACCTAGAGAAGTTACAGAAGTTCACTCAGAGAATTCCATGTATAAGAACAAGAAAATAAGAGAGACTTAGAAAACTGGTAAAACCTACATTGTGGATAGAGTTGGGAGTATTTAGCACTGTGAAAACAGCACTTTCCCAGACAGAAACCGACTTCTCTAAGACTGGGAAACAGTGAACAGAGAATGTATGAGTTTCTCCAGATTGGTGACAGATAGAAACAAGAGAAAGTACACAGTGATTCATCTACCTAGAGAAGTTTCAGAGGTTTACACAGAGAATTCCAAGGATAAGTACAAGAAAATAAGACAGACTTAGAAAACTGGTAAAACCTACATTGTTGATAGAGTTGGGAGTACTTAGCACTGTGAAAACAGCACTTTCGCCGAAGGAAATTTAGTTCTCTAAGTCCGTGAAACAGTGAACAGAGAATGTATGAGTTTCTCAAGTTTGGTAACAGATAGAAACAAGCGAAAGTACACAGTGATTCATCTACCTAGAAAAGTTACAGAGGTTTACACAGAGAATTCCAAGGATAAGTACAAGAAAATAAGAGAGTCTTAGAAAACTGGTAAAACCTATATTTTTGATAGAGTTGGGAGTACTTAGCACTGTGAAAACAGCACTTTCACCGAAGGAAATTTAGTTCTCTAAGTCCGTGAAACAGTGAACAGAGAATGCATGAGTTTCTCAAGTTTGGTAACAGATAGAAACAAGCGAAAGTACACAGTGATTCATCTACCTAGAGAAGTTACAGAGGTTTACACAGAGAATTCCAAGGATAAGTACAAGAAAATAAGAGAGACTTAGAAAACTGGTAAAACCTACATTGTTGTTAGAGTTGGGAGTACTTAGCACTGTGAAAACAGCACTTTCGCCGAAGGAATATTAGTTCTCTAAGTCTGTGAAACAGTGAACAGAGAATGTGTGAGTTTCTCAAGTTTGGTAACAGATAGAAACAAGAGAAAGTACACAGTGATTCATCTACCTAGAAAAGTTACAGAGGTTTACACAGAGAATTCCAAGTATAAGTACAGGCAAATAAGAGAGACTTAGAAAACCGGTAAAATCTACATTGTTGATAGAGTTGGGAGTAATTAGCGGTGTGAAAACAGCACTTTCGCAGAAAGAAATCTACGTCTCTAACACTGGGAAACAGTGAACAGAGAATGTATGAGTTTCTCAAGATTGGTAACAGATAGAAACAAGAGAAAGTACACAGTGATTCATATACCTAGAGAAGTTACAGAGGTTTACACAGAGAATTCCAAGTATAAGTACAAGAAAATAAGAGAGACTTAGAAAACTGGTGAAACCTACATTGTTGATAGAGTTGGGAGTACTTAGCACTGTGAAAACAGCACTTTCGCCAAGGAAATTTAGTTCTCTAAGTCCGTGAAACAGTGAACAGAGAATGTATGAGTTACTCAAGTTTGGTAACAGATAGAAACAAGCGAAAGTACACAGTGATTCATCTACCTAGAGAAGTTACAGAGGTTTACACAGAGAATTCCAAGGATAAGTACAAGAAAATAAGAGAGACTTAGAAAACTGGTAAAACCTACATTGTTGATAGAGTTGGGAGTACTTAGCACTGTGAAAACAGCACTTTCGCCGAAAGAAATTTAGTTCTCTAAGTCCATGAAACAATGAAAAGAGAATGTATCAGATTCTCAAGATTGGTAACAGATAGAAAAAAGAGAAACTACACAGTGATTCATCTACCTAGAAAAGTTACAGAGGTTTCCACAGAGAATTTCAAGGATAAGTACAAGAAAATAAGAGAGACTGAGAAAACTGGTAAAACCTACATTGTTGATAGAGTTGGTAGTACGTAGCACTGTGAAAACAGCACTTTCGCCGAAAGAAATTCAGTTCTCTAAGTCCGTGAAACATTTAACAGAGAATGTATGAGTTTCTCAAGATTGGTAACAGATAGAAACAAGAGAAAGTACACAGTGATTCATCTACCTAGAAAAGTTACAGAGGTTTACACAGAGAATTCCAAGGATAAGTACAAGAAAATGAGAGAGACTTAGAAAACCGGTAAAACCTACATTGTTGATAGAGTTGGGAGTACTTAGCACTGTGAAAACAGCACTTAAGCAGAAAGAAATCTACTTCTCTAACACTGGGAAACACTGAACAGAGAATGCATGAGTTTCTCAAGATTGGTAACAGATAGAAACAAGAGAATGTACACAGTGATTCATATAGCTAGAGAAGTTACAGAGGTTTACACAGAGAATTCCAAGTATAAGTACAAGAAAATAAGAGACACTTAGAAAACCGGTAAAACCTACGTTGTTGATAGAGTTGGGAGTACTTAGCACTGTGAAAACAGCACTTTCGCAGAAAGAATTCTACTTCTCTAACACTGGGAAACAGTGAACAGAGAATGTATGAGTTTCTCAAGATTGGTAACAGATAGAAACAAGAGAAAGTACACAGTGATTCATATACCTAGATAAGTTACAGAGGTTTACACAGAGAATTCCAAGTATAAGTACAAGAAAATAAGAGAGACTTAGAAAACTGGTAAAACCTACACTGTTGATAGAGTTGAGAGTACGTAGCACTGTGAAAACAGCACTTTCGCAGAAAGAAATCTACTTCTCTAAGACTGGGAAACAGTGAACAGAGAATGTATGAGTTTCTCAAGTTTAGTAACAGATAGAAATAAGCGAAAGTAGACAGTGATTCATCTACGTAGAAAAGTTACAGAGGTTTACACAGAGAATTCCAAGGATAAGTACAAGAAAATAAGAGAGACTTAGAAAACTGGTAAAACCTACATTGTTGATAGAGTTGGGAGTACTTAGCACTGTGAAAACCGCAGTTTCGCCGAAGGAAATTTAGTTCTCTAAGTCCGTGAAACAGTGAACAGAGAATGTATGAGTTTCTCAAGTTTAGTAACAGATAGAAATAAGCGAAAGTACACAGTGATTCATCTACGTAGAAAAGTTACAGAGGTTTACACAGAGAAATCCAAGGATAAGTACAAGAAAATAAGAGAGACTTAGAAAACTGGTAAAACCTACATTGTTGATAGAGTTGGCAGTACTTACCACTGTGAAAACCGCAGTTTCGCCGAAGGAAATTTAGTTCTCTAAGTCCGTGAAACAGTGAACAGAGAATGTATGAGTTTCTCAAGTTTGGTAACAGATAGAAACAAGCGAAAGTACACAGTGATTCATCTACTAGAAAAGTTACAGAGGTTTACACAGAGAATTCCAAGGATAAGTTCAAGAAAATAAGAGAGACTTAGAAAACTGGTAAAACCTACATTGTTGATAGAGTTGGGAGTACTTAGCACTGTGAAAACAGCACTTTCGTCGAAGGAAGTTTAGTTCTCTAAGTCCGTGAAACAGTGAACAGAGAATGTATGAGTTTCTCAAGTTTGGTAACAGATAGAAACAAGGGAAAGTACACAGTGATTCATCTACCTAGAAAAGTTACAGAGGTTTACACAGAGAATTCCAAGGATAAGTACAAGAAAATAAGAGAGACTTAGAAAACTGATAAAACCTACATTGTTGATAGAGTTGGGAGTACTTAGCACTTTGAAAACAGCACTTTCGCCGAAGGAAATTTAGTTCTCTAAGTCCGTGAAACAGTGAACAGAGAATGTATGAGTTTCTCCAGTTTGGTAACAGATAGAAACAAGCGAAAGTACACAGTGATTCATCTACCTAGAAAAGTTACAGAAGTTTACACAGAGAATTCCAAGGATAAGTACAAGAAAATAAGAGAGACTTAGAAAACTGGTAAAACCTACATTGTTGATAGAGTTGGGAGTACTTAGCACTGTGAAAACAGCACTTTCACCGAAGGAAATTTAGTTCTTTAGTCCGTGAAACAGTGAACAGAGAATGTATGAGTTTCTCAAGTTTGGTAACAGATAGAAACAAGCGAAAGTACACAGTGATTCATCTACCTAGAAAAGTTACAGAGGTGTACACAGAGAATTCCAAGTATAAGTACAAGAAAATAAGAGAGACTTAGAAAACCGGTAAAACCTACATTGTTGATAGAGTTGAGAGTACTTAGCGCTGTGAAAACAGCACTTTCGCAGAAAGAAATCTACTTCTCTAACACTGGGAAACAGTGAACAGAGAATGTATGAGTTTCTCAAGATTGGTAACAGATAGAAACAAGAGAAAGTACACAGTGATTCATATACCTCGAGAAGTTACAGAGGTTTACACAGAGAATTCCAAGGATAAGTACAAGAAAATAAGAGAGACTTAGAAAACTGGTAAAACCTACATTGTTGATAGAGTTGGGAGTACTTAGCACTGTGAAAACAGCACTTTCGCCGAAAGAAATTCAGTTCTCTAAGTCCGTGAAACATTTAACAGAGAATGTATGAGTTTCTCAAGATTGGTAACAGATAGAAACAAGAGAAAGTACACAGTGATTCATATACCTAGAAAAGTTACAGAGGTTTACACAGAGAAAACCAAGTATAAGTACAAGAAAATAAGAGAGACTTAGAAAACTGGTAAAACCTACATTGTTGATAGAGTTGGGAGTACTTAGCACTGTGAAAACAGCACTTTCGCCGAAGGAAATTTAGTTCTCTAAGTCCGTGAAACAGTGAACAGAGAATGTATGAGTTTCTCAAGTTTGGTAACAGATAGAAACAAGCGAAAGTACACAGTGATTCATCTACCTAGAAAAGTTACAGTGGTTTACACAGAGACTTCCAAGGATAAGTACAAGAAAATAAAAGAGACTTAGAAAACTGGTAAAACCTACATTGTTGATAGAGTTGGGAGTACTTAGCACTGTGAAAACAGCATTTTCGCCGAAGGAAATTTAGTTCTCTAAGTCCGTGAAACAGTGAACTGAGAATGTATGAGTTTCTCAAGTTTGGTAACAGATAGAAACAAGCGAAAGTACACAGTGATTCATCTACCTAGAAAAGTTACAGAGGTGTACACAGAGAAAACCAAGTATAAGTACAAGAAAATAAGAGAGACGTAGAAAACTGGTAAAACCTACATTGTTGATAGACTTGGGAGTACTTAGCACTGTGAAAACAGCACTTTCGCCGAAAAAATCTACTTCTCTAAAACTGGGAAACAGTGAACAGAAAATGTATGAGTTCCTGAAGACTGGCAATAGAAACAAGAGAAAGTACACAGTGATTCATCTACCTAGAGATGTTACAGAGGTTTACACAGAGAATTCCAAGTATAAGTACAAGCAAATAAGAGAGCCTTAGAAAACTGGTAAAACCTACACTGTTGATAGAGTTGGGAGTACTTAGCACTGTGAAAGCAGCACTTTCGCCGAAAGAAATTTAGTTTTCTAAGTCTGTGAAACAGTGAAAAGAGAATGTATCAGTTTCTCAACATTGGTAACAGACAGAAACAAGAGAAAGTACACAGTGATTCATCTACCTAGAAAAGTTACAGAGGTTTACACAGAGAATTCCAAGGATAAGTACAAGAAAATAAGAGAGACGTAGAAAACTGGTAAAACCTACATTTTTCATAGAGTTGGGAGTACTTAGCACTGTGAAAACAGCACATTCGCCGAAAGAAATTTAGTTCTCTAAGTCCGTGAAACAGTGAACAGAGAATGTATGAGTTTCTCAAGTTTGGTAACAGATAGAAACAAGCGAAATTACACAGTGATTCATCTACCTAGAAAAGTTACAGAGGTTTACACAGAGAATTCCAAGGATAAGTACAAGAAAATAAGAGAGACTTAGAAAACTGGTAAAACCTACATTGTTGATAGATTTGGGAGTACTTAGCACTGTGAAAACAGCACTTTCGCCGAAGGAAATTTAGTTCTCTAAGTCCGTGAAACAGTGAACAGAGAATGTATGTGTTTCTCAAGTTTGGTAACAGATAGAAATAAGCGAAAGCACACAGTGATTAATCTACCTAGAAAAGTTACAGAGGTTTACACAGAGAATTCCAAGGATAAGTACAAGAAAATAAGAGAGACTTAGAAAACTGGTAAAACCTACATTTTTCATAGAGTTGGGAGTACTTAGCACTGTGAAAACAGCACTTTCGCCGAAGGAAATTTAGTTCTCTAAGTCCGTGAAACAGTGAACAGAGAATGTATGAGTTTCTCAAGTTTGGTAACAGATAGAAACAAGCGAAAGTACACAGTGATTCATCTACCTAGAAAAGTTACAGAGGTTTACACAGAGAATTCCAAGGATAAGTACAAGAAAATAAGAGAGACTTAGAAAACCGGTAAAACCTACATTGTTGATAGAGTTGAGAGTACTTAGCGCTGTGAAAACAGCACTTTCGCAGAAAGAAATCTACTTCTCTAACACTGGGAAACAGTGAACAGAGAATGTATGAGTTTCTCAAGATTGGTAACAGATAGAAACAAGAGAAAGTACACAGTGATTCATATACCTAGAGAAGTTACAGAGGTTTACACAGAGAATTCCAAGGATAAGTACAAGAAAATAAGAGAGACTTAGAAAACTGGTAAAACCTACATTGTTGATAGAGTTGGGAGTACTTAGCACTGTGAAAACAGCACTTTCGCCGAAAGAAATTCAGTTCTCTAAGTCCGTGAAACATTTAACAGAGAATGTATGAGTTTCTCAAGATTGGTAACAGATAGAAACAAGAGAAAGTACACAGTGATTCATCTACCTAGAAAAGTTACAGAGGTTTACACAGAGAATTCCAAGGATAAGTACAAGAAAATGAGAGAGACTTAGAAAACCGGTAAAACCTACATTGTTGATAGAGTTGGGAGTACTTAGCACTGTGAAAACAGCACTTAAGCAGAAAGAAATCTACTTCTCTAACACTGGGAAACACTGAACAGAGAATGCATGAGTTTCTCAAGATTGGTAACAGATAGAAGCAAGAGAATGTACACAGTGATTCATATAGCTAGAGAAGTTACAAAGGTTTACACAGAGAATTCCAAGTATAAGTACAAGAAAATAAGAGACACTTAGAAAACCGGTAAAACCTACATTGTTGATAGAGTTGGGAGTACTTAGCACTGTGAAAACAGCACTTTCGCAGAAAGAATTCTACTTCTCTAACACTGGGAAACAGTGAACAGAGAATGTATGAGTTTCTCAAGATTGGTAACAGATAGAAACAAGAGAAAGTACACAGTGATTCATATACCTAGATAAGTTACAGAGGTTTACACAGAGTATTCCAAGTATAAGTACAAGAAAATAAGAGAGACTTAGAAAACTGGTAAAACCTACACTGTTGATAGAGTTGAGAGTACTTAGCGCTGTGAAAACAGCACTTTCGCAGAAAGAAATCTACTTCTCTAAGACTGGGAAACAGTGAACAGAGAATGTATGAGTTTCTCAAGTTTAGTAACTGATAGAAATAAGCGAAAGTAGACAGTGATTCATCTACGTAGAAAAGTTACAGAGGTTTACACAGAGAATTCCAAGGATAAGTACAAGGAAATAAGAGAGACTTAGAAAACTGGTAAAACCTACATTGTTGATAGAGTTGGGAGTACTTAGCACTGTGAAAACAGCACTTTCGCAGAAAGAAATCTACTTCTCTAACACTGGGAAACAGTGAACAGAGAATGTATGAGTTTCTCAAGATTGGTAACAGATAGAAACAAGAGAAAGTACACAGTGATTCATATACCTAGAGAAGTTACAGAGGTTTACACAGAGAATTCCAAGTATAAGTACAAGAAAATAAGAGAGACTTAGAAAACTGGTGAAACCTACATTGTTGATAGAGTTGGGAGTACTTAGCACTGTGAAAACAGCACTTTCGCCGAAGGAAATTTAGTTCTCTAAGTCCGTGAAACAGTGAACAGAGAATGTATGAGTTTCTCAAGTTTGGTAACAGATAGAAACAAGCGAAAGTACACAGTGATTCATCTACCTAGAGAAGTTACAGAGGTTTACACAGAGAATTCCAAGGATAAGTACAAGAAAATAAGAGAGACTTAGAAAACTGGTAAAACCTACATTGTTGATAGAGTTCGGAGTACTTAGCACTGTGAAAACAGCACTTTCGCCGAAGGAAATTTAGTTCTCTAAGTCCGTGAAACAATGAACAGAGAATGTATGAGTTTCTCAAGTTTGGTAACAGATAGAAACAAGCGAAGGTACACAGTGATTCATCTACCTAGAAAAGTTACAGAGGTTTACACAGAGAATTCCAAGTATAAGTACAGGCAAATAAGAGAGACTTAGAAAACCGGTAAAATCTACATTGTTGATAGAGTTGGGAGTAATTAGCGGTGTGAAAACAGCACTTTCGCAGAAAGAAATCTACGTCTCTAACACTGGGAAACAGTGAACAGAGAATGTATGAGTTTCTCAAGATTGGTAACAGATAGAAACAAGAGAAAGTACACAGTGATTCATATACCTAGAGAAGTTACAGAGGTTTACACAGAGAATTCCAAGTATAAGTACAAGAAAATAAGAGAGACTTAGAAAACTGGTGAAACCTACATTGTTGATAGAGTTGGGAGTACTTAGCACTGTGAAAACAGCACTTTCGCCAAGGAAATTTAGTTCTCTAAGTCCGTGAAACAGTGAACAGAGAATGTATGAGTTACTCAAGTTTGGTAACAGATAGAAACAAGCGAAAGTACACAGTGATTCATCTACCTAGAGAAGTTACAGAGGTTTACACAGAGAATTCCAAGGATAAGTACAAGAAAATAAGAGAGACTTAGAAAACTGGTAAAACCTACATTGTTGATAGAGTTGGGAGTACTTAGCACTGTGAAAACAGCACTTTCGCCGAAAGAAATTTAGTTCTCTAAGTCCATGAAACAATGAAAAGAGAATGTATCAGATTCTCAAGATTGGTAACAGATAGAAAAAAGAGAAACTACACAGTGATTCATCTACCTAGAAAAGTTACAGAGGTTTCCACAGAGAATTTCAAGGATAAGTACAAGAAAATAAGAGAGACTGAGAAAACTGGTAAAACCTACATTGTTGATAGAGTTGGTAGTACGTAGCACTGTGAAAACAGCACTTTCGCCGAAAGAAATTCAGTTCTCTAAGTCCGTGAAACATTTAACAGAGAATGTATGAGTTTCTCAAGATTGGTAACAGATAGAAACAAGAGAAAGTACACAGTGATTCATCTACCTAGAAAAGTTACAGAGGTTTACACAGAGAATTCCAAGGATAAGTACAAGAAAATGAGAGAGACTTAGAAAACCGGTAAAACCTACATTGTTGATAGAGTTGGGAGTACTTAGCACTGTGAAAACAGCACTTAAGCAGAAATAAATCTACTTCTCTAACCCGGGAAAACACTGAACAGAGAATGCATGAGTTTCTCAAGATTGGTAACAGATAGAAACAAGAGAATGTACACAGTGATTCATATAGCTAGAGAAGTTACAGAGGTTTACACAGAGAATTCCAAGTATAAGTACAAGAAAATAAGAGACACTTAGAAAACCGGTAAAACCTACATTGTTGATAGAGTTGGGAGTACTTAGCACTGTGAAAACAGCACTTTCGCAGAAAGAATTCTACTTCTCTAACACTGGGAAACAGTGAACAGAGAATGTATGAGTTTCTCAAGATTGGTAACAGATAGAAACAAGAGAAAGTACACAGTGATTCATATACCTAGATAAGTTACAGAGGTTTACACAGAGAATTCCAAGTATAAGTACAAGAAAATAAGAGAGACTTAGAAAACTGGTAAAACCTACACTGTTGATAGAGTTGAGAGTACGTAGCACTGTGAAAACAGCACTTTCGCAGAAAGAAATCTACTTCTCTAAGACTGGGAAACAGTGAACAGAGAATGTATGAGTTTCTCAAGTTTAGTAACAGATAGAAATAAGCGAAAGTAGACAGTGATTCATCTACGTAGAAAAGTTACAGAGGTTTACACAGAGAATTCCAAGGATAAGTACAAGAAAATAAGAGAGACTTAGAAAACTGGTAAAACCTACATTGTTGATAGAGTTGGGAGTACTTAGCACTGTAAAAACCGCAGTTTCGCCGAAGGAAATTTAGTTCTCTAAGTCCGTGAAACAGTGAACAGAGAATGTATGAGTTTCTCAAGTTTAGTAACAGATAGAAATAAGCGAAAGTACACAGTGATTCATCTACGTAGAAAAGTTACAGAGGTTTACACAGAGAAATCCAAGGATAAGTACAAGAAAATAAGAGAGACTTAGAAAACTGGTAAAACCTACATTGTTGATAGAGTTGGCAGTACTTACCACTGTGAAAACCGCAGTTTCGCCGAAGGAAATTTAGTTCTCTAAGTCCGTGAAACAGTGAACAGAGAATGTATGAGTTTCTCAAGGTTGGTAACAGATAGAAACAAGAGAAAGTACACAGTGATTCATATACCTAGAGAAGTTACAGAGGTTTACACAGAGAATTCCAAGAATAAGTACAAGAAAATAAGAGAGACTTAGAAAACTGGTAAAACCTACATTGTTGATAGAGTTGGGAGTACTTAGCACTGTGAAAACAGCACTTTCGCCGAAGGAAATTTAGTTCTCTAAGTCCGTGAAACAGTGAACAGAGAATGTATGTGTTTCTCAAGTTTGGTAACAGATAGAAATAAGCGAAAGCACACAGTGATTAATCTACCTAGAAAAGTTACAGAGGTTTACACAGAGAATTCCAAGGATAAGTACAAGAAAATAAGAGAGACTTAGAAAACTGGTAAAACCTACATTTTTCATAGAGTTGGGAGTACTTAGCACTGTGAAAACAGCACTTTCGCCGAAGGAAATTTAGTTCTCTAAGTCCGTGAAACAGTGAACAGAGAATGTATGAGTTTCTCAAGTTTGGTAACAGATAGAAACAAGCGAAAGTACACAGTGATTCATCTACCTAGAAAAGTTACAGAGGTTTACACAGAGAATTCCAAGGATAAGTACAAGAAAATAAGAGAGACTTAGAAAACCGGTAAAACCTACATTGTTGATAGAGTTGAGAGTACTTAGCGCTGTGAAAACAGCACTTTCGCAGAAAGAAATCTACTTCTCTAACACTGGGAAACAGTGAACAGAGAATGTATGAGTTTCTCAAGATTGGTAACAGATAGAAACAAGAGAAAGTACACAGTGATTCATATACCTAGAGAAGTTACAGAGGTTTACACAGAGAATTCCAAGGATAAGTACAAGAAAATAAGAGAGACTTAGAAAACTGGTAAAACCTACATTGTTGATAGAGTTGGGAGTACTTAGCACTGTGAAAACAGCACTTTCGCCGAAAGAAATTCAGTTCTCTAAGTCCGTGAAACATTTAACAGAGAATGTATGAGTTTCTCAAGATTGGTAACAGATAGAAACAAGAGAAAGTACACAGTGATTCATCTACCTAGAAAAGTTACAGAGGTTTACACAGAGAATTCCAAGGATAAGTACAAGAAAATGAGAGAGACTTAGAAAACCGGTAAAACCTACATTGTTGATAGAGTTGGGAGTACTTAGCACTGTGAAAACAGCACTTAAGCAGAAAGAAATCTACTTCTCTAACACTGGGAAACACTGAACAGAGAATGCATGAGTTTCTCAAGATTGGTAACAGATAGAAGCAAGAGAATGTACACAGTGATTCATATAGCTAGAGAAGTTACAGAGGTTTACACAGAGAATTCCAAGTATAAGTACAAGAAAATAAGAGACACTTAGAAAACCGGTAAAACCTACATTGTTGATAGAGTTGGGAGTACTTAGCACTGTGAAAACAGCACTTTCGCAGAAAGAATTCTACTTCTCTAACACTGGGAAACAGTGAACAGAGAATGTATGAGTTTCTCAAGATTGGTAACAGATAGAAACAAGAGAAAGTACACAGTGATTCATATACCTAGATAAGTTACAGAGGTTTACACAGAGAATTCCAAGTATAAGTACAAGAAAATAAGAGAGACTTAGAAAACTGGTAAAACCTACACTGTTGATAGAGTTGAGAGTACTTAGCGCTGTGAAAACAGCACTTTCGCAGAAAGAAATCTACTTCTCTAAGACTGGGAAACAGTGAACAGAGAATGTATGAGTTTCTCAAGTTTAGTAACAGATAGAAATAAGCGAAAGTAGACAGTGATTCATCTACGTAGAAAAGTTACAGAGGTTTACACAGAGAATTCCAAGGATAAGTACAAGGAAATAAGAGAGACTTAGAAAACTGGTAAAACCTACATTGTTGATAGAGTTGGGAGTACTTAGCACTGTGAAAACCGCAGTTTCGCCGAAGGAAATTTAGTTCTCTAAGTCCGTGAAACAGTGAAGAGAGAATGTATGAGTTTCTCAAGTTTAGTAACAGATAGAAATAAGCGAAAGTACACAGTGATTCATCTACGTAGAAAAGTTACAGAGGTTTACACAGAGAAATCCAAGGATAAGTACAAGAAAATAAGAGAGACTTAGAAAACTGGTAAAACCTACATTTTTCATAGAGTTGGGAGTACTTACCACTGTGAAAACCGCAGTTTCGCCGAAGGAAATTTAGTTCTCTAAGTCCGTGAAACAGTGAACAGAGAATGTATGAGTTTCTCAAGGTTGGTAACAGATAGAAACAAGAGAAAGTACACAGTGATTCATATACCTAGAGAAGTTACAGAGGTTTACACAGAGAATTCCAAGAATAAGTACAAGAAAATAAGAGAGACTTAGAAAACTGGTAAAACCTACATTGTTGATAGAGTTGGGAGTACTTAGCACTGTGAAAACAGCACTTTCACCGAAGGAAATTTAGTTCTCTAAGTCCGTGAAACAGTGAACAGAGAATGTATGAGTTTCTCAAGTTTGGTAACAGATAGAAACAAGCGAAAGTACACAGTGATTCATCTACTAGAAAAGTTACAGAGGTTTACACAGAGAATTCCAAGGATAAGTTCAAGAAAATAAGAGAGACTTAGAAAACTGGTAAAACCTACATTGTTGATAGAGTTGGGAGTACTTAGCACTGTGAAAACAGCACTTTCGCCGAAGGAAATTTAGTTCTCTAAGTCCGTGAAACTGTGAACAGAGAATGTATGAGTTTCTCAAGTTTGGTAACAGTTAGAAACAAGCGAAAGTACACAGTGATTCATCTACCTAGAAAAGTTACAGAGGTTTAAACAGAGAATTCCAAGGATAAGTACAAGAAAATAAGAGAGACTTAGAAAACCGGTAAAACCTACATTGTTGATAGAGTTGGGAGTACTTAGCACTGTGAAAACAGCACTTTCGCAGAAAGAAAACTACTTCTCTAACACTGGGAAACAGTGAACAGAGAATGTATGAGTCTCTCAAGTTTGGTAACAGATAGAAACAAGCGAAAGTACACAGTGATTCATCTACTTAGAAAAGTTACAGAGGTTTACACAGAGAATACCAAGGATAAGTACAAGAAAATAAGAGAGACTTAGAAAACTGGTAAAACCTACATTGTTAATAGAGTTGGGAGTACTTAGCACTGTGAAAACAGCACTTTCGCAGAAAGAAATCTACTTCTCTAACACTGGGAAACAATGAACAGAGAATGTATGAGTTTCTCAAGATTGGTAACAGATAGAAACAAGAGAAAGTACACAGTGATTCATATACCTAGAGAATTTACAGAGGTTTACACAGAGAATTCCAAGTATAAGTACAAAAAAATAAGAGAGACTTAGAAAACTGGTAAAACCTACATTGTTGATAGAGTTGGGAGTACTTAGCACTGTGGAAACAGCACTTTCGCCGAAAGAAATTTAGTTCTCTAAGTCCGTGAAACAGTGAACAGAGAATTTATGAGTTTCTCAAGATTGGTAACAGATAGAAACAAGAGAAAGTACACAGTGATTCATCTACCTAGAAACGTTACAGAGGTTTACACAGAGAAAACCAAGTATAAGTACAAGAAAATAAGAGAGACGTAGAAAACTGGTAAAACCTACATTGTTGATAGACTTGGGAGTACTTAGCACTGTGAAAACAGCACTTTCGCTGAAAAAATCTACTTCTCTAAAACTGGGAAACAGTGAACAGAAAATGTATCAGTTCCTGAAGATTGGTAATAGAAACAAGAGAAAGTACACAGTGATTCATCTACCTAGAGAAGTTACAGAGGTTTACACAGAGAATTCCAAGGATAAGTACAAGAAAATAAGAGAGACTTAGAAAACCGGTAAAACCTACATTGTTGATAGAGTTGGGAGTACTTAGCACTGTGAAAACAGCACTTTCGCAGAAAGAAACCTACTTCTCTAACACTGGGAAACAGTGAACAGAGAATGTATGAGTTTCTCAAGTTTGGTAACAGATAGAAACAAGAGAAAGTAGACAGTGATTCATCTACCTAGAAAAGTTACAGAGGTTTACACAGAGAATTCAAAGGATAAGTACAAGAAAATAAGAGAGACTTAGAAAACTGGTAAAACCTACATTGTTAATAGAGTTGCTAGTACTTAGCACTGTGAAAACAGCACTTTCGCAGAAAGAAATCTATTTCTCTAACACTGGGAAACAATGAACGGAGAATGTATGAGTTTCTCAAGATTGGTAACAGATAGAAACAAGAGAAAGTACACAGTGATTCATCTACCTAGAAAAGTTACAGAGGTTTACACAGAGAATTCCAAGGATAAGTACAAGAAAATAAGAGAGACTTAGAAAACCGGTAAAACCTACATTGTTGATAGAGTTGGGAGTACTTAGCACTGTGAAAACAGCACTTTCGCAGAAAGAAACCTACTTCTCTAACACTGGGAAACAGTGAACAGAGAATGTATGAGTTTCTCAAGTTTGGTAACAGATAGAAACAAGCGAAAGTACACAGAGATTCATCTACTTTGAAAAGTTACAGAGGTTTACACAGAGAATTCCAAGGATAAGTACAAGAAAATAAGAGAGACTTAGAAAACTGGTAAAACCTACATTGTTAATAGAGTTGGGAGTACTTAGCACTGTGAAAACAGCACTTTCGCAGAAAGAAATCTACTTCTCTAACACTGGGAAACAATGAACAGAGAATGTATGAGTTTCTCAAGATTGGTAACAGATAGAAACAAGAGAAAGTACACAGTGATTCATATACCTAGAGAAGTTACAGAGGTTTACACAGAGAATTCCAAGTATAAGTACAAGAAAATAAGAGAGACTTAGAAAACTGGTAAAACCTACATTGTTGATAGAGTTGGGAGTACTTAGCACTGTGAAAACAGCACTTTCGCCGAAAGAAATTTAGTTCTCTAAGTCCGTGAAACAGTGAACAGAGAATGTATGAGTTTCTCAAGATTGGTAACAGATAGAAACAAGAGAAAGTACACAGTGATTCATCTACCTAGAAAAGTTACAGAGGTTTACACAGAGAAAACCAAGTATAAGTACAAGAAAATAAGAGAGACGTAGAAAACTGGTAAAACCTACATTGTTGATAGACTTGGGAGTACTTAGCACTGTGAAAACAGCACTTTCGCCGAAAAAATCTACTTCTCTAAAACTGAGAAACAGTGAACAGAAAATGTATCAGTTCCTGAAGATTGGTAATAGAAACAAGAGAAAGTACACAGTGATTCATCTACCTAGAGAAGTTACAGAGGTTTAAACAGAGAATTCTAAGGATAAGTACAAGAAAATAAGAGAGTCTTAGAAAACTGGTAAAACCTACATTGTTGATAGAGTTGGGAGTACTTAGCACTGTGAAAACAGCACTTTCGCCAAAGGAAATTTAGTTCTCTAAGTCCGTGAAACAGTGAACAGAGAATGTATGAGTTTCTCAAGTTTGGTAACAAATAAAAACAAGCGAAAGTACACAGTGATTCATCTACCTAGAAAAGTTACAGAGGTTTACACAGAGAATTCCAAGGATAAGTACAAGAAAATAAGAGAGACTTAGAACACTGGTAAAACCTACATTGTGGATAGAGTTGGGAGTACTTAGCAATGTGAAAGCAGCACTTTCGCCGAAAGAAATTTAGTTTTCTAAGTCTGTGAAACAGTGAAAAGAGAATGTATCAGTTTCTCAACATTGGTAACAGATAGAAACAAGAGAAAGTACACAGTGATTCATCTACCTAGAAAAGTTACAGAGGTTTACACAGAGAATTCCAAGGATAAGTACAAGAAAATAAGAGAGACTTAGAAAACTGGTAAAACCTACATTGTTGATAGAGTTGGGAGTACTTAGCACTGTGAAAACAGCACTTTTGCCGAAGGAAATTTAGTTCTCTAAGTCCGTGAAACAGTGAACAGAGAATGTATGAGTTTCTCAAGTTTGGTAACAGATAGAAACAAGCGAAAGTACACAGTGATTCATCTACCTAAAAAAGTTACAGAGGTTTAAACAGAGAATTCCAAGGATAAGTACAAGAAAATAAGAGAGTCTTAGAAAACTGGTAAAACCTACATTGTTGATAGAGTTGGGAGTACTTAGCACTGTGAAAACAGCACTTTCGCCAAAGGAAATTTAGTTCTCTAAGTCCGTGAAACAGTGAACAGAGAATGTAGGAGTTTCTCAAGTTTGGTAACAGATAAAAACAAGCGAAAGTACACAGTGATTCATCTACCTAGAAAAGTTACAGAGGTTTAAACAGAGAATTCCAAGGATAAGTACAAGAAAATAAGAGAGTCTTAGAAAACCGGTAAATCCTACATTGTTGATAGAGTTGGGAGTACTTAGCACTGTGAAAACAGCACTTTCGCAGAAAGAAACCTACTTCTCTAACACTAGGAAACAGTGAACAGAGAATGTATGAGTTTCTGAAGTTTGGTAACAGATAGAAACAAGCGAAAGTACACAGTGATTCATCTACTTAGAAAAGTTACAGAGGTTTACACAGAGAATTCCAAGGAGAAGTACAAGAAAATAAGAGAGACTTAGAAAACTGGTAAAACCTACATTGTTAATAGAGTTGGGAGTACTTAGCACTGTGAAAACAGCACTTTCGCAGAAAGAAATCTACTTCTCTAACACTGGGAAACAATGAACAGAGAATGTATGAGTTTCTCAAGATTGGTAACAGATAGAAACAAGAGAAAGTACACAGTGATTCATATACCTAGAGAAGTTACAGAGGTTTACACAGAGAATTCCAAGTATAAGTACAAGAAAATAAGAGAGACTTAGAAAACTGGTAAAACCTACATTGTTGATAGAGTTGGGAGTACTTAGCACTGTGAAAACAGCACTTTCGCCGAAAGAAATTTAGTTCTCTAAGTCCGTGAAACAGTGAACAGAGAATTTATGAGTTTCTCAAGATTGGTAACAGATAGAAACAAGAGAAAGTACACAGTGATTCATCTACCTAGAAACGTTACAGAGGTTTACACAGAGAAAACCAAGCATAAGTACAAGAAAATAAGAGAGACGTAGAAAACTGGTAAAACCTACATTGTTAATAGAGTTGGGAGTACTTAGCACTGTGAAAACAGCACTTTCGCTGAAAAAATCTACTTCTCTAAAACTGGGAAACAGTGAACAGAAAATGTATCAGTTCCTGAAGATTGGTAATAGAAACAAGAGAAAGTACACAGTGATTCATCTACCTAGAGAAGTTACAGAGGTTTACACAGAGAATTCCAAGTATATTTACAAGAAAATAAGAGAGACTTAGAAAACTGGTAAAACCTACATTGTTGATAGAGTTGGGAGTACTTAGCACTGTGAAAGCAGCACTTTCGCAGAAAGAAATCTACTTCTTAAGACTGGGAAACAGTGAACAGAGAATGTATGAGTTTCTCAAGATTGGTAAGAGATAGAAACAAGAGAAAGTACACAGTGATTCATCTACCTAGAGAAGTTACAGAGGTTTACACAGAGAATTCGAAGTATAAGTACAAGAAAATAAGAGAGACTTAGAAAACTGGTAAAACCTACATTGTTGATAGAGTTGGGAGTACTTAGCACTGTGAAAACAGCACTTTCACCGAAGGAAATTTAGTTCTCTAAGTCCGTGAAACAGTGAACAGAGAATGTATGAGTTTCTCAAGTTTGGTAACACATAGAAACAAGCGAAAGTACACAGTGATTCATCTACCTAGAAAAGTTACAGAGGTTTACACAGAGAATTCCAAGGATAAGTACAAGAAAATAAGAGAGACTTAGAAAACTGATAAAACCTATATTGTTGATAGAGTTGGGAGTACTTAGCACTGTGAAAACAGCACTTTCGCAGAAAGAAATCTACTTCTCTAACACTGGGAAACAATGAACAGAGAATGTATGAGTTTCTCAAGATTGGAAACAGATAGAAACAAGAGAAAGTACACAGTGATTCATCTACCTAGAAAAGTTACAGAGGTTTACACAGAGAATTCCAAGGATAAGTACAAGAAAATAAGACAGACTTAGAAAACTGGTAAAACCTACATTGTTGATAGAGTTGGGAGTACTTAGCACTGTGAAAACAGCACTTTCGCCGAAGGAAATTTAGTTCTCTAAGTCCGTGAAACTGTGAACAGAGAATGTATGAGTTTCTCAAGTTTGGTAACAGTTAGAAACAAGCGAAAGTACACAGTGATTCATCTACCTCGAAAAGTTACAGAGGTTTACACAGAGAATTCCAAGGATAAGTACAAGAAAATAAGAGAGACTTAGAAAACCGGTAAAACCTACATTGTTGATAGAGTTGGGAGTACTTAGCACTGTGAAAACAGCACTTTCGCAGAAAGAAACCTACTTCTCTAACACTGGGAAACAGTGAACAGAGAATGTATGAGTTTCTCAAGTTTGGTAACAGATAGAAAAAAGCGAAAGTACACAGTGATTCATCTGCCTAGAAAAGTTACAGAGGTTTACACAGAGAATTCCAAGGATAAGTACAAGAAAATAAGAGAGACTTAGAAAACTGGTAAAACCTACATTGTTAATAGAGTTGGGGGTACTTAGCATTGTGAAAACAGCACTTTCACAGAAAGAAATCTATTTCTCTAACACTGGGAAACAATGAACAGAGAATGTATGAGTTTCTCAAGATTAGTAACAGATAGAAACAAGAGAAAGTACACAGTGATTCATCTACCTAGAAAAGTTACAGAGGTTTACACAGAGAATTCCAAGGATAAGTACAAGAAAATAAGAGAGACTTAGAAAACCGGTAAAACCTACATTGTTGATAGAGTTGGGAGTACTTAGCACTGTGAAAACAGCACTTTCGCAGAAAGAAACCTACTTCTCTAACACTGGGAAACAGTGAACAGAGAATGTATGAGTTTCTCAAGTTTGGTAACAGATAGAAACAAGCGAAAGTACACAGTGATTCATCTACTTAGAAAAGTTACAGAGGTTTACACAGAGAATTCCAAGGAAAAGTAAAAGAAAATAAGAGAGACTTAGAAAACTGGTAAAACCTACATTGTTAATAGAGTTGGGAGTACTTAGCACTGTGATAACAGCACTTTCGCAGAAAGAAATCTACTTCTCTAACACTGGGAAACAATGAACAGAGAATGTATGAGTTTCTCAAGATTGGTAACAGATAGAAACAAGAGAAAGTACACAGTGATTCATATACCTAGAGAAGTTACAGAGGTTTACACAGAGAATTCCAAGTATAAGTACAAGAAAATAAGAGAGACTTAGAAAACTGGTAAAACCTACATTGTTGATAGAGTTGGGAGTACTTAGCACTGTGAAAACAGCACTTTTGCCGAAGGAAATTTAGTTCTCTAAGTCCGTGAAACAGTGAACAGAGAATGTATGAGTTTCTCAAGTTTGGTAACAGATAGAAACAAGCGAAAGTACACAGTCATTCATCTACCTAGAAAAGTTACAGAGGTTTAAACAGAGAATTCCAAGGATAAGTACAAGAAAATAAGAGAGTCTTAGAAAACTGGTAAAACCTACATTGTTGATAGAGTTGGGAGTACTTAGCACTGTGAAAACAGCACTTTCGCCAAAGGAAAATTAGTTCTCTAAGTCCGTGAAACAGTGAACAGAGAATGTATGAGTTTCTCAAGTTTGGTAACAGATAGAAATAAGCGAAAGTACACAGTGATTCATCTACCTAGAAAAGTTACAGAGGTTTACGCAGAGAATTCCAAGGATAAGTACAAGAAATTAAGAGAGACTTAGAAAACTGGTAAAACCTACATTGTTGATAGAGTTGGGAGTACTTAGCACTGTGAAAACAGCACTTTCGCCGAAGGAAATTTAGTTCTCTAAGTCCGTGAAACAGTGAACAGAGAATGTATGAGTTTCTCAAGTTTGGTAACAGATAAAAACAAGCGAAAGTACACAGTGATTCATCTACCTAGAAAAGTTACAGAGGTTTACACAGAGAATTCCAAGGATAAGTACAAGAAAATAAGAGAGACTTAGAACACTGGTAAAACCTACATTGTGGATAGAGTTGGGAGTACTTAGTACTGTGAAAACAGCACTTTCGCCGAAGGAAATTTAGTTCTCTAAGTCCGTGAAACAGTGAACAGAGAATGTATGAGTTTCTCAAGTTTGGTAACAGATAGAAACAAGCGAAAGTACACAGTGATTCATCTACCTAGAAAAGTTACAGAGGTTTACACAGAGAATTCCAAGGATAAGTACAAGAAAATAAGAGAGACTTAGAAAACTGGTAAAACCTACATTTTTCATAGAGTTGGGAGTACTTAGCACTGTGAAAACAGCACATTCGCCGAAGGAAATTTAGTTCTCTAAGTCCGTGAAACAGTGAACAGAGAATGTATGAGTTTCTCAAGTTTGGTAACAGATAGAAACAAGCGAAAGTACACAGTGATTCATCTACCTAGAAAAGTTACAGAGGTTTACACAGAGAATTCCAAGGATAAGTACAAGAAAATAACAGAGACTTAGAAAACTGGTAAAACCTACATTTTTCATAGTGTTGGGAATACTTAGCACTGTTAAAACAGCACATTCGCCGAAGGAAATTTAGTTCTCTAAGTCCGTGAAACAGTGAACAGAGAATGTATGAGTTTCTCAAGTTTGGTAACAGATAGAAACAAGCGAAAGTACACAGTGATTCATCTACCTAGAAAAGTTACAGAGGTTTACACAGAGAATTCCAAGGATAAGTACAAGAAAATAAAAGAGACTTAGAAAACTGGTAAAACCTACATTGTTGATAGAGTTGGGAGTACTTAGCACTGTGAAAACAGCACTTTCGCCGAAGGAATTTTAGTTCTCTAAGTCCGTGAAACTGTGAACAGAGAATGTATGAGTTTCTCAAGTTTGGTAACAGATAGAAACAAGCGAAAGTACACAGTGATTCATCTACCTAGAAAAGTTACAGAGGTTTACACAGAGAATTCCAAGGATAAGTACAAGAAAATAAGAGAGACTTAGAAAACCGGTAAAACCTACATTGTTGATAGAGTTGGGAGTACTTAGGACTGTGAAAACAGCACTTTCGCAGAAAGAAACCTACTTCTCTAACACTGGGAAACAGTGAACAGAGAATGTATGAGTTTCTCAAGTTTGGTAACAGATAGAAACAAGCGAAAGTACACAGTGATTCATCTACCTAGAAAAGTTACAGAGGTTTACACAGAGAATTCCAAGGATAAGTACAAGAAAATAAGAGAGACTTAGAAAACTGGTAAAACCTACATTGTTAATAGAGTTGCGAGTACTTAGCACTGTGAAAACAGCACTTTCGCAGAAAGAAATCTATTTCTTTAACACTGGGAAACAATGAACAGAGAATGTATGAGTTTCTCAAGATTGGTAACAGATAGAAACAAGAGAAAGTACACAGTGATTCATATACCTAGAGAAGTTACAGAGGTTTACACAGAGAATTCCAAGTATAAGTACAAGAAAATAAGAGAGACTTAGAAAACTGGTAAAACCTACATTGTTGATAGAGTTGGGAGTACTTAGCACTGTGAAAACAGCACTTTCGCCGAAAGAAATTTTGTTCTCTAAGTCCGTGAAACAGTGAACAGAGAATGTATGAGTTTCTCAAGATTGGTAACAGATAGAAACAAGAGAAAGTACACAGTGATTCATCTACCTAGAAAAGTTACAGAGGTTTACACAGAGAAAACCAAGTATAAGTACAAGAAAATAAGAGAGACGTAGAAAACTGGTAAAACCTATATTCTTGATAGACTTGGGAGTACTTAGCACTGTGAAAACAGCACTTTCGCCGAAAAAATCTACTTCTCTAAAACTGGGAAACAGTGAACAGAAAATGTATGAGTTCCTGAAGATTGGTAATAGAAACAAGAGAAAGTACACAGTGATTCATCTACCTAGAGAAGTTACAGAGGTTTACACAGAGAATTCCAAGTATAAGTACAAGAAAATAAGAGAGACTTAGAAAACTGGTAAAACCTACACTGTTGATAGAGTTGGGAGTACTTAGCACTGTGAAAGCAGCACTTTCGCCGAAAGAAATTTAGTTTTCTAAGTCTGTGAAACAGTGAAAAGAGAATGTATCAGTTTCTCAACATTGGTAACAGATAGAAACAAGAGAAAGTACACAGTGATTCATCTACCTAGAAAAGTTACAGAGGTTTACACAGAGAATTGCAAGGATAAGTACAAGAAAATAAGAGAGACTTAGAAAACTGGTAAAACCTACATTGTTGATAGAGTTGGGAGTACTTAGCACTGTGAAAACAGCACTTTTGCCGAAGGAAATTTAGTTCTCTAAGTCCGTGAAACAGTGAACAGAGAATGTATGAGTTTCTCAAGTTTGGTAACAGATAGAAACAAGCGAAAGTACACAGTGATTCATCTACCTAGAAAAGTTACAGAGGTTTAAACAGAGAATTCCAAGGATAAGTACAAGAAAATAAGAGAGTCTTAGAAAACTGGTAAAACCTACATTGTTGATAGAGTTGGGAGTACTTAGCACTGTGAAAACAGCACTTTCGCCAAAGGAAATTTAGTTCTCTAAGTCCGTGAAATAGTGAACAGAGAATGTATGAGTTTCTCAAGTTTGGTAACAGATAAAAACAAGCGAAAGTACACAGTGATTCATCTACCTAGAAAAGTTACAGAGGTTTACACAGAGAATTCCAAGGATAAGTACAAGAAAATAAGAGAGACTTAGAACACTGGTAAAACCTACATTGTGGATAGAGTTGGGAGTACTTAGTACTGTGAAAACAGCACTTTCACAGAAAGAAATCTACTTCTCTAAGACTGGGAAACAGTGAACAGAGAATGTATGTGTTTCTCAAGATTGGTAACAGATAGAAACAAGAGAAAGTACACAGTGATTCATCTACCTAGAAAAGTTTCAGAGGTTTACACAGAGAATTCCAAGGATAAGTACAAGGAAATAAGAGAGACTTAGAAAACCGGTAAATCCTACATTGTTGATAGAGTTGGGAGTACTTAGCACTGTGAAAACAGCACTTTCGCAGAAAGAAACCTACTTCTCTAACACTAGGAAACAATGAACAGAGAATGTATGAGTTTCTCAAGTTTGGTAACAGATAGAAACAAGCGAAATACAGAGTGATTCATCTACTTAGAAAAGTTACAGAGGTTTACACAGAGAATTCCAAGGATAAGTACAAGAAAATAAGAGAGACTTAGAAAACTGGTAAAACCTACATTGTTAATAGAGTTGGGAGTACTTAGCACTGTGAAAACAGCACTTTCGCAGAAAGAAATCTACTTCTCTAACACTGGGAAACAATGAACAGAGAATGTATGAGTTTCTCAAGATTGGTAACAGATAGAAACAAGAGAAAGTACACAGTGATTCATATACCTAGAGAAGTTACAGAGGTTTACACAGAGAATTCCAAGTATAAGTACAAGAAAATAAGAGAGACTTAGAAAACTGGTAAAACCTACATTGTTGATAGAGTTGGGAGTACTTAGCACTGTGAAAACAGCACTTTCGCCGAAAGAAATTTAGTTCTCTAAGTCCGTGAAACAGTGAACAGAGAATTTATGAGTTTCTCAAGATTGGTAACAGATAGAAACAAGAGAAAGTACACAGTGATTCATCTACCTAGAAACGTTACAGAGGTTTACACAGAGAAAACCAAGTATAAGTACAAGAAAATAAGAGAGACGTAGAAAACTGGTAAAACCTACATTTTTGATAGACTTGGGAGTACTTAGCACTGTGAAAACACCACTTTCGCTGAAAAAATCTACTTCTCTAAAACTGGGAAACAGTGAACAGAAAATGTATCAGTTCCTGAAGATTGGTAATAGAAACAAGAGAAAGTACACAGTGATTCATCTACCTAGAGAAGTTACAGAGGTTTACACAGAGAATTCCAAGTATATGTACAAGAAAATAAGAGAGACTGAGAAAACTGGTAAAACCTACATTGTTGATAGAGTTGGGAGTACTTAGCACTGTGAAAGCAGCACTTTCGCTGAAAAAATCTACTTCTCTAAAACTGGGAAACAGTGAACAGAAAATGTATCAGTTCCTGAAGATTGGTAATAGAAACAAGAGAAAGTACACAGTGATTCACCTACCTAGAGAAGTTACAGAGGTTTACACAGAGAATTCCAAGTATAAGTACAAGCAAATAAGAGAGACTTAGAAAACTGGTAAAACCTACACTGTTGATAGAGTTGGGAGTACTTAGCACTGTGAAAGCAGCACTTTCGCCGAAAGAAATTTAGTTTTCTAAGTCTGTGAAACAGTGAAAGGAGAATGTATCAGTTTCTCAACATTGGTAACAGATAGAAACAAGAGAAAGTATACAGTGATTCATCTACCTAGAGAAGTTACAGAGGTTTACACAGAGAATTCCAAGTATAAGTACTAGAAAATAAGAGAGACTTAGAAAACTGGTAAAACCTATATTGTTGATAGAGTTGGGAGTACTTAGCACTGTGAAAACAGCACTTTCGTCGAAGGAAATTTAGTTCTCTAAGTCCATGAAACAGTGAACAGAGAATGTATGAGTTTCTCAAGTTTGGTAACAAATAGAAACAAGCGAAAGTACACAGTGATTCATCTACCTAGAAAAGTTACAGAGGTCTTTACAGAGAATTCCAAGGATAAGTACAAGAAAATAAGAGAGACTTAGAAAACTGGTAAAACCTACATTGTTGATAGAGTTGGGAGTACTTAGCACTGTGTAAACCGCAGTTTCGCCGAAGGAAATTTAGTTCTCTAAGTCCGTGAAACAGTGAACAGAGAATGTATGAGTTTCTCAAGCTTGGTAACAGATAGAAACAAGCGAAAGTACACAGTGATTCATCTACCTAGAAAAGTTACAGAGGTTTACACAGAGAATTCCAAGGATAAGTACAAGAAAATAAGAGAGACTTAGAAAACTGGTAAAACCTACATTGTTGATAGAGTTGGGAGTACTTAGCACTGTGAAAACTGCACTTTCGCCGAAGGAAATTTAGTTCTGTAAGTCCGTGAAACAGTGAACAGAGAATGTATGAGTTTCTCAAGTTTGGTAACAGATAGAAACAAGAGAAAGTACACAGTGATTCATCTACCTAGAAAAGTTACAGAGGTTTACACAGAGAATTCCAAGGATAAGTACAAGAAAATAAGAGAGACTTAGAAAACTTGTAAAACCTACATTGTTAATAGAGTTGGGAGTACTTAGCACCGTGAAAACAGCACTTTCGCAGAAAGAAATCTACTTCTCTAAGACTGGGAAACAGTGAACAGAGAATGTATGAGTTTCTCAAGATTGGTAACAGATAGAAACAAGAGAAAGTACACAGTGATTCATCTACCTAGAAAAGTTACAGAGGTTTACACAGAGAATTCCAAGGATAAGTACAAGAAAATAAGAGAGACTTAGAAAACCGGTAAAACCTACATTGTTGATAGAGTTGGGAGTACCTAGCACTGTGAAAACAGCACTTTCGCAGAAAGAAACCTACTTCTCTAACACTGGGAAACAGTGAACAGAGAATGTATGAGTTTCTCAAGTTTGGTAACAGATAGAAACAAGCGAAAGTACACAGTGATTCATCTACTTAGAAAAGTTACAGAGGTTTACACAGAGAATTCCAAGGATAAGTACAAGAAAATAAGAGAGACTTAGAAAACTGGTAAAACCTACATTGTTAATAGAGTTGGGAGTACTTAGCACTGTGAAAACAGCACTTTCGCAGAAAGAAATCTACTTCTCTAACACTGGGAAACAATGAACAGAGAATGTATGAGTTTCTCAAGATTGGTAACAGATAGAAACAAAAGAAAGTACACAGTGATTCATATACCTAGAGAAGTTACAGAGGTTTACACAGAGAATTCCAAGTATAAGTACAAGAAAATAAGAGAGACTTAGAAAACTGGTAAAACCTACATTGTTGATAGAGTTGGGAGTACTTAGCACTGTGAAAACAGCACTTTCGCCGAAAGAAATTTAGTTCTCTAAGTCCGTGAAACAGTGAACAGAGAATTTATGAGTTTCTCAAGATTGGTAACAGATAGAAACAAGAGAAAGTACACAGTGATTCATCTACCTAGAAACGTTACAGAGGTTTACAGAGAGAAAACCAAGTATAAGTACAAGAAAATAAGAGAGACGTAGAAAACTGGTAAAACCTACATTGTTGATAGACTTGGGAGTACTTAGCACTGTGAAAACAGCACTTTCGCTGAAAAAATCTACTTCTCTAAAACTGAGAAACAGTGAACAGAAAATGTATCAGTTCCTGAAGATTGGTAATAGAAACAAGAGAAAGTACACAGTGATTCATCTACCTAGAGAAGTTACAGAGGTTTACACAGAGAATTCCAAGTATATGTACAAGAAAATAAGAGAGACTGAGAAAACTGGTAAAACCTACATTGTTGATAGAGTTGGGAGTACTTAGCACTGTGAAAGCAGCACTTTCGCTGAAAAAATCTACTTCTCTAAAACTGGGAAACAGTGAACAGAAAATGTATCAGTTCCTGAAGAATGGTAATAGAAACAAGAGAAAGTACACAGTGATTCATCTACCTAGAGAAGTTACAGAGGTTTACACAGAGAATTCCAAGTATAAGTACAAGCAAATAAGAGAGACTTAGAAAACTGGTAAAACCTACACTGTTGATAGAGTTGGGAGTACTTAGCACTGTGAAAGCAGCACTTTCGCCGAAAGAAATTTAGTTTTCTAAGTCTGTGAAACAGTGAAAAGAGAATGTATCAGTTTCTCAACATTGGTAACAGATAGAAACAAGAGAAAGTATACAGTGATTCATCTACCTAGAGAAGTTACAGAGGTTTACACAGAGAATTCCAAGTATAAGTACTAGAAAATAAGAGAGACTTAGAAAACTGGTAAAACCTATATTGTTGATAGAGTTGGGAGTACTTAGCACTGTGAAAACAGCACTTTCGTCGAAGGAAATTTAGTTCTCTAAGTCCATGAAACAGTGAACAGAGAATGTATGAGTTTCTCAAGTTTGGTAACAAATAGAAACAAGCGAAAGTACACAGTGATTCATCTACCTAGAAAAGTTACAGAGTTCTTTACAGAGAATTCCAAGTATAAGTACAAGAAAATAAGAGAGACTTAGAAAACTGGTAAAACCTACATTGTTGATAGAGTTGGGAGTACTTAGCACTGTGAAAACCGCAGTTTCGACGAAGGAAATTTAGTTCTCTAAGTCCGTGAAACAGTGAACAGAGAATGTATGAGTTTCTCAAGCTTGGTAACAGATAGAAACAAGCGAAAGTACACAGTGATTCATCTACCTAGAAAAGTTACAGAGGTTTACACAGAGAATTCCAAGGATAAGTACAAGAAAATAAGAGAGACTTAGAAAACCGGTAAAACCTACATTGTTGATAGAGTTGGGAGTACTTAGCACTGTGAAAACAGCACTTTCGCAGAAAGAAACCTACTTCTCTAACACTGGGAAACAGTGAACAGAGAATGTATGAGTTTCTCAAGTTTGGTAACAGATAGAAACAAGCGAAAGTACACAGTGATTCATCTACCTAGAAAAGTTACAGAGGTTTACACAGAGAATTCCAAGGATAAGTACAAGAAAATAAGAGAGACTTAGAAAACTGGTAAAACCTACATTGTTAATAGAGTTGGGAGTACTTAGCACTGTGAAAACAGCACTTTCGCAGAAAGAAATCTACTTCTCTAACACTGGGAAACAATGAACGGAGAATGTATGAGTTTCTCAAGATTGGTAACAGATAGAAACAAGAGAAAGTACACAGTGATTCATCTACCTAGAGAAGTTACAGAGGTTTACACAGAGAATTCCAAGTATAAGTACAAGAAAATAAGAGAGACTTAGAAAACTGGTAAAACCTACATTGTTGATAGAGTTGGGAGTACTTAGCACTGTGAAAACAGCACTTTCGCCGAAGGAAATTTAGTTCTCTAAGTCCGTGAAACAGTGAACAGAGAATGTATGAGTTTCTCAAGTTTAGTAACAGATAGAAACAAGCGAAAGTACACAGTGATTCATTTACCTAGAAAAGTTACAGAGGTTTACACCGAGAATTCCAAGGATAAGTACAAGAAAATAAGAGAGACTTAGAAAACTGGTAAAACCTACATTGTTGATAGAGTTGGGAGTACTTAGCACTGTGAAAACCGCAGTTTCGCCGAAGGAAATTTAGTTCTCTAAGTCCGTGAAACAGTGAACAGAGAATGTATGAGTTTCTCAAGTTTGGTAACAGATAGAAACAAGCGAAAGTACACAGTGATTCATCTACATAGAAAAGTTACAGAGGTTTACACAGAGAATTCCAAGGATAAGTACAAGAAAATAAGAGAGACTTAGAAAACTGGTAAAACCTACATTGTTAATAGACTTGGGAGTACTTAGCACTGTGAAAACAGCACTTTCGCCTAAAAAATCTACTTCTCTAAAACTGGGAAACAGTGAACACAGAATGTATGAGTTCCTCAAGATTGGTAATAGAAACAAGAGAAAGTACACAGTGATTCATCTACCTAGAGAAGTTACAGAGGTTTACACAGAGAATTCCAAGTATAAGTACAAGCAAATAAGAGAGACTTAGAAAACTGGTAAAACCTACACTGTTAATAGAGTTGGGAGTACTTAGCACTGTGAAAACAGCACTTTCGCAGAAAGAAATCTACTTCTCTAACACTGGAAAACAATGAACAGAGAATGTATGAGTTTCTCAAGATTGGTAACAGATAGAAACAAGAGAAAGTACACAATGATTCATCTACCTAGAGAAGTTACAGAGGTTTACACAGAGAATTCCAAGTATAAGTACAAGCAAATAAGAGAGACTTAGAAAACTGGTAAAACCTACACTGTTGATAGAGTTGGGAGTACTTAGCACTGTGAAAGCAGCACTTTCGCCGAAAGAAATTTAGTTTTCTAAGTCTGTGAAACAGTGAAAAGAGAATGTATCAGTTTCTCAACATTGGTAACAGATAGAAACAAGAGAAAGTACACAATGATTCATCTACCTAGAAAAGTTACAGAGGTTTACACAGAGAATTCCAAGTATAAGTACAAGCAAATAAGAGAGACTTAGAAAACTGGTAAAACCTACACTGTTGATAGAGTTGGGAGTACTTAGCACTGTGAAAGCAGCACTTTCGCCGAAAGAAATTTAGTTTTCTAAGTCTGTGAAACAGTGAAAAGAGAATGTATCAGTTTCTCAACATTGGTAACAGATAGAAACAAGAGAAAGTACACAGTGATTCATCTACCTAGAAAAGTTACAGAGGTTTACAAAGAGAATTCCAAGGATAAGTTCAAGAAAATAAGAGAGACTTAGAAAACTTGTAAAACCTACATTGTTGATAGAGTTGGGAGTACTTAGCACTGTGAAAACAGCACTTTTGCCGAAGGAAATTTAGTTCTCTAAGTGCGTGAAACAGTGAAGAGAGAATGTATGAGTTTCTCAAGTTTGGTAACAGATAGAAACAAGCGAAAGTACACAGTGATTCATCTACCTAGAAAAGTTTCAGAGGTTTACACAGAGAATTCCATGGATAAGTACAAGAAAATAAGAGAGACTTAGAAAACTGGTAAAACCTACATTGTTAATAGAGTTGGGAGTACTTAGCACTGTGAAAACAGCACTTTCGCAGAAAGAAATCTACTTCTCTAACACTGGGAAACAATGAACAGAGAATGTATGAGTTTCTCAAGGTTGGTAACAGATAGAAACAAGAGAAAGTACACAGTGATTCATCTACCTAGAAAAGTTACAGAGGTTTACACAGAGAATTCCAAGGATAAGTACAAGAAAATAAGAGAGACTTAGAAAACTGGTAAAACCTACATTGTTGATAGAGTTGGGAGTACTTAGCACTGTGAAAACAGCACTTTCGCCGAAGGAAATTTAGTTCTCTAAATCCGTGAAACAGTGAACAGAGAATGTATGAGTTTCTCAAGTTTGGTAACAGATAGAAACAAGCGAAAGTACACAGTGATTCATCTACCTAGAGAAGTTACAGAGGTTTACACAGAGAATTCCAAGGATAAGTACAAGAAAATAAGAGAGACTTAGAAAACTGGTAAAACCTACATAGTTGATAGAGTTGGGAGTACTTAGCACTGTAAAAACAGCACTTTCGCCGAAGGAAATTTAGTTCTGTAAGTCCGTGAAACAGTGAACAGAGAATGTATGAGTTTCTCAAGTTTGGTAACAGATAGAAACAAGCGAAAGTACACAGTGATTCATCTACTGAGAGAAGTTACAGAGGTTTACACAGAGAATTCCAAGGATAAGTACAAGAAAATAAGAGAGACTTAGAAAACTGGTAAAACCTACATTGTGGATAGACTTGGGCGTACTTAGCACTGTGAAAACAGTACTTTCGCCGAAAGAAATTTAGTTCTCTAAGTCCCTGAAACAGTGAAAGGAGAATGTATCAGATTCTCAAGATTGGTAACAGATAGAAACAAGAGACACTACACAGTGATTCATCTACCTAGAAAAGTTACAGAGGTTTACACAGAGAATTCCAAGGATAAGTACAAGAAAATAAGCGAGACTGAGAAAACTGGTAAAACCTACATTGTTGATAGAGTTGGTAGTACGTAGCACTGTGAAAACAGCACTTTCGCCGAAAGAAATTCAGTTCTCTAAGTCCGTGAAACAGTGAACAGAGAATGTATGAGTTTCTCAAGATTGGTAACAGATAGAAACAAGAGAAAGTACACAGTGATTCATCTACCTATAGAAGTTACAGATGTTTACACAGAGAATTCCAAGTATAAGTACAAGAAAATAAGAGAGACTTAGAAAACTGGTAAAACCTACATTGTTGATAGAGTTGGGAGTACTTAGCACTGTGAAAACAGCACTTTCGCCGAAGGAAATTTAGTTCTCTAAGTCCGTGAAACAGTGAACAGAGAATGTATGAGTTTCTCAAGTTTGGTAACAGATAGAAACAAGCGAAAGTACACAGTGATTCATCTACCTAGAAAAGTTACAGAAGTTTACACAGAGAATTCCAAGGATAAGTACAAGAAAATAAGAGAGACTTAGAAAAATGGTAAAACCTACATTGTTGATAGAGTTGGGAGTACTTAGCACTGTGAAAGCAGCACTTTCGCCGAAGGAAATTTAGTTCTCTAAGTCCGTGAAACATTGAACAGAGAATGTATGAGTTTCTCAAGTTTAGTAACAGATAGAAACAAGCGAAAGTACACAGTGATTCATCTACCTAGAAAAGTTACAGAGGTTTACACAGAGAATTCCAAGGATAAGTACAAGAAAATAAGAGAGACTTAGAAAACTGGTAAAACCTACATTGTTGATAGAGTTGGGAGTACTTAGCACTGTGAAAACCGCTGTTTCGCCGAAGGAAATTTAGTTCTCTAAGTCCGTGAAACAGTGAACAGAGAATGTATGAGTTTCTCAAGTTTGGTAACAGATAGAAACAAGCGAAAGTACACAGTGATTCATCTACCTAGAAAAGTTACAGAGGTTTACACAGAGAATTCCAAGGATAAGTACAAGAAAATAAGAGAGACTTAGAAAACTGGTAAAACCTACATTGTTAATAGAGTTGGGAGTACTTAGCACTGTGAAAACAGCACTTTCGCAGAAAGAATTCTGCTTCTCTAACACTGGGAAACAATGAACAGAGAATGTATGAGTTTCTCAAGATTGGTAACAGATAGAAACAAGAGAAAGTACACAGTGATTCATCTACCTAGAGAAGTTACAGAGGTTTACACAGAGAATTCCAAGTATAAGTACAAGCAAATAAGAGAGACTTAGAAAACTGGTAAAACCTACACTGTTGATAGAGTTGGGAGTACTTAGCACTGTGAAAGCAGCACTTTCGCCGAAAGAAATTTAGTTTTCTAAGTCTGTGAAACAGTGAAAAGAGAATGTATCAGTTTCTCAACATTGGTAACAGATAGAAACAACAGAAAGTACACAGTGATTCATCTACCTAGAAAAGTTATAGAGGTTTACACAGAGAATTCCAAGGATAAGTTCAAGAAAATAAGAGAGACTTAGAAAACTTCTAAAACCTACATTGTTGATAGAGTTGGGAGTACTTAGCACTGTGAAAACAGCACTTTCGTCGAAGGAAATTTAGTTCTCTAAGTCCGTGAAACAGTGAACAGAGAATGTATGAGTTTTTCAAGTTTGGTAACAGATAGAAACAAGCGAAAGTACACAGTGATTCATCTACCTAGAAAAGTTTCAGAGGTTTACACAGAGAATTCCAAGGATAAGTACAAGAAAATAAGAGAGACTTAGAAAACTGATAAAACCTACATTGTTGATAGAGTTGGGTGTACTTAGCACTGTGAAAACAGCACTTTCACCGAAGGAAATTTAGTTCTCTAAGGCCGTAAACAGTGAACAGAGAATGTATGAGTTTCTCAAGTTTGGTAACAGATAGAAACAAGCGAAAGTACACAGTGATTCATCTACCTAGAAAAGTTTCAGAGGTTTACACAGAGAATTCCAAGGATAAGTACAAGAAAATAAGAGAGACTTAGAAAACTTCTAAAACCTACATTGTTGATAGAGTTGAGAGTACTTAGCACTGTGAAAACAGCACTTTCGCAGAAAGAAATCTACTTCTCTAACACTGGGAAACAGTGAACAGAGAATGTATGAGTTTCTCAAGATTGGTAACAGATAGAAACAAGAGAAAGTACACAGTGATTCATATACCTAGAGAAGTTACAGAGGTTTACACAGAGAATTCCAAGTATAAGTACAAGAAAATAAGAGAGACTTAGAAAACTGGTGAAACCTACATTGTTGATAGAGTTGGGAGTACTTAGCACTGTGAAAACAGCACTTTCGCCGAAGGAAATTTAGTTCTCTAAATCCGTGAAACAGTGAACAGAGAATGTATGAGTTTCTGAAGTTTGGTAACAGATAGAAACAAGCGAAAGTACACAGTGATTCATCTACCTAGAGAAGTTACAGAGGTTTACACAGAGAATTCCAAGGATAAGTACAAGAAAATAAGAGAGACTTAGAAAACTGGTAAAACCTACATTGTTGATAGAGTTGGGAGTACTTAGCACTGTGAAAACAGCACTTTCGCCGAAGGAAATTTAGTTCTCTAAGTCCGTGAAACAGTGAACAGAGAATGTATGAGTTTCTCAAGTTTGGTAACAGATAGAAACAAGCGAAAGTACACAGTGATTCATCTCCTGAGAGAAGTTACAGAGGTTTACACAGAGAATTCCAAGGATAAGTACAAGAAAATAAGACAGACTTAGAAAACTGGTAAAACCTACATTGTGGATAGACTTGGGCGTACTTAGCACTGTGAAAACAGTACTTTCGCCGAAAGAAATTTAGTTCTCTAACTCCCTGAAACAGTGAAAAGAGAATGTATCAGATTCTCAAGATTGGTAACAGATAGAAACAAGAGACACTACACAGTGATTCATCTACCTAGAAAATTTACAGAGGTTTACACAGAGAATTCCAAGGATAAGTACAAGAAAATAAGCGAGACTGAGAAAACTGGTAAAACCTACATTGTTGATAGAGTTGGTAGTACGTAGCACTGTGAAAACAGCACTTTCGCCGAAAGAAATTCAGTTCTCTAAGTCCGTGAAACATTTAACAGAGAATGTATGAGTTTCTCAAGATTGGTAACAGATAGAAACAAGAGAAAGTACACAGTGATTCATCTACCTACAGAAGTTACAGAGGTTTACACAGAGAATTCCAAGTATAAGTACAAGAAAATAAGAGAGACTTAGAAAACTGGTAAAACCTACATTGTTGATAGAGTTGGGAGTACTTAGCACTGTGAAAACAGCACTTTCGCCGAAGGAAATTTAGTTCTCTAAGTCCGTGAAACAGTGAACAGAGAATGTATGAGTTTCTCAAGTTTAGTAACAGATAGAAACAAGCGAAAGTACACAGTGATTCATCTACCTAGAAAAGTTACAGAGGTTTACACCGAGAATTCCAAGGATAAGTACAAGAAAATAAGAGAGACTTAGAAAACTGGTAAAACCTACATTGTTGATAGAGTTGGGAGTACTTAGCACTGTGAAAAACGCAGTTTCGCCGAAGGAAATTTAGTTCTCTAAGTCCGTGAAACAGTGAACAGAGATTGTATGAGTTTCTCAAGTTGGGTAACAGATAGAAACAAGCGAAGGTACACAGTGATTCATCTACATAGAAAAGTTACAGAGGTTTACACAGAGAATTCCAAGGATAAGTACAAGAAAATAAGAGAGACTTAGAAAACTGGTAAAACCTACATTGTTAATAGAGTTGGGAGTACTTAGCACTGTGAAAACAGCACTTTCGCCTAAAAAATCTACTTCTCTAAAACTGGGAAACAGTGAACACAGAATGTATGAGTTCCTCAAGATTGGTAATAGAAACAAGAGAAAGTACACAGTGATTCATCTACCTAGAGAAGTTACAGAGGTTTACACAGAGAATTCCAAGTATAAGTACAAGCAAATAAGAGAGACTTAGAAAACTGGTAAAACCTACACTGTTAATAGAGTTGGGAGTACTTAGCACTGTGAAAACAGCACTTTCGCAGAAAGAAATCTACTTCTCTAACACTGGAAAACAATGAACAGAGAATGTATGAGTTTCTCAAGATTGGTAACAGATAGAAACAAGAGAAAGTACACAGTGATTCATCTACCTAGAGAAGTTACAGAGGTTTACACAGAGAATTCCAAGTATAAGTACAAGCAAATAAGAGAGACTTAGAAAACTGGTAAAACCTACACTGTTGATAGAGTTGGGAGTACTTAGCACTGTGAAAGCAGCACTTTCGCCGAAAGAAATTTAGTTTTCTAAGTCTGTGAAACAGTGAAAAGAGAATGTATCAGTTTCTCAACATTGGTAACAGATAGAAACAAGAGAAAGTACACAATGATTCATCTACCTAGAAAAGTTACAGAGGTTTACACAGAGAATTCCAAGTATAAGTACAAGCAAATAAGAGAGACTTAGAAAACTGGTAAAACCTACACTGTTGATAGAGTTGGGAGTACTTAGCACTGTGAAAGCAGCACTTTCGCCGAAAGAAATTTAGTTTTCTAAGTCTGTGAAACAGTGAAAAGAGAATGTATCAGTTTCTCAACATTGGTAACAGATAGAAACAAGAGAAAGTACACAGTGATTCATCTACCTAGAAAAGTTACAGAGGTTTACAAAGAGAATTCCAAGGATAAGTTCAAGAAAATAAGAGAGACTTAGAAAACTTGTAAAACCTACATTGTTGATAGAGTTGGGAGTACTTAGCACTGTGAAAACAGCACTTTTGCCGAAGGAAATTTAGTTCTCTAAGTGCGTGAAACAGTGAAGAGAGAATGTATGAGTTTCTCAAGTTTGGTAACAGATAGAAACAAGCGAAAGTACACAGTGATTCATCTACCTAGAAAAGTTTCAGAGGTTTACACAGAGAATTCCATGGATAAGTACAAGAAAATAAGAGAGACTTAGAAAACTGGTAAAACCTACATTGTTAATAGAGTTGGGAGTACTTAGCACTGTGAAAACAGCACTTTCGCAGAAAGAAATCTACTTCTCTAACACTGGGAAACAATGAACAGAGAATGTATGAGTTTCTCAAGGTTGGTAACAGATAGAAACAAGAGAAAGTACACAGTGATTCATCTACCTAGAAAAGTTACAGAGGTTTACACAGAGAATTCCAAGGATAAGTACAAGAAAATAAGAGAGACTTAGAAAACTGGTAAAACCTACATTGTTGATAGAGTTGGGAGTACTTAGCACTGTGAAAACAGCACTTTCGTCGAAGGAAATTTAGTTCTCTAAGTCCGTGAAACAGTGAACAGAGAATGTATGAGTTTCTCAAGTTTGTAACAGATAGAAACAAGCGAAAGTACACAGTGATTCATCTACCTAGAAAAGTTTCAGAGGTTTACACAGAGAATTCCAAGGATAAGTACAAGAAAATAAGAGAGACTTAGAAAACTGATAAAACCTACATTGTTGATAGAGTTGGGTGTACTTAGCACTGTGAAAACAGCACTTTCACCGAAGGAAATTTAGTTCTTTAAGTCCGTGAAACAGTGAACAGAGAATGTATAAGTTTCTCAAGTTTGGTAACAGATAGAAACAAGCGAAAGTACACAGTGATTCATCTACCTAGAAAAGTTACAGAGGTTTACACAGAGAATTCCAAGGATAAGTACAAGAAAATAAGACAGACTTAGAAAACTGGTAAAACCTACATTGTTGATAGAGTTGGGAGTACTTAGCACTGTGAAAACAGCACTTTCACCGAAGGAAATTTAGTTCTCTAAGGCCGTGAAACAGTGAACAGAGAATGTATGAGTTTCTCAAGATTGGTAACAGATAGAAACAAGCGAAAGTACACAGTGATTCATCTACCTAGAAAAGTTACAGAGGTTTACACAGAGAATTCCAAGTATAAGTACAAGAAAACAAGAGAGACTTAGAAAACTGGTAAAACCTACATTGTTGATAGAGTTGAGAGTACTTAGCGCTGTGAAAACAGCACTTTCGCAGAAAGAAATCTACTTCTCTAACACTGGGAAACAGTGAACAGAGAATGTATGAGTTTCTCAAGATTGGTAACAGATAGAAACAAGAGAAAGTACACAGTGATTCATATACCTAGAGAAGTTACAGTGGTTTACACAGAGAATTCCAAGTATAAGTACAAGAAAATAAGAGAGACTTAGAAAACTGGTGAAACCTACATTGTTGATAGAGTTGGGAGTACTTAGCACTGTGAAAACAGCACTTTCGCCGAAGGAAATTTAGTTCTCTAAATCCGTGAAACAGTGAACAGAGAATGTATGAGTTTCTCAAGTTTGGTAACAGATAGAAACAAGCGAAAGTACACAGTGATTCATCTACCTAGAGAAGTTACAGAGGTTTACACAGATTATTCCAAGGATAAGTACAAGAAAATAAGAGAGACTTAGAAAACTGGTAAAACCTACATAGTTGATAGAGTTGGGAGTACTTAGCACTGTGAAAACAGCACTTTCGCCGAAGGAAATTTAGTTCTGTAAGTCCGTGAAACAGTGAACAGAGAATGTATGAGTTTCTCAAGTTTGGTAACAGATAGAAACAAGCGAAAGTACACAGTGATTCATCTACTGAGAGAAGTTACAGAGGTTTACACAGAGAATTCCAAGGATAAGTACAAGAAAATAAGAGAGACTTAGAAAACTGGTAAAACCTACATTGTGGATAGACTTGGGCGTACTTAGCACTGTGAAAACAGTACTTTCGCCGAAAGAAATTTAGTTCTCTAAGTCCCTGAAACAGTGAAAAGAGAATGTATCAGATTCTCAAGATTGGTAACAGATAGAAACAAGAGACACTACACAGTGATTCATCTACCTAGAAAAGTTACAGAGGTTTACACAGAGAATTCCAAGGATAAGTACAAGAAAATAAGCGAGACTGAGAAAACTGGTAAAACCTACATTGTTGATAGAGTTGGTAGTACGTAGCACTGTGAAAACAGCACTTTCGCCGAAAGAAATTCAGTTCTCTAAGTCCGTGAAACATTTAACAGAGAATGTATGAGTTTCTCAAGATTGGTAACAGATAGAAACAAGAGAAAGTACACAGTGATTCATCTACCTATAGAAGTTACAGATGTTTACACAGAGAATTCCAAGTATAAGTACAAGAAAATAAGAGAGACTTAGAAAACTGGTAAAACCTACATTGTTGATAGAGTTGGGAGTACTTAGCACTGTGAAAACAGCACTTTCGCCGAAGGAAATTTAGTTCTCTAAGTCCGTGAAACAGTGAACAGAGAATGTATGAGTTTCTCAAGTTTGGTAACAGATAGACACAAGCGAAAGTACACAGTGATTCATCTACCTAGAAAAGTTACAGAAGTTTACACAGAGAATTCCAAGGATAAGTACAAGAAAATAAGAGAGACTTAGAAAAATGGTAAAACCTACATTGTTGATAGAGTTGGGAGTACTTAGCACTGTGAAAGCAGCACTTTCGCCGAAGGAAATTTAGTTCTCTAAGTCCGTGAAACAGTGAACAGAGAATGTATGAGTTTCTCAAGTTTAGTAACAGATAGAAACAAGCGAAAGTACACAGTGATTCATCTACCTAGAAAAGTTACAGAGGTTTACACAGAGAATTCCAAGGATAAGTACAAGAAAATAAGAGAGACTTAGAAAACTGGTAAAACCTACATTGTTGATAGAGTTGGGAGTACTTAGCACTGTGAAAACCGCTGTTTCGCCGAAGGAAATTTAGTTCTCTAAGTCCGTGAAACAGTGAACAGAGAATGTATGAGTTTCTCAAGTTTGGTAACAGATAGAAACAAGCGAAAGTACACAGTGATTCATCTACCTAGAAAAGTTACAGAGGTTTACACAGAGAATTCCAAGGATAAGTACAAGAAAATAAGAGAGACTTAGAAAACTGGTAAAACCTACATTGTTAATAGAGTTGGGAGTACTTAGCACTGTGAAAACAACACTTTCGCAGAAAGAATTCTGCTTCTCTAACACTGGGAAACAATGAACAGAGAATGTATGAGTTTCTCAAGATTGGTAACAGATAGAAACAAGAGAAAGTACACAGTGATTCATCTACCTAGAGAAGTTACAGAGGTTTACACAGAGAATTCCAAGTATAAGTACAAGCAAATAAGAGAGACTTAGAAAACTGGTAAAACCTACACTGTTGATAGAGTTGGGAGTACTTAGCACTGTGAAAGCAGCACTTTCGCCGAAAGAAATTTAGTTTTCTAAGTCTGTGAAACAGTGAAAAGAGAATGTATCAGTTTCTCAACATTGGTAACAGATAGAAACAACAGAAAGTACACAGTGATTCATCTACCTAGAAAAGTTACAGAGGTTTACACAGAGAATTCCAAGGATAAGTTCAAGAAAATAAGAGAGACTTAGAAAACTTCTAAAACCTACATTGTTGATAGAGTTGGGAGTACTTAGCACTGTGAAAACAGCACTTTCGTCGAAGGAAATTTAGTTCTCTAAGTCCGTGAAACAGTGAACAGAGAATGTATGAGTTTTTCAAGTTTGGTAACAGATAGAAACAAGCGAAAGTACACAGTGATTCATCTACCTAGAAAAGTTTCAGAGGTTTACACAGAGAATTCCAAGGATAAGTACAAGAAAATAAGAGAGACTTAGAAAACTGATAAAACCTACATTGTTGATAGAGTTGGGTGTACTTAGCACTGTGAAAACAGCACTTTCACCGAAGGAAATTTAGTTCTCTAAGGCCGTAAACAGTGAACAGAGAATGTATGAGTTTCTCAAGTTTGGTAACAGATAGAAACAAGCGAAAGTACACAGTGATTCATCTACCTAGAAAAGTTACAGAGGTTTACACAGAGAATTCCAAGTATAAGTACAAGAAAACAAGAGAGACTTAGAAAACCGGTAAAACCTACATTGTTGATAGAGTTGAGAGTACTTAGCACTGTGAAAACAGCACTTTCGCAGAAAGAAATCTACTTCTCTAACACTGGGAAACAGTGAACAGGGAATGTATGAGTTTCTCAAGATTGGTAACAGATAGAAACAAGAGAAAGTACACAGTGATTCATATACCTAGAGAAGTTACAGAGGTTTACACAGAGAATTCCAAGTATAAGTACAAGAAAATAAGAGAGACTTAGAAAACTGTTGAAACCTACATTGTTGATAGAGTTGGGAGTACTTAGCACTGTGAAAACAGCACTTTCGCCGAAGGAAATTTAGTTCTCTAAATCCGTGAAACAGTGAACAGAGAATGTATGAGTTTCTCAAGTTTGGTAACAGATAGAAACAAGCGAAAGTACACAGTGATTCATCTACCTAGAGAAGTTACAGAGGTTTACACAGAGAATTCCAAGGATAAGTACAAGAAAATAAGAGAGACTTAGAAAACTGGTAAAACCTACATTGTTGATAGAGTTGGGAGTACTTAGCACTGTGAAAACAGCACTTTCGCCGAAGGAAATTTAGTTCTCTAAGTCCGTGAAACAGTGAACAGAGAATGTATGAGTTTCTCAAGTTTGGTAACAGATAGAAACAAGCGAAAGTACACAGTGATTCATCTCCTGAGAGAAGTTACAGAGGTTTACACAGAGAATTCCAAGGATAAGTACAAGAAAATAAGACAGACTTAGAAAACTGGTAAAACCTACATTGTGGATAGACTTGGGCGTACTTAGCACTGTGAAAACAGTACTTTCGCCGAAAGAAATTTAGTTCTCTAAGTCCCTGAAACAGTGAAAAGAGAATGTATCAGATTCTCAAGATTGGTAACAGATAGAAACAAGAGACACTACACAGTGATTCATCTACCTAGAAAATTTACAGAGGTTTACACAGAGAATTCCAAGGATAAGTACAAGAAAATAAGCGAGACTGAGAAAACTGGTAAAACCTACATTGTTGATAGAGTTGGTAGTACGTAGCACTGTGAAAACAGCACTTTCGCCGAAAGAAATTCAGTTCTCTAAGTCCGTGAAACATTTAACAGAGAATGTATGAGTTTCTCAAGATTGGTAACAGATAGAAACAAGAGAAAGTACACAGTGATTCATCTACCTACAGAAGTTACAGAGGTTTACACAGAGAATTCCAAGTATAAGTACAAGAAAATAAGAGAGACTTAGAAAACTGGTAAAACCTACATTGTTGATAGAGTTGGGAGTACTTAGCACTGTGAAAACAGCACTTTCGCCGAAGGAAATTTAGTTCTCTAAGTCCGTGAAACAGTGAACAGAGAATGTATGAGTTTCTCAAGTTTAGTAACAGATAGAAACAAGCGAAAGTACACAGTGATTCATCTACCTAGAAAAGTTACAGAGGTTCACACCGAGAATTCCAAGGATAAGTACAAGAAAATAAGAGAGACTTAGAAAACTGGTAAAACCTACATTGTTGATAGAGTTGGGAGTACTTAGCACTGTGAAAACCGCAGTTTCGCCGAAGGAAATTTAGTTCTCTAAGTCCGTGAAACAGTGAACAGAGAATGTATGAGTTTCTCAAGTTGGGTAACAGATAGAAACAAGCGAAAGTACACAGTGATTCATCTACATAGAAAAGTTACAGAGGTTTACACAGAGAATTCCAAGGATAAGTACAAGAAAATAAGAGAGACTTAGAAAACTGGTAAAACCTACATTGTTAATAGAGTTGGGAGTACTTAGCACTGTGAAAACAGCACTTTCGCCTAAAAAATCTACTTCTCTAAAACTGGGAAACAGTGAACAGAGAATGTATGAGCTCCTCAAGATTGGTAATAGAAACAAGAGAAAGTACACAGTGATTCATCTACCTAGAGAAGTTACAGAGGTTTACACAGAGAATTCCAAGTATAAGTACAAGCAAATAAGAGAGACTTAGAAAACTGGTAAAACCTACACTGTTAATAGAGTTGGGAGTACTTAGCACTGTGAAAACAGCACTTTCGCAGAAAGAAATCTACTTCTCTAACACTGGAAAACAATGAACAGAGAATGTATGAGTTTCTCAAGATTGGTAACAGATAGAAACAAGAGAAAGTACACAGTGATTCATCTACCTAGAGAAGTTACAGAGGTTTACACAGAGAATTCCAAGTATAAGTACAAGCAAATAAGAGAGACTTAGAAAACTGGTAAAACCTACACTGTTGATAGAGTTGGGAGTACTTAGCACTGTGAAAGCAGCACTTTCGCCGAAAGAAATTTAGTTTTCTAAGTCTGTGAAACAGTGAAAAGAGAATGTATCAGTTTCTCAACATTGGTAACAGATAGAAACAAGAGAAAGTACACAATGATTCATCTACCTAGAAAAGTTACAGAGGTTTACACAGAGAATTCCAAGTATAAGTACAAGCAAATAAGAGAGACTTAGAAAACTGGTAAAACCTACACTGTTGATAGAGTTGGGAGTACTTAGCACTGTGAAAGCAGCACTTTCGCCGAAAGAAATTTAGTTTTCTAAGTCTGTGAAACAGTGAAAAGAGAATGTATCAGTTTCTCAACATTGGTAACAGATAGAAACAAGAGAAAGTACACAGTGATTCATCTACCTAGAAAAGTTACAGAGGTTTACACAGAGAATTCCAAGGATAAGTTCAAGAAAATAAGAGAGACTTAGAAAACTTGTAAAACCTACATTGTTGATAGAGTTGGGAGTACTTAGCACTGTGAAAACAGCACTTTTGCCGAAGGAAATTTAGTTCTCTAAGTGCGTGAAACAGTGAAGAGAGAATGTATGAGTTTCTCAAGTTTGGTAACAGATAGAAACAAGCGAAAGTACACAGTGATTCATCTACCTAGAAAAGTTTCAGAGGTTTACACAGAGAATTCCAAGGATAAGTACAAGAAAATAAGAGAGACTTAGAAAACTGGTAAAACCTACATTGTTAATAGAGTTGGGAGTACTTAGCACTGTGAAAACAGCACTTTCGCAGAAAGAAATCTACTTCTCTAACACTGGGAAACAATGAACAGAGAATGTATGAGTTTCTCAAGGTTGGTAACAGATAGAAACAAGAGAAAGTACACAGTGATTCATCTACCTAGAAAAGTTACAGAGGTTTACACAGAGAATTCCAAGGATAAGTACAAGAAAATAAGAGAGACTTAGAAAACTGGTAAAACCTACATTGTTGATAGAGTTGGGAGTACTTAGCACTGTGAAAACAGCACTTTCGTCGAAGGAAATTTAGTTCTCTAAGTCCGTGAAACAGTGAACAGAGAATGTATGAGTTTCTCAAGTTTGTAACAGATAGAAACAAGCGAAAGTACACAGTGATTCATCTACCTAGAAAAGTTTCAGAGGTTTACACAGAGAATTCCAAGGATAAGTACAAGAAAATAAGAGAGACTTAGAAAACTGATAAAACCTACATTGTTGATAGAGTTGGGTGTACTTAGCACTGTGAAAACAGCACTTTCACCGAAGGAAATTTAGTTCTTTAAGTCCGTGAAACAGTGAACAGAGAATGTATAAGTTTCTCAAGTTTGGTAACAGATAGAAACAAGCGAAAGTACACAGTGATTCATCTACCTAGAAAAGTTACAGAGGTTTACACAGAGAATTCCAAAGATAAGTACAAGAAAATAAGACAGACTTAGAAAACTGGTAAAACCTACATTGTTGATAGAGTTGGGAGTACTTAGCACTGTGAAAACAGCACTTTCACCGAAGGAAATTTAGTTCTCTAAGGCCGTGAAACAGTGAACAGAGAATGTATGAGTTTCTCAAGTTTGGTAACAGATAGAAACAAGCGAAAGTACACAGTGATTCATCTACCTAGAAAAGTTACAGAGGTTTACACAGAGAATTCCAAGTATAAGTACAAGAAAACAAGAGAGACTTAGAAAACCGGTAAAACCTACATTGTTGATAGAGTTGAGAGTACTTAGCGCTGTGAAAACAGCACTTTCGCAGAAAGAAATCTACTTCTCTAACACTGGGAAACAGTGAACAGAGAATGTATGAGTTTCTCAAGATTGGTAACAGATAGAAACAAGAGAAAGTACACAGTGATTCATATACCTAGAGAAGTTACAGAGGTTTACACAGAGAATTCCAAGTATAAGTACAAGAAAATAAGAGAGACTTAGAAAACTGGTAAAACCTACACTGTTGATAGAGTTGGGAGTACTTAGCACTGTGAAAGCAGCACTTTCGCCGAAAGAAATTTAGTTTTCTAAGTCTGTGAAACAGTGAAAACAGAATGTATCAGTTTCTCAACATTGGTAACAGATAGAAACAAGAGAAAGTACACAGTGATTCATCTACCTAGAAAAGTTACAGAGGTTTACACAGAGAATTCCAAGGATAAGTTCAAGAAAATAAGAGAGACTTAGAAAACTGGTAAAACCTACATTGTTGATAGAGTTGGTAGTACTTAGCACTGTGAAAACAGCACTTTTGCCGAAGGAAATTTAGTTCTCTAAGTCCGTGAAACAGTGAAGAGAGAATGTATGAGTTTCTCAAGTTCGGTAACAGACAGAAACAAGCGAAAGTACAAAGTGATTCATCTACCTAGAAAAGTTACATAGGTTTACACAGAGAATTCCAAGGATAAGTACAAGAAAATAAGAGAGACTTAGAAAACTGGTAAAACCTACATTGTTGATATAGTTGGGAGTACTTAGCACTGTGAAAACCGCAGTTTCGCCGAAGGAAATTTAGTTCTCTAAGTCCGTGAAACAGTGAACAGAGAATGTATGAGTTTCTCAAGTTTGGTAACAGATAGAAACAAGCGAAAGTACACAGTGATTCATCTACCTAGAAAAGTTACAGAGGTTTACACAGAGAATTCCAAGGATAAGTACAAGAAAATAAGAGAGACTTAGAAAACTGGTAAAACCTACATTGTTGATAGAGTTGGGAGTACTTAGCACTGTGAAAACAGCACTTTCGCCGAAGGAAATTTAGTTCTGTAAGTCCGTGAAACAGTGAACATAGAATGTATGAGTTTCTCAAGTTTGGTAACAGATAGAAACAAGCGAAAGTACACAGTGATTCATCTACCTAGAAAAGTTACAGAGGTTTACACCGAGAATTCCAAGGATAAGTACAAGAAAATAAGAGAGACTTAGAAAACCGGTAAAACCTACAATGTTGATAGAGTTGGGAGTACTTAGCACTGTGAAAACAGCACTTTCGCAGAAAGAAACCTACTTCTCTAACACTGGGAAACAGTGAACAGAGAATGTATGAGTTTCTCAAGTTTGGTAACAGATAGAAACAAACGAAAGTACACAGTGATTCATCTACCTAGAAAAGTTACAGAGGTTTACACAGAGAATTCCAAGGATAAGTACAAGAAAATAAGAGAGACTTGGAAAACTGGTAAAACCTACATTGTTAATAGAGTTGGGAGTACTTAGCACTGTGAAAACAGCACTTTCGCCGAAAGAAAATTAGTTCTCTAAGTCCGTGAAACAGTGAACAGAGAATGTATGAGTTTCTCAAGATTGGTAACAGATAGAAACAAGAGAAAGTACACAGTGATTCATCTACCTAGAAAAGTTACAGAGGTTTACACAGAGAAAACCAAGTATAAGTACAAGAAAATAAGAGAGACGTAGAAAACTGGTAAAACCTACATTGTTGATAGACTTGGGAGTACTTAGCACTGTGAAAACAGCACTTTCGCCTAAAAAATCTACTTCTCTAAAACTGGGAAACAGTGAACAGAGAATGTATGAGTTCCTCAAGATTGGTAATAGAAACAAGAGAAAGTACACAGTGATTCATCTACCTAGAGAAGTTACAGAGGTTTACACAGAGAATTCCAAGTATAAGTACAAGCAAATAAGAGAGACTTAGAAAACTGGTAAAACCTACACTGTTAATAGAGTTGGGAGTACTTAGCACTGTGAAAACAGCACTTTCGCAGAAAGAAATCTACTTCTCTAACACTGCAAAACAATGAACAGAGAATGTATGAGTTTCTCAAGATTGGTAACAGATAGAAACAAGAGAAAGTACACAGTGATTCATCTACCTAGAGAAGTTACAGAGGTTTACACAGAGAATTCCAAGTATAAGTACAAGCAAATAAGAGAGACTTAGAAAACTGGTAAAACCTACACTGTTGATAGAGTTGGGAGTACTTAGCACTGTGAAAGCAGCACTTTCGCCGAAAGAAATTTAGTTTTCTAAGTCTGTGAAACAGTGAAAAGAGAATGTATCAGTTTCTCAACATTGGTAACAGATAGAAGCAAGAGAAAGTACACAGTGATTCATCTACCTAGAAAAGTTACAGGGGTTTACACAGAGAATTCCAAGTATAAGTACAAGCAAATAAGAGAGACTTAGAAAACTGGTAAAACCTACACTGTTGATAGAGTTGGGAGTACTTAGCACTGTGAAAGCAGCACTTTCGCCGAAAGAAATTTAGTTTTCTAAGTCTGTGAAACAGTGAAAAGAGAATGTATCAGTTTCTCAACATTGGTAACAGATAGAAACAAGAGAAAGTACACAGTGATTCATCTACCTAGAAAAGTTACAGAGGTTTACACAGAGAATTCCAAGGATAAGTTCAAGAAAATAAGAGAGACTTAGAAAACTTGTAAAACCTACATTGTTGATAGAGTTGGGAGTACTTAGCACTGTGAAAACAGCACTTTTGCCGAAGGAAATTTAGTTCTCTAAGTCCGTGAAACGGTGAAGAGAGAATGTATGAGTTTCTCAAGTTTGGTAACAGATAGAAACAAGCGAAAGTACACAGTGATTCATCTACCTAGAACAGTTTCAGAGGTTTACACAGAGAACTCCAAGGATAAGTACAAGAAAATAAGAGAGACTTAGAAAACTGGTAAAACCTACATTGTTGATAGAGTTGGGAGTACTTAGCACTGTGAAAACAGCACTTTCGCCGAAGGAAATTTAGTTCTGTAAGTCCGTGAAACAGTGAACAGAGAATGTATGAGTTTCTCAAGTTTGGTAACAGATAGAAACAAGAGAAAGTACACAGTGATTCATCTACCTAGAAAAGTTACAGAAGTTTACACAGAGAATTCCAAGGATAAGTACAAGAAAATAAGAGAGACTTAGAAAACTGGTAAAACCTACATTGTTGATAGAGTTGGGAGTACTTAGCACTGTGAAAGCAGCACTTTCGCCGAAGGAAATTTAGTTCTCTAAGTCCGTGAAACAGTGAACAGAGAATGTATGAGTTTCTCAAGTTTAGTAACAGATAGAAACAAGCGAAAGTACACAGTGATTCATCTACCTAGAAAAGTTACAGAGGTTTACACAGAGAATTCCAAGGATAAGTACAAGAAAATAAGAGAGACTTAGAAAACTGGTAAAACCTACATTGTTGATAGAGTTGGGAGTACTTAGCACTGTGAAAACCGCAGTTTCACCGAAGGAAATTTAGTTCTCTATGTCCGTGAAACAGTGAACAGAGAATGTATGAGTTTCTCAAGATTGGTAACAGATAGAAACAAGAGAAAGTACACAGTGATTCATCTACCTAGAAAAGTTACAGAGGTTTACACAGAGAAAACCAAGTATAAGTACAAGAAAATAAGAGAGACGTAGAAAACTGGTAAAACCTACATTGTTGATAGACTTGGGAGTACTTAGCACTGTGAAAACAGCACTTTCACCTAAAAAATCTACTTCTCTAAAATTGGGAAACAGTGAACAGAGAATGTATGAGTTCCTCAAGATTGGTAATAGAAACAAGAGAAAGTACACAGTGATTCATCTACCTAGAGAAGTTACAGAGGTTTACACAGAGAATTCCAAGTATAAGTACAAGCAAATAAGAGAGACTTAGAAAACTGGTAAAACCTACACTGTTAATAGAGTTGGGAGTACTTAGCACTGTGAAAACAGCACTTTCGCAGAAAGAAATCTACTTCTCTAACACTGGAAAACAATGAACAGAGAATGTATGAGTTTCTCAAGATTGGTAACAGATAGAAACAAGAGAAAGTACACAGTGATTCATCTACCTAGAGAAGTTACAGAGGTTTACACAGAGAATTCCAAGTATAAGTACAAGCAAATAAGAGAGACTTAGAAAACTGGTAAAACCTACACTGTTGATAGAGTTGGGAGTACTTAGCACTGTGAAAGCAGCACTTTCGCCGAAAGAAATTTAGATTTCTAAGTCTGTGAAACAGTGAAAAGAGAATGTATCAGTTTCTCAACATTGGTAACAGATAGAAACAAGAGAAAGTACACAGTGATTCATCTACCTAGAAAGGTTACAGGGGTTTACACAGAGAATTCCAAGTATAAGTACAAGCAAATAAGAGAGACTTAGAAAACTGGTAAAACCTACACTGTTGATAGAGTTGGGAGTACTTAGCACTGTGAAAGCAGCACTTTCGCCGAAAGAAATTTAGTTTTCTAAGTCTGTGAAACAGTGAAAAGAGAATGTATCAGTTTCTCAACATTGGTAACAGATAGAAACAAGAGAAAGTACACAGTGATTCATCTACCTAGAAAAGTTACAGAGGTTTACACAGAGAATTCCAAGGATAAGTTCAAGAAAATAAGAGAGACTTAGAAAACTTGTAAAACCTACATTGTTGATAGAGTTGGGAGTACTTAGCACTGTGAAAACAGCACTTTTGCCGAAGGAAATTTAGTTCTCTAAGTCCGTGAAACAGTGAAGAGAGAATGTATGAGTTTCTCAAGTTTGGTAACAGATAGAAACAAGCGAAAGTACACAGTGATTCATCTACCTAGAAAAGTTTCAGAGGTTTACACAGAGAATTCCAAGGATAAGTACAAGAAAATAAGAGAGACTTAGAAAACTGGTAAAACCTACATTGTTGATAGACTTGGGAGTACTTAGCACTGTGAAAACAGCACTTTCGCCGAAGGAAATTTAGTTCTGTAAGTCCGTGAAACAGTGAACAGAGAATGTATGAGTTTCTCAAGTTTGGTAACAGATAGAAAGAAGAGAAAGTACACAGTGATTCATCTACCTAGAAAAGTTACAGAAGTTTACACAGAGAATTCCAAGGATAAGTACAAGAAAATAAGAGAGACTTAGAAAACTGGTAAAACCTACATTGTTAATAGAGTTGGGAGTACTTAGCACTGTGAAAACAGCACTTTCGCAGAAAGAAATCTACTTCTCTAACACTGGGAAACAATGAACGGAGAATGTATGAGTTTCTCAAGATTGGTAACAGATAGAAACAAGAGAAAGTACACAGTGATTCATATACCTAGAGAAGTTACAGAGGTTTACACAGAGAATTCCAAGTATAAGTACAAGAAAATAAGAGAGACGTAGAAAACTGGTAAAACCTACATTGTTGATAGAGTTGGGAGTACTTAGCACTGTGAAAGCAGCACTTTCGCCGAAAGAAATTTAGTTCTCTAAGTCTGTGAAACAGTGAACAGAGAATGTATGAGTTTCTCAAGATTGGTAACAGATAGAAACAAGAGAAAGTACACAGTGATTCATCTACCCAGAAAAGTTACAGAGGTTTACACAGAGAAAACCAAGTATAAGTACAAGAAAATAAGAGAGACGTAGACAACTGGTAAAACCTACATTGTTGATAGACTTGGGAGTACTTAGCACTGTGAAAACAGCACTTTCGCCTAAAAAATCTACTTCTCTAAAACTGGGAAACAGTGAACAGAGAATGTATGAGTTCCTCAAGATTGGTAATAGAAACAAGAGAAAGTACACAGTGATTCATCTACCTAGAGAAGTTACAGAGGTTTACACAGAGAATTCCAAGTATAAGTACAAGCAAATAAGAGAGACTTAGAAAACTGGTAAAACCTACACTGTTAATAGAGTTGGGAGTACTTAGCACTGTGAAAACAGCACTTTCGCAGAAAGAAATCTACTTCTCTAACACTGGAAAACAATGAACAGAGAATGTATGAGTTTCTCAAGATTGGTAACAGATAGAAACAAGAGAAAGTACACAGTGATTCATCTACCTAGAGAAGTTACAGAGGTTTACACAGAGAATTCCAAGTATAAGGACAAGCAAATAAGAGAGACTTAGAAAACTGGTAAAACCTACACTGTTGATAGAGTTGGGAGTACTTAGCACTGTGAAAGCAGCACTTTCGCCGAAAGAAATTTAGTTTTCTAAGTCTGTGAAACAGTGAAAAGAGAATGTATCTGTTTCTCAACATTGGTAACAGATAGAAACAAGAGAAAGTACACAGTGATTCATCTACCTAGAAAAGTTACAGAGGTTTACACAGAGAATTCCAAGGATAAGTTCAAGAAAATAAGAGAGACTTAGATAACTTGTAAAACCTACATTGTTGATAGAGTTGGGAGTACTTAGCACTGTGAAAACAGCACTTTTGCCGAAGGAAATTTAGTTCTCTAAGTCCGTGAAACAGTGAAGAGAGAATGTATGAGTTTCTCAAGTTTGGTAACAGATAGAAACAAGCGAAAGTACACAGTGATTCATCTACCTAGAAAAGTTACAGAAGTTTACACAGAGAATTCCAAGGATAAGTACAAGAAAATAAGAGAGACTTAGAAAGCTGGTAAAACCTACATTGTTGATAGAGTTGGGAGTACTTAGCACTGTGAAAGCAGCACTTTCGCCGAAGGAAATTTAGTTCTCTAAGTCCGTGAAACAGTGAACAGAGAATGTATGAGTTTCTCAAGTTTAGTAACAGATAGAAACAAGCGAAAGTACACAGTGATTCATCTACCTAGAAAAGTTACAGAGGTTTACACAGAGAATTCCAAGGATAAGTACAAGAAAATAAGAGAGACTTAGAAAACTGGTAAAACCTACATTGTTGATAGAGTTGGGAGTACTTAGCACTGTGAAAACCGCAGTTTCGCCGAAGGAAATTTAGTTCTCTAAGTCCGTGAAACAGTGAACGGAGAATGTATGAGTTTCTCAAGTTTGGTAACAGATAGAAACAAGCGAAAGTACACAGTGATTCATCTACCTAGAAAAGTTACAGAGGTTTACACAGAGAATTCCAAGGATAAGTACAAGAAAATAAGAGAGACTTAGAAATCTGGTAAAACCTACATTGTTAATAGAGTTGGGAGTACTTAGCACTGTGAAAACAGCACTTTCACAGAAAGAAATCTGCTTCTCTAACACTGGGAAACAATGAACAGAGAATGTATGAGTTTCTCAAGATTGGTAACAGATAGAAACAAGAGAAAGTACACAGTGATTCATCTACCTAGAGAAGTTACAGAGGTTTACACAGAGAATTCCAAGTATAAGTACAAGCAAATAAGAGAGACTTAGAAAACTGGTAAAACCTACACTGTTGATAGAGTTGGGAGTACTTAGCACTGTGAAAGCAGCACTTTCGCCGAAAGAAATTTAGTTTTCTAAGTCTGTGAAACAGTGAAAAGAGAATGTATCAGTTTCTCAACATTGGTAACAGATAGAAACAAGAGAAAGTACACAGTGATTCATCTACCTAGAAAAGTTACAGAGGTTTACACAGAGAATTCCAAGGATAAGTTCAAGAAAATAAGAGAGACTTAGAAAACTGGTAAAACCTACATTGTTGATAGAGTTGGGAGTACTTAGCACTGTGAAAGCAGCACTTTCGCCGAAGGAAATTTAGTTCTCTAAGTCCGTGAAACAGTGAACAGAGAATGTATGAGTTTCTCAAGTTTAGTAACAGATAGAAACAAGCGAAAGTACACAGTGATTCATCTACCTAGAAAAGTTTCAGAGGTTTACACAGAGAATTCCAAGGATAAGTACAAGAAAATAAGAGAGACTTAGAAAACTGGTAAAACCTACATTGTTGATAGAGTTGGCAGTACTTAGCACTGTGAAAACCGCAGTTTCGCCGAAGGAAATTTAGTTCTCTAAGTCCGTGAAACAGTGAACGGAGAATGTATGAGTTTCTCAAGATTGGTAACAGATAGAAACAAGAGAAAGTACACAGTGATTCATCTACCTAGAAAAGTTACAGAGGTTTACACAGAGAAAACCAAGTATAAGTACAAGAAAATAAGAGAGACGTAGAAAACTGGTAAAACCTACATTGTTGATAGACTTGGGAGTACTTAGCACTGTGAAAACAGCACTTTCGCCTAAAAAATCTACTTCTCTAAAACTGGGAAACAGTGAACAGAGAATGTATGAGTTCCTAAAGATTGGTAATAGAAACAAGAGAAAGTACACAGTGATTCATCTACCTAGAGAAGTTACAGAGGTTTACACAGAGAATTCCAAGTATAAGTACAAGCAAATAAGAGAGACTTAGAAAACTGGTAAAACCTACACTGTTAATAGAGTTGGGAGTACTTAGCACTGTGAAAACAGCACTTTCGCAGAAAGAAATCTACTTCTCTAACACTGGAAAACAATGAACAGAGAATGTATGAGTTTCTCAAGATTGGTAACAGATAGAAACAAGAGAAAGTACACAGTGATTCATCTACCTAGAGAAGTTACAGAGGTTTACATAGAGAATTCCAAGTATAAGTACAAGCAAATAAGAGAGACTTAGAAAACTGGTAAAACCTACACTGTTGATAGAGTTGGGAGTACTTAGCACTGTGAAAGCAGCACTTTCGCCGAAAGAAATTTAGTTTTCTAAGTCTGTGAAACAGTGAAAATAGAATGTATCAGTTTCTCAACATCGGTAACAGATAGAAACAAGAGAAAGTACACAGTGATTCATCTACCTAGAAAAGTTACAGGGGTTTACACAGAGAATTCCAAGTATAAGTACAAGCAAATAAGAGAGACTTAGAAAACTGGTAAAACCTACACTGTTGATAGAGTTGGGAGTACTTAGCACTGTGAAAGCAGCACTTTCGCCGAAAGAAATTTAGTTTTCTAAGTCTGTGAAACAGTGAAAAGAGAATGTATCAGTTTCTCAACATTGGTGACAGATAGAAACAAGAGAAAGTACACAGTGATTCATCTACCTAGAAAAGTTACAGAGGTTTACACAGAGAATTCCAAGGATAAGTTCAAGAAAATAAGAGAGACTTAGAAAACTTGTAAAACCTACATTGTTGATAGAGTTGGGAGTACTTAGCACTGTGAAAACAGCACTTTTGCCGAAGGAAATTTAGTTCTCTAAGTCCGTGAAACAGTGAAGAGAGAATGTATGAGTTTCTCAAGTTTGGTAACAGATAGAAACAAGCGAAAGTACACAGTGATTCATCTACCTAGAAAAGTTTCAGAGGTTTACACAGAGAATTCCAAGGATAAGTACAAGAAAATAAGAGAGACTTAGAAAACTGGTAAAACCTACATTGTTGATAGAGTTGGGAGTACTTAGCACTGTGAAAACAGCACTTTCGCCGAAGGAAATTTAGTTCTGTAAGTCCGTGAAACAGTGAACAGAGAATGTATGAGTTTCTCAAGTTTGGTAACAGATAGAAACAAGAGAAAGTACACAGTGATTCATCTACCTAGAAAAGTTACAGAAGTTTACACAGAGAATTCCAAGGATAAGTACAAGAAAATAAGAGAGACTTAGAAAACTGGTAAAACCAACATTGTTGATAGAGTTGGGAGTACTTAGCACTGTGAAAGCAGCACTTTCGCCGAAGGAAATTTAGTTCTCTAAGTCCGTGAAACAGTGAACAGAGAATGTATGAGTTTCTCAAGTTTAGTAACAGATAGAAACAAGCGAAAGTACACAGTGATTCATCTACCTAGAAAAGTTACAGAGGTTTACACAGAGAATTCCAAGGATAAGTACAAGAAAATAAGAGAGACTTAGAAAACTGGTAAAACCTACATTGTTGATAGAGTTGGGAGTACTTAGCACTGTGAAAACCGCAGTTTCGCCGAAGGAAATTTAGTTCTCTAAGTCCGTGAAACAGTGAACAGAGAATGTATGAGTTTCTCAAGATTGGTAACAGATAGAAACAAGAGAAAGTACACAGTGATTCATCTACCTAGAAAAGTTACAGAGGTTTACACAGAGAATTCCAAGGATAAGTACAAGAAAATAAGAGAGACTTAGAAAACTGGTAAAACCTACATTGTTAATAGAGTTGGGAGTACTTAGCACTGTGAAAACAGCACTTTCGCAGAAAGAAATCTACTTCTCTAACACTGGGAAACAATGAACGGAGAATGTATGAGTTTCTCAAGATTGGTAACAGATAGAAACAAGAGAAAGTACACAGTGATTCATATACCTAGAGAAGTTACAGAGGTTTACACAGAGAATTCCAAGTATAAGTACAAGAAAATAAGAGAGACGTAGAAAACTGGTAAAACCTACATTGTTGATAGAGTTGGGAGTACTTAGCACTGTGAAAACAGCACTTTCGCCGAAAGAAATTTAGTTCTCTAAGTCTGTGAAACAGTGAACAGAGAATGTATGAGTTTCTCAAGATTGGTAACAGATAGAAACAAGAGAAAGTACACAGTGATTCATCTACCCAGAAAAGTTACAGAGGTTTACACAGAGAAAACCAAGTATAAGTACAAGAAAATAAGAGAGACGTAGACAACTGGTAAAACCTACATTGTTGATAGACTTGGGAGTACTTAGCACTGTGAAAACAGCACTTTCGCCTAAAAAATCTACTTCTCTAAAACTGGGAAACAGTGAACAGAGAATGTATGAGTTCCTCAAGATTGGTAATAGAAACAAGAGAAAGTACACAGTGATTCATCTACCTAGAGAAGTTACAGAGGTTTACACAGAGAATTCCAAGTATAAGTACAAGCAAATAAGAGAGACTTAGAAAACTGGTAAAACCTACACTGTTAATAGAGTTGGGAGTACTTAGCACTGTGAAAACAGCACTTTCGCAGAAAGAAATCTACTTTTCTAACACTGGAAAACAATGAACAGAGAATGTATGAGTTTCTCAAGATTGGTAACAGATAGAAACAAGAGAAAGTACACAGTGATTCATCTACCTAGAGAAGTTACAGAGGTTTACACAGAGAATTCCAAGTATAAGTACAAGCAAATAAGAGAGACTTAGAAAACTGGTAAAACTTACACTGTTGATAGAGTTGGGAGTACTTAGCACTGTGAAAGCAGCACTTTCGCCGAAAGAAATTTAGTTTTCTAAGTCTGTGAAACAGTGAAAAGAGAATGTATCTGTTTCTCAACATTGGTAACAGATAGAAACAAGAGAAAGTACACAGTGATTCATCTACCTAGAAAAGTTACAGAGGTTTACACAGAGAATTCCAAGGATAAGTTCAAGAAAATAAGAGAGACTTAGAAAACTTGTAAAACCTACATTGTTGATAGAGTTGGGAGTACTTAGCACTGTGAAAACAGCACTTTTGCCGAAGGAAATTTAGTTCTCTAAGTCCGTGAAACAGTGAAGAGAGAATGTATGAGTTTCTCAAGTTTGGTAACAGACAGAAACAAGCGAAAGTACACAGTGATTCATCTACCTAGAAAAGTTACAGAGGTTTACACAGAGAATTCCAAGGATAAGTTCAAGAAAATAAGAGAGACTTAGAAAACTTGTAAAACCTACATTGTTGATAGAGTTGGGAGTACTTAGCACTGTGAAAACAGCACTTTTGCCGAAGGAAATTTAGTTCTCTAAGTCCGTGAAACAGTGAAGAGAGAATGTATGAGTTTCTCAAGTTTGGTAACAGATAGAAACAAGCGAAAGTACACAGTGATTCATCTACCTAGAAAAGTTTCAGAGGTTTACACAGAGAATTCCAAGGATAAGTACAAGAAAATAAGAGAGACTTAGAAAACTGGTAAAACCTACATTGTTGATAGAGTTGGGAGTACTTAGCACTGTGAAAACAGCACTTTCGCCGAAGGAAATTTAGTTCTGTAAGTCCGTGAAACAGTGAACAGAGAATGTATGAGTTTCTCAAGTTTGGTAACAGATAGAAACAAGAGAAAGTACACAGTGATTCATCTACCTAGAAAAGTTACAGAAGTTTACACAGAGAATTCCAAGGATAAGTACAAGAAAATAAGAGAGACTTAGAAAACTGGTAAAACCTACATTGTTGATAGAGTTGGGAGTACTTAGCACTGTGAAAGCAGCACTTTCGCCGAAGGAAATTTAGTTCTCTAAGTCCGTGAAACAGTGAACAGAGAATGTATGAGTTTCTCAAGTTTAGTAACAGATAGAAACAAGCGAAAGTACACAGTGATTCATCTACCTAGAAAAGTTACAGAGGTTTACACAGAGAATTCCAAGGATAAGTACAAGAAAATAAGAGAGACTTAGAAAACTGGTAAAACCTACATTGTTGATAGAGTTGGGAGTACTTAGCACTGTGAAAACCGCAGTTTCGCCAAAGGAAATTTAGTTCTCTAAGTCCGTGAAACAGTGAACAGAGAATGTATGAGTTTCTCAAGATTGGTAACAGATAGAAACAAGAGAAAGTACACAGTGATTCATCTACCTAGAAAAGTTACAGAGGTTTACACAGAGAATTCCAAGGATAAGTACAAGAAAATAAGAGAGACTTAGAAAACTGGTAAAACCTACATTGTTAATAGAGTTGGGAGTACTTAGCACTGTGAAAACAGCACTTTCGCAGAAAGAAATCTACTTCTCTAACACTGGGAAACAATGAACGGAGAATGTATGAGTTTCTCAAGATTGGTAACAGATAGAAACAAGAGAAAGTACACAGTGATTCATATACCTAGAGAAGTTACAGAGGTTTACACAGAGAATTCCAAGTATAAGTACAAGAAAATAAGAGAGACGTAGACAACTGGTAAAACCTACATTGTTGATAGAGTTGGGAGTACTTAGCACTGTGAAAACAGCACTTTTGCCGAAAGAAATTTAGTTCTCTAAGTCTGTGAAACAGTGAACAGAGAATGTATGAGTTTCTCAAGATTGGTAACAGATAGAAACAAGAGAAAGTACACAGTGATTCATCTACCCAGAAAAGTTACAGAGGTTTACACAGAGAAAACCAAGTATAAGTACAAGAAAATAAGAGAGACGTAGACAACTGGTAAAACCTACATTGTTGATAGACTTGGGAGTACTTAGCACTGTGAAAACAGCACTTTCGCCTAAAAAATCTACTTCTCTAAAACTGGGAAACAGTGAACAGAGAATGTATGAGTTCCTCAAGATTGGTAATAGAAACAAGAGAAAGTACACAGTGATTCATCTACCTAGAGAAGTTACAGAGGTTTACACAGAGAATTCCAAGTATAAGTACAAGCAAATAAGAGAGACTTAGAAAACTGGTAAAACCTACACTGTTAATAGAGTTGGGAGTACTTAGCACTGTGAAAACAGCACTTTCGCAGAAAGAAATCTACTTCTCTAACACTGGAAAACAATGAACAGAGAATGTATGAGTTTCTCAAGATTGGTAACAGATAGAAACAAGAGAAAGTACACAGTGATTCATCTACCTAGAGAAGTTACAGAGGTTTACACAGAGAATTCCAAGTATAAGTACAAGCAAATAAGAGAGACTTAGAAAACTGGTAAAACCTACACTGTTGATAGAGTTGGGAGTACTTAGCACTGTGAAAGCAGCACTTTCGCCGAAAGAAATTTAGTTTTCTAAGTCTGTGAAACAGTGAAAAGAGAATGTATCTGTTTCTCAACATTGGTAACAGATAGAAACAAGAGAAAGTACACAGTGATTCATCTACCTAGAAAAGTTACAGAGGTTTACACAGAGAATTCCAAGGATAAGTTCAAGAAAATAAGAGAGACTTAGAAAACTTGTAAAACCTACATTGTTGATAGAGTTGGGAGTACTTAGCACTGTGAAAACAGCACTTTTGCCGAAGGAAATTTAGTTCTCTAAGTCCGTGAAACAGTGAAGAGAGAATGTATGAGTTTCTCAAGTTTGGTAACAGACAGAAACAAGCGAAAGTACACAGTGATTCATCTACCTAGAAAAGTTACAGAAGTTTACACAGAGAATTCCAAGGATAAGTACAAGAAAATAAGAGAGACTTAGAAAGCTGGTAAAACCTACATTGTTGATAGAGTTGGGAGTACTTAGCACTGTGAAAGCAGCACTTTCGCCGAAGGAAATTTACTTCTCTAAGTCCGTCAAACAGTGAACAGAGAATGTATGAGTTTCTCAAGTTTAGTAACAGATAGAAACAAGCGAAAGTACACAGTGATTCATCTACCTAGAAAAGTTACAGAGGTTTACACAGAGAATTCCAAGGATAAGTACAAGAAAATAAGAGAGACTTAGAAAACTGGTAAAACCTACATTGTTGATAGAGTTGGGAGTACTTAGCACTGTGAAAACCGCAGTTTCGCCGAAGGAAATTTAGTTCTCTAAGTCCGTGAAACAGTGAACGGAGAATGTATGAGTTTCTCAAGTTTGGTAACAGATAGAAACAAGCGAAAGTACACAGTGATTCATCTACCTAGAAAAGTTACAGAGGTTTACACAGAGAATTCCAAGGATAAGTACAAGAAAATAAGAGAGACTTAGAAATCTGGTAAAACCTACATTGTTAATAGAGTTGGGAGTACTTAGCACTGTGAAAACAGCACTTTCACAGAAAGAAATCTGCTTCTCTAACACTGGGAAACAATGAACAGAGAATGTATGAGTTTCTCAAGATTGGTAACAGATAGAAACAAGAGAAAGTACACAGTGATTCATCTACCTAGAGAAGTTACAGAGGTTTACACAGAGAATTCCAAGTATAAGTACAAGCAAATAAGAGAGACTTAGAAAACTGGTAAAACCTACACTGTTGATAGAGTTGGGAGTACTTAGCACTGTGAAAGCAGCACTTTCGCCGAAAGAAATTTAGTTTTCTAAGTCTGTGAAACAGTGAAAAGAGAATGTATCAGTTTCTCAACATTGGTAACAGATAGAAACAAGAGAAAGTACACAGTGATTCATCTACCTAGAAAAGTTACAGAGGTTTACACAGAGAATTCCAAGGATAAGTTCAAGAAAATAAGAGAGACTTAGAAAACTGGTAAAACCTACATTGTTGATAGAGTTGGGAGTACTCAGCACTGTGAAAGCAGCACTTTCGCCGAAGGAAATTTAGTTCTCTAAGTCCGTGAAACAGTGAACAGAGAATGTATGAGTTTCTCAAGTTTAGTAACAGATAGAAACAAGCGAAAGTACACAGTGATTCATCTACCTAGAAAAGTTTCAGAGGTTTACACAGAGAATTCCAAGGATAAGTACAAGAAAATAAGAGAGACTTAGAAAACTGGTAAAACCTACATTGTTGATAGAGTTGGCAGTACTTAGCACTGTGAAAACCGCAGTTTCGCCGAAGGAAATTTAGTTCTCTAAGTCCGTGAAACAGTGAACGGAGAATGTATGAGTTTCTCAAGATTGGTAACAGATAGAAACAAGAGAAAGTACACAGTGATTCATCTACCTAGAAAAGTTACAGAGGTTTACACAGAGAAAACCAAGTATAAGTACAAGAAAATAAGAGAGACGTAGAAAACTGGTAAAACCTACATTGTTGATAGACTTGGGAGTACTTAGCACTGTGAAAACAGCACTTTCGCCTAAAAAATCTACTTCTCTAAAACTGGGAAACAGTGAACGGAGAATGTATGAGTTCCTAAAGATTGGTAATAGAAACAAGAGAAAGTACACAGTGATTCATCTACCTAGAGAAGTTACAGAGGTTTACACAGAGAATTCCAAGTATAAGTACAAGCAAATAAGAGAGACTTAGAAAACTGGTAAAACCTACACTGTTAATAGAGTTGGGAGTACTTAGCACTGTGAAAACAGCACTTTCGCAGAAAGAAATCTACTTCTCTAACACTGGAAAACAATGAACAGAGAATGTATGAGTTTCTCAAGATTGGTAACAGATAGAAACAAGAGAAAGTACACAGTGATTCATCTACCTAGAGAAGTTACAGAGGTTTACACAGAGAATTCCAAGTATAAGTACAAGCAAATAAGAGAGACTTAGAAAACTGGTAAAACCTACACTGTTGATAGAGTTGGGAGTACTTAGCACTGTGAAAGCAGCACTTTCGCCGAAAGAAATTTAGTTTTCTAAGTCTGTGAAACAGTGAAAATAGAATGTATCAGTTTCTCAACATTGGTAACAGATAGAAACAAGAGAAAGTACACAGTGATTCATCTACCTAGAAAAGTTACAGGGGTTTACACAGAGAATTCCAAGTATAAGTACAAGCAAATAAGAGAGACTTAGAAAACTGGTAAAACCTACACTGTTGATAGAGTTGGGAGTACTTAGCACTGTGAAAGCAGCACTTTCGCCGAAAGAAATTTAGTTTTCTAAGTCTGTGAAACAGTGAAAAGAGAATGTATCAGTTTCTCAACATTGGTGACAGATAGAAACAAGAGAAAGTACACAGTGATTCATCTACCTAGAAAAGTTACAGAGGTTTACACAGAGAATTCCAAGGATAAGTTCAAGAAAATAAGAGAGACTTAGAAAACTTGTAAAACCTACATTGTTGATAGAGTTGGGAGTACTTAGCACTGTGAAAACAGCACTTTTGCCGAAGGAAATTTAGTTCTCTAAGTCCGTGAAACAGTGAAGAGAGAATGTATGAGTTTCTCAAGTTTGGTAACAGATAGAAACAAGCGAAAGTACACAGTGATTCATCTACCTAGAAAAGTTTCAGAGGTTTACACAGAGAATTCCAAGGATAAGTACAAGAAAATAAGAGAGACTTAGAAAACTGGTAAAACCTACATTGTTGATAGAGTTGGGAGTACTTAGCACTGTGAAAACAGCACTTTCGCCGAAGGAAATTTAGTTCTGTAAGTCCGTGAAACAGTGAACAGAGAATGTATGAGTTTCTCAAGTTTGGTAACAGATAGAAACAAGAGAAAGTACACAGTGATTCATCTACCTAGAAAAGTTACAGAGGTTTACACAGAGAATTCCAAGGATAAGTACAAGAAAATAAGAGAGACTTAGAAAACTGGTAAAACCTACATTGTTGATAGAGTTGGGAGTACTTAGCACTGTGAAAGCAGCACTTTCGCCGAAGGAAATTTAGTTCTCTAAGTCCGTGAAACAGTGAACAGAGAATGTATGAGTTTCTCAAGTTTAGTAACAGATAGAAACAAGCGAAAGTACACAGTGATTCATCTACCTAGAAAAGTTACAGAGGTTTACACAGAGAATTCCAAGGATAAGTACAAGAAAATAAGAGAGACTTAGAAAACTGGTAAAACCTACATTGTTGATAGAGTTGGGAGTACTTAGCACTGTGAAAACCGCAGTTTCGCCGAAGGAAATTTAGTTCTCTAAGTCCGTGAAACAGTGAACAGAGAATGTATGAGTTTCTCAAGATTGGTAACAGATAGAAACAAGAGAAAGTACACAGTGATTCATCTACCTAGAAAAGTTACAGAGGTTTACACAGAGAAAACCAAGTATAAGTACAAGAAAATAAGAGAGACTTAGAAAACCGGTAAAACCTACATTGTTGATAGAGTTGGGAGTACTTAGCACTGTGAAAACAGCACTTTCGCAGAAAGAAACCTACTTCTCTAACACTGGGAAACAGTGAACAGAGAATGTATGAGTTTCTCAAGTTTGGTAACAGATAGAAACAAGCGAAAGTACACAGTGATTCATCTACCTAGAAAAGTTACAGAGGTTTACACAGAGAATTCCAAGGATAAGTACAAGAAAATAAGAGAGACTTAGAAAACTGGTAAAACCTACATTGTTAATAGAGTTGGGAGTACTTAGCACTGTGAAAACAGCACTTTCGCAGAAAGAAATCTACTTCTCTAACACTGGGAAACAATGAACGGAGAATGTATGAGTTTCTCAAGATTGGTAACAGATAGAAACAAGAGAAAGTACACAGTGATTCATATACCTAGAGAAGTTACAGAGGTTTACACAGAGAATTCCAAGTATAAGTACAAGAAAATAAGAGAGACGTAGAAAACTGGTAAAACCTACATTGTTGATAGAGTTGGGAGTACTTAGCACTGTGAAAACAGCACTTTCGCCGAAAGAAATTTAGTTCTCTAAGTCCGTGAAACAGTGAACAGAGAATGTATGAGTTTCTCAAGATTGGTAACAGATAGAAACAAGAGAAAGTACACAGTGATTCATCTACCCAGAAAAGTTACAGAGGTTTACACAGAGAAAACCAAGTATAAGTACAAGAAAATAAGAGAGACGTAGACAACTGGTAAAACCTACATTGTTGATAGACTTGGGAGTACTTAGCACTGTGAAAACAGCACTTTCGCCTAAAAAATCTACTTCTCTAAAACTGGGAAACAGTTAACAGAGAATGTATGAGTTCCTCAAGATTGGTAATAGAAACAAGAGAAAGTACACAGTGATTCATCTACCTAGAGAAGTTACAGAGGTTTACACAGAGAATTCCAAGTATAAGTACAAGCAAATAAGAGAGACTTAGAAAACTGGTAAAACCTACACTGTTAATAGAGTTGGGAGTACTTAGCACTGTGAAAACAGCACTTTCGCAGAAAGAAATCTACTTCTCTAACACTGGAAAACAATGAACAGAGAATGTATGAGTTTCTCAAGATTGGTAACAGATAGAAACAAGAGAAAGTACACAGTGATTCATCTACCTAGAGAAGTTACAGAGGTTTACACAGAGAATTCCAAGTATAAGTACAAGCAAATAAGAGAGACTTAGAAAACTGGTAAAACCTACACTGTTGATAGAGTTGGGAGTACTTAGCACTGTGAAAGCAGCACTTTCGCCGAAAGAAATTTAGTTTTCTAAGTCTGTGAAACAGTGAAAAGAGAATGTATCAGTTTCTCAACATTGGTAACAGATAGAAACAAGAGAAAGTACACAGTGATTCATCTACCTAGAAAAGTTACAGAGGTTTACACAGAGAATTCCAAGGATAAGTTCAAGAAAATAAGAGAGACTTAGAAAACTTGTAAAACCTACATTGTTGATAAAGTTGGGAGTACTTAGCACTGTGAAAACAGCACTTTTGCCGAAGGAAATTTAGTTCTCTAAGTCCGTGAAACAGTGAAGAGAGAATGTATGAGTTTCTCAAGTTTGGTAACAGATAGAAACAAGCGAAAGTACACAGTGATTCATCTACCTAGAAAAGTTACAGAAGTTTACACAGAGAATTCCAAGGATAAGTACAAGAAAATAAGAGAGACTTAGAAAGCTGGTAAAACCTACATTGTTGATAGAGTTGGGAGTACTTAGCACTGTGAAAGCAGCACTTTCGCCGAAGGAAAATTAGTTCTCTAAGTCCGTGAAACAGTGAACAGAGAATGTATGAGTTTCTCAAGTTTAGTAACAGATAGAAACAAGCGAAAGTACACAGTGATTCATCTACCTAGAAAAGTTACAGAGGTTTACACAGAGAATTCCAAGGATAAGTACAAGAAAATAAGAGAGACTTAGAAAACTGGTAAAACCTACATTGTTGATAGAGTTGGGAGTACTTAGCACTGTGAAAAAGGCACTTTCGCCGAAGAAAATTTAGTTCTCTAAGTCCGTGAAACAGTGAACAGAGAATGTATGAGTTTCTCAAGTTTAGTAACAGATAGAAACAAGCGAAAGTACACAGTGATTCATCTACCTAGAAAAGTTACAGAGGTTTACACAGAGAATTCCAAGGATAAGTACAAGAAAATAAGAGAGACTTAGAAAACTTGTAAAACCTACATTGTTAATAGAGTTGGGAGTACTTAGCACCGTGAAAACAGCACTTTCGCAGAAAGAAATCTACTTCTCTAAGACTGGGAAACAGTGAACAGAGAACGTATGAGTTTCTCAAGATTGGTAACAGATAGAAACAAGAGAAAGTACACAGTGATTCATCTACCTAGAAAAGTTACAGAGGTTTACACAGAGAATTCCAAGGATAAGTACAAGAAAATAAGAGAGACTTAGAAAACCGGTAAAACCTACATTGTTGATAGAGTTGGGAGTACTTAGCACTGTGAAAACAGTACTTTCGCAGAAAGAATTCTACTTCTCTAACACTGGGAAACAGTGAACAGAGAATGCATGAGTTTCTCCAGATTGGTAACAGATAGAAACAAGAGAAAGTATACAGTGATTCATCTACCTAGAGAAGTTACAGAGGTTTACACAGAGAATTCCAAGTATAAGTACTAGAAAATAAGAGAGACTTAGAAAACTGGTAAAACCTACATTGTTGATAGAGTTGGGAGTACTTAGCACTGTGAAAACAGCACTTTCGTCGAAGGAAATTTAGTTCTCTAAGTCCGTGAAACAGTGAACAGAGAATGTATGAGTTTCTCAAGTTTGGTAACAGATAGAAACAAGCGAAAGTACACAGTGATTCATCTACCTATAAAAGTTACAGAGGTCGTTACAGAGAATTCCAAGGATAATTACAAGAAAATAAGAGAGACTTAGTAAACTGGTAAAACCTACATTGTTGATAGAGTTGGGAGTACTTAGCATTGTGAAAACAGCACTTTCGCCGAAGGAAATTTACTTCTCTAAGTCCGTCAAACAGTGAACAGAGAATGTCTGAGTTTCTCAAGTTTGGTAACAGATAGAAACAAGCGAAAGTACACAGTGATTCATCTACCTAGAAAAGTTACAGAGGTTTACACAGAGAATTCCAAGTAAAAGTACAAGCAAATAAGAGAGACTTAGAAAACTGGTAAAACCTACATTGTTGATAGAGTTGGGAGTACTTAGCACTGTGAAAGCAGCACTTTCGCAGAAAGAAATCTACTTCTCTAAGACTGGGAAAAAGTGAACAGAGAATGTATGAGTTTGTCAAGTTTGGTAACAGATAGAAAGAAGCGAAAGTACACAGTGATTCATCTACCTAGAAAAGTTACAGAGGTTTACACAGAGAATTCCAAGGATAAGTAGAAGAAAATAAGAGAGACATAGCAAACTGGTAAAACCTACATTGTTGATAGAGTTGGGAGTACTTAGCACTGTGAAAACAGCACTTTCGCAGAAAGAAATCTACTTCTCTAAGACTGGGAAACAGTGAACAGAGAATGTATGAGTTTGTCAAGTTTGGTAACAGATAGAAAGAAGCGGAAGTACACAGTGATTCATCTACCTAGAAAAGTTACAGAGGTTTACACAGAGAATTCCAAGGATAAGTACAAGAAAATAAGAGAGACTTAGCAAACTGGTAAAACCTACATTGTTGATAGAGTTGGGAGTACTTAGCACTGTGAAAACAGCACTTTCGCCGAAGGAAAATTAGTTCTCTAAGTCCGTGAAACAGTGAACAGAGAATGTATGAGTTTCTCAAGTTTGGTAACAGATAGAAACAAGCGGAGGTGTACAGTGATTCATCTACCTAGAAAAGTTACAGAGGTTTACACAGAGAAAACCAAGTATAAGTACAAGAAAATAAGAGAGACTTAGAAAACTGGTAAAACCTACATTGTTGATAGAGTTGGGAGTACTTAGCACTGTGAAAGCAGCACTTTCGCAGAAAGAAATCTACTTCTCTAAGACTGGGAAACAGTGAACAGAGAATGTATGAGTTTCTCAAGATTGGTAACAGATAGAAACAAGAGAAAGTACACAGTGATTCATCTACCTAGAGAAGTTACAGAGGTTTACACAGAGAATTCCAAGTATAAGTACAAGAAAATAAGAGAGACTTAGAAAACTGGTAAAACCTACATTGTTGATAGAGTTGGGAGTACATAGCACTGTGAAAACAGCACTTTCGTCGAAGGAAATTTAGTTCTCTAAGTCCGTGAAACAGTGAACAGAGAATGTATGAGTTTCTCAAGTTTGGTAACAGATAGAAACAAGCGAAAGTACACAGTGATTCATCTACCTAGAAAAGTTACAGAGGTCTTTACAGAGAATTCCAAGGATAAGTACAAGAAAATAAGAGAGACTTAGTAAACTGGTAAAACCTACATTGTTGATAGAGTTGGGAGTACTTAGCACTGTGAAAACAGCACTTTCGCCGAAGGAAATTTACTTCTCTAAGTCGGTCAAACAGTGAACAGAGAATGTATGAGTTTCTCAAGTTTGGTAACAGATAGAAACAAGCGAAAGTACACAGTGATTCATTTACCTAGAAAAGTTACAGAGGTTTACACAGAGAATTCCAAGTATAAGTACAAGCAAATCAGAGAGACTTAGAAAACTGATAAAACCTACATTGTTGATAGAGTTGGGAGTACTTAGCACTGTGAAAGCAGCACTTTCGCAGAAAGAAATCTACTTCTCTAAGACTGGGAAACAGTGAACAGAGAATGTATGAATTTCTCAAGATTGGTAACAGATAGAAACAAGAGAAAGTACACAGTGATTCATCTACCTAGAGAAGTTACAGAGGTTTACACAGAGAATTCCCAGTATAAGTACAAGAAAATAAGAGAGACTTAGAAAACTGGTAAAACCTACACTGTTGATAGAGTTGGGAGTACTTAGCACTGTGAAAACAGCACTTTCGCCGAAAGAAATTTAGTTTTCTAAGTCCGTGAAACAGTGAAAAAAGAATGTATCCGTTTCTCAAGATTGGTAACAGATAGAAACAGGAGAAAGTACACAGTGATTCATCTACCTAGAAAAGTTACAGAGGTTTACACAGAGAATTCCAAGGATAAGTACAAGAAAATAAGAGAGACTTAGAAAACTGGTAAAACCTACATTGTTGATAGAGTTGGGAGTACTTAGCACTGTGAAAGCAGCACTTTCCCAGAAAGAAATCTACTTCTCTAACACTGGGAAACAGGGAACAGAGAATGTATGTGTTTCCCAAGATTGGTAACAGATAGAAACAAGAGAAAGTACACAGTGATTCATCTACCTAGAGAAGTTACAGAAGTTCACTCAGAGAATTCCATGTATAAGAACAAGAAAATAAGAGAGACTTAGAAAACTGGTAAAACCTACATTGTGGATAGAGTTGGGAGTATTTAGCACTGTGAAAACAGCACTTTCCCAGACAGAAATCTACTTCTCTAAGACTGGGAAACAGTGAACAGAGAATGTATGAGTTTCTCAAGTTTGGTAACAGATAGAAACAAGGGAAAGTACACAGTGATTCATCTACCTAGAAAAGTTACAGAGGTTTACACAGAGAATTCCAAGGATAAGTACAGGAAAATAAGAGAGACTTAGAACACTGGTAAAACCTACATTGTTGATAGAGTTGGGAGTACTTAGCACTGTGAAAACAGCACTTTCGCAGAAAGAAATCTACTTCTCTAAGACTGGGAAACAGTGAACAGAGAATGTATGAGTTTCTCAAGTTTGGTAACAGATAGAAAGAAGCGAAAGTACACAGTGATTCATCTACCTAGAAAAGTTACAGAGGTTTACACAGAGAATTCCAAGGATAAGTACAAGAAAATAAGAGAGACTTAGCAAACTGGTAAAACCTACATTGTTGATAGTGTTGGGAGTACTTAGCACTGTGAAAACAGCACTTTCGCCGAAGGAAATTTAGTTCTCTAAGTCCGTGAAACAGTGAACAGAGAATGTATGAGTTTCTCAAGTTTGGTAACAGATAGAAACAGCGAAAGTACACAGTGATTCATCTACCTAGAAAAGTTACAGAGGTTTACGCAGAGAATGCCAAGGATAAGTACAAGAAAATAAGAGAGACTTAGAAAACTGGTAAAACCTACATTGTTGATAGAGTTGGGAGTACTTAGCACTGTGAAAACAGCACTTTCGCCGAAGGAATATTAGTTCTCTAAGTCCGTGAAACAGTGAACAGAGAATGTATGAGTTTCTCCAGTTTGGTAACAGATAGAAACAAGCGAAAGTACACAGTGATTCATCTACCTAGAAAAGTTACAGAGGTTTGCACAGAGAATTCCAAGGATAAGTACAAGAAAATAAGAGAGACTTAGAAAGCCGGTAAAACCTACATTGTTGATAGAGTTGGGAGTACTTAGCACTGTGAAAACAGCACTTTCGCAGAAAGAAACCTACTTCTCTAACACTGGGAAACAGTGAACAGAGAATGTATGAGTATCTCAAGATTGGTAACAGATAGAAACAAGAGAAAGTACACAGTGATTCATCTACCTAGAGAAGTTACAGAAGTTTACTCACAGAATTCCATGTATAAGTACAAGAAAATAAGAGAGACTCAGAAAACTGGTAAAATCTACATTGTGGATAGAGTTGGGAGTACTTAGCACTGTGAAAACAGCACTTTCGCCGAAGGAAATTTAGTTCTCTAAGTCCTTGAAACGGTGAACAGAGAATGTATGAGTTTCTCAAGTTTGGTAACAGATAGAAACAAGCGAAAGTACACAGTGATTCATCTACCTAGAAAAGTTACAGAGGTTTACACAGAGAATTCCAAGGATAAGTACAAGAAAAAAAGAGAGACTTAGAAAACTGGTAAAACCTACATTGTTGATAAAGTTGGGAGTACTTAGCACTGTGAAAACAGCACTTACGCCGAAGGAAATTTACTTCTCTAAGTCCGTCAAACAGTGAACAGAGAATGTATGAGTTTCTCAAGTTTGGTAACAGATAGAAAGAATCGAAAGTACACAGTGATTCATCTACCTAGAAAAGTTACAGAGGTTTACACAGAGAATTCCAAGGATAAGTACAAGAAAATAAGAAAGACTTAGCAAACTGGTAAAACCTACATTGTTGATAGAGTTGGGAGTACTTAGCACTGTGAAAACAGCACTTTCGCCGAAGGAAATTTAGTTCTCTAAGTCCGTGAAACAGTGAACAGAGAATGTATGAGTTTTTCAAGTTTGGTAACAGATAGAAACAAGCGGAAGTACACAGTGATTCATCTACCTAGAAAAGTTACTGAGTTTTACACAGAGAATTCCAAGGATAAGTATAAGAAAATAAGAGAGACTTAGAAAACCGGTAAAACCTACATTGTTGATAGAGTTGGGAGTACTTAGCACTGTGAAAACAGCACTTAAGCAGAAATAAATCTACTTCTCTAACACTGGGAAACACTGAACAGAGAATGTATGAGTTTCTCAAGATTGGTAACAGATAGAAACAAGAGAAAGTACACAGTGATTCTTATACCTAGAGAAGTTACAGAGGTTTACACAGAGAATTCCAAGTATAAGTATAAGAAAACAAGAGACACTTAGAAAACCGGTAAAACCTACATTGTTCATAGAGTTGGGAGTACTTAGCACTGTGAAAACAGCACTTTCGCAGCAAGAAGTCTACTTATCTAACACTGGGAAACAGTGAACAGAGAATGTATCAGTTTCTCAAGATTGGTAACAGATAGAAAGAAGCGAAAGTACACAGTGATTCATCTACCTAGAAAAGTTACAGAGGTTAAAACAGAGAATTCCAAGGATAAGTACAAGAAAACAAGAGAGACTTAGCAAACTGGTAAAACTACTTTTTTGATAGAGTTGGGAGTACTTAGCACTGTGAAAACCGCAGTTTCGCCGAAGGAAATTTAGTTCTCTAAGTCCGTGAAACAGTGAACAGAGAATGTATGAGTTTCTCAAGTTTGGTAACAGATAGAAAGAAGCGAAAGTACACAGTGATTCATCTACCTAGAAAAGTTACAGAGGTTTACACAGAGAATTCCAAGGATAAGTACAAGAAAATAAGAGAGACTTAGAAGACTGCTAAAACCTACATTGTTGATAGAGTTGGGAGTACATAGTACTGTGAAAACCGCAGTTTCGCCGAAGGAAATTTAGTTCTCTAAGTCCGTGAAACAGTGAACAGAGAATGTATGAGTTTCTCAAGTTTGGTAACAGATAGAAACAAGCCAAAGTACACAGTGATTCATCTACCTAGAAAAGTTACAGAGGTTTACACAGAGAATTCCAAGGATAAGTACAAGAAAATAAGAGAGACTTAGAAAACTGGTAAAACCTACATTGTTGATAGAGTTGGGAGTACTTAGCACTGTGAAAACAGCACTTTCGCCGAAGGAAATTTAGTTCTGTAAGTCCGTGAAACAGTGAACAGAGAATGTATGAGTTTCTCAATTTTGGTAACAGATAGAAACAAGCGAAAGTACACAGTGATTCATCTACCTAGAAAAGTTACAGAGGTTTACACAGAGAATTCCAAGGATAAGTAGAAGAAAATAAGAGAGACTTAGAAAACTGGTAAAACCTACATTGTGGATAGAGTTGGGAGTACATAGCACTGTGAAAACAGCATTTTCGCCGAAGGAAATTTAGTTCCGTAAGTCCGTGAAACAGTGAACAGAGAATGTATGAGTTTCTCAAGTTTGGTAACAGATGGAAACAAGAGAAAGTACACAGTGATTCATCTACCTAGAAAAGTTACAGAGGTTTACACAGAGAATTCCAAGTATAAGTACAAGAAAATAAGAGAGACTTAGAAAACTGGTAAAACCTACATTGTTGATAGAGTTGGGAGTACGTAGCACTGTGAAAACAGCACTTTCGCCAAAAGAAATTCAGTTCTCTAAGTCGGTGAAACATTTAACAGAGAATGTATGAGTTTCTCAAGATTGGTAACAGATAGAAACAAGAGAAAGTACACAGTGATTCATCTACCTAGAAAAGTTTCAGAGGTTTACACAGAGAATTCCAAGGATAAGTACAAGAAAATAAGAGAGACTTAGAAAACTGGTAAAACCTACATTGTTGATAGAGTTGGGAGTACTTAGCACTGTGAAAACAGCACTTTCGCCGAAGGAAATTTAGTTCTCTAAGTCCGTGAAACAGTGAACAGAGAATGTATGAGTTTCTCCAGTTTGGTAACAGATAGAAACAAGCGAAAGTACACAGTGATTCATCTACCTAGAAAAGTTACAGAAGTTTACACAGAGAATTCCAAGGATAAGTACAAGAAAATAAGAGAGACTTAGAAAACTGTAAAACCTACATTGTTGATAGAGTTGGGAGTACTTAGCACTGTGAAAGCAGCACTTTCGCAGAAAGAAATCTACTTCTCTAACACTGGAAAACAGTGAACAGAGAATGTATGAGTTTCTCAAGGTTGGTAACAGATAGAAACAAGAGAAAGTACACAGTGATTCATATACCTAGAGAAGTTACAGAGGTTTACACAGAGAACTCCAAGTATACGTACAAGAAAATAAGAGAGACTTAGAAAACTGGTGAAACCTACATTGTTGATAGAGTTGGGAGTACTTAGCACTGTGAAAACAGCACTTTCGTCGAAGGAAATTTAGTTCTCTAAGTCCGTGAAACAGTGAACAGAGAATGTATGAGTTTCTCAAGTTTGGTAACAGATAGAAACAAGCGAAAGTACACAGTGATTCATCTACCTAGAAAAGTTACAGAGGTTTACACAGAGAATTCCAAGGATACGTACAAGAAAATAAGAGAGACTTAGAAAACTGGTAAAACCTACCTTGTTGATAGAGTTGGGAGTACTTAGCACTGTGAAAACAGCACTTTCACCGAAGGAAATTTAGTTCTCTAAGTCCGTGAAACAGTGAACAGAGAATGTATGAGTTTCTCAAGTTTGGTAACAGATAGAAACAAGCGAAAGTACACAGTGATTCATCTACCTAGAAAAGTTACAGAGGTTTACACAGAGAATTCCAAGTATAAGTACAAGAAAATAAGAGAGACTTAGAAAACCGGTAAAACCTACATTGTTGATAGAGTAGAGAGTACTTAGCGCTGGGAAAACAGCACTTTCGCAGAAAGAAATCTACTTCTCTAACACTGGGAAACAGTGAACAGAGAATGTATGAGTTTCTCAAGATTGGTAACAGATAGAAACAAGAGAAAGTACACAGTGATTCACATACCTAGAGAAGTTACAGAGGTTTACACAGAGAATTCCAAGTATAAGTACAAGAAAATAAGAGAGACTTAGAAAACTGGTGAAACCTACATTGTTGATAGAGTTGGGAGTACTTAGCACTGTGAAAACAGCACTTTCGCCGAAAGAAATTTAGTTCTCTAAGTCCGTGAAACATTTAACAGAGAATGTATGAGTTTCCCAAGATTGGTAACAGATAGAAACAAGAGAAAGTACACAGTGATTCATCTACCTAGAAAAGTTACCGAGGTTTAGACAGAGAAAACCAAGTATAAGTGCAAGAAAATAAGAGAGACTTAGAAAGCTGGTAAAACCTACATTGTTGATAGAGTTGGGAGTACTTAGCACTGTGAAAACAGCACTTTCGCCGAAGGAAATTTAGTTCTCTAAGTTCGTGAAACAGTGAACAGAGAATGTATGAGTTTCTCAAGTTTGGTAACAGATAGAAACAAGCGAAAGTACACAGTGATTCATCTACCGAGAAAAGTTACAGAGGTTTACACAGAGAATTCCAAGGATAAGTACAAGAAAATAAGAGAGATTTAGAAAACTGGTAAAACCTACATTGTTGATAGAGTTGGGAGTACTTAGCACTGTGAAAACAGCACTTTCGCCGAAGGAAATTTAGTTCTCTAAGTCCGTGAAACAGTGAACAGAGAATGTATGAGTTTCTCAAGTTTGGCAACAGACAGAAACAAGCGAAAGTACACAGTGATTCATCTACCTAGAAAAGTTACAGAGGTTTACACAGAGAATTCCAAGGATAAGTACAAGAAAATAAGAGAGACTTGGAAAACTGGTAAAACCTACATTGTTGATAGAGTTGGGAGTACTTAGCACTGTGAAAACAGCACTTTCGCCGAAGGAAATTTAGTTCTCTAAGTCCGTGAAACAGTGAACAGAGAATGTATGAGTTTCTCAAGTTTGGTAACAGATAGAAACAAGCGAAAGTACACAGTGATTCATCTACCTAGAAAAGTTACAGAGGTTTACACAGAGAATTCCAAGGATAAGTACAAGAAAATAAGAGAGACTTAGAAAACTGGTAAAACCTACATTGTTGATAGAGTTGGGAGTACTTAGCACTGTGAAAACAGCACTTTCGCAGAAAGAAATCTACTTCTCTAATACTGGGAAACAGTGAACAGAGAATGTATGAGTTTCTCAAGTTTGGTAACAGATAGAAAGAAGCGAAAGTACACAGTGATTCATCTACCTAGAAAAGTTACAGAGGTTAAAACAGAGAATTCCAAGGATAAGTACAAGAAAACAAGAGAGACTTAGCAAACTGGTAAAACTACTTTTTTGATAGAGTTGGGAGTACTTAGCACTGTGAAAACCGCAGTTTCGCCGAAGGAAATTTACTTCTCTAAGTCCGTGAAACAGTGAACAGAGAATGTATGAGTTTCTCAAGTTTGGTAACAGATAGAAACAAGCGAAAGTACACAGTGATTCATCTACCTAGAAAAGTTACAGAGGTTTACACAGAGAATTCCAAGGATAAGTACAAGAAAATAAGAGAGACTTAGAAAACTGGTAAAACCTACATTGTTAATAGAGTTGGGAGTACTTAGCACTGTGAAAACAGCACTTTCGCAGAAAGAAATCTACTTCTCTAACACTGGGAAACAATGAACAGAGAATGTATGAGTTTATCAAGGTTGGTAACAGATAGAAACAAGAGAAAGTACACAGTGATTCATCTACCTAGAAAAGTTACAGAGGTTTACACAGAGAATTCCAAGGATAAGTACAAGAAAATAAGAGAGACTTAGAAAACTGGTAAAACCTACATTGTTGATAGAGTTGGGAGTACTTAGCACTGTGAAAACAGCACTTTCGTCGAAGGAAATTTAGTTCTCTAAGTCCGTGAAACAGTGAACAGAGAATGTATGAGTTTCTCAAGTTTGGTAACAGATAGAAAGAAGCGAAAGTACACAGTGATTCATCTACCTAGAAAAGTTACAGAGGTTTACACAGAGAATTCCAAGGATAAGTACAAGAAAATAAGAGAGACTTAGAAGACTGGTAAAACCTACATTGTTGATAGAGTTGGGAGTACATAGTACTGTGAAAACCGCAGTTTCGCCGAAGGAAATTTAGTTCTCTAAGTCCGTGAAACAGTGAACAGAGAATGTATGAGTTTCTCAAGTTTGGTAACAGATAGAAACAAGCCAAAGTACACAGTGATTCATCTACCTAGAAAAGTTACAGAGGTTTACACAGAGAATTCCAAGGATAAGTACAAGAAAATAAGAGAGACTTAGAAAACTGGTAAAACCTACATTGTTGATAGAGTTGGGAGTACTTAGCACTGTGAAAACAGCACTTTCGCCGAAGGAAATTTAGTTCTCTAAGTCCGTGAAACAGTGAACAGAGAATGTATGAGATTCTCAAGTTTGGTAACAGATAGAAACAAGCGAAAGTACACAGTGATTCATCTACCTAGAAAAGTTACAGAGGTTTACACAGAGAATTCCAAGGATAAGTACAAGAAAGTAAGAGAGACATAGAAAACCGGTAAAACCTACATTGTTGATAGAGTTGGGAGTACTTAGCACTGTGAAAACAGCACTTTCGCAGAAAGAAACCTACTTCTCTAACACTGGGAAACAGTGAACAGAGAATGTATGAGTTTCTCAAGTTTGGTAACAGATAGAAACAAGCGAAAGTACACAGTGATTCATCTACCTAGAAAAGTTACAGAGGTTTACACAGAGAATTCCAAGGATAAGTACAAGAAAATAAGAGAGACTTAGAAGACTGGTAAAACCTACATTGTTGATAGAGTTGGGAGTACATAGTACTGTGAAAACCGCAGTTTCGCCGAAGGAAATTTAGTTCTCTAAGTCCGTGAAACAGTGAACAGAGAATGTATGAGTTTCTCAAGTTTGGTAACAGATAGAAACAAGCCAAAGTACACAGTGATTCATCTACCTAGAAAAGTTACAGAGGTTTACACAGAGAATTCCAAGGATAAGTACAAGAAAATAAGAGAGACTTAGAAAACTGGTAAAACCTACATTGTTGATAGAGTTGGGAGTACTTAGCACTGTGAAAACAGCACTTTCGCCGAAGGAAATTTAGTTCTGTAAGTCCGTGAAACAGTGAACATAGAATGTATGAGTTTCTCAATTTTGGTAACAGATAGAAACAAGCGAAAGTACACAGTGATTCATCTACCTAGAAAAGTTACAGAGGTTTACACAGAGAATTCCAAGGATAAGTACAAGAAAATAAGAGAGACTTAGAAAACTGGTAAAACCTACATTGTGGATAGAGTTGGGAGTACTTAGCACTGTGAAAACACCATTTTCGCCGAAGGAAATTTAGTTCCGTAAGTCCGTGAAACAGTGAACAGAGAATGTATGAGTTTCTCAAGTTTGGTAACAGATGGAAACAAGAGAAACTACACAGTGATTCATCTACCTAGAAAAGTTACAGAGGTTTACACAGAGAATTCCAAGTATAAGTACAAGAAAATAAGAGAGACTTAGAAAACTGGTAAAACCTACATTGTTGATAGAGTTGGGAGTACGTAGCACTGTGAAAACAGCACTTTCGCCAAAAGAAATTCAGTTCTCTAAGTCGGTGAAACATTTAACAGATAATGTATGAGTTTCTCAAGATTGGTAACAGATAGAAACAAGAGAAAGTACACAGTGATTCATCTACCTAGAAAAGTTTCAGAGGTTTACACAGAGAATTCCAAGGATAAGTACAAGAAAATAAGAGAGACTTAGAAAACTGGTAAAACCTACATTGTTGATAGAGTTGGGAGTACTTAGCACTGTGAAAACAGCACTTTCGCCGAAGGAAATTTAGTTCTCTAAGTCCGTGAAACAGTGAACAGAGAATGTATGAGTTTCTCCAGTTTGGTAACAGATAGAAACAAGCGAAAGTACACAGTGATTCATCTACCTAGAAAAGTTACAGAAGTTTACACAGAGAATTCCAAGGATAAGTACAAGAAAATAAGAGAGACTTAGAAAACTGTAAAACCTACATTGTTGATAGAGTTGGGAGTACTTAGCACTGTGAAAGCAGCACTTTCGCAGAAAGAAATCTACTTCTCTAACACTGGAAAACAGTGAACAGAGAATGTATGAGTTTCTCAAGGTTGGTAACAGATAGAAACAAGCGAAAGTACACAGTGATTCATCTACCTAGAAAAGTTACAGAGGTTTACACAGAGAATTCCAAGGATAAGTACAAGAAAATAAGAGAGACTTAGAAAACTGGTAAAACCTACATTGTTAATAGAGTTGGGAGTACTTAGCACTGTGAAAACAGCACTTTCGCAGAAAGAAATCTACTTCTCTAACACTGGGAAACAATGAACAGAGAATGTATGAGTTTCTCAAGGTTGGTAACAGATAGAAACAAGAGAAAGTACACAGTGATTCATCTACCTAGAAAAGTTACAGAGGTTTACACAGAGAATTCCAAGGATACGTACAAGAAAATAAGAGAGACTTAGAAAACTGGTAAAACCTACCTTGTTGATAGAGTTGGGAGTACTTAGCACTGTGAAAACAGCACTTTCACCGAAGGAAATTTAGTTCTCTAAGTCCGTGAAACAGTGAACAGAGAATGTATGAGTTTCTCAAGTTTGGTAACAGATAGAAACAAGCGAAAGTACACAGTGATTCATCTACCTAGAAAAGTTACAGAGGTTTACACAGAGAATTCCAAGTATAAGTACAAGAATATAAGAGAGACTTAGAAAACCGGTAAAACCTACATTGTTGATAGAGTAGAGAGTACTTAGCGCTGGGAAAACAGCACTTTCGCAGAAAGAAATCTACTTCTCTAACACTGGGAAACAGTGAACAGAGAATGTATGAGTTTCTCAAGATTGGTAACAGATAGAAACAAGAGAAAGTACACAGTGATTCACATACCTAGAGAAGTTACAGAGGTTTACACAGAGAATTCCAAGTATAAGTACAAGAAAATAAGAGAGACTTAGAAAACTGGTGACACCTACATTGTTGATAGAGTTGGGAGTACTTAGCACTGTGAAAACAGCACTTTCGCCGAAAGAAATTTAGTTCTCTAAGTCCGTGAAACATTTAACAGAGAATGTATGAGTTTCCCAAGATTGGTAACAGATAGAAACAAGAGAAAGTACACAGTGATTCATCTACCTAGAAAAGTTACCGAGGTTTAGACAGAGAAAACCAAGTATAAGTACAAGAAAATAAGAGAGACTTAGAAAACTGGTAAAACCTACATTGTTGATAGAGTTGGGAGTACTTAGCACTGTGAAAACAGCACTTTCGCCGAAGGAAATTTAGTTCTCTAAGTTCGTGAAACAGTGAACAGAGAATGTATGAGTTTCTCAAGTTTGGTAACAGATAGAAACAAGCGAAAGTACACAGTGATTCATCTACCTAGAAAAGTTACAGAGGTTTACACAGAGAATTCCAAGGAGAAGTACAAGAAAATAAGAGAGACTTAGAAAACTGGTAAAACCTACATTGTTGATAGAGTTGGGAGTACTTAGCACTGTGAAAACAGCACTTTTGCCGAAGGAAATTTAGTTCTCTAAGTCCGTGAAACAGTGAACAGAGAATGTATGAGTTTCTCAAGTTTGGCAACAGACAGAAACAAGCGAAAGTACACAGTGATTCATCTACCTAGAAAAGTTACAGAGGTTTACACAGAGAATTCCAAGGATAAGTACAAGAAAATAAGAGAGACTTGGAAAACTGGTAAAACGTACATTGTTGATAGAGTTGGGAGTACTTAGCACTGTGAAAACAGCACTTTCGCCGAAGGAAATTTAGTTCTCTAAGTCCGTGAAACAGTGAACAGAGAATGTATGAGTTTCTCAAGTTTGGTAACAGATAGAAACAAGCGAAAGTACACAGTGATTCATCTACCTAGAAAAGTTACAGAGGTTTACACAGAGAATTCCAAGGATAAGTACAAGAAAATAAGAGAGACTTAGAAAACTGGTAAAACCTACATTGTTGATAGAGTTGGGAGTACTTAGCACTGTGAAAACAGCACTTTCGCAGAAAGAAATCTACTTCTCTAAGACTGGGAAACAGTGAACAGAGAATGTATGAGTTTCTCAAGTTTGGTAACAGATAGAAAGAAGCGAAAGTACACAGTGATTCATCTACCTAGAAAAGTTACAGAGGTTTACACAGAGAATTCCAAGGATAAGTACAAGAAAACAAGAGAGACTTAGCAAACTGGTAAAACTACTTTTTTGATAGAGTTGGGAGTACTTAGCACTGTGAAAACAGCACTTTCGCTGAAGGAAATTTAGTTCTCTAAGTCCGTGAAACAGTGAACAGAGAATGTATGAGTTTCTCAAGTTTGGTAACAGATAGAAACAAGCGGAAGTACACAGTGATTCATCTACCTAGAAAAGTTACAGAGGTTTACACAGAGAATTCCAAGGATAAGTACAAGAAAATGAGAGAGACTTAGAAAACCGGTAAAACCTACATTGTTGATAGAGTTGGGAGTACTTAGCACTGTGAAAAAAGCACTTAAGCAGAAAGAAATCTACTTCTCTAACACTGGGAAACACTGAACAGAGAATGTATGAGTTTCTCAAGATTGGTAACAGATAGAAACAAGAGAAAGTACACAGTGATTCATATAGCTAGAGAAGTTACAGAGGTTTACACAGAGAATTCCAAGTATAAGTACAAGAAAATAAGAGACACCTAGAAAACCGGTAAAACCTACATTGTTGATAGAGTTGGGAGTACTTAGCACTGTGAAAACAGCACTTTCGCAGAAAGAATTCTACTTCTCTAACACTGGGAAACAGTGAACAGAGAATGTATGAGTTTCTCAAGATTGGTAACAGATAGAAACAAGAGAAAGTATACAGTGATTCATATACCTAGAGAAGTTACAGAGGTTTACACAGAGAATTCCAAGTATAAGTACAAGAAAATAAGAGAGACTTAGAAAACCGGTAAAACCTACACTGTTGATAGAGTTGGGAGTACTTAGCACTGTGAAAGCAGCACTTTCGCAGAAAGAAATCTACTTCTCTAAGACTGGGAAACAGTGAACAGAGAATGTATGAGTTTCTCAAGATTGGTAAGAGATAGAAACAAGAGAAAGTACACAGTGATTCATCTACCTAGAAAAGTTACAGAGGTTTACACAGAGAATTCCAAGTATAAGTACAAGAAAATAAGAGAGACTTAGAAAACTGGTAAAACCTACATTGTTGATAGAGTTGGAAGTACTTAGCACTGTGAAAACAGCACTTTCGCCGAAGGAAATTTAGTTCTCTAAGTCCGTGAAACAGTGAACAGAGAATGTATGAGATTCTCAAGTTTGGTAACAGATAGAAACAAGCGAAAGTACACAGTGATTCATCTACCTAGAAAAGTTACAGAGGTTTACACAGAGAATTCCAAGGATAAGTACAAGAAAGTAAGAGAGACATAGAAAACCGGTAAAACCTACATTGTTGATAGAGTTGGGAGTACTTAGCACTGTGAAAACAGCACTTTCGCAGAAAGAAACCTACTTCTCTAACACTGGGAAACAGTGAACAGAGAATGTATGAGTTTCTCAAGTTTGGTAACAGATAGAAACAAGCGAAAGTACACAGTGATTCATCTACCTAGAAAAGTTACAGAGGTTTACACAGAGAATTCCAAGGATAAGTACAAGAAAATAAGAGAGACTTAGAAAACTGGTAAAACCTACATTGTTAATAGAGTTGGGAGTACTTAGCACTGTGAAAACAGCACTTTCGCAGAAAGAAATCTACTTCTCTAACACTGGGAAACAATGAACAGAGAATGTATGAGTTTCTCAAGATTGGTAACAGATAGAAACAAGAGAAAGTACACAGTGATTCATCTACCTAGAGAAGTTACAGAGGTTTACACAGAGAAATCCAAGTATAAGTACAAGAAAAAAAGAGAGACTTAGAAAACTGGTAAAACCTACATTGTTGATAGAGTTGGGAGTACTTAGCACTGTGAAAACAGCACTTTCGTCGAAGGAAATTTAGTTCTCTAAGTCCGTGAAACAGTGAACAGAGAATGTATGAGTTTCTCAAGTTTGGTAACAGATAGAAACAAGAGAAAGTACACAGTGATTCATCTACCTAGAAAAGTTACAGAGGTTTACACAGAGAATTCCAAGGATAAGTACAAGAAAATAAGAGAGACTTAGAAAACTGGTAAAACCTACATTGTTGATAGAGTTGGGAGTACTTAGCACTGTGAAAACCGCAGTTTCGCCGAAGGAAATTTAGTTCTCTAAGTCCGTGAAACAGTGAACAGAGAATGTATGAGTTTCTCAAGTTTGGTAACAGATAGAAACAAGCGAAAGTACACAGTGATTCACCTACCTAGAAAAGTTACAGAGGTTTACACAGAGAATTCCAAGGATAAGTACAAGAAAATAAGAGAGACTTAGAAAACTGGTAAAACCTACATTGTTAATAGAGTTGGGAGTACTTAGCACTGTGAAAACAGCACTTTCGCAGAAAGAAATCTACTTCTCTAACACTGGGAAACAATGAACAGAGAATGTATGAGTTTCTCAAGATTGGTAACAGATAGAAACAAGAGAAAGTACACAGTGATTCATCTACCTAGAGAAGTTACAGAGGTTTACACAGAGAATTCCAAGTATAAGTACAAGAAAAAAAGAGAGACTTAGAAAACTGGTAAAACCTACATTGTTGATAGAGTTGGGAGTACTTAGCACTGTGAAAACAGCACTTTCGTCGAAGGAAATTTAGTTCTCTAAGTCCGTGAAACAGTGAACAGAGAATGTATGAGTTTCTCAAGTTTGGTAACAGATAGAAACAAGAGAAAGTACACAGTGATTCATCTACCTAGAAAAGTTACAGAGGTTTACACAGAGAATTCCAAGGATAAGTACAAGAAAATAAGAGAGACTTAGAAAACTGGTAAAACCTACATTGTTGATAGAGTTGGGAGTACTTAGCACTGTGAAAACCGCAGTTTCGCCGAAGGAAATTTAGTTCTCTAAGTCCGTGAAACAGTGAACAGAGAATGTATGAGTTTCTCAAGTTTGGTAACAGATAGAAACAAGCGAAAGTACACAGTGATTCATCTACCTAGAAAAGTTACAGAGGTTTACACAGAGAATTCCAAGGATAAGTACAAGAAATTAAGAGAGACTTAGAAAACTGGTAAAACCTACATTGTTAATAGAGTTGGGAGTACTTAGCACTGTGAAAACAGCACTTTCGCAGAAAGAAATCTACTTCTCTAACACTGGGAAACAATGAACAGAGAATGTATGAGTTTATCAAGGTTGGTAACAGATAGAAACAAGAGAAAGTACACAGTGATTCATCTACCTAGAAAAGTTACAGAGGTTTACACAGAGAATTCCAAGGATAAGTACAAGAAAATAAGAGAGACTTAGAAAACTGGTAAAACCTACATTGTTGATAGAGTTGGGAGTACTTAGCACTGTGAAAACAGCACTTTCGTCGAAGGAAATTTAGTTCTCTAAGTCCGTGAAACAGTGAACAGAGAATGTATGAGTTTCTCAAGTTTGGTAACAGATAGAAAGAAGCGAAAGTACACAGTGATTCATCTACCTAGAAAAGTTACAGAGGTTTACACAGAGAATTCCAAGGATAAGTACAAGAAAATAAGAGAGACTTAGAAAACTGATAAAACCTACATTGTTGATAGAGTTGGGTGTACTTAGCACTGTGAAAACAGCACTTTCGCAGAAAGAAATCTACTTCTCTAACACTGGAAAACAATGAACAGAGAATGTATGAGTTTCTCAAGATTGGTAACAGATAGAAACAAGAGAAAGTACACAGTGATTCATCTACCTAGAGAAGTTACAGAGGTTTACACAGAGAATTCCAAGTATAAGTACAAGCAAATAAGAGAGACTTAGAAAACTGGTAAAACCTACACTGTTGATAGAGTTGGGAGTACTTAGCACTGTGAAAGCAGCGCTTTCGCCGAAAGAAATTTAGTTTTCTAAGTCTGTGAAACAGTGAAAAGAGAATGTATCAGTTTCTCAACATTGGTAACAGATAGAAACAAGAGAAAGTACACAGTGATTCATCTACCTAGAAAAGATACAGAGGTTTACAAAGAGAATTCCAAGGATAAGTTCAAGAAAATAAGAGAGACTTAGAAAACTTCTAAAACCTACATTGTTGATAGAGTTGGGAGTACTTAGCACTGTGAAAACAGCACTTTCGTCGAAGGAAATTTAGTTCTCTAAGTCCGTGAAACAGTGAACAGAGAATGTATGAGTTTTTCAAGTTTGGTAACAGATAGAAACAAGCGAAAGTACACAGTGATTCATCTACCTAGAAAAGTTTCAGAGGTTTACACAGAGAATTCCAAGGATAAGTACAAGAAAATAAGAGAGACTTAGAAAACTGATAAAACCTACATTGTTGATAGAGTTGGGTGTACTTAGCACTGTGAAAACAGCACTTTCACCGAAGGAAATTTAGTTCTCTAAGGCCGTAAACAGTGAACAGAGAATGTATGAGTTTCTCAAGTTTGGTAACAGATAGAAACAAGCGAAAGTACACAGTGATTCATCTACCTAGAAAAGTTACAGAGGTTTACACAGAGAATTACAAGTATAAGTACAAGAAAACAAGAGAGACTTAGAAAACCGGTAAAACCTACATTGTTGATAGAGTTGAGAGTACTTAGCACTGTGAAAACAGCACTTTCGCAGAAAGAAATCTACTTCTCTAACACTGGGAAACAGTGAACAGAGAATGTATGAGTTTCTCAAGATTGGTAACAGATAGAAACAAGAGAAAGTACACAGTGATTCATATACCTAGAGAAGTTACAGAGGTTTACACAGAGAATTCCAAGTATAAGTACAAGAAAATAAGAGAGACTTAGAAAACTGGTGAAACCTACATTGTTGATAGAGTTGGGAGTACTTAGCACTGTGAAAACAGCACTATCGCCGAAGGAAATTTAGTTCTCTAAATCCGTGAAACAGTGAACAGAGAATGTATGAGTTTCTCAAGTTTGGTAACAGATAGAAACAAGCGAAAGTACACAGTGATTCATCTACCTAGAGAAGTTACAGAGGTTTACACAGAGAATTCCAAGGATAAGTACAAGAAAATAAGAGAGACTTAGAAAACTGGTAAAACCTACATTGTTGATAGAGTTGGGAGTACTTAGCACTGTGAAAACAGCACTTTCGCCGAAGGAAATTTAGTTCTCTAAGTCCGTGAAACAGTGAACAGAGAATGTATGAGTTTCTCAAGTTTGGTAACAGATAGAAACAAGCGAAAGTACACAGTGATTCATCTCCTGAGAGAAGTTACAGAGGTTTACACAGAGAATTCCAAGGATAAGTACAAGAAAATAAGACAGACTTAGAAAACTGGTAAAACCTACATTGTGGATAGACTTGGGCGTACTTAGCACTGTGAAAACAGTACTTTCGCCGAAAGAAATTTAGTTCTCTAAGTCCCTGAAACAGTGAAAAGAGAATGTATCAGATTCTCAAGATTGGTAACAGATAGAAACAAGAGACACTACACAGTGATTCATCTACCTAGAAAAGTTACAGAGGTTTACACAGAGAATTCCAAGGATAAGTACAAGAAAATAAGCGAGACTGAGAAAACTGGTAAAACCTACATTGTTGATAGAGTTGGTAGTACGTAGCACTGTGAAAAGAGCACTTTCGCCGAAAGAAATTCAGTTCTCTAAGTCCGTGAAACATTTAACAGAGAATGTATGAGTTTCTCAAGATTGGTAACAGATAGAAACAAGAGAAAGTACACAGTGATTCATCTACCTAGAGAAGTTACAGAGGTTTACACAGAGAATTCCAAGTATAAGTACAAGAAAATAAGAGAGACTTAGAAAACTGGTAAAACCTACATTGTTGATAGAGTTGGGAGTACTTAGCACTGTGAAAACAGCACTTTCGCAGAAAGAAATCTACTTCTCTAACACTGGGAAACAGTGAACAGAGAATGTATGAGTTTCTCAAGTTTAGTAACAGATAGAAACAAGCGAAAGTACACAGTGATTCATCTACCTAGAAAAGTTGCAGAGGTTTACACCGAGAATTCCAAGGATAAGTACAAGAAAATAAGAGAGACTTAGAAAACTGGTAAAACCTACATTGTTGATAGAGTTGGGAGTACTTAGCACTGTGAAAACCGCAATTTCGCCGAAGGAAATTTAGTTCTCTAAGTCCGTGAAACAGTGAACAGAGAATGTATGAGTTTCTCAAGTTTGGTAACAGATAGAAACAAGCGAAAGTACACAGTGATTCATCTACATAGAAAAGTTACAGAGGTTTACACAGAGAATTCCAAGGATAAGTACAAGAAAATAAGAGAGACTTAGAAAACTGGTAAAACCTACATTGTTAATAGAGTTGGGAGTACTTAGCACTGTGAAAACAGCACTTTCGCCTTAAAAATCTACTTCTCTAAAGCTGGGAAACAGTGAACAGAGAATGTATGAGTTCCTCAAGATTGGTAATAGAAACAAGAGAAAGTACACAGTGATTCATCTACCTAGAGAAGTTACAGAGGTTTACACAGAGAATTCCAAGTATAAGTACAAGCAAATAAGAGAGACTTAGAAAACTGGTAAAACCTACACTGTTAATAGAGTTGGGAGTACTTAGCACTGTGAAAACAGCACTTTCGCAGAAAGAAATCTACTTCTCTAACACTGGAAAACAATGAACAGAGAATGTATGAGTTTCTCAAGATTGGTAACAGATAGAAACAAGAGAAAGTACACAGTGATTCATCTACCTAGAGAAGTTACAGAGGTTTACACAGAGAATTCCAAGTATAAGTACAAGCAAATAAGAGAGACTTAGAAAACTGGTAAAACCTACACTGTTGATAGAGTTGGGAGTACTTAGCACTGTGAAAGCAGCACTTTCGCCGAAAGAAATTTAGTTTTCTAAGTCTGTGAAACAGTGAAAAGAGAATGTATCAGTTTCTCAACATTGGTAACAGATAGAAACAAGAGAAAGTACACAATGATTCATCTACCTAGAAAAGTTACAGAGGATTACACAGAGAATTCCAAGGATAAGTTCAAGAAAATAAGAGAGACTTAGAAAACTTGTAAAACCTACATTGTTGATAGAGTTGGGAGTACTTAGCACTGTGAAAACAGCACTTTTGCCGAAGGAAATTTAGTTCTCTAAGTGCGTGAAACAGTGAAGAGAGAATGTATGAGTTTCTCAAGTTTGGTAACAGATAGAAACAAGCGAAAGTACACAGTGATTCATCTACCTAGAAAAGTTTCAGAGGTTTACACAGAGAATTCCAAGGATAAGTACAAGAAAATAAGAGAGACTTAGAAAACTGGTAAAACCTACATTGTTAATAGAGTTGGGAGTACTTAGCACTGTGAAAACAGCACTTTCGCAGAAAGAAATCTACTTCTCTAACACTGGGAAACAATGAACAGAGAATGTATGAGTTTCTCAAGGTTGGTAACAGATAGAAACAAGAGAAAGTACACAGTGATTCATCTACCTAGAAAAGTTACAGAGGTTTACACAGAGAATTCCAAGGATAAGTACAAGAAAATAAGAGAGACTTAGAAAACTGGTAAAACCTACATTGTTGATAGAGTTGGGAGTACTTAGCACTGTGAAAACAGCACTTTCGTCGAAGGAAATTTAGTTCTCTAAGTCCGTGAAACAGTGAACAGAGAATGTATGAGTTTCTCAAGTTTGTAACAGATAGAAACAAGCGAAAGTACACAGTGATTCATCTACCTAGAAAAGTTACAGAGGTTTACACACAGAATTCCAAGGATAAGTACAAGAAAATAAGAGAGACTTAGAAAACTGGTAAAACCTACACTGTTGATAGAGTTGGGAGTACTTAGCACTGTGAAAGCAGCACTTTCGCCGAAAGAAATTTAGTTTTCTAAGTCTGTGAAACAGTGAAAAGAGAATGTATCAGTTTCTCAACATTGGTAACAGATAGAAACAAGAGAAAGTACACAGTGATTCATCTACCTAGAAAAGTTACAGAGGTTTACACAGAGAAATCCAAGGATAAGTTCAAGAAAATAAGAGAGACTTAGAAAACTGGTAAAACCTACATTGTTGATAGAGTTGGTAGTACTTAGCACTGTGAAAACAGCACTTTTGCCGAAGGAAATTTAGTTCTCTAAGTCCGTGAAACAGTGAAGAGAGAATGTATGAGTTTCTCAAGTTTGGTAACAGACAGAAACAAGCGAAAGTACACAGTGATTCATCTACCTAGAAAAGTTACAGAGGTTTACACAGAGAATTCCAAGGATAAGTACAAGAAAATAAGAGAGACTTAGAAAACTGGTAAAACCTACATTGTTGATAGAGTTGGGAGTACTTAGCACTGTGAAAACCGCAGTTTCGCCGAAGGAAATTTAGTTCTCTAAGTCCGTGAAACAGTGAACAGAGAATGTATGAGTTTCTCAAGTTTGGTAACAGATAGAAACAAGCGAAAGTACACAGTGATTCATCTACCTAGAAAAGTTACAGAGGTTTACACAGAGAATTCCAAGGATAAGTACAAGAAAATAAGAGAGACTTAGAAAACTGGTAAAACCTACATTGTTGATAGAGTTGGGAGTACTTAGCACTGTGAAAACAGCACTTTCGCCGAAGGAAATTTAGTTCTGTAAGTCCGTGAAACAGTGAACATAGAATGTATGAGTTTCTCAAGTTTGGTAACAGATAGAAACAAGCGAAAGTACACAGTGATTCATCTACCTAGAAAAGTTACAGAGGTTTACACCGAGAATTCCAAGGATAAGTACAAGAAAATAAGAGAGACTTAGAAAACCGGTAAAACCTACAATGTTGATAGAGTTGGGAGTATTTAGCACTGTGAAAACAGCACTTTCGCAGAAAGAAACCTACTTCTCTAACACTGGGAAACAGTAAACAGAGAATGTATGAGTTTCTCAAGTTTGGTAACAGATAGAAACAAGCGAAAGTACACAGTGATTCATCTACCTAGAAAAGTTACAGAGGTTTACACAGAGAATTCCAAGGATAAGTACAAGAAAATAAGAGAGACTTGGAAAACTGGTAAAACCTACATTGTTAATAGAGTTGGGAGTACTTAGCACTGTGAAAACAGCACTTTCGCCGAAAGAAATTTAGTTCTCTAAGTCCGTGAAACAGTGAACAGAGAATGTATGAGTTTCTCAAGATTGGTAACAGATAGAAACAAGAGAAAGTACACAGTGATTCATCTACCTAGAAAAGTTACAGAGGTTTACACAGAGAAAACCAAGTATAAGTACAAGAAAATAAGAGAGACGTAGAAAACTGGTAAAACCTACATTGTTGATAGACTTGGGAGTACTTAGCACTGTGAAAACAGCACTTTCGCCTAAAAAATCTACTTCTCTAAAACTGGGAAACAGTGAACAGAGAATGTATGAGTTCCTCAAGATTGGTAATAGAAACAAGAGAAAGTACACAGTGATTCATCTACCTAGAGAAGTTACAGAGGTTTACACAGAGAATTCCAAGTATAAGTACAAGCAAATAAGAGAGACTTAGAAAACTGGTAAAACCTACACTGTTAATAGAGTTGGGAGTACTTAGCACTGTGAAAACAGCACTTTCGCAGAAAGAAATCTACTTCTCTAACACTGCAAAACAATGAACAGAGAATGTATGAGTTTCTCAAGATTGGTAACAGATAGAAACAAGAGAAAATACACAGTGATTCATCTACCTAGAGAAGTTACAGAGGTTTACACAGAGAATTCCAAGTATAAGTACAAGCAAATAAGAGAGACTTAGAAAACTGGTAAAACCTACACTGTTGATAGAGTTGGGAGTACTTAGCACTGTGAAAGCAGCACTTTCGCCGAAAGAAATTTAGTTTTCTAAGTCTGTGAAACAGTGAAAAGAGAATGTATCAGTTTCTCAACATTGGTAACAGATAGAAACAAGAGAAAGTACACAGTGATTCATCTACCTAGAAAAGTTACAGAGGTTTACACAGAGAATTCCAAGGATAAGTTCAAGAAAATAAGAGAGACTTAGAAAACTTGTAAAACCTACATTGTTGATAGAGTTGGGAGTACTTAGCACTGTGAAAACAGCACTTTTGCCGAAGGAAATTTAGTTCTCTAAGTCCGTGAAACGGTGAAGAGAGAATGTATGAGTTTCTCAAGTTTGGTAACAGATAGAAACAAGCGAAAGTACACAGTGATTCATCTACCTAGAACAGTTTCAGAGGTTTACACAGAGAATTCCAAGGATAAGTACAAGAAAATAAGAGAGACTTAGAAAACTGGTAAAACCTACATTGTTGATAGAGTTGGGAGTACTTAGCACAGTGAAAACAGCACTTTCGCCGAAGGAAATTTAGTTCTGTAAGTCCGTGAAACAGTGAACAGAGAATGTATGAGTTTCTCAAGTTTGGTAACAGATAGAAACAAGAGAAAGTACACAGTGATTCATCTACCTAGAAAAGTTACAGAAGTTTACACAGAGAATTCCAAGGATAAGTACAAGAAAATAAGAGAGACTTAGAAAACTGGTAAAACCTACATTGTTGATAGAGTTGGGAGTACTTAGCACTGTGAAAGCAGCACTTTCGCCGAAGGAAATTTAGTTCTCTAAGTCCGTGAAACAGTGAACAGAGAATGTATGAGTTTCTCAAGTTTAGTAACAGATAGAAACAAGCGAAAGTACACAGTGATTCATCTACCTTGAAAAGTTACAGAGGTTTACACAGAGAATTCCAAGGATAAGTACAAGAAAATAAGAGAGACTTAGAAAACTGGTAAAACCTACATTGTTGATAGAGTTGGGAGTACTTAGCACTGTGAAAACCGCAGTTTCGCCGAAGGAAATTTAGTTCTCTAAGTCCGTGAAACAGTGAACAGAGAATGTATGAGTTTCTCAAGATTGGTAACAGATAGAAACAAGAGAAAGTACACAGTGATTCATCTACCTAGAAAAGTTACAGAGGTTTACACAGAGAAAACCAAGTATAAGTACAAGAAAATAAGAGAGACGTAGAAAACTGGTAAAACCTACATTGTTGATAGACTTGGGAGTACTTAGCACTGTGAAAACAGCACTTTCGCCTAAAAAATCTACTTCTCTAAAACTGGGAAACAGTGAACAGAGAATGTATGAGTTCCTCAAGATTGGTAATAGAAATAAGAGAAAGTACACAGTGATTCATCTACCTAGAGAAGTTACAGAGGTTTACACAGAGAATTCCAAGTATAAGTACAAGCAAATAAGAGAGACTTAGAAAACTGGTAAAACCTACACTGGTAATAGAGTTGGGAGTACTTAGCACTGTGAAAACAGCACTTTCGCAGAAAGAAATCTACTTCTCTAACACTGGAAAACAATGAACAGAGAATGTATGAGTTTCTCAAGATTGGTAACAGATAGAAACAAGAGAAAGTACACAGTGATTCATCTACCTAGAGAAGTTACAGAGGTTTACACAGAGAATTCCAAGTATAAGTACAAGCAAATAAGAGAGACTTAGAAAACTGGTAAAACCTACATTGTTGATAGAGTTGGGAGTACTTAGCACTGTGAAAGCAGCACTTTCGCCGAAAGAAATTTAGTTTTCTAAGTCTGTGAAACAGTGAAAAGAGAATGTATCAGTTTCTCAACATTGGTAACAGATAGAAACAAGAGAAAGTACACAGTGATTCATCTACCTAGAAAAGTTACAGGGGTTTACACAGAGAATTCCAAGTATAAGTACAAGCAAATAAGAGAGACTTAGAAAACTGGTAAAACCTACACTGTTGATAGAGTTGGGAGTACTTAGCACTGTGAAAGCAGCACTTTCGCCGAAAGAAATTTAGTTTTCTAAGTCTGTGAAACAGTGAAAAGAGAATGTATCAGTTTCTCAACATTGGTAACAGATAGAAACAAGAGAAAGTACACAGTGATTCATCTACCTAGAAAAGTTACAGAGGTTTACACAGAGAATTCCAAGGATAAGTTCAAGAAAATAAGAGAGACTTAGAAAACTTGTAAAACCTACATTGTTGATAGAGTTGGGAGTACTTAGCACTGTGAAAACAGCACTTTTGCCGAAGGAAATTTAGTTCTCTAAGTCCGTGAAACAGTGAAGAGAGAATGTATGAGTTTCTCAAGTTTGGTAACAGATAGAAACAAGCGAAAGTACACAGTGATTCATCTACCTAGAAAAGTTTCAGAGGTTTACACAGAGAATTCCAAGGATAAGTACAAGAAAATAAGAGAGACTTAGAAAACTGGTAAAACCTACATTGTTGATAGACTTGGGAGTACTTAGCACTGTGAAAACCGCAGTTTCGCCGAAGGAAATTTAGTTCTCTAAGTCCGTGAAACAGTGAACAGAGAATGTATGAGTTTCTCAAGATTGGTAACAGATAGAAACAAGAGAAAGTACACAGTGATTCATCTACCTAGAAAAGTTACAGAGGTTTACACAGAGAAAACCAAGTATAAGTACAAGAAAATAAGAGAGACTTAGAAAACCGGTAAAACCTACATTGTTGATAGAGTTGGGAGTACTTAGCACTGTGAAAACAGCACTTTCGCAGAAAGAAACCTACTTCTCTAACACTGGGAAACAGTGAACAGAGAATGTATGAGTTTCTCAAGTTTGGTAACAGATAGAAACAAGCGAAAGTACACAGTGATTCATCTACCTAGAAAAGTTACAGAGGTTTACACAGAGAATTCCAAGGATAAGTACAAGAAAATAAGAGAGACTTAGAAAACTGGTAAAACCTACATTGTTAATAGAGTTGGGAGTACTTAGCACTGTGAAAACAGCACTTTCGCAGAAAGAAATCTGCTTCTCTAACACTGGGAAACAATGAACGGAGAATGTATGAGTTTCTCAAGATTGGTAACAGATAGAAACAAGAGAAAGTACACAGTGATTCATATACCTAGAGAAGTTACAGAGGTTTACACAGAGAATTCCAAGTATAAGTACAAGAAAATAAGAGAGACGTAGAAAACTGGTAAAACCTACATTGTTGATAGAGTTGGGAGTACTTAGCACTGTGAAAACAGCACTTTCGCCGAAGGAAATTTAGTTCTCTAAGTCCGTGAAACAGTGAACAGAGAATGTATGAGTTTCTCAAGTTTAGTAACAGATAGAAACAAGCGAAAGTACACAGTGATTCATCTACGTAGAAAAGTTACAGAGGTTTACACAGATAATTCCAAGGATAAGTACAAGAAAATAAGAGAGACTTAGAAAACTGGTAAAACCTACATTGTTGATAGAGTTGGGAGTACTTAGCACTGTGAAAACCGCAGTTTCGCCGAAGGAAATTTAGTTCTCTAAGTCCGTGAAACAGTGAACAGAGAATGTATGAGTTTCTCAAGATTGGTAACAGATAGAAACAAGATAAAGTACACAGTGATTCATCTACCTAGAAAAGTTACAGAGGTTTACACAGAGAAAACCAAGTATAAGTACAAGAAAATAAGAGAGACGTAGAAAACTGGTAAAACCTACATTGTTGATAGACTTGGGAGTACTTAGCACTGTGAAAACAGCACTTTCGCCTAAAAAATCTACTTCTCTAAAACTGGGAAACAGTGAACAGAGAATGTATGAGTTCCTAAAGATTGGTAATAGAAACAAGAGAAAGTACACAGTGATTCATCTACCTAGAGAAGTTACAGAGGTTTACACAGAGAATTCCAAGTATAAGTACAAGCAAATAAGAGAGACTTAGAAAACTGGTAAAACCTACACTGTTAATAGAGTTGGGAGTACTTAGCACTGTGAAAACAGCACTTTCGTCGAAGGAAATTTAGTTCTCTAAGTCCGTGAAACAGTGAACAGAGAATGTATGAGTTTCTCAAGTTTGGTAACAGATAGAAGCAAGCGAAAGTACACAGTGATTCATCTACCTAGAAAAGTTACAGAGGTTTACACAGAGAATTCCAAGTATAAGTACAAGCAAATAAGAGAGACTTAGAAAACTGGTAAAACCTACATTGTTGATAGAGTTGGGAGTACTTAGCACTGTGAAAGCAGCACTTTCGCAGAAAGAAATCTACTTCTCTAAGACTGGGAAACAGTGAACAGAGAATGTATGAGTTTGTCAAGTTTGGTAACAGATAGAAAGAAGCGAAAGTACACAGTGATTCATCTACCTAGAAAAGTTACAGAGGTTTACACAGAGAATTCCAAGGATAAGTAGAAGAAAATAAGAGAGACTTAGCAAACTGGTAAAACCTACATTGTTGATAGAGTTGGGAGTACTTAGCACTGTGAAAACAGCACTTTCGCAGAAAGAAATCTACTTCTCTAAGACTGGGAAACAGTGAACAGAGAATGTATGAGTTTGTCAAGTTTGGTAACAGATAGAAAGAAGCGAAAGTACACAGTGATTCATCTACCTAGAAAAGTTACAGAGGTTTACACAGAGAATTCCAAGGATAAGTACAAGAAAATAAGAGAGACTTAGCAAACTGGTAAAACCTACATTGTTGATAGAGTTGGGAGTACTTAGCACTGTGAAAACAGCACTTTCGCCGAAGGAAAATTAGTTCTCTAAGTCCGTGAAACAGTGAACAGAGAATGTATGAGTTTCTCAAGTTTGGTAACAGATAGAAACAAGCGGAGGTACACAGTGATTCATCTACCTAGAAAAGTTACAGAGGTTTACACAGAGAAAACCAAGTATAAGTACAAGAAAATAAGAGAGACTTAGAAAACTGGTAAAACCTACATTGTTGATAGAGTTGGGAGTACTTAGCACTGTGAAAGCAGCACTTTCGCAGAAAGAAATCTACTTCTCTAAGACTGGGAAACAGTGAACAGAGAATGTATGAGTTTCTGAAGATTGGTAACAGATAGAAACAAGAGAAAGTACACAGTGATTCATCTACCTAGAGAAGTTACAGAGGTTTACACAGAGAATTCCAAGTATAAGTACAAGAAAATAAGAGAGACTTAGAAAACTGGTAAAACCTACATTGTTGATAGAGTTGGGATTACATAGCACTGTGAAAACAGCACTTTCGTCGAAGGAAATTTAGTTCTCTAAGTCCGTGAAACAGTGAACAGAGAATGTATGAGTTTCTCAAGTTTGGTAACAGATAGAAACAAGCGAAAGTACACAGTGATTCATCTACCTAGAAAAGTTACAGAGGTCTTTACAGAGAATTCCAAGGATAAGTACAAGAAAATAAGAGAGACTTAGTAAACTGGTAAAACCTACATTGTTGATAGAGTTGGGAGTACTTAGCACTGTGAAAACAGCACTTTCGCCGAAGGAAATTTACTTCATTAAGTCCGTCAAACAGTGAACAGAGAATGTATGAGTTTCTCAAGTTTGGTAACAGATAGAAACAAGCGAAAGTACACAGTGATTCATTTAACTAGAAAAGTTACAGAGGTTTACACAGAGAATTCCAAGTATAAGTACAAGCAAATCAGAGAGACTTAGAAAACTGGTAAAACCTACATTGTTGATAGAGTTGGGAGTACTTAGCACTGTGAAAGCAGCACTTTCGCAGAAAGAAATCTACTTCTCTAAGACTGGGAAACAGTGAACAGAGAATGTATGAGTTTGTCAAGTTTGGTAACAGATAGAAAGAAGCGAAAGTACACAGTGATTCATCTACCTAGAAAAGTTACAGAGGTTTACACAGAGAATTCCAAGGATAAGTAGAAGAAAATAAGAGAGACTTAGCAAACTGGTAAAACCTACATTGTTGATAGAGTTGGGAGTACTTAGCACTGTGAAAACAGCACTTTCGCAGAAAGAAATCTACTTCTCTAAGACTGGGAAACAGTGAACAGAGAATGTATGAGTTTGTCAAGTTTGGTAACAGATAGAAAGAAGCGAAAGTACACAGTGATTCATCTACCTAGAAAAGTAACAGAGGTTTACACAGAGAATTCCAAGGATAAGTACAAGAAAATAAGAGAGACTTAGCAAACTGGTAAAACCTACATTGTTGATAGAGTTGGGAGTACTTAGCACTGTGAAAACAGCACTTTCGCCGAAGGAAAATTAGTTCTCTAAGTCCGTGAAACAGTGAACAGAGAATGTATGAGTTTCTCAAGTTTGGTAACAGATAGAAACAAGCGGAGGTACACAGTGATTCATCTACCTAGAACAGTTACAGAGGTTTACACAGAGAAAACCAAGTATAAGTACAAGCAAATCAGAGAGACTTAGAAAACTGGTAAAACCTACATTGTTGATAGAGTTGGGAGTACTTAGCACTGTGAAAGCAGCACTTTCGCAGAAAGAAATCTACTTCTCTAAGACTGGGAAACAGTGAACAGAGAATGTATGAGTTTCTCAAGATTGGTAACAGATAGAAACAAGAGAAAGTACACAGTGATTCATCTACCTAGAGAAGTTACAGAGGTTTACACAGAGAATTCCCAGTATAAGTACAAGAAAATAAGAGAGACTTAGAAAACTGGTAAAACCTACACTGTTGATAGAGTTGGGAGTACTTAGCACTGTGAAAACAGCACTTTCGCCGAAAGAAATTTAGTTTTCTAAGTCCGTGAAACAGTGAAAAAAGAATGTATCCGTTTCTCAAGATTGGTAACAGATAGAAACAGGAGAAAGTACACAGTGATTCCTCTACCTAGAAAAGTTACAGAGGTCTTTACAGAGAATTCCAAGGATAAGTACAAGAAAATAAGAGAGACTTAGTAAACTGGTAAAACCTACATTGTTGATAGAGTTGGGAGTACTTAGCACTGTGAAAACAGCACTTTCGCCGAAGGAAATTTACTTCTCTAAGTCCGTGAAACAGTGAACAGAGAATGTATGAGTTTCTAAAGATTGGTAACAGATAGAATCAAGAGAAAGTACACAGTGATTCATATACCTAGAGAAGTTACAGAGGTTTACACAGAGAATTCCAAGTATAAGTACAAGAAAATAATAGAGACTTAGAAAACTGGTGAAACCTACATTGTTGATAGAGTTGGGAGTACTTAGCACTGTGAAAACAGCACTTTCGCCGAAGGAAATTTAGTTCTCTAAGTCCGTGAAACAGTGAACAGAGAATGTATGAGTTTCTCAAGTTTGGTAACAGATAGAAACAAGCGAAAGTACACAGTGATTCATCTACCTAGAAGAGTTACAGAGGTTTACACAGAGAATTCCAAGGATAAGTACAAGAAAATAAGAGAGACTTAGAAAACTGGTAAAACCTACATTTTTGATAGAGTTGGGAGTACTTAGCACTGTGAAAACAGCACTTTCGCCGAAGGAAATTTGGTTCTCTAAGTCCGTGAAACAGTGAACAGAGAATTTATGAGTTTCTCCAGTTTGGTAACAGATAGAAACAAGCGAAAGTACACAGTGATTCATCTACCTAGAAAAGTTACAGAGGTTTACACAGAGAATTCCAAGGATAAGTACAAGAAAATTAGAGAGACTTAGAAAACCGGTAAAACCTACATTGTTGATAGAGTTGGGAGTACTTAGCGCTGTGAAAACAGCACTTTCGCAGAAAGAAATCTACTTCTCTAACACTGGGAAACAGTGAACAGAGAAAGTATGAGTTTCTCAAGATTGGTAACAGATAGAAACAAGAGAAAGTACACAGTGATTCATATACCTAGAGAAGTTACAGAGGTTTACACAGAGAATTCCAAGTATAAGTACAAGAAAATAAGAGAGACTTAGAAAACTGGTGAAACCTACATTGTTGATAGAGTTGGGAGTACTTAGCACTGTGAAGACAGCACTTTCGCCGAAGGAAATTTAGTTCTCTAAGTCCGTGAAACAGTGAACAGAGAATGTATGAGTTTCTCAAGTTTGGTAACAGATAGAAACAAGCGAAAGTACACAGTGATTCATTTACCTAGAAGAGTTACAGAGGTTTACACAGAGAATTTCAAGGATAAGTACAAGAAAATAAGAGAGACTTAGAAAACTGGTAAAACCTACATTGTTGATAGAGTTGGGAGTACTTAGCACTGTGAAAACAGCACTTTCGCCGAAGGAAATTTGGTTCTCTAAGTCCGTGAAACAGTGAACAGAGAATTTATGAGTTTCTCCAGTTTGGTAACAGATAGAAACAAGCGAAAGTACACAGTGATTCATCTACCTAGAAAAGTTACAGAGGTTTACACAGAGAATTCCAAGGATAAGTACAAGAAAATAAGAGAGACTTAGAAAACCGGTAAAACCTACATTGTTGATAGAGTTGGGAGTACTTAGCACTGTGAAAACAGCACTTTCGCAGAAAGAAACCTACTTCTCTAACACTGGGAAACAGTGAACAGAGAATGTATGAGTTTCTCAAGATTGGTAACAGATAGAAACAAGAGAAAGTACACAGTGATTCATGTACCTAGAGAAGTTACAGAAGTTTACTCACAGAATTCCATGTATAAGTACAAGAAAATAAGAGAGACTCAGAAAACTGGTAAAACCTACATTGTGGATAGAGTTGGGAGTACTTAGCACTGTGAAAACAGCACTTTCGCCGGAGGAAATTTAGTTCTCTAAGTCCGTGAAACAGTGAACAGAGAATGTATGAGTTTCTCAAGTTTGGTAACAGATAGAAACAAGCGAAAGTACACAGTGATTCATCTACCTAGAAAAGTTACAGAGGTTTACACAGAGAATTCCAAGGATAAGTACAAGAAAATAAGAGAGACTTAGAAAACCGGTAAAACCTACATTGTTGATAGAGTTGGGAGTACTTAGCACTGTGAAAACAGCACTTTCGCAGAAAGAAATCTGCTTCTCTAACACTGGGAAACAATGAACGGAGAATGTATGAGTTTCTCAAGATTGGTAACAGATAGAAACAAGAGAAAGTACACAGTGATTCATATACCTAGAGAAGTTACAGAGGTTTACACAGAGAATTCCAAGTATAAGTACAAGAAAATAAGAGAGACTTAGAAAACTGGTAAAACCTACATTGTTGATAGAGTTGGGAGTACTTAGCACTGTGAAAACAGCACTTTCGCCGAAGGAAATTTAGTTCTCTAAGTCCGTGAAACAGTGAACAGAGAATGTATGAGTTTCTCAAGTTTAGTAACAGATAGAAACAAGCGAAAGTACACAGTGATTCATCTACGTAGAAAAGTTACAGAGGTTTACACAGATAATTCCAAGGATAAGTACAAGAAAATAAGAGAGACTTAGAAAACTGGTAAAACCTACATTGTTGATAGAGTTGGGAGTACTTAGCACTGTGAAAACCGCAGTTTCGCCGAAGGAAATTTAGTTCTCTAAGTCCGTGAAACAGTGAACAGAGAATGTATGAGTTTCTCAAGATTGGTAACAGATAGAAACAAGATAAAGTACACAGTGATTCATCTACCTAGAAAAGTTACAGAGGTTTACACAGAGAAAACCAAGTATAAGTACAAGAAAATAAGAGAGACGTAGAAAACTGGTAAAACCTACATTGTTGATAGACTTGGGAGTACTTAGCACTGTGAAAACAGCACTTTCGCCTAAAAAATCTACTTCTCTAAAACTGGGAAACAGTGAACAGAGAATGTATGAGTTCCTAAAGATTGGTAATAGAAACAAGAGAAAGTACACAGTGATTCATCTACCTAGAGAAGTTACAGAGGTTTACACAGAGAATTCCAAGTATAAGTACAAGCAAATAAGAGAGACTTAGAAAACTGGTAAAACCTACACTGTTAATAGAGTTGGGAGTACTTAGCACTGTGAAAACAGCACTTTCGTCGAAGGAAATTTAGTTCTCTAAGTCCGTGAAACAGTGAACAGAGAATGTATGAGTTTCTCAAGTTTGGTAACAGATAGAAGCAAGCGAAAGTACACAGTGATTCATCTACCTAGAAAAGTTACAGAGGTTTACACAGAGAATTCCATGTATAAGTACAAGCAAATAAGAGAGACTTAGAAAACTGGTAAAACCTACATTGTTGATAGAGTTGGGAGTACTTAGCACTGTGAAAGCAGCACTTTCGCAGAAAGAAATCTACTTCTCTAAGACTGGGAAACAGTGAACAGAGAATGTATGAGTTTGTCAAGTTTGGTAACAGATAGAAAGAAGCGAAAGTACACAGTGATTCATCTACCTAGAAAAGTTACAGAGGTTTACACAGAGAATTCCAAGGATAAGTAGAAGAAAATAAGAGAGACTTAGCAAACTGGTAAAACCTACATTGTTGATAGAGTTGGGAGTACTTAGCACTGTGAAAACAGCACTTTCGCAGAAAGAAATCTACTTCTCTAAGACTGGGAAACAGTGAACAGAGAATGTATGAGTTTGTCAAGTTTGGTAACAGATAGAAAGAAGCGAAAGTACACAGTGATTCATCTACCTAGAAAAGTTACAGAGGTTTACACAGAGAATTCCAAGGATAAGTACAAGAAAATAAGAGAGACTTAGCAAACTGGTAAAACCTACATTGTTGATAGAGTTGGGAGTACTTAGCACTGTGAAAACAGCACTTTCGCCGAAGGAAAATTAGTTCTCTAAGTCCGTGAAACAGTGAACAGAGAATGTATGAGTTTCTCAAGTTTGGTAACAGATAGAAACAAGCGGAGGTACACAGTGATTCATCTACCTAGAAAAGTTACAGAGGTTTACACAGAGAAAACCAAGTATAAGTACAAGAAAATAAGAGAGACTTAGAAAACTGGTAAAACCTACATTGTTGATAGAGTTGGGAGTACTTAGCACTGTGAAAGCAGCACTTTCGCAGAAAGAAATCTACTTCTCTAAGACTGGGAAACAGTGAACAGAGAATGTATGAGTTTCTGAAGATTGGTAACAGATAGAAACAAGAGAAAGTACACAGTGATTCATCTACCTAGAGAAGTTACAGAGGTTTACACAGAGAATTCCAAGTATAAGTACAAGAAAATAAGAGAGACTTAGAAAACTGGTAAAACCTACATTGTTGATAGAGTTGGGATTACATAGCACTGTGAAAACAGCACTTTCGTCGAAGGAAATTTAGTTCTCTAAGTCCGTGAAACAGTGAACAGAGAATGTATGAGTTTCTCAAGTTTGGTAACAGATAGAAACAAGCGAAAGTACACAGTGATTCATCTACCTAGAAAAGTTACAGAGGTCTTTACAGAGAATTCCAAGGATAAGTACAAGAAAATAAGAGAGACTTAGTAAACTGGTAAAACCTACATTGTTGATAGAGTTGGGAGTACTTAGCACTGTGAAAACAGCACTTTCGCAGAAAGAAATTTACTTCTCTAAGACTGGGAAACAGTGAACAGAGAATGTATGAGTTTCTCAAGATTGGTAACAGATAGAAACAAGAGAAAGTACACAGTGATTCACATACCTAGAGAAGTTACAGAGGTTTACACAGAGAATTCCAAGTATAAGTACAAGAAAATAAGAGAGACTTAGAAAACTGGTAAAACCTACACTGTTGATAGAGTTGGGAGTACTTAGCACTGTGAAAACAGCACTTTCGCCGAAAGAAATTTAGTTTTCTAAGTCCGTGAAACAGTGGAAAAAGAATGTATCCGTTTCTCAAGATTGGTAACAGATAGAAACAGGAGAAAGTACACAGTGATTCCTCTACCTAGAAAAGTTACAGAGGTCTTTACAGAGAATTCCAAGGATAAGTACAAGAAAATAAGAGAGACTTAGTAAACTGGTAAAACCTACATTGTTGATAGAGTTGGGAGTACTTAGCACTGTGAAAACAGCACTTTCGCCGAAGGAAATTTACTTCTCTAAGTCCGTGAAACAGTGAACAGAGAATGTATGAGTTTCTAAAGATTGGTAACAGATAGAATCAAGAGAAAGTACACAGTGATTCATATACCTAGAGAAGTTACAGAGGTTTACACAGAGAATTCCAAGTATAAGTACAAGAAAATAATAGAGACTTAGAAAACTGGTGAAACCTACATTGTTGATAGAGTTGGGAGTACTTAGCACTGTGAAAACAGCACTTTCGCCGAAGGAAATTTAGTTCTCTAAGTCCGTGAAACAGTGAACAGAGAATGTATGAGTTTCTCAAGTTTGGTAACAGATAGAAACAAGCGAAAGTACACAGTGATTCATCTACCTAGAAGAGTTACAGAGGTTTACACAGAGAATTCCAAGGATAAGTACAAGAAAATAAGAGAGACTTAGAAAACTGGTAAAACCTACATTTTTGATAGAGTTGGGAGTACTTAGCACTGTGAAAACAGCACTTTCGCCGAAGGAAATTTGGTTCTCTAAGTCCGTGAAACAGTGAACAGAGAATTTATGAGTTTCTCCAGTTTGGTAACAGATAGAAACAAGCGAAAGTACACAGTGATTCATCTACCTAGAAAAGTTACAGAGGTTTACACAGAGAATTCCAAGGATAAGTACAAGAAAATTAGAGAGACTTAGAAAACCGGTAAAACCTACATTGTTGATAGAGTTGGGAGTACTTAGCGCTGTGAAAACAGCACTTTCGCAGAAAGAAATCTACTTCTCTAACACTGGGAAACAGTGAACAGAGAAAGTATGAGTTTCTCAAGATTGGTAACAGATAGAAACAAGAGAAAGTACACAGTGATTCATATACCTAGAGAAGTTACAGAGGTTTACACAGAGAATTCCAAGTATAAGTACAAGAAAATAAGAGAGACTTAGAAAACTGGTGAAACCTACATTGTTGATAGAGTTGGGAGTACTTAGCACTGTGAAGACAGCACTTTCGCCGAAGGAAATTTAGTTCTCTAAGTCCGTGAAACAGTGAACAGAGAATGTATGAGTTTCTCAAGTTTGGTAACAGATAGAAACAAGCGAAAGTACACAGTGATTCATTTACCTAGAAGAGTTACAGAGGTTTACACAGAGAATTTCAAGGATAAGTACAAGAAAATAAGAGAGACTTAGAAAACTGGTAAAACCTACATTGTTGATAGAGTTGGGAGTACTTAGCACTGTGAAAACAGCACTTTCGCCGAAGGAAATTTGGTTCTCTAAGTCCGTGAAACAGTGAACAGAGAATTTATGAGTTTCTCCAGTTTGGTAACAGATAGAAACAAGCGAAAGTACACAGTGATTCATCTACCTAGAAAAGTTACAGAGGTTTACACAGAGAATTCCAAGGATAAGTACAAGAAAATAAGAGAGACTTAGAAAACCGGTAAAACCTACATTGTTGATAGAGTTGGGAGTACTTAGCACTGTGAAAACAGCACTTTCGCAGAAAGAAACCTACTTCTCTAACACTGGGAAACAGTGAACAGAGAATGTATGAGTTTCTCAAGATTGGTAACAGATAGAAACAAGAGAAAGTACACAGTGATTCATGTACCTAGAGAAGTTACAGAAGTTTACTCACAGAATTCCATGTATAAGTACAAGAAAATAAGAGAGACTCAGAAAACTGGTAAAACCTACATTGTGGATAGAGTTGGGAGTACTTAGCACTGTGAAAACAGCACTTTCGCCGGAGGAAATTTAGTTCTCTAAGTCCGTGAAACAGTGAACAGAGAATGTATGAGTTTCTCAAGTTTGGTAACAGATAGAAACAAGCGAAAGTACACAGTGATTCATCTACCTAGAAAAGTTACAGAGGTTTACACAGAGAATTCCAAGGATAAGTACAAGAAAATAAGAGAGACTTAGAAAACCGGTAAAACCTACATTGTTGATAGAGTTGGGAGTACTTAGCACTGTGAAAACAGCACTTTCGCAGAAAGAAATCTGCTTCTCTAACACTGGGAAACAATGAACGGAGAATGTATGAGTTTCTCAAGATTGGTAACAGATAGAAACAAGAGAAAGTACACAGTGATTCATATACCTAGAGAAGTTACAGAGGTTTACACAGAGAATTCCAAGTATAAGTACAAGAAAATAAGAGAGACTTAGAAAACTGGTAAAACCTACATTGTTGATAGAGTTGGGAGTACTTAGCACTGTGAAAACAGCACTTTCGCCGAAGGAAATTTAGTTCTCTAAGTCCGTGAAACAGTGAACAGAGAATGTATGAGTTTCTCAAGTTTAGTAACAGATAGAAACAAGCGAAAGTACACAGTGATTCATCTACGTAGAAAAGTTACAGAGGTTTACACAGATAATTCCAAGGATAAGTACAAGAAAATAAGAGAGACTTAGAAAACTGGTAAAACCTACATTGTTGATAGAGTTGGGAGTACTTAGCACTGTGAAAACCGCAGTTTCGCCGAAGGAAATTTAGTTCTCTAAGTCCGTGAAACAGTGAACAGAGAATGTATGAGTTTCTCAAGATTGGTAACAGATAGAAACAAGATAAAGTACACAGTGATTCATCTACCTAGAAAAGTTACAGAGGTTTACACAGAGAAAACCAAGTATAAGTACAAGAAAATAAGAGAGACGTAGAAAACTGGTAAAACCTACATTGTTGATAGACTTGGGAGTACTTAGCACTGTGAAAACAGCACTTTCGCCTAAAAAATCTACTTCTCTAAAACTGGGAAACAGTGAACAGAGAATGTATGAGTTCCTAAAGATTGGTAATAGAAACAAGAGAAAGTACACAGTGATTCATCTACCTAGAGAAGTTACAGAGGTTTACACAGAGAATTCCAAGTATAAGTACAAGCAAATAAGAGAGACTTAGAAAACTGGTAAAACCTACACTGTTAATAGAGTTGGGAGTACTTAGCACTGTGAAAACAGCACTTTCGTCGAAGGAAATTTAGTTCTCTAAGTCCGTGAAACAGTGAACAGAGAATGTATGAGTTTCTCAAGTTTGGTAACAGATAGAAGCAAGCGAAAGTACACAGTGATTCATCTACCTAGAAAAGTTACAGAGGTTTACACAGAGAATTCCATGTATAAGTACAAGCAAATAAGAGAGACTTAGAAAACTGGTAAAACCTACATTGTTGATAGAGTTGGGAGTACTTAGCACTGTGAAAGCAGCACTTTCGCAGAAAGAAATCTACTTCTCTAAGACTGGGAAACAGTGAACAGAGAATGTATGAGTTTGTCAAGTTTGGTAACAGATAGAAAGAAGCGAAAGTACACAGTGATTCATCTACCTAGAAAAGTTACAGAGGTTTACACAGAGAATTCCAAGGATAAGTAGAAGAAAATAAGAGAGACTTAGCAAACTGGTAAAACCTACATTGTTGATAGAGTTGGGAGTACTTAGCACTGTGAAAACAGCACTTTCGCAGAAAGAAATCTACTTCTCTAAGACTGGGAAACAGTGAACAGAGAATGTATGAGTTTGTCAAGTTTGGTAACAGATAGAAAGAAGCGAAAGTACACAGTGATTCATCTACCTAGAAAAGTTACAGAGGTTTACACAGAGAATTCCAAGGATAAGTACAAGAAAATAAGAGAGACTTAGCAAACTGGTAAAACCTACATTGTTGATAGAGTTGGGAGTACTTAGCACTGTGAAAACAGCACTTTCGCCGAAGGAAAATTAGTTCTCTAAGTCCGTGAAACAGTGAACAGAGAATGTATGAGTTTCTCAAGTTTGGTAACAGATAGAAACAAGCGGAGGTACACAGTGATTCATCTACCTAGAAAAGTTACAGAGGTTTACACAGAGAAAACCAAGTATAAGTACAAGAAAATAAGAGAGACTTAGAAAACTGGTAAAACCTACATTGTTGATAGAGTTGGGAGTACTTAGCACTGTGAAAGCAGCACTTTCGCAGAAAGAAATCTACTTCTCTAAGACTGGGAAACAGTGAACAGAGAATGTATGAGTTTCTGAAGATTGGTAACAGATAGAAACAAGAGAAAGTACACAGTGATTCATCTACCTAGAGAAGTTACAGAGGTTTACACAGAGAATTCCAAGTATAAGTACAAGAAAATAAGAGAGACTTAGAAAACTGGTAAAACCTACATTGTTGATAGAGTTGGGATTACATAGCACTGTGAAAACAGCACTTTCGTCGAAGGAAATTTAGTTCTCTAAGTCCGTGAAACAGTGAACAGAGAATGTATGAGTTTCTCAAGTTTGGTAACAGATAGAAACAAGCGAAAGTACACAGTGATTCATCTACCTAGAAAAGTTACAGAGGTCTTTACAGAGAATTCCAAGGATAAGTACAAGAAAATAAGAGAGACTTAGTAAACTGGTAAAACCTACATTGTTGATAGAGTTGGGAGTACTTAGCACTGTGAAAACAGCACTTTCGCAGAAAGAAATTTACTTCTCTAAGACTGGGAAACAGTGAACAGAGAATGTATGAGTTTCTCAAGATTGGTAACAGATAGAAACAAGAGAAAGTACACAGTGATTCACATACCTAGAGAAGTTACAGAGGTTTACACAGAGAATTCCAAGTATAAGTACAAGAAAATAAGAGAGACTTAGAAAACTGGTAAAACCTACACTGTTGATAGAGTTGGGAGTACTTAGCACTGTGAAAACAGCACTTTCGCCGAAAGAAATTTAGTTTTCTAAGTCCGTGAAACAGTGAAAAAAGAATGTATCCGTTTCTCAAGATTGGTAACAGATAGAAACAGGAGAAAGTACACAGTGATTCATCTACCTAGAAAAGTTACAGAGGTTTACACAGAGAATTCCAAGGATAAGTACAAGAAAATAAGAGAGACTTAGAAAACTGGTAAAACCTACATTGTTGATAGAGTTGGGAGTACTTAGCACTGTGAAAGCAGCACTTTCCCAGAAAGAAATCTACTTCTCTAACACTGGGAAACAGGGAACAGAGAATGTATGTGTTTCCCAAGATTGGTAACAGATAGAAACAAGAGAAAGTACACAGTGATTCATCTACCTAGAGAAGTTACAGAAGTTCACTCAGAGAATTCCATGTATAAGAACAAGAAAATAAGAGAGACTTAGAAAACTGGTAAAACCTACATTGTGGATAGAGTTGGGAGTATTTAGCACTGTAAAAACAGCACTTTCCCAGACAGAAATCTACTTCTCTAAGACTGGGAAACAGTGAACAGAGACTGTATGAGTTTCTCAAGTTTGGTAACAGATAGAAACAAGGGAAAGTACACAGTGATTCATCTACCTAGAAAAGTTACAGAGGTTTACACAGAGAATTCCAAGGATAAGTACAGGAAAATAAGAGAGACTTAGAACACTGGTAAAACCTACATTGTGGATAGAGTTGGGAGTACTTAGTACTGTGAAAACAGCACTTTCGCCGAAGGAAATTTAGTTCTCTAAGTCCGTGAAACAGTGAACAGAGAATGTATGAGTTTCTCAAGTTTGGTAACAGATAGAAAGAAGCGAAAGTACACAGTGATTCATCTACCTAGAAAAGTTACAGAGGTTTACACAGAGAATTCCAAGGATAAGTACAAGAAAATAAGAGAGACTTAGCAAACTGGTAAAACCTACATTGTTGATAGAGTTGGGAGTACTTAGCACTGTGAAAAGAGCACTTTCGCCGAAGGAAATTTAGTTCTCTAAGTCCGTGAAACAGTGAACAGAAAATGTATGAGTTTCTCAAGTTTGGTAACAGATAGAAACAAGCGAAAGTACACAGTGATTCATCTAGCTAGAAAAGTTACAGAGGTTTACACAGAGAATTCCAAGGATAAGTACAAGAAAATAAGAGAGACTTAGAAAACTGGTAAAACCTACATTGTTGATAGAGTTGGGAGTACTTAGCACTGTGAAAACAGCACTTTCGCCGAAGGAAATTTAGTTCTCTAAGTCCGTGAAACAGTGAACAGAGAATGTATGAGTTTCTCAAGTTTGGTAACAGATAGAAATAAGCGAAAGTACACAGTGATTCATCTACCTAGAAAAGTTACAGAGGTTTACACAGAGAATTCCAAGGATAAGTAGAAGAAAATAAGAGAGACTTAGAAAACTGGTAAACCTACATTGTTGATAGAGTTGGGAGTACTTAGCACTGTGAAAACAGCACTTTCGCCGAAGGAAATTTAGTTCTGTAAGTCCGTGAAACAGTGAACAGAGAATGCATGAGTTTCTCAAGTTTGGTAACAGATAGAAACAAGAGAAAGTACACAGTGATTCATCTACCTAGAAAAGTTACAGAGGTTTACACAGAGAATTCCAAGTATAAGTACAAGAAAATAAGAGAGACTTAGAAAACTTGTAAAACCTACATTGTTAATAGAGTTGGGAGTACTTAGCACCGTGAAAACTGCACTTTCGCAGAAAGAAATCTACTTCTCTAAGACTGGGAAACAGTGAACAGAGAACGTATGAGTTTCTCAAGATTGGTAACAGATAGAAACAAGAGAAAGTACACAGTGATTCATCTACCTAGAAAAGTTACAGAGGTTTACACAGAGAATTCCAAGGATAAGTACAAGAAAATAAGAGAGACTTAGAAAACCGGTAAAACCTACATTGTTGATAGAGTTGGGAGTACTTAGCACTGTGAAAACAGTACTTTCGCAGAAAGAAATCTACTTCTCTAACACTGGGAAACAGTGAACAGAGAATGCATGAGTTTCTCCAGATTGGTAACAGATAGAAACAAGAGAAAGTATACAGTGATTCATCTACCTAGAGAAGTTACAGAGGTTTACACAGAGAATTCCAAGTATAAGTACTAGAAAATAAGAGAGACTTAGAAAACTGGTAAAACCTACATTGTTGATAGAGTTGGGAGTACTTAGCACTGTGAAAACAGCACTTTCATCGAAGGAAATTTAGTTCTCTAAGTCCGTGAAACAGTGAACAGAGAATGTATGAGTTTCTCAAGTTTGGTAACAGATAGAAACAAGCGAAAGTACACAGTGATTCATCTACCTATAAAAGTTACAGAGGTCTATACAGAGAATTCCAAGGATAAGTACAAGAAAATAAGAGAGACTTAGTAAACTGGTAAAACCTACATTGTTGATAGAGTTGGGAGTACTTAGCATTGTGAAAACAGCACTTTCGCCGAAGGAAATTTACTTCTCTAAGTCCGTCAAACAGTGAACAGAGAATGTATGAGTTTCTCAATTTTGGTAACAGATAGAAACAAGCGAAAGTACACAGTGATTCATCTACCTAGAAAAGTTACAGAGGTTTACACAGAGAATTCCAAGTATAAGTACAAGCAAATAAGAGAGACTTAGAAAACTGGTAAAACCTACATTGTTGATAGAGTTGGGAGTACTTAGCACTGTGAAAGCAGCACTTTCGCAGAAAGAAATCTACTTCTCTAACACTGGAAAACAATGAACAGAGAATGTATGAGTTTCTCAAGATTGGTAACAGATAGAAACAAGAGAAAGTACACAGTGATTCATCTACCTAGAGAAGTTACAGAGGTTTACACAGAGAAAACCAAGTATAAGTACAAGCAAATAAGAGAGACTTAGAAAACTGGTAAAACCTACACTGTTGATAGAGTTGGGAGTACTTAGCACTGTGAAAGCAGCACTTTCGCCGAAAGAAATTTAGTTTTCTAAGTCTGTGAAACAGTGAAAAGAGAATGTATCAGTTTCTCAACATTGGTAACAGATAGAAACAAAAGAAAGTACACAGTGATTCATCTACCTAGAAAAGTTACAGAGGTTTACACAGAGAATTCCAAGGATAAGTTCAAGAAAATAAGAGAGACTTAGAAAGCTGGTAAAACCTACATTGTTGATAGAGTTGGGAGTACTTAGCACTGTGAAAGCAGCACTTTCGCCGAAGGAAATTTAGTTCTCTAAGTCCGTGAAACAGTGAACAGAGAATGTATGAGTTTCTCAAGTTTAGTAACAGATAGAAACAAGCGAAAGTACACAGTGATTCATCTACCTAGAAAAGTTACAGAGGTTTACACAGAGAATTCCAAGGATAAGTACAAGAAAATAAGAGAGACTTAGAAAACTGGTAAAACCTACATTGTTGATAGAGTTGGGAGTACTTAGCACTGTGAAAACCGCAGTTTCGCCGAAGGAAATTTAGTTCGCTAAGTCCGTGAAACAGTGAACAGAGAATGTATGAGTTTCTCAAGTTTGGTAACAGATAGAAATAAGCGAAAGTACACAGTGATTCATCTACCTAGAAAAGTTACAGAGGTTTACACAGAGAATTCCAAGGATAAGTACAAGAAAATAAGAGAGACTTAGAAAACTGGTAAAACCTACATTGTTAATAGAGTTTGGAGTACTTAGCACTGTGAAAACAGCACTTTCGCAGAAAGAAATCTGCTTCTCTAACACTGGGAAACAATGAACAGAGAATGTATGAGTTTCTCAAGATTGGTAACAGATAGAAACAAGAGAAAGTACACAGTGATTCATCTACCTAGAGAAGTTACAGAGGTTTACACAGAGAATTCCAAGTATAAGTACAAGCAAATAAGAGAGACTTAGAAAACTGGTAAAACCTACACTGTTGATAGAGTTGGGAGTACTTAGCACTGTGAAAGCAGCACTTTCGCCGAAAGAAATTTAGTTTTCTAAGTCTGTGAAACAGTGAAAAGAGAATGTATCAGTTTCTCAACATTGGTAACAGATAGAAACAAGAGAAAGTACACAGTGATTCATCTACCTAGAAAAGTTAAAGAGGTTTACACAGAGAATTCCAAGGATAAGTTCAAGAAAATAAGAGAGACTTAGAAAACTGGTAAAACCTACATTGTTGATAGAGTTGGGAGTACTTAGCACTGTGAAAACAGCACTTTTGCCGAAGGAAATTTAGTTCTCTAAGTCCGTGAAACAGTGAAGAGAGAATGTATGAGTTTCTCAAGCTTGGTAACAGATAGAAACAAGAGAAAGTACACAGTGATTCATCTACCTAGAAAAGTTTCAGAGGTTTACACAGAGAATTCCAAGGATAAGTACAAGAAAATAAGAGAGACTTAGAAAACTGGTAAAACCTACATTGTTGATAGAGTTGGGAGTACTTAGCACTGTGAAAACAGCACTTTCGCCGAAGGAAATTTAGTTCTCTAAGTCCGTGAAACAGTGAACAGAGAATGTATGAGTTTCTCAAGTTTAGTAACAGATAGAAACAAGCGAAAGTACACAGTGATTCATATACCTAGAAAAGTTACAGAGGTTTACACAGATAATTCCAAGGATAAGTACAAGAAAATAAGAGAGACTTAGAAAACTGGTAAAACCTACATTGTTGATAGAGTTGGGAGTACTTAGCACTGTGAAAACCGCAGTTTCGCCGAAGGAAATTTAGTTCTCTAAGTCCGTGAAACAGTGAACAGAGAATGTATGAGTTTCTCAAGATTGGTAACAGATAGAAACAAGATAAAGTACACAGTGATTCATCTACCTAGAAAAGTTACAGAGGTTTACACAGAGAAAACCAAGTATAAGTACAAGAAAATAAGAGAGACGTAGAAAACTGGTAAAACCTACATTGTTGATAGACTTGGGAGTACTTAGCACTGTGAAAACAGCACTTTCGCCTAAAAAATCTACTTCTCTAAAACTGGGAAACAGTGAACAGAGAATGTATGAGTTCCTAAAGATTGGTAATAGAAACAAGAGAAAGTACACAGTGATTCATCTACCTAGAGAAGTTACAGAGGTTTACACAGAGAATTCCAAGTATAAGTACAAGCAAATAAGAGAGACTTAGAAAACTGGTAAAACCTACACTGTTAATAGAGTTGGGAGTACTTAGCACTGTGAAAACAGCACTTTCGTCGAAGGAAATTTAGTTCTCTAAGTCCGTGAAACAGTGAACAGAGAATGTATGAGTTTCTCAAGTTTGGTAACAGATAGAAACAAGCGAAAGTACACAGTGATTCATCTACCTATAAAAGTTACAGAGGTCTTTACAGAGAATTCCAAGGATAAGTACAAGAAAATAAGAGAGACTTAGTAAACTGGTAAAACCTACATTGTTGATAGAGTTGGGAGTACTTAGCATTGTGAAAACAGCACTTTCGCCGAAGGAAATTTACTTCTCTAAGTCCGTCAAACAGTGAACAGAGAATGTATGAGTTTCTCAATTTTGGTAACAGATAGAAACAAGCGAAAGTACACAGTGATTCATCTACCTAGAAAAGTTACAGAGGTTTACACAGAGAATTCCAAGTATAAGTACAAGCAAATAAGAGAGACTTAGAAAACTGGTAAAACCTACATTGTTGATAGAGTTGGGAGTACTTAGCACTGTGAAAGCAGCACTTTCGCAGAAAGAAATCTACTTCTCTAAGACTGGGAAACAGTGAACAGAGAATGTATGAGTTTGTCAAGTTTGGTAACAGATAGAAAGAAGCGAAAGTACACAGTGATTCATCTACCTAGAAAAGTTACAGAGGTTTACACAGAGAATTCCAAGGATAAGTAGAAGAAAATAAGAGAGACTTAGCAAACTGGTAAAACCTACATTGTTGATAGAGTTGGGAGTACTTAGCACTGTGAAAACAGCACTTTCGCAGAAAGAAATCTACTTCTCTAAGACTGGGAAACAGTGAACAGAGAATGTATGAGTTTGTCAAGTTTGGTAACAGATAGAAAGAAGCGAAAGTACACAGTGATTCATCTACCTAGAAAAGTTACAGAGGTTTACACAGAGAATTCCAAGGATAAGTACAAGAAAATAAGAGAGACTTAGCAAACTGGTAAAACCTACATTGTTGATAGAGTTGGGAGTACTTAGCACTGTGAAAACAGCACTTTCGCCGAAGGAAAATTAGTTCTCTAAGTCCGTGAAACAGTGAACAGAGAATGTATGAGTTTCTCAAGTTTGGTAACAGATAGAAACAAGCGGAGGTACACAGTGATTCATCTACCTAGAAAAGTTACAGAGGTTTACACAGAGAAAACCAAGTATAAGTACAAGAAAATAAGAGAGACTTAGAAAACTGGTAAAACCTACATTGTTGATAGAGTTGGGAGTACTTAGCACTGTGAAAGCAGCACTTTCGCAGAAAGAAATCTACTTCTCTAAGACTGGGAAACAGTGAACAGAGAATGTATGAGTTTCTGAAGATTGGTAACAGATAGAAACAAGAGAAAGTACACAGTGATTCATCTACCTAGAGAAGTTACAGAGGTTTACACAGAGAATTCCAAGTATAAGTACAAGAAAATAAGAGAGACTTAGAAAACTGGTAAAACCTACATTGTTGATAGAGTTGGGAGTACATAGCACTGTGAAAACAGCACTTTCGTCGAAGGAAATTTAGTTCTCTAAGTCCGTGAAACAGTGAACAGAGAATGTATGAGTTTCTCAAGTTTGGTAACAGATAGAAACAAGCGAAAGTACACAGTGATTCATCTACCTAGAAAAGTTACAGAGGTCTTTACAGAGAATTCCAAGGATAAGTACAAGAAAATAAGAGAGACTTAGTAAACTGGTAAAACCTACATTGTTGATAGAGTTGGGAGTACTTAGCACTGTGAAAACAGCACTTTCGCCGAAGGAAATTTACTTCATTAAGTCCGTCAAACAGTGAACAGAGAATGTATGAGTTTCTCAAGTTTGGTAACAGATAGAAACAAGCGAAAGTAAACAGTGATTCATTTACCTAGAAAAGTTACAGAGGTTTACACAGAGAATTCCAAGTATAAGTACAAGCAAATCAGAGAGACTTAGAAAACTGGTAAAACCTACATTGTTGATAGAGTTGGGAGTACTTAGCACTGTGAAAGCAGCACTTTCGCAGAAAGAAATCTACTTCTCTAAGACTGGGAAACAGTGAACAGAGAATGTATGAGTTTCTCAAGATTGGTAACAGATAGAAACAAGAGAAAGTACACAGTGATTCATCTACCTAGAGAAGTTACAGAGGTTTACACAGAGAATTCCCAGTATAAGTACAAGAAAATAAGAGAGACTTAGAAAACAGGTAAAACCTACACTGTTGATAGAGTTGGGAGTACTTAGCACTGTGAAAACAGCACTTTCGCCGAAAGAAATTTAGTTTTCTAAGTCCGTGAAACAGTGAAAAAAGAATGTATCCGTTTCTCAAGATTGGTAACAGATAGAAACAGGAGAAAGTACACAGTGATTCATCTACCTAGAAAAGTTACAGAGGTTTACACAGAGAATTCCAAGGATAAGTACAAGAAAATAAGAGAGACTTAGAAAACTGGTAAAACCTACATTGTTGATAGAGTTGGGAGTACTTAGCACTGTGAAAGCAGCACTTTCCCAGAAAGAAATCTACTTCTCTAACACTGGGAAACAGGGAACAGAGAATGTATGTGTTTCCCAAGATTGGTAACAGATAGAAACAAGAGAAAGTACACAGTGATTCATCTACCTAGAGAAGTTACAGAAGTTCACTCAGAGAATTCCATGTATAAGAACAAGAAAATAAGAGAGACTTAGAAAACTGGTAAAACCTACATTGTGGATAGAGTTGGGAGTATTTAGCACTGTAAAAACAGCACTTTCCCAGACAGAAATCTACTTCTCTAAGACTGGGAAACAGTGAACAGAGAATGTATGAGTTTCTCAAGTTTGGTAACAGATAGAAACAAGGGAAAGTACACAGTGATTCATCTACCTAGAAAAGTTACAGAGGTTTACACAGAGAATTCCAAGGATAAGTACAGGAAAATAAGAGAGACTTAGAACACTGGTAAAACCTACATTGTGGATAGAGTTGGGAGTACTTAGTACTGTGAAAACAGCACTTTCGCCGAAGGAAATTTAGTTCTCTAAGTCCGTGAAACAGTGAACAGAGAATGTATGAGTTTCTCAAGTTTGGTAACAGATAGAAAGAAGCGAAAGTACACAGTGATTCATCTACCTAGAAAAGTTACAGAGGTTTACACAGAGAATTCCAAGGATAAGTACAAGAAAATAAGAGAGACTTAGCAAACTGGTAAAACCTACATTGTTGATAGAGTTGGGAGTACTTAGCACTGTGAAAAGAGCACTTTCGCCGAAGGAAATTTAGTTCTCTAAGTCCGTGAAACAGTGAACAGAAAATGTATGAGTTTCTCAAGTTTGGTAACAGATAGAAACAAGCGAAAGTACACAGTGATTCATCTAGCTAGAAAAGTTACAGAGGTTTACACAGAGAATTCCAAGGATAAGTACAAGAAAATAAGAGAGACTTAGAAAACTGGTAAAACCTACATTGTTGATAGAGTTGGGAGTACTTAGCACTGTGAAAACAGCACTTTCGCCGAAGGAAATTTAGTTCTCTAAGTCCGTGAAACAGTGAACAGAGAATGTATGAGTTTCTAAAGTTTGGTAACAGATAGAAATAAGCGAAAGTACACAGTGATTCATCTACCTAGAAAAGTTACAGAGGTTTACACAGAGAATTCCAAGGATAAGTAGAAGAAAATAAGAGAGACTTAGAAAACTGGTAAACCTACATTGTTGATAGAGTTGGGAGTACTTAGCACTGTGAAAACAGCACTTTCGCCGAAGGAAATTTAGTTCTGTAAGTCCGTGAAACAGTGAACAGAGAATGTATGAGTTTCTCAAGTTTGGTAACAGATAGAAACAAGAGAAAGTACACAGTGATTCATCTACCTAGAAAAGTTACAGAGGTTTACACAGAGAATTCCAAGTATAAGTACAAGAAAATAAGAGAGACTTAGAAAACTTGTAAAACCTACATTGTTAATAGAGTTGGGAGTACTTAGCACCGTGAAAACAGCACTTTCGCAGAAAGAAATCTACTTCTCTAAGACTGGGAAACAGTGAACAGAGAACGTATGAGTTTCTCAAGATTGGTAACAGATAGAAACAAGAGAAAGTACACAGTGATTCATCTACCTAGAAAAGTTACAGAGGTTTACACAGAGAATTCCAAGGATAAGTACAAGAAAATAAGAGAGACTTAGAAAACCGGTAAAACCTACATTGTTGATAGAGTTGGGAGTACTTAGCACTGTGAAAACAGTACTTTCGCAGAAAGAAATCTACTTCTCTAACACTGGGAAACAGTGAACAGAGAATGCATGAGTTTCTCCAGATTGGTAACAGATAGAAACAAGAGAAAGTATACAGTGATTCATCTACCTAGAGAAGTTACAGAGGTTTACACAGAGAATTCCAAGTATAAGTACTAGAAAATAAGAGAGACTTAGAAAACTGGTAAAACCTACATTGTTGATAGAGTTGGGAGTACTTAGCACTGTGAAAACAGCACTTTCGTCGAAGGAAATTTAGTTCTCTAAGTCCGTGAAACAGTGAACAGAGAATGTATGAGTTTCTCAAGTTTGGTAACAGATAGAAACAAGCGAAAGTACACAGTGATTCATCTACCTATAAAAGTTACAGAGGTCTATACAGAGAATTCCAAGGATAAGTACAAGAAAATAAGAGAGACTTAGTAAACTGGTAAAACCTACATTGTTGATAGAGTTGGGAGTACTTAGCATTGTGAAAACAGCACTTTCGCCGAAGGAAATTTACTTCTCTAAGTCCGTCAAACAGTGAACAGAGAATGTATGAGTTTCTCAATTTTGGTAACAGATAGAAACAAGCGAAAGTACACAGTGATTCATCTACCTAGAAAAGTTACAGAGGTTTACACAGAGAATTCCAAGTATAAGTACAAGCAAATAAGAGAGACTTAGAAAACTGGTAAAACCTACATTGTTGATAGAGTTGGGAGTACTTAGCACTGTGAAAACAGCACTTTCGCCGAAGGAAATTTACTTCTCTAAGTCCGTGAAACAGTGAACAGAGAATGTATGAGTTTCTAAAGATTGGTAACAGATAGAATCAAGAGAAAGTACACAGTGATTCATATACCTAGAGAAGTTACAGAGGTTTACACAGAGAATTCCAAGTATAAGTACAAGAAAATAATAGAGACTTAGAAAACTGGTGAAACCTACATTGTTGATAGAGTTGGGAGTACTTAGCACTGTGAAAACAGCACTTTCGCCGAAGGAAATTTAGTTCTCTAAGTCCGTGAAACAGTGAACAGAGAATGTATGAGTTTCTCAAGTTTGGTAACAGATAGAAACAAGCGAAAGTACACAGTGATTCATCTACCTAGAAGAGTTACAGAGGTTTACACAGAGAATTCCAAGGATAAGTACAAGAAAATTAGAGAGACTTAGAAAACCGGTAAAACCTACATTGTTGATAGAGTTGGGAGTACTTAGCGCTGTGAAAACAGCACTTTCGCAGAAAGAAATCTACTTCTCTAACACTGGGAAACAGTGAACAGAGAAAGTATGAGTTTCTCAAGATTGGTAACAGATAGAAACAAGAGAAAGTACACAGTGATTCATATACCTAGAGAAGTTACAGAGGTTTACACAGAGAATTCCAAGTATAAGTACAAGAAAATAAGAGAGACTTAGAAAACTGGTGAAACCTACATTGTTGATAGAGTTGGGAGTACTTAGCACTGTGAAGACAGCACTTTCGCCGAAGGAAATTTAGTTCTCTAAGTCCGTGAAACAGTGAACAGAGAATGTATGAGTTTCTCAAGTTTGGTAACAGATAGAAACAAGCGAAAGTACACAGTGATTCATCTACCTAGAAAAGTTACAGAGGTTTACACAGAGAATTCCAAGTATAAGTACAAGCAAATAAGAGAGACTTAGAAAACTGGTAAAACCTACATTGTTGATAGAGTTGGGAGTACTTAGCACTGTGAAAGCAGCACTTTCGCAGAAAGAAATCTACTTCTCTAAGACTGGGAAACAGTGAACAGAGAATGTATGAGTTTGTCAAGTTTGGTAACAGATAGAAAGAAGCGAAAGTACACAGTGATTCATCTACCTAGAAAAGTTACAGAGGTTTACACAGAGAATTCCAAGTATAAGTACAAGAAAATAAGAGAGACTTAGCAAACTGGTAAAACCTACATTGTTGATAGAGTTGGGAGTACTTAGCACTGTGAAAACAGCACTTTCGCAGAAAGAAATCTACTTCTCTAAGACTGGGAAACAGTGAACAGAGAATGTATGAGTTTGTCAAGTTTGGTAACAGATAGAAAGAAGCGAAAGTACACAGTGATTCATCTACCTAGAAAAGTTACAGAGGTTTACACAGAGAATTCCAAGGATAAGTACAAGAAAATAAGAGAGACTTAGCAAACTGGTAAAACCTACATTGTTGATAGAGTTGGGAGTACTTAGCACTGTGAAAACAGCACTTTCGCCGAAGGAAAATTAGTTCTCTAAGTCCGTGAAACAGTGAACAGAGAATGTATGAGTTTCTCAAGTTTGGTAACAGATAGAAACAAGCGGAGGTACACAGTGATTCATCTACCTAGAACAGTTACAGAGGTTTACACAGAGAAAACCAAGTATAAGTACAAGCAAATCAGAGAGACTTAGAAAACTGGTAAAACCTACATTGTTGATAGAGTTGGGAGTACTTAGCACTGTGAAAGCAGCACTTTCGCAGAAAGAAATCTACTTCTCTAAGACTGGGAAACAGTGAACAGAGAATGTATGAGTTTCTCAAGATTGGTAACAGATAGAAACAAGAGAAAGTACACAGTGATTCATCTACCTAGAGAAGTTACAGAGGTTTACACAGAGAATTCCCAGTATAAGTACAAGAAAATAAGAGAGACTTAGAAAACTGGTAAAACCTACACTGTTGATAGAGTTGGGAGTACTTAGCACTGTGAAAACAGCACTTTCGCCGAAAGAAATTTAGTTTTCTAAGTCCGTGAAACAGTGAAAAAAGAATGTATCCGTTTCTCAAGATTGGTAACAGATAGAAACAGGAGAAAGTACACAGTGATTCCTCTACCTAGAAAAGTTACAGAGGTCTTTACAGAGAATTCCAAGGATAAGTACAAGAAAATAAGAGAGACTTAGTAAACTGGTAAAACCTACATTGTTGATAGAGTTGGGAGTACTTAGCACTGTGAAAACAGCACTTTCGCCGAAGGAAATTTACTTCTCTAAGTCCGTGAAACAGTGAACAGAGAATGTATGAGTTTCTAAAGATTGGTAACAGATAGAATCAAGAGAAAGTACACAGTGATTCATATACCTAGAGAAGTTACAGAGGTTTACACAGAGAATTCCAAGTATAAGTACAAGAAAATAATAGAGACTTAGAAAACTGGTGAAACCTACATTGTTGATAGAGTTGGGAGTACTTAGCACTGTGAAAACAGCACTTTCGCCGAAGGAAATTTAGTTCTCTAAGTCCGTGAAACAGTGAACAGAGAATGTATGAGTTTCTCAAGTTTGGTAACAGATAGAAACAAGCGAAAGTACACAGTGATTCATCTACCTAGAAGAGTTACAGAGGTTTACACAGAGAATTCCAAGGATAAGTACAAGAAAATTAGAGAGACTTAGAAAACCGGTAAAACCTACATTGTTGATAGAGTTGGGAGTACTTAGCGCTGTGAAAACAGCACTTTCGCAGAAAGAAATCTACTTCTCTAACACTGGGAAACAGTGAACAGAGAAAGTATGAGTTTCTCAAGATTGGTAACAGATAGAAACAAGAGAAAGTACACAGTGATTCATATACCTAGAGAAGTTACAGAGGTTTACACAGAGAATTCCAAGTATAAGTACAAGAAAATAAGAGAGACTTAGAAAACTGGTGAAACCTACATTGTTGATAGAGTTGGGAGTACTTAGCACTGTGAAGACAGCACTTTCGCCGAAGGAAATTTAGTTCTCTAAGTCCGTGAAACAGTGAACAGAGAATGTATGAGTTTCTCAAGTTTGGTAACAGATAGAAACAAGCGAAAGTACACAGTGATTCATCTACCTAGAAAAGTTACAGAGGTTTACACAGAGAATTCCAAGTATAAGTACAAGCAAATAAGAGAGACTTAGAAAACTGGTAAAACCTACATTGTTGATAGAGTTGGGAGTACTTAGCACTGTGAAAGCAGCACTTTCGCAGAAAGAAATCTACTTCTCTAAGACTGGGAAACAGTGAACAGAGAATGTATGAGTTTGTCAAGTTTGGTAACAGATAGAAAGAAGCGAAAGTACACAGTGATTCATCTACCTAGAAAAGTTACAGAGGTTTACACAGAGAATTCCAAGTATAAGTACAAGAAAATAAGAGAGACTTAGCAAACTGGTAAAACCTACATTGTTGATAGAGTTGGGAGTACTTAGCACTGTGAAAACAGCACTTTCGCAGAAAGAAATCTACTTCTCTAAGACTGGGAAACAGTGAACAGAGAATGTATGAGTTTGTCAAGTTTGGTAACAGATAGAAAGAAGCGAAAGTACACAGTGATTCATCTACCTAGAAAAGTTACAGAGGTTTACACAGAGAATTCCAAGGATAAGTACAAGAAAATAAGAGAGACTTAGCAAACTGGTAAAACCTACATTGTTGATAGAGTTGGGAGTACTTAGCACTGTGAAAACAGCACTTTCGCCGAAGGAAAATTAGTTCTCTAAGTCCGTGAAACAGTGAACAGAGAATGTATGAGTTTCTCAAGTTTGGTAACAGATAGAAACAAGCGGAGGTACACAGTGATTCATCTACCTAGAACAGTTACAGAGGTTTACACAGAGAAAACCAAGTATAAGTACAAGCAAATCAGAGAGACTTAGAAAACTGGTAAAACCTACATTGTTGATAGAGTTGGGAGTACTTAGCACTGTGAAAGCAGCACTTTCGCAGAAAGAAATCTACTTCTCTAAGACTGGGAAACAGTGAACAGAGAATGTATGAGTTTCTCAAGATTGGTAACAGATAGAAACAAGAGAAAGTACACAGTGATTCATCTACCTAGAGAAGTTACAGAGGTTTACACAGAGAATTCCCAGTATAAGTACAAGAAAATAAGAGAGACTTAGAAAACTGGTAAAACCTACACTGTTGATAGAGTTGGGAGTACTTAGCACTGTGAAAACAGCACTTTCGCCGAAAGAAATTTAGTTTTCTAAGTCCGTGAAACAGTGAAAAAAGAATGTATCCGTTTCTCAAGATTGGTAACAGATAGAAACAGGAGAAAGTACACAGTGATTCCTCTACCTAGAAAAGTTACAGAGGTCTTTACAGAGAATTCCAAGGATAAGTACAAGAAAATAAGAGAGACTTAGTAAACTGGTAAAACCTACATTGTTGATAGAGTTGGGAGTACTTAGCACTGTGAAAACAGCACTTTCGCCGAAGGAAATTTACTTCTCTAAGTCCGTGAAACAGTGAACAGAGAATGTATGAGTTTCTAAAGATTGGTAACAGATAGAATCAAGAGAAAGTACACAGTGATTCATATACCTAGAGAAGTTACAGAGGTTTACACAGAGAATTCCAAGTATAAGTACAAGAAAATAATAGAGACTTAGAAAACTGGTGAAACCTACATTGTTGATAGAGTTGGGAGTACTTAGCACTGTGAAAACAGCACTTTCGCCGAAGGAAATTTAGTTCTCTAAGTCCGTGAAACAGTGAACAGAGAATGTATGAGTTTCTCAAGTTTGGTAACAGATAGAAACAAGCGAAAGTACACAGTGATTCATCTACCTAGAAGAGTTACAGAGGTTTACACAGAGAATTCCAAGGATAAGTACAAGAAAATTAGAGAGACTTAGAAAACCGGTAAAACCTACATTGTTGATAGAGTTGGGAGTACTTAGCGCTGTGAAAACAGCACTTTCGCAGAAAGAAATCTACTTCTCTAACACTGGGAAACAGTGAACAGAGAAAGTATGAGTTTCTCAAGATTGGTAACAGATAGAAACAAGAGAAAGTACACAGTGATTCATATACCTAGAGAAGTTACAGAGGTTTACACAGAGAATTCCAAGTATAAGTACAAGAAAATAAGAGAGACTTAGAAAACTGGTGAAACCTACATTGTTGATAGAGTTGGGAGTACTTAGCACTGTGAAGACAGCACTTTCGCCGAAGGAAATTTAGTTCTCTAAGTCCGTGAAACAGTGAACAGAGAATGTATGAGTTTCTCAAGTTTGGTAACAGATAGAAACAAGCGAAAGTACACAGTGATTCATCTACCTAGAAGAGTTACAGAGGTTTACACAGAGAATTTCAAGGATAAGTACAAGAAAATAAGAGAGACTTAGAAAACTGGTAAAACCTACATTGTTGATAGAGTTGGGAGTACTTAGCACTGTGAAAACAGCACTTTCGCCGAAGGAAATTTGGTTCTCTAAGTCCGTGAAACAGTGAACAGAGAATTTATGAGTTTCTCCAGTTTGGTAACAGATAGAAACAAGCGAAAGTACACAGTGATTCATCTACCTAGAAAAGTTACAGAGGTTTACACAGAGAATTCCAAGGATAAGTACAAGAAAATAAGAGAGACTTAGAAAACCGGTAAAACCTACATTGTTGATAGAGTTGGGAGTACTTAGCACTGTGAAAACAGCACTTTCGCAGAAAGAAACCTACTTCTCTAACACTGGGAAACAGTGAACAGAGAATGTATGAGTTTCTCAAGATTGGTAACAGATAGAAACAAGAGAAAGTACACAGTGATTCATGTACCTAGAGAAGTTACAGAAGTTTACTCACAGAACTCCATGTATAAGTACAAGAAAATAAGAGAGACTCAGAAAACTGGTAAAACCTACATTGTGGATAGAGTTGGGAGTACTTAGCACTGTGAAAACAGCACTTTCGCCGGAGGAAATTTAGTTCTCTAAGTCCGTGAAACAGTGAACAGAGAATGTATGAGTTTCTCAAGTTTGGTAACAGATAGAAACAAGCGAAAGTACACAGTGATTCATCTACCTAGAAAAGTTACAGAGGTTTACACAGAGAATTCCAAGGATAAGTACAAGAAAATAAGAGAGACTTAGAAAACCGGTAAAACCTACATTGTTGATAGAGTTGGGAGTACTTAGCACTGTGAAAACAGCACTTTCGCAGAAAGAAATCTACTTCTCTAAGACTGGGAAACAGTGAACAGAGAATGTATGAGTTTCTCAAGATTGGTAACAGATAGAAACAAGAGAAAGTACACAGTGATTCATCTACCTAGAAAAGTTACAGAGGTTTACACAGAGAATTCCAAGGATAAGTTCAAGAAAATAAGAGAGACTTAGAAAACCGGTAAAACCTACATTGTTGATAGAGTTGGGAGTACTTAGCACTGTGAAAACAGCACTTCCGCAGAAAGAAATCTACTTCTCTAAGACTGGGAAACAGTGAACAGAGAATGTATGAGTTTCTGAAGTTTGGTAACAGATAGAAAGAAGCGAAAGTACACAGTGATTCATCTACCTAGAAAAGTTACAGAGGTTTACACAGAGAATTCCAAGGATAAGTACAAGAAAATAAGAGAGACTTAGCAAACTGGTAAAACCTACATTGTTAATAGAGTTGGGAGTACTTAGCACTGTGAAAACAGCACTTTCGCCGAAGGAATATTAGTTCTCTAAGTCCGTGAAACAGTGAACAGAGAATGTATGAGTTTCTCCAGTTTGGTAACAGATAGAAACAAGCGAAAGTACACAGTGATTCATCTACCTAGAAAAGTTACAGAGGTTTACACAGAGAATTCCAAGGATAAGTACAAGAAAATAAGAGAGACTTAGAAAACCGGTAAAACCTACATTGTTGATAGAGTTGGGAGTACTTAGCACTGTGAAAACAGCACTTTCGCAGAAAGAAACCTACTTCTCTAACACTGGGAAACAGTGAACAGAGAATGTATGAGTTTCTCAAGATTGGTAACAGATAGAAACAAGAGAAAGTACACAGTGATTCATCTACCTAGAGAAGTTACAGAAGTTTACTCACAGAATTCCATGTATAAGTACAAGAAAATAAGACAGACTCAGAAAACTGGTAAAACCTACATTGTGGATAGAGTTGGGAGTACTTAGCACTGTGAAAACAGCACTTTCGACGAAGGAAATTTACTTCTCTAAGTCCTTGAAACAGTGAACAGAGAATGTATGAGTTTCTCAAGTTTGGTAACAGATAGAAACAAGCGAAAGTACACAGTGATTCCTCTACCTAGAAAAGTTACAGAGGTTTACACAGAGAATTCCAAGGATAAGTACAAGAAAATAAGAGAGACTTAGAAAACCGGTAAAACCTACATTGTTGATAGAGTTGGGAGTACTTAGCGCTGTGAAAACAGCACTTTCGCAGAAAGAAATCTACTTCTCTAACACTGGGAAACAGTGAACAGAGAATGTATGAGTTTCTCAAGATTGGTAACAGATAGAAACAAGAGAAAGTACACAGTGATTCATATACCTAGAGAAGTTACAGAGGTTTACACAGAGAATTCCAAGTATAAGTACAAGAAAATAAGAGAGACTTAGAAAACTGGTGAAACCTACATTGTTGATAGAGTTGGGAGTACTTAGCACTGTGAAAACAGCACTGTCGCCGAAGGAAATTTAGTTCTCTAAGTCCGTGAAACAGTGAACAGAGAATGTATGAGTTTCTCAAGTTTGGTAACAGATAGAAACAAGCGAAAGTACACAGTGATTTATCTACCTAGAAGAGTTACAGAGGTTTACACAGAGAATTCCAAGGATAAGTACAAGAAAATAAGAGAGACTTAGAAAACTGGTAAAACCTACATTGTTGATAGAGTTGGGAGTACTTAGCACTGTGAAAACAGCACTTTCGCCGAAGGAAATTTGGTTCTCTAAGTCCGTGAAACAGTGAACAGAGAATTTATGAGTTTCTCCAGTTTGGTAACAGAAAGAAACAAGCGAAAGTACACAGTGATTCATCTACCTAGAAAAGTTACAGAGGTTTACACAGAGAATTCCAAGGATAAGTACAAGAAAATAAGAGAGACTTAGAAAACTGGTAAAACCTACATTGTTGATAGAGTTGGGAGTACTTAGCACTGTGAAAACAGCACTTTCGCAGAAAGAAACCTACTTCTCTAACACTGGGAAACAGTGAACAGAGTGTATGAGTTTCTCAAGATTGGTAACAGATAGAAACAAGAGAAAGTACACAGTGATTCATCTTCCTAGAGAAGTTACAGAAGTTTACTCACAGAATTCCATGTATAAGTACAAGAAAATAAGAGAGACTTAGAAAACTGGTAAAACCTACATTGTGGATAGAGTTGGGAGTACTTAGCACTGTGAAAACAGCACTTTCGCCGAAGGAAATTTAGTTCTCTAATTCCGTGAAACAGTGAACAGAGAATGTATGAGTTTCTCAAGTTTGGTAACAGATAGAAACAAGCGAAAGTACACAGTGATTCATCTACCTAGAAGAGTTACAGAGGTTTACACAGAGAATTCCACGGATAAGTACAAGAAAATAAGAGAGACTTAGAAAACTGGTAAAACCTACATTGTTGATAGAGTTGGGAGTACTTAGCACTGTGAAAACAGCACTTTCGCAGAAAGAAATCTACTTCTCTAAGACTGGGAAACAGTGAACAGAGAATGTAGGAGTTTCTCAAGTTTGGTAACAGATAGTAAGAAGCGAATGTACTCAGTGATTCATCTACCTAGAAAAGTTACAGAGGTTTACACAGAGAATTCCAAGGATAAGTACAAGAAAATAAGAGAGACTTAGCAAACTGGTAAAACCTACATTGTTGATAGAGTTGGGAGTACTTAGCACTGTGAAAACAGCACTTTCGCCGAAGGAAATTTAGTTCTCTAAGTCCGTGAAACAGTGAACAGAGAATGTATGAGTTTCTCAAGTTTGGTAACAGATAGAAACAAGCAGAAGTACACAGTGATTCATCTACCTAGAAAAGTTACAGAGGTTTACACAGAGAATTCCAAGGATAAGTACAAGAAAATAAGAGAGACTTAGAAAACCGGTAAAACCTACATTGTTGATAGAGTTGGGAGTACTTAGCACTGTGAAAACAGCACTTTCGCAGAAAGAAGTCTACTTCTCTAACACTGGGAAACAGTGAAGAGAGAATGTATGAGTTTCTCAAGATTGGTAACAGATAGAAAGAAGAGAAAGTACACAGTGATTCATATACCTAGAAAAGTTACAGAGGTTTACACAGAGAATTCCAAGGATAAGTACAAGAAAATAAGAGAGACTTAGAAAACTGGTGAAACCTACATTGTTGATAGAGTTGGGAGTACTTAGCACTGTGAAAACAGCACTTTCGCCGAAGGAAATTTAGTTCTCTAAGTCCGTGAAACAGTGAACAGAGAATGTATGAGTTTCTCAAGTTTGGTAACAGATAGAAACAAGCGAAAGTACACAGTGATTCATCTACCTAGAAGAGTTACAGAGGTTTACACAGAGAATTCCAAGGATAAGTACAAGAAAATAAGAGAGACTTAGAAAACTGGTAAAACCTACATTGTTGATAGAGTTGGGAGTACTTAGCACTGTGAAAACAGCACTTTCGCCAAAGGAAATTTGGTTCTCTAAGTCCGTGAAACAGTGAACAGAGAATGTATGAGTTTCTCAAGTTTGGTAACAGATAGAAACAAGCGAAAGTACACAGTGATTCATCTACCTAGAAAAGTTACAGAGGTTTACACTGAGAATTCCAAGGATAAGTACAAGAAAATAAGAGAGACTTAGAAAACTGGTAAAACCTACATTGTTGACAGAGTTGGAGTACTTAGCACTGTGAAAATAGCACTTTCGCCAAAGGAATATTAGTTCTCTAAGTCCGTGAAACAGTGAACAGAGAATGTATGAGTTTCTCCAGTTTGGTTACAGATAGAAACAAGCGAAAGTACACAGTGATTCATCTACCTAGAGAAGTTACAGAGGTTTACACAGAGAATTCCAAGGATAAGTACAAGAAAATAAGAGAGACTTAGAAAACCGGTAAAACCTACATTGTTGATAGAGTTGGGAGTACTTAGCACTGTGAAAACAGCACTTTCGCAGAAAGAAACCTACTTCTTTAAGACCGCGCAACAGTGAACCGAGAATGTATGAGTTTCTCAAGATTGGTAACAGATAGAAACAAGAGAAAGTACACAGTGATTCATCTACGTAGAGAAGTTACAGAGGTTTACACAGAGAATTCCAGGTATAAGTACAAGAAAATAAGAGAGACTTAGAAAACTGGTAAAACCTACATTGTTGATAGAGTTGGGAGTACTTAGCACTGTGAAAACAGCACTTTCGCAGAAAGAAATCTATTTCTCTAAGACCGGGAAACAGTGAACAGAGAATGTTTGAGTTTCTCAATATTGGTAACAGATAGAAACAAGAGAAAGTACACAGTGATTCATCTACCTAGAGAAGTTACAGAGGTTTACACAGAGAATTCCAAGTATAAGTACAAGAAAATAAGAGAGACTTAGAAAACTGGTAAAACCTACATTGTTGATAGAGTTGGGAGTACTTAGCACTGTGAAAACAGCACTTTCGCAGAAAGAAATCTACTTCTCTAACACTGGGAAACAGTGAACAGAGAATGTATGAGTTTCTCAATATTGGTAACAGACAGAAAGAAGAGAAAGTACACAGTGATTCATCTACCTAGAAAACTTACAGAGGTTTACACAGGGAAAACCAAGTATAAGTACAAGCAAATAAGAGAGACTTAGAAAACTGGTGAAACCTACATTGTTGATAGAGTTGGGAGTACTTAGCACTGTGAAAACAGCACGTTCGCCCAAGGAAATTTAGTTCTCTAAGTCCGTGATACAGTGAACAGAGAATGTATGAGTTTCTCAAGTTTGGTAACAGATAGAAACAAGCGAAAGTACACAGTGATTCATCTACCTAGAAAAGTTAGAGAGGTTTACACAGAGAACTCCAAGGATAAGTACAAGAAAATAAGAGAGACTTAGAAAACTAGTAAAACTTACATTGTTGATAGAGTTGGGAGTACTTAGCACTGTGAAAACAGCACATTCGCAGAAAGAAATCTACTTCTCTAACACTGGGAAACAGTGAACAGAGAATGTATGAGTTTCTCAAGATGGGTAACAGATAGAAACAAGAGAAAGTACACAGTGATTCCTCCACCTAGAAAAGTTACAGAGGTTTACACAGAGAATTCCAAGGATAAGTACAAGAAAATAAGAGAGACTTAGAAAACTGGTAAAACCTACATTGTTGATAGAGTTGGGAGTACTTAGCACTGTGAAAACAGCACTTTCGCCGAAGGAATATTAGTTCTCTAAGTCCGTGAAACAGTGAACAGAGAATGTATGAGTTTCTCAAGTTTGGTAACAGATAGAAACAAGCGAAAGTACACAGTGATTCATCTACCTAGAAAAGTTACAGAGGTTTACACAGAGAATTCCAAGGATAAGTACAAGAAAATAAGAGAGACTTAGAAAACCGGTAAAACCTACATTATTGATAGAGTTGGGAGTACTTAGCACTGTGAAAACAGCACTTTCGCAGAAAGAAACCTACTTCTCTAACACTGGGAAACAGTGAACAGAGAATGTATGAGTTTCTCAAGATTGGTAAGGGATAGAAACAAGAGAAAGTACACAGTCATTCATCTTCCTAGAGAAGTTACAGAAGTTTACTCACAGAATTCCATGTATAAGTACAAGAAAATAAGAGAGACTTAGAAAACTGGTAAAACCTACATTGTGGATAGAGTTGGGAGTACTTAGCACTGTGAAAACAGCACTTTCGCCGAAGGAAATTTAGTTCTCTAATTCCGTGAAACAGTGAATAGAGAATGTATGAGTTTCTCAAGTTTGGTAACAGATAGAAACAAGCGAAAGTACACAGTGATTCATCTACCTAGAAAAGTTACAGAGGTTTACACAGAGAATTCCAAGGATAAGTACAAGAAAATAAGAGAGACTTAGAAAACCGGTAAAACCTACATTGTTGATAGAGTTGGGAGTACTTAGCACTGTGAAAACAGCACTTTCGCAGAAAGAAGTCTACTTCTCTAACACTGGGAAACAGTGAACAGAGAATGTATGAGTTTCGCAAGATTGGTAACAGATAGAAACAAGAGAAAGTACACAGTGATTCATATACCTAGAAAAGTTACAGAGGTTTACACAGAGAATTCCAAGGATAAGTACAAGAAAATAAGAGAGACTTAGAAAACTGGTGAAACCTACATTGTTGATAGAGTTGGGAGTACTTAGCACTGTGAAAACAGCACTTTCGCCGAAGGAAATTTAGTTCTCTAAGTCCGTGAAACAGTGAACAGAGAATGTATGAGTTTCTCAAGTTTGGTAACAGATAGAAACAAGCGAAAGTACACAGTGATTCATCTACCTAGAAGAGTTACAGAGGTTTACACAGAGAATTCCAAGGATAAGTACAAGAAAATAAGAGAGACTTAGAAAACTGGTAAAACCTACATTGTTGATAGAGTTGGGAGTACTTAGCACTGTGAAAACAGCACTTTCGCAGAAAGAAATCTACTTCTCTAAGACTGGGAAACAGTGAACAGAGAATGTATGAGTTTCTCAAGTTTGGTAACAGATAGAAAGAAGCGAAAGTACACAGTGATTCATCTACCTAGAAAAGTTACAGAGGTTTACACAGAGAATTCCAAGGATAAGTACAAGAAAATAAGAGAGACTTAGAAAACTGGTAAAACCTACATTGTTGATAGAGTTGGGAGTACTTAGCACTGTGAAAACAGCACTTTCGCGGAAAGAAAACTACTTCTCTAAGACCGGGAAACAATGAAGAGAGAATGTATGAGTTTCTCAAGATTCGTAACAGATAGAAATAAGAGGAAGTACACAGTGATTCACCTACCTAGAGAAGTTACAGAGGTTTTCACAGACAATTCCAAGTATAAGTACAAGAAAATAAGAGATCGTAAGAAAACTGGTAAAACCTACATTGTTGATAGAGTTGGGAGTACTTAGCACTGTGAAAACAGCACTTTCGTACAAAGAAATCTACTTCTCTAAGACCGGGAAACAGTGAACAGAGAATGTATGAGTTTCTCAATATTGGTACCAGATAGAAACAAGAGAAAGTACACAGTGATTCATCTACGTAGAGAAGTTACAGAGGTTTACAGAGAGAGTTCCAAGGATAAGTACAAGAAAATAAGAGAGACTTAGAAAACTGGAAAAACCTACATTGTTGATAGAGTTGGGAGTACTTAGCACTGTGAAAACAGCACTTTCGCAGATAGAAATCTACTTCTCTAAGACCGGGAAACAGTGAACAGAGAATGTATGAATTTCTCAAGATTGGTAACAGATAGAAACAAGAGAAAGTACACAGTGATTCACCTACCTAGCGAAGTTACAGAGGTTTACACAGAGAAATCCAAGTATAAGTACAAAAAAATAAGAGACACTTAGAAAACTGGTAAAACCTACATTGTTGGTAGATTTGGGAGTACTTAGCACTGTGAAAACAGCACTTTCGTACAAAGAAATCTACTTCTCAAGAACGGGAAACAGTGAACAGAGAATGTATGAGTTTCTCAAGATTGGTAACAGATAGAAACAAGAGAAAGCACACAGTGATTCATCTACCTAGAAAAGTTACAGAGGTTTACACGGAGAAATCCAAGTGTAACTCCAAGAAAATAAGAGAGACTTAGAAAATTGGTAAAACCTACATTGTTGATAGAGTTGGGAGTACTTAGCACTGTGAAAACAGCACTTTTGCAGAAACAAATCTACTTCTCTAATACCGGGAAACAGTGAACAGAGAATGTTTGAGTTTCTCAATATTGGTAACAGATAGAAACAAGAGAAAGTACACAGTGATTCACCTACCTAGAGAAGTTACAGAGGTTTGCACAGAGAATTCCAAGTATAAGTACGAGAAAACAAGAGAGACTTAGAAAACCGGTAAAATCTACATTGTTAATAGAGTTGGGAGTACTTAGCACTGTGAAAACAGCACTTTCGCAGAAAGAAATCTACTTCTCTAAAACCGGGATATAGTGAACAGAGAATGTATTAGTTTCCCAAGACTGGGAACAGATTGAAACAAGAGAAAGTACAAAGTGATTCATCTACGTAGAGAAGTTACAGAGGTTTACACAGAGAATTCCAAGTATAAGTAGAAGAAAATAAGAGAGACTTAGAAAACTGGTAAAACCCACATTGTTGATAGAGTTGGGAGTACTTAGCACTGTGAAAACAGCACTTTCGCACAAAGAAATCTACTTCTCTAAGACCGGGAAACAGTGAACAGAGAATCTATGAGTTTCTCAAGATTGGTAACAGATAGAAACAAGAGAAAGTACACAGTGATTCACCTAACTAGCGAAGTTACAGAGGTTTACACAGAGAATTCCAAGTATAAGTACAAAAAAATAAGAGACACTTGGAAAACTGGTAAAACCTACATTGTTGATGGAGTTGGGAGTACTTAGCACTGTGAAAACAGCACTTTCGCAGAAAGAAATCTACTTCTCTAAGACCGTGAAACAGTGAACAGAGAATGTATGAGTTTCTCAAGATTGGTAACAGATAGAAACAAGAGAAAGTACACAGTGATTCATCTACGTAGAGAAGTTACAGAGGTTTACACAGAGAATTCCAAGTATAAGTACAAGAAAATAAGAGAGACTTAAAAAACTGGTAAAACCTACATTGTTGATAGAGTTGGGAGTACTTAGCACTGTGAAAACAGCACTTTCGCAGAAAGAAATCTATTTCTCTAAGACCGGGAAACAGTGAACAGAGAATGTTTGAGTTTCTCAATATTGGTAACAGATAGAAACAAGAGAAAGTACACAGTGATTCATCTACCTAGAGAATTTACCGACGTTTACACAGAGAAATCCAAGTGTAACTCCAGGAAAATAAGAGAGACTTTGAAAACTGGTAAAACCTACACTGTTGATAGAGTTGGGAGTACTTAGCACTGTGAAAACAGCACATTCGCAGAAAGAAATCTACTTATGTAAGCCCGCGAAACAGTGAACAGAGAATGTATGGGTTTCTCAAGATTGGTAACAGATAGAAACAAGAGAAAGTACACAGTGATTCATCTACCTAGAGAAGTTACAGAGGTTTACACATAGAATTCCAAGTATAAGTACAAGAAAATAAGAGAGACTTAGAAAACTGGTAAAACCTACATTGTTGATAGAGATGGGAGTACTTAGCACTGTGAAAACAGCACTTTCGCAGAAAGAAATCTACTTCTATAAGACTGTGAAACAGTCCACAGAGAATGTATGAGTTTCTCAATATTGGTAACAGATAGAAACAAGAGAAAGTACACAGTGATTCATCTAGCTAGAGAAGATACAGAGGTTTACACAGAGAATTCCAAGTATAAGTACAACAAAATAAGAGAGAATTAGAAAACTGGTAAAACCTACATTGTTGATAGAGTTGGGAGTACTTAGCACTGTGAAAACAGCACTTTGGCAGAAACAAATCTACTTCTCTAAGACTGCGAAACAGTGAACAGAGAATGTATGCGTTTCTCAAGATTGGTAACAGATAGAAACAAGGGAAAGTACACAGTGATTCATCTACCTAGCGAAGTTACAGAGGTTTACACAGAGAATTCCAAGTATAAGTACAAAAAAATAAGAGAGACTTAGAAAACTGGTAAAACCTACATTGTTGATAGAGTTGGGAATACTTAGCACTGTGAAAACAGCACTTTCGTACAAAGAAATCCACTTCTCTAAGACCGGGAAACAGTGAACAGAGAATGTATGAGTTTCTTAAGATTGGTAACAGATAGAAACAAGAGAAAGTACGCAGTGATTCATCTACCTAGAAAAGTTACAGAGGTTTACACAGAGAAATCCAAGTGTAACTCCAAGAAAATAAGAGAGACTTAGAAAACTGATAAAACCTACATTGTTGATAGAGTTGGGAATACTTAGCACTGTGAAAACAGCACTTTCGTACAAAGAAATCTACTTCTCTAGGACCGGGAAACAGTGAACAGAGAATTTATGAGTTTCTCAAGTTTGGTAACAGATAGAAACAAGAGAAAGTACACAGTGATTCATCTACCTAGAAAAGTAACAGAGGTTTACACAGAGAAATCCAAGTGTAACTCCAAGAAAATAAGAGAGACTTAGAAAACTGAAAAAACCTACATTGTTGATAGAGTTGGGAATACTTAGCACTGTGAAAACAGCACTTTCGTACAAAGAAATCTACGTCTCTAGGACCAGGAAACAGTGAACAGAGAATGTATGAGTTTCTCAAGATTGGTAACAGATAGAAACAAGAGAAAGTACACAGTGATTCATCTACCTAGAAAAGTTACAGAGGTTTACACAGAGAAATTCAAGTGTAACTCCAAGAAAATAAGAGAGACTTAGAAAACTGATAAAACCTTCATTGTTGATAGAGTTGGGAATACTTAGCACTGTGAAAACAGCACTTTCGTACAAAGAAATCTAGTTCTCCAGGACCGGGAAACAGTGAACAGAGAATGTATGAGTTTCTCAAGATTGGTAACAGATAGAAACAAGAGAAAGTACACAGTGACTCATCTACCTAGAAAAGTCACAGAGGTTTACACAGAGAACTCCAAGTGTAACTCCAAGAAAATAAGAGAGACTTAGAAAACTGATAAAACCTACATTGTTGATAGAGTTGGGAATACTTAGCACTGTGAAAACAGCACTTTCGTACAAAGAAATCTACTTCTCTAGGACCGGGAAACAGTGAACAGAGAATTTATGAGTTTCTCAAGTTTGGTAACAGATAGAAACAAGAGAAAGTACACAGTGATTCATCTACCTAGAAAAGTAACAGAGGTTTACACAGAGAAATCCAAGTGTAACTCCAAGAAAATAAGAGAGACTTAGAAAACTGAAAAAACCTACATTGTTGATAGAGTTGGGAATACTTAGCACTGTGAAAACAGCACTTTCGTACAAAGAAATCTACGTCTCTAGGACCAGGAAACAGTGAACAGAGAATGTATGAGTTTCTCAAGATTGGTAACAGATAGAAACAAGAGAAAGTACACAGTGATTCATCTACCTAGAAAAGTTACAGAGGTTTACACAGAGAAATTCAAGTGTAACTCCAAGAAAATAAGAGAGACTTAGAAAACTGATAAAACCTCCATTGTTGATAGAGTTGGGAATACTTAGCACTGTGAAAACAGCACTTTCGTACAAAGAAATCTAGTTCTCCAGGACCGGGAAACAGTGAACAGAGAATGTATGAGTTTCTCAAGATTGGTAACAGATAGAAACAAGAGAAAGTACACAGTGACTCATCTACCTAGAAAAGTCACAGAGGTTTACACAGAGAACTCCAAGTGTAACTCCAAGAAAATAAGAGAGACTTAAAAAACTGATAAAACCTACATTGTTGATAGAGTTGGGAGTACTTAGCACTGTGAAAACAGCACTTTCGCAGAAAGAAATCCACTTGTCTAAAACCGGGATACAGTGAACAGAGAATGTATTAGTTTCCGAAGACTGGGAACAGATAGAAACAAGAGAAAGTACACAGTGATTCATCTACGTAGAGAAGTTACAGCGGTTTACACAGAGAATTCCAAGTATAAGTACAAGAAAATAAGAGAGACTTAGAAAACTGGTAAAACCTACATTGTTGATAGAGTTGGGAGTACTTAGCACTGTGAAAACAGCACTTTCGGAGAAAGAAATCTACTTCTCTAAGACCGTCAAACAGTGAACAGAGAATGTATGAGTTTCTCAATATTGGTAACAGATAGAAACAAGAGAAAGTACACAGTGATTCATCTAGCTAGAGAAGATACAGAGGTTTACACAGAGAATTGCAAGTATAAGTACAAGAAAATAAGAGAGACTTAGAAAACTGGTAAAACCTACATTGTTGATAGATTTGGGAGTACTTAGCACTGTGATAACAGCACTTTGGAAGAAACAAATCTACTTCTCTAAGACCACGAAACAGTGAACAGAGAATGTATGAGTTTCTCAAGATTGGTAACAGATAGAAACAAGAGAAAGTACACAGTGATTCAACTACCTAGCGAAGTTACAGAGGTTTACACAGAGAAATCCAAGTGTAACTCCAAGAAAATAAGAGAAACTTAGAAAACTGGTAAAACCTACATTGTTGATAGATTTGGGAGTACTTAGCACTGTGAAAACAGCACTTTCGCAGAAAGAAATCTACTTCTCTAAGACCGCGAAACAGTGAACAGAGAATGTATGAGTTTCTCAAGTTTGGTAACAGATAGAAACAAGAGAAAGTACACAGTGATTCATCTACGTAGATAAGTTACAGTGGTTTACACAGAGAATTCCAAGTATAAGTACAAGAAAATAAGAGAGACTTAGAAAACTGGTAAAACCTACATTGTTGATAGAGTTGGGAGTACTTAGCACTGTGAAAACAGCACTTTGGCAGAAACAAATCTACTTCTCTAAGACCGCGAAACAGTGAACAGAGAATGTATGAGTTTCTCAAGTTTGGTAACAGATAGAAACAAGAGAAAGTACACAGTGATTCATCTACGTAGAGAAGTTAGAGAGGTTTACACAGAGAATTCCAAGTATAAGTACAAGAAAGTAAGAGAGACTTAGAAAACTGGTAAAACCTACATTGTTGATAGAGTTGGGAGTACTTAGCACTGTGAAAACAGCACTTTCGCCAAAGGAAATTTAGTTTTCTAAGTCCGTGAAACAGTGAACAGAGAATGTATGAGTTTCTCAATATTGGTAACACATAGAAACAAGAGAAAGTACACAGTGATTCATCTACCTAGAGAAGTTACAGAGGTTTACACAGAGAAATCCAAGTGTAACTCCAGGAAAATAAGAGATTTAGAGAACGGGTAAAACCTACATTGTTGATAGAGTTGGGAGTACTTAGCACTGTGAAAACAGCACTTTCGCAGAAAGAAATTTAGTTCTCTAAGTCCGCGAAACAGTGAACAGAGAATGTATGAGTTTCTAAAGATTGGTAACAGATAGAAACAAGAGAAAGTACACAGTGATTCATCTACCTAAAAAGTTACAGAGGTTTACACAGAGAATTCCAAGTATAAGTACAAGAAAATAAGAGAGACTTAGAAAACTGGTAAAACCTACACTGTTGATAGAGTTGGGAGTACTTAGTATTGTGAAAACAGCACTTTCGCCGCAAGAAATTTAGTTCTCTAAGTCCGTGAAACAGTGAACAGAGAATGTACGAGTTTCTCAACATTGGCAATAGATAGAAACAAGAGAAAGTACACAGTGATTCATCTACCTAGAAAAGTTACAGAGGTTTACACAGAGAATTCCAAGTATAAGTACAAGAAAATAAGAGAGACTTAGAAAACCGGTAAAACCTACATTGTTGATAGAGTTGGGATTACTTAGCACTGTGAAAACAGCCCTTTCGCAGAAAGAAATCTACTTCTCTAACACTGGGAAACAGTGAACAGAGAATGTATGAGTTTCTCAAGATTGGTAACAGATAGAAACAAGAGAAAGTACATAGGTATTCATCTACCTAGAGAAGTTACAGAGGTTTACACAGAGAATTCCAAGTATAAGTACAAGAAAATAAGAGAGACTTAGAAAACCGGTAAAACCTACATTGTTGATAGAGTTGGGAGTACTTAGCACTGTGAAAACAGCACTTTCGCCGAAAGAAATTTAGTTCTCTAAGTCCGTGAAACAGTGAACAGAGAATGTATGAGTTTCTCAAGATTGGTAACAGATAGAAACAAGAGAAAGTACACAGTGATTCATCTACCTAGAAAAGTTACAGAGGTTTACACAGAGAATTCCAAGGTTAAATACAAGAAAATAAGAGAGACTTAGAAAACTGGTAAAGCCTACATTGTTGATAGAGTTGGGAGTACTTAGCACTGTGAAAACAGCACTTTCGCCTAAGGAAATTTAGTGCTCTAAGTCCGTGAAACAGTGAACAGAGAATGTATGAGTTTCTCAAGTTTGGTAATAGATGGAAACAAGCGAAAGTACACAGTGATTCATCTACCTAGAAAAGTTACAGAGGTTTACACAGAGAATTCCAAGTATAAGTACAAGAAAATAAGAGAGACTTAGAAAACTGGTAAAACCTACATTGTTGATAGAGTTGGGAGTACTTAGCACTGTGAAAACAGGACTTTCGCCGAAGGAAATTTAGTTCTCTAAGTCCGTGAAACAGTGAACAGAGAATGTATGAGTTTCTCAAGTTTGGTAACAGATAGAAACAAGCGAAAGTACACAGTGATTCATCTACCTAGAAAAGTTACAGAGGTTTACACAGAGAATTCCAAGGATAAGTACAAGAAAATAAGAGAGACTTAGAAAACTGGTAAAACCTACATTGTTGATAGAGTTGGGAGTACTTAGCACTGTGAAAACAGCACTTTCGTCGAAGGAAATTTAGTTCTCTAAGTCCGTGAAACAGGGAACAGAGAATGTATGAGTTTCTCAAGTTTGGTAACAGATAGAAACAAGCGAAAGTACACAGTGATTCATCTACCTAGAAAAGTTACAGAGGTTTACACAGAGAATTCCAAGGATAAGTACAAGAAAATAAGAGAGACTTAGAAAACTGGTAAAACCTACATTGTTGATAGAGTTGGGAGTACTTAGCACTGTGAAAACAGCACTTTCGCCGAAGGAAATTTAGTTCTCTAAGTCCGTGAAACAGTGAACAGAGAATGTATGAGTTTCTCAACTTTGGTAACAGATAGAAACAAGAGAAAGTACACAGTGATTCATCTACCTAGAAAAGTTACAGAGGTTTACACAGAGAATTCCAAGGATAAGTACAAGAAAATAAGAGAGACTTAGAAAACTGGTAAAACCTACATTGTTAATAGAGTTGTGAGTACTTAGCACTGTGGAATCAGCACATTCGCAGAAAGAAATCTACTTCTCTAACACTGGGAAACAGTGAACAGAGAATGTATGAGTTTCTCAAGATTGGTAAGAGATAGAAACAAGAGAAAGTACACAGTGATTCATCTACCTAGAAAAGTTACAGAGGTTTACACAGAGAATTCCAAGTATAAGTAAAAGAAAATAAGAGAGACTTAGAAAACCGGTAAAACCTACATTGTTGATAGAGTTGGGAGTACTTAGCACTGTGAAAACAGCCCTTTCGCAGAAAGAAATCTACTTTTCTAACACTGGGAAACAGTGAACAGAGAATGTTTGAGTTTCTCAAGATTGGTAACAGATAGAAACAAGAGAAAGTACACAGTGATTCATATACCTAGAGAAGTTACAGAGGTTTACACAGAGAATTCCAAGTATAAGTACAAGAAAATAAGAGAGACTTAGAAAACTGGTAAAACCTACATTGTTGATAGAGTTGGGTGTAGTTAGCACTGTGAAAACAGCACTTTCGCCGAAAGAAATTTAGTTCTCTAAGTCCGTGAAACAGTGAACAGAGAATGTATGAGTTTCTCAAGATTGGTAGCAGATAGAAACAAGAGAAAGTACGCAGTGATTCATCTACCTAGAAAAGTTACAGAGGTTACACAGAGAATTCCAGGTATAAGTAAAAGAAAATAAGGGAGACTTTGAAAAATGGTAAAACCTACATTGTTGATAGAGTTGGGAGTACTTAAAATTGTGAAAACAGCACTTTCGCAGAAAGAAATTTAGTTCTCTAAGTCCGCGAAACAGTGAACAGAGAATGTATGAGTTTCTCAAGATTGGTAACAGATAGAAACAAGATAAAGTACACAGTGATTCATCTACCTAGAAAAGTTACAGAGGTTTACACAGAGAATTCCAAGTACAAGTACAAGAAAATAAGAGAGACTTAGAAAACTGGTAAAACCTACATTGTTGATAGAGTTGGGAGTACTTAGCACAGTGAAAACAGCACTTTCGCCGCAAAAATTTAGTTCTCTAAGTCCGTGAAAGAGTGAACAGAGAATGTATGAGTTTCTCAAGATTGGTAACAGATAGAAACAAGAGAAAGTACACAGTGATTCATTTACCTAGAAACGTTACAGAGGTTTACACAGAGAATTCCAAGTATAAGTACAAGAAAATAAGAGAGACTTAGAAAACTCGTAAAACCTACAATGTGGATAGAGTTGAGAGTACTTAGCACTGTGAAAACAGCACTTTCGCAGAAAGAAATCTACTTCTCTAAGACTGGGAAACAGTGAACAGAGAATGTATGAGTTTCTCAAGATTGGTAACAGATAGAAACAAGAGAAAGTACACAGTGATTCATCTACCTAGAGAAGTTACAGAAGTTTACACAAAGAATTCCAAGTATAAGTACAAGAAAATAAGAGAGACTTAGAAAACTGGTAAAACCTACATTGTGGATAGAGTTGGGAGTACTTAGCACTGTGAAAACAGCACTTTCGCCGAAATAAATTTAGTTCTCTAAGTCCCTGAAACAGTGAACAAAGAATGTATGAGTTTCTTAAGATTGGTAACAGATAGAAACAACAGAAAGTACACAGTGATTCATCTACCTAGAAAAGTTACAGAGGTTTACACAGAGAATTCCAAGGATAAGTACAAGAAAATAAGAGAGACTTAGAAAACTGGTAAAACCTACATTGTTGATAGAGTTGGGACTACGTAGCACTGTGAAAACAGCACTTTCGCCGAAAGAAATTTAGTTCTCTAAGTCCGCGAAACAGTGAACAGAGAATGTATGAGTTTCTCAAGATTGGTAACAGATAGAAACAAGAGAAAGTACACAGTGATTCATCTACCTAGAAAAGTCACAGAGGTTTACACAGAGAATTCCAAGTATAAGTACAAGAAAATAAGAGAGACTTAGAAAACCGGTAAAACGTACATTGTGGATAGAGTTGGGAGTACTTAGCACTGTGAAAACAGCACTTTCGCAGAAAGAAATCTACTTCTCTAAGACTGGGAAACAGTGAACAGAGAATGTATGAGTTTCTCAAGATTGGTAACAGATAGAAACAAGAGAAAGTACACAGTGATTCATCTACCTAGAGAAGTTACAGAGGTTCACACAGAGAATTCCAAGGATAAGTACAAAAAAATAAGAGAGACTTAGAAAACTGGTAAAACCTACATTGTTGATAGAGTTGGGAGTACTTAGCACTGTGAAAACAGCACTTTCGCCGAAGGAAATTTAGTTCTCTAAGTCCGTGAAACAGTGAACAGAGAATGTATGAGTTTCTCAAGTTTGGTAACAAATAGAAACAAGCGAAAGTACACAGTGATTCATATACCTAGAAAAGTTACAGAGGTTTACACAGAGAATTCCAAGGATAAGTACAAGAAAATAAGAGAGACTTAGAAAACCGGTAAAACCTACATTGTTGATAGAGTTGGGATTACTTAGCACAGTGAAAACAGCACTTTCGCCGAAGGAAATTTAGTTCTCTAATTCCGTGAAACAGTGAACAGAGAATGTATGAGTTTCTCAAGTTTGGTAACAGTTAGAAACAAGAGAAAGTACACAGTGATTCATCTACCTAGAAAAGTTACAGAGGTTTACACAGAGAATTCCAAGGATAAGTACAAGAAAATAAGAGAGACTTAGAAAACTGGTAAAACCTACATTGTTAATAGAGTTTGGAGTAATTAGCACTGTGAAAACAGCACTTTCGCAGAAAGAAATCTACTTCTCTAACACTGGGAAACAGTGAACACAGAATGTATGAGTTTCTCAAGATTGGTAACAGATAGAAACAAGAGAAAGTACACAGTGATTCATCTACCTAGAGAAGTTACAGAAGTTTACACAAAGAATTCCAAGTATAAGTACAAGAAAATAAGAGAGACTTAGAAAACTGGTAAAACCTACATTGTGGATAGAGTTGGGAGTACTTAGCACTGTGAAAACAGCACTTTCGCTGAAAGAAATCTACTTCTCTAAGTCCCTGAAACAGTGAACAAAGAATGTATGAGTTTCTCAAGATTGGTAACAGACAGAAACAACAGAAAGTACACAGTGATTCATCTACCTAGAGAAGTTACAGAGGTTTACACAGAGAAAAACAAGTATAAGTACAAGAAAATAAGAGAGACTTAGAAAACTGGTAAAACCTACATTGTTGATAGAGTTGGGAGTACTTAGCACTGTGAAAACAGCACTTTCGCCGAAGGAAATTTAGTTCTCTAAGTCCGTGAAACAGTGAACAGAGAATGTATGAGTTTCTCAAGTTTGGTAACAGATAGAAACAAGCGAAGGTACACAGTGATTCATCTACCTAGAAAAGTTACAGAGGTTTACACAGAGAATTCCAAGGATAAGTACAAGAAAAGAAGAGAGACTTAGAAAACTGGTAAAACCTACATTGTTGATAGAGTTGGGAGTACTTAGCACTGTGAAAACAGCACTTTCGCCGAAGGAAATTTAGTTCTCTAAGTACGTGAAACAGTGAACAGAGAATGTATGAGTTTCTCAAGTTTGGTAACAGATAGAAACACGCGAAAGTACACAGTGATTCATCTACCTGGAAAAGTTACAGATTTTTACACAGAGAATTCCAAGGATAAGTACAAGAAAATAAGAGATACTTAGAAAACTGGTAAAACCTACATTGTTAATAGAGTTGGGAGTACTTAGCACTGTGAAAACAGCACTTTCGCAGAAAGAAATCTACTTCTCTAACACTGGGAAACAGTGAACAGAGAATGTATGAGTTTCTCAAGTTTAGTAACAGATAGAAACACGCGAAAGTACACATTGATTCATCTACCTGGAAAAGTTACAGATTTTTACACAGAGAATTCCAAGGATAAGTACAAGAAAATAAGAGAGACTTAGAAAACTGGTAAAACCTACATTATTGATAGAGATGGCAGTACGTAGCACTGTGAAAACAGCACTTTCCCAGAAAGAAATCTACTTCTCTAACACTGGGAAACAGTGAACAGAGAATGTATGAGTTTCTCAAGATTGGTAACAGATAGAAACAAGAGAAAGTACACAGTGATTCATATACCTAGAGAAGTTACAGAGGTTTGCACAGAGAATTCCAAGTATAAGTACAAGAAAATAAGAGAGACTTAGAAAACCGGTAAAACCTACATTGTTGATAGAGTTGGGCGTACATAGCACTGTGAAAACAGCACTTTCGCAGAAAGAAATCTACTTCTCTAACACTGGGAAACAGTGAATAGAGAACGTATGAGTTTCTCAAGTTTTTTAACAGATAGAAACAAGAGAAAGTACACAGTGATTCATATACCTAGAGAAGTTACAGAGGTTTACACAGAGAATTCCAAGTATAAGTACAAGAAAATAAGAGAGACTTAGAAAACTGGTAAAACCTACATTGTTGATAGAGTTGGGAGTACTTAGCATTGTTAAAACAGCACTTTCGCCAAAACAAATTTAGTTCTCTAAGTCCGTGAAACAGTGAACAGAGAATGTATGAGTTTCTCAAGTTTGGTAACAGATAGAAACAAGCGAAAGTACACAGGGATTCATCTACCTAGAAAAGTTACAGAGGTTTACACAGACAATTCCAAGGATAAGTACAAGAAAATAAGAGAGACTTAGAAAACTGGTAAAACCTACATTGTTGATAGAGTTGGGAGTACTTAGCACTGTGAAAACAGCACTTTCGCCGAAGGAAATTTAGGTCTCTAAGTCCGTGAAACAGTGAACAGAGAATGTATGAGTTTCTCAAGTTTGGTAACAGATAGAAACAAGCGAAAGTACACAGTGATTCATCTACCTAGAAAAGTTACAGAGGTTTACACAGAGAATTCCAAGGATAAATACAAGAAAATAAGAGAGACTTAGAAAACTGGTAAAACCTACATTGTTAATAGAGTTGGGAGTACGTAGCACTGTGAAAACAGCACTTTCGCAGAAAGAAATCTACTTCTCTAACACTGGGAAACAGTGAACAGAGAATGTATGAGTTTCTCAAGATTGGTAACAGATAGAAACAAGAGAAAGTACACAGTGATTCACATACCTAGAGAAGTTACAGAGGTTTACACAGAGAATTCCAAGTATAAGTACAAGAAAATAAGAGAGACTTAGAAAACTGGTAAAACTTACATTGTTGATAGAGTTGGGAGTACTTAGCACTGTTAAAACAGCCTTTCGCCAAAAGAAATTTAGTTCTCTAAGTCCGTGAAACACTGAACAGAGAATGTATGAGTTTCTCAAGATTGGTAACAGATAGAAACAAGAGAAAATACACAGTGATTCATCTACCTAGAAAAGTTACAGAGGTTTACAAAGAGAAAACCAAGGATAAGTACAAGAAAATAAGAGAGACTTATAAAACTGGTAAAACCTATATTGTTGATAGAGTACGGAGTACTTAGCACTGTGAAAACAGCACTTTCGCCGAAGGAAATTTAGTTCTCTAAGTCCGTGAAACAGTGAACAGAGAATGTCTGAGTTTCTCAAGTTTGGTAACAGATAGAAACAAGCGAAATTACACAGGGATTCATCTACCTAGAAAAGTTACAGAGGTTTACACAGAGAATTCCAAGGATAAGTACAAGAAAATAAGAGAGACTTAGAAAACTGGTAAAACCTACATTTTTGATAGAGTTGGGAGTACTTAGCACTGTGAAAACAGCACTTTCGCCGAAGGAAATTTAGTTCTCTAAGTCCGTGAAACAGTTAACAGAGAATGTATGAGTTTCTCCAGTTTGGTAACAGATAGAAACAAGCGAAAGTACACAGGGATTCATCTACCTAGAAAAGTTACAGAGGTTTACACGGAGAATTCCAAGGATAAGTACAAGAAAATAAGATAGACTTAGAAAACTGGTAAAACCTACATTGTTGATAGAGTTGGGAGTACTTAGCACTGTGAAAACAGCACTTTCGCCGAAGGAAATTTAGTTCTCTAAGTCCGTGAAACAGTGAACAGAGAATGTATGAGTTTCTCAAGTTTGGTAAGAGATAGAAACAAGCGAAAGTACACAGGGATTCATCTACCTAGAAAAGTTACAGAGGTTTACACAGAGAATTCCAAGGATAAGTACAAGAAAATAAGAGAGACTTAGAAAACTGGTAAAACCTACATTGTTGATAGAGTTGGGAGTACTTAGCACTGTGAAAACAGCACTTTCGCCGAAGGAAATTTAGTTCTCTAAGTCCGTGAAACAGTGAACAGAGAATGTATGAGTTTCTCCAGTTTAGTAACAGATAGAAACAAGCGAAAGTACACAGGGATTCATCTACCTAGAAAAGTTACAGAGGTTTACACAGAGAATTCCAAGGATAAGTACAAGAAAATAAGAGAGACTTAGAAAACTGGTAAAACCTACATTGTTGATAGAGTTGGGAGTACTTAGCACTGTGAAAACAGCACTTTCGCCGAAGGAAATTTAGTTCTCTAAGTCCGTGAAACAGTGAACAGAGAATGTATGAGTTTCTCAAGTTTGGTAACAGATAGAAACAAGAGAAAGTACACAGTGATTCATCTACCTACAAAAGTTATAGAGGTTTACACAGAGAATTCCAAGGATAAATACAAGAAAATAAGAGAGACTTAGAAAACTGGTAAAACCTACATTGTTAATAGAGTTGGGAGTACGTAGCACTGTGAAAACAGCACTTTCGCAGAAAGAAATCTACTTCTCTAACACTGGGAAACAGTAAACAGAGAATGTATGAGTTTCTCAAGATTGGTAACAGATAGAAACAAGAGAAAGTACAGGGATTCATATACCTAGAGATGTTACAGAGGTTTACACAGAGAATTCCAAGTATAAGTACAAGAAAATAAGAGAGACTTAGAAAACTGATAAAACCTACATTGTTGATAGAGTTCGGAGTACTTAGCACTCTTAAAACAGCACTTTCGCCAAAAGAAATTTAGTTCTCTAAGTCCGTGAAACACTGAACAGAGAATGTATGAGTTTCTCAAGATTGGTAACAGATAGAAACAAGAGAAAATACACAGTGATTCATCTACCTAGAAAAGTTACAGAGGTTTACAAAGAGAAAACCAAGTATAAGTACAAGAAAATAAGAGAGACTTAGAAAACTGGTAAAACCTACATTGTTGATAGAGTTGGGAGTACTTAGCACTGTCAAAACAGCACTTTCGCCGAAGGAAATTTAGTTCTCTAAGTCCGTGAAACAGTGAAAAGAGAATGTATGAGTTTCTCAAGTTTGGTAACAGATAGAAACAAGCGAAAGTACACAGGGATTCATCTACCTAGAAAAGTACCAGAGGTTTACACAGAGAATTCCAAGGATAAGTACAAGAAAATAAGAGAGACTTAGAAAACTGGTATAACCTACATTGTTGATAGAGTTGGGAGTACTTAGCACTGTGAAAACAGCACTTTCGCCGAAGGAAATTTAGTTCTCTAAGTCCGTGAAACAGTGAACAGAGAATGTATGAGTTTCTCAAGTTTGGTAACAGATAGAAACAAGCGAAAGTACACAGTGATTCATCTACCTAGAAAAGTTACAGAGGTTTACACAGAGAATTCCAAGGATAAATACAAGAAAATAAGAGAGACTTAGAAAACCGGTAAAACCTACATTGTTAATAGAGTTGGGGGTACGTAGCACTGTGAAAAAAGCACTTTCGCAGAAAGAAATTTACTTCTCTAACACTGGGAAACAGTGAACAGAGAATGTATGAGTTTCTCAAGATTGGTAACAGATAGAAACAAGAGAAAGTACACAGTGATTCATATACCTAGAAAAGTTACAGAGGTTTACAAAGAGAAAACCAAGTATAAGTACAAGAAAATAAGAGAGAGTAAACTGGTAAAACCTACATTGTTGATAGAGTTGGGAGTACTTAGCACTGTGAAAACAGCACTTTCGCAGAAAGAAATCTACTTCTCTAAGACTGGGAAACAGTGAACAGAGAATGTATGAGTTTCTCAAGATTGGTAACAGATAGAAACAATAGAAAATACACAGTGATTCATCTACCTAGAAAAGTTACAGAGGTTTACAAAGAGAAAACCAAGTATAAGTACAAGAAAATAAGAGAGACTTAGAAAACTGGGAAAACCTACATTGTTGATACAGTTGGGAGTACTTAGCACTGTGAAAGCAGCAGTTTCGCAGAAAGAAATCTACTTCTCTAAGACTGGGAAACAGTGAACAGAGAATGTATGAGTTTCTCAAGATTGGTAACAGATAGAAACAAGAGAAAATACACAGTGATTCATCTACCTAGAAAAGTTACAGAGGTTTACAAAGAGAAAACCAAGTATAAGTACAAGAAAATAAGAGAGACTTAGAAAACTGGTAAAACCTACATTGTTGATAGAGTTGGGAGTACTTAGCACTGTGAAAGCAGCACTTTCCCAGAAAGAAATCTACTTCTCTAAGACTGGGAAACAGTGAACAGAGAATGTATGAGTTTCTCAAGATTGGTAACAGATAGAAACTAGCGAAAGTACACAGTGATTCATCTACCTACAGAAGTTACAGAGGTTTACACAGAGAATTCCAAGTATAAGTACAAGAAAATAAGAGAGACTTAGAAAACTGGTAAAACCTACATTGTTGATAGAGTTGGGAGTACTTAGCACTGTGAAAACAGCACTTTCGCTGAAGGAAATTTAGTTCTCTAAGTCCGTGAAACAGTGAACAGAGAATGTATGAGTTTCTCAAGTTTGGTAACAGATAGAAACAAGCGAAAGTACACAGTGATTCATCTACCTAGAAAAGTTACAGAGGTTTACACAGAGAATTCCAAGGATAAGTACAAGAAAATAAGAGAGACTTAGAAAACTGGTAAAACCTACATTGTTGATAGAGTTGGGGGTACTTAGCACTGTGAAAACAGCACTTTCGCCGAAGGAAGTTTAGTTCTCTAAGTCCGTGAAACAGTGAACAGAGAATGTATGAGTTTCTCAAGATTGGTAACAGATAGAAACAAGAGAAAGTACACAGTGATTCATATAAGTAGAGAAGTTACAGAGGTTTACACAGAGAATGCCAAGTATAAGTACAAGAAAATAAGAGAGACTTAGAAACCCGGTAAAACCTACATTGTTGATAGAGTTGGGAGTACTTAGCACTGTGAAAACAGCACTTTCGCAGAAAGAAATCTACTTCTCTAAGACTGGGAAACAGTGAAGAGAGAATGTATGAGTTTCTCAAGATTGGTAACAGATAGAAACAAGCGAAAGTACACAGTGATTCATCTACCTAGAAAAGTTACAGAGGTTTACACAGAGAATTCCAAGGATAAGTACAAGAAAATAAGAGAGACTTAGAAAACTGGTGAAACCTACATTGTTAATAGAGTTGGGAGTACTTAGCACTGTGAAAACAGCACTTTCGCAGAAAGAAATCTACTTCTCTAACACTGGGAAACAGTGAAAAGAGAATGTATGAGTTTCTCAAGATTGGTAACAGATAGAAACAAAAGAATGTACACAGTGATTCATCTACCTAGAAAAGTTACAGAGGTTTACACAGAGAATTCCAAGTATAAGTACAAGAAAATAAGAGAGACTTAGTAAACCGGTAAAACCTACATTGTTGATAGAGTTGGGACTACGTAGCACTGTGAAAACAGCACTTTCACAGAAAGAAATCTACTTCTCTAACAGTGGGAAACAGTGAACAGAGAATGTATGAGTTTCTCAAATTGGAAACAGATAGAAACAAGAGAAAGTACACAGTGATTCATATACCTAGAGAAGTTACAGAGGTTTACACAGAGAATGCCAAGTATAAGTACATGAAAATAAGAGAGACTTAGAAAAATGGTAAAACCTACATTGTTGATAGAGTTGGGAGTACTTAGCACTGTGAAAGCATCAGTTTTGCAGAAAGAAATCTACTTCTCTAAGACTGGGAAACACTAAACAAAGAATGTATGAGTTTCTCAAGATTGGTAACAGATGGAAACAAGAGAAAGTACACAGTGATTCATCTACCTAGAGAAGTTACAGAGGTTTACACAGACAATTCCAAGGATAAGTACAAGAAAATAAGAGAGACTTAGAAAACTGGTAAAACCTACATTGTTGATAGAGTTGGGAGTACTTAGCACTGTGAAAACAGTACTTTCACCGAAGGAAATTTAGTTCTCTAAGTACGTGAAACAGTGAACAGAGAATGTATGAGTTTCTCAAGTTTAGTAACAGAGAGAAACAAGTGAAAGTACAGAGTGATTCATCTACCTTGATAAGTTACAGAGGTTTACACAGAGAATTCCAAGGATAAGTACAAGAAAATAAGAGAGACTTAGAAAACTGGTAAAACCTACATTGTTGACAGAGTTGGGAGTACTTAGCACTGTGAAAACAGCACTTTCGCCGAAGGAAATTTAGTTCTCTAAGTCCGTGAAACAGTGAACAGAGAATGTATGAGTTTCTCAAGTTTGGTAACAGATAGAAACAAGCGAAAGTACACAGTGATTCATCTACCTAGAAAAGTTACAGAGGTTTACACACAGAATTCCAAGGATAAGTACAAGAAAATAAGAGAGACTTAGAAAACTCGTAAAACCTACATTGTTGATAGAGTTGGGAGTACTTAGCACTGTGAAAACAGCACTTTCGCCGAGGGAAATTTAGTTCTCTAAGACCGTGAAACAGTGAACAGAGAATGTATGAGTTTCTCAAGTTTGGTAATAGATAGAAACAAGCGAAAGTACACAGTGATTCATCTACCTAGAAAAGTTACAGAGGTTTACACAGAGAATTCCAAGGATAAGTACGAGAAAATAAGAGAGACTTAGAAAACCGGTAAAACCTACATTGTTGATAGAGTTGGGAGTACTTAGCACTGTGAAAACAGCACTTTCGCAGAAAGAAATCTACTTCTCTAACACTGGGAAACAGTGAACAGAGAATGTATGAGTTTCTCAAGATTGGTAACAGATAGAAACACGAGAAAGTACACAGTGATTCATCTACCTAGAAAAGTTACAGAGGTTTACACAGAGAAAACCAAGTATAAGTACAAGAAAATAAGAGAGACTTAGAACACTGGTAAAACCTACATTGTTGATAGAGTTGGGAGTACTTAGCACCGTGAAAACAGCACTTTCGCAGAAAGAAATCTACTTCTCTAAGACTGGGAAACAGTGAACAGAGAATGTATGATTTTCTCAAGATTGGTAACAGATAGAAACAAGAGAAAGTACACAGTGATTCATCTACCTAGAGAAGTTACAGAGGTTTACACAGAGAATTCCACTATAAGTACAATAACATAAGAGAGACTTAGAAAACTGGTAAAACCTACATTGTTAATAGAGTTGGGAGTACTTAGCACCGTGAAAACAGCACTTTCGCAGAAAGAAATTTACTAATCTAAGACTGGGAAACAGTGAACAGAGAATGTATGAGTTTCTCAAGATTGGTAACAGATAGAAACAAGAGAAAGTACACAGTGATTCATCTACCTAGAAAAGTTACAGAGGTTTACACAGAGAATTCCAAGGATAAGTACAAGAAAATGAGAGAGACTTAGAAAACCGGTAAAACCTACATTGTTGATAGAGTTGGGAGTACTTAGCACTGTGAAAACAGCACTTAAGCAGAAAGAAATCTACTTCTCTAACACTGGGAAACACTGAACAGAGATTGTATGAGTTTCTCAAGATTGGTAACAGATAGAAACAAGAGAAAGTACACAGTGATTCATATAGCTAGAGAAGTTACAGAGGTTTACACAGAGAATTCCAAGTATAAGTACAAGAAAATAAGAGACACTTAGAAAACCGGTAAAACCTACATTGTTGATAGAGTTGGGAGTACTTACCACTGTGAAAACAGCACTTTCGCAGAAAGAATTCTACTTCTCTAACACTGGGAAACAGTGAACAGAGAATGTATGAGTTTCTCAAGATTGGTAACAGATAGAAACAAGAGAAAGTACACAGTGATTCATATACCTAGAGAAGTTACAGAGGTTTACACAGAGAATTCCAAGGATAAGTACAAGAAAATAAGAGAGACTTAGAAAACTGGTAAAACCTACATTGTTGATAGAGTTGGGAGTACTTAGCACTGTGAAAACAGCACTTTCACTGAAGGAAATTTAGTTCTCTAAGTCAGTGAAACAGTGAACAGAGAATGTATGAGTTTCTCAAGTTTGGTAACAGATAGAAACAAGCGAAAGTACACAGTGATTCATCTACTAGAAAAGTTACAGAGGTTTACACAGAGAATTCCAAGGATAAGTACAAGAAAATAAGAGAGACTTAGAAAACTTGTAAAACCTACATTGTTGATAGAGTTGGGAGTACTTAGCACTGTGAAACAGCACTTTCGCCGAAGGAAATTTAGTTCTCTAAGTCCGTGAAACAGTGAACAGAGAATGTATGAGTTTCTCCAGTTTGGTAACAGATAGAAACAAGCGAAAGTACACAGTGATTCATCTACCTAGAAAAGTTACAGAGGTTTACACAGAGAATTCCAAGGATAAGTACAAGAAAATAAGAGAGACTTAGAAAACTGGTAAAACCTACATTGTTGATAGAGTTGGGAGTACTTAGCACTGTGAAAACAGCACTTTCACCAAAGGAAATTTAGTTCTTTAGTCCGTGAAACAGTGAACAGAGAATGTATGAGTTTCTCAAGTTTGGTAACAGATAGAAACAAGCGAAAGTACACAGTGATTCATCTACCTAGAAAAATTACAGAGGTTTACACAGAGAATTCCAAGTATAAGTACAAGAAAATAAGAGAGACTTAGAAAACCGGTAAAACCTACATTGTTGATAGAGTTGAGAGTACTTAGCGCTGTGAAAACAGCACTTTCGCAGAAAGAAATCTACTTCTCTAACACTGGGAAACAGTGAACAGAGAATGTATGAGTTTCTCAAGATTGGTAACAGATAGAAACAAGAGAAAGTACACAGTGATTCATATACCTAGAGAAGTTACAGAGGTTTACACAGAGAATTCCAAGGATAAGTACAAGAAAATAAGAGAGACTTAGAAAACTGGTAAAACCTACATTGTTGATAGAGTTGGGAGTACTTAGCACTGTGAAAACAGCACTTTCGCCGAAAGAAATTCAGTTCTCTAAGTCCGTGAAACATTTAACAGAGAACGTATGAGTTTCTCAAGATTGGTAACAGATAGAAACAAGAGAAAGTACACAGTGATTCATATACCTAGAAAAGTTACAGAGGTTCACACAGAGAAAACCAAGTATAAGTACAAGAAAACAAGAGAGACTTAGAAAACCGGTAAAACCTACATTGTTGATAGAGTTGGGAGTACTTAGCACTGTGAAAACAGCACTTTCGCCGAAGGAAATTTAGTTCTCTAAGTCCGTGAAACAGTGAACAGAGAATGTATGAGTTTCTCAAGTTTGGTAACAGATGGAAACAAGCGAAAGTACACAGTGATTCATCAACCTAGAAAAGTTACAGTGGTTTACACAGAGAATTCCAAGGATAAGTACAAGAAAATAAAAGAGACTTAGAAAACTGGTAAAACCTACATTGTTGATAGAGTTGGGAGTACTTAGCACTGTGAAAACAGCATTTTCGCCGAAGGAAATTTAGTTCTCTAAGTCCGTGAAACAGTGAACTGAGAATGTATGAGTTTCTCAAGTTTGGTAACAGATAGAAACAAGCGAAAGTACACAGTGATTCATCTACCTAGAAAAGTTACAGAGGTTTACACAGAGAAAACCAAGTATAAGTACAAGAAAATAAGAAAGACGTAGAAAACTGGTAAAACCTACATTGTTGATAGACTTGGGAGTACTTAGCACTGTGAAAACAGCACTTTCGCCGAAAAAATCTACTTCTCTAAAACTGGGAAACAGTGAACAGAAAATGTATGAGTTCCTGAAGATTGGCAATAGAAACAAGAGAAAGTACACAGTGATTCATCTACCTAGAAAAGTTACAGAGGTTTACACAGAGAATTCCAAGGATAAGTACATGCAAATAAGAGAGCCTTAGAAAACTGGTAAAACCTACACTGTTGATAGAGTTGGGAGTACTTAGCACTGTGAAAGCAGCACTTTCGCCGAAAGACATTTAGTTTTCTAAGTCTGTGAAACAGTGAAAAGAGAATGTATCAGTTTCTCAACATTGGTAACAGACAGAAACAAGAGAAAGTACACAGTGATTCATCTACCTAGAAAAGTTACAGAGATTTACACAGAGAATTCCAAGGATAAGTACAAGAAAATAAGAGAGACGTAGAAAACTGGTAAAACCTACATTTTTCATAGAGTTGGGAGTACTTAGCACTGTGAAAACAGCACATTCGCCGAAGGAAATTTAGTTCTCTAAGTCCGTGAAACAGTGAACAGAGAATGTATGAGTTTCTCAAGATTGGTAACAGATAGAAACAAGAGAAAGTACACAGTGATTCATATAGCTAGAGAAGTTACAGAGGTTTACACAGAGAATTCCAAGTATAAGTACAAGAAAATAAGAGACACTTAGAAAACCGGTAAAACCTACATTGTTGATAGAGTTGGGAGTACTTACCACTGTGAAAACAGCACTTTCGCAGAAAGAATTCCACTTCTCTAACACTGGGAAACAGTGAACAGAGAATGTATGAGTTTCTCAAGATTGGTAACAGATAGAAACAAGAGAATGTACACAGTGATTCATATACCTAGATAAGTTACAGAGGTTTACACAGAGAATTCCAAGTATAAGTACAAGAAAATAAGAGAGACTTAGAAAACTGGTAAAACCTACATTGTTGATAGAGTTGGGAGTACTTAGCACTGTGAAAACCGCAGTTTCGCCGAAGGAAATTTAGTTCTCTAAGTCCGTGAAACAGTGAACAGAGAATGTATGAGTTTCTCAAGTTTGGTAACAGACAGAAACAAGCGAAAGTACACAGTGATTCATATACTAGAAAAGTTACAGAGGTTTACACAGAGAATTCCAAGTATAAGTACAAGAAAATAACAGAGACGTAGAAAACTGGTAAAACCTACATTGTTGATAGACTTGGGAGTACTTAGCACTGTGAAAACAGCACTTTTGCCGAAAAAATCTACTTCTCTAAAACTGGGAAACAGTGAACAGAAAATGTATCAGTTCCTGAAGATTGGTAATAGAAACAAGAGAAAGTACACAGTGATTCATCTACCTAGAGAAGTTACAGAGGTTTACACAGAGAATTCCATGTATAAGTACAAGCAAATAAGAGAGACTTAGAAAACTGGTAAAACCTACACTGTTGATAGAGTTGGGAGTACTTAGCACTGTGAAAGCAGCACTTTCGCCGAAAGAAATTTAGTTTTCTAAGTCTGTGAAACAGTGAAAAGAGAATGTATCAGTTTCTCAACATTGGTAACAGATAGAAACAAGAGAAAGTACACAGTGATTCATCTACCTAGAAAAGTTACAGAGGTTTACACAGAGAATTCCAAGGATAAGTACAAGAAAATAAAAGAGACTTAGAAAACTGGTAAAACCTACATTGTTGATAGAGTTGGGAGTACGTAGTACTGTGAAAACAGCACTTTCGCCGAAGGAAATTTAGTTCTCTAAGTCCGTGAAACAGTGAACAGAGAATGTATGAGTTTCTCAAGTTTGGTAACAGATAGAAACAAGCGAAAGTATACAGTGATTCATCTACCTAGAAAAGTTACAGAGGTTTACACAGAGAATTCCAAGGATAAGTACAAGAAAATAAGAGAGACTTAGAAAACCGGTAAATCCTACATTGTTGATAGAGTTGGGAGTACTTAGCACTCTGAAAACAGCACTTTCGCAGAAAGAAACCTACTTCTCTAACACTAGAAACAGTGAACAGAGAATATATGAGTTTCTCAAGTTTGGTAACAGATAGAAACAAGCGAAAGTACACAGTGATTCATCTACTTAGAAAAGTTACAGAGGTTTACACAGAGAATTCCAAGGATAAGTACAAGAAAATAAGAGAGACTTAGAAAACTGGTAAAACCTACATTGTTAATAGAGTTGGGAGTACTTAGCACTGTGAAAACAGCACTTTCGCAGAAAGAAATCTACTTCTCTAACACTGGGAAACAATGAACAGAGAATGTATGAGTTTCTCAAGATTGGTAACAGATAGAAACAAGAGAAAGTACACAGTGATTCATCTACCTAGAGAAGTTACAGAGGTTTACACAGAGAATTCCAAGTATAAGTACAAGAAAATAAGAGAGACTTAGAAAACTGGTAAAACCTACATTGTTGATAGAGTTGGGAGTACTTAGCACTGTGAAAACAGCACTTTCGCCGAAAGAAATTTAGTTCTCTAAGTCCGTGAAACAGTGAACAGAGAATTTATGAGTTTCTCAAGATTGGTAACAGATAGAAACAAGAGAAAGTACACAGTGATTCATCTATCTAGAAACGTTACAGAGGTTTACACAGAGAAAACCAAGTATAAGTACAAGAAAATAAGAGAGACGTAGAAAACTGGTAAAACCTACATTGTTGATAGACTTGGGAGTACTTAGCACTGTGAAAACAGCACTTTCGCTGAAAAAATCTACTTCTCTAAAACTGGGAAACAGTGAACAGAAAATGTATCAGTTCCTGAAGATTGGTAATAGAAACAAGAGAAAGTACACAGTGATTCATCTACCTAGAGAAGTTACAGAGGTTTACACAGAGAATTCCAAGTATATGTACAAGAAAATAAGAGAGACTTAGAAAACTGGTAAAACCTACATTGTTGATAGAGTTGGGAGTACTTAGCACTGTGAAAGAAGCACTTTCGCAGAAAGAAATCTACTTCTTAAGACTGGGAAACAGTGAACAGAGAATGTATGAGTTTCTCAAGATTGGTAACAGATAGAAACAAGAGAAAGTACACAGTGATTCATCTACCTAGAGAAGTTACAGAGGTTTACACAGAGAATTCGAAGTATAAGTACAAGAAAATAAGAGAGACTTAGAAAACTGGTAAAACCTACATTGTTGATAGAGTTGGGAGTACTTAGCACTGTGAAAACAGCACTTTCGCCGAAGGAAATTTAGTTCTCTAAGTCCGTGAAACAGTGAACAGAGAATGTATGAGTTTCTCAAGTTTGGTAACAGATAGAAACAAGCGAAAGTACACAGTGATTCATCTACCTAGAAAAGTTACAGAGGTTTACACAGAGAATTCCAAGGATAAGTACAAGAAAATAAGAGAGACTTAGAAAACTGATAAAACCTACATTGTTGATAGAGTTGGGAGTACTTAGCACTGTGAAAACAGCACTTTCGCAGAAAGAAACCTACTTCTCTAACACTGGGAAACAGTGAACAGAGAATGTATGAGTTTCTCAAGTTTGGTAACAGATAGAAACAAGCGAAAGTACACAGTGATTCATCTACCTAGAAAAGTTACAGAGGTTTACACAGAGAATTCCAAGGATAAGTACAAGAAAATAAGAGAGACTTAGAAAACTGGTAAAACCTACATTGTTAATAGAGTTGGGAGTACTTAGCACTGTGAAAACAGCACTTTCGCAGAAAGAAATCTATTTCTCTAACACTGGGAAACAATGAACAGAGAATGTATGAGTTTCTCAAGATTGGTAACAGATAGAAACAAGAGAAAGTACACAGTGATTCATCTACCTAGAAAAGTTACAGAGGTTTACACAGAGAATTCCAAGGATAAGTACAAGAAAATAAGAGAGACTTAGAAAACCGGTAAAACCTACATTGTTGATAGAGTTGGGAGTACTTAGCACTGTGAAAACAGCACTTTCGCAGAAAGAAACCTACTTCTCTAACACTGGGAAACAGTGAACAGAGAATGTATGAGTTTCTCAAGTTTGGTAACAGATAGAAACAAGCGAAAGTACACAGTGATTCATCTACTTAGAAAAGTTACAGAGGTTTACACAGAGAATTCCAAGGATAAGTACAAGAAAATAAGAGAGAATTAGAAAACTGGTAAAACCTACATTGTTGATAGAGTTGGGAGTACTTAGCACTGTGAAAACAGCACTTTCGCCGAAGGAAATTTAGTTCTCTAAGTCCGTGAAACTGTGAACAGAGAATGTATGAGTTTCTCAAGTTTGGTAACAGTTAGAAACAAGCGAAAGTACACAGTGATTCATCTACCTAGAAAAGTTACAGAGGTTTACACAGAGAATTCCAAGGATAAGTACAAGAAAATAAGAGAGACTTAGAAAACCGGTAAAACCTACATTGTTGATAGAGTTGGGAGTACTTAGCACTGTGAAAACAGCACTTTCGCAGAAAGAAACCTACTTCTCTAACACTGGGAAACAGTGAACAGAGAATGTATGAGTTTCTCAAGTTTGGTAACAGATAGAAACAAGCGAAAGTACACAGTGATTCATCTACCTAGAAAAGTTACAGAGGTTTACACAGAGAATTCCAAGGATAAGTACAAGAAAATAAGAGAGACTTAGAAAACCGGTAAAACCTACATTGTTGATAGAGTTGGGAGTACTTAGCACTGTGAAAACAGCACTTTCGCAGAAAGAAACCTACTTCTCTAACACTGGGAAACAGTGAACAGAGAATGTATGAGTTTCTCAAGTTTGGTAACAGATAGAAACAAGCGAAAGTACACAGTGATTCATCTACTTAGAAAAGTTACAGAGGTTTACACAGAGAATTCCAAGGATAAGTACAAGAAAATAAGAGAGACTTAGAAAACTGGTAAAACCTACATTGTTAATAGACTTGGGAGTACTTAGCACTGTGAAAACAGCACTTTCGCCGAAAAAATCTACTTCTCTAAAACTGGGAAACAGTGAACAGAAAATGTATCAGTTCCTGAAGATTGGTAATAGAAACAATGAGAAAGTACACAGTGATTCATCTACCTAGAGAAGTTACAGAGGTTTACACAGAGAATTCCATGTATAAGTACAAGCAAATAAGAGAGACTTAGAAAACTGGTAAAACCTACACTGTTGATAGAGTTGGGAGTACTTAGCACTGTGAAAGCAGCACTTTCGCCGAAAGAAATTTAGTTTTCTAAGTCTGTGAAACAGTGAAAAGAGAATGTATCAGTTTCTCAACATTGGTAACAGATAGAAACAAGAGAAAGTACACAGTGATTCATCTACCTAGAATAGTTACAGAGGTTTACACAGAGAATTCCAAGGATAAGTACAGGAAAATAAGAGAGACTTAGAAAACTGGTAAAACCTACATTGTTGATAGAGTTGGGAGTACTTAGCACTGTGAAAACAGCACTTTTGCCGAAGGAAATTTAGTTCTCTAAGTCCGTGAAACAGTGAACAGAGAATGTATGAGTTTCTCAAGTTTGGTAACAGATAGAAATAAGCGAAAGTACACAGTGATTCATCTACCTAGAAAAGTTACAGAGGTTTACACAGAGAATTCCAAGGATAAGTACAAGAAAATAAGAGAGTCTTAGAAAACTGGTAAAACCTACAGTGTTGATAGAGTTGGGAGTACTTAGCACTGTGAAAACAGCCCTTTCGCCGAAGGAAATTTAGTTCTCTAAGTCCGTGAAACAGTGAACAGAGAATGTATGAGTTTCTCAAGTTTGGTAACAGATAGAAATAAGCGAAAGTACACAGTGATTCATCTACCTAGAAAAGTTACAGAGGTTTACGCAGAGAATTCCAAGGATAAGTACAAGAAAACAAGAGAGACTTAGAAAACTGGTAAAACCTACATTGTTGATAGAGTTGGGAGTACTTAGCACTGTGAAAACAGCACTTTCGCCGAAGGAAATTTAGTTCTCTAAGTCCGTGAAACAGTGAACAGAGAATGTATGAGTTTCTCAAGTTTGGTAACAGATAGAAACAAGCGAAAGTACACAGTGATTCATCTACCTAGAAAAGTTACAGAGGTTTACACAGAGAATTCCAAGGATAAGTACAAGAAAATAAAAGAGACTTAGAAAACTGGTAAAACCTACATTGTTGATAGAGTTGGGAGTACTTTACACTGTGAAAACAGCACTTTCGCCGAAGGAAATTTAGTTCTCTAAGTCTGTGAAACAGTGAACAGAGAATGTATGAGTTTCTCAAGTTTGGTAACAGATAGAAACAAGCGAAAGTACACAGTGATTCATCTACCTAGAAAAGTTACAGAGGTTTACACAGAGAATTCCAAGGATAAGTACAAGAAAATAAGAGAGACTTAGAAAACTTGTAAAACCTACATTGTTAATAGAGTTGGGAGTACTTAGCACCGTGAAAACAGCACTTTCGCAGAAAGAAATCTACTTCTCTAAGACTGGGAAACAGTGAACAGAGAATGTATGAGTTTCTCAAGATTGGTAACAGATAGAAACAAGAGAAAGTACACAGTGATTCATCTACCTAGAAAAGTTACAGAGGTTTACACAGAGAATTCCAAGGATAAGTACAAGAAAATAAGAGAGACTTAGAAAACCGGTAAATCCTACATTGTTGATAGAGTTGGGAGTACTTAGCACTGTGAAAACAGCACTTTCGCAGAAAGAAACCTACTTCTCTAACACTGGGAAACAGTGAACAGAGAATGTATGAGTTTCTCAAGTTTGGTAACAGATAGAAACAAGCGAAAGTACACAGTGATTCATCTACTTAGAAAAGTTACAGAGGTTTACACAGAGAATTCCAAGGATAAGTACAAGAAAATAAGAGAGACTTAGAAAACTGGTAAAACCTACATTGTTGATAGAGTTGGGAGTACTTAGCACTGTGAAAACAGCACTTTCGCCGAAGGAAATTTAGTTCTCTAAGTCCGTGAAACTGTGAACAGAGAATGTATGAGTTTCTCAAGTTTGGTAACAGTTAGAAACAAGCGAAAGTACACAGTGATTCATCTACCTAGAAAAGTTACAGAGGTTTACAGAGAATTCCAAGGATAAATACAAGAAAATAAGAGAGACTTAGAAAACCGGTAAAACCTACATTGTTAATAGAGTTGGGAGTACGTAGCACTGTGAAAAAAGCACTTTCGCAGAAAGAAATTTACTTCTCTAACACTGGGAAACAGTGAACAGAGAATGTATGAGTTTCTCAAGATTGGTAACAGATAGAAACAAGAGAAAGTACACAGTGATTCATATACCTAGAAAAGTTACAGAGGTTTACAAAGAGAAAACCAAGTATAAGTACAAGAAAATAAGAGAGAGTAAACTGGTAAAACCTACATTGTTGATAGAGTTGGGAGTACTTAGCACTGTGAAAACAGCACTTTCGCAGAAAGAAATCTACTTCTCTAAGACTGGGAAACAGTGAACAGAGAATGTATGAGTTTCTCAAGATTGGTAACAGATAGAAACAATAGAAAATACACAGTGATTCATCTACCTAGAAAAGTTACAGAGGTTTACAAAGAGAAAACCAAGTATAAGTACAAGAAAATAAGAGAGACTTAGAAAACTGGGAAAACCTACATTGTTGATACAGTTGGGAGTACTTAGCACTGTGAAAGCAGCAGTTTCGCAGAAAGAAATCTACTTCTCTAAGACTGGGAAACAGTGAACAGAGAATGTATGAGTTTCTCAAGATTGGTAACAGATAGAAACAAGAGAAAATACACAGTGATTCATCTACCTAGAAAAGTTACAGAGGTTTACAAAGAGAAAACCAAGTATAAGTACAAGAAAATAAGAGAGACTTAGAAAACTGGTAAAACCTACATTGTTGATAGAGTTGGGAGTACTTAGCACTGTGAAAGCAGCACTTTCCCAGAAAGAAATCTACTTCTCTAAGACTGGGAAACAGTGAACAGAGAATGTATGAGTTTCTCAAGATTGGTAACAGATAGAAACTAGCGAAAGTACACAGTGATTCATCTACCTACAGAAGTTACAGAGGTTTACACAGAGAATTCCAAGTATAAGTACAAGAAAATAAGAGAGACTTAGAAAACTGGTAAAACCTACATTGTTGATAGAGTTGGGAGTACTTAGCACTGTGAAAACAGCACTTTCGCTGAAGGAAATTTAGTTCTCTAAGTCCGTGAAACAGTGAACAGAGAATGTATGAGTTTCTCAAGTTTGGTAACAGATAGAAACAAGCGAAAGTACACAGTGATTCATCTACCTAGAAAAGTTACAGAGGTTTACACAGAGAATTCCAAGGATAAGTACAAGAAAATAAGAGAGACTTAGAAAACTGGTAAAACCTACATTGTTGATAGAGTTGGGGGTACTTAGCACTGTGAAAACAGCACTTTCGCCGAAGGAAGTTTAGTTCTCTAAGTCCGTGAAACAGTGAACAGAGAATGTATGAGTTTCTCAAGATTGGTAACAGATAGAAACAAGAGAAAGTACACAGTGATTCATATAAGTAGAGAAGTTACAGAGGTTTACACAGAGAATGCCAAGTATAAGTACAAGAAAATAAGAGAGACTTAGAAACCCGGTAAAACCTACATTGTTGATAGAGTTGGGAGTACTTAGCACTGTGAAAACAGCACTTTCGCAGAAAGAAATCTACTTCTCTAAGACTGGGAAACAGTGAAGAGAGAATGTATGAGTTTCTCAAGATTGGTAACAGATAGAAACAAGCGAAAGTACACAGTGATTCATCTACCTAGAAAAGTTACAGAGGTTTACACAGAGAATTCCAAGGATAAGTACAAGAAAATAAGAGAGACTTAGAAAACTGGTGAAACCTACATTGTTAATAGAGTTGGGAGTACTTAGCACTGTGAAAACAGCACTTTCGCAGAAAGAAATCTACTTCTCTAACACTGGGAAACAGTGAAAAGAGAATGTATGAGTTTCTCAAGATTGGTAACAGATAGAAACAAAAGAATGTACACAGTGATTCATCTACCTAGAAAAGTTACAGAGGTTTACACAGAGAATTCCAAGTATAAGTACAAGAAAATAAGAGAGACTTAGTAAACCGGTAAAACCTACATTGTTGATAGAGTTGGGACTACGTAGCACTGTGAAAACAGCACTTTCACAGAAAGAAATCTACTTCTCTAACAGTGGGAAACAGTGAACAGAGAATGTATGAGTTTCTCAAATTGGAAACAGATAGAAACAAGAGAAAGTACACAGTGATTCATATACCTAGAGAAGTTACAGAGGTTTACACAGAGAATGCCAAGTATAAGTACATGAAAATAAGAGAGACTTAGAAAAATGGTAAAACCTACATTGTTGATAGAGTTGGGAGTACTTAGCACTGTGAAAGCATCAGTTTTGCAGAAAGAAATCTACTTCTCTAAGACTGGGAAACACTAAACAAAGAATGTATGAGTTTCTCAAGATTGGTAACAGATGGAAACAAGAGAAAGTACACAGTGATTCATCTACCTAGAGAAGTTACAGAGGTTTACACAGACAATTCCAAGGATAAGTACAAGAAAATAAGAGAGACTTAGAAAACTGGTAAAACCTACATTGTTGATAGAGTTGGGAGTACTTAGCACTGTGAAAACAGTACTTTCACCGAAGGAAATTTAGTTCTCTAAGTACGTGAAACAGTGAACAGAGAATGTATGAGTTTCTCAAGTTTAGTAACAGAGAGAAACAAGCGAAAGTACAGAGTGATTCATCTACCTTGATAAGTTACAGAGGTTTACACAGAGAATTCCAAGGATAAGTACAAGAAAATAAGAGAGACTTAGAAAACTGGTAAAACCTACATTGTTGACAGAGTTGGGAGTACTTAGCACTGTGAAAACAGCACTTTCGCCGAAGGAAATTTAGTTCTCTAAGTCCGTGAAACAGTGAACAGAGAATGTATGAGTTTCTCAAGTTTGGTAACAGATAGAAACAAGCGAAAGTACACAGTGATTCATCTACCTAGAAAAGTTACAGAGGTTTACACACAGAATTCCAAGGATAAGTACAAGAAAATAAGAGAGACTTAGAAAACTCGTAAAACCTACATTGTTGATAGAGTTGGGAGTACTTAGCACTGTGAAAACAGCACTTTCGCCGAGGGAAATTTAGTTCTCTAAGACCGTGAAACAGTGAACAGAGAATGTATGAGTTTCTCAAGTTTGGTAATAGATAGAAACAAGCGAAAGTACACAGTGATTCATCTACCTAGAAAAGTTACAGAGGTTTACACAGAGAATTCCAAGGATAAGTACGAGAAAATAAGAGAGACTTAGAAAACCGGTAAAACCTACATTGTTGATAGAGTTGGGAGTACTTAGCACTGTGAAAACAGCACTTTCGCAGAAAGAAATCTACTTCTCTAACACTGGGAAACAGTGAACAGAGAATGTATGAGTTTCTCAAGATTGGTAACAGATAGAAACACGAGAAAGTACACAGTGATTCATCTACCTAGAAAAGTTACAGAGGTTTACACAGAGAAAACAAAGTATAAGTACAAGAAAATAAGAGAGACTTAGAACACTGGTAAAACCTACATTGTTGATAGAGTTGGGAGTACTTAGCACCGTGAAAACAGCACTTTCGCAGAAAGAAATCTACTTCTCTAAGACTGGGAAACAGTGAACAGAGAATGTATGATTTTCTCAAGATTGGTAACAGATAGAAACAAGAGAAAGTACACAGTGATTCATCTACCTAGAGAAGTTACAGAGGTTTACACAGAGAATTCCACTATAAGTACAATAACATAAGAGAGACTTAGAAAACTGGTAAAACCTACATTGTTAATAGAGTTGGGAGTACTTAGCACCGTGAAAACAGCACTTTCGCAGAAAGAAATTTACTAATCTAAGACTGGGAAACAGTGAACAGAGAATGTATGAGTTTCTCAAGATTGGTAACAGATAGAAACAAGAGAAAGTACACAGTGATTCATCTACCTAGAAAAGTTACAGAGGTTTACACAGAGAATTCCAAGGATAAGTACAAGAAAATGAGAGAGACTTAGAAAACCGGTAAAACCTACATTGTTGATAGAGTTGGGAGTACTTAGCACTGTGAAAACAGCACTTAAGCAGAAAGAAATCTACTTCTCTAACACTGGGAAACACTGAACAGAGATTGTATGAGTTTCTCAAGATTGGTAACAGATAGAAACAAGAGAAAGTACACAGTGATTCATATAGCTAGAGAAGTTACAGAGGTTTACACAGAGAATTCCAAGTATAAGTACAAGAAAATAAGAGACACTTAGAAAACCGGTAAAACCTACATTGTTGATAGAGTTGGGAGTACTTACCACTGTGAAAACAGCACTTTCGCAGAAAGAATTCTACTTCTCTAACACTGGGAAACAGTGAACAGAGAATGTATGAGTTTCTCAAGATTGGTAACAGATAGAAACAAGAGAAAGTACACAGTGATTCATATACCTAGAGAAGTTACAGAGGTTTACACAGAGAATTCCAAGGATAAGTACAAGAAAATAAGAGAGACTTAGAAAACTGGTAAAACCTACATTGTTGATAGAGTTGGGAGTACTTAGCACTGTGAAAACAGCACTTTCACCGAAGGAAATTTAGTTCTCTAAGTCAGTGAAACAGTGAACAGAGAATGTATGAGTTTCTCAAGTTTGGTAACAGATAGAAACAAGCGAAAGTACACAGTGATTCATCTACTAGAAAAGTTACAGAGGTTTACACAGAGAATTCCAAGGATAAGTACAAGAAAATAAGAGAGACTTAGAAAACTTGTAAAACCTACATTGTTGATAGAGTTGGGAGTACTTAGCACTGTGAAACAGCACTTTCGCCGAAGGAAATTTAGTTCTCTAAGTCCGTGAAACAGTGAACAGAGAATGTATGAGTTTCTCCAGTTTGGTAACAGATAGAAACAAGCGAAAGTACACAGTGATTCATCTACCTAGAAAAGTTACAGAGGTTTACACAGAGAATTCCAAGGATAAGTACAAGAAAATAAGAGAGACTTAGAAAACTGGTAAAACCTACATTGTTGATAGAGTTGGGAGTACTTAGCACTGTGAAAACAGCACTTTCACCAAAGGAAATTTAGTTCTTTAGTCCGTGAAACAGTGAACAGAGAATGTATGAGTTTCTCAAGTTTGGTAACAGATAGAAACAAGCGAAAGTACACAGTGATTCATCTACCTAGAAAAATTACAGAGGTTTACACAGAGAATTCCAAGTATAAGTACAAGAAAATAAGAGAGACTTAGAAAACCGGTAAAACCTACATTGTTGATAGAGTTGAGAGTACTTAGCGCTGTGAAAACAGCACTTTCGCAGAAAGAAATCTACTTCTCTAACACTGGGAAACAGTGAACAGAGAATGTATGAGTTTCTCAAGATTGGTAACAGATAGAAACAAGAGAAAGTACACAGTGATTCATATACCTAGAGAAGTTACAGAGGTTTACACAGAGAATTCCAAGGATAAGTACAAGAAAATAAGAGAGACTTAGAAAACTGGTAAAACCTACATTGTTGATAGAGTTGGGAGTACTTAGCACTGTGAAAACAGCACTTTCGCCGAAAGAAATTCAGTTCTCTAAGTCCGTGAAACATTTAACAGAGAACGTATGAGTTTCTCAAGATTGGTAACAGATAGAAACAAGAGAAAGTACACAGTGATTCATATACCTAGAAAAGTTACAGAGGTTCACACAGAGAAAACCAAGTATAAGTACAAGAAAACAAGAGAGACTTAGAAAACCGGTAAAACCTACATTGTTGATAGAGTTGGGAGTACTTAGCACTGTGAAAACAGCACTTTCGCCGAAGGAAATTTAGTTCTCTAAGTCCGTGAAACAGTGAACAGAGAATGTATGAGTTTCTCAAGTTTGGTAACAGATGGAAACAAGCGAAAGTACACAGTGATTCATCAACCTAGAAAAGTTACAGTGGTTTACACAGAGAATTCCAAGGATAAGTACAAGAAAATAAAAGAGACTTAGAAAACTGGTAAAACCTACATTGTTGATAGAGTTGGGAGTACTTAGCACTGTGAAAACAGCATTTTCGCCGAAGGAAATTTAGTTCTCTAAGTCCGTGAAACAGTGAACTGAGAATGTATGAGTTTCTCAAGTTTGGTAACAGATAGAAACAAGCGAAAGTACACAGTGATTCATCTACCTAGAAAAGTTACAGAGGTTTACACAGAGAAAACCAAGTATAAGTACAAGAAAATAAGAAAGACGTAGAAAACTGGTAAAACCTACATTGTTGATAGACTTGGGAGTACTTAGCACTGTGAAAACAGCACTTTCGCCGAAAAAATCTACTTCTCTAAAACTGGGAAACAGTGAACAGAAAATGTATGAGTTCCTGAAGATTGGCAATAGAAACAAGAGAAAGTACACAGTGATTCATCTACCTAGAAAAGTTACAGAGGTTTACACAGAGAATTCCAAGGATAAGTACATGCAAATAAGAGAGCCTTAGAAAACTGGTAAAACCTACACTGTTGATAGAGTTGGGAGTACTTAGCACTGTGAAAGCAGCACTTTCGCCGAAAGACATTTAGTTTTCTAAGTCTGTGAAACAGTGAAAAGAGAATGTATCAGTTTCTCAACATTGGTAACAGACAGAAACAAGAGAAAGTACACAGTGATTCATCTACCTAGAAAAGTTACAGAGATTTACACAGAGAATTCCAAGGATAAGTACAAGAAAATAAGAGAGACGTAGAAAACTGGTAAAACCTACATTTTTCATAGAGTTGGGAGTACTTAGCACTGTGAAAACAGCACATTCGCCGAAGGAAATTTAGTTCTCTAAGTCCGTGAAACAGTGAACAGAGAATGTATGAGTTTCTCAAGATTGGTAACAGATAGAAACAAGAGAAAGTACACAGTGATTCATATAGCTAGAGAAGTTACAGAGGTTTACACAGAGAATTCCAAGTATAAGTACAAGAAAATAAGAGACACTTAGAAAACCGGTAAAACCTACATTGTTGATAGAGTTGGGAGTACTTACCACTGTGAAAACAGCACTTTCGCAGAAAGAATTCCACTTCTCTAACACTGGGAAACAGTGAACAGAGAATGTATGAGTTTCTCAAGATTGGTAACAGATAGAAACAAGAGAATGTACACAGTGATTCATATACCTAGATAAGTTACAGAGGTTTACACAGAGAATTCCAAGTATAAGTACAAGAAAATAAGAGAGACTTAGAAAACTGGTAAAACCTACATTGTTGATAGAGTTGGGAGTACTTAGCACTGTGAAAACCGCAGTTTCGCCGAAGGAAATTTAGTTCTCTAAGTCCGTGAAACAGTGAACAGAGAATGTATGAGTTTCTCAAGTTTGGTAACAGACAGAAACAAGCGAAAGTACACAGTGATTCATATACTAGAAAAGTTACAGAGGTTTACACAGAGAATTCCAAGTATAAGTACAAGAAAATAACAGAGACGTAGAAAACTGGTAAAACCTACATTGTTGATAGACTTGGGAGTACTTAGCACTGTGAAAACAGCACTTTTGCCGAAAAAATCTACTTCTCTAAAACTGGGAAACAGTGAACAGAAAATGTATCAGTTCCTGAAGATTGGTAATAGAAACAAGAGAAAGTACACAGTGATTCATCTACCTAGAGAAGTTACAGAGGTTTACACAGAGAATTCCATGTATAAGTACAAGCAAATAAGAGAGACTTAGAAAACTGGTAAAACCTACACTGTTGATAGAGTTGGGAGTACTTAGCACTGTGAAAGCAGCACTTTCGCCGAAAGAAATTTAGTTTTCTAAGTCTGTGAAACAGTGAAAAGAGAATGTATCAGTTTCTCAACATTGGTAACAGATAGAAACAAGAGAAAGTACACAGTGATTCATCTACCTAGAAAAGTTACAGAGGTTTACACAGAGAATTCCAAGGATAAGTACAAGAAAATAAAAGAGACTTAGAAAACTGGTAAAACCTACATTGTTGATAGAGTTGGGAGTACGTAGTACTGTGAAAACAGCACTTTCGCCGAAGGAAATTTAGTTCTCTAAGTCCGTGAAACAGTGAACAGAGAATGTATGAGTTTCTCAAGTTTGGTAACAGATAGAAACAAGCGAAAGTATACAGTGATTCATCTACCTAGAAAAGTTACAGAGGTTTACACAGAGAATTCCAAGGATAAGTACAAGAAAATAAGAGAGACTTAGAAAACCGGTAAATCCTACATTGTTGATAGAGTTGGGAGTACTTAGCACTCTGAAAACAGCACTTTCGCAGAAAGAAACCTACTTCTCTAACACTAGAAACAGTGAACAGAGAATATATGAGTTTCTCAAGTTTGGTAACAGATAGAAACAAGCGAAAGTACACAGTGATTCATCTACTTAGAAAAGTTACAGAGGTTTACACAGAGAATTCCAAGGATAAGTACAAGAAAATAAGAGAGACTTAGAAAACTGGTAAAACCTACATTGTTAATAGAGTTGGGAGTACTTAGCACTGTGAAAACAGCACTTTCGCAGAAAGAAATCTACTTCTCTAACACTGGGAAACAATGAACAGAGAATGTATGAGTTTCTCAAGATTGGTAACAGATAGAAACAAGAGAAAGTACACAGTGATTCATCTACCTAGAGAAGTTACAGAGGTTTACACAGAGAATTCCAAGTATAAGTACAAGAAAATAAGAGAGACTTAGAAAACTGGTAAAACCTACATTGTTGATAGAGTTGGGAGTACTTAGCACTGTGAAAACAGCACTTTCGCCGAAAGAAATTTAGTTCTCTAAGTCCGTGAAACAGTGAACAGAGAATTTATGAGTTTCTCAAGATTGGTAACAGATAGAAACAAGAGAAAGTACACAGTGATTCATCTATCTAGAAACGTTACAGAGGTTTACACAGAGAAAACCAAGTATAAGTACAAGAAAATAAGAGAGACGTAGAAAACTGGTAAAACCTACATTGTTGATAGACTTGGGAGTACTTAGCACTGTGAAAACAGCACTTTCGCTGAAAAAATCTACTTCTCTAAAACTGGGAAACAGTGAACAGAAAATGTATCAGTTCCTGAAGATTGGTAATAGAAACAAGAGAAAGTACACAGTGATTCATCTACCTAGAGAAGTTACAGAGGTTTACACAGAGAATTCCAAGTATATGTACAAGAAAATAAGAGAGACTTAGAAAACTGGTAAAACCTACATTGTTGATAGAGTTGGGAGTACTTAGCACTGTGAAAGAAGCACTTTCGCAGAAAGAAATCTACTTCTTAAGACTGGGAAACAGTGAACAGAGAATGTATGAGTTTCTCAAGATTGGTAACAGATAGAAACAAGAGAAAGTACACAGTGATTCATCTACCTAGAGAAGTTACAGAGGTTTACACAGAGAATTCGAAGTATAAGTACAAGAAAATAAGAGAGACTTAGAAAACTGGTAAAACCTACATTGTTGATAGAGTTGGGAGTACTTAGCACTGTGAAAACAGCACTTTCGCCGAAGGAAATTTAGTTCTCTAAGTCCGTGAAACAGTGAACAGAGAATGTATGAGTTTCTCAAGTTTGGTAACAGATAGAAACAAGCGAAAGTACACAGTGATTCATCTACCTAGAAAAGTTACAGAGGTTTACACAGAGAATTCCAAGGATAAGTACAAGAAAATAAGAGAGACTTAGAAAACTGATAAAACCTACATTGTTGATAGAGTTGGGAGTACTTAGCACTGTGAAAACAGCACTTTCGCAGAAAGAAACCTACTTCTCTAACACTGGGAAACAGTGAACAGAGAATGTATGAGTTTCTCAAGTTTGGTAACAGATAGAAACAAGCGAAAGTACACAGTGATTCATCTACCTAGAAAAGTTACAGAGGTTTACACAGAGAATTCCAAGGATAAGTACAAGAAAATAAGAGAGACTTAGAAAACTGGTAAAACCTACATTGTTAATAGAGTTGGGAGTACTTAGCACTGTGAAAACAGCACTTTCGCAGAAAGAAATCTATTTCTCTAACACTGGGAAACAATGAACAGAGAATGTATGAGTTTCTCAAGATTGGTAACAGATAGAAACAAGAGAAAGTACACAGTGATTCATCTACCTAGAAAAGTTACAGAGGTTTACACAGAGAATTCCAAGGATAAGTACAAGAAAATAAGAGAGACTTAGAAAACCGGTAAAACCTACATTGTTGATAGAGTTGGGAGTACTTAGCACTGTGAAAACAGCACTTTCGCAGAAAGAAACCTACTTCTCTAACACTGGGAAACAGTGAACAGAGAATGTATGAGTTTCTCAAGTTTGGTAACAGATAGAAACAAGCGAAAGTACACAGTGATTCATCTACTTAGAAAAGTTACAGAGGTTTACACAGAGAATTCCAAGGATAAGTACAAGAAAATAAGAGAGAATTAGAAAACTGGTAAAACCTACATTGTTGATAGAGTTGGGAGTACTTAGCACTGTGAAAACAGCACTTTCGCCGAAGGAAATTTAGTTCTCTAAGTCCGTGAAACTGTGAACAGAGAATGTATGAGTTTCTCAAGTTTGGTAACAGTTAGAAACAAGCGAAAGTACACAGTGATTCATCTACCTAGAAAAGTTACAGAGGTTTACACAGAGAATTCCAAGGATAAGTACAAGAAAATAAGAGAGACTTAGAAAACCGGTAAAACCTACATTGTTGATAGAGTTGGGAGTACTTAGCACTGTGAAAACAGCACTTTCGCAGAAAGAAACCTACTTCTCTAACACTGGGAAACAGTGAACAGAGAATGTATGAGTTTCTCAAGTTTGGTAACAGATAGAAACAAGCGAAAGTACACAGTGATTCATCTACCTAGAAAAGTTACAGAGGTTTACACAGAGAATTCCAAGGATAAGTACAAGAAAATAAGAGAGACTTAGAAAACCGGTAAAACCTACATTGTTGATAGAGTTGGGAGTACTTAGCACTGTGAAAACAGCACTTTCGCAGAAAGAAACCTACTTCTCTAACACTGGGAAACAGTGAACAGAGAATGTATGAGTTTCTCAAGTTTGGTAACAGATAGAAACAAGCGAAAGTACACAGTGATTCATCTACTTAGAAAAGTTACAGAGGTTTACACAGAGAATTCCAAGGATAAGTACAAGAAAATAAGAGAGACTTAGAAAACTGGTAAAACCTACATTGTTAATAGACTTGGGAGTACTTAGCACTGTGAAAACAGCACTTTCGCCGAAAAAATCTACTTCTCTAAAACTGGGAAACAGTGAACAGAAAATGTATCAGTTCCTGAAGATTGGTAATAGAAACAAGAGAAAGTACACAGTGATTCATCTACCTAGAGAAGTTACAGAGGTTTACACAGAGAATTCCATGTATAAGTACAAGCAAATAAGAGAGACTTAGAAAACTGGTAAAAGCTACACTGTTGATAGAGTTGGGAGTACTTAGCACTGTGAAAGCAGCACTTTCGCCGAAAGAAATTTAGTTTTCTAAGTCTGTGAAACAGTGAAAAGAGAATGTATCAGTTTCTCAACATTGGTAACAGATAGAAACAAGAGAAAGTACACAGTGATTCATCTACCTAGAATAGTTACAGAGGTTTACACAGAGAATTCCAAGGATAAGTACAGGAAAATAAGAGAGACTTAGAAAACTGGTAAAACCTACATTGTTGATAGAGTTGGGAGTACTTAGCACTGTGAAAACAGCACTTTTGCCGAAGGAAATTTAGTTCTCTAAGTCCGTGAAACAGTGAACAGAGAATGTATGAGTTTCTCAAGTTTGGTAACAGATAGAAATAAGCGAAAGTACACAGTGATTCATCTACCTAGAAAAGTTACAGAGGTTTACACAGAGAATTCCAAGGATAAGTACAAGAAAATAAGAGAGTCTTAGAAAACTGGTAAAACCTACAGTGTTGATAGAGTTGGGAGTACTTAGCACTGTGAAAACAGCCCTTTCGCCGAAGGAAATTTAGTTCTCTAAGTCCGTGAAACAGTGAACAGAGAAAGTATGAGTTTCTCAAGTTTGGTAACAGATAGAAATAAGCGAAAGTACACAGTGATTCATCTACCTAGAAAAGTTACAGAGGTTTACGCAGAGAATTCCAAGGATAAGTACAAGAAAACAAGAGAGACTTAGAAAACTGGTAAAACCTACATTGTTGATAGAGTTGGGAGTACTTAGCACTGTGAAAACAGCACTTTCGCCGAAGGAAATTTAGTTCTCTAAGTCCGTGAAACAGTGAACAGAGAATGTATGAGTTTCTCAAGTTTGGTAACAGATAGAAACAAGCGAAAGTACACAGTGATTCATCTACCTAGAAAAGTTACAGAGGTTTACACAGAGAATTCCAAGGATAAGTACAAGAAAATAAAAGAGACTTAGAAAACTGGTAAAACCTACATTGTTGATAGAGTTGGGAGTACTTTACACTGTGAAAACAGCACTTTCGCCGAAGGAAATTTAGTTCTCTAAGTCTGTGAAACAGTGAACAGAGAATGTATGAGTTTCTCAAGTTTGGTAACAGATAGAAACAAGCGAAAGTACACAGTGATTCATCTACCTAGAAAAGTTACAGAGGTTTACACAGAGAATTCCAAGGATAAGTACAAGAAAATAAGAGAGACTTAGAAAACTTGTAAAACCTACATTGTTAATAGAGTTGGGAGTACTTAGCACCGTGAAAACAGCACTTTCGCAGAAAGAAATCTACTTCTCTAAGACTGGGAAACAGTGAACAGAGAATGTATGAGTTTCTCAAGATTGGTAACAGATAGAAACAAGAGAAAGTACACAGTGATTCATCTACCTAGAAAAGTTACAGAGGTTTACACAGAGAATTCCAAGGATAAGTACAAGAAAATAAGAGAGACTTAGAAAACCGGTAAATCCTACATTGTTGATAGAGTTGGGAGTACTTAGCACTGTGAAAACAGCACTTTCGCAGAAAGAAACCTACTTCTCTAACACTGGGAAACAGTGAACAGAGAATGTATGAGTTTCTCAAGTTTGGTAACAGATAGAAACAAGCGAAAGTACACAGTGATTCATCTACTTAGAAAAGTTACAGAGGTTTACACAGAGAATTCCAAGGATAAGTACAAGAAAATAAGAGAGACTTAGAAAACTGGTAAAACCTACATTGTTGATAGAGTTGGGAGTACTTAGCACTGTGAAAACAGCACTTTCGCCGAAGGAAATTTAGTTCTCTAAGTCCGTGAAACTGTGAACAGAGAATGTATGAGTTTCTCAAGTTTGGTAACAGTTAGAAACAAGCGAAAGTACACAGTGATTCATCTACCTAGAAAAGTTACAGAGGTTTACAGAGATTTCCAAGGATAAGTACAAGAAAATAAGAGAGACTTAGAAAACCGGTAAAACCTACATTGTTGATAGAGTTGGGAGTACTTAGCACTGTGAAAACAGCACTTTCGCAGAAAGAAACCTACTTCTCTAACACTGGGAAACAGTGAACAGAGAATGTATGAGTTTCTCAAGTTTGGTAACAGATAGAAACAAGCGAAAGTACACAGTGATTCATCTACCTAGAAAAGTTACAGAGGTTTACACAGAGAATTCCAAGGATAAGTACTAGAAAATAAGAGAGACTTAGAAAACCGGTAAAACCTACATTGTTGATAGAGTTGGGAGTACTTAGCACTGTGAAAACAGCACTTTCGCAGAAAGAAACCTACTTCTCTAACACTGGGAAACAGTGAACAGAGAATGTATGAGTTTCTCAAGTTTGGTAACAGATAGAAACAAGCGAAAGTACACAGTGATTCATCTACTTAGAAAAGTTACAGAGGTTTACACAGAGAATTCCAAGGATAAGTACAAGAAAATAAGAGAGACTTAGAAAACTGGTAAAACCTACATTGTTAATAGAGTTGGGAGTACTTAGCACTGTGAAAACAGCACTTTCGCAGAAAGAAATCTACTTCTCTAACACTGGGAAACAATGAACAGAGAATGTATGAGTTTCTCAAGATTGGTAACAGATAGAAACAAGAGAAAGTACACAGTGATTCATATACCTAGAGAAGTTACAGAGGTTTACACAGAGAATTCCAAGTATAAGTACAAGAAAATAAGAGAGACTTAGAAATCTGGTAAAACCTACATTGTTGATAGAGTTGGGAGTACTTAGCACTGTGAAAACAGCACTTTCGCCGAAAGAAATTTAGTTCTCTAAGTGCGTGAAACAGTGAACAGAGAATGTATGAGTTTCTCAAGATTGGTAACAGATAGAAACAAGAGAAAGTACACAGTGATTCATCTACCTAGAAAAGTTACAGAGGTTTACACAGAGAAAACCAAGTATAAGTACAAGAAAATAAGAGAGACGTAGAAAACTGGTAAAACCTACATTGTTGATAGACTTGGGAGTACTTAGCACTGTGAAAACAGCACTTTCGCCGAAAAAATCTACTTCTCTAAAACTGGGAAACAGTGAACAGGAAATGTATCAGTTCCTGAAGATTGGTAATAGAAACAAGAGAAAGTAAACAGTGATTCATCTACCTAGAGAAGTTACAGAGGTTTACACAGAGAATTCCATGTATAAGTACAAGCAAATAAGAGAGACTTAGAAAACTGGTAAAACCTACACTGTTGATAGAGTTGGGAGTACTTAGCACTGTGAAAGCAGCACTTTCGCCGAAAGAAATTTAGTTTTCTAAGTCTGTGAAACAGTGAAAAGAGAATGTATCAGTTTCTCAACATTGGTAACAGATAGAAACAAGAGAAAGTACACAGTGATTCATCTACCTAGAAAAGTTACAGAGGTTTACACAGAGAATTCCAAGGATAAGTACAAGAAAATAAGAGAGACTTAGAAAACTGGTAAAACCTACATTGTTGATAGAGTTGGGAGTACTTAGCACTGTGAAAACAGCACTTTTGCCGAAGGAAATTTAGTTCTCTAAGTCCGTGAAACAGTGAACAGAGAATGTATGAGTTTCTCAAGTTTGGTAACAGATAGAAACAAGCGAAAGTACACAGTGATTCATCTACCTAGAAAAGTTACAGAGGTTTAAACAGAGAATTCCAAGGATAAGTACAAGAAAATAAGAGAGTCTTAGAAAACTGGTAAAACCTACATTGTTGATAGAGTTGGGAGTACTTAGCACTGTGAAAACAGCACTTTCGCCGAAGGAAATTTAGTTCTCTAAGTCCGTGAAACAGTGAACAGAGAATGTATGAGTTTCTCAAGTTTGGTAACAGATAGAAATAAGCGAAAGTACACAGTGATTCATCTACCTAGAAAAGTTACAGAGGTTTACGCAGAGAATTCCAAGGATAAGTACAAGAAATTAAGAGAGACTTAGAAAACTGGTAAAACCTACATTGTTGATAGAGTTGGGAGTACTTAGCACTGTGAAAACAGCACTTTCGCCGAAGGAAATTTAGTTCTCTAAGTCCGTGAAGCAGTGAACAGAGAATGTATGAGTTTCTCAAGTTTGGTAACAGATAGAAACAAGCGAAAGTACACAGTGATTCATCTACCTAGAAAAGTTACAGAGGTTTACACAGAGAATTCCAAGGATAAGTACAAGAAAATAAGAGAGACTTAGAAAACCGGTAAATCCTACATTGTTGATAGAGTTGGGAGTACTTAGCACTGTGAAAACAGCACTTTCGCAGAAAGAAACCTACTTCTCTAACACTGGGAAACAGTGAACAGAGAATGTATGAGTTTCTCAAGTTTGGTAACAGATAGAAACAAGCGAAATTACACAGTGATTCATCTACCTAGAAAAGTTACAGAGGTTTACACAGAGAATTCCAAGGATAAGTACAAGAAAATAAGAGAGACTTAGAACACTGGTAAAACCTACATTGTGGATAGAGTTGGGAGTACTTAGTACTGTGAAAACAGCACTTTCGCCGAAGGAAATTTAGTTCTCTAAGTCCGTGAAACAGTGAACAGAGAATGTATGAGTTTCTCAAGTTTGGTAAAAGATAGAAACAAGCGAAATTACACAGTGATTCATCTACCTAGAAAAGTTACAGAGGTTTAAACAGAGAATTCCAAGGATAAGTACAAGAAAATAAGAGAGACTTAGAAAACTGGTAAAACCTACATTTTTCATATAGTTGGGAGTACTTAGCACTGTGAAAACAGCACATTCGCCGAAGGAAATTTAGTTCTCTAAGTCCGTGAAACAGTGAACAGAGAATGTATGAGTTTCTCAAGTTTGGTAACAGATAGAAACAAGCGAAAGTACACAGTGATTCATCTACCTAGAAAAGTTACAGAGGTTTACACAGAGAATTCCAAGGATAAGTACAAGAAAATAAAAAAGACTTAGAAAACTGGTAAAACCTACATTGTTGATAGAGTTGGGAGTACTTTACACTGTGAAAACAGCACTTTCGCCGAAGGAAATTTAGTTCTCTAAGTCCGTGAAACAGTGAACAGAGAATGTCTGAGTTTCTCAAGTTTGGTAACAGATAGAAACAAGCGAAAGTACACAGTGATTCATCTACCTAGAAAAGTTACAGAGGTTTACACAGAGAATTCCAAGGATAAGTACAAGAAAATAAGAGAGACTTAGAAAACTGGTAAAACCTACATTGTTAATAGAGTTGGGAGTACTTAGCACTGTGAAAACAGCACTTTCGCAGAAAGAAATCTACTTCTCTAACACTGGGAAACAATGAACAGAGAATGTATGAGTTTCTCAAGATTGGTAACAGATAGAAACAAGAGAAAGTACACAGTGATTCATATACCTAGAGAAGTTACAGAGGTTTACACAGAGAATTCCAAGTATAAGTACAAGAAAATAAGAGAGACGTAGAAAACTGGTAAACCCTACATTGTTGATAGAGTTGGGAGTACTTAGCACTGTGAAAGCAGCACTTTCGCAGAAAGAAATCTACTTCTCAAGACTGGGAAACAGTGAACAGAGAATGTATGAGTTTCTCAAGGTTGGTAACAGATAGAAACAAGAGAAAGTACACAGTGATTCATCTACCTAGAGAAGTTACAGAGGTTTACACAGAGAATTCGAAGTATAAGTACAAGAAAATAAGAGAGACTTAGAAAACTGGTAAAACCTACATTGTTGATAGAGTTGGGAGTACTTAGCACTGTGAAAACAGCACTTTCGCCGAAGGAAATTTAGTTCTCTAAGTCCGTGAAACAGTGAACAGAGAATGTATGAGTTTCTCAAGTTTGGTAACAGATAGAAACAAGCGAAAGTACACAGTGATTCATCTACCTAGAAAAGTTACAGAGGTTTACACAGAGAATTCCAAGGATAAGTACAAGAAAATAAGAGAGACTTAGAAAACTGATAAAACCTACATTGTTGATAGAGTTGGGAGTACTTAGCACTGTGAAAACAGCACTTTCCCCGAAGGAAATATAGTTCTCTAAGTCCGTGAAACAGTGAACAGAGAATGTATGAGTTTCTCAAGTTTGGTAACAGATAGAAACAAGCGAAAGTACACAGTGATTCATCTACCTAGAAAAGTTACAGAGGTTTACACAGAGAATTCCAAGGATAGGTACAAGAAAATAAGAGAGACTTAGAAAACTGGTGAAACCTACATTGTTAATAGAGTTGGGAGTACTTAGCACTGTGAAAACAGCACTTTCGCAGAAAGAAATCTACTTCTCTAACACTGGGAAACAATGAACAGAGAATGTATGAGTTTCTCAAGATTGGTAACAGATAGAAACAAGAGAAAGTACACAGTGATTCATCTACCTAGAAAAGTTACAGAGGTTTACACAGAGAATTCCAAGTATAAGTACAAGAAAATAAGAGAGACTTAGAAAACTGGTAAAACCTACATTGTTGATAGAGTTGGGAGTACTTAGCACTGTGAAAACAGCACTTTCGCCGAAGGAATTTTAGTTCTCTAAGTCCGTGAAACTGTGAACAGAGAATGTATGAGTTTCTCAAGTTTGGTAACAGATAGAAACAAGCGAAAGTACACAGTGATTCATCTACCTAGAAAAGTTACAGAGGTTTACACAGAGAATTCCAAGGATAAGTACAAGAAAATAAGAGAGACTTAGAAAACCGGTAAAACCTACATTGTTGATAGAGTTGGGAGTACTTAGCACTGTGAAAACAGCACTTTCGCAGAAAGAAACCTACTTCTCTAACACTGGGAAACAGTGAACAGAGAATGTATGAGTTTCTCAAGTTTGGTAACAGATAGAAACAAGCGAAAGTACACAGTGATTCATCTACCTAAAAAAGTTACAGAGGTTTACACAGAGAATTCCAAGGATAAGTACAAGAAAATAAGAGAGACTTAGAAAACTGGTAAAACCTACATTGTTAATAGAGTTGGGAGTACTTAGCACTGTGAAAACAGCACTTTCGCAGAAAGAAATCTATTTCTCTAACACTGGGAAACAATGAACAGAGAATGTATGAGTTTCTCAAGATTGGTAACAGATAGAAACAAGAGAAAGTACACAGTGATTCATATACCTAGATAAGTTACAGAGGTTTACACAGAGAATTCCAAGTATAAGTACAAGAAAATAAGAGAGACTTAGAAAACTGGTAAAACCTACATTGTTGATAGAGTTGGGAGTACTTAGCACTGTGAAAACAGCACTTTCGCCGAAGGAATTTTAGTTCTCTAAGTCCGTGAAACTGTGAACAGAGAATGTATGATTTTCTCAAGTTTGGTAACAGATAGAAACAAGCGAAAGTACACAGTGATTCATCTACCTAGAAAAGTTACAGAGGTTTACACAGAGAATTCCAAGGATAAGTACAAGAAAATAAGAGAGACTTAGAAAACCGGTAAAACCTACATTGTTGATAGAGTTGGGAGTACTTAGCACTGTGAAAACAGCACTTTCGCCGAAAAAATCTACTTCTCTAAAACTGGGAAACAGTGAACAGAAAATGTATGAGTTCCTGAAGATTGGTAATAGAAACAAGAGAAAGTACACAGTGATTCATCTACCTAGAGAAGTTACAGAGGTTTACACAGAGAATTCCAAGTATAAGTACAAGCAAATAAGAGAGACTTAGAAAACTGGTAAAACCTACACTGTTGATAGAGTTGGGAGTACTTAGCACTGTGAAAGCAGCACTTTCGCAGAAAGAAATTTAGTTTTCTAAGTCTGTGAAACAGTGAAAAGAGAATGTATCAGTTTCTCAACATTGGTAACAGATAGAAACAAGAGAAAGTACACAGTGATTCATCTACCTAGAAAAGTTACAGAGGTTTACACAGAGAATTCCAAGGATAAGTACAAGAAAATAAAAGAGACTTAGAAAACTGGTAAAACCTACATTGTTGATAGAGTTGGGAGTACTTTACACTGTGAAAACAGCACTTTCGCCGAAGGAAATTTAGTTCTCTAAGTCCGTGAAACAGTGAACAGAGAATGTATGAGTTTCTCAAGTTTGGTAACAGATAGAAACAAGCGAAAGTACACAGTGATTCATCTACCTAGAAAAGTTACAGAGGTTTACACAGAGAATTCCAAGGATAAGTACAAGAAAATAAGAGAGACTTAGAAAACTGGTAAAACCTACATTGTTGATAGAGTTGGGAGTACTTAGCACTGTGAAAACAGCACTTTCGCCGAAGGAAATTTAGTTCTGTAAGTCCGTGAAACAGTGAACAGAGAATGTATGAGTTTCTAAAGTTTGGTAACAGATAGAAACAAGAGAAAGTACACAGTGATTCATCTACCTAGAAAAGTTACAGAGGTTTACACAGAGAATTCCAAGGATAAGTACAAGAAAATAAGAGAGACTTAAAAAACCGGTAAAACCTACATTGTTGATAGAGTTGGGAGTACTTAGCACTGTGAAAACAGCACTTTCGCAGAAAGAAACCTACTTCTCTAACACTGGGAAACAGTGAACAGAGAATGTATGAGTTTCTCAAGTTTGGTAACAGATAGAAACAAGCGAAAGTACACAGTGATTCATCTACTTAGAAAAGTTACAGAGCTTTACACAGAGAATTCCAAGGATAAGTACAAGAAAATAAGAGAGACTTAGAAAACTGGTAAAACCTACATTGTTAATAGAGTTGGGAGTACTTAGCACTGTGAAAACAGCACTTTCGCAGAAAGAAATCTACTTCTCTAACACTGGGAAACAATGAACAGAGAATGTATGAGTTTCTCAAGATTGGTAACAGATAGAAACAAGAGAAAGTACACAGTGATTCATATACCTAGAGAAGTTACAGAGGTTTACACAGAGAATTCCAAGTATAAGTACAAGAAAATAAGAGAGACTTAGAAAACTGGTAAAACCTACATTGTTGATAGAGTTGGGAGTACTTAGCACTGTGAAAACAGCACTTTCGCCGAAAGAAATTTAGTTCTCTAAGTCCGTGAAACAGTGAACAGAGAATGTATGAGTTTCACAAGATTGGTAACAGATAGAAACAAGATAAAGTACACAGTGATTCATCTACCTAGAAAAGTTACAGAGGTTTACACAGAGAAAACCAAGTATAAGTAGAAGAAAATAACAGAGACGTAGAAAACTGGTAAAACCTACATTGTTGATAGACTTGGGAGTACTTAGCACTGTGAAAACAGCACTTTCGCTGAAAAAATTTACTTCTCTAAAACTGGGAAACAGGGAACAGAAAATGTATCAGTTCCTGAAGATTGGTAATAGAAACAAGAGAAAGTACACAGTGATTCATCTACCTAGAAAAGTTACAGAGGTTTACACAGAGAATTCCAAGTATAAGTACAAGCAAATAAGAGAGACTTAGAAAACTGGTAAAACCTACACTGTTGATAGAGTTGGGAGTACTTAGCACTGTGAAAGCAGCACTTTCGCCGAAAGAAATTTAGTTTTCTAAGTCTGTGAAACAGTGAAAAGAGAATGTATCAGTTTCTCAACATTGGTAACAGATAGAAACAAGAGAAAGTACACAGTGATTCATCTACCTAGAGAAGTTACAGAGGTTTACACAGAGAATTCCAAGTATAAGTACTAGAAAATAAGAGAGACTTAGAAAACTGGTAAAACCTACATTGTTGATAGAGTTGGGAGTACTTAGTACTGTGAAAACAGCACTTTCGCCGAAGGAAATTTAGTTCTCTAAGTCCGTGAAACAGTGAACAGAGAATGTATGAGTTTCTCAAGTTTGGTAACAGATAGAAACAAGCGAAAGTACACAGTGATTCATCTACCTAGAAAAGTTACAGAGGTTTACACAGAGAATTCCAAGGATAAGTACAAGAAAAAAAGAGAGACTTAGAAAACTGGTAAAACCTACATTGTTGATAGAGTTGGGAGTACTTAGCACTGTGAAAACAGCACTTTCGCCGAAGGAAATTTAGTTCTCTAAGTCCGTGAAACAGTGAACAGAGAATGTATGAGTTTCTCAAGTTTGGTAACAGATAGAAACAAGCGAAAGTATACAGTGATTCATCTACCTAGAAAAGTTACAGAAGTTTACACAGAGAATTCCAAGGATAAGTACAAGAAAATAAGAGAGACTTAGAAAACTGGTAAAACCTACATTGTTAATAGAGTTGGGAGTACTTAGCACTGTGAAAACAGCACTTTCGCAGAAAGAAATCTACTTCTCTAACACTGGGAAACAATGAACAGAGAATGTATGAGTTTCTCAAGGTTGGTAACAGATAGAAACAAGAGAAAGTACACAGTGATTCATCTACCTAGAAAAGTTACAGAGGGTTACACAGAGAATTCCAAGGATAAGTACAAGAAAATAAGAGAGACTTAGAAAACTGGTAAAACCTACATTGTTGATAGAGTTGGGAGTACTTAGCACTGTGAAAACAGCACTTTCGTCGAAGGAAATTTAGTTCTCTAAGTCCGTGAAACAGTGAACAGAGAATGTATGAGTTTCTCAAGTTTGGTAACAGATAGAAACAAGCGAAAGTACACAGTGATTCATCTACCTAGAAAAGTTACAGAGGTTTACACAGAGAATTCCAAGGATAAGTACAAGAAAATAAGAGAGACTTAGAAAACTGATAAAACCTACATTGTTGATAGAGTTGGGTGTACTTAGCACTGTGAAAACAGCACTTTCGCCGAAGGAAATTTAGTTCTCTAAGTCCGTGAAACAGTGAACAGAGAATGTATGAGTTTCTCAAGTTTGGTAACAGATAGAAACAAGCGAAAGTACACAGTGATTCATCTACCTAGAGAAGTTACAGAGGTTTACACAGAGAATTCCAAGGATAAGTACAAGAAAATAAGAGAGACTTAGAAAACTGGTAAAACCTACATTGTTGATAGAGTTGGGAGTACTTAGCACTGTGAAAAAAGCACTTTCGCCGAAGGAAATTTAGTTCTCTAAGTCCGTGAAACAGTGAACAGAGAATGTATGAGTTTCTCAAGTTTGGTAACAGATAGAAACAAGCGAAAGTACACAGTGATTCATCTACTTAGAGAAGTTACAGAGGTTTACACAGAGAATTCCAAGGATAAGTACAAGAAAATAAGAGAGACTTAGAAAACTGGTAAAACCTACATTGTTGATAGAGTTGGGAGTACTTAGCACTGTGAAAACAGCACTTTCGCCGAAGGAAATTTAGTTCTGTAAGTCCGTGAAACAGTGAACAGAGAATGTATGAGTTTCTAAAGTTTGGTAACAGATAGAAACAAGAGAAAGTACACAGTGATTCATCTACCTAGAAAAGTTACAGAGGTTTACACAGAGAATTCCAAGGATAAGTACAAGAAAATAAGAGAGACTTAAAAAACCGGTAAAACCTACATTGTTGATAGAGTTGGGAGTACTTAGCACTGTGAAAACAGCACTTTCGCAGAAAGAAACCTACTTCTCTAACACTGGGAAACAGTGAACAGAGAATGTATGAGTTTCTCAAGTTTGGTAACAGATAGAAACAAGCGAAAGTACACAGTGATTCATCTACTTAGAAAAGTTACAGAGCTTTACACAGAGAATTCCAAGGATAAGTACAAGAAAATAAGAGAGACTTAGAAAACTGGTAAAACCTACATTGTTAATAGAGTTGGGAGTACTTAGCACTGTGAAAACAGCACTTTCGCAGAAAGAAATCTACTTCTCTAACACTGGGAAACAATGAACAGAGAATGTATGAGTTTCTCAAGATTGGTAACAGATAGAAACAAGAGAAAGTACACAGTGATTCATATACCTAGAGAAGTTACAGAGGTTTACACAGAGAATTCCAAGTATAAGTACAAGAAAATAAGAGAGACTTAGAAAACTGGTAAAACCTACATTGTTGATAGAGTTGGGAGTACTTAGCACTGTGAAAACAGCACTTTCGCCGAAAGAAATTTAGTTCTCTAAGTCCGTGAAACAGTGAACAGAGAATGTATGAGTTTCACAAGATTGGTAACAGATAGAAACAAGATAAAGTACACAGTGATTCATCTACCTAGAAAAGTTACAGAGGTTTACACAGAGAAAACCAAGTATAAGTAGAAGAAAATAACAGAGACGTAGAAAACTGGTAAAACCTACATTGTTGATAGACTTGGGAGTACTTAGCACTGTGAAAACAGCACTTTCGCTGAAAAAATTTACTTCTCTAAAACTGGGAAACAGGGAACAGAAAATGTATCAGTTCCTGAAGATTGGTAATAGAAACAAGAGAAAGTACACAGTGATTCATCTACCTAGAAAAGTTACAGAGGTTTACACAGAGAATTCCAAGTATAAGTACAAGCAAATAAGAGAGACTTAGAAAACTGGTAAAACCTACACTGTTGATAGAGTTGGGAGTACTTAGCACTGTGAAAGCAGCACTTTCGCCGAAAGAAATTTAGTTTTCTAAGTCTGTGAAACAGTGAAAAGAGAATGTATCAGTTTCTCAACATTGGTAACAGATAGAAACAAGAGAAAGTACACAGTGATTCATCTACCTAGAGAAGTTACAGAGGTTTACACAGAGAATTCCAAGTATAAGTACTAGAAAATAAGAGAGACTTAGAAAACTGGTAAAACCTACATTGTTGATAGAGTTGGGAGTACTTAGTACTGTGAAAACAGCACTTTCGCCGAAGGAAATTTAGTTCTCTAAGTCCGTGAAACAGTGAACAGAGAATGTATGAGTTTCTCAAGTTTGGTAACAGATAGAAACAAGCGAAAGTACACAGTGATTCATCTACCTAGAAAAGTTACAGAGGTTTACACAGAGAATTCCAAGGATAAGTACAAGAAAAAAAGAGAGACTTAGAAAACTGGTAAAACCTACATTGTTGATAGAGTTGGGAGTACTTAGCACTGTGAAAACAGCACTTTCGCCGAAGGAAATTTAGTTCTCTAAGTCCGTGAAACAGTGAACAGAGAATGTATGAGTTTCTCAAGTTTGGTAACAGATAGAAACAAGCGAAAGTATACAGTGATTCATCTACCTAGAAAAGTTACAGAAGTTTACACAGAGAATTCCAAGGATAAGTACAAGAAAATAAGAGAGACTTAGAAAACTGGTAAAACCTACATTGTTAATAGAGTTGGGAGTACTTAGCACTGTGAAAACAGCACTTTCGCAGAAAGAAATCTACTTCTCTAACACTGGGAAACAATGAACAGAGAATGTATGAGTTTCTCAAGGTTGGTAACAGATAGAAACAAGAGAAAGTACACAGTGATTCATCTACCTAGAAAAGTTACAGAGGGTTACACAGAGAATTCCAAGGATAAGTACAAGAAAATAAGAGAGACTTAGAAAACTGGTAAAACCTACATTGTTGATAGAGTTGGGAGTACTTAGCACTGTGAAAACAGCACTTTCGTCGAAGGAAATTTAGTTCTCTAAGTCCGTGAAACAGTGAACAGAGAATGTATGAGTTTCTCAAGTTTGGTAACAGATAGAAACAAGCGAAAGTACACAGTGATTCATCTACCTAGAAAAGTTACAGAGGTTTACACAGAGAATTCCAAGGATAAGTACAAGAAAATAAGAGAGACTTAGAAAACTGATAAAACCTACATTGTTGATAGAGTTGGGTGTACTTAGCACTGTGAAAACAGCACTTTCGCCGAAGGAAATTTAGTTCTCTAAGTCCGTGAAACAGTGAACAGAGAATGTATGAGTTTCTCAAGTTTGGTAACAGATAGAAACAAGCGAAAGTACACAGTGATTCATCTACCTAGAGAAGTTACAGAGGTTTACACAGAGAATTCCAAGGATAAGTACAAGAAAATAAGAGAGACTTAGAAAACTGGTAAAACCTACATTGTTGATAGAGTTGGGAGTACTTAGCACTGTGAAAAAAGCACTTTCGCCGAAGGAAATTTAGTTCTCTAAGTCCGTGAAACAGTGAACAGAGAATGTATGAGTTTCTCAAGTTTGGTAACAGATAGAAACAAGCGAAAGTACACAGTGATTCATCTACTTAGAGAAGTTACAGAGGTTTACACAGAGAATTCCAAGTATAAGTACAAGAAAATAAGAGAGACTTAGAAAACTGGTAAAACCTACATTGTGGATAGACTTGGGCGTACTTAGCACTGTGAAAACAGTACTTTCGCCGAAAGAAATTTAGTTCTCTAAGTCCCTGAAACAGTGAAAAGAGAATGTATCAGATTCTCAAGATTGCTAACAGATAGAAACAAGAGACACTACACAGTGATTCATCTACCTAGAAAAGTTACAGAGGTTTACACAGAGAATTCCAAGGATAAGTACAAGAAAATAAGCGAGACTGAGAAAACTGGTAAAACCTACATTGTTGACAGAGTTGGTAGTACGTAGCACTGTGAAAACAGCACTTTCGCCGAACGAAATTCAGTTCTCTAAGTCCGTGAAACATTTAACAGAGAATGTATGAGTTTCTCAAGATTGGTAACAGATAGAAACAAGAGAAAGTACACAGTGATTCATCTACCTAGAGAAGTTACAGAGGTTTACACAGAGAATTCCAAGTATAAGTACAAGAAAATAAGAGAGACTTAGAAAACTGGTAAAACCTACATTGTTGATAGAGTTGGGAGTACTTAGCACTGTGAAAACAGCACTTTCGCCGAAGGAAATTTAGTTCTCTAAGTCCGTGAAACAGTGAACAGAGAATGTATGAGTTTCTCAAGTTTGGTAACAGATAGAAACAAACGAAAGTACACAGTGATTCATCTACCTAGAAAAGTTACAGAAGTTTACACAGAGAATTTCAAGGATAAGTACAAGAAAATAAGAGAAACTTAGAAAACCGGTAAAACCTACATTGTTGATAGAGTTGGGAGTACTTAGCACTGTGAAAGCAGCACTTTCGCCGAAGGAAATTTAGTTCTCTAAGTCCGTGAAACAGTGAACAGAGAATGTATGAGTTTCTCAAGTTTAGTAACAGATAGAAACAAGCGAAACTACACAGTGATTCATCTACCTAGAAAAGTTACAGAGGTTTACACAGAGAATTCCTAGGATAAGTACAAGAAAATAAGAGAGACTTAGAAAACTGGTAAAACCTACATTGTTGATAGAGTTGGGAGTACTTAGCACTGTGAAAACCGCAGTTTCGCCGAAGGAAATTTAGTTCTCTAAGTCCGTGAAACAGTGAACAGAGAATGTATGAGTTTCTCAAGTTTGGTAACAGATAGAAACAAGCGAAAGTACACAGTGATTCATCTACCTAGAAAAGTTACAGAGGTTTACACAGAGAATTCCAAGGATAAGTACAAGAAAATAAGAGAGACTTAGAAAACTGGTAAAACCTACATTGTTAATAGAGTTGGGAGTACTTAGCACTGTGAAAACCGCACTTTCGCAGAAAGAAATCTGCTTCTCTAACACTGGGAAACAATGAACAGAGAATGTATGAGTTTCTCAAGATTGGTAACAGATAGAAACAAGAGAAAGTACACAGTGATTCATCTACCTAGAGAAGTTACAGAGGTTTACACAGAGAATTCCAAGTATAAGTACAAGCAAATAAGAGAGACTTAGAAAACTGGTAAAACCTACACTGTTGATAGAGTTGGGAGTACTTAGCACTGTGAAAGCAGCACTTTCGCTGAAAGAAATTTAGTTTTCTAAGTCTGTGAAACAGTGAAAAGAGAATGTATCAGTTTCTCAACATTGGTAACAGATAGAAACAAGAGAAAGTACACAGTGATTCATCTACCTAGAAAAGTTACAGAGGTTTACACAGAGAATTCCAAGGATAAGTTCAAGAAAATAAGAGAGACTTAGAAAACTGGTAAAACCTACATTGTTGATAGAGTTGGGAGTACTTAGCACTGTGAAAACAGCACTTTTGCCGAAGGAAATTTAGTTCTCTAAGTCCGTGAAACAGTGAAGAGAGAATGTATGAGTTTCTCAAGTTTGGTAACAGATAGAAACAAGCGAAAGTACACAGTGATTCATCTACCTAGAAAAGTTACAGAGGTTTACACAGAGAATTCGAAGGATAAGTACAAGAAAATAAGAGAGACTTAGAAAACTGGTAAAACCTACATTGTTGATAGAGTTGGGAGTACTTAGCACTGTGAAAACAGCACTTTCGCCGAAGGAAATTTAGTTCCGTAAGTCCGTGAAACAGTGAACAGAGAATGTATGAGTTTCTCAAGTTTGGTAACAGATGGAAACAAGAGAAAGTACACAGTGATTCATCTACCTAGAAAAGTTACAGAGGTTTACACAGAGAATTCCAAGTATAAGTACAAGAAAATAAGAGAGACTTAGAAAACTGGTAAAACCTACATTGTTGATATAGTTGGGAGTACTTAGCACTGTGAAAACAGCACTTTCGCCGAAGGAAATTTAGTTCTCTAAGTCCGTGAAACAGTGAACAGAGAATGTATGAGTTTCTCAAGTTTGGTAACAGATAGAAACAAGCGAAAGTACACAGTGATTCATCTACCTAGAAAAGTTACAGAGGTTTACACCGAGAATTCCAAGGATAAGTACAAGAAAATAAGAGAGACTTAGAAAACCGGTAAAACCTACATTGTTGATAGAGTTGGGAGTACTTAGCACTGTGAAAACAGCACTTTCGCAGAAAGAAACCTACTTCTCTAACACTGGGAAACAGTGAACAGAGAATGTATGAGTTTCTCAAGTTTGGTAACAGATAGAAACAAGCGAAAGTACACAGTGATTCATCTACCTAGAAAAGTTACAGAGGTTTACACAGAGCATTCCAAGGATAAGTACAAGAAAATAAGAGAGACTTAGAAAACTGGTAAAACCTACATTGTTAATAGAGTTGGGAGTACTTAGCACTTTGAAAACAGCACTTTCGCAGAAAGAAATCTACTTCTCTAACACTGGGAAACAATGAACGGAGAATGTATGAGTTTCTCAAGATTGGTAACAGATAGAAACAAGAGAAAGTACACAGTGATTCATATACCTAGAGAAGTTACAGAGGTTTACACAGAGAATTCCAAGTATAAGTACAAGAAAATAAGAGAGACTTAGAAAACTGGTAAAACCTACATTGTTGATAGAGTTGGGAGTACTTAGCACTGTGAAAACAGCACTTTCGCCGAAAGAAATTTAGTTCTCTAAGTCCGTGAAACAGTGAACAGAGAATGTATGAGTTTCTCAAGATTGGTAACAGATAGAAACAAGAGAAAGTACACAGTGATTCATCTACCTAGAAAAGTTACAGAGGTTTACACAGAGAAAACCAAGTATAAGTACAAGAAAATAAGAGAGACGTAGACAACTGGTAAAACCTACATTGTTGATAGACTTGGGAGTACTTAGCACTGTGAAAACAGCACTTTCGCCTAAAAAATCTACTTCTCTAAAACTGGGAAACAGTGAACAGAGAATGTATGAGTTCCTCAAGATTGGTAATAGAAACAAGAGAAAGTACACAGTGATTCATCTACCTAGAGAAGTTACAGAGGTTTACACAGAGAATTCCAAGTATAAGTACAAGCAAATAAGAGAGACTTAGAAAACTGGTAAAACCTACACTGTTAATAGAGTTGGGAGTACTTAGCACTGTGAAAACAGCACTTTCGCAGAAAGAAATCTACTTCTCTAACACTGGAAAACAATGAACAGAGAATGTATGAGTTTCTCAAGATTGGTAACAGATAGAAACAAGAGAAAGTACACAGTGATTCATCTACCTAGAGAAGTTACAGAGGTTTACACAGAGAATTCCAAGTATAAGTACAAGCAAATAAGAGAGACTTAGAAAACTGGTAAAACCTACACTGTTGATAGAGTTGGGAGTACTTAGCACTGTGAAAGCAGCACTTTCGCCGTAAGAAATTTAGTTTTCTAAGTCTGTGAAACAGTGAAAAGAGAATGTATCAGTTTCTCAACATTGGTAACAGATAGAAACAAGAGAAAGTACACAGTGATTCATCTATCTAGAAAAGTTACAGAGGTTTACACAGAGAATTCCAAGGATAAGTTCAAGAAAATAAGAGAGACTTAGAAAACTTGTAAAACCTACATTGTTGATAGAGTTGGGAGTACTTAGCACTGTGAAAACAGCACTTTTGCCGAAGGAAATTTAGTTTTCTAAGTCCGTGAAACAGTGAAGAGAGAATGTATGAGTTTCTCAAGTTTGGTAACAGATAGAAACAAGCGAAAGTACACAGTGATTCATCTACCTAGAAAAGTTACAGAAGTTTACACAGAGAATTCCAAGGATAAGTACAAGAAAATAAGAGAGACTTAGAAAAATGGTAAAACCTACATTGTTGATAGAGTTGGGAGTACTTAGCACTGTGAAAGCAGCACTTTCGCCGAAGGAAATTTAGTTCTCTAAGTCCGTGAAACAGTGAACAGAGAATGTATGAGTTTCTCAAGTTTAGTAACAGATAGAAACAAGCGAAAGTACACAGTGATTCATCTACCTAGAAAAGTTACAGAGGTTTACACAGAGAATTCTAAGTATAAGTACAAGAAAATAAGAGAGACTTAGAAAACTGGTAAAACCTACATTGTTGATAGAGTTGGGAGTACTTAGCACTGTGAAAACCGCAGTTTCGCCGAAGGAAATTTAGTTCTCTAAGTCCGTGAAACAGTGAACAGAGAATGTATGAGTTTCTCAAGTTTGGTAACAGATAGAAACAAGCGAAAGTACACACTGATTCATCTACCTAGAAAAGTTACAGAGGTTTACACAGAGAATTCCAAGGATAAGTACAAGAAAATAAGAGAGACTTACAAAACTGGTAAAACCTACATTGTTGATAGAGTTGGGAGTACTTAGCACTATGAAAACAGCACTTTCGCAGAAAGAAATCTGCTTCTCTAACACTGGGAAACAATGAACAGAGAATGTATGAGTTTCTCAAGATTGGTAACAGATAGAAACAAGAGAAAGTACACAGTGATTCATCTACCTAGAGAAGTTACAGAGGTTTACACAGAGAATTCCAAGTATAAGTACAAGCAAATAAGAGAGACTTACAAAACTGGTAAAACCTACACTGTTGATAGAGTTGGGAGTACTTAGCACTGTGAAAGCAGCACTTTCGCCGAAAGAAATTTAGTTTTCTAAGTCTGTGAAACAGTGAAAAGAGAATGTATCAGTTTCTCAACATTGGTAACAGATAGAAACAAGAGAAAGTACACAGTGATTCATCTACCTAGAAAAGTTACAGAGGTTTACACAGAGAATTTGAAGGATAAGTTCAAGAAAATAAGAGAGACTTAGAAAACTGGTAAAACCTACATTGTTGATAGAGTTGGGAGTACTTAGCACTGTGAAAACGGCACTTTTGCCGAAGGAAATTTAGTTCTCTAAGTCCGTGAAACAGTGAAGAGAGAATGTATGAGTTTCTCAAGTTTGGTAACAGATAGAAACAAGCGAAAGTACACAGTGATTCATCTAGCTAGAAAAGTTACAGAGGTTTACACAGAGAATTCCAAGGATAAGTACAAGAAAATAAGAGAGACTTAGAAAACTGGTAAAACCTACATTGTTGATAGAGTTGGGAGTACTTAGCACTGTGAAAACAGCACTTTCGCTGAAGGAAATTTAGTTCTCTAAGTCCGTGAAACAGTGAAGAGAGAATGTATGAGTTTCTCAAGTTTGGTAACACATGGAAACAAGAGAAAGTACACAGTGATTCATCTACCTAGAAAAGTTACAGAGGTTTACACAGAGAATTCCAAGTATAAGTACAAGAAAATAAGAGAGACTTAGAAAACTGGTAAAACCTACATTGTTGATAGAGTTGGGAGTACTTAGCACTGTGAAAACAGCACTTTCGCCGAAGGAAATTTAGTTCTCTAAGTCCTTGAAACAGTGAACAGAGAATGTATGAGTTTCTCAAGTTTGGTAACAGATAGAAACAAGCGAAAGTACACAGTGATTCATCTACCTAGAAAAGTTACAGAGGTTTACACCGAGAATTCCAAGGATAAGTACAAGAAAATAAGAGAGACTTAGAAAACCGGTAAAACCTACATTGTTGATAGAGTTGGGAGTACTTAGCACTGTGAAAACAGCACTTTCGCAGAAAGAAACCTGCTTCTCTAACACTGGGAAACAGTGAACAGAGAATGTATGAGTTTCTCAAGTTTGGTAACAGAAAAAAACAAGCGAAAGTACACAGTGATTCATCTACCTAGAAAAGTTACAGAGGTTTACACAGAGAATTCCAAGGATAAGTACAAGAAAATAAGAGAGACTTAGAAAACTGGTAAAACCTACATTGTTAATAGAGTTGGGAGTACTTAGCACTGTGAAAACAGCACTTTCGCAGAAAGAAATCTACTTCTGTAACACTGGGAAACAATGAACGGAGAATGTATGAGTTTCTCAAGATTGGTAACAGATAGAAACAAGAGAAAGTACACAGTGATTCATATACCTAGAGAAGTTACAGAGGTTTACACAGAGAATTCCAAGTATAAGTACAAGAAAATAAGAGAGACTTAGAAAACTGGTGAAACCTACATTGTTGATAGAGTTGGGAGTACTTAGCACTGTGAAAACAGCACTTTCGCCGAAGGAAATTTAGTTCTCTAAATCCGTGAAACAGTGAACAGAGAATGTATGAGTTTCTCAAGTTTGGTAACAGATAGAAACAAGCGAAAGTACACAGTGATTCATCAACCTAGAGAAGTTACAGAGGTTTACACAGAGAATTCCAAGGATAAGTACAAGAAAATAAGAGAGACTTAGAAAACTGGTAAAACCTACATTGTTGATAGAGTTGGGAGTACTTAGCACTGTGAAAACAGCACTTTCGCCGAAGGAAATTTAGTTCTCTAAGTACGTGAAACAGTGAACAGAGAATGTATGAGTATCTCAAGTTTGGTAACAGATAGAAACAAGCGAAAGTACACAGTGATTCATCTACTGAGAGAAGTTACAGAGGTTTACACAGAGAATTCCAAGGATAAGTACAAGAAAATAAGAGAGACTTAGAAAACTGGTAAAACCTACATTGTGGATAGACTTGGGCGTACTTAGCACTGTGAAAACAGTACTTTCGCCGAAAGAAATTTAGTTCTCTAAGTCCCTGAAACAGTGAAAAGAGAATGTATCAGATTCTCAAGATTGGTAACAGATAGAAACAAGAGACACTACACAGTGATTCATCTACCTAGAAAAGTTACAGAGGTTTACACAGAGAATTCCAAGGATAAGTACAAGAAAATAAGCGAGACTGAGAAAACTGGTAAAACCTACATTGTTGATAGAGTTGGTAGTACGTAGCACTGTGAAAACAGCACTTTCGCCGAAAGAAATTCAGTTCTCTAAGTCCGTGAAACATTTAACAGAGAATGTATGAGTTTCTCAAGATTGGTAACAGATAGAAACAAGAGAAAGTACACAGTGATTCATCTACCTAGAGAAGTTACAGAGGTTTACACAGAGAATTCCAAGGATAAGTACAAGAAAATAAGAGAGACTTAGAAAACCGGTAAAACCTACAATGTTGATAGAGTTGGGAGTACTTAGCACTGTGAAAACAGCTCTTTCGCAGAAAGAAACCTACTTCTCTAACACTGGGAAACAGTGAACAGAGAATGTATGAGTTTCTCAAGTTTGGTAACAGATAGAAACAAGCGAAAGTACACAGTGATTCATCTACCTAGAAAAGTTACAGAGGTTTACACAGAGAATTTCAAGGATAAGTACAAGAAAATAAGAGAGACTTAGAAAACTGGTAAAACCTACATTGTTAATAGAGTTGGGAGTACTTAGCACTGTGAAAACAGCACATTCGCAGAAAGAAATCTACTTCTCTAACACTGGGAAACAATGAACGGAGAATGTATGAGTTTCTCAAGATTGGTAACAGATAGAAACAAGAGAAAGTACACAGTGATTCATATACCTAGAGAAGTTACAGAGGTTTACACAGAGAATTCCAAGTATAAGTACAAGAAAATAAGAGAGACGTAGAAAACTGGTAAAACCTACATTGTTGATAGAGTTGGGAGTACTTAGCACTGTGAAAACAGCACTTTCGCGGAAAGAAATTTAGTTCTCTAAGTCCGTGAAACAGTGAACAGAGAATGTATGAGTTTCTCAAGATTGGTAACAGATAGAAACAAGAGAAAGTACACAGAGATTCATCTACCTAGAAAAGTTACAGAGGTTTACACAGAGAAAACCAAGTATAAGTACAAGAAAATAAGAGAGACGTAGAAAACTGGTAAAACCTACATTGTTGATAGACTTGGGAGTACTTAGCACTGTGAAAACAGCACTTTCGCCTAAAAAATCTACTTCTCTAAAACTGGGAAACAGTGAACAGAGAATGTATGAGTTCCTCAAGATTGGTAATAGAAACAATAGAAAGTACACAGTGATTCATCTACCTAGAGAAGTTACAGAGGTTTACACAGAGATAACCAAGTATAAGTACAAGAAAATAAGAGAGACTTAGAAAACTGGTAAAACCTACACTGTTGATAGAGTTGGGAGTACTTAGCACTGTGAAAGCAGCACTTTCGCCGAAAGAAATTTAGTTTTCTAAGTCTGTGAAACAGTGAAAAGAGAATGTATCAGTTTCTCAACATTGGTAACAGATAGAAACAAGAGAAAGTAAAAAGTGATTCATCTACCTAGAAAAGTTACAGAGGTTTACACAGAGAATTCCAAGGATAAGTTCAAGAAAATAAAAGAGACTTAGAAAACCGGTAAAACCTACAATGTTGATAGAGTTGGGAGTACTTAGCACTGTGAAAACAGCACTTTCGCCGAAGGAAATTTAGTTCCGTAAGTCCGTGAAACAGTGAACAGAGAATGTATGAGTTTCTCAAGTTTGGTAACAGATGGAAACAAGAGAAAGTACACAGTGATTCATCTACCTAGAAAAGTTACAGAGGTTTACACAGAGAATTCCAAGTATAAGTACAAGAAAATAAGAGAGACTTAGAAAACTGGTAAAACCTACATTGTTGATATAGTTGGGAGTACTTAGCACTGTGAAAACAGCACTTTCGCCGAAGGAAATTTAGTTCTCTAAGTCCGTGAAACAGTGAACAGAGAATGTATGAGTTTCTCAAGTTTGGTAACAGATAGAAACAAGCGAAAGTACACAGTGATTCATCTACCTAGAAAAGTTACAGAGGTTTACACCGAGAATTCCAAGGATAAGTACAAGAAAATAAGAGAGACTTAGAAAACCGGTAAAACCTACATTGTTGATAGAGTTGGGAGTACTTAGCACTGTGAAAACAGCACTTTCGCAGAAAGAAACCTACTTCTCTAACACTGGGAAACAGTGAACAGAGAATGTATGAGTTTCTCAAGTTTGGTAACAGATAGAAACAAGCGAAAGTACACAGTGATTCATCTACCTAGAAAAGTTACAGAGGTTTACACAGAGCATTCCAAGGATAAGTACAAGAAAATAAGAGAGACTTAGAAAACTGGTAAAACCTACATTGTTAATAGAGTTGGGAGTACTTAGCACTTTGAAAACAGCACTTTCGCAGAAAGAAATCTACTTCTCTAACACTGGGAAACAATGAACGGAGAATGTATGAGTTTCTCAAGATTGGTAACAGATAGAAACAAGAGAAAGTACACAGTGATTCATATACCTAGAGAAGTTACAGAGGTTTACACAGAGAATTCCAAGTATAAGTACAAGAAAATAAGAGAGACTTAGAAAACTGGTAAAACCTACATTGTTGATAGAGTTGGGAGTACTTAGCACTGTGAAAACAGCACTTTCGCCGAAAGAAATTTAGTTCTCTAAGTCCGTGAAACAGTGAACAGAGAATGTATGAGTTTCTCAAGATTGGTAACAGATAGAAACAAGAGAAAGTACACAGTGATTCATCTACCTAGAAAAGTTACAGAGGTTTACACAGAGAAAACCAAGTATAAGTACAAGAAAATAAGAGAGACGTAGACAACTGGTAAAACCTACATTGTTGATAGACTTGGGAGTACTTAGCACTGTGAAAACAGCACTTTCGCCTAAAAAATCTACTTCTCTAAAACTGGGAAACAGTGAACAGAGAATGTATGAGTTCCTCAAGATTGGTAATAGAAACAAGAGAAAGTACACAGTGATTCATCTACCTAGAGAAGTTACAGAGGTTTACACAGAGAATTCCAAGTATAAGTACAAGCAAATAAGAGAGACTTAGAAAACTGGTAAAACCTACACTGTTAATAGAGTTGGGAGTACTTAGCACTGTGAAAACAGCACTTTCGCAAAAAGAAATCTACTTCTCTAACACTGGAAAACAATGAACAGAGAATGTATGAGTTTCTCAAGATTGGTAACAGATAGAAACAAGAGAAAGTACACAGTGATTCATCTACCTAGAGAAGTTACAGAGGTTTACACAGAGAATTCCAAGTATAAGTACAAGCAAATAAGAGAGACTTAGAAAACTGGTAAAACCTACACTGTTGATAGAGTTGGGAGTACTTAGCACTGTGAAAGCAGCAATTTCGCCGTAAGAAATTTAGTTTTCTAAGTCTGTGAAACAGTGAAAAGAGAATGTATCAGTTTCTCAACATTGGTAACAGATAGAAACAAGAGAAAGTACACAGTGATTCATCTATCTAGAAAAGTTACAGAGGTTTACACAGAGAATTCCAAGGATAAGTTCAAGAAAATAAGAGAGACTTAGAAAACTTGTAAAACCTACATTGTTGATAGAGTTGGGAGTACTTAGCACTGTGAAAACAGCACTTTTGCCGAAGGAAATTTAGTTCTCTAAGTCCGTGAAACAGTGAAGAGAGAATGTATGAGTTTCTCAAGTTTGGTAACAGATAGAAACAAGCGAAAGTACACAGTGATTCATCTACCTAGAAAAGTTACAGAAGTTTACACAGAGAATTCCAAGGATAAGTACAAGAAAATAAGAGAGACTTAGAAAAATGGTAAAACCTACATTGTTGATAGAGTTGGGAGTACTTAGCACTGTGAAAGCAGCACTTTCGCCGAAGGAAATTTAGTTCTCTAAGTCCGTGAAACAGTGAACAGAGAATGTATGAGTTTCTCAAGTTTAGTAACAGATAGAAACAAGCGAAAGTACACAGTGATTCATCTACCTAGAAAAGTTACAGAGGTTTACACAGAGAATTCCAAGGATAAGTACAAGAAAATAAGAGAGACTTAGAAAACTGGTAAAACCTACATTGTTGATAGAGTTGGGAGTACTTAGCACTGTGAAAACCGCAGTTTCGCCGAAGGAAATTTAGTTCTCTAAGTCCGTGAAACAGTGAACAGAGAATGTATGAGTTTCTCAAGTTTGGTAACAGATAGAAACAAGCGAAAGTACACACTGATTCATCTACCTAGAAAAGTTACAGAGGTTTACACAGAGAATTCCAAGGATAAGTACAAGAAAATAAGAGAGACTTACAAAACTGGTAAAACCTACATTGTTGATAGAGTTGGGAGTACTTAGCACTATGAAAACAGCACTTTCGCAGAAAGAAATCTGCTTCTCTAACACTGGGAAACAATGAACAGAGAATGTATGAGTTTCTCAAGATTGGTAACAGATAGAAACAAGAGAAAGTACACAGTGATTCATCTACCTAGAGAAGTTACAGAGGTTTACACAGAGAATTCCAAGTATAAGTACAAGCAAATAAGAGAGACTTACAAAACTGGTAAAACCTACACTGTTGATAGAGTTGGGAGTACTTAGCACTGTGAAAGCAGCACTTTCGCCGAAAGAAATTTAGTTTTCTAAGTCTGTGAAACAGTGAAAAGAGAATGTATCAGTTTCTCAAGATTGGTAACAGATAGAAACAAGAGAAAGTACACAGTGATTCATCTACCTAGAAAAGTTACAGAGGTTTACACAGAGAATTTGAAGGATAAGTTCAAGAAAATAAGAGAGACTTAGAAAACTGGTAAAACCTACATTGTTGATAGAGTTGGGAGTACTTAGCACTGTGAAAACGGCACTTTTGCCGAAGGAAATTTAGTTCTCTAAGTCCGTGAAACAGTGAAGAGAGAATGTATGAGTTTCTCAAGTTTGGTAACAGATAGAAACAAGCGAAAGTACACAGTGATTCATCTAGCTAGAAAAGTTACAGAGGTTTACACAGAGAATTCCAAGGATAAGTACAAGAAAATAAGAGAGACTTAGAAAACTGGTAAAACCTACATTGTTGATAGAGTTGGGAGTACTTAGCACTGTGAAAACAGCACTTTCGCCGAAGGAAATTTAGTTCTCTAAGTCCGTGAAACAGTGAACAGAGAATGTATGAGTTTCTCAAGTTTGGTAACACATGGAAACAAGAGAAAGTACACAGTGATTCATCTACCTAGAAAAGTTACAGAGGTTTACACAGAGAATTCCAAGTATAAGTACAAGAAAATAAGAGAGACTTAGAAAACTGGTAAAACCTACATTGTTGATAGAGTTGGGAGTACTTAGCACTGTGAAAACAGCACTTTCGCCGAAGGAAATTTAGTTCTCTAAGTCCTTGAAACAGTGAACAGAGAATGTATGAGTTTCTCAAGTTTGGTAACAGATAGAAACAAGCGAAAGTACACAGTGATTCATCTACCTAGAAAAGTTACAGAGGTTTACACCGAGAATTCCAAGGATAAGTACAAGAAAATAAGAGAGACTTAGAAAACCGGTAAAACCTACATTGTTGATAGAGTTGGGAGTACTTAGCACTGTGAAAACAGCACTTTCGCAGAAAGAAACCTGCTTCTCTAACACTGGGAAACAGTGAACAGAGAATGTATGAGTTTCTCAAGTTTGGTAACAGAAAAAAACAAGCGAAAGTACACAGTGATTCATCTACCTAGAAAAGTTACAGAGGTTTACACAGAGAATTCCAAGGATAAGTACAAGAAAATAAGAGAGACTTAGAAAACTGGTAAAACCTACATTGTTAATAGAGTTGGGAGTACTTAGCACTGTGAAAACAGCACTTTCGCAGAAAGAAATCTACTTCTGTAACACTGGGAAACAATGAACGGAGAATGTATGAGTTTCTCAAGATTGGTAACAGATAGAAACAAGAGAAAGTACACAGTGATTCATATACCTAGAGAAGTTACAGAGGTTTACACAGAGAATTCCAAGTATAAGTACAAGAAAATAAGAGAGACTTAGAAAACTGGTGAAACCTACATTGTTGATAGAGTTGGGAGTACTTAGCACTGTGAAAACAGCACTTTCGCCGAAGGAAATTTAGTTCTCTAAATCCGTGAAACAGTGAACAGAGAATGTATGAGTTTCTCAAGTTTGGTAACAGATAGAAACAAGCGAAAGTACACAGTGATTCATCAACCTAGAGAAGTTACAGAGGTTTACACAGAGAATTCCAAGGATAAGTACAAGAAAATAAGAGAGACTTAGAAAACTGGTAAAACCTACATTGTTGATAGAGTTGGGAGTACTTAGCACTGTGAAAACAGCACTTTCGCCGAAGGAAATTTAGTTCTCTAAGTCCGTGAAACAGTGAACAGAGAATGTATGAGTATCTCAAGTTTGGTAACAGATAGAAACAAGCGAAAGTACACAGTGATTCATCTACTGAGAGAAGTTACAGAGGTTTACACAGAGAATTCCAAGGATAAGTACAAGAAAATAAGAGAGACTTAGAAAACTGGTAAAACCTACATTGTGGATAGACTTGGGCGTACTTAGCACTGTGAAAACAGTACTTTCGCCGAAAGAAATTTAGTTCTCTAAGTCCCTGAAACAGTGAAAAGAGAATGTATCAGATTCTCAAGATTGGTAACAGATAGAAACAAGAGACACTACACAGTGATTCATCTACCTAGAAAAGTTACAGAGGTTTACACAGAGAATTCCAAGGATAAGTACAAGAAAATAAGCGAGACTGAGAAAACTGGTAAAACCTACATTGTTGATAGAGTTGGTAGTACGTAGCACTGTGAAAACAGCACTTTCGCCGAAAGAAATTCAGTTCTCTAAGTCCGTGAAACATTTAACAGAGAATGTATGAGTTTCTCAAGATTGGTAACAGATAGAAACAAGAGAAAGTACACAGTGATTCATATACCTAGAGAAGTTACAGAGGTTTACACACAGAATTCCAAGTATAAGTACAAGAAAATAAGAGAGACGTAGAAAACTGGTAAAACCTACATTGTTGATAGAGTTGGGAGTACTTAGCACTGTGAAAACAGCACTTTCGCGGAAAGAAATTTAGTTCTCTAAGTCCGTGAAACAGTGAACAGAGAATGTATGAGTTTCTCAAGATTGGTAACAGATAGAAACAAGAGAAAGTACACAGTGATTCATCTACCTAGAAAAGTTACAGAGGTTTACACAGAGAAAACCAAGTATAAGTACAAGAAAATAAGAGAGACGTAGAAAACTGGTAAAACCTACATTGTTGATAGACTTGGGAGTACTTAGCACTGTGAAATCAGCACTTTCGCCTAAAAAATCTACTTCTCTAAAACTGGGAAACAGTGAACAGAGAATGTATGAGTTCTTCAAGATTGGTAATAGAAACAATAGAAAGTACACAGTGATTCATCTACCTAGAGAAGTTACAGAGGTTTACACAGAGATAACCAAGTATAAGTACAAGAAAATAAGAGAGACTTAGAAAACTGGTAAAACCTACACTGTTAATAGAGTTGGGAGTACTTAGCACTGTGAAAACAGCACTTTCGCAGAAAGAAATCTACTTCTCTAACACTGGAAAACAATGAACAGAGAATGTATGAGTTTCTCAAGATTGGTAACAGATAGAAACAAGAGAAAGTACACAGTGATTCATCTACCTAGAGAAGTTACAGAGGTTTACACAGAGAATTCCAAGTATAAGTACAAGCAAATAAGAGAGACTTAGAAAACTGGTAAAACCTACACTGTTGATAGAGTTGGGAGTACTTAGCACTGTGAAAGCAGCACTTTCGCCGAAAGAAATTTAGTTTTCTAAGTCTGTGAAACAGTGAAAAGAGAATGTATCAGTTTCTCAACATTGGTAACAGATAGAAACAAGAGAAAGTACACAGTGATTCACCTACCTAGAAAAGTTACAGAGGTTTACACAGAGAAAACCAAGTATAAGTACAAGAAAATAAGAGAGACTTAGAAAACCGGTAAAACCTACATTGTTGATAGAGTTGGGAGTACTTAGCACTGTGAAAACAGCACTTTCGCAGAAAGAAACCTACTTTTCTAACACTGGGAAACAGTGAACAGAGAATGTATGAGTTTCTCAAGTTTGGTAACAGATAGAAACAAGCGAAAGTACACAGTGATTCATCTACCTAGAAAAGTTACAGAGGTTTACACAGAGAATTCCAAGGATAAGTACAAGAAAATAAGAGAGACTTAGAAAACTGGTAAAACCTACATTGTTAATAGAGTTGGGAGTACTTAGCACTGTGAAAACAGCACTTTCGCAGAAAGAAATCTACTTCTCTAACACTGGGAAACAATGAACGGAGAATGTATGAGTTTCTCAAGATTGGTAACAGATAGAAACAAGAGAAAGTACACAGTGATTCATCTACCTAGAGAAGTTACAGAGGTTTACACAGAGAATTCCAAGTATAAGTACAAGAAAATAAGAGAGACGTAGAAAACTGGTAAAACCTACATTGTTGATAGAGTTGGGAGTACTTAGCACTGTGAAAACAGCACTTTCGCCGAAAGAAATTTAGTTCTCCTCGTCCGTGATACAGTGAACAGAGAATGTATGAGTTTTTCAAGATTGGTAACAGATAGAAACAAGAGAAAGTACACAGTGATTCATCTACCTAGAAAAGTTACAGAGGTTTACACAGAGAAAACCAAGTATAAGTACAAGAAAATAAGAGAGACGTAGACAACTGGTAAAACCTACATTGTTGATAGACTTGGGAGTACTTAGCACTGTGAAAACAGCACTTTCGCCTAAAAAATCTACTTCTCTAAAACTGGGAAACAGTGAACAGAGAATGTATGAGTTCCTCAAGATTGGTAATAGAAACAAGTGAAAGTACACAGTGATTCATCTACCTAGAGAAGTTACAGAGGTTTACACAGAGAATTCCAAGTATAAGTACAAGCAAATAAGAGAGACTTAGAAAACTGGTAAAACCTACACTGTTGATAGAGTTGGGAGTACTTAGCACTGTGAAAGCAGCACTTTCGCCGAAAGAAATTTAGTTTTCTAAGTCTGTGAAACAGTGTAAAGAGAATGTATCAGTTTCTCAACATTGGTAACAGATAGAAACAAGAGAAAGTACACAGTGATTCATCTTCCTAGAAAAGTTACAGAGGTTTACACAGAGAATTCCAAGGATAAGTTCAAGAAAATAAGAGAGACTTAGAAAACTGGTAAAACCTACATTGTTGATAGAGTTGGGAGTACTTAGCACTGTGAAAACAGCACTTTTGCCGAAGGAAATTTAGTTCTCTAAGTCCGTGAAACAGTGAAGAGAGAATGTATGAGTTTCTCAAGTTTGGTAACAGATAGAAACAAGCGAAAGTACACAGTGCTTCATCTACCTAGAAAAGTTACAGAGGTTTACACAGAGAATTCCAAGGATAAGTACAAGAAAATAAGAGAGACTTAGAAAACTGGTAAAACCTACATTGTTGATAGAGTTGGGAGTACTTAGCACTGTGAAAACAGCACTTTCGCCGAAGGAAATTTAGTTCTCTAAGTCCGTGAAACAGTGAACAGAGAATGTATGAGTTTCTTAAGTTTGGTAACAGACAGAAATAAGCGAAAGTACACAGTGATTCATCTACCTAGAAAAGTTACAGAGGTTTACACAGAGAATTCCAAGGATAAGTACAAGAAAATAAGAGAGACTTAGAAAACTGGTAAAACCTACATTGTTGATAGAGTTGGGAGTACTTAGCACTGTGAAAACCGCAGTTTCGCCGAAGGAAATTTAGTTCTCTAAGTCCGTGAAACAGTGAACAGAGAATGTATGAGTTTCTCAAGTTTGGTAACAGATAGAAACAAGCGAAAGTACACAGTGATTCATCTACCTAGAAAAGTTACAGAGGTTTACACAGAGAATTCCAAGGATAAGTACAAGAAAATAAGAGAGACTTAGAAAACTGGTAAAACCTACATTGTTGATAGAGTTGGGAGTACTTAGCACTGTGAAAACAGCACTTTCGCAGAAAGAAATCTACTTCTGTAACACTGGGAAACAATGAACGGAGAATGTATGAGTTTCTCAAGATTGGTAACAGATAGAAACAAGAGAAAGTACACAGTGATTCATATACCTAGAGAAGTTACAGAGGTTTACACAGAGAATTCCAAGTATAAGTACAAGAAAATAAGAGAGACTTAGAAAACTGGTGAAACCTACATTGTTGATAGAGTTGGGAGTACTTAGCACTGTGAAAACAGCACTTTCGCCGAAGGAAATTTAGTTCTCTAAATCCGTGAAACAGTGAACAGAGAATGTATGAGTTTCTCAAGTTTGGTAACAGATAGAAACAAGCGAAAGTACACAGTGATTCATCAACCTAGAGAAGTTACAGAGGTTTACACAGAGAATTCCAAGGATAAGTACAAGAAAATAAGAGAGACTTAGAAAACTGGTAAAACCTACATTGTTGATAGAGTTGGGAGTACTTAGCACTGTGAAAACAGCACTTTCGCCGAAGGAAATTTAGTTCTCTAAGTCCGTGAAACAGTGAACAGAGAATGTATGAGTATCTCAAGTTTGGTAACAGATAGAAACAAGCGAAAGTACACAGTGATTCATCTACTGAGAGAAGTTACAGAGGTTTACACAGAGAATTCCAAGGATAAGTACAAGAAAATAAGAGAGACTTAGAAAACTGGTAAAACCTACATTGTGGATAGACTTGGGCGTACTTAGCACTGTGAAAACAGTACTTTCGCCGAAAGAAATTTAGTTCTCTAAGTCCCTGAAACAGTGAAAAGAGAATGTATCAGATTCTCAAGATTGGTAACAGATAGAAACAAGAGACACTACACAGTGATTCATCTACCTAGAAAAGTTACAGAGGTTTACACAGAGAATTCCAAGGATAAGTACAAGAAAATAAGCGAGACTGAGAAAACTGGTAAAACCTACATTGTTGATAGAGTTGGTAGTACGTAGCACTGTGAAAACAGCACTTTCGCCGAAAGAAATTCAGTTCTCTAAGTCCGTGAAACATTTAACAGAGAATGTATGAGTTTCTCAAGATTGGTAACAGATAGAAACAAGAGAAAGTACACAGTGATTCATCTACCTAGAGAAGTTACAGAGGTTTACACAGAGAATTCCAAGGATAAGTACAAGAAAATAAGAGAGACTTAGAAAACCGGTAAAACCTACAATGTTGATAGAGTTGGGAGTACTTAGCACTGTGAAAACAGCTCTTTCGCAGAAAGAAACCTACTTCTCTAACACTGGGAAACAGTGAACAGAGAATGTATGAGTTTCTCAAGTTTGGTAACAGATAGAAACAAGCGAAAGTACACAGTGATTCATCTACCTAGAAAAGTTACAGAGGTTTACACAGAGAATTTCAAGGATAAGTACAAGAAAATAAGAGAGACTTAGAAAACTGGTAAAACCTACATTGTTAATAGAGTTGGGAGTACTTAGCACTGTGAAAACAGCACTTTCGCAGAAAGAAATCTACTTCTCTAACACTGGGAAACAATGAACGGAGAATGTATGAGTTTCTCAAGATTGGTAACAGATAGAAACAAGAGAAAGTACACAGTGATTCATATACCTAGAGAAGTTACAGAGGTTTACACAGAGAATTCGAAGTATAAGTACAAGAAAATAAGAGAGACGTAGAAAACTGGTAAAACCTACATTGTTGATAGAGTTGGGAGTACTTAGCACTGTGAAAACAGCACTTTCGCGGAAAGAAATTTAGTTCTCTAAGTCCGTGAAACAGTGAACAGAGAATGTATGAGTTTCTCAAGATTGGTAACAGATAGAAACAAGAGAAAGTACACAGAGATTCATCTACCTAGAAAAGTTACAGAGGTTTACACAGAGAAAACCAAGTATAAGTACAAGAAAATAAGAGAGACGTAGAAATCTGGTAAAACCTACATTGTTGATAGACTTGGGAGTACTTAGCACTGTGAAAACAGCACTTTCGCCTAAAAAATCTACTTCTCTAAAACTGGGAAACAGTGAACAGAGAATGTATGAGTTCCTCAAGATTGGTAATAGAAACAATAGAAAGTACACAGTGATTCATCTACCTAGAGAAGTTACAGAGGTTTACACAGAGATAACCAAGTATAAGTACAAGAAAATAAGAGAGACTTAGAAAACTGGTAAAACCTACACTGTTAATAGAGTTGGGAGTACTTAGCACTGTGAAAACAGCACTTTCGCAGAAAGAAATCTACTTCTCTAACACTGGAAAACAATGAACAGAGAATGTATGAGTTTCTCAAGATTGGTAACAGATAGAAACAAGAGAAAGTACACAGTGATTCATCTACCTAGAGAAGTTACAGAGGTTTACACAGAGAATTCCAAGTATAAGTACAAGCAAATAAGAGAGACTTAGAAAACTGGTAAAACCTACACTGTTGATAGAGTTGGGAGTACTTAGCACTGTGAAAGCAGCACTTTCGCCGAAAGAAATTTAGTTTTCTAAGTCTGTGAAACAGTGAAAAGAGAATGTATCAGTTTCTCAACATTGGTAACAGATAGAAACAAGAGAAAGTAAAAAGTGATTCATCTACCTAGAAAAGTT